>JAZKJV010000834.1:325051-1643240 GCA_037367405.1 Ottelia alismoides | reverse complement strand
TGCAGGGTCCACCGACCACCTCCTTGAAGCCGCTCGGCCACCAGCGGGCGCCACCGTCCATCGCATCTCCGCCTTCACGGTCGAGCACGGCCCGGCGACGCCCTCCAGTCCCTCCACGCGCTCCGCCGGCCCTCCTCGTGCCGCAGTCAGCTTCAACCACTCCAGCGTGCCACCCCGAGCTCCAGCCGTTTGCTGCCTTCTCCGCCACAGGCGGCCATCCAGACCGCGCACCCTCCTGCCGCGCGCACAGCCAGCCGCCGTCCCCGCTCGACGGCCGACCTCCAGAAGCCCCCCTCCCGCCGACGCCAGCAGCGGCTGGCGCTTCCCACCTCAAGCCGTCCAGCCCGACGCAGCCACTCCCTTACGCCAACGCCTCCAGCCATCTGCGCGCCAGCCCCACCGCTCGACGCCAATCACCGCCGCCTCCAACCCCTTGCGCGCGGCGCGCGCGCGCCCAGGCCGCATGCTCCTCCCGCGCAAGCCGCGCCGCAAGTCGCCCTCGGTCGCGCGCCCCCGCGCGCCGCCTCGTCCCGCTCGACGCCAACCACCACCGCGCGCCGCCCCGCGCCGCCCCGTGCGTCACCAACCGCGCGAGGCTGTCGCCCTCGCCTTGGCCCGCCCACATCCCTGCGTATGCCCTAGAAGAGGTCCATTTCCTTTATTTTTATTTCTGTGAAAATTGCAAGTTTATCCCTTGAAGTTTCTATTATTACAAAAGGGTCCCTGTGCTTAGTTTCAGTTCAATAGTTTCATTTATGTATTGCATTGATAACCCTGCCTTTGAGAGCTGATTTGGACAATCATCTTACATCATTTATTTTAATGAGAAATATCATGTGGTAGAGAAACTAATTCTTGATCTTGTGGCTATTTATTTGTATTTTTGTGAGCAACTAATATTTTATTATAAATCAGAGATTGAAAATCAGATCTATTTTGCTCATTTATGCTCTGAAATTCGCACAGGCCTATTTATTGATCCAAAAATTGTGAAAAAAATTATAAATGATTCCTTTAAGTGTTCTTTGATTACTGTCAAAATTTCGTCCAATTAGGAGTTGCCGTTTGCACAAAATAAATTATTGAGTGATTTCTGTAAATGATTTTTATTTAAATCCACGAATAATATTTTTGAGAAATTTCAAGTCTCCTGGATTCCTTGTTATAATATCTACTTGGGATAAATCAATATTTGAGTTAATTTATTTCGTGGATTTATTAGAAATTAAATACTCACAGTCACTCTATTTTCAGTAAAATATTCGTAAAAAAATCAAAAAGTGTCAGAAAATTCCGAAAATATTAGTGTAGCTTCATTCCATCATATTTAACTTTCAGTAAATTTTTCATAATTTTTGCATGTCATTTGCATGAAAAATTACATAAAAACCCCAAAAAAGTTTGTATTTTTCATGTGTGCGTTTTAAACCCGAAAATCCCAAAAAAATACATTTCGCATTCATCATTGGATTATGTTTATAGAAAAAATATAACTTGGCTGATTTGAGTTAATTTCACATTAAAATTAAATTCGGTTAAGTCGGTCATTTTTCTTGTTAACTTAATCCACTTCATATCTTGCATTTGACATTATATCGCATAAAAAATACAAAAAAATCCCGCTTGGAAAACCGCAATCTAATCCATCTAATTTGATCCCGAGTTGTTCCTTTGCCTCCTTGAGTCGACCCTGGGGCTTGCCCAGGCTAAATAAACATCAAACCGCGCGTTATATCATTAGACGATTTAATCGATTGTGCGGTTATTTTTGATCGACGCGGACCTATCCGACTGCAACGCACTAGTCAATACGACAACATTAAAAAGAGTAGATCCGCGGTTCGTCACCCTAGAGCTGCCACATGGCACCCCAAAAAATTTCGAAATTTAAAGATAAAGAAAAATAGATAAGAAATAGAAGGAGACCTCAGATCGAAAAATTTCCTTCACAAAAGTTGTTCGTCTCGACGAGATCTACAACTTTCATGAAGCATGCAAGAGAAAAGAGGTCATCTGATAGAAGTGATATTTTTGATGGTTCTCCATGTGTATAAAAATCCGGAATTTTGGGGTTTTGTAGTTTTTTGGTGGTTTTAGAGATGATAAAAATCTAGCAAAATTACGATAAAATACAAGGGAATTAATCACACACTAATATGTTTTTTTGGATTTTTAATAATTAGGAAAAAATAGAAGAAACACACAATTTTTGTACAGACCGACAACGGACACTTGGACTTAGTCAGTTTCTTTGATTTCAGTTTTATTCTGGATTTGGATTTTTGTGTCGCTTAATAAAACTTTCATCAAATAACACAAATGAAATTTAAAAGGGTTAATTATGTACATAAAAACTTAGGTCAAAAATAGCAAAAAGTCAAAATGCGTAAAAGTGGCCCAAAATCCAACTTTCAGAAATATCTCCGAATTTTACGAAATCGATCTTGTTTTGAAGGTATTTGAAAATGGAGTACTTTAACAGTGAGTAGACCAAAATCAGACACTGTCTGTGGGAGATATGCTCATTTTAGTCTGTCAGATGTGAAATTAGACTTTGAGATTATTTGGCACTTATTTGAATTAGTATTTTTTGTATTTTTTATTTAATGAAATTAGTAATCTCTGCACAATGGAGGTGGTTTTGGGTCAATTGGAGTTAGGATGAATTATTTACAAATGTGAGAAGTTAGCGGCTTTTTGGGCTAATATACACTTGGGATTTTTAATGCAATCATGCATGATGAAATGCAAATATTATTTACACGTGTATGAATGCTAATTATGCTTTATTAATGATTAAATGCATGTGAATGTTGGGGAACAGAGCTTAACATACTACTTTTAACATGATGAATACGGGATTCATCTGCCACTAGAGGCCACACATCAATACTTTAGTTGTCGTTCTATCTCCAAAGTGGTGTCCACCAGTTCGAGCAAGTGACAATGCTCGAGGACACTACAATGCTCCTCACAAGGGATATACCTACGCCAAATGCAGTCTACTCCTTCCCTAAATAAGAGAGGATCTTCCCATTAATAGAAATGAATAGTAGACAAGATCTTGTCCTTCTCGATCTTCGTCCAATCTTGTGGAACTACACCAGAGACGAGATAGTTCACAATTTCGGCATACGAAGGAAGTGAATCCACGACCAGAATCTACTCGTTAGGAAAGGTGTATGTGATGGGTGCACTGCTCAGTGGAGTCTCTAGCTGCTCAATTCTGGAGAGGTGATCCGCTACCACATTTTGAAGCCCAAACTTGTCTTTAATTTCCATGTTAAACTCCTGGAGGAGAAGGATCCATCTGATCAATCTAGGCTTGGCATTCTTCTTCTGTTGTAAGTATCGGATAGTAGAGTAGTCAGTGTAGATGGTGACTTTAGATCCAAGCAAATAGGATCTAAACTTTTCTAGGGTGAATACCACGACCAAAAGTTCTTTCTCTGTGACAGTGTAATTTCTTTGAGCTTTGTCTAGTGTTTTGCTAGCATAGTGAATGACATAGGGTGCCTTGTCCTTCCTATGTCCTAGCACAACCCCAACAACAAAGTCTGACGCCTCTGTTATGATCTCGAAAGGGAGAGACCAATCTGGCAATTGTAGGACTGGAGTTTGAGTGATTAGATCCTTCAACTGTTTAAATGAAAGGAGGACCTGCTGATCAACATTAAACTCGATCTCCTTGTACAATAATTCTGTAAGAGGTCGGGCAATGCCGTTGAAATTTGTAATGAATATCCTGCAGAAACTAACATGCCCCAGGAATGACCTCACATGCCTGATGTTCTGAGGTGGCTTAACATCCATCTTTGCCGGGTCGACTTCCATGCCATGCTTGAAAATGACGTGACCCAACACAATCGCTTCTGTGACTATGAAGTGGCTCTTTTCCCATGATAGCATGAGATTGAGTTCACAACATTTCTGAAGTACTCGATCCAAGTGCTTAAGGCATGCATCGAAACTATCACTATAGACTGAAAAGTCATTCATAAAAACCTTGAGAAAACTACCAATCATCTCAACGAAAACTGTAAGCATGCATATCTGGAAGGTCGATGGTGCATTGCATAGACCAAAGGGCATTCTCCTGAAAGCATAGGTGTCAAACGAGCAAGTAAAGGTAGCCTTCTCTCAATCTTCTAGGGTGATTGCAACATGGTTTTACCCAGAGTACCCATCCAGAAAGCAGAAGGACTCCTTGTCGGCTAATCTTTCCAACACTTGATCAATGAATGGCAAGGGAAAGTGGTCCTTCTTGGTTGTTACATTAAGACGGTGGTAGTCACACATACACGATAGGATGTTGGGACCCGAGTAGAAATCTCCTCTCCCCTGTCATTTGTAACCATTGTGAGCCCGAATTTATTCGAAACTACACGCAGAGGGCTCACCCATCTTGAATCGGAGATGGGATAAATGAAGATTGCATCACACCATTTAGTGATTTCTTTCATGATGACGTCCCACAAATTTAGGTTCAGTGTTCTTTGAAACTCTCAGGACGTCTTGGCATCTTCTTCCAAATAAATATGGTGTGAGCACAAAGCAAGATTTCTCCCGTAGAGATCTGAGACGTGCCACCCAAGTGCCTTGCGATTCTTTTCTAGTTACTCAAGAAGCCGAGATTCTTGATCCTGTGTCAGCCTACTGATAATGATGATCGGATACATATTCTTTGCACCCACAAGGAAAGCATACTTAAGGCCTGTCGGAAATGGTTTTAATCTGGTCTACTTCTCGATCACTTCAGAAACTGTGCTGGTAGTTGGATGATCTTCCATGACTTTAGAAGTAGTGCCCACCTCAATGGCTTCTTGTTCAACTAATAATGTGCCGAACAGATCTACAGTGAATTCATCATGTTCGGACTAACATGAATTGTCTGACTCAAAGAAATTCATTAGCAAATTGGATTGTGTCTCCCAAGTCATTGGAGCTTGTGTTGACTATGCTTTCTTAGTCCTCCTCAGGAGAGAGGATTTCCATGGTCCATTTGACATTCAAATATAGGTTTGTATCTTTGATTTCGATAATTAGGTCACAATCTACTTCTAGCAGCACTGCATGACTTTCATCAGATACGATCTTTGGCTCATTGACCATGTCTATTGTAACTATGTGATTGCTCGAGCTGAACGTGATCTTCCTAAACCCATAGTCTACTACGACCTCTGTGGTGCACAAGAATGGTTGTTCAAGGATAATTGGAGTCTGAAGTAATGGTGCGGGGGAGTCCATACCAAGGACCACGAAATCAATTGGGAACTGTATGTCCTGCACCTTTACCACAACGTCTTCCAATAGACCTCGGGTCCGCTTGATGGTTCGATCAACAAACTGAAGGATCATGTGTGTCTACTTCAATGGGCCCAGCCTGAATTCTTGCAATAATGATGTGGGCATGTGGTTGATGGAAGAATTGTTGTCAAGAAGGGTTCGCTCGAAGACTTGGTCGGAAATCTCACAACTGATCAAAGTGCTCCTTTGTCTTGCTTCTTCTGCAGGAGATTGCTGATTGCCGCAACTGTGGCCATGGTGACGACATGCCTCTCAATTTGCTGGCATCTTTTATTATAGTTCAATCGATGCTTATTTATACATGCCTTTTTCAAGCCCTTCTTCATAATGGGCATGCATTACATGGCTTTTATCAATGGTATTTCAACAGTTATATTGTTAAGAATATCCACAACTCCTGGATTAGATAATGCACTTTTTATTTTTGCAATTTTTGGGTTTTTTCTATTACATCAGGAAAAGGAATATTTACATAGATGAAATCAAAAGTAGAGTTCTTATTTACAACAAAATTCTTGTCCACAATATTCTGTACATCCAGATCACAAAAAGGTGTACATGTTGGAGATGAAGGTGGTGCTGCTAGTGGACAAGCAAAAAGTGTGCTCTCTACTTCGTTAACTGGAACTAGATCAGCTATTGGTGCTGGCTCCTCCATGGCTAGCGTAACTTCATTTTGATGCTGAGCAACTTTTTGGTGTTTTTTCTTTTTCTGATTTTTTATTCTTTTTATTGGTGGAGATGATGGTGGTTGACCGCTGGTGTGGCTCCTCCTCCTTCTTCCTCACCCAAACCTGTAGCTGGTGCAACTGATGTAGAAGACGATGATTCACCTGTCAAATCTTTATTCTTTCCTTTGAAGGTAGTGGATGGAGGAAATACCCTACCGCTCCTGAGGGCGTCAAAATTAGATAAAACAAAATTACAACCATCTGACTCAACAAGCCTAGACATGACATCACATTCTACTTGCTCTTTCCTTTAAAATTATTGAGATTCACTTCGACTTGAGTTGGGATAGGAGTTTTTGTGGTTGTCAAGTCATCTAGCTTCTTGGTCATCTTTACTAGACCCTTTACGACTTGGGCCAAGCAATCCATGTTGGGGTTCATCGGAGCTGCCTCGAGAGATTCAAGGTACAGACCACGCTAAGGATGATGGTAGAGAGGCTGAGGTTGGGATTGTTGATGTTGCTGAGGTAGGGGAGGAAGTTGATACTGATGATACGAAGGAGGGGGATACTGTTGCTGTCCAGCTGCGTACTGATGATACGGCTGTGGGTGCTGGTATTGCGGATATCGGTATTTCTGAGATTGTATCCAGTTTCCTTGGTATTGCGGAGACACGTGATGCTTGTATTGAAGCTGAGGTTGAAAGGATGGTGCAAAACAACCACCTTGAGGTTTGTGGTAAGGCCTGTTGGCTGGTGATTGGTCCTGGGGATGTCCGGTAGGACGGGTCAACCATGCATTGTTACTCCATACACCATTGACTTCTTGGATCAGTGGTGGTGGTGGGAATGCTAGATCAGAAGATGGAAGGTAGTCTGGCTGGTAGACCACCATATGTTGTTGTGGCGAGGCTGGTTCGGGTGCTTGCACGTAGTACACATGCTGGATCGTGGGCTAATGCAGACTCAGTTGAGGTTGCTGTGGTGGTGAGTGCTCATCCTTCTTCTCAATAGGAGTCTCTGATGATGGTGTCACTGACTGAAACAAATTGATGGTGCTCACCAGCAGCTCCAACTACTTCATGATTTGGTCGAACTTGTCTAAATTCTAGGGTACTTTGTTCGATGACAATGAACTTTTCAAGGTCCTGTGACTGCTTCTCAATAATATCATCCTTAGAAACATGGCTCCCAATTGTACTGAGGTTGGAGCTCTCATTTTTCTGTACCTCTCAAGATGCTTCCATGTGAACTGGCTTGTGGAGGACCTAAGGTTGTATCTGGTATGCGTATGATGAAGAGGGGGCAGCCTCTCTCTCGACCATTTCTTCGAAGATCTACCATACCACATCTTCATCCTTATTAAAGTGGGATCCCCCACATGCAACATCGACTAATATCTGACTCTCGACACTCAGGCCCCCGAAAAAGTGCTGGACCAGACTGGTCCTCGGTATCTCATGGTAGGGGCATTTCTCCTGCAGGTCTATAAATCGATCCCAGGCTTCATGGATAGATTCGTGTGTGGCATGGGAGAAGTTGCTGATCCTGGCTTGCATATGGTTGAGGTGACCGAGAGGGTAGAACTTATGAACGAACGCAGATTTGAGTTCCTCCTAGGTTGTCACAACCTTTTCCAAATGATTGACCCGATAGAGGGCCTTGTCTTGTATGGTGAAGGGGAAATACAATCATCTTCACTATACCCAAATGAGATGTTAGGGTAATGGCTCGTCCTGCAGATGTGAGATGACTATTGTAGGTGAATGCACGGCTCCTCGTTGGTGTTCCTGTGAAATGAGGGGAGGAACGCAAGGAACTGGGGCTTGAGCTCGAAGTGAGCATGGATCAGCGGAATGCAGATCCATTCTCTCATTTGGTTGTCTCCAAGGTTATATGTCTTTTTCAATGTGGAGCATCATTGTGGAGCATCCATGGATCATCATTGTGGAGCAAGAGAAAATCGATGCCAGAAGAAAGATACGATGGTCAATTAGGAATAAAAAGGAGTGTAAAATAGTAGAAAGGCTCAAAATGAGAAGGGGTTCAATGGAAAGACACATACAACAAAATTTGCGCAACTGCACGAGACTTGATCTTTGAACCTTAATCTAGATCCATACAAACATAATACAAAATTGGGTTCACCAACTCTACACTTATGAATCCGTAAAATATCGGCTATTCATTAATTTTTCCATTTTCAGAGTTGTTATTTCAAGCATATCTTGTAACAAGTCCTTAGTACGCTAACCCTACAGGAGCGAGAGCAGTGCTAGAAAGTATCCCGTACTTGTCTTCCTCCTTTGTAACACGTAGTTTACACTTTTTGAGGTCCTTGTAACCCTTCATAGATTCCTACTTAGCCAAAGAAATATAGAGGAAGCTGATAGGCGAAACCACTACTTCGGACCTCGCTCACAACGGAATCACCCATGAGCGTGCATGGACCTACTCAGACGTAAACCGATGAGACAGACACCCCTGTGAAGATGTGGACTAAGCTTAGTACTTCAAACCAAGTCGATATTCCACTCAAGACAGGAACACCATCGCTGACAAGTCCCTACTTGGTCATGTACGATAGAAGAACCATTACTTCGGTAATCCAGGTGATACACAAGGCAGTTACATACGGGATTTTTGGCTCTAATCCTTAGAGGGTCGTGCCTCACTCATGGGAGAGGTTTTGGTCCCCTCCTAAGGCCCCTGAAAACAACGAGGGCTTTATAATCCCAAGGCAATGGTAGTCCATTACATATTTTAATTGAGACCAAAGTTTATTTAGCAGTTTCCCTATTTTAGTTTTTTATATTTTCACTTTTTTGGAGGTATTTTGCATACAAGAACCTAATGATTTTATAGATTTTTATTCAAGTCCTAGGTGCTCAAAATTAGAGGGAGATAGCAAGAAAGCTGTGCAAGTTGATTCGATGATGGAAATCTCACCATTGAATCTAATGATGCATGCAGAGTTAGAGGACTTACAGTACTTCCCAGCTCTATCCATGTAGTATGCAAAACTACAATTTTAAATCTATCTACATGGCGGTGTGAAATCGATAAAATCGTCCTAAACTCTAGCCGCTATTAAGCATGAAGAACCATTTGTTAATTATTCAGAAATAACCCCTAGGGTCCGGTCTTGGAGACACCTCGGTGCCCACCACAACGGGTCCTGCAAGTGTTGTATGACGCCATTCTCGATGCGTGGGTTTAAGTCCAAATAACCAACATTTATTCATTTGACTAGATCTAATCGTAAGAAACTATAAGAGCATGCGATTCTTATTAGGGTTTGGACCTAATTACCGATTCAAGCAACCTACAAGTTAAGGGATCATGCACACAAAACAAATAAAAATAAGGCAAAAAATCAAAACATTGGTAAACAAAATAAAAGAAGTTGGTAAAAATATGAGAAAACTACGACGAGGTCCCCAGGGTGAACAGACACCCAGGAACTGGACCTCGTTGTGTAGAGTAGTGTCCCAGTCTTTAATTATTACAAATGAATGAATAAAATCTCTCTCTCTCTCACCAGTAAATAAATATAATCTAAATCTATGGTAAGTACCCTCTCCTCGAACATTTGTTGCCTCTACAACTTGTCAAAGCTTGAAGACCAGTATCCACCATGCTTGGCTGCATCAGCCTCCTAAGAAGCTGTCCTCGCATAGCATGCACTCGCAACAAACACAAAAAGAGAGGTATACTAGAGCAGGTAATCAAATAATCATAACCACACAAATGTATCAAAATGAGTTATGTACAAGTAATAAATGAATAAATTAATATGCACAAAGAAATGAATAATTGAATCAATAAATCAATAAATGAATAAATGAATGTACATAAAATATGCTACAAAATAGGCTACACACATTGCTCCATTGCAATAGTGCCATTTGATGAAAAGGATTTCTTAAGAGTCGTACGATCTCACAAGGCGAGACCGCAGTCGATGCATTGACTGCTTAAGAAACCTAAGTCATTCAACAATTAACCTACAAGCTTAATTAATCAATGAATAACAAAAATGTGAATGTAAAAATTATTGTACGCTACAATCCTAAAATGTATAACATGTAAGCATGTAGAGGTCGAACCACAGAGAGCAAGTCAGGTAGCCTTTGATATTTCTAATCAATGTATATTATGTACATGTGCATCTATATCCATTATGTGGGTTTTGTGTGTGTATATATTGATTATTTTATATTTTTTGAAATAAATAATGAATGTCTAGGTGTATTTAATAGTGATAATATATAAATATATATATATATATTAGATTAATACTATATACACATATATATACATATAAGTAAGGATGTACATATATGGTATTCACAAATTTACATAAATATAGATTCTTTTTTTTAATATATATATTAATAGTAATATATTTTCTATATTTTTTGATTTAAAATTCCTTTTCTTTTTAATTAAATATATAATATGGAAATATATATGGTTATGAATACAATATAGGATAAGGTAATTATGAATACAGATAGAAATAAACAAAATATAGAAATTGAAATGTTTTTGATTATATATATTTTTCTAATATTTTTGTGATTTTTTTGATTGTTTTGTATTTTTTATACTTTTAAAATAAAAATGTCTAAATCAGGGAATAAATAAGTAGAAGAATTGAATTGAAGATTAAAAGTAGAAAATAAAGTCTAAAAATTTTCAAATAAATTTTAATATAAAGATAATAATATAAACAAAATTTAGGAGAAAAAATATATAATTTTAGACTTCTTGGTGATTTTTAATATTTTTGTTGGATTTTGGAGTTTTTTAATTTTTATGAGTTTTCATTTTATATTTTAGACATTTTTGGTCTGGAGTCATAAATATAATAATAAACAACATATTTTTTGGGGATTTTTTAGAACCTTTTTCCATTTTTGGTATTTTCTAAGTTAGAAACACAAACATGCTCATTTGATTTTTAATAAATAGCTGAAATGCCTAAAATGCTAAAATAACAATAGTATGTGAAAATACATGTTAGGAGACAATCATATTTTTGCATATTTTTTGGAGCATGGTGCTATTTTTAATAAATGAAATTCAAGCACCAAAAATACATAAATTGGCAAGGGCATATTTGCAATTATAATAAATGTTAGAGGTTTATGTACAAATGTATCAAAATATACAACTAATATTCACATTTAATGTATTAAACTTGAATACAAAAACTGGTAGGGCTATACATGTAATTTGCCCAGCTCATGTGGGACTACACATGAGCTGAGCTGGACTGGACCTATGTGTAATATCTATAAACACCAAGGGCCTATATGCAAAATGTCCACATTTTTTTACGCTATCTATTTTATTTACATGACCAATAAATAAATACAAAAGAAGGGTTTAAGTTTGCAATTTACCCCTATACGTGCACGAGGTTATGGTGCAGATCTCTCCACTTACCATGTGGCTCCTCCTCCTCACGCGATGATGCTTCGTCTGCAACTGTAGGGATTAGATCTCTGAGCAGAATCTGATGGTCGAATACATTACCATCAGATGGTAACTACTTCATCGTGAGCATGGTTCCTGATCATACGGTGGAAAGGATCGATGGATGAACTGGGAAGAATGGAGCCTCTCCTCTCCTTTGATTGCTCGAATCATACACTCCAAACTTGTTCTCATGCTGTTGTGATGGGGAAAAGCATCCTCGGGACGATCCGCAACTGGGAGACACTTCAAATGAGTTCGGGACGCAACGGTAGGGGCCTGGAGTGCATGAGTACCTGGGCGTGCTTTTAAACTTTGAAGATCCCTCCGATAGGGTCCTCCAAACCTACAAGTTATATAACAAGCTTCGTGATGCAATGACAAACAGGTCGGGGATATTATTCATGAGTTTAGAGGTGAAATGGGAGGGAATGGATGTACTCTGGTGTGCGGTGGAGGATGGAGCACGGGTGGACTGATCTGGGTAAGATCAGTGATATGGATGGGTCAATTCGACAAAGAATCGTACGGGGAAGAAGATGGAATGGGCTGCTTCGTATTCGATATGTTATAATGTTTTTATACATATTTTGACATCCGTATTTGTATTTGTTTTAAAATGGACGCAGATGTGAATATCACTTTGACATTCGCTAATATTCACAATCGTATACGTATATTTGTTTTATACATTAGTATAGTAATAAATTTATTCATAACTATGCGTAATAAAATTTTATGATTACATTCACCATTGTTGATATATTATGAAATTACTATATATGCTACTATTTTTTTGCGTAAACCATCCTAAACATGTATATTTTAGTTAATATATTAAAAATTTCTATTATTATCCGTATCCGATTCGTATTCGTTTTTAAGGATATGGTAATGCATTTCTCACATCCGTCAATATTTGTATTCGCATTTGTATTCATATTTTAAAATGGATAAGGATATGCTTGTACATATATTCGTATCCATATCTGACCAATTTCATCCCTAGCAGTGTGGTCGGAAAGGTGTGATTTCATGGTGAAATGGTGGGAGCCCCAGTGGCACCGATGAATGACCAAATTAGAATCCTAGCTACCATAATGCATTAAAGCTTAATCTAATTGCGGAAATGAAAAGGTGAAGAAAAAATCTACCTAGAAATGAGAAGGGGCGCACTCTTATACATGCGATGAAGCAGGGAACAAGGTGGCAGGAGAATCATCGTGGATCCTGCTCCTCTCTTCGCTCCACCGAATCCAAGGTAGGGGAAGACGTCCTCTGTCACCGGAGACTTCACTAACTTACACAGGGACACGGTCGAGGCTCCTAGAGGGATCAAAAGAGGAGGGGACACGCCTCGGTCTTATTTATAGACAGAGTTAAGGATCCTTATTGTCCAGTGATTTAAGATGAATCGATGATATGTTCAAGGGTTGAGAGGGCATGGAATGGATTAGGGATGATCAAAGATGTGTTTGGTGAAAGATCCCTTTAGATCTGAGTGATGAGAAGCCAGGGAAAAAGGGTGCAAAATCGAGAGAAATGATATTTATGTTAAGTCAGACGCTAGAGGAGCCAGTTGACTGGAGGTTAATGAATGACGTGACGTGATTGGGCCACGTCAGCCCAAGTCGCGACAAAACGTTTTTTTTTCAAAAATAAATGATTTAAAAATAGCAAATGGTTCTATTAATTTTTAAGTATAAAATAAAAATTGTTTATTATTTTATGTACTATTTAAATATGTTTTTTTTATTTTTTGGATTGTTGTTACAAGTTAATTTTTAAGGGTACACTTATAGGTATACTCATCTATGTTTTGTATATTTTATTTTTATTTTATATTTTTGATTTATTATTTTATTTTTATAACTTATTTTTATGTAGACAAATATATTTTTGTTTTATTTTTCTGATGTATTATATACACTTAAATAGATAGGGGTATATATCATATATGTATAATTATATGTCTTTCTATCTATGTATTTAGCTATATTATTTGTTTTAGAGTATTTTCCTTAGATTTGTTTTATCTTTATATTTTTATTAGAATATAAATAATATTTACAAGTGTATAAAAATATAAGGGAACAAAAGAATAGAAGAATGAATTTCACTTTTATTTGTATACATATATAAGAATAGATAATTCATCTATATATTGAGTGTACTTATTTTATTTTATTGTTGGGATTTTTACACCCATAACCCTGAGTAATTTGTAATAACATTCATAGCCCTGCATAATCGCGAATTACATGACAAACCCCGAGCAATGCTTAACTCTTACATGACATAACCATGTGTTATATTCCGTTTGAGATGACCATTATATTTGACAGTTTTCGTTAAAAAAGACAAAGTTGCCCTTAATAATCATTCTTATTTGCAAATCATGCCATCATGTTCTCTCTCTCCATCACTTTGGATGGATTGGCGGTTGACCTCGTCGTGCATAAGAGGTTCCGCCTCCTGCAAGGTTAGCACCACCGTGCGGGCATCCGTGCATCTCCCCCTGCCTGCAAGCTCCTTGAACCCTGCCTACAGGCTTCCGGGGATCCCCTATCGACACCTCCCTGCTGTCGACATATGCAACCCAGTCGAACCTCTTCAAGCCCCTCCACTGTTGCTGAACCTCTATAAGCCCCCTGGTCGCCACCTCCTCTGCAATACCCCTAGGTCCTTTGCAAGCACCCCCCGTTTGCCACCTACTCTGCAATCCCTCTGGTCGGCATCTCCTCTGCAAGCGCAACCCCCACCCCCTTGGTCGCCACCTTCTCTGCAAGCCCCTTGTCGCCACTTCCTTCACTGTAACCCCCCATGTCGCCAGCAAGCCCCCCGGTCCAACCCTCTGCAGCCCCCCCACGGCCGTCGACCTCCTTTGCAAATCGCCACCTCCTACAAGCCCCCCGGTTGCCACCTCCTGGAAGCCCCTCCTGTCGCCACCTTCCTGCAAGGACCCCCCTCCCTGTCATCCCATCACCGTCGACCTCCTCTACAAATTGCCACCTCCTACAAGCTCCCCCCGTCGCTAGCTCCTGCAAGCCCCACCCTCCCCTTCGTCACCTCCTCTACAAGCCCCAAGGTCTCCTCTGACCGCACATCTTCAAGCCCCCCTGCGCGCCATTCTGTAATCTTGTCAAACCGTCATGCCTCTCGAGCCCCATTCCCCTCTACAAAGTGCTTGCTCAAGAGAAAAGGGTGGGATATTTTTTTTATTTTGGTTAATCTCAACTGTTAGATTGCTGATTGGTTAGATTAACCCAATCATCTGGTCAGTTAATGAAGTAAAGTAACTGAAGGTTATCGATGTAAGAAGGCGCAATTATTTAGGGTAATGAGCGTAATTCGTGATTATGCAGGGTCATGAATGTTATTACGAAATTACTCAGGGTTATGTGTGAAAAAATCCCTTTATTATTTTATCTATGGTATTATTATATTCCAAATATGTGCATATAATGTAAATAATATTTACAAAATTATAAAAATATAAATTTGCAAAAATAATAAAGAATAAATAAAATGAATATTATATTCAGGTATATGTACAATAGGGGCCAAAAACCTAACTTTCACACATTAACTCCAAAAAATATGAAACCTCCTTCATTAAATAGATTATTAAAAGTTATATACAATTAAAAATGTTTTTGATAATTTTGAGTTTTTATTTGAGAGATATGGGCTTGGGAAGTTGGGATTTTGGGCTTTTTATTTAGAGTATAAGATGGACACTATATATTATTTTTGTGTAAACTAAATTTTGTATTTTTCTATATGTTATTATGTACAACTTTTATGTATGAAGTTTCTTTATTTGAGGTATAAATAATAAATAATAAAATAGGTGGCAAAAATGCTTTTATTGAAGAATAAATAAATAAGCTTTTTATTGTATATTTAACCCTTATCTTCCCCTACTTTAATTACGTGTTGAACAAATGAATTCTTGAGTCGGTCTCAACATTTAGGGTCATAAAATACCTTTGGTATTTTATACGTTTTCTTTTCTGTCCTTTATTATTTAATTTGGGCATTAAAAACTATCTTTTATGCACAATACATGGAGCAAATAATGAATGTTAATTTGTACAAAATAATGTTATTTACATGCATTAGCTAGGGTTTTTAAGGCAAAATGATAGAATAAAGGTGATGAAATGGAGATTTATTACTCATTCAAATCCAAATCTCTACTCTACTCCCCTTGATGACAGTTCTAGATGATCTTTCTGATTGCCCACTCTGATTTATGAATGAGTTCTGTGGGAAAATGGCATGGCTTTCCAAACACCATTCAAAATAGGGAGGTTCCTAATGGGGCCTTAAAAGCCATCCTATAATCCTATAGAACTTGTTCTAAGTGTTGGTATTGATTCGTCATGTCAGGACATACAAGCTTTTGTATGATTCCTTTAATCTTCAGGCTCGACACCTCGGCCATACCATTAGATTATGATAGGTAAGTGATAAATCCATGATTTATCATCATATATTCCATTTACTATTCCTCTAACTTAAGCATTTCGGTAAGATTCAAACCTAATTTACTAATATTAACAATTAACTCTATGTATAAAATTGATCCTAATTAATGTACATAAATAATATTATGATCATCATGCCTTTATTTCTACATTTTATTAATATTCAAAATACCATAAAATTAGTTTAAAATTGCACATATTTGTTTTGTAATTGAGATAAGTAATTTTATTTACTTAAAAGTAATTACAAAAATATTACTATGTACAAATGATGTATTTTGACTCTATATTCTACATGAAATTTGTAGATCTAAAAAATATCTACAACTTTCATGTTCAACACCTTTTCATCTGACACATGTATGCAATTTTTTATTTTTCATTATTTTCTATTTTTTCTATTGGGCCACATGGTGCATACACATCCGACCATGTGGCTCGCCCCTTCGCTGCCACTAGCTCCCTCTTCCAGCCGCCAGATCCATCTTGATGGAGCTGCTGGGCGACATACCTCTGCTCCTCTCTCGTTTGTATGATCAGATGATCAGATGTGATTTCATCCACACATCTTCGCTCGACCCTATACCGTCTCATGAGCACCATCAGACGATCGTCCTCCGCAGTCAACCTCCCACTTCCTCTCTCCTACATGACACAAACCTCGCAACCACCCAACTTTAACCATTTCTCCTAACCTCTACAATCATCCTCATTGAAAACTAACCACTTACGATCAAAGTCCTAATCACCCATACACTTCGCCTTGACCATAAACACCCTTTTCGACCAACCGTCAATGAATGAGGAGTGGTCAAACATCGTTGAAACCCACATGGAACCGCTCCTTTTCACTCTTAAAATACTACACCTATGACCAATTTTGGGCTAGTCTTCCCTTGCACGAAGGTTCCCCTAGCCCTCTTCTCGTCTCAGAGAGAGAGAGAGAGAGAGATGTTGAATCGATAGAGCAACAATGGTGGAGTCCTTCTGGTGTCGACCCATGGATGACTGACCATGGTATGACCATTCGATGGCTGTTTGAACTACATGGAG
Organism: Ottelia alismoides; assembly: GCA_037367405.1. Taxonomy (NCBI): domain Eukaryota; kingdom Viridiplantae; phylum Streptophyta; class Magnoliopsida; order Alismatales; family Hydrocharitaceae; genus Ottelia; species Ottelia alismoides. The sequence continues at coordinate 1,626,233 of JAZKJV010000834.1, read as the reverse complement.
TGGTTGTCCAGGTCTAGTGAGATCCAAGCCTCCAATGAAGCTCAACCCAAGATAATGTACACTTGTTGTCGATGTCTTCAATTCCATGTAAGATAGATATGATCATTTTTTTATTTTATTCGCTCTGTATATCCACCATCACCACAATCCGACTAGTCACCGACCTTCACCAAGGATCCCTAATATTCCTTGAGGGTTCCATTCATTGTCTCCATTCTTCCACACCACACACCACCTTATCCCCTTTGTCTCCATTCATGGAGATGGACCCAATCAGATCCACCCACCTTATGCACCCTATGACTCTCCATCTCACCCACTCTTCGTACGTATACACTTCCCTTGGCTTTGGTTTGCTCCTAACATTTGTAGGAAGACCTAATTCTTCAATGATCAGAGATTCCAAGTTACTTCCGTTCTAGAGGATGCCCTCTGGTGTATGGGTATCTATATGCCTCTTTTGAAGCTTGTAGAGCTTCCTTATATTATCAACATCTTTGCCAAAGCTTATTGGAGGTCCAATGATCTTCAACAGAGTAAGATAAAGATAGAGACAGAGGAGAAAGGATGAGGCCATCATAGGTCCATAATTACCACCACCAAAGAGAGGACAATAGAGGAGCCCAAGTTAGTAGCTATCATAAGATGTCCTTGATCTGACGGTCCACTACACTCCATAGCCTTGAGGCCAGAGCAAGAGCCTCGGTGGAACCGAAGCACCCGCAAAGCACCGAGACCGCTCTACGTGGCCTCTGAACCTACATCTGACTGATCCAAGGTATGAGATTACACACACATATGGAGCATGTGAATGATGGGACAATTGCAGCTGACACATATGTAGTTCTTCATAATTGCATACATGTCCGATCAGGCACGTGAGATGCACATACATATGGGGCTATTTGCATCGATGCCATGTTGACTAATGAATATTGTAAAATGACCCACACGCATGAGGAAATTAATAGATAAACCCACTTGGCATTAATAAATTGCATTTATGTCCCTTGGAGGGCCTGTTTGCGAGGATTTTTTTACATATTTCACTTGTTTTCTTTCAATTATGTCCTTATACTAATTCCTTTATAACTTGAGCATATGGGCTTGGTTTTCAGTGATTCAAATTTCCTTTTGGTGCTTGTTTAATCATCTCTCTATTAGCATTATATAAATTGTGATTTGACACATGAAATAAGATGGCTTAATTAGAGATGTACTGTATTTAAAACTTGATCATTTAAATGTCATGAAGCAAAATTAGACTTATTTTGATGCATTAAATGACTCGTGAAATTAAATATATATATATTTTGATTAATTAATCATATATAAGGTATATTTTTGAGTTTGCATATGTTTCATTTCATTAAATTTTGTTGCACCATGCCATTAAACTAACTTGCTCAAAATCAAATAAAAATGCATATTATCCCATATGTTTTGTATTGCATAGTGATGAATCCCAGATACATCATTATAAAATCTATTTATTATTCTCGTAACTTAAAATAACCAATAAAAACCACCATTACTTCACTAACATTAACTTGTATTACTTTGTAAATAATCTGTATATAATTGGCACTAAATTTCGAACCCTAATTATTGTATTTAATTACTAACACTTTTTCTTTATTTTCTTTATTGTTAAAAACCCCTGAAAATTAGGTTAATTATTGTACATATATATATTTGTTTTGGTCCTAAAAGGAAATAAAAATACAAAGAAAGCATAAAAACATAAAAATAAGTGTTTTTAAGCCCTAAAAATGCTTGCAAAAATCCTCCTTTGTATAATTAACCTCTTTTGACTTTTGTTCAACATAAAACTTGTAGATCTCATTGAGATCTACAACTTTCATGTTTTAACTTTTTGTTAATTCAGCTTCATCCTATTTCTTTCTTAATTTCCTTTATTCCCCATTTTTGAAATAATCTGAGCCATCCTCTTCCCTCCACCCAACATCCTTCTTGGCCGTTGGATCATCCCCGGTCTGCGTCCATCTCAACTGCGCACTTCTAGCCAATTCTCAACCCTAAGATCTATTGTCCAGATCTCATCTCCACCATTCCTTTCCGTTGACATCTCGACCACTAGATGGCTCTTCCATCCATGTGGTTCCTCATCTTCCACGTAACCACTACTCCCTCCACCCTTGGATGCGATCCCCAGATCCCATCCAGATCGTTCGCTACCACCTTTCCCCTCATCGCTCAATCAGATCTGATGGATCACATCCTAGCCACTCCTTTGCGCTTACACATGGACCATTGGATCACTTTATCCAATGGTTCACGTCCATCCTCCTCCTCCAAATGCTCATCTCTTCGAGCATTACACCTGCTCGCTCTGCCGCTAGACCCTTCAATTTTAGCAGTGCCCTCTATTCACCTTCCTCTAACCTAATGCCACTCCTTCAAAGACCTAACGTCTCTAATCCTCGCGTGCGAATCCTTAACGTTTCCCCTTTCCTTAAACCCTTACAACTGCCATTATAAATCAAGCTCGTGCCATCGTATAGCCCGACGGTCCTCCCTATAAATATACCCTCTCTGCATCCATCCAAACCCATCCACCAATTCACGGAGTGACCCCCTAGACTTCTTCTCCTCCCTGTGATAGGGGGAGGTGGGATAGAAGTGTGACAATGGACGCCTTCTCTTGATGTTGAGCCATGATAACCCCCGCCATGCCACGACCGCCTTGTGTGCCGTAGAGCTCTCCGATGTAGCTGTTCGGATCCGAGCGAAGACCCCAAGGTTCATCAGAACCTCAACACAAGCCACTCCTCCACCCAATTATCATCTCTGATCAGGTAAGTCTTTCTACCCCTTCTCCTCTCACACAATTTCCCAACGTTAATTGGGTCTCCTCAGAGGTCCACCACACTACGAAAACCCATGCGCACAACTCCGCTTGCCATATCCCTTCTCCAGAACCTCAGTCACCCTCGCCCAATTCCTCTTCGGCTCACGGGAGTAAAGACCAGGCCTCCCACTCCTCTGCCCTCACGAAACCTCCATTCCACCCCACCTCACTTGCACACACACTTCTAACACCTACATGTCATCTACCTCTTCAATGATAGGAGCTATTAACATGCCTCCGATCTCGTGCTCTGTCTCCGATGAGCCAATAACACTGCGCTTCTCCAGTCAGTGCTGGACCTCCACCTTGTCTCTTGCTTCTCCACCAACCTTCCAACGAACTACCATGAACTTTGAAGGAGCAACATGAGCACGGTGGAGGGATTCTGGGCCTGCCACCCACGGTGGAGGAAGAAGGAGCAGTGCCTTGGATCATGACCCAAGGGTATCTGCATCAGAGGGGATGTCAGTCGTTGATCAGACCCTACAGTGCAATCAACCGTCCATCCATGACACGTATCCTAGCCATTGGATTATCCTGAGCTGATGGATGAGATCAACACCCAAGCCTCCATTCCTGCCTTTCAAGTTCAGGAAGACCAAGCCATTCTCCAAGCCACCATCAGTTGCCATGTGGCTACCGTACCTCCTTCCGAACCTGCAACAGCCATCGAACCTCGACCCACGCGCCCCGTATGCGTTATGTTGGATAATTTGCAAAACAGACCTGAAACCTTCATAAACTGTAATTAGGTCCTCCGAGCGCGTGCCTCACATGTGTTCCTGGGGTAAATTTCATCGAGGCCCCGCTGGCTTCTGACAATTACAAAATGTCTCTGTACATAATGGAAAAATTACACAGGGGCTCAACCAACTTTTGCTAATAGCAAATATGCCCCTCCAGGGGACTATGTTTAAATTTTTCTTTATTTTTCATGTATTTTTATTAAATTTATCCCCATTGCATTTTTTAGCATATCTTGAGTATTTTAGATCTAAATTGAACGATTTTAGTTTCATTTTGAAGCTTATTTGATTCTCTACCTAATGGAATATGTTATTCACTGATTTGACACTTAATTAAATATGCTAATTTTTGGATGATGTATAGTGTCTTTTGCTCTATAAATATTTGCCACTAATAGATGCTTGACCTAAATTTTTATGCTTCATTTGTCCCTGAAATCAATCCTTATTTTATTGCTCAATAATTTACATATTTTGGGGTATATGTATACATACATATCTTCATGCATATGATTCACATTTTCATATCTCTTAATTGCATTTAAAAATCAAACAAAGATGCATACATCACATGAACTTGTCCTTGCATCATTTTATTTACATCAGCGTACCATTTTGCATATTACATCTGCATGAAGACCAAGATTTAAAAATAACCGCTCATTAATTAATCAATAATTTTTGATAACTTGACGAAGAGGCTCATTTCCTTGTGTTCGACCTTGGTATCTTGCCAAGTAAAAATTGTTCCACAGCATTCAAAGATTGTGGTTTTTGATCTACCAAATTTCGTCTCCTATGTTACAATATTAGATTATTAAAGAGACGATTTTTCACATCATTAAATGGCGTCGTTACTGGGGACACGTCCCATCTTTATTTGTTTGTTGAATTTTATTGAATTATTTCTGATGTGAATATTTTATAGCTCTTTTCATTGTGATGTTTTTGCATTATGTGTTGATTATTTTTCTTGATATTTTTCAGACAATTTCTTTGTGACAGGGCCCATGGAGACCGAGGACGTGTGAGACCAATGGAGGCATGGAGTTGGTAGCTCTCGTTGTGAAGGTTGCAAAGGAAAATCAAGAAGGATTCAAGGAAGATTCATCAATATTTTATTCATGCATTGTTGTAAAAAAGTATCATGCACATTTCTAGTGATCCTCGTTCGAGGGCTCGCGTGTGTAGAAAAAGAAAAAGAGGTAGATCACTCGATGATCTATCCCCCCTTTACACCCATATCTGTGTATTCACTCCCCCCTCTCCACACCTGTATATTCTTATGTACAAATTCACACCCCTCCCTCTAACCCTAACAAACCATAGGTCCCCCAGCCCGAAATCCACATCCAATACTTAGGCTTTTTTCACCCTAGGTATAGGGGAACCTGACCAATCCATCTTCCCTCTACCCGTTTTCTCCAACTTAGGTCATTTTTGACCTTAGTATAGGGGGATCTCCGAGTCAGTTTCACTATATCACCTTGTATTTAACCGGAGCTATGGCTTCATATCACTTGTGCTATGAGGATATAACAAAAGTTGAGTATAGGGGGTATATCGTATATAATGTATGCATATATACTTTAGCCATAGATCAAATTTTTTTTAAATTTTTAGAACTTTTTGGGCTGGGGTTAAGTTTACATGTGAGCTGATTTTTGTAAAAATATTTTAAAATTGAGGGACTAAATCTTTGTAAATAAAATTTACCTTATTCAAAAATCCCATAAAAATCCGAAAAATTGAAAATTTTCTTTAGTAGAGACTCTGACTACTAGGCTTAAAAATGAGTAGCTACTCTTTAATGAGAAAACTACGGTCTCCCTTAGCAAAGTGGGTTGTTTAGAGGATACTGTGTAAGGTTCCATCCTCTAGTAACAGGTAGCCATGTTTTTACGTTCCATATTTACACCCATACTGGTTGGAAGTAGATGCAACTATTTATATGAGCTTGGGCCGGTCATTATCTTGTGAAGAATTTAAAAATGGAAAAAAAATTAAAGTTCATAAAAATTGCAAAAAACTAAAAATCGCAAAAATCCTCTAACTCAGGACTTGGTGTATTCTGACATATTCAATATCACTTAAGGCTTGAGGATTTGAAGACACTTGACTTCTGAGATCTTGAGAGACTGAGTTAGCCAACCTTAGTCATTAGGGTTTTGAAACTTATTAATCCACACTTCACTAGTTTGAAGATTTAAGTGCTATATTGCACTCTTCATCTCTACCTTCTAAAGGATATGATCAACACATCACTTTCACAACTGCATGATTGATGAGATGAGTTGAGTTATCACTTGAGGAACTAGGACTGGTGATTTAAGTCTAGACCTGATTTAATGATGATCAAGGATGGGATAAAGTCAATGAAGGCTTTAAGAAACCTGAGTGTCAACAAACCCTATCCGGTATGTGAACAAGTTCGCATGCTATCTCATGATATTAACCTATGTGCCAGGGTGTGTTGAAAATAAATAATTGTTGATCTGTGTGCGCCAACTTTTGGTAAAATCAGTGGAGCCAGCTAAAAAGAAAAGAAAGAAATATTGAAAGAGAAGTTCTCTAAAAGAAAAAAGCTCTATTACTACAAATATAATTTCTATGAGATTCCACCAAAGGTGAGCGCTCCCAACCATTTCAAAGTGTCCACTTGGACCAAATGCTATTAGGACCAAGGAGTCATGCTAGCACCCCAAAAGGTCTCTACATCGTATAATGACACAAATCTGGGTGTTGAAGGTATCTTAGATACTCAAAAGAGACATACCTCGGTGAAATCCCAGGAAAACAAGTGCAGACGACTCCGAATTCTCTTGACAAACACATTGATCAATAAACCAAAAATATATGTGTTGAGTAATAAGGCACTTGAGAGGCCCCTTATTCCAGTTTAAGGAGAGAAAAATTTACACAATCCCATGCCCTCCATCATTTAGTCGTCCATATACACTTTCAAGTCAAACAAACTAATGAGATGGTTGATTGAAGCAAGAACCAACTTATTCCCTACTATTGAGGATTAGGTATAGAGGAGAGTCTCTTGGACTAAGACCTTGGGTAACATCTTGACTCGACTCTCATGATTGCAGTACACTAGTTGTCATATCCTTATATTTTATGCACAAATAGAGAGTCTGATAAATAGAAAAGTTGGATTCCTTTTGACTAGAGCATAGTTGAGCATAGAATTTTAGGATCACTCAAATTAAGGATCTTCGATGAATTAATCTTGAAATTCACATGCATTGTCAGGAACTAATCCAGCTCCTTAATTCTTTAGATATTCGAGGACGAGCATAGTTTAAGTATAGGGGGATGATGAATCCTAGATACATCATTATAAAATCTAATTACCATCCTCTTAACTTAAACAAACCAATAAAAACCACCATTAATTCACTAAAATTAACTTGTATTACTTTGTAAATAATATGTATATAATTGACACTAAATTTCTAACCCTAATTATTGTATTTATTACTAACACTTTTCTTTATTTTATATATTATTAAAACCCCCTAAAAATTAGGTTAATTATTGTATATATTTGTTTTGGTCTTAAAAGGAAATAAAAATACAAAGAAAGCATAAAAACCTTAAAATAAGTGTTTTAAGCCTTAAAAATGCTTGCAAAAATCCTCCTTTGTACAATTGACCTCTTCTGACTCTTGTGTCAACATGAAACTTGTAGATTTCATCGAGATCTACAACTTTTATGTTTTGATTTTTGTTAGTTCAACTTCCTACTAATTCTTTAATAATTTTCCTTATTTTCCCATTTTTAAATAATCTGATTGGGCCATATGGCACCCTTTGGGACGCACACGTGGCCTTGTCCTCTTCCCTCCACCCGACCTCCTTCTTGGCCGTTGGATCATTCCTAGCCTATCTCCATCTCAACCGCCCACTTCTAGTTGATTTTCAACTCTCAGATCCGTCGTCCATATCTCATCTCCACCATTCCTTTCCACCAACATCTCGACCATTGGATGGCTCTTCCATCCAATGGCACCTCATCTTCCACGTAACCACTACTCCCTCCACCCTTGGACGAGATCCCCGGATCTCATCTAGACCGTTCGATACCACCTCTCCCCTCACCGCTCGATCAGATCTGATGGATCGCATCCTAGCATCTCCCTTGCGCTTACATGTGGAACATTGGATCACTTGATTCAACGGTTCATGACCATCATCCTCCCCAAAAAATCCTCTCTTAGAGCATTACACCTGCTTGCTATGCTCCTACCCCCTTCTTATTTTGACAGTGACCTCCATTCACCTTCCTCAGACCTAATGCCACCCCTTCAAAGACCGAACATCTCTGATCCTCGTGCACCAATCCATAACCTCTCCCCTTGCCCTAAACCCCCGCGGCTGCCATTGCAAATCAAGGTGGTGCCATCGCAACGCTCAACGGTCCTCCCTATAAGCATGCCCGCTCCGCCTCCATCCAAACCTGTCCACCAATTCATGGAGTGTCCCCTAGCCTTCTTCCCCCCTGTGACATGGGGAGGTGGGATAGAAGCGCGACAATGGTCGCCTTCTCCCAGTGTCGACCCACGATGACCTTCGCCGTGACACACCTCCTTGTGCATCGTAGAGATCTTCGATGTAGCTCTGGATTTGAGTGAACACCCCGAGGTTCATCAGAACCTCAACACAAGCCACTCCTTTGTCCAATTATCATCTCTGGTCAGGTAAGTCTTTCCACCCCTTCTCCTTATGATTTCTCGCATTTAGTACTACGCACACATACTTTCCCAACGTCAATTGGATTTCCTTAGAGGTTCACCACATTCAGAAAACCCACACATACAACTTCGCTCGCCATATCCATTCTCCAGAACCTCCGTCACCCTCGCCCAATTCCTCTTCGACTCGCTGTAGATGGAAACCAGGTATCTCACTTCTCCACCCTCGCAAGACCTCCATTCCACCCCACCTCACTTGCATACGCTCTTCTAACACCTACAGGTCGTCTACCTCTTCAATGGTCAGAGCTATCAACACGACTCCGATCTCGTTCTCTATCTCCGACAAGCCAATACCACCCTGCTTCTCCAGTCAGTGATGGACCTCAACCTTGTCTCTAGTTTCTCCGCCAACATTCTAGCAAACTGCCACTATCTCTGAAAGAGAAACTTGAGCATGATGGAGGGATTCTGGGGTCATTAAAGCCAAGTCCCCTCGCTGCCATCCATGATGGAAGAAGGAGCAGCTTCCCTTGGATCATGATCCAAGGGTACCTACATCAGAGGGATGCTAGCCCTTGATTAGACCATGTAGTGCAATCAACTGTCCATCCATGACATTCATCCTAGTTATTGGATCATGCTGAGTTGATGATTGAGAGCTACTCCCGAGCCCCCATTCCTACCCTTCAGGTTTGAGAAGACCAAGCCATTCTCCAAGCCACCATCAGCTGTCACGTGGCCACTGGACCTCCTTCTGAACCTGCAACAACCATCGGACCTTGCCCCACGTGCCCCGTACATGCGATGCTAACTTTCATGAATTGCAATTAGGTCCTCCAGGCGTGTTCCTCACATGCACACCTGGGGTAAATTTCATGGAGGCCCCACCAACTTCTGACAATTGCAAAAATGTCTCCGTGCATAATGAAAAAATTACACAGGAGCTCCGCTAGCTTTTGCTGATTGCAAATATGCCCCTCCAGGGGTCTATTTGTAATATTTATCTTTATTTTTCATGCATTTTATTACATTTATTCCCCTTGCATTTTTTAGCAGATCTTGAGTATTTTAGATCCAAATTGAACGATTTCAATTTCATTTTAAGCTTATTTGATTCTCTACCTAATGTCACATGTTATTTACTGATTTGACACAATTAAATATGCTATTTTTTAGACGATCTATAATGTCTTTTGCTTTATAAATATTTGCCATTAACAGATGTCTGACTTTAATTTTTATGCTTCATTCATCACTGAAATCAACCCTCATTTTATTGCTAAATAATTTGCTTATTTTGGGATATATTTGTACATACATGTCTTCATGCATACGATTCACATTTGCGTATCTCTTAATCACATTTACAAATCAAACAAAGACACATACATCACATGAACTTGTCCTTGCATCATTTTATTTGCATCAACATACCATTTTGCATGTCACATATGCATGAAGACACAGATTTAAAAATAACCGCTCATTAATTAATCAATAATTTTCTATAAATTGACGAAGAGGCTAGTTTCCTTGTGTTCGATCTTGGTATCTTGCCAAGTAAAAATTGTTCCACATCATTCAAAGATTGTGGTTTTTGATTGACCGAATTTCGTCTCCTATGCTACAATATTAGATTATTAAAGAGGCGATTTTTCGCATCATCACTTAGTTGAGTGCGTTATTGACCTAGATAAGTTAATAATCACTTAACCCATGTATTATTATTTAATTAGTAACATCGAGAGAATGTGTCCCTGAGTTCGACCATGGACTTATTCAGATTAAAAATTAAACCGAGCCACTCCTTGCAGAGATCTTCTTTTAATTCTGATTGACTCCCATTAGGTCGTACTACAATTACACATTATTAACATAACCTGAATGTGATTCATCTGATGGCACCATTGTTGGGGACATGGCCCATCTTATGAATTGCATTTAGGATCTGTTAATAATATGTAATTGTAGTACAACCTAATGTGAGTCAATCAGAACCCAGTGAAGATCTCTGCGAGGAGTGGCTTGATTTAGTTTTTAACCTAGATAAGTGTAGGGTCGAACTCATGGACACAAGATCTTGATGCAACTAATTAAATTCTAATACATGGGTTAAGTGATCATTAGGTTATCTAGGTAAATAATGCACTCAACTATGCAATACAAAGCATGTAGGACAATATGCATTTTTATTGATTTTAAACAAGTCAGTTTTAATGGCATAATGCAACAAAATGTAATGAAATACAACATATTGAAACTCACAATATACCCCCAATATGATTAATTAATTGAGAAATAAATATAGATTTAATTTTATTAGTCACTTGATGCATAAAAATAGGTCCAATTTTACTTCATGGCATTTAAATGATCAAGTTTTTAAGACAATACATCTCTAATTAAATCATCCTATTTCAGATGTCAAATCGTAATTTAATTAATGCAAATAAAGATATGATTAAACAAGCATCAAAATGAATTTAAATATCCGAAAACCAAGTTCACATGCTCAAGTTATAAAGGAAATATTCCAGGGGCATGACTGAAAGAAATCATGAGAAATATGTACAAAAATCCTCGTAAACAAGCCCTCCGAGGGGATAAATGTAATTTATTAAAGTCAAGAGGGCTTATCTGTCATTTTCCACGTAGGGTTCATTTTGCAATATTCATAGTCGGTAGTGCATTAGTGTAAATAACCACACACGTCTTTGCATTTCACATGCCTGATTGGACATGTATGCAATTATGAAGAACTACATGGGCGTCAACTGCAATTGTCCCAACCACCACGCGCAACGTGCACGTGTGTAGGATTGGACCTTGGATCAGTCAAACACATGTTTATAGGATTCATGGAGCGGCCTCAATGCTTCAAGGGTGCTTCTATACCGAGGTTCTTACTCTGGCCTAAATGCTAGAGAGTGTAGTGGACCGTCGAATCATGGGCATCCAACAACATCTGCTAACTTGGGATCCTCTGTTGTCCTCTTTGTGGTGGAAACAATTATGGACATCTGACGAGCTCATCCTTTCTCCACCGTCTTCATCTTGCTATGTTGACGATTGTTGGACTTCCACAAAGCTCTGGCGAAGATGATGACGATGCAAGGAAGCTCTGCAATCTTCGTTAGATGTAGATCGATACCCTACATCGAAGGGCATCCTCTAGAATGGAAGCATCTTTGAAGCTGTAACTATTGAAGAATAAGTTCTACTTGCAAATGTTAGGAGAAAACCAAAGATAAGTGAAGTGTGTGTGTATGATAAGAGTGAGTGAGATGGAGAGCCATAGGGTCTAGAGGGTGTGAGCTCTGATTGGGTTCATATCCATGAATGGAGACAAAGGGGGAGAATTGGTGTGGGGTGTGGAAGAAGGGAGACGATGAATGGAACCCTCAACGAGGATCAGGGATCCTTGGTAAAGGTCAGGGGCTGATTGTATTGTGGTTAAGGTGGATATATAGAATAGATGAAATCAAAGAAAACTAACAAAAATGAACAAACCTACGTTACTTGGAATTGAAGACATCGTCAACGGGTGTAGATTGGCTTTGGCTGAGTTTTATAGGAAGCTCATGTCTTCGATAGACATGGACATCTGCTCCAATTAGCTCAAATAACCATGGAATGGCTGTAGCATGGCCAAACGACCATGGGTCGTCACCAGAAGGAATTCACCATCGTCGCTCCGTCTATTCAACATCTCTCTATTACCGAAATGAGAAGAGGGCTAGTGGAACCTTTGTGCACGGGTGGACTTGCCCAAAAATGGTTGGTAATATTTTAAAAGGGAAAAGAAGTGGTTCTATGTGGGTTTCAATGAAGTTGACCGCTCCTCATTCATTGGCGGTTGGTCGAAAAGGGTGGTTAATTTCATGGCAAAGGTATGGGTGATTTGGACTATGATCGGAAGTGGTTGGTTGTCAAAGAGAAGGCCCATGGAGATTAGAAGAAATGGTTAAATTGGGTGGTTGTGAGGTTTGCATCGTGTGGGAGAGGGGAAGTGGGAGGTTGATGATGGATGACAACCATCTGATGAAGATCATCCCAAGGTCAAGTGGAGATGGGTGGATGCGATCACATCTGATCAGCTGATCTGAGGACGAGATAGGAACGAAGGTATGCAACCCATATCAGATCCATCAAGATGAATATGACAGGTAGAAGAGGGAGCAATTGCAGAGAAGGCGCGAGCCGTGTAGGCGGTTGTGTATGCGCCACATGACCCAATAGAAAAATAGAAAAGAAAGAAAATAAATAAAAATAGAAATAAATATGTACATGTGTCAGATGAAAAAAATGTTGAACATGAAAGTTGTAGATCTTTTTGAGACGTACAAGTTTTATAGAGAACACAAAGTCAAAATACATCATTTTTACATAGTAATATTTTTGTAGGTATTTTTAAGTAAGTAAAAATGCTTATTTTGATTACAAAACAAACATGTACATCGTTAAACTACCTTTTATGGTATTTTTAATAATAAGAAAACACAAAAATAAATGCACAATAATCATAATATTATTTATGTATATTTTAATTATGATTAATTATATATATAGGGTTAATTGTTAATGTTAGTGAATTAGTTTTGAATCTTATCGAAATCCTTAAGTTAGAGGAATAATAAATGAAAGATATGATGATAAATCATGGATTTATCACCCCATATACTTAAAACTTGCTTGTCCTCGAGCAAATAATGAATGAATGAGTTGGATTAATCCCTGAGCATATATGTGCAATACGAGACTTGATTCGTTAAGAACCCTCGATTTTAATGATACTAAAATTCTAATCTCAACCAAGCTCTAGTCAAAGGGTATCCAAATTTCCTAATTATAAATTCTCACTGTATACATATAGAGTACGGATATGACAATTAATGTAGACTATAGTTACAAGAGTAGAGTCGAAGCATCACTCAAGGTTCCGATCCAAGAGACTCCCTAAGAACCCAATCCTCAACACTAGGGAATGAATAATTTATTGCATAAAATTCAACGCCTCTTTAGCTGTCAGTCTAAAAAATGAATATGGAAGTCCAGTGGATGAAGGACATAGGTTGGTGTCTTTTCTTCTCTCCCTCTCATTGGAATAAGGAGCCTCTATACCTTTGACACCTAGACTTTTATCACTATACGATGCAGGGTCTTTTTTGGATGCTAGACTAACTCATAAAAGCCTAAAATGTTGATCCAAATAGACACTTTGAAATGTTGGGAGTGCTCACCTTTGGTGGAATCTCTTTTGAATATATCTTTATAGTGTAAGACCTTTTCTTTATACTTCTTTTCTTTTAGTTTTTGGCTAGATCCACTGCTTTTACTAGGTTGCACATTGATCAACATTTTATTAGATGTCATCACACCCTGACACTTATGTTAATATCTCAAGATAGCACGAGAACTTGTTATCACACTGGCTAAATTGATAACAATCAGATTTCATGAAGCCTTCATTGATTTTATCCTATCCTCAAGCATCATTAGATCAAGTCCAAACTCAAATCCCTCATTCCAATTCCTCAAGTGAAACCTCAAATCATCACATCATATCTACAGTTGTGCATGTTAGGGATGATCCTATTATTTAAGGAAGAGATTAAGCATGCAATATAGAACATAGATCTTCTAAACTAGGCAAGTGTAAACTATTAAGTCTTAAACCTTAATGACTAAGGCTGGTTAACTCTGAATCTTAGGACCTCATTGATGAATATATGATTCATCATATTAATATATGAATCTTAGTTTGAATCTCTGAACAAAATATCAAATAAATTCCTCTAAATTCAATAATTTAACAAAATAGTTATTGCAATAAAAAATGGACTAATAATGTATATTTATCTTATAAATAAGTCCATAAAATAATCCACAATAAAAACCACAAAAATAAAGAGCTGAAAATGTGTATATATTCACCTATAAAAAGCTCAATATTTCATGATTTTTAATAAATCCATACTAACTCCTTTTCATCTAATTATTTCTCCAACATGTACATAAAATGATATATGAAAATACAAAAAATACAAAACCATTCCCATCTAAAAAAATATGTTTAGATCTTGAATCGGAAAAGCTATAAAGTCCAACTTCTCGATTGAATTCCTACTCCATATGAACTCCGAATTTAACAGACTCACTTTCAAAGTTCAAGTTGTAAAATTATCTATCCAATAAAAGTGATTTAAAATCGGAGCTTGTTTGTAAAATGTTGGTTTGAGGACCTAATTGTACTTTGTACATATTCACCAACTTCGTTTTATTATTTAATGTATATAACTAACTATTTTTAATTAATTAATTAAATGTTTATTTTATTTTTAATAAATTACGTTAAAATTCCAAAAAAATTGAATTCAGAGAAAATGAAAGGTTGTGATCATGTATATAATGTATATACTTCTTCTTTCTAGATTTTTCTTTTGCTTTTTCTAATTATTAAAAATCTAAAACATTAAATTTGTTCATATTTTTATTTCTATTATTTTATCATATTCCTTTATATATATATATATATATATATATTAAAACCAAAGAAACTAAAAACTAGAAATTGTGAAAATTTGTATTTTATACCTATAAAATACACCCAAAAGATATTATCTCAAATTTAGGCTGAATCAGCTCTTGACGTCTTCATAAAAGTTGCAGAAAATTTGATTTCATACGACTTCCATGTTTTACATTTTTTTTAGATTCGTCCTGTATCATGGTTTTTTTGCAGGTCTATGAATTTTAAGCCATGGTCCAATAAGGAGGTGACACGTATCACCCGTGTCACCCCCACTATCTCCTTCAACATCCAGCCACCTGTTGGAGAGGTGGACAACATGGTTAAGGGGCGAACTTTGAACACTTCCCCAGATCGCGATTATTCATAAAAAAAATAAACTTCCACTATCAACACCAATCACATCATTCTATCTCAGAAAATGTATTTCTTATTTTATGAACTTGTATTACAAGAGATATTTGGCTCACAAAATGGCATTAAAAATCCTCCTTCCAGATCATGGAAAACAGGGCTGACCTACCACCTTGGATCATCTATTCCAATCAACTCCCTAATGACTAAGGTTGGTTAACTCTGAATATTAGAACTTCATTGATGAATATGCGATTCATCATCTTAATATATGAATCTTAACTTGAATCCCTGAACAAAATATCAAATAAATGCTCCTAAATTTAGTAATTTAACAAAATAGTGCTTGCAATAAAAATGGACTAATAATTTATATTTATCTTGTAAATAAGTACATAAAATAATTCAGAATAAAAACCACAAAAATAAAGAGTTGAAAATGTGTTTATATTCACATGTAAAAAGCTCAATCTTCCCTGATTTTTAATAAATACATACTAAATCCTTTTCATCTAGTTCTTTCTCCAACATGTACAAAAATGGTATATGAAAAATACAAAAAAAGCAAAACCATTCCCACCTTGAATAAATATGTTTAGATCTTGAACCAAAAAAGCTGTAAAGTCTAACTTCTCGAAGAATTCCTGCTCCATATGAACTCCAAATTTACCAAACTTACTTTCAAAGTTCAAGTTATAAAACTATCTATCCAATGAAAGCTTTTCCTTAAAATCGGAGCTTATTTGTAAAATATCGATTTTAGGACCTAACTGTGCTTTGTACATATTCACTAACTTCGTTTTATTATTTCATGTATATAACTAACTCTTTTAAATTAATTATTTTATTATATGTTTTATTTTTAATAAATTACATTAACTCTTTTAAATTAATTATTTTATTATATGTTTTTATTAAACTACATTGAAAATAAAATAAAAAATCTAAAAATCAAAGAAATTGAAAGGTTGTGATCATGTAAATACTGTATATACTTCTTCTTTCTAGATTTTTCTTTTGCTTTTTTAATTACTAAAAATCCAAAAAAATAAATTTATGTATATTTTTATTTATATTATATTTTCTTTATGTATATTTTAAAATTAAAGTAATAAAAAATATAAAACTATGAAAATTAGGGTTTTGCACCTATAAAATACACCAAAAAATATGTTATCTCAAAATTTAGACTAAATCAGCTCTTGATGTCTTCACAAAACTTGTAGGAAATTTGATTCATACAACTTCTATGTTTTAATGATAAGTGTCTAACATCGTTTGAGACTCTCAAGGGATTAGTTGTCAAGGCTCCTGTCCTTCAACCACCTGATTGGTCTCTCCCATTCGAGATCACGACGAACGCTTCTGATTTTGCCATAGGGGCTGTGCTAGGACACATGATGGATTTCCTTTTTCCATACACTACGCTAGCCGGACTTTGGATGCCGTTCAGTGGAATTATACTATTATGGAGAAAGAGATGATAGTCATAGTCTTTGCTTTGGATAAGTTAAGATCATATATTCTTGGATTTAGAGTGACTATCTTTACAGATCACGCCGCCATCCGATACCTCATGGATAAGAAGGATGCCAAAGCCAGACTGACAAGATCTATTCGGTCATGCCCAAGGCTTGAGGCTCGAACTCTAGTGTGGAGATGATTCCGACTGTTGATGGAGGGTTGATGTATGGCTTGGATTTGGGCGAAGATAGACGACCCCAATATGACAAGTTCTTGATCGTAGAGGTTGTAGCTTTGAAATTGGGGGAAATTCCTTCTTCATTTAGTCGAGGAATGGTTGTCAGTGTGGCTGCAGCTGCATGGTATGAAGGTGGATGTACATGCTCCGACGAGTATGGAAGAGAGGAGTCATGGTGGTGCAAGGATGCAATGAAATAGAAGGGAAGGTGGTTAGGATACTGGAGGTGATATGGAATTCATCGAAAATGGAATATATAGTGTAAAATGGAGAAGTGGTGCAGAACAAGGTCGGAAGAAGAAGAAGAAGAAGAAGAAGAAGAAGAAGAAGAATGAGGAGGAGGGGGTAATATCGCCTAAATATGGAGGGTTTGGTTGCCTCTCCAAATAATTGCCTCAATTGTGGCGACAAAGCTGATGGGAGGCTTGGCTTACAGAAACAACGACAGAGGAGATGGTCCCTTCGGATCATGCCTCAGAGGGAGGTCTTCGGTCAGAAGATGGGTTTCTGTCACCAAGCACGTTCTCTCTCTCCTTGTATATATGCAGATAATGGGGAATAATATTGTAGGTCTTTGAGATTTAGGTTAAATAGAAATATGAAGGAGATGGTGTAGGAAATTTGGAGGAAAGTGGTTAGAGGTATGAACTATCACCGATCAGACGATGGAGATACGATCGAGGTGGTTGGAGGCGTATGGGTTGACGGGTTTGAGAGGGTGATGGGATAAGGTGATAGAGTTTGTTGGGAGGTGGTTGTGCAGATCGAGATGATCGAGAGGGTTTGGTTTTGGGTTTGCTCGATCGAGAGGTGGGTCTGTCCGAGGAAGATGATGGTCGGAGATGGGTTTCCAGGAGGGAAAAGTAGCGGTGGTCGGTGGATAGAGAGAGGAGGAAGGAGAAGAGCAGGATTTGTTGGATCCTCATGATCCAATGGTGGATATGCATCATGGATCGCATGTGGATAGATAGAGAGGGAAGGTGGGTTGAGTTTGGGTTTGGTTTCCAGGTTGGTTGGAGATGTAGATCAACAAGCAGGGAGCAAGAAGATGGGCAGTGACACTGTGGTGGCTGTAGCACGATGGTGGGTACTGGAGTACAGGGTAGAGCAATTGAGGTATAAGGAGAAGAGGATAAGGGGGATTTGCAGGTGGTTGGATGGGATAAGGGAAGTGGACAACGGAGGGCGTTGGATATCGGGAGCAGAGTCTCCAGAGATGGGGGCCCTAATGGCCAGCATCGATCGAGATAAGATATGGTAGGCCATCAGAGATTTAGGTTAGGTGGTTAGGGTTTCGGTCTGGTGGTCAACGGGGATAGAATCGATTGGAGAGGATAAGAGATGATCGTAAATGCGAGACAGGGCAACAATGCGGATGGGTCGAGGCGGTGCTGGTTGAAGGAGAAGCTTCAGATGACACTGGATCGAAGTTGATCCAACGACAGGGAGGACATGCGTGCGACACACATGGATAGAGAGAAGGGGAAGTAAGGAGTGCTAGGATTCGTAGGATCAAAACTGATCCAACAGTCTAGGTGAGGTGAACTACGTGACAAAAACTTTTGACCCATGGGTAGAGGTTTTGACCAAGGTATGACTGGGTATTAGGCGGACTATTGAGGGCATGACACATGGACTTTGACCAACTTAACCATGCTTTGACTATTGACCAGTGCATAACTGTAGTGATAAATGATAACAAGCGACCTCTAATGTGAAAGTTCCCAGCATAAAAAAATGATCGACTAAATATAATCCACAATATTGATGAAGGACTCGAGTGCAAATGACACCAACTGTGTAAGATATGACATTTTTGGTGGTATTTTATATGTATAAAATACCATTTTTTCATGAAATTAGGGTTTGTATTTATTTCAAATTTGTAAAAGTTATATATTTTTTAGGATTTTTCATTGATTAATGTTAGTGATATGTCCACAATAAAGTCAATTTCATGTCAATTGGAGTTATCATGAATTAATTACAAATATGTGAAATTGGTTGAAAATGTACTGATGAATATGGATGCAGAAATGAATGCTAATTTATGCAAATTATTTACAAGTGCATGAAAGTTATATTTATAATATTAACATGTAAATGAACCAAATTTCTCGGGATGAAGGTCTATTTTTAGCTTGTTAGAGTGATGAATCACATATCAACCCCCTATACTTAAACCTTACTCATCCTTGATAAACTAAAAAAATGAAGAGGTGAAATGAGATTGGGTTCCCTACCAAGATCATGAGAAATATATGAAAATGGAGCTAGACCCGACCTTTGGATTAATAGTTTGGCGGAACTCCTATGAGAATTAGGATTTTAAAAATCAACAACCTTCAAGTTCTACACGTCATTGTAGCAGGTTCGACTCAGAAGTCATCTTAAATCAATCCTCCTCCCAAAGCATACCCAATGAACATTGAACAACTGTCTCATGTGTGTGAAGGGTGTTAACTCTTCCCATCTGAAATGCCGGACTACCACACAAACCTCTCCTCCAGTAACTCATCCTTGAGAGTCAGGTATTTCCTTCTAAGTTCAGGTACGTACTAGTTCATAATGAATGTGGGAGAAGAAGTTTTTCAAAGAACTGAGAAAAGAACTAGAGAGTGATCGGTGTAGTCACCTCTCCTGTGATGCTTGGCTAGTGTAACCATATCTCCACAAAGATATGCATAATGTCTGAAGCTTGGACCTTTGTGGTCAATGATGTAATTAGAATTTGGCTTATTTTGGTATGGATTTTGATTTCTTTGCATGGATCGTTTTGTGCCCCAACAGATATAGACTCTTTTGTTCCGTCCATGTGGGAACATAGAAAAATTATGCTAGCAGTCCATTCCTCATCCGTAGATTTATTTTAACTTGTACTCCGATCGTTAGATGTCCATGCTATCAGAAAAGAGACTTACACAATCTTCCAACAACCGTCTAAGTTTAGCGACATACATAGTTCTAGAATATAGATCAATTTCCTATTTAAGAATTGTACTCAGAATGAGGCGACTAAGTTAGACACTAATGGTCAAGGTCTGGACATTGCCATGCGGAACTCGGATAATTAAGTCCATGATCTAAAGTTTCTAAAACCCTATTGCAATGAAGTGCTTATGTATGTATGAAAGAAGAACAAAGGTGCACATGAAGAAAGAAAGAAAAGACAGAGAAGGAAAAAAAGTGATACTACCTGATATTCTCCTGAAGGGTGGGGGAGCTATGCTCGACGCCAGTTATTGCCTCTAGAGTCGCGGCGGAGAGACAACTCAAAGCTTGGCTGCAACGACTGAATGCAACGTAGGACGCTCCTTTTGATCTCGTTGAGAAGGGGGACTTGGTCGTCGTCGCTCAACTTCCTCTCTAGCAGTTGTCACCTGATGGAGCAAAGGGACTAGACCAAGTTCTCTAAGAGATAGGCAGCTGCCACGCGAGTGGTGCATTCGTCAGTTATTTTAAGAAAGGGGACACAATACTGTGGATCATGTGGTGGTTGTTGGCAAAGGAGTAGAGATCGAGGGGAGAGAGAAGAGGGAAAAGCAGAGGGGTAGTGGTTGTTGACGATTTCAAAAGGGGTGTTGGGGAAGAGAAAGAAAGGGAAGAACGAGTCCAGCGTCGCGCGAGATGGAGTGGAAGGGGAGGCCACACGCATGAGCAACGGTTCCTACGGGGGGTTGGGGGGGGGGGGCACTGCCACGTGAGGCAGAGATCATGCAGGTTGCAGGGGAAGAGGAGAAGTAGGGGGGGTCACATGGCATGCCCAAGTGCTGCCACATGGTGATAAAAAATTAAATTAAAATTAATTAAAGTTAAATAATAATAATAATAAATAAAATTAAAATAAAAGTAATAAATAATAGGTAAATAACAAAATAAAAAAGGAGAAAAAGGAAATAAATATAATAATAATAATAAATAAAAATGACAATTACATAAAGATAAATAAATATATGAATAAAATAACAAAAGAAAATAAATAAATAAAAAAAAATAAAAAAATGGGGGTGACATGGGACAGCTCCAGGAGCTGTCGCATGTCGCTCCTAGAAAATTCAAAAAAATAAATGTAAAGAAAAATAAAAAAGAAATAACAAAATGGGTTAAATCAAAAAGTGATCAACACAAAAACTATTGTCTCGACGAGATCTATAACTTTTGTGAATGAGTGAAAACCAAAATAACCCATCTGTATCAAAAGTATTTTTGGGGGTATCTTATAGGGTATAAAATACCGATTTTTTTATCTTTTGAAGATTTTTTTTGGCATTTTTAAATAAGATAAAAAATCAAATCAAAATCAGAGAAAATATAAAATAAATATTTACAACTTAATATATTTTCTAGATTTTAATAAATAAGAAAATAAAAAGATAAAATAAATAGAAAAAAATAAAGGGACATATACAATATACAATAGAGGCCTAAAACCCAAGTTTCACATACGAACTCCGATTCTTTTGAATTTGGTTCTCTTTTGAATGCAATTGAATGTAAATTAATTCAAAAGTTAGTAGGATCCATAGGAGACTGTATGAGAGAGATATTCACGTTTTAAGGCTCTTAGTCTCAAACTACGGTTTGGGGTTTATTGGTCGATTTTACAAGTTAGTATTTTTTTATATTTTCCTTTATTAGTGTTAGTAATATATACAATGTAGAGTTGATTTTATTCAATTCTGAGTTAGTAAACAATAGATAAAAATAAAGAAAATACAATGAAGATACATGTGATATTTACAAGTGAATTTGGCTTCTTACGTAAAGCAAATATGCATGCTAAAATGCAGAGATTAATTTTAAATGCATGAATGAGAATAATGCAAAATAAATATAGAAATGCAACTAATTACTCAGGAACGAAGCTCTATTTTCAACTCTTAGAGTGATGAGTCATGGATTCATCAACCCCCCTATACATATACCATGCTCGTCCCCGAGCAACTAAAATGAAATGCAAAAGTGAAATGATTTTGGGTTACTTACCAAGGTCATGAACAAAAGATGAAAATGGAGCTCGACTCAACCTTTGGATTAATAATGTGGCAAAACCTTATTGGGATAAGATCTAACAACCTTTATGTTCCACAAATATCTATACAGATCGCCTCAACAATCAGTTCAGAACAAATCCTTTGAAGGCGTTAGGTTTGCTTCACAGAAGCATGAGGTCTGCATCGTATGCAATTGGGAGAGACTAGTCGTATTGGTTGCCCGAGGCAACGGAATTTAAAAAATTTCAATGACGAAATCACATGATCTCATAACACTTCTCGAATGGTTTCATCTAAACTACAAACAAGTATAATGTTTACCTCTTGAAGCGTGGTTGAGATCGAGTCTCTAAGAGAAGAGACCTCCTGTCTCAAGTCTGATCCAATGGAGGATATGCTTGCGAGCGCGTTGATGGGATGCAAGCTCCTCATAATCAATGTTGATAATCCAAGCAGCAAATCTCCCGACGTCATCTCATGAGATACGACGTCTTCTTCACAAGCGAGGCACATCGAAGGAGATGGAGACCCACGAGCAAACAATCTAGTAGCATAAAGACAATGCTATGACAATGGCAACTCTCTCTAGGGCTCCATGGTGGACGACCACAATGAGAGAGAGACTTGGCATGTAGAGAGATGGAGAGAGTTTAATTCCTCTTGGAATTATGTGTGTTTTCAAAGGCAAGGGCTACCCTTCCTTTTATACTAGTTGGATGTATATGGATCTCAATGCATGTGCTCTCTTAATCTATGGTATAGATTAAAAATTTAGTAATCAATGGTCATGATTTGTTGCTCCAAAAACAACAACAAATAATTTAAAACAAATTAACTTTATCCTTTTTCAAGATAATAATTAATTCATTTTAAAATTAATTAATATACATAGACAATATAGAAAACAATCTCTTTACTATAAATAAGGTGTTGTCCCCCTTGAACAAGTCAAGGTGGACAACCACCATTAAAGAGATAATGTCTTCATTTATCTATATATGTGAATTAATTAATATGCTATAACAATTAATGCATTTATCTTCACAAAAATAATTCCAAATTAAATTTGTGAAAACTTCAATCATGCCATTGACAAATATGAATTATATTCATTTATCCAACATAATATGTAAATTAGATTTATAATTAATTGTTTATTGTGAATACTATTCACAACAACATATAATTTTGTAAATTGTATTTACAATTAAATCTCTCCATTATATTATAAATCATATTTATAATATCCATGATTATCGTGGATAGTGATATCCACATTAACCATATCCTTAATAATTAAATCATATTTAATTATCTGGATCTCTATTCTCATGTGCCCAAATAACATGAATCACATTCACATTATTCACATCTTTGACAATTAAATCATATTTAATCATCTTAAGTGACTCCTCTTATAATATGAATCAAATTCATATTATTCATGATAATTAAATCACATTTAATTATCCATTTCTCAATACTCGAATACATTATCAACAATGAAAAATTTCTTAAACTCTTTGTAGAATAATGTGCTTTCTCCGCGGATACTTGGAAATAAGGATAGGGCAATTGTATTGTTCCATGTATAGTGACTTGGATATTGAGATCACATCTCAAATCCAGATCTAGCGGACCTCTCACAGATGCTTGATTAAATCAAGACCACAAATCTAGTCTTTTTATTACATCTAAATCACATTCAGATCAATGTCCAACATTTAGACCAAGATCAGATTACTTCTCTATTGTAAGGAGTCACTAAAATCTAAAACTGTTTCATCACTCCCTAGGAATGGAAGTGTCATGGTTATACAATCATTTATGATCACATCACCCTAATGTATCCTAAGACCTTCACATCCTGCATACTGGATGACCAAGAAAAAATCCGAAGTATTAGATCATTTTTACACCGTCTACTTTAGGGTTATCATAAAATTTCTCATTTTATTATTGGGAGTTGGTATCGATCATATACTTTCCCAAAGCATATATCATACCCAGGTGTTGATCATATACTTTCCAAAAGCATATATCAAACCTTACAAATTCAGTTAAGCTTCCAAAGTGAGATGACTGTGCACGGAATTTGATTCTTCCCAATATCTCATGGGTGAGCTCATGTCTTCCGATTTAGTAATGAACTTGTATGATCCCTTTGAGATATCGTATTACTCATATGCCCTTGTATGCATACCAACACGTCGGTGTATAGACTTTGATTAGGTATTCAACCTATTGGTCTGGCAAATGTACATACACAGACATATAGTAACACATCTATCTCTAATTAGGGGATGCGTGCCTATATCATGATAGCATACAACATAGGTCTTTGGTTATCGTGACATCTCGTTAAGTCTACTCTTTGATCTAACTAATCTAACACCTCCGAATCTCTATTCCTATGTAAAGGACCTGCATCAATAGGTCGGTTAGATATCAGCTTTAGAAAAAGGATTCACATCTCCTTCCCAGGATGGAGATCCTCTCTTAATAATCATTTGATGATGCTTGATGAGTCCTCAATCTAACTCTTTAGATATTCATCCAGGCACTAGCCTCTATGATTCAACAATTGAATCAACAACTGTATGATCATTAAGATGGACATGGTACATAACCCTAATTGTACTAAGTGGCCTATTATTCAAATAATTATTCTTCATTTCAGATCAGGGAATGATATTTGTAATAACATTTATTGCATAATGGCTCGCCGTGGGCTCCTATATCCAACAATCTCCCACTAGCCCAAGGAGCCATTAATGGGCTAATCTTTAAACCCACACTTATGTGACAATCATAAGCTAGTTAGAAAAATAGCTTGGTAAGCTGATCAGTCACTCTATTCCCGAGAGACTATGCCAAGTCCTTTTACGACACTTGCATATCCCTTGGTAACAGTGTTCAAATCCAATGCAAATGTTGCATCTTATGTAACCGATACTCAATCTTGAAGCAATTATAGTTTTGTTTACACTATAATTCAATAATTATTATAACCATATGCAGTTTCTATTATCCTCATCAGAATACCTTTATTCCCGGAGATCTCTATCTCCTAAGGTATCTACAGTTAAGACCTTTGAAATCACTATCTATAAAGTCTTAAGCTCTTGAAGATAAGACTTAGAGATCATTATCTTGAAGGCCTTGTCGTTCTTGAAGGTGTTTTTATTACTGCAATCAAGTGTTTTATCTCCATAGTAGGATTATTAACAGTTTACTACTCCCATTGCATGTCAGAAATTTAACTTTTGTACATATCTAGCATACATCGAGCTTCCCAAAGCTGATGCATTATGGCATGTAGCTTTGGTATTCACATCCTCAACTCTTTGAGGTGCTATCCCTTTAGATAGGTCAGTACCATATCTTAAGGAAAAGAAGCCTTTATTGGAATTTTCTTGAAAATGGAAATGTCCAAGGTGTACCACTAATGTGACAGTCCCAATATCCTATTCTCTTTGCTTCTGAACAACTTTAGAACTAAGATATAAGAGGTATCCTACAGATCATATCTCAAGGTATGGAATAACCATATTTTAAAACACTTATTACTGTCCTTATAATGATTAGGATATCATTTACATTTAGCACGATGAACACAATGGTACTCCTACTAAGCTTCACGTGATTCATCAAGATTATATCTGAAATCATAACATTTATAATTTCATCAAATATGATGTTCCAACTACAAGAAGCTTATTTGCGTCCATAGATGGAGTTATTTATCTTGCATACCTTGCCTTCCACAATCATGAAGCCCTGGGGCTACTTCATATAAATGTCCTCAGAGAGGTATTCATAGAGGAATACAATCTTGACTTCCATCCTAAAGATGTCATAGTCAAGTTGTGTAATTATAGTTAGCAATAATATGACGAGTTTAAGCATGGTCACATGAGAGCAAGTCTCATCGCAAGTGATATCTTCTCTCCATGTGTATCTTGTGGATACGAACCATGCTTTGAAGGTCTCTACCTTCTCATCAGGTTCTGTCTTTCTCTTGAAGATCCATTTACACCTAACGGGTCTTACAATTTTAGGTGGATCCTTGAGGGTCCATATACAACACTTGTATATGAAGTCTACTTTAGACTTTATTGCTAACATCCATTTTTCCATCTTATGATCTTCAGAAGCTTCATCACATGAAGTAAGATCAATGTCAGACTAACACATGGAATCCATCCTCAAATCATTTGAAGAGGTATGAGTGTTTCATCTTTAATTGTTGTTTTAGTTTTTGATTCTAGGAGCCTCATTATCTTCTCAAGATTAAATGAATTGCTTAGAGAGTCATCCTCTAAGAATCACATTCTCAGATATGAATATTTTAAGAATCTCAAGGTAATAAAGTAGGTATCCAATACCCAGCACTCTATGGTGCTAGATTCCAGCTTACTTGCATCCATGGCAATGTTAAGGACCAAGCAACCTTAAATCCTTAAGGGTCCAACACCATGCTAGGTTCAAAACCATAGCTTATGAGGATGTTCAGGTTTAGATTTACATGGAATCTTATTAAGGATATATATTGTAGTCTCTACTACACATATACTTGGAAACTAAGAGGTAATTATGCTAAGATTCATCATTGATCAAATAATATCACACATGATCCACTTGCATCTCCCTACAACTCTATTGAGTTTAGGTGTATCGTGAGGAGTGATATATAATGATATTCCTGTCTCCATAAGGTATTCATTGAATTAATTTAATAGGTACTTGCTACCTTGATTATATCAAATTCTTTCATCTTACTTCAAACTTTGGTTATAAACCAAAACTGTGAAATCTTTGAACATTTCAAAGGCTTCTAAGATGAAGAGAAGAAAAATCACATCACAAATAATCATCAACTGATATCACATATCATTAATGTTTATTATGATATAGATGATCGTCATACATCAATATGTATGAGATCTTGAATACCTATACATCTCACACCATTCCCAGATAAAGGTGTATCGACCATTTTACTTTGAATATAATATTCACAAGTATGTAAGATTTGAAATTTCAGACATTCTAAAGCTTCATCTCTTACTAGTTTATTGATCTCATCAATAGACATATGTCCAAGGCTTGATGCAATAACATTGTCAAATGATCTTCATCCTCCTATTTATCCTATAAGGTTTAACTTTTCAGTATAAGAAATGTTAATGAACCATTCATTAATATTCTAATTTTAGTAGAGTCCTTCAGATGTCAGATTAATATCTGAAATATATCCA
The DNA here is from genome assembly GCA_037367405.1 of Ottelia alismoides. Taxonomy (NCBI): domain Eukaryota; kingdom Viridiplantae; phylum Streptophyta; class Magnoliopsida; order Alismatales; family Hydrocharitaceae; genus Ottelia; species Ottelia alismoides. The sequence continues at coordinate 1,599,069 of JAZKJV010000834.1, read as the reverse complement.
TCATAATTCTTTATGATAGATCTATTCCAGAACTCATGTTTATTTCCAACATTTAGAAATAAATAATGAGTGTATTCTAATATCTAGGTCATAGAGACATTCTCTAAGACTAAGGGTTCTCCCACTGAAAATATGAAGTCCATTTATCCAATAGAGATTGTTGCAACAATTGCATCAATATCCATGTAGATGACTATTAAACCTTAAGATCAAATTTTCTAGTCTTCTAAAAACATATGCAACCAATTGCAAGTGCTATTAGAAGAACGCGATGCAATTATCAGACTTTGATCTTATCAAATAAGAAAGTCAATTTCAATGATTATATGTAGATAAAGATTATTCTGATGCATTATATAGATCCTTCTCTAAGGATCTAAGGTAGTATAGATAGTCACACTATCAGTACATCGGCTTATATTGTATTGGCATTCATCTAACTCTTTGGATGTCATATGGAAATTACAAAAGTACAGTCAACTCCTTGACACTCCTTCTTGCATGGGTCAGACCCATGCTTCCACTTTGCTCGCTTCATCTATTCACAACCATTGCTTAAGACATAGGATCTCTTATGTTGAATTCAAAAGATTTCAAAATAAGAGTATTTCAACATTTATACATGCTTCATTCAATTCATACAATATGAATAAATTGAAGCTTTATGAATGACTAGAGTATAGATAGTAGAATGATGACACTCATCATATCTATATCCATCTAAACTCTAAAAGACTTTGGTTCAGGTAGAAACTCAAATATTTTGAATACATCATCTCTTATAGAGCCACTGTTCTGCATAATGTAGGGAACCATGTCATTCATGATTAAATGTCAAGAGCACATATGTTTGACAAAATGTCTTCTTAGATTTTATATGTATTATTTGACAATTACTATCATCATCAACATGTCACTTCCGAAGTAAATTCGATAAGAGATCAAGACTATAGAGACATACAAACCTAGGATTGTAGTCCTATTGTCTATTTAATTGTCATTCCTCATTATTATGAGGAAACACGCACATTGCAACCACATACATTATGTGGCCAACTGCAATTATAATATCTTGATCATGGATCCAATCCAAGATATTTTACTGGTTGTTATTGAGTATAATATTGAGCGGGCTTAATGAGGATTATCTGAAATAAGATATTTGCATGAATATATATTACTTTGATTTAGGAATTTTTATTTTTATATCAAACTTGTCTTGCCTTGTTAGCACTAAAAGTTCATTCCTTTAATCACTTTCAATGCAAATTATACATGCCATTATATCTCAAGCAAGATCTGGGATCTCCTTCCTTAACATTCTGATAATATGAGAACCTGTAACTCAGATAAAAAGAAACGAGAACTCATTCCGCCTTACAAGTCCAACTTGCATGTCCCAATTTGGTCTTTAACACCCAGTCCCACCATCCCTATGATGATGTTGACCCATCATTAATTGAACCAATCGTCAACATGATTAGAACTCGCTATGCCAATCCAATATCACCTCAATAATATGAGGACTTGATATTGGGGTCACTACGCATACGCCCTTACTCTTTCGATAAGAAAAGAGCCCGATCCATATGTGCTTGTTTACATGAGTTGTCTCTTCGGACATGCATCTCCTATATACAATCCATGATGAAGGAACCCTTCGCCTTGACAGGATACCATGTATGTCACTTGTGTAATCCTCCAATATCATGTTCAAATTCTAATTAATTATTATGAATCATATTCACATAATTAATTCTTCCAAGGTAGAATACAACTCTATTCGTAATAGAGTGTTTTAATTTAAATTGGACCTTATCAATCCAATCAATCAACGAACAAACTTGATTGTTACTTGAAGGATGGTATTATCTCAAAAATACGTATTACTGAAATTTTCATAATTAGAAAAATACATCATGATCCCTTAAAACATTATCCCTTCCTTACACGGTGTCATGTCCAGTACCAACGAGAGTGGGACAGACCGCTCACAGAGCAACCTGCTACCCGAAAGCTCCCCCCTGGACACCATATCTGCCTCAGGTCAGGACAATGCCAATTGATCACTTTGTACTTGAGAGGATAATCGTTATTTCAATGAAGTTATACCATATAATAATAACCAATACTTTTTTCGATTAACATTATAAGGAGATTTGCTGAAAAATCCCCAATCCTATTCAAGCAACAATGTTTGTTGGAAAGTTCGTTATAACCAAATCGATCAAGATCATTATCACATCTTTGTTGGTTATGATCATTCAAAAAGTAATTATCATTATTAAATTTTACAAATATTTAACAAATAATTATTCAAGGAGATTAACTGTTAATTTCCATGAATTAATTGAATGACAATCACCAGGTTCTTGATTAGAAAAGTAATTTTCAACTAAATTTAGCATATATTAATCAATTTAAATCCAAATCACGCAAATTTTTTTAGAAAGTTTGCTAATTTGATTTATAATAGAACCCAATGATATTCATGCATTTCTAGGAGTTCTAAAAATGCAGTATATGCCAAGATTCACCATCCCTGAAACAGTGGATACATGTTCATTAAAATAATTATAACTCGAGCAATCAGATTCCAAATCAAACAAACTCAAATCCCACAATTTCCTTATTTAATGGAGATCATTATACAAGTGATAATCACGTGTTTAAATACTTTTAAATATGTATAAAAATGCACTAAACAGGTTTGCGTGAATGAAATGCGATAAAACATCACAAAACCAAAAAATGCCCAGTCATCTTAGGTTTATGGATCATATCCAAAATCTCCGACCTATGGATCTGATACCACTTGAAGGATATAGAAAAATCCTTAAGTGCATCATAGAAGTGTGAGATCACATCATATGCTATAGGCAGCGACTAGTCTTGCTAGTTGCTCGAGGCAGCGGAATTTAAAAAATTTCAACGATGAAAACACATGATCCAAGAACATTTCTTAGATCATTTTATCTAAACCACAAACAAGTATTAGGTTTACCTATTGAAGTGTGGTTGCAATCGAGTCTCTAAAGGAAGATACCTTCTGTCTCAAGTCTTATCCAACGAAGGAGATCCTCGCAAACGCATTGATGAGATGCGTGCTCCTCACAATCCATGTTGATAATCCAAGCGGCTAATCTCCTGATCTCGAATCATGAGATCCGACGTCTTCTTCATGAGTGAGGTGCACTGAAGGAGACAGATATCCACAAGCAAACAATCCGGCAGCATAACGACGTTGCTGCGATAATGGCGACTCTCTCTAGGGCTCCATCGTAGATGGTCCCAATGAGAGAGAGACTTGGCATGTAGAGAGAGATGAAGAGAGTTTATATCCTCTTGGAATTATGTGTACTTTCAATGGCAAGAGCTATCCTTCCTTTTATACTAGTTGGATGCATATGGATCTCAATCCATGTGCTCTCTTAATCTACTGTGTAGATTAAAAGTTTATTAATTAATGGCCATGATTTATTGCTCCAAAAACAAAAATAAATTAATTTTTATCATTTCTCAAGATAATAATTATTTAATTTTAAAATTAATTAATATATGTAGATAATATAGAAGACAAAGTCTCTTTACTATAAATAAGGTAATTGTCCCTCATTGAACAAGTCAAGGTGGATGGTCGCCATTAAAGAGACAATGTCTTCCTTTATCTATATATATAAATTAATTAATATGCAATAAGAATTATTGAATTTATCTTCACAAAAATAATTCCAAATTAAATTTGTAAAAACTTCAATCATGCCATTGACAAATATGAATCATATTCATATATCCAATAAAATATGTAAATTAGATTTACAATTAATTGTTTATTGTGAATCCCACTCACAACATATAATTTGTAAATTCTATTTACAATTAAACATCTCCATCATATTATAAATCATATTTATAATATCCATGATTACCATAGATAGTGATATCCGCACTAATCATATCCTTGATAATTAAATCATATTTAATCATCTTGGATCTCTATTCTTATGTCCCCAAATAACGTGAATAACATTCACATTATTCATATATTTGATAGATAAATCACATTTAATCATCTTAGATGACTCTCCTTATAATATGAATCAAATTCATATTACTCATGATAATAGAACCACATTTAATTATCCATTTCTCGATGCTCAAATACATTATCAACAATGAAATTATTCTTGTAGTCTTTCAAGAACAACGCACTTTCTCCGCAGATACTTGGAGATAAGGATAGGGCAATTGTATCGTTCCACATATAGTGACTTGGATATTGAGATCACATCTCAAATCCAGATCTTATGGACCTCTCACAAATGCTTGATTAAATCAAGACCGAAAATCTAATCTTCTTATTTCATTTGAATCACATTCAGATCAATGTCTAACATTTGGACCAAGATCAAATAACTTCTCTATTGAGAGGAGTCACTAAAATCTCAACCCATTTCATCACCCCCTAGTAATGGAAGCAGCATAGTTATACAATCATTTATGATCACATCAACCTCATGTATCCTTAATACATGTACATCATGCATATTTGAAGACCAAGAATAAACCTGAAGTATTAGATCATTTTTACACCGTCTTCTTCAAGATTTTAGCATAAAGTTTCTCATTTGACTATTGGGAGTTGATATTGATCATATACTTTCCAAAAGCATATATTGTACCCATGTGTTGATCATATACTTTCCAAAAGCATATATCAAACCTTATAAATTCATTCAAGCTTCCAAAACAAGATGACCGTGCACGAAATTGGATTCTTCCCAATATCGCATGAGTGAGCTCATGTCTTCTGGTTCAGTAATGAACCTGTATGATCCCTTTGAGAGATCGTATTGCTCATATGCCCTTGTATGCATACCAACGCACCGGTGTATAAACCGTGATTAGGTCATCGACCTTTTGGTCTGCCAAATGTACATACTCATGCATATAGCAACACATTTTTCTCCGGTCAGAGGATACACACCTATATCATGATAGCATACGATATAGGTCTTTGGTAATCTCAATCTCGTTAAGTCAACTCTTTGACCTAACTAATCTAACACCTCTGAATCTCTATTCCTATGCAAAGGACCTACATCAAGAGGCCGGTTAGATATCGACCTTTAGAGAAAGGATTTCCATATCCTTCTCAGGCTAGAGATCCTCTCTTAATAATCACTCGACGACACTTGATGAGTCCTCAATCTAACTCTTTAGATATTCATCCAAGCACTAGCCTCTATGATTCAACAATTGAATCAACAACTGTATTATCATTAAGATGGACATAGTACATAACTCTTAATTACATTTCATTTCAGATCACCTAATGATATCTGCAATAACATTTATTACATAATGGCTCCCCCAGGGTTCGCATGTCCAACATTGTTAGACTTGTGAGCCCTGGGAGAACCATTCTTTCAATAAATGTTATTGTAATATTTAAGTTTATCAATAAAAGTTATTGATGTTTCACTCCCTTTCTGAAATTATATGAATGAATGCACTATAAGGTCCCTCTGTACAATTAGGGTTATGTACCATGGCCAGCTTGATGATCATATAGCTGTTGATTCATTAAATGTATCATAGAGGCTGGTGTTTGGATGAATATCTAAAGAGTTAGATAGAGGACTCATCAAGCACCGTCAAATGATTGTCAAGTGGAGATCTCCAGCCTGAGTAGGAGATGGCAATCCTTTCTCACATAGGCTGATATCTGACCGACCTCTTGATGCAGGTCCTCTGCATGGGAATAGTGATTCGGAGGTGTCAGATTAGTTAGGTCAATGGGTTGACCTAATGAGATCGAGATAACTTAAGTCCTATGTTGAATGCTGTCACAGCATAGGCATGCATCCTCTGACCGGAGACAGATATATTGCTAAATATATAAGTATGTACATTTGGCAGACCAATAGGTTGATGACCTAACCAAGGTCTATACACTTGCGAGCTGGTGTGCATATAAGGATATATGAGCAATATGATCTCTCAAAGGGATCATACAGGTTCACTTGTGAACCGGAAGACATGAGCTCACTCATGAGGTATTGGGACCGATCAAATTCCATGCATGGTCGTCGTGCTTTGGAAGCATGACATGAATTTGAAGGTATGATATATGCTTTGGGAAAGCATATGATCGATACCAAATCCCAATGACCAAGATTGAGAAACTTAATGATTAAACCCTGAAGAAGACAATATAAAATGATCTTGATCTTCGGGTTGATCATGGGTCTTCCAGTATGCAGGATGTACAGGTATTGGGAATACCTGAAGGGTGATGTGATCATAAACGATTGTATATCCATGACGCTTCCATTCCGAGGGAGTGATGAAACAGGTCTGGATTTTAGCGACTCCTTTCAGTAGAGAAGCAATCCGATTTTAGTCCAAGTGTTGGACATTGGTCTGAATGGGATTCAGATTCAATGAGAAGATTGGATTTGCGGTCTTGATTTAATCAAGCATCTGTGGGAGGTTCGTTCGATCTGGATTTGAGATAATATCTCAACATCCAAGTCACTATACATGGAATAATACAATCGCCCTGTCCTTATCTCCAAGTATCTGCGGAGAAAGCACATTATTCTTGAAAGGGTTCAAGAATAATTCTTTTGATGAAATATCCAAGCAAGGACTTGATGACTAAATGTGATTTAATTATCAAGCTTAAATATGAATATGATTCATATTATGAAAATGATTATCTAAGATAATTAAATTGGATTTAATTATCAAGGATTAAGAGAATGTGGATAACACTATCCATGATATATGTGTGTTATAAATATGATTTATAATATACATATATAAGAGAGAGAATTTATGTAAATAGCATTTGTTAATTAATAATGTGGATTGGATTCACATTTGTTAATTAATTGGAAATGCAATTTACTAATTAGTTTGGGTTGTGAATATGATTCACATAATATTCAATGGCAAGATTAAAATATTCACAAATTAATTTGGAATTATTTTGGTGAATATTTATTGTGATTAATTAAGGAATAATAAGATAAATAAAATGGAGCAAATAACCACCTTCATAGGTGGCGTCATCCATGAATTGTTCATGGGTGACGCCCCCCCTTTTTTAGGTGATTGGTTAACTCCACTTCATTTATCATATTATCTCTTGATTAATTAATATTTAAATTGATGTTGTTGGTTTTAACCAACAACAATCATAGCCATTGATTTATCATGGACCAAGCATAGCCCTTGGATCCATGTGTCCCATGGATTGAGATCCATTGGATCCTAAACTAGTATAAAAGGAGGGCTAGGGTAGCCTTTCCAAGTTACAACATTTCTTGAGTTGAAGAACTCTACTCTCTCTCTCTCTCATTCTCGTGTGGGCTCTCCTTAATATTCAAGTGGCCGTCCACTTTGTGTATTAGGAAGGAGAGCATTTCGGCTTCGCTTGGATCTTCGTCAAAGGATTGCGGGAAGGACGCGACTCATCATCGTGCCCGCAAGCGCATTCTCCGTGGGTCGGACTTAAGATAGGAGGATCTCTACTTTGGGATCTCGCGATCACAACCACGCTTCAAGAGGTATTCCTTTTACTTTGTGGTTTGATGAAACGATCCGAGAAGTGTTCTCGTGATCATGTGGTTTCATCTTTAAAGTTAAAAATTTTAATTTCCGCTGCATCTAGCATCTAGTGCGACTAGTTGCTCCGATTGCATATGATGCGATCGACACGCTTCCGTGATGCGCTTAAGGATTCACAATATCCTTCAAGCGGTATAAGAGCCAGATTGAATAAGGTTTTGGATATGATCCATACACCTTAGACGATTTGGTTCTTGAAAGGGTTGCGAAATTTTTACTGCATTTCAATTTTCGCACCTCTGTCTAATTGAATTTTTCTGTACTGTTTAAAATGTTTAAACACGAAATTTTCAATTGGATTTTGTTCCCCATTAAACAAGGAAACAATAGGACTTGAGTTTACTAAATTTGGACTTTATTTGCTCAAGATATGACTTTTTGAATATGACTATATTCACTGTTACGGGAACTGCGGATTTGAACGTAATTAATGAGATGATTACGGTTTTAATCCGCCTTGAAATACGTGAATTATCACTTGGGTTCTTTAATAAATCAAATAGGCAATCTTTGGAAACCGAATTTGCATTTTTTGGATTTAAATTGATCAAGACAAGTTAATTTTAGTGACTGGGGGTCACTGCTGGAAATTAACAATTTTGATCTTGAACCTTGTGATATGTCATTCAATTATCATGATGAAAATTAATTGTTAATTTTCTGGAATAATTAGTGATAAATATTTGTGAAATATTTAAAGAAATAATTATTTTATTGAATGACACTTGCCTAAACTACAATGATGAGATATTAGATCTTGATCATTGTTTCATCAACAAACATTGCTTTCATGAAAACTATAGTTTATCCTACAATAGTTGTAGGACAACTTTTACATGAAAAATCCTTTTGCTTGAATAGGATTGGGGATTTGTCTAGCAAATCTCCTTATAATCAAAAATGTTTTGATTTATGTTATATGGTATAATTTTCGGTTGAAAAACCGATGAACATCTCAAAGTACATGATGGTCTATCTGGTATTATCCTTTCCCGAGGCGGATGTGGTGCCTAGTCGGAGAGCATTGGGGTCGCGGGTTGCAACGTATGTGGTCCGTCCCACTCTCGTCGGTACTGGCCATGACAGCGGGTAGGGACTGTATAATACCGGAGACAGACAATATGTATTTTTCTAATTATTAAAATTCGAATAATACGTATTTTAAGAATATACCTACTATTCAAGTAAAAGACATGTTTGTTGATGATTGGATTAATGATTAATTTAATGTGATTAAATTAATTATATCCAATAAACACTCTATTTTGAATAGATGTGTATTTCCCTTGGAAGAATTAATTATGTGAATGTGATTCACAATAATTAATTATAAAATTTGAATATGAGGTGGAGGATCATATAAGTGACATCCATGGTCTCCCGTCAAGGAAAAGGATTTCGTCGCCAGTTGTTGTGTATGGGAGACGCCTGTCCGAAGTGACAGATCCTGTGCATGATTTAATTGGATCGGGTTCTTTGCTTCTCGAAAGAGTAAGGCCGTATATGTAGTGACCCCAATATCGGGTCCTCATATTATTGGGGCGATATTGGATTGCGTATAGCGAGTATTAAGCCTATTGACAGTTGGTTCAATTAACAACGGGTCAACATCATCTTAGGGGTGGTGGGCCCGGGTGTTAAAGACCGAATTGGGAAATGCAAGTTGGACTTGCAAGGCGGAATGTGTTCCCGCTTCTCTTATTCGAGTCACAGGTTCTCATATTATTGGGATGTGATAAGGATAGAGAGGAGATCCCAGATCTTGCTTGAGATATAGCGGTAAGTATATCTCTTACTTTGAAAGAAAAAAAATAAGGGAATAATCTTTCAAAGTCGACATGGCAGGACAAATTTGATTTAAAATGCCTTAATCAAATTATTCTTAAAATGAATATATAATTATTCTAATATAGTGCATTCTTAATTTCAGAAAATGAAGTCCATGAACCCACTTAGCAGGCTTCTAGAGGTCAACCAGTTGATCGGACCAAATTATTCGGATTGGATCCGAAATTTGGATCTTGTTCTCTCTGCAGAGCGCATCTCCTACGTGCTTAGCAAGGACAAGATAGCAAACCCTGTGACTGATGAAGATAAATCATATAATGATAAATATGATGAAGACCATAATCTGGCAAGATGTTACATCCTTGGGTCATTGTCCAATGTGCTTCAGAAGCAACATGTGGAAATGAACCATTGCCAAGAGATTATGCTGAATCTGAAAGAAATGTTCGGTGACATAAACCGCACACAGCGTTACAATGTGATGAAAGAGCTTATTCGCTGCAAGATGCAGGAAGGGACCTCTGTCAGAGAACATGTACTCAAAATGTTTGGGTACCTCTCTGAGCTGGAAACCCTGGGAGCCTACTTGGATTCTGAAATGCAAGCTGATTTCATTCTCCTGTCGCTCCCTAAGTCTTTTAACAACTTTGTTGTGTCTTACCACATGAACAAAGGTGACTTCACAAACGCTGGGTTGTTAGCTGCATTGAAGTCTGCAGAAGACGTCATGAAGAAGGACGGCCCCTCTGCTAGTGCAATGGTTGCACAGGTGAGTGGAAAGTGCGGGCGGAAGCAAGGTTCTCAGAAGGGCCCAACCTCGAAGAGAAAGAAGAAGAATCAAAGAGTTGGTTCATCTTCTAGTGCTTCCACACTGATGACATCGAAAAAGACCGATGTCTGTCACCACTGCAAGAAGCCGGTGCACTGGCGGCGTAACTGCCCGGATTACCTGAAGTCTACCGACAAAGGTAAAGCCCCAGCAGGTATGAAATCTACTTTCATCATTGAAACCAGCTTTCTCGTCGGACGAGAAGGAAGTTGGGTTATAGATTCTGGTGCTTTTGTTCACGTACGCAATTCATTGCATTTGTTTCAGGAAACTAGGAATCTGGAGCAAGAGGAGATAGTTATCCAGATGGGATCTGATGCAAGTGTTGCAGCAGTCGCCATCAGGACATGCAGACTGTCGTTATCTAGTGGTCGAGTCCTAGTACTTAAAGAGTGTCTTTATGTACCTGAGGTCAAGAGGAACTTGATATCTGTGTCTAAGCTTGTTAGACATGGGTACTCTTTCCTGTTCTGTAATAAATTAGTCATTAATCAATATGATAAATTTGTTGCGGAAGGTGTTCTGACTTCTGGTGGACTCTATGAATTATGCATTGATGAATGTGTCATAAATGTCACTACCACTGATAATAAAAACCCCAAGAGATCCAGGGAGAATGGAAATCATTCGAATATGATTTGGCATCAAAGGCTCGGTCATTTATCTGTTGATAGGATCAATAGATTGATAAAGGATGGACCTTTAGATTTTCTACAGGTTCAAACTTTACCTACCTGTGAACATTGTATTCGAGGTAAAATGACCAGGATGCCTTTCCGTAACAAGGTTACGAGATGTGAGGGTATTCTCGACCTAATACATACTGATGTATGTGGTCCCTTCAATATCGCGACTAGAAATGGATATCGATATTATTTGACGTTTATCGATGACCATTCGCGATAGGGTTTATCTTCCTGCTACGTCATAAATCTGAAACCTTTGAAAAGTTCAAAGAGTTTAAGGCTTTGGTTGAGAACCAAGCCGACAAGAAGATTAAACGGATTCGATCTGACCGAGGTGGAGAGTACCTCTCAGATGAATTCAAGGAATACCTTAAAGAGAGTGGAATTGTCTCCAATCTCACTCCTCCTGGAACTCCCCAACTTAATGGTGTTGCTGAAAGACGCAACAGGACCATCATGGACATGGTCCGTTCAATGATGAGTAAAGCACATTTACCTCTTAGTTTCTGGGGATATGCAGTAGAGACTACAATATATATCCTAAACAAGATTCCTAGCAAGTCTATACCAAAGACTCCTCACGAGCTCTGGTATGGAACCAAACCTAGTGTCAATCACTTGAGGGTTTGGGGATGCTTGGTTCATGCGAAGAACGTGGACGCAAGTAAGCTAGAATCTCGCACTCGTGAGTGCTACTTCATTGGGTATGTTAAAGATGGTATTGGATACCAACTTTATGACCCTGAGACCCAAAAGGTTTTTGTCTCTAGGGATGTGAAATTTCTGGAGGATGATTTCCTTAAAGGTCAAGACAAGAATGAAGTAGAGGAGCTCATTGAATCCCCTGAGGATTCTGAGATTCCTGAACCAGAAACTGAAGAAATAAATGAAGATGAAACACCCATACCTCTTCGAAGGAGTTCGAGGGTGGTTGCACCACCTGAAAGGTATGGATTCCATGTGTCAGGAGAGACTGACAATGATCCTTCTTCATATGATGAAGCACTTGCGGATCATGACATGGATAGATGGATGCTAGCAATGAAGTCAGAGATTGACTCCATGCATAAGAATGGTGTATGGACCCTAGAGGATCCACCTAAAGGGGTAAAACCCATTGGGTGTAAATGGATCTTCAAGAGAAAGAGGGGACCTGATGGGAAAGTAGAGACTTTCAAGGCACGGCTCGTAGCCAAGGGCTACACACAGAGAGAAGGCATCGACTACGATGAGACATTCTCTCCTGTGGCCATGCTTAAGTCCATCAGGACACTGCTGGCTATAGCTGCATCTCTTGACTATGACATCTGGCAGATGGACGTCAAGACGGCTTTCCTCAATGGATACCTCGAGGAGGATATCTATATGGAGCAGCCCCAGGGCTTCATAGCTGAGGATGGTAAAGTATGCAAGCTGAAGAAATCCATCTATGGGCTCAAACAAGCTTCTCGTAGCTGGAACATCAGATTTGACGAAACCATAAAGAGTTATGATTTTGTGCAAAACCCTGATGAACCTTGTGTGTACAAGAAGCTTAGTGGGAGCGCCATTGTGTTCATCGTGCTTTATGTAGATGATATCCTTATCATTGGGAATGATACAGGAATGATGACCAGTGTGAAGATTTGGCTATCCCATACCTTCGAGATGAAAGATCTTGGAGAAGCCTCTTACATCTTAGGCCTGAAGTTGTTCAGAAACCGAGAAAAGAGAATATTGGGATTATCACAACATGGATACATCAAGAAGATTCTTGAACGATTCCGTATGGATAGTTCGAAGAAAGGATTCCTCCCCTTAGGACATGGTATCCATCTGTCCAAAGGGATGGCTCCTCAAAGTGAAGAGGAAAAGAAGGCCATGGCTGGATGCCCTTATGCATCAACCATAGGAAGCTTGATGTATGCCATGATGTGTACTAGGCCAGACATCTGCCATGCAGTGGGAGTGGTAAGTCATTAGCAATCCTGCTATGGAGAAAAACACTGGAATGCAGTAAAGAACATATTCAAATATCTAAGACGGACGCAAGATTACATCTTGGTCTATGGGGATGGTGATCTCCATGTCTTGGGATATACAGATTCAGACTTCCAGTCAGATATTGATGATCGAAAGTCGACATCAGGGTTTGTATTCCTGTTGAACGGTGGTGCTGTGAGCTGGAGAAGCAAGAAGCAGGACACTACGGCGGATTCAACAACAGAAGCCGAATACATTGCCGCATCGGATGCTGCAAAGGAGGCGGTGTGGTTGCGCAAGTTCATCTTGGAGCTTGGCGTAGTTTCCTCTGATACTCCCGTCCCGTTACTCTGCGATAACACTGGAGCCATTGCCCAAGGAAAGGAACCCAGGTGCCATCAGAAGAGCAAGCACGTGGAAAGGAAATACCACATCATTCGGGAGATTCAAAAGCGTGGTGATATCATCATCACCAAGGTGGCCTCTGCCGACAACATTGCTGATCCTCTTACCAAACCTCTGACACAGAAGGTTTTTGACCAGCATGTAATGAGTACGGGTTTACGGATTGTACCTGAATGGTTCTGAGGGCTAGTGGGAGATTGTTAGACTTGTGAGCCCTGGGCGAACCATTCTTTCAATAAATGTTATTGTAATATTTAAGTTTATCAATAAAAGTTATTGATGTTTCACTCCCTTTCTGAAATTATATGAATGAATGCACTATAAGGTCCCTCTGTACAATTAGGGTTATGTACCATGGCCAACTTGATGATAATATAGCTGTTGATTCATTAAATGAATCATAGAGGCTGGTGTTTGGATGAATATCTAAAGAGTTAGATAGAGGACTCATCAAGCACCGTCAAATGATTGTCAAGTGGAGATGTATAGCCTGAGTAGGAGATGGCAATCCTTTCTCACATAGGCTGATATCTGACCGACCTCTTGATGCAGGTCCTCTGCATGGGAATAGTGATTCGGAGGTGTCAGATTAGTTAGGTCAATGGGTTGACCTAATGAGATCGAGATAACTTAAGTCCTATGTTGAACGCTGTCACAGCATAGGCATGCATCCTCTGACCGGAGACAGATATATTGCTATATATCTAAGTATGTACATTTGGCAGACCAATAGGTTGATGACCTAACCAAGGTCTATACACCGGCGAGCTGGTGTGCATATAAGGATATATGAGCAATATGATCTCTCAAAGGGATCATACAGGTTCACTTGTGAACCAGAAGACATGAGCTCACTCATGAGGTATTGGGACCGATCAAATTCCATGCATGGTCGTCGTGCTTTGGAAGCATGACATGAATTTGAAGGTATGATATATGCTTTGGGAAAGCATATGATCGATACCAAATCCCAATGACCAAGATTGAGAAACTTAATGATTAAACCCTGAAGAAGACAATATAAAATGATCTTGATCTTCGGGTTGATCATGGGTCTTCCAGTATGCAGGATGTACAGGTATTGGGAATACCTGAAGGGTGATGTGATCATAAACGATTGTATATCCATGTCGCTTCCATTCCGAGGGAGTGATGAAACAGGTCTGGATTTTAGTGACTCCTTTCAGTAGAGAAGCAATCCGATTTTAGTCCAAGTGTTGGACATTGGTCTGAATGGGATTCAGATTCAATGAGAAGATTGGATTTGCGGTCTTGATTTAATCAAGCATCTGTGGGAGGTTCGTTCGATCTGGATTTGAGATAATATCTCAACATCCAAGTCACTATACATGGAATAATACAATCGCCCTGTCCTTATCTCCAAGTATCTGCGGAGAAAGCACATTATTCTTGAAAGGGTTCAAGAATAATTCTTTTGATGAAATATCCAAGCAAGGACTTGATGATTAAATGTGATTTAATCATCAAGCTTAAATATGAATATGATTCATATTATGAAAATGATTATCTAAGATAATTAAATTGGATTTAATTATCAAGGATTAAGAGAATGTGGATAACACTATCCATGATATATGTGTGTTATAAATATGATTTATAATATACATATATAAGAGAGAGAATTTATGTAAATAGCATTTGTTAATTAATAATGTGGATTGGATTCACATTTGTTAATTAATTGGAAATGCAATTTACTAATTAGTTTGGGTTGTGAATATGATTCACATAATATTCAATGGCAAGATTAAAATATTCACAAATTAATTTGGAATTATTTTGGTGAATATTTATTGTGATTAATTAAGGAATAATAAGATAAATAAAATGGAGCAAATATCCACCTTCATAGGTGGCGTCATCCATGAATTGTTCATGGGTGACGCCCCCCTTTTTTAGGTGGTTGGTTAACTCCACTTCATTTATCATATTATCTCTTGATTAATTAATATTTAAATTGATGTTGTTGGTTTTAACCAACAACAATCATAGCCATTGATTTATCATGGACCAAGCATAGCCCTTGGATCCATGTGTCCCATGGATTGAGATCCATTGGATCCTAAACTAGTATAAAAGGAGGGCTAGGGTAGCCTTTCCAAGTTACAACATTTCTTGAGTTGAAGAACTCTACTCTCTCTCTCTCATTCTCGTGTGGGCTCTCCTTAATATTCAAGTGGCCGTCCACTTTGTGTATTAGGAAGGAGAGCATTTCGGCTTCGCTTGGATCTTCGTCAAAGGATTGCAGGAAGGACGCGACTCATCATCGTGCCCGCAAGCGCATTCTCCGTGGGTCGGACTTAAGATAGGAGGATCTCTACTTTGGGATCTCGCGATCACAACCACGCTTCAAGAGGTATTCCTTTTACTTTGTGGTTTGATGAAACGATCCGAGAAGTGTTCTCGTGATCATGTGGTTTCATCTTTAAAGTTAAAAATTTTAATTTCCGCTGCATCTAGCATCTAGTGCGACTAGTTGCTCCGATTGCATATGATGCGATCGACACGCTTCCGTGATGCGCTTAAGGATTCACAATATCCTTCAATCCTCATACGCAAATTCTGATGACTATGAATCTCACTTGTACCGTGTATGTGAAATATAGCTCTCCACATCAGAAATGATAAAGAAGAAACCTCATACAACAAGGTAACCCTAATTCCTTTTTTCCTCTAGGAGCGGGATATTCCCTTCTAAGTTCAAGTGCAACCAACTCAAAAAGAGGGGGTAGAGAAGAGAATGGACTGTGACTAGTGTAGTCACATATCCGTGGAGCTTGTCTAGTGTAGCCAAGTCTCTAGCTACATGCTTCATTGGTTTGAGACTTTGAAGCATATTCCTTGCTTATTCATATTATTCTCCAATGGGATTTTTTTAACTTTTTTCCCGTCTAACTTTTTTGGAGATTTTCTTTTTTTTATATATACAAATGTGCATCATGTACATAAGGAGTTTTTCTTCTTGAGCAAGTAGCCTACCCTCTTTTGAAGATTTATTGCAACCCACAACATCCCATCATCAGATGTTAACACCATTAAATTAGGTTGAGATGCATTACCCTCCCTAAAGGAGGATGGATGTTTCCACCCGTGTGCTACTCCAAGCCAAAAGATTCTACCTCTCGCCACCTCATTAATGAATAGATACGTGCATGTGCTTGTCCAAATTAGGTCACTATCTAAAAGAATTGTACTTGTGTATGAAATATTTTACTTAGACCAATCAAGATGACTTGTGAATATAGTCTTGTAGAATCAAAGAATTAAGTCTCTCAACCTGAAAAATCTTAACTCCAGTTTCTATAAGGTTCCTATGAAATTAGGTATATTAAGGTCAAATCAAATCCATCCCCATCTTCTACTCATAACTTGATTTAGAACCTACTAACTTTCCACTTTGCATATGATAGATATGCAAATGAAATGCAAATGTCATGAAATGCATATGAATGAAGTTCAAGACTTTTTTAATGAATGCAAGGATGGTATCAAGAGTAAATAAGAAGACTTTTTTTTATTTTTTTAAACCTCCTATTTTACAAAAACTTTTATAAAAGTATTATTTAAATTTTATTTACAAAAGTATACACATTATACACATTTTACAACTTGTATACAATATATATTGTATAAGTGTACATGTATTTTACAAAAAGTTTTTTAACCCAATTCTATCCATCCCATAATTAGTGCATAATATATACAAAAATATATGAAAGTACGAGCAATGGGTAAATTATATATGTAATATATATAAAAAATACGTAAAAGTATGAGCTATGGTTAAAGTATATATGTAATATATACAAAAATACGTGAAAGTATGAGCTATGGGTAAAGTATATATGTAATATATACACACCCCCTATACTAAGCATGTGTGTCCTCAAAGCATAAGAAGCAAGGAAAAGACATTGCTCGTGCTAAGAGTAAGAGAGTTAACGTAACAAAAAGTATAGAAGTCGACCCGCACCTATACTTAGGCTCTGGTCAGCCTAAGTATAGAAGAAGAGAAAAAATGGGGCGGACAAGGTCAAGAGGAGAAATGGATGATTATATACACATGGAAGGCATCGGTCCCTCCTATACTTAGGTTAAGCCTAGGACAAGGGTAAGTGTGAGAACTGATGAGATCTAGAGAATACACAAATAATGGTGAAGAAAACAAGGTGAAACTCGGGTCACTCTCCCCCCATACTTAGGAGCTGGTCATCCTAAGTAAAGCCGTAAAATGAGACGATATGAAGCCGAGGTGAGTGATACGAATAATTGGAGAGGGAGGGAAATAAAAGAAATAAAATCTATAGAAGGAGTGAGAATATACAAGGATCAAGAAGGTTTATGACAAACCTTCTTGCGGGAGCGAGGAGGTGAATATACATATTAGTCGTTGTTGGACTCTTCCTCAGATGAATAAGAGTGAGGTGAAAGGATCATCCAACGAGGGTCGACACACGATTGCTTGCTCAAATATGGCTTAAGAACAACTAAATTGAGCTCACTCATATAAATCACATCATCCAGCCATGATAAGGACTCCTTAGAGAATTCCTTCTTCGGTATGTTGAAGTAAACTTTCTTAGTCGGTTTTCTAGAACCTAAAGCATCGAGAGGGAGAGGAGAGTGATGTGCCTTGAGGGGTTTAGGGGAACACCTCGAGGAATCAATTCTCGACTTCCTCTTATTGGATAATCGACTAGAGGAAGGAGCAACCATGTTTTTTGTTGGGGTCAATTCAGTCCTAGTTGTCTGCTTTCAAGGTCTGGGATGTGGTGTGGTACTGACCATGGGTTCCTAATCAGATGAGTCACTATATAGATTGTAAAATTCCTGATGGGTTAGCACATGTCTCGAGTAGGAGCTAGTGTTCTCAATGCGCTTGGCATTGGTAGTGATGCAAGAAGCGAGAGTCATGGATGTGCAGGGAGTCTCTGATCCAATGGTTGACTCAACAACCGGTATCTCAGGTGTAACAGAGAGGTGGGATTCATCTACCTCTCGATGGTCACGTCTGTCAGCAGCTTTGTGGGTTACCTTAGAGTAAAGCGTGTCAATGAACGGGTGGGGTTGGAGTGCTCCCAATGGTATAAAATTGATTTTTCAAGTCTCGTAATCTATAGTCTCCTTAGCCAAGGCTATGAACAACTTCTTGAGAATAATCAGAGACTGGATAAACTCTCCTCGTTGCTCAATGTCAATGACAATGAAGTCTACCTGGCGTAGAGTATTTTGGAAAGTAATGATGACTAAAATGGTTTCTCTCGACCGTTTTATATATCGACATCTGAATGATCTCTCTCAAATTATTGTTTGCCCTGAGTTTGAGCTTGTCAAAACGGAGGTTGGGAGGATATTTATCTATGAGTCATCATCGATTGTAGCATGGGTAAAGGCAGTATCTTTGATTTCACATTCAACCTTAGGTAATCGCTTCACTCTGCGGCTTTTGGTCTTTCTTCCAATCACCAAGGAGGTGGCCATAGACACTAGATGTTTCTCAGTCCTTGTCCTATCATTAACCAATCTCTTAAGCATCAATTTAATTCTCACAAATCATTTGAGGGCAGGGAAGTGATCTATGGCCATTACTAAGGGAAGAGCTTAAAAATCAATTCTTCATTGAGTGCTCCCCTTAGGGCAAGATCTAGTTTTTTAGGTCTTTTCCATTTTCAATTTTTACGAGTTTTCCTGATTTTTCAATGTTTTTGGTCTTTTTGAGATTTTCATTTTTTTGTTGTTTTGAATAGGTAAAGGAAGAGTGGGAGTATGTACATACTCCAGATTGGAAGGTGAGTGGTTAGTATAAGAGGGAGGTATAATGAACTCCTACTATACAACGTGCATGTGTTTCCTTGTGTCCTCTAGATCATTTTCAACATTGAATCCACTTATTTCATTCACCATTTCCATACCTGAGTTGGAATAAAATGAAATTAGTCGGTCGATGACATTTATATATTTATCCTTAATTAATTCATATCTCTTCATAATCCTAGAAATGTTATCCTCCAAAGATCCCTCACAGCAAATAATGGAAGCCGTCTGTTCCCTCACAGAATAGTGTTGAGATCTTGAAGTCTCATACTCAACATACCTAGACTCTAGCATGTAATGCTGGGTCGAGTATGGACCATCCGAATGGTAGATATTGATCGGAGGCTTGAATAATGGAGTCAATGAATAGGGGGCTTGTATGTCTTGCTCATAAGACCAAACCCGTGCTTGTGTAGGCTCTCCGAATGTGTGATATGAAGATCAATGTGGTCTTGATTAGTAGGACCAATCAAGTCAGGAAGATCATATGGTACATGCCTCTCCATTCAGTTTGGTTGGTCAACCTTGTTATACCCTAAGGTTAAGTCGGGATGTGTATATGTGAATTGTTATCTAGTCCCAACTTGAGGCAATGAAGAGGTATGTTGGGGTAAATAATTCTGTCATTTCTCTATCTCAATAGTATCTTACTCTTTAAATGATTCAGCAAGCGTCCGACTATAAGGAGAACCAACCCATGGTGGAAGTCCATCCAGATGTAAGAAGGTGGGTAGGTGAGAAATATGAAGAAGTGGGGAAGTCAGTCGAAGGTCTGACTTCATAATCAGGTCGAGGTGGAACTGACCACGGGTAAGGGTCTCTCGCGGATGGTGGAGGATACATGGAAGTAGGAGAAGGCAAAGATGATCGGTATATGGTCGAGGAGGAGTGACCGGAGAGGTTATGGTATGGAGACCAATATCTCAACATCTTTGAGAGATGAATGTAAGTGGATGGTAGTCGAAAATGTGCAATTTCCCAGAAGGATAGATGCACAAACAAACACAAGACAAATGCAAGAGCAAACCCTAGTTTTACCAACTCAATACAATGATGGTTGCAAATGTCCGAAAGTTTATCTTTTTAGTTCTAGTTAAGTGGCAAAATAAGAAATTAGTTTATTTACGAACGATTTGGATGTGGGTTTTGGGCACTATCTGATGAATCCCGTATTCATCATGCTAAAATTGGTCAATTAGGCACAGTTCTCGAAAATTCACATACACTTAATCATTAACAAAGCATCATTAGCATCCATACATGTGTAAATAATATTTGCATTTCATCATGCATAATTGCATTAGAAATCCCTAGTGTAAATTAGCCCAAAAGCCGCTAAGTTCTCTTATTTTTAATTAATTCTTCCTAACTCCGATTGACCCCAAACCACCTCCATTGTGTAGATATTACTAACTTTATTAAATAAAAAATACAAAAAATTACTAACTCCAATAAGTGTCAAATAATCCCAAAGTCTGATTTCACATCTGACGGACTAAAACGAGCATATCTTCCTCATACAGTGTCCGATTTTGGTCTACTCACTTTCAAAGTAGTCCACTTTCAAATACCTTCAAATGAAGACAAATTTCGTAAAATTCGGAGATCATTTGTGAAAGTTGGGTTTTGGGCTCTTTTGCACATTTTGACTTTTTTCTATTTTTGACCCGAGTTTTTATGTACATAATTAACCCTTTTAATTTTATTTCTTCTTCATTTGTGTTCTTTGATGAAAGTTTTATTAAGCGACACAAAAATCCAAATCCAAATTAAAACTGAAATCAAAGAAACTGATTGAGTCCAAGTGTCCGTTGTGAGTCTGTATAAAAATTGTGTGTTTCTTACTTCTATTTTATTTTCTTACTTTTTTATTTATTAAAAGTCCAAAAAAATTAGATTAGTGTGTAAATAATCTTCTTGTATTTTATCGTAAAACCACCAAAAAATTACAAATCCCCCAAAATCTGGTTTTCTATACACATGGAGAACCACCAAAAAGACCACTTCGCACAGATGACGTCTTTTGCTCATAGTCCTTCATGAAGTTGTAGATCTCATCGAGACGAACAACTTTCGTCAAGGAAATTTTTCGATCCGAGGTATCCTCTTATTTCTTTTTCATTTTTCTTTCCTCTGTAATTTTGAAATTTTTTGGGGGCGCCATGTGGCAGCTCCTGGGTGCGCCACGTGCTCCCCCAACTTCTCTCTCAGAGCACCTCTCGGGTCATGTGCTGCGCACGTGACCCTCTTCCTCCTCCAGCCGTTCGCCCCTGTTGCATGCAATGCACCCTCCGTTCCTCTGCCATCGTAACTGCTACCACCGCCATCAATCCTCCCTCGCCAGTCGTTCCTCCGCGTAACGCCCCTCCGATCGTCCTCCTATAAAGAACCCCTCCTCGCCGGCCGCAGAAATCATCTGCCATTTCTGGAGATCCTCAAGCCCTCCGTCCTCCTTGGTGATAGCAAGTGACAACTGGTTCGCGGCAACACCTCCTCCGACGTGATCCAAGGGACCTCTGTCTCTTGTCGCAGTTGCTCTCTGACACTGCTCAGCTTTGGCCGTCGTCTTCAGGCCAGGTACCCTCTTCTTCCTCGCCCTAGGTTCCTGCTCCAAGACCACAGCCTCGCACATTGACTGCCCCTTGCCCTCCACCGTCCACCACCGGCCTTGCATAGGCGGGAAACCCACCCCCCATCCTTCACCGCACTCGAGCCATGTTCGCCCTTCGCGCTTCGCTGCGCACAGGCTTCGACCCCTCCCCCCCCATTTTTTTCGTCAACCCCCTGCAGGTATTTCATTATCGACCGTCCTTCGCCCTCCACGCTCGACGACGCTCTGCCACCGCTCGGCCGTGTGTCGACCAAGCTCTGCCATTGGCCTGCAACAGACCCGCTCGCCTCCGCGCCTCTCCTCCTCCGTAGGGGGCGCCGTCCTCCGAAGACACCCCCGATAGCTTCGCCAATGCCGCCACTCCCAGGTACCGTAGGATCGGTCCCAAGCCCTTGATCCTATGGTCTATCAGGCACCACGTGTCGTGCCCGTACCAAGCTCCCCAACCTCTAGGCTCGGATGCTGGAGGCTCTGCTCCAAGCACATCGTCTGCTACCGAGCCTCTGCCTTGGTCTGCACCTCTGCCTCGATATCTCCAAAACTATGCCTGAGCCTGCTATCAGCCCTAGCCTCTCAGAAGTGACTGCGTGGAGGCTCGGGCTCCGAACCTCAGCTTTTCCAACTGAACCTGCGGAGCACGTGCGTATCACGTGTTTCTTGGGTAAATTGCAAGGAGGGACCTGCTCGTTCCGCTAATT
Organism: Ottelia alismoides; assembly: GCA_037367405.1. NCBI lineage: Eukaryota > Viridiplantae > Streptophyta > Magnoliopsida > Alismatales > Hydrocharitaceae > Ottelia > Ottelia alismoides. Next base: position 1,576,617 of record JAZKJV010000834.1, on the reverse strand, counting down.
ACTAAGATTCCCCTGCCAGCAGAAGCACGCGACATGCACATGTTTTAGTGAGTTAATTGCATCTATACCCTGAGGGTTCCTGATATTGTAGATATAGCCCCGCTAGGGGTAAATTACAGATGGGCCCCGCCGACTTTATGAAATTGCAGATAAGCCCCTCCAGGGACCTATTTGAAGCAAAAACTTTATTTTAATTACATTTTAGTCTCTGAAATTTCATGTCATCATATCTTTTTCATATGAAATCTGTTTTAAGCATATAATATGTCATTTTGAAGCAATTTTCATGCTCTACCATCTAGCATAGCTTATGAATAGATCTGAGGATGTTTATTGGTAATCATTATTTGAGGATCTCTGTTGACAAATGCATGTTAATTGACATATCTATACCACATTTTCCTTGAAAAATTGATGATTTCTTTTGCAGGAGTACGCTTGAGGATTTTACATTGAATAATTACCTTTGAATTATTGATTATAATATTTGGGGATTTAAATCACATGAATTTCGAGGATAGATTCTCTACGTAGATATTCTCATTGATTGATTTATTAGAAGTAGGATAATCTATTACCTCTTATGCTTGCAATCTGGGATTAATTTGAATATTTCTTTTGATCTATATCTGTTGATCTGCAATAGTATTTGAGGATTAATTAATAACTTTATTTGAGGATTGAACTTCAAAAATCATAGATCCGATGCTTCATTCTCCCTGTCCATTTCTTCGCATATGCATCATCATATTTTCTCTTTATTTTCTGACACATAAATTATATTAACAATTAGTTAATTATTTAATTTGATTTAAGACCACGCAACTAAGAATCACCGTTCCCTATGTTCAACCTTGGTAGACTTGCCAAGTAAAAATATTCCACAACATTCAAAGGATTGTGGTCTTTTGATCAATCGAAATTCGCCTCATATACTACAATTCAACGTTATTAAAGAGGTGAATTTCGTGCTCATCAAATGGTGCTGTTGCCAGGGAACGATGAATTTTTAGGGTTTTAAATCATTTTTTGTAATTAATTTTTGTGAAATTAATTTTTGTGCATTTTTCGCATTTTATTATGTATTTCTCTCTTACTTCAGATACTAATTGCAATTTCTCTCTTTGCAGACTACTAGGAGCCAAATTTTGGATATTCATCAAGGATCTGCAAGGAAGATTGAATTTTAATTTTTGTGTGAGAGAGCGTAGTCTACGTTTAAATTTACGCATTATTCTCAGGGTCCCTCTCTTTGAAGCCTTGTAATACAGACTGAACTTTTCTGTGGTGTGTCGGGTCTATTTCAACCCTTCTGTGTGGTTGGGACCCGGCTTGAGTGGCATAGGACTTAGGCACATATACGCTTGCTTGTCTATCATTGATTGTGCTCGTATTTCTTAGGTCACACTTTCACTAACTATATGCACTATAGATCGTTCAACATTAGCCAAATTTTGAAATCAATTCTTTCCGCTAATAGAACTATCTGCTTAGGGCGTTTTTCATATGTGCATATCATTTAGTGTAATTTTTAAATTCCTTGTCTTGCATCCCGCATGAAGAACGCGAGGATTCACTATAAGTCTTTCTCTTAAGCATGCATCACTGATTTACGTTTGCATTGGCTTTTCCGATTCCCCTTTCTCAAGGTTTACAATATAGGATTTAAAGAAATTGGGACTGCTCGTTAAGCGTGAATTTCTGTGCTCACATAATTTCAGTGATAACCTCAATTTAAATCTGGGACTGCTAATCAAGACGACTACAAATAAAACTAACATAAAATTAACCAGTGTCTTGTGGAGAGAAACCCACTCGTTGTTTGTAAGGACTAGAACGTACACTTAGGACATAGCAAAAACTGAGAAATTTCACAAAGACTACTATTTTTAAAAACAATTAGCTACTTTTCAGTGAGGGTCTCGGGTAGCCGTTTTACGGTTCGACTTCCCTTAGCAGAGTGGGTGGTTTTGAGGACACCGCAGAAGCTCCGTCCTCAAGTAACACGGGTATCCGTTTAAACGGTCCGTACTTACACCTATACTGGTTGAGAGTAGGTGCAACTAGTTGTATGAACTCGGGACAATCGTTGTGAAATATTTTGGTACCTAACAGGTCTGCTTAATTTTCAAGATTGTTTTATCATTAAATTAGATAAGCGGCCAAACCCTGACGTGCCTTCATCTGTGTTGAATGGGTGAATCTGAAAATTTGACTTGTGTTTGCCTTGTGTATACATTCTCGTGACGACTCTCTTCTCAATATTAGGGTCATCATCTTTAGCACTCCACCCTTCACGGTCTAGTCAATCTCAGACTAACACTTCATTTCACTCCTCCACTAAGGAAACTTTTATCCTTAGCAAATCATCACTTAAATCCGGCACTTAATTCTGAACTCTTTTCTTCTGAAGGTGAATCACAATGCCTCCAAAGAAGAACCCTAGTGACGATGAGAACGATAATGACCCCATTCGAGCACTCTTGGCTAGGATAATCGCTGCCGAACAACATAATGAACTACTTAGGACGTAGTTGGCAGTAATGCAACAAGACAAGGCTGTTATGGAAGACACGTACCTCCCGGAAATTGATGAAGACTATAACTGGTTGAGATCGGTACCCCCTGAGGATGCGTTCGAACACAAACCACATTTTCTTGCACTATTGCCTAAGTTCGGAGGGAATAATCATGAAGAACCATATATCTTCCTCCGTGATTTCGAGTTCGTCTGTGCTAACTTCTGCCACCTTAGGGTTAGCTAGGACTACATAAGGTTGAGAGCTGTCCCCTTCGCCTTGACTGATAAGGTGGCTTACTGGCTGAAAAATTTAGGGGAAGTAGTCACTACATGGGCCACATTCAAGACTCTGTTCTTAAAGAAATTCTACCCAGTTAGTAGAATCAATCAAATGAGGATCAAGCTCACGAGCTTTACCTAACACCCAAACAAACCATTCCATGAAACCCGGGAAAGATTCACAAACTTAATCCAGAAATGACCAGGACACGAGATAAGTAAAATGATGCTGGTCCAAAGTCTTATTGGTGGGCTGAACTCAAGGGTTGGTAAGTGCATCCTGCGGAGGAAGCTACATGGGACGCCATGAGGACACCGTCTACAAGGTGTTCGAGAGATTGGCTGAATCAAACATGCACAAACCACCAGTCGGGCTTACATAGCTGGGTCCAAAAAGATGGTGAATAATCTGACGACCGATCATAGTGCTGATATGGGAATAATAGTCGATAAGCTAACTATGGTCGAGCAGATTTATAAAAAAGTGGACGAACTCCATAAATCATCTAATATGGAGAAATTGGCTAAATTGCCTAAGCAAATGGAGGATTTGGCTGACAGGGTATCTAAGATACCTGCCCTGACTTCACCCCCCGTATCCATACACCAAATTCACTACATTCAAGGTCAAGGGTAGGGCAACAGAGCCATTGGGGTGTAGACCAGGTCTTGTCCTATCAAAATGAAGAAACCTCTGCTCAAACTGTTTACGAGGAACCTCCACAAGTCATGGAGACAAATGGAGTTTGGTATAACCTGGAACTGGTCAACCGCTCAGACCAAAACTTTACTCCTAACCCTCTTCCACTGCAAGCCCGACCCACCTACCAGCCTCAACCGCAGCAGCGACAACAGTATTGCACGGGTTATCAGAACCCACAACCTCAGCCACAATAGAGCCAACGTCAAGGCCAACAAGGCCAATATCAACAGCCTCAGACCAGGCAGGTCCAAGGGTTCTCCTCTTCTTCTATCTCTCTAGAACTCCAACGAGTGCTGGACGAGCTTCATGACATGAGAGTCGACATAAATAGACTCTCTCGATGGAGAGATGAGGTGATCACACCCCAGACCGTGATTCCAGATCAAGTCCAGGCTAACCCAAATAGCCTTGGACATAATCAGGTATTAATCGCTGACTATTCCGTACCTGAACATGAGATCTCATCAAATAATAACGCTTATCATATCTCTCTTAGGAGCGGAAGGACCGTAACCATGCCTGATCGAGCGAAGGAATCCGGTGACAAAGCCCCAGTGTCCACCAGTTCACACAACCTTAGGGGAATTGACAAAAGAAGATAGGAGGAGAAAGAATAAGTCCCACCCACACCACCCGGAGATAATGGAGAGTTTGAGTCTGACACTGAAATGCCACCAAGACACCAGCAACATCTCCCTGTTTTTAGTCCGAGTCCTGTAAACAATTTTTCATTCAATAAAAGTGATGTTTTTGATCACAACAAATTCCTCCCTTTCCCCCGTGCTCTTACGACAGGAAAAAAGAAAAATATAAACAAAAATAATGCTGACGAGATGGCCCACATATGCAAAGAAAATATTAAGGTCACTCTGTCCTTGGACGAGATGATAGAAAGAGACTCGACTTTTCGAAAGTACCTTAAGATGAGATGCACACCAACAAGGGCCATCAAACAGACTCCTAGCCGAACAAAGAAACACATACTCTCTGTTGCCTCATCTTGTCTTATAAAAAATGAGCTGCCAAGGAAGAAAAGAGACATTGGTGCTCACTTTATCACTAGCCACATCAAAGAAATCAAGTTTGCAAGAACATTGTTAGATAATGGTTCATCCATCAATCTCATACCCACAACTCTATTTGAGCATCTAAATCTAGGACCCCTTAAGCAATCTACAGCTGTACATCAATTCGCAGACACATAAACTAAGCGACCTAGGGGAGAGATTTGAAATGTTGTCATCAACATAGAGGGATAGAACTACCCAGTAGATTTCACAATACTTGACATGGATGTCCCTAGAAATTGGAAAGACTCCCAGATGATACTATGGCGACCCTTCCTTAGGACCGCAGGAGCTATATTCGACTACACATCCGGGAGAATCCAGTTTGGAAAAGTTGAACTTAAATGCAACAAACTAGGTTTCAAAGACTTGATACTGAGTTGAGCACTGAATCTGAAAAATTAGAAACTGAGACTGAATTTACAGAAGCAATAGTTGGGTCCTGGAGACAAAACCCAACCGCTATGATAGAATCAACCTCATCTGGAGAGGAAATTGTTGATGATTTAGTTTGCCAGCTCATTCATGCTTCTACCTATACTCTAGGAGACACAGAGGCCCCTCTGGACATGTCAGTCCATTCTCCTTATGGACAATCTTTGAGTAAGGTACACAGATCAGACGTGGCCCTTGCCACACCACATTCCATCATTAGCAATCCGATCCCAAAAACAACCACGATGGTGGCCGATATTGATACACTGCAAGCGTCCACATCACAACAGGAAGCATCTCTGAGGGAACCGGATTGGAGCAACATTATTGACCTACCTGAACTCAAACCATTGCCCCCTATGCTTAAGTATGCCTTCCTTGATGGAAAAGGGACAGTTTCTAGTCATCATAAGTTCACATCTGACTGAAGAGTAGGAGATCCGCCTGCTTAATGTTTTGGAGAAAAATCACAAGGCTATAGGCTGGAGATTGTCTGATCTTCCAGAGATAAACCCATCCCTGTGCTCACACCATATTTACCTGGAGGATAATGCTAAACCCTCCCATGAATGCCAACGTAGGTTGAATCCAAACTTACGGGAAGTGGTTAAGACTGAGATCGAAAAATGGTGTAAGGCTAGTTTTATATATCCCATCTCCGACTCCAAGTGGGTGTCACCTTTGCATGTAGTTTCGAAAAAGTCGGGACTTCAGATTATCACCAATGAGGTGGGAGAAGAGATCACGACACGAGTACCCATGTCGTGGTGTGTCTATGTGGATTACAGGCACCTGAAAGCCACAACGAAGAAGGATCACTTTCCAGTGCTTTTTATTTTTCAGAGATTGGCATGGAGAGAATACTTTTATTTCTTAGACGGGTACTCGGGCTATAATCAGGTAGCCAAAACCCCCGAGGACCAGGAAAAGACAACTTTTACATGCCCTTTTGGCACATACGCATTCAAGCGAATGCCTTTTGGGCTTTGCAATGCCCCATCACCTTTCAACGATGCATGATTGCAATTTTTGCCGACATGGTTGGGGATTTCTTGGAGGTCTTCATGGATGACTTCTCAATCCATGGTGATTCATTCGATGATTGTCTAGCGCACCTAGATAGAGTCCTCCAAAAGTGTAGGGAAGTGAATCTGGTGCTCTCTTGAGAGAAAATCCATTTCATGGTAAAAGAGGGTATTTTATTAGGGCATGTCATCTCCCAGAAGGGAATGGAGGTTGACCCTGCCAAAGTTGATGTGATCAAGAAGCTCAATCCACCTACAAATGTGAAACAAATACGATCTTTTCTAGGGCATGGTGGATTTTACAGGAGATTTATCAAGGATTTTTAAAAAATTGCCCGACCGCTAACTGACCTCCTAGGGAAAGATACCAAGTTCCTAGTAGATCATAAGAATCTTGAAGCCTTCGAACTACTCAAAAGGAGGATCATTGAGACTCCCGTCCTACAAGCCCCCGACTGGTCTCTTCCCTTCGAGATCATGACTGACGCATCCGATTTCGCAGGGGCTGTGTTAGGACAACGAAAAGATGGAATCCCGTATGCCATTCACTATGCAAGCAAAGTTTTAGACCCTGCTCAGAAAAATTACACCGTGACCGAAAAGGAAATGCTTGCTGTAGTTTTTGCCTTGAAAAAATTTCGATCTATACTTCTAGGATCGAAGGTGACAGTTTACACATACCACTCTGCCATTCGATACTTAATGGCCAAAAAGGACGCAAAAGCACGACTTCTGAGTTGGATACTATTGCTTCAGGAATTTGATTTGGAGATTAAAGACAAACCTGGTGTTAAGAATGTTGTGGCTGATCATTTATCACGGATCGAACATAACAAAATCCCAGAATCTGAATCCATCCGTGAAACCTTCCCAGACGAGTCAATTTCTGCTATTGACTCACTCCCATGATATGCAGACACGGTGAATTATCTTGTCACCAAGGAAGTTCCTTAGGGTTGGCCCAGGAATAAAATCGATCGACTCATATCTGAAGTAAGACACTACCATTGGGAGGATCCATTCCTTTTCTTTGAAGGACCAGATTGCATATGGAGAAGATGTATTCCTCAAGAGGAATACCAAAGTACCCTCAATCTATGCCACACCTAGGAGGCAGGAGGACATCACTCTGGGAAGAGGACCGTTGAGAAGATACTGCAATGTGGATTTTATTGCCCGACCTTGTTTAAAGATGCTTACAATTTTATCAAGTCATGCCCCGTTTGTCAGAGAATGGGAGGGACCATTGGTTCCAAAGATGCCATGCCTATGCAATCAGTGATCATCTGTGATGTTTACGATGCATGGGGCATTGACTTTATGGGCTCATTCCCTAATAGTCAAGGATTTGAATATATTCTTCTCGCGGTAGATTATTTATCTAGGTGGGTGGAGGCTATCCCAACTCGAGCTGCAGATAGCAAAATGGTTTGCAAGTTTTTGAAAGATAATATTATTTCGAGATTTGGAATTACAAAAATATTAATATCTGATGGGGGAAGCCACTTTATCAATCGGGAGGTGAAGAAGTTGACTAAGGAATACGACATATAGCACCGTGTCGCTACTCCTTACCATCCACAATCCAATGGCATGGCCTAGGTGTCAAACAGGGAGGTTAAAGGAATTTTACAGAAGCTCGTCCAACCTGACAGGAAGAATTGGTCCCAACTCCTAGATCAGGTTCTATGGGCTTACCGGGCGACTTATAAGACCCCATTGGGCACCTCCCCGTTTCGAATGGTATATGGAAAGCCATGCCATTTGCCCACAGATCTCGTGCATAAATCAGAATGGGCAATCAAAAAGATTAATTGGAATTGTCACCAAGGAAAGAAGAACCGAGAGATGGATTTGAATGAACTTTCCGAAATCCGAAATTATGCTTATGAAAACAACACCATTTACAAGGACAAAGTAAAGAGATGGCATGCCAAGAACATTCGAACAAAGATCTTCGTCCCAGGGCAGAAAGTTTGGTTATTTAATGCAAAATTGAAAATTTTCCAAGGTAAATTGAAATCAAAATGAATGGGACCCTTCATCGTAAGAGAGGCACACAATAATGGTAGTGTTGAGATCTCAGAGACCGCACATAGCATGCAAACATCTATAATCAACGGTCAGCTACTTAAACATTTTGTCGAATCCAACGAGCAATTAGTACAAGTTGAACAAATCTCCTTCATTCAAGGCATAACTTTTGATGAAAAATTTGATCTGCCCAGATAGACCACCTATCTAGATCCAATACTCTTCTGTATATCCATCAACCCGCTCTCGGTCCCCCGATACTTAGGGGACGGATTTCATTGTCTATACAACACTTCTATTCCTTACATTCAACCTCGACTGCCTTATTTCATCCTTTTCTTCCATGCTTAGTCCATCAAAAGTCTAAGTATAGGGGGGGTGCATGTCGACTTCTATTTTTAGTCCCTCTATACTTAGTATGAGCTATGTCTGCATTTCACTTTGTGCCATGAGGACATAGCACATGCTAAGTACGGGGGGGGGGGGTGTTTGTATATATTTTATCTACTTTATCCATAGCTCGTACTTTAATTGTTTTATAACATCGGGGATGGGTACAAGTAGTGTATATTATGTGTATAATACATATTTACCAAAAAAAAACAAAAAAAATCAATCATGGTCTTGCATTTCATCAAGCATTTCATGCATTCCTTGGTTGACATATCCCTGACATATTCACTGTCACTCGAGGCTTGAGGATTTTGAGGACACTGGATTTCTGTGATCGTGAGAATTTGAGTTAACATGCCTTAGTCATTAGGGTTTTGAATTTAATTATTCACACTTCCCTAGTTTGAAAGATTTGAGCGCTATATGGCAATCTTCATCTCTACCTTCAAAGAATATGATCAGCACAATCACTTCCACAACTGCATAATTGATGAGATGAGTTGAGTTATCACTTGGGAAACTAGGACTAGAGATTTGAGTTAAGACCCGATCTGATGATATTCGAGGATGGGATAAAGTTAATGAAGGCTTCAGAAAACCTGAATGTCAGCAAAACCCTAGCCAGTATGTGAACAAGATTCATATGCTATCTCTTTGATATTTACCTAAAGTGCCAGGGTGTAATGAAACTTAATGAGAATTGTTGATCAGTGTGCGCTATCTTTTGGTAAAAGCAATGAAGCTAGCCAATAAAAGTAATGAAATGTCAAAGAAAATCTCTATCATCCAAGTTAAATTATAAATGAGCTTCCACCGATGACGAGCGCTCCCAATATTTTTAAAGCATCCACTTGGACCAAGCGCTAATTAGGATCAAGGAGTCAGGCTTATACCAAAAAAGGGCTCTACATCGTAAATGCTACAAGTCTGATGTCGAAGGTATCTTAGATACTCAAAAGAGACACACCCCGGTGTACTCCCAGAAAAACAAGTGCAGACGACTCCAAATTCTTTTGACGGACACATTGATCAACAAAATAAAAATATACTTGTGTTGAGCATTAAGGCACTCGAGAAGCACCCTGTTCCAATATAAGGGAGAGAAAATTAGACACAATCCTATGCCCTCCATCATCTGGCCGTCCATCTACACTTTCAAGTCTGACAAACTAATGAGACGGTGAACTAAAGCAAGAATAGACTTATTCTCTAGTGTTGAGGATTAGGTCTACAGGAGAGCCTCTTGGATTGGAACTTTGGGTGATGTCTCGACTTGACTCTCGTGAATGAAGTACACTAAAAATTATATCCTTATACTATATGTACAAACAAAGAGTATGAAAATTAGAGAAGTTGGATTCCTTTTGATTAAAGCATGGTTGAGCCCAGAATTTTAGGATCACTCAAATTAAGGGTCTTCTATGAATTGAGTCTTGAAAATTCACATGCACAGTCAGGGATGTATTTAACTAAGTCATTCATTCATTCATGCTCAGGGATGAGCATGGTCTAAGTATAGGGGTATGATGAATCCCGTATTCATCATGCTAAAATTGGTCAATTAGGCCCGATTCTCAAAAATTCACAAGCATTTAGTCATTAATAGAGCATCATTAGCATCCATACATGTGTAAATAATATTTGCATTTCATCATGCATAATTGCATTAGAAATCCCTAGTGTAAATTAGCCCAAAAAGCCGCTAACTTCTCTTATTTTTAATTAATTCTTCCTAACTCCAATTGACCCCAAACCACCTCCATTGTATAGATATTACTAATCTTATTAAATAAAAGATACAAAAAAAATACTAACTCCAATAAGTGTCAAATAATCCCAAAGTCTGATTTCACATCTGACGGACTAAAACGAGCATATCTCCCTCATACAGTGTCCGATTTTGGTCTACTTACTTTTAAAGTACTCCATTTTCAAAAACCTTCAAATCAATACCAATTTCGTAAAATTCGGAGATCATTTGTGAAAGTTGGGTTTTGGGCCTTTTTTGCGCATTTTGACTTTTTGCTATTTTTGACCTGAGTTTTTATGTACATAATTAACCCTTTTAATTTTATGTCTTCTTCATTTGAGTTCTTTGATGAAAGTTTTATTAAGCGACATAAAAATCCAAATCCATATTAAAATTGAAATCAAAGAAACTGACCGAGTCCAAGTGACCATTGTGAGTTTGCATAAAAATTATGTGTTTGTTACTTCTATTTTATTTTCTTATTTTTTTATTTTTAAAAAATCCAAAAAAATTAGATTATTGTGTAAATTATCTTCTTGTATTTTATCGTATTTTTTCTAGTTTTTTTATCCTCTTTAAAACCACTAAAAAATTACAAAACCCCAAAAATCTGGTTTTCTACACATGGAGAACCACCAAAAAGACCACTTCACACATATGACCTCTTTTGCTCATGGGTCCTTCATAAAAGTTGTAGATCACATCGAGACGAACAACTTTTGTGAAGGAAATTTTTTGATCTGAGGTCTCCTCTTATTTCTTTTTCATTTTTCTTTCCTCTGTAATTTTGAAATTTTTTTGGGGGTGCCACGTGGAAGCTCCTGGGCGTGCCACATGCCCCCCAACTTCTCTCTCAGAGTGCCTCCCAGGTCACGTGCTGCGCACGTGACCCTCTTCCTCCTCCAGCCATTCGCCCTTGCTTCATGCAATGCCCCCTCCGTTCCTCCTCCATCGTAACCGTCACCGCTGCCATCAATCCTCCCTCGACAGCCGTTCCTCCACGTAACGCCCCTCCGATCGACCTCCTATAAAGAACACCTCCTCGTCGGACACAAAAATCATCCACCATTTCTGGATATCCTCAAGCCCTCCATCCTCCTTGGTGACAACAAGTGACGAATGGTTCGCGGCGACACCTCCTCCGGCGTGATCCAAGGGACCTTTGTCCCTTATCGCAGTTGCTCTTCGACACTGCTCAGCTTCGGCCGTCATCTTCACATCAGGTACCCTCTTCTTCCTCACCCTAGGGTCCTGCTCCAAGGCCACGGCCTCGCACATCGACTTCCCCTTGCCCTCCACTGTCCACCACCAGCCTTGCACAGGCGGGAACCCCACCCCCTTCCTTCGCCGCGCTCGAGCCCCGTTTGCCCTCTGCGCTTCATCGCGCACGGGCTTCGACCCCCCCCCCCCATTTTTTTCGTCAACCCCCTGCAGGTATTTCACTGCCGACTGTCCTCCGCCCTCCACGCTCGACGATGCTCTGCCACTGCTCGGCCGTGTGTCGGCCGAGCTCTGCCATTGGCCTGCAGCAGACCCGCTCGCCTCCACGCCTTTCCTCCGCCGTCGGGGGTGCCATCCTCCGAAGCCACCACCAACAGCTTCACCAACGTCGCCACTCCCAGGTACCGTAGGATCGGGCCCAAGCCCTTGATCCTATGGTCTATCAGGCACCACGTGTCGTGCCCGTACCTCGCTCCCCAGCCTCTAGGCTCGGATGCCCGAGGCTCTGCTCCAAGCACATCGTCCGCTCCTGAGCCTCTGCCTTGGTTCGCACCTCCGCCTCGGTATCTCCAAACTTATGCCCAAGCCTGCTATCAGCCCAAGCCTCTCAGAAGTGACCGCGTGGAGGCTCGGGCTCCGAACATCAGCTTTTCCAACCGAACCTGCGGAGCACGTGCGTATCACGTGTTTCTTGGGTAAATTGCAAGGAGGGACCTGCTCGTTCCGCTAAATACTAAGATGCCCCCGCCAGCAGAAGCACGTGACATGCACGTGTTATAGTGGGATAATTGCATCTATACACCCGAGGGTTCCTGATATTGCAGATATAGCCCCACAAGGGGTAAATTATGGACAGGCCCTGTCGACTTTGTGAAATTGCAGATAAGCCCCTCCAGAGACCTATTTGAAGCAAAAACTTTATTTTAATTACATTTTAGTCCCTGAAATTTCATGTCATCATATCTTTTTCATACGAACTCCATTTTAAGCATATGATATGTCATTTTGAAGCTATTTTCATGCTCTACTATCTACCATAGCTTGTGAAAAGATCTGAGGATGTTTATTGGTAATTATTATTTGAGGATCTCTGTTTACAAATGCAGGTTAATTTGTCATATCTGTGCCACATTTTCCTTGAAAAAATTGATGATTTCTTTTGTAGGAGTACTGCTGAGGATTTTACATTGAATAATTCCCTTTGAATTATTGATTATAATATTTGGGAATTTAAATCATATGAATTTCGAGGATAGATTCTCTACTTAGATATTCTCATTGATTGATTTATTAGAAGTAGGATAATCTATTACTTCGTATGCTTGCAATCTGGGATTAATTTGAATATTTCTCTTGATCTATATATGTTGATATGTGATAGTATTTGAAGATTAATTAATAACTTTATTTGAGGATTGAACTTCATAAATCATAAATCTGGTGCTTCATTCTCCCTGTCCATTTCTTCGCATCTACATCTTCGTATTTTCTCTTTATTTTTTGACACAGAAATTATATTAACAATTAGTTAATTATTTAATTTGATTTAAGACCACACAACTAAGAATCACCATTCCCTGTGTTCGACCTTGGTAGACTTGCCATGTAAAAATTTTCTACAACATTCATAGGATTGCGATCTTTTGATCAACCGAAATTTGCCTCCTATACTACAATTCAACGTTATTAAAGAGGTGAATTTCACGCTCATCACTATCCTAGGTATGCGTCCTCACCTCACAAAAATCAATATAAAATTCACAATGATGAGGTTGCTCTCTCAAAATCAAGGGTTAGTTTTAGTCAACTTTTTAGGTCAAATTTGTATTAGCAATCCTATTTTAAGTTAGATCACTTAGTTAAATCCATCAAACACAACATGCCTATCGTCCAGTCCCAATTTCCTTCAATCCTAAGTTGTAAAACCAAGGGGAAGGAAATATACCCTAGACTATACACTCTCTCACGACTCGACTCGATCTTAAATTTAATACAGATCTTTCAGTTGTCTTATCACCAGAAAAAGCCGGCCTCCAATGCTCTTGAGTTGCTCGGCCCCTAAGCGGCCACTCCATCACATCAGGTCCCTCGCACAAAAGTAAGATGATGGTTAGAGAGTCAGACTCAATAAAATAAAATAAAGCAAATAAATAAATAAATGCAGAAAAAATAGAGAAATATACACAAGAATAACCGGGAGTCAGAATACCTAGGGGTGGAAAACCTAATATCTAAATTTTTCTAAAAATCAACCTAAGCCGTGCCTCCCTGATAACGACACCATTTGATGAACCTCAAAATTCCCTAAGTTAATTTTATCGAATTGTTGTATTTGAACAATTAGCATATCAATCAAAACTGCTAATTAATGAATTAGTTAGTTAATACAATTAACCATATTTTTTTCACTTGGGAAAGCCTAAGGTCAAACTCAGGGAAGCCACTGTTTCCTTAGGTTAACTATTAGGTGATCTAGAAGCTAGATTTTCAAAGGAGCATTTTTTGTAATAATTATTATGCAATTAATAAATGAAATGCAATTTTGGCAAAGTTCAGGGGCTAAACTACAAATTTCAATCAAATGAACTCCAAACCGAATGACACTTGACCAGAATGTGTATGAATGAAAAATTAAGCTACTATAGTTTTTTAGATTTTTGGATGAAATATGAATTAATGATGAATATTTTAATGAAAACATAGTGACTGTGAGTATTTAATTCCCAATTAATCAATAAAAAATTATCTAGAGAGCGAAATTTCTCAAAAATATATTTATATAAACAATCTAAGAGAGTTGAAATATTTTACGCACAAGACATATCCATTTTTGATGAAATTTGGATCGTAATTAAAGCACATTTAGAACATCATCTCTGATTTTTGCACAATTTTTGGATCAAGAGTTAATTAAATATGAATTTTCAGAACATGAATTGGGTAAAATATGCAAGTTTTCCTCAAAATAGTTTAGTTAATCAATGAATGCTCACATAATTCAAATAAATAGCTAATAGATAGAGAACTAAATGGTCTACAATATGCTATTTTTGAATTAAGGAAATGATGAGAAATGATGTCCAAATCTGAGCATAAACATAAGGATGTCAGTACAATTTCATAAAATAAACAAAATAAAAAAATAACGCTAAGGGTGCTTCTTTAATTACCTAAACCCATAAGGGTTTCTGAGCAATTTGCTCACTTGACATGTGCAAGGCGCATGCATCCAGGCTAGTGGGACTATGGTGTAATTATCCTGGAAGCCGGAGGGGGGGATGCGTAAGTTTCCCCGCCCCCACGTGCAACACACGTGTAAGAGGGATAAGGGCGACGTGCGACACAAAGATAGAGGCTAGGATGTGCTAACTCGGCGAGGAGTGACTCATTGGAGCCGAGGCAGGCGGAGGAGAGGGCTCGTTGGCAAAAGGTGGGGCAGCGAGGCAGCGATGGTGGCCTTGCGGAGAAGCTAGAGGCGATTGATGGTGAAGGATGGGGCTGTTGCGAGCGATTGAGCAGGCTGCGTGAGGCAGAGATGCTTCAACTAACACACGACTGAGGAGGTGAGGCGCATAGCTGGAGAGGTGTTGACAACCCCGATGAGGGAGATTGGAGGCGGGGCACACAACTGCTTGGCGAAAGGTGGGGTGGCGAGGGGCGGAGGCTGTAAGAGAGCTAATGCAGGCGGAACACGAGGTGAGGAGGTCTGCTACTAGAGACACATCAGGCAATAAAAGCGAAGTCTCATACGGTGCGGAGCTCCAAGCGAGTTGCTTGCAGGTTGAGTGACGCGAGGTGTGATAGAGCTCAATAGAAGGAGGGCTGGAACGGTCGAGCGGGTTGTGCAATCGAGGGTGCATCGCGAGATGGAGAAGATCAAAAGCGTGCAGAGGGTGAAAGGTGCTGAAGACGAATGGTGCATGTGTACGACGACATGCGTGATGGATATGAAGGAAAGACGAACAGAGGTGTGCATGAAGAAAGAAAGAAAAGGCAGAGAAGGAAGAATAAAGGAAAAAGAAAGGGATACTAACTGAGATCCACCTGAAGGAGTGGGGGAGCTATGCTCGACCCCGGTTATCGCCTCCAGAGCCACAAGGAAGAGGCGTCTCGAAGCTTGGCTACAACAGATGAATGCAACAACGAAGGAGGACACTCATTCAGATCTCACCGAGAAGGGGGACTTGATCGTCATCGCTCAACCTCCTCTCCCACAACTGTCACTTGATGGAGAAAATAGGCTGAACCAAGTTCTCCAAGAGAACAACGAATGCCACACGAGTGGGACAGCCGTCGATTATTTGAAGACGGGGGGTCGCAGGACTACTGATCGCGTGGTGGTGGTTGGCGAAGGAGTGAAGATCGAGGGGGGAGAAAAGAGGGAAAAGTTGAGGGGCGATAGTTGTTGACGATTTCAAAAGGGGAACTAGGGAAGAGAGAGAAAGGGAGGAACATGTCCAACATCGTGCGAGGTGGAGTGGAGTGGGCCACACATGGGAGTAGAGGTTCCTGCAGAGGGTGGGGGCACCGCCGTACGAGCTCTAGGGGAAGAGGAGTAGGGGGGGCCATGCGGCGTGAAAAAAATAAATTAAAACTAAAATTCAATATAATTAAACAAATAATAATAAATAACTTTACAATAGAAGTAATAAATAAATAGAAAAATAATAAAATAAATAATAAATAGAAAAGGAAATAAATAATAAAATAAAATAATAATTAGAAAATAAATAAATAAAATAAAATAAATAAAAACAATAACTAAATAAAGATAAATAGATGAATAAAGTAACAAAATTAAATAAAAATAAATAAAATAAAACATAAGAAATAAAAAATAAAAATGGGGGCGATACGCAGCGGATGTAGAAGCTGCCACGTATCGCTCCTAGAAAATTCAAAAAGTAAATGTAAAGAAAGTAAAAAAGAAATAACAAAAGCGATCAAATACAAAAGTGGTAAATACAAAAGTTGATTGTTTTAACGAGATCTACAAATTTTATGAAGGATTGAAAACCAAAATAAACCATCTGTACAAAAAGTATTTTTGGAGATATCTTATAGGTATAAAATATCGATTTTTTTAATATTTTGCAGATTTTTAGGTATTTTTAAATAAAATAAAAATCAAATAAAAATATGAGAAAATATAAAATAAATATCCACAACTTAATTTATTTTTTTGAATTTTTAGTAAATAAGAAATAAAAATACAAAATAAATAAAATAAAGGGACATATGTACAATATACAATAGAGGCCCAAAACCCAAGTTTCAGATACAAAATCTGATTATTTTAAATTTGATCTTGTTTTGAAGGTAATTGAATGTACATTAATTTAAAAGTGAGTATGAGTCCATAGGAGACTGTATGGGAGAGATATTCATGTTTCAAGGCTCTTAGTCTTAAATGAGGGTTTGGGTTTTATTGGTCAATTTTATAAGTTAATATTTTTTTGATATTTTTCCTTTATTAATGTTAGTAATATATACAATACAGAGTTGATTTTATTCAATTCTGAGTTAGTGTAAAATAGATAAAATAAGGAAATTATGGTGAATATACATGTGATATTTACTAGTTAATTTGGCTTCTTACTTAATGCAAATATGCATGCTAAAATGCAAAGATTAATTCTAAATGCATGAATGAGAAATAATGCAAAATTAACCGAGAAATGTAGTTAATTACTCAAGAACGAAGCTTTATTTTCAACTTAGAGTGATGAATCATGGATTCATCAATCGTTGAGTTTAACGTTGGTAATCTATGCAGACAAGCCATGAAGTGGGTACACAAATCGAAATCTCCTCACCATCACAAAAGTAGTCCCGTTTGGGACCACATGCAATGGACTAACACATTTGGAATCTGAAATGGGATAAATAAAGCCAGCATCACACCATTGATCTCTTTCATGACAACATCCCAGTGATTAGGATTCTAACGGCGCTGAAGCTCATGGGTCGGCCTGCTGCCATCCTCTAAGTAGATGTAATGTGAGCACAAAGCTGAACTAATCCCACAAAAACCCGAAATACTCCAGCTAATAGCCTTGCAGTTTCTCTCAAGAACTTCTATCACGCGAGATTCCTGGTCATCGATCAACTCTGAACCGATGATGACCGGAAACATTTGGGGAACACTCGCAAGGAAGGTATACTTCAGAGATAAGGGTAGAACTTTGAACTCCGGTGGTGTCTGAATCAACTCTACAACAACCTTTGCAACTGCACTGGTAGATCGTGAAATGTCCACTGTGGCTACTGTAGTCTCATCATGTAGTGTATCAGAAAGGTCTGCAAGGAATGCACTCTGCTCAGACAGGGATGGATCATGAAGTCGCTCAAAGATCTTAGAATACTTATCAATGAAAGGCTTAGATACCTCAGTACTAATTTCATTATAATGAATCTCGTCAATGAATATCTCAGGTAAATATGTATGTGGCTCAGATATCTCAACAAGAGGTGTATCAACAGTAATATCAAAATAGTGTGTATCAGTTTTATACTATCAGGACTCTCAAAATGTACCTCCGAATGTATCTCATACTTATTCTCAGAAAACAACTCAAATGGTCCATCAACTAAAAACTTATAATCAGTAATAAGGGAGCTCAAGGTGACTATACTTTCCAGAGGTTCTTTCTGAGAAAGGAACTTCTAGGTATCCATGAAATCAGTGAATAGACCAATGTCTTGAATCTCAGCTAAGAAATCACAGTCCTCGGAATCTGGTGTACTTGGCTGTATCGCATCTGCGGTTGGTGGTGGTGATGGTCGCAGATCTGGGATCATCTCTATCTTCATCATATCACTGTGAGAGTGAAAGATGATCCTCCAATACCATAATCAACTATTTATTTCGATCGTTCGATGGAGGGACCGACCAAGTATGATCGGTATAGAGTAACCGTGCATGTATGTCCATATCCATGGCAACAAAATCAACCAGGAAGCTCATACCTTGCACCATTACAATAACGCCCTCGAGAATGCCCCTCGGCCTCTTGATCGATCTATTAGAAAACTGAAGGATCATCTTGGTCGATCTAAGAGGCCCAAACCCACCATCTAGAAGTAGGCATCGGATTAATCGAGGATCTGCTATCGAGAATAGCATGATCGAAGTCCTAATCAAATATCAAATAACATATGTGAGGTGCTCCCTTATATTTCTTCTTTTGTAGGAAGTTACTAATGGCATGCACTGTGTCCATGGTCAAAATATGCTTCTTTGTTCTTTGGCGTATGTTCTGCTTGGGCTGATGCTTCCTAGTACATGTTTTTTTCATTAACTTTTTAACTGCATGCATGTACTCCATGGCCTTAAGGAGCGAATCTCTATAAAGATGTTCCATGATCAGATAGGACTGTTTGATTTTTTGAAATTTTCTATTATTCAAAGCAGATGAAAAATGGGAAAAATCTGAAGAAACACCAAACTGCTCGTTTCTCTTATTCATATTAGAATCATCATGTACAAGTGGATGATTAGAAACATGTTGTATAATATTATCCAATATAGATAAAGAAGAAGAAAAAAAGGGAAAATGATGTGGGATGCTCTGTCTGCTAGTGATGAAGAAGACTCCACGATGGATGTGTTCTTCCTCGAAGCTTACTCGACACTACATCTTGCTTTATTATTTGAAGGTAGTGGTGGTGGTGGTGTAGAAGAAAGTAAAGAAGATGATCCTCGAGGATGTGGAATTGCAACTATGAATCACAACTCAGTTGATGAAGAAGATGGTATCAGTGTATCCCTCTCAGCTACTCGATCCCCTAATCCCAACTTTAAATGTGCAGGCGATTGCAATCTCCTAAAGACTTGGAGATAAAGCCATGTATACATATTCTCAGACTCCGAAGAAATCAGATTATCAAATGTAGGAGAGAATAACATAATAGACTTAAAGAAAATGACATCATTACTAGCATAATACTTCTTATGAACATGATGAAAACAACTGTATCCCTTTTGAGTTATGCAATACCCCATAAATGCACACTTGATAGCTCTAGGAGAAAGCTTGTCATAACTAGGAGATGTATGATGTACAAAAGCAACCCAAAAATAGGAGGAGTCAACCTGTATGTACTAATTTGGCTTCTATCACCACAAAGATGGTGTGAAGCTCCTGAATCCATTATCCTTTCTTATAAGTCTACACTATAACTACTAGTAAGAGTATATGTTGTACCTGATGTAGATGTAGATGATGAGGTGGATACCTCTGAGGATCCAGGAGGATCATTGGATAAACTAGATTCAAGCATGATCTCTCTCAAATGAGCTGCAAGATCATCGAATCTCTGATCAGAAGAAGAAGGTGGAATACTAACATGCTCAATCTGCTCAGCATCACTCGCTGAAGGAGGAAAACCATGCTTAGAATAGCATGTATCCTCAGAATGCCCAGTCCTGTGGCAGAAAGTGCAAGGCTGACATGGTCGGCTACCCCTTCCCTACCATAGGTACCATGACCACAATACTGTGTAGAGCTTCCTCTAACACAAGAAACAACCATAGCAGAGGAGGTTCGATGCTACTGAGTAACACCGCCAGAAGATATAGAAAGCCTTTTCAATCTACGATATGCCTCCTCCATTGGAGGTATGGTGACATCTGTAAGGATCTATGATCTAGCAACGTTATACTCAGGATCAAGAGCTGTTAGAAAAACTCTAGTCATCACAAAATTTTATCTTGAGTTGTTCTGGCGTAGAAGTGAAGGGGATGAAACCATGAAGCTTCTCAAACATGCCCATTAGAGAGGTGTAGAAGGTATGGACATGATGCCCATGTTACTTTGAAGTGAAGGTATCATGATGGAGTTGCATTATATTTGATTCATTTTTCGTTGGGGAATACATGGCGACGAGAATGTCCCGCATTAGAACTTGCAGTAAGCTGACTTAGAATATCATTGGCTATCTTCGTTTAGTTAAGTAGTCATAAAGACTATTATATTTTAGAGCATTCATAACGTTCCCCCCTCTTCAGATTCTGAGACAAGAGTTCTTCTAAAAAATGCACCGATAATATATTTGTTTTGTAAGCTTGTTGATGGTTATGCATTTCAATGATAATCATGGATATAAGTAGCATGATGCAGAGAAACAAAATAGTAATACACTCTTACCCTCAGTGGTTACACTAGAACTTTGATACAATGTCTTTTAACCAGGTATGTTTTGAGTACTTGGTTTCTACTAATGGCACTTATGATTTGCATTTACATCAGGATGAGCAGGTGACTGTAAATGTTCCTATCTTCGTCATTGAGGAGGGTGAGGACCTTGACGTGCCATTGCTTTCTGAAAGCAGAGGCGTACATGTACTACGTACCCTCTTGCTTCACATGTTTCTCTTGCACGTCTCTCAGAGGAGTTTCAGAGGTTTATTGTTAGACTGTTTGTTGTGGACATTCCACAGATATATCAGGATCCATTACAGATTAGTCAGGGGTGCCTTGCTATGGAGGAAGATATGGTTGCACTACAGTATCGTGGCACATGGAGTGTTGTTCCTCTCCACCTAGTGTATCTGTTGTAGGGGGTAAGTGGGTGTTTACGACCAATGGTAGTGTGCCTAAATACAAGGCAAGGCTTGTTTCTCATCGTGGAAAGGCAAAATAGAATTGTATTTCATCGTAGTCCTAGAGATTTCTTATATATGAGAAAAGCTCTATGGGAAAATTACATAAAGAGGACATGATAAATAACAAATATAAAAGAACCTCAGAGAGATATAATTATCTCAATACTCGTTGGTTCACTTAGAAATATGGGGTAGACTATCATGATATGTTTTCTCTTGTAGCTTGGCATTATACACAGAGGATTCTTATTTCTGTTGTTGTGGTATGTGATTGGCCTCTCTATTAGCTGGTTGTCAAGAATGCTTCCTTGTATGGTGGCTTGTAGGAGGAAGTCTACATGCATCAACCACCATGTTTTGCTGTTGATGGGGAGTCTATGGTGTATAAAGTTCACAAGGTCATTTATGGCCTTGAGCAGAGTCTGAGGACTCGGTTCCAGAAGCTCTCTAAGTTGATTAAGAAGTATGGATTTGTCATATCGACAACAAATCACTCTATTTTTGTTCAAAGAACACAAAGAGGGATTGTTGCTATTTTGGTTTATGTGGATGACATCATTGTTACAGGAGATGATGAACGTGATATTCAATCTACTAAGGATTTCCTTGGACAACAGTTTGTGACCAAGGACCTTAGCAATCTTCATTACTTTCTTGGCCTTGAATTTGCAAGGAACCAAGATGGCATGATGATGATGGAAAAGAAGTTTGTTATTGATCTCCTAGCTAAAACGAGCATGACAAGATGTAGGCCTGTCACTACTCCTATGGATCCGAATGTTAAACTCTATGATGATGACACTAAGGAGGTTGATAAGAGATGATATAGAGAGCTTGTGGGGAAGCTTTTATATGCCACCATTACCAGACTTGATGTATCCTTTGAAGCAAGCATAGTTAGTCAGTTTATGGAGCAACACATGTAAGTACATATGGATGATGTACACATGATATTGAGAGATTTGAAGACTTCTCAAGGTGCAGGACTCTTGGTCAACAGAGACATCCCTTACAGTTACAACATGTGTTGATGCATATTACACAAGATGCCCCAAAGATAGGAAGTCTGCCTCATTTTTTGCTATCTCTGTAGGGAGTTCACTTGTTTCATGGAAGAGTAAGAAACATACGCTTATTATTAGTTCTAGTGTCAAATCTGAATATATAACCACGACACAAGGTAATACAAATATGATGTGGGTCAAATCTGTCCTGATTGACCTAACTATTGAGATGCAACTTCTTATGCAACTCCAATGTGACAACCAAGCCACCCTTTTCTTAGACAATAATACAAACTTTCATGAAAGAACTGAGCACATTGAGGTAGACTGCCACTACACTCGAGATAAGATTTATAAGAGATTTATCTCCACTTCTCATGTTACTTCAGGAAATCAGACTGCATATATGTTCACCAAAGCACTTGCTAGAGGTCCATTCCATCGTTGTTGCTCCAAGTTGGGCATGATAGGCATATATGCTCCAACTTGAGGGGGAGTGTTGAGATAGATTTTTTATGTGTTCTTTATTTATATTTATTATTCCTCCATGTACTTTATGTAATTTTTTGACAAGGCTTTTCTCCTATATAAAAGTGTCCTAGTGTTACAATGGAACTATCTATTTGTTTTCCCATTCCATAAGAACAAATTGGAAAGGATTTTCATATGTAAGATATCTAATCTTCTTCTTGATCATTAACAACCTCAACCCTATAACATCATTTAAAAAAGTGAACTTGAAGAACTTCAACAGACAACTCCACACCCCCAAATCTTTCCATCATTAAAGTTTTTTTTAGAATTAGACTTAAAAATGGGATAATTAAAATGTATTATAACATGCTTAATATTTATTTTGTTTGAAGACTTTTCTTCTCTATATACCATCTAACACTCAGTATAAGAGAGGTTAGTTGAAGATTTTTGTCGATTTGGTGATATGAAGAGATTGTAGTCTTCCCTTCTACATTTGATTGTGGATCTTCCCTTATACATTTGGTAAAGTCATTCTAGGTGTTGACCTAGCTATCCTTGAGGTACCATTGATCATTGGGTCCTTATGTGGGAACTTCTTTATGTCTATGAAGTATCTAGCCATCTATCTTTGTCTATGTTATTGTCACCAGAGAAGATAATTATCTTTTGTAAGCTTGGTGAGTGTAATGGAGATGCTTGTATTGTCTGAAACTTCACCATTTTTTTTTCTGCATCATCGTTTACAACACTCATAGTGGACAACACAGATGATCTGTCACAATATGAAAAATAAATCAATTTTCAATAGAAATCAAGGCTGATCGATCCACCTTTAAATGGTGATCTATCAGACAGACCAATGAGAACACTGACTGATCATGATTAGTTCCATATTTTTCCTAAAAATATTGATTAAGTGGTTGATCACAACATAATCACAGAGCCTTTCCCACAATTAAATAGGGTCAGTTACATTGATTTTTTGCCTCCATTTAGATATATTTTGGGTCATTTTCGGGCTTAAATCCAAAAAATTACGATCCCTTCGGATAGTCTCATTCCGACACTTCTTGGGTCTTCCTCGCCTCTTAACCATCTCAACATCCCAAATGTCATATCTTATAACATGTGTAGTAACTGACTTTCTTTACAAATAGACAAACCATCTTAAGCGGTTTTCTCTCATCTTATCTTCTATCAGAGTTGCACCAACTTTTCTTCTGATCACATCATTTCGAATCTATTTTTTGTTTATGACCATACATTTACCTTAGCATTTTCATTTCTGCTACTGTCATTATCTACACATGTCTATGGTTCACATGCCGACATTCTGATCCATAGAGCATAACATGCCTCACGTCCGCTTTGTAATAATTTCCTTTGATTTTCAAAGGAATTTTCTTATCACAAAGAATAATAAAGGTTCCTCTCCACTTTAGCCAACCTACATTTATTTTATGATGAACATCTCCACCAATTCCCCCCATTTTGCAAAATAGATCCCAAGTATCGGAAAGAATCTTTCTTCTGATAGTTATCGTCTTTAATCTTCACCTCGAGTCCTTCACTGTTGTTTCCATCAAATGTGCACTCTGTACATTCAATCTTTGACCTACTTAGACAAAATCCTTTAGTCTCTAAGGCATGTATCCAAACCTCCACCTTCTCATTTATTCCATTCTTTGTGTCATTAATTAACACAATATCATCAACTAACAACACACCCCATGGTATCTCATCCTGAATGTGAGTAGTCAACTCGTACATAATCAAAGTAAAAAAGAATGGAC
This sequence comes from Ottelia alismoides, assembly GCA_037367405.1. Classification (NCBI taxonomy): domain Eukaryota; kingdom Viridiplantae; phylum Streptophyta; class Magnoliopsida; order Alismatales; family Hydrocharitaceae; genus Ottelia; species Ottelia alismoides. The sequence continues at coordinate 1,552,308 of JAZKJV010000834.1, read as the reverse complement.
TCAAAACTGAACCTTGATGCAACCATTTAGCAAATTTTAAATTTTAATTTCAAAATAACATTTACGATAATATATATACACACTATATAAAGTAGGAAGAGAAAAAAGATGTTTTTGGATTTTAAAATATAATAAATAAACTAAAAATTCATAAATAAAAGATTTTTAGGTTTTAATTTTTTTTCTCTATTTTAGTAATTATTGATATTTTTTAAAAAAATTATGGATTTTTTTATAAAAGTAATACACAAAATAAAAAGAACAGAAAATACAAGAACTTGAAATGGGTTTAATAAATATTTATCACATCAAATTGAGCCAATTTCAATTTTCCTAGGTATTAGATAATATAAGAAAATTCAAAATCTTAAACATATTTTTGTGATTTTTCAATGATTTCTAATATTTTTTATAAGTTTTCTTTGTTTTGTGTTTTTAGGGGTTTTCTTAATATTTTGCAAAAATATTTAGATAGAACATAAAAAATAGTAAACATACATGATTTTTTTAGAATTTTTGAAGATATTTTTTTACTTTTTATGGATATTTAAATGCTAAATAAAAGAAAATATATTTTTTCATTTTATAAACATGAAAATAATTTTAATTGCCTTGCAAAAAATATTTGTGATAATATAGGATTCCAGGAACTTAAAGTAATTTTCTTATAATTTCTAGATGCAAAATGATAAATATACTAATTCAATTACATGTACAAAATTAAATCTATAGTACATGGACCTAGTTGCAATATTTGAGAAGTTTCAAAGCATTTAATAATACTTTAGCAAAATCTAGGAGCAACAATTTTTAGAAAAAATAATTTTGAAATAATTTTGCGAAGCATTTTTGAAAATAATTTACAAAACATTTGTACAAATAATTTTACAAATAATTCACAAAATATTTACAAAAGATTTATTCAAAGAAATTTTACAAACTTTTTATAAACATTTTTATTCTAGTTTATTAACCATATTATTGGACACACAAAAGTACGAGTCATGGCTAAAGTATATATACAATATATACAACACCCCCTATACTTAGCTCGAACTATGTCCTCATAGTGAAAAGAGGCGACAAAGGAAGGCATAACTCATGCTAAGTATAGAAAAGTGAGAAAGAATCTATACAACAACATCTCAAAGAATAACGAATGAAGAGAATAGATATCGGTGATCCCCCCTATACTTAGGATCAAATACTCCTATATATAGAGACTGTACAAGCGAGAAAGACCGAGGAAAAGAATGTACAAACTCAGCGACTTGACTTGTCCTCCTCTACACTTAGGGTAAAAGATCTCTAAGTATAGAAAAAGAATATCATCAAGTTGGAGGACAAGCAAGGGAGCAAAAGAATAACAAATAAATAAAAATGCAAAAGAAGAACAAAATAAATGACATCACTCCCCCTATACTTAGGATAAAGGATCCCTTGGTATAGATAAAAATAATAAGAGTGATGAAATGAAAAGTAAAGAACAAGTCAAGTCATTCACCTCCCCTCTACTTAGGATAGAGTGTATCCTACGTATAACACACATATAGGGGAAAGAGGTGAATGAATGAAATGGAAGAAGAAAGAATAAAAAGAAAAGATATATACAAAAGAATATCAGCTTATGTATCAGCCATGAAAGATGTCAAAGAATCATCGTCTGATACAAACTGGATGGAATCAACTACAAACATGAATGTATCATGATCTAGATATGGCTTCAGCAGTCGTCCGTTCACACCAATTGACTGTGCATCAGATGACAACCCAGATATGACAATACTACCATTGTAATGCACAACTCTTATAATGAACGGTCCTGACCATTTGCTTTTGAGTTTGCCGGGAAACAACTTTAATTTCGCATCAAACAACCATACTTTCTGATCAGAGACAAAAGTCTTCCTGCTAATATGTCAATCACGACAACGCTTGACTTTCTCCTTATACATGAGTGAGTTGTCGTACATGAAATCTCGGAATTCCAGCAATCTATTCAAATCCAATTTCCTATTTTGATTTTCTCTCTCATAATCCAAGTTGCATACAAGGAGTGTCGTTAAAGATTTTTGAAAGTGGCAAAGCTTTCCATAAACCAATTTATAGGGAGATGTTCCAAATGGAGACTTGTATGCCTTCCGATAAGCCCATAAAACCAAGCCAAGCATCTGGGACCATTTCTTCCTATATGGATGCGCAAGTTTCTGAAGTATTGTCTTGATCTCCTTATTTGAAATCTCAGTGATGAACGTAAAATTCGCCTCTTTAATAAATATAAATAATGCTGTAGTACAGGAGGCGAATTTTGTTCAGCAAAAACCACAGACTTTGAATGCTGTGGAATATTTATGCTTGGCAAGTCTACCAAGGTCGAACACAGGGACATAGCTGCTTAATTATAGCTTTTGAATTTTGATTCATGAAGTTCACTGCGATTTAATCTCATTTTCAGGTCCATATGCAAATTCTGAAGCACTATGATATTTTCAAGGCAATGCAAAGTGATGTTATGATGCATGTATTTTTATTGGTTTTTATGCAAATATAAAGTGATGCATGAAATAAGAATGCCAGAGAATAATAAAGCCTACAATTATACCCTAAAAATTATGAGCAACAACGTAGAAATGAAATCAGAGTCATATTAATCATAACATTAAAAAGCGGTCATCGGATCAAAGCCAGACAAGGAGAGTAGAGTCCCAATATTTGCACATGAAAATTCACTTCATTTAAAACAGGAGCAAATGAGACAAATAAGTACGCTAAGATGAAGAGGACAAAACAAGGATCAAAACGACACTAAAATCATGCAATTTGGACCGACGATGCTCAAGTTATGCTAAAAACAGTGCAAGGGCATAATTGTAATAAAAATGCAATGAAATAAAGGGATAAATATTGCATTTAGGTCCCTGGAGGGACCTAAATGCAAATACCAAAAACCGCCTGGGCCATTCTGTAATTTCTCCATTTGCGCGCAGGGGCCTTTCTGCAATTAATCAAATTCTGGAGGGCTTCCCTGTAAAATACCCAGGCACGCACGTGAGGCACGTGCCTGGGGACCTGTATACAATTACCATAAACCACATGGTCTTTCATGCAAATTACCCAGCACCTCACGTGCTCTGCACGTGAGGGGCTAGGCTCGGGTCAGCCCTCAGCTTCGGTCCAAGTGGCACTATCTGGTAGTACGGCTCTAGGCTCGGATGACCCGAGCCTGTAGTTCAGGGAAGAGGCTCGGGTCCACCACGTGGCGTCATCTGGGCCGTCCGATCAGGATGATCGGACGGATCCTGTATCTTCGTCCTCCGCCTTGGCCCACCGGAGAAGGCGGGTCTCCAGCGAGCCCTTGAAAGCTCCACCGTGCTCCTGCTGCTCGCCTGGCGATCGGTGAAGGTTGCAGGGGACCTGGCGGAGATTTTGGAGCTATTGCGAAGCTCCAAAGAGGTCTGGAGCTCCCCGTCGAACCAAGGTTGTCGGAGGAGAAACTCGAGGTCGGCGGGGAGTTGCGATCTCCGGCTATTGAAGAGATTGGACCTGCAAACGTTAGTATAGCCGAAGCGTGAAGTGTGCGAGCGGTTGTGAGGTGAGTGGTAGGCCGTGGGGGTGTCGAGAGTGGTGGCCGGAGACTTCTTCGCCGCCGGAGCGGGAGAAGAAGGGGAGCGGAGCGGGGGAGGTCTTGGAGAAGGGAAAGAGGGTTGGCGAGGTCGAGGGTGGTTGGACGGAGCTGATGAAAAGGTCGGATGAGGGTAAAGGTGGTTGTAGGCGACGGAATTAATCGGAAAAAATACAAGAAAAAGCACGGAGGGAGAAGTCCTCATCGGGGAGGGGAACCCAGTGGAGGAGGAGGTCTAGGATGAGAGTCGTTCGACTCTCCGGTCATGGCTCGACCTGGACGACCGGTCCAGGGAACTGAGCTACCACAGGGAGGTGGAGCGTACATGGCGGAGCAGCCATGGATCTCACCGGGGCTTCGGCCGTCGACGCCCCCTTGTAAGGGCCCCTCCGCTGTCACCGGAGAGCCAGGGGCTCGGGCCGAAGCTCCCAAGTGGTGGATGAGGCTATACGATGGCAGGGGAGGGGCTTAAATAGCGGAGGGTGACCGGCGGTTTCATGGAGAAGCAGGGGGTTTCGAGGGGGGTTTTAATGGTGAAGGGGTTAATGGAGGCGAGTGATGGAGGTTCGCGAGGAAGGCGGGGGAGCGGGCTATGCGGGGCTGCCGTTAGGAGAGAAAGGGGTGGCCGGAGGTGATGGCCAAAAAAGGAAGGGGGCGGAGGGTTCGCGAGTTGAAACGGCTGGGGAAGGGGGGTTACACGAGGTTGACGATGAACCACAGCCGTTGGATCGTGAGATCCAACGGCTGGGGGTAGAGCATGCTTGGACGGTGGAGATCAGATCCTAAGATCTGATCGAGTGGCTAGGAAGTAGGCGGGGGCGGGTGGTTAGGATTGAGAGCTTGTTGAGATCTATGGCTAGGGTTGATGGGATGACGTGGGGAAACGAGAGGCGTAGGATGGGCGCATGATCGAATGGTGGAGGTCGAAGGGAGACGTGGCATGAGGATAGGCGTTGGATGATGGAAGGATCGGATGGCTGAGGTTGAGGCGGATGTGTGCGGTCAGGATCAGATCTGAGAGTCAGATCTGATGGCTGTGAGCAAGGCGCGGAGGGACGGTGAGGATGGAGGCGGGGGCGGGTGGTTACAAGGGAAGCGGGCCACGTGGGAGGGATGAGGAGGCGCCACGTGGCCCAATCAGAATAATTCAAACAAAAATGCAGAGAAAAATATAAAAGAAATAGTTAGGGGTCGAATTAGAAAAAAGTCAAAACATGAAAGTTGCTCGTCTCGATGAGATCTACAACTTTTATGTTGGTTAAAAAGCCAAAAGAGGTCATTTGTACAAAAGCTATTTTTGGGGGTATTTTTAAGGGGATAAAAACACCGATTTTGTGGTTTTGAGTTGTTTTTATATTTTTTAGTGGTTTTAAAGGTCAGTGAATTATAGACAAAGTGTCTACCTAATTTTTAGGGATTTTTGAATGATAAAATAATTACAGAAAAATAAGGGAAATTAAATACAATAAATTAATGGTAGTTTATACACAATATAGTACATGATAAAATCAAATAATTAGAGGTGATTTTTATTGGTTTATTTAAGCAGGGATTTTAATAAGTGGATTTTAGCATGATGAATACGAGATTCATCATATCCCTATACTTAAACCATGCTCGTCCTCGAGCATCTAAAGAATGAAGGAGTCGGATTAATTCCTGACAGTGCGCGTGAAATTTTACAAGGCTTGATCTTTTGAAGACCCTTGACCTAAGTGATCCTAAAATTCTGGGTTTATCCAAGCCTTAGTCAGAAGGAATCCAACTTCTCAGATTATCAGACTCTCTTTTTGTACATATAATATAAGGATATGACATTTAGTGTACTGCATTTCATGAGAGCCGAGTCGATGCATCACTCAAAGTTCCAGTCCCAGAGATCCTCCTCTAGACCTAATCCTCAATACTAGGGAATAAGTCTATTCTTGCTTCAGTCAACCGTCTCTATAGTTTGTCAGACTTGAAAGTGTATATGGACGGCCAGATGATGGAGGTAATGGGATTGTGTCTAATTTTCTCACCCTCACATTGGAACAAGGAGCCTCTCGAGTGCCTTTGACTCAACACCTGTGTATTAATACTTTGTTGATCAATGTGTCCGTCAAGAGAGTTGGAGTCGTCTGCACTTGTTTTTCTGGGAATACACCGGGGTGTGTCTCTTTTGAGTATCTAAGATACCTTCGACACCCAGACTTGTAGCATTTACGATGCAGAGCCCTTTTTCAGTGTCAGCCCGACTCCTGGTCCTAATTAGCGCTTGGTCCAAGTGGACACTTTGAAAAATGTTTGGGAGCGCTCGCCATTGGTGGAAGCTCATTTGGAATTTGACTTTGGATTTAGAGCTTTTCTTTGACATTTCATTTCCTTTGTTGGCTAGCTCCACTGCTTTTACCAAGAGATTGGCGCACACTGATCAACAAGTTTCTTTCAGTTTCATCACACCCTGGCACTTTTAGGTAAATATCAAGAGATAGCATATGAATCTCGTTCACATACTGGCTGGTGTTTTGCTGACACTCAGGTTTTCAGAAGCCTTCATTAACTTTATCCCATCCTCGAATATCATTAGATCGGGTCTAAACTTAAATATATGGTCCTAGTTCCTCAAGTGATATCTCATCTCAGCTCATCAATCCTGCAGTTGTGGAAGTGACTGTGCTGATCATATTTTCTTGAAAGTAGAGATAAAGAGTGCAATATAGCACTCAAATCTTTCAAATCAGAGGAGTGTGGATATTTAAGTCATGAAAACCCTAATGACTAAGGCATGTTAACTCAGACTCTCAAGATTCCAGAGATCCAGTGTCCTCAAAATCCTCAAGCCTTGAGTGACTGTGAATGCGTCAGGAATACACCAACTCCTTAGGGTAGTGAATTTTTGTGTGATTTTTATCTTTTGCAAATTTTTATGGGTTTTATTTATTTATTTTTTTTGTCGGAGAGACAATGACTGACCCAGGCTCAAATAAATAAAAGTATCCACTCTCATCCAGTATGGGTGTAAGTGCGGGTCGAGACCCGTGATCCTTAAGGACGGTGCCATATGCGGTGTCCTTTAAACCACCCACTCTGCTAAGGGAGACCGAGGTTCCCTCACTGAAAATGTCTACTAAGCCCAGTAGTCAGAGCCAAATTCCGAAAAACATTTTTAATTTTTCAATTTTTTTCTTTTTAAAAAAGGGTTATTTACAAAGATTAATCCCTCAATTTTAATTTTTATAGGTTTTTACTCAAGTCCCAAGGTTACCAAAACCTAGCCCGAAAAAATAAAATTGTAAAAAGTTTTAAAAACGCGAGCTAAGGCTAAAGTAATATAAAATAATATACGGTATACCCCCCTATACTTAAAATTTGCTATGTCCTCATAGCACAAGTGCCATAAAGCCAAGGCTCGGTTCAAGTACAGGGTGATATAGCGGAACTAAGGAGGAGGGTCCCCCTATACTTAGGCCAAAATCGGCCTAAGCACAAGAAGACTGAACGAGGGAGGAATGAATAGGCAGGTCCCCCCTATACTTAGGCTACAACTAGCCAAAGTAAGGTCTGTGTTGGGGGGGGGTTCTATGATACAAAGGGTGAGGGGGAGAGGGTTCTTGAAAAATAGATACAGAGAGAGAGAGATAGAGAGAGAGAGAGAGTGAAATATACAGGGGAAGGGTGGGGGTGAGTGTGTGCATGTGCAGTGTAGGTGTGTGGGGGGGGGAATTTTTTTGAGTACAATATGCAAGACTGAAAATAAATATGCAGATGCAATTGTTTCTTTTCTTTTTCCTTTTCTTTTTCCTTTTCTTTTTTTTTTACAACATGCAATGCTATTTGACTGATAAAAATCCTAGAATTTCTCCACGGCTTCTTTTGCGGCCTCTTCAGCGGAAGCTCCCAACTTCGCGCCTCCATGACGATCAGGCGTCCCCGATTTTCATGGGCCCTGCCACAAAAGAGAAAAGTTAGAATCTCAAAGAAATTAAATCAGCAATTAATGTGCAAAGAAATGATGCATGAGATGAGGACCAAATTTTTGAAATAAATTTTAAAAAATCAAAATCCAAAAATTAAGCAAAGCCGTATCCCCGACAACGGTGCCATTTGATGAACGTAAAATTCGCCTCTTTAATAAATATAAATAATGCTGTAGTACAGGAGGCGAATTTTGTTCTGCAAAAACCACAGACTTTGAATGCTGTGGAATATTTATGCTTGGCAAGTCTACCAAGGTCAAACACAGGGACACAACTGCTTAATTATATCTTTTGAATTTTGATTCATGAAGTTCACTGCGATTTAATCTCATTTTCAGGTCCATATGCAAATTCTGAAGCACTATGATATTTTCAAGGCAATGCAAAGTGATGTTATGATGCATGTATTTTTATTGGTTTTTATGCAAATATAAAGTGATGCATGAAATAAGAATGCCAGAGAATAATAAAGCCTACAATTATACCCTAAAAATTATGAGCAACAACGTAGAAATGAAATCAGTGTCATATTAATCATAACACTAAAAAACGGTCATCGGATCAAAGCCAGACAAGGAGAGTAGAGTCCCAATATTTGCACATGAAAATTCACTTCATTTAAAACAGGAGCAAATGAGACAAATAAGTACGCTAAGATGAAGAGGACAAAACAAGGATCAAAACGACACTAAAATCATGCAATTTGGACCTACGATGCTCAAGTTATGCTAAAAACAGTGCAAGGGCATAATTGTAATAAAAATGCAAGGAAATAAAGGGATAAATATTGCATTTAGGTCACTGGAGGGACCTAAATGCAAATACCAAAAACCGCCTGGGCCATTTTGTAATTTCTCCATTTGCGCGCAGGGGCCTTTCTGCAATTAATCAAATTCTGGAGGGCTTCCCTGTAAAATACCCAGGCACGCACGTGAGGCACGTGCCTGGGGACCTGTATGCAATTACCATAAACCACAGGGTCTTTCATGCAAATTACCCAGCACCTCACGTGCTCTGCACGTGAGGGGCTAGGCTCGGGTCAGCCCTCAACTTCGGTCCACGTGGCACTATCTGGTGGTACGGCTCTAGGCTCGGATGACCCGTGCCTGTAGTTCGGGGAAGAGGCTCGGGTCCACCACGTGGCGTCATCTGGGCCGTCCGATCAGGATGATCGGACAGATCCTGTATCTTCGTCCTCCGCCTTGGCCCACCGGAGAAGGCGGGTCTCCGACGAGCCCTTGAAAGCTCCACCGTGCTCCTGCTGCTCGCCTGGCGATCGGTGAAGGTTGTAGGGGACCTGGCGGAGATCTTGGAGCTATTGCGAAGCTCCAAAGAGGTCTGGAGCTCCCCGTCGAACCAAGGTTGTCGGAGGAGAAACTCGAGGTCGGCGGGGAGTTGCGATCTCTGGCTATTGAAGAGATTGGACCTGCAAACGTTAGTATAGCCGAAGCGTGAAGTGTGCGAGCGGTTGTGAGGTGAGTGGTAGGCCGTGGGGGCGTCGAGAGTGGTGGCCGGAGACTTCTTCGCCTCCGGAGCGGGAGAAGAAGGGGAGCGGAGCGGGGGAGGTCCTGGAGAAGGGAAAGAGGGTTGGCGAGGTCGAGGGTGGTTGGACGGAGCTGATGAAAAGGTCAGATGAGGGTGAAGGTGGCTGTAGGTGACGGAATTAATCGGAAAAATACAAGAAAAAGCACAGAGGGAGAAGTCCTCATCGGGGAGGGGAACCCAGTGGAGGAGGAGGTCTGGGATGAGAGTCATTCGACTCTCCGGTCATGGCTCGACCTGGACGACCGGTCCAGGGAGCTGAGCTACCACAGGGAGGTGGAGCGTACATGGCGGAGCAACCATGGATCTCACCGGGGCTTCGGCCGTCGACGCCCCCTTGTAAGGGCCCCTCCGCTGTCACCGGAGAGCCAGGGGCTCGGGCCGAAGCTCCCAAGTGGTGTATGAGGCTATACGATGGCAGGGGAGGAGCTTAAATAGCGGAGGGTGGCCGGCGGTTTCATGGCGAAGCAGGGGGTTTCGAGGGGGGTTTTAATGGTGAAGGGGTTAATGGAGGCGAGTGATGGAGGTTCGTGAGGAAGGTGGGGGAGCGGGCTATGTGGGGCTGCCGTTAGGAGAGAAAGGGGTGGCCGGAGGTGATGGCCAAAAAAGGAAGGGGGCGGAGGGTTCGCGAGTTGAAACGGCTGGGGAAGGGGGGTTACGCGAGGTTGACGATGAACCACAGCCGTTGGATCGTGAGATCCAACGGCTGGGGGTAGAGCGTGCTTGGACGGTGGAGATCAGATCCTAAGATCTGATCGAGTGGCTAGGAAGTAGGCGGGGGCGGGTGGTTAGGATTGAGAGCTTGTTGAGATCTACGGCTAGGGTTGATGGGATGACGTGGGGAAACGAGAGGCATAGGATGGGCGCGTGATCGAATGGTGGAGGTCGAAGGGAGACGTGGCGTGAGGATAGGCGTTGGATGATGGAAGGATCGGATGGCTGAGGTTGAGGCGGATGTGTGCGGTTAGGATCAGATCTGAGAGTCAGATCTGATGGCTGTGAGCAAGGTGCGGAGGGACGGTGAGGATGGAGGCGGGGGCGGGTGGTTACAAGGGAAGCGGGCCACGTGGGAGGGCTGAGGAGGCGCCACGTGGCCCAATCAGAATAATTCAAACAAAAATGCAGAGAAAAATATAAAAGAAATAGTTAGGGGTCGAATTAGGAAAAAGTCAAAACATGAAAGTTGCTCGTCTCGATGAGATCTACAACTTTCATGTTGGTCAAAAAGCCAAAAGAGGTCATTTGTACAAAAGCTATTTTTGGGGGTATTTTTAAGGGGATAAAAACACCGATTTTTGTGGTTTTGAGTTGTTTTTGTATTTTTTTAGTGGTTTTAAAGGTCAGTGAATTATAGACAAAGTGTCTACCTAATTTTTAGGGATTTTTGAATGATAAAATAATTACAGAAAAATAAGGGAAATTAAATACAATAAATTAATGGTAGTTTATACACAATATAGTACATGATAAAATCAAAGAATTAGAGGTGTTTTTTATTGGTTTGTTTAAGCAGGGATTTTAATAAGTGGCTTTTAGCATGATGAATACGAGATTCATCACTCAGCCAGACACAACTCTATGCTTAATGGCGTACTCCTTCACAAGCTTCTTGACCTCTTGATTGATAAAATGTCTTCCCCCATTTGAAATGAGTATTTTGGGCATCCCAAACCACTAAATAATGTTGTCCTTGAGAAAGGAACAAAGCGTACGACTATCAACAGCTCGGATGGGGATCGCCTCCACCCAACGACTAATATAATTCACGACAAGAATGTTGTACTGAAATCTCTGACTGACAGGAATGGGCCCATGAACTACCATTATCTGATAATCAACACAACCTCAAACATAATCTGTAGCATCCTTGAAGAAAGTTGGCCACCATAGGTCGCATTGAAGTACCTTCACTGCCGTGTACTTTCCCAAATGATGCCCACTAGCCTCTAATCTGTGACATTGCTCAAGCACACTGGTGTATTCCTCCTGAGGATTGCACCCCCTCCAGATACAATCCGCACACTTATGAAATAGGTACGGATCCTCCCACTGGTAAAAATAATTCTCTGACAGGAATCTGTCTACCTTAAGCTTGGGCCAATCTTATGGAACTTTCTTAGAGACAAGATAGTTCACAATATTAGCATACCATGGAAGTGAGGAAACATACAAGATAGACTCATCTGGAAAGGTCTTTAAAATAGGAAGTAGTAGTTGCTCAGGGGACTCTACATCTGATATCCGAGAAAGGCGATCTGCCACAACATTTTTCACTCCAGGCTTGTCTCAAATCTCAAATCAAACTCCTGGAGAAGAAGGATCCATCTGAAAAGGCGCATTTTGGCATCCTTCTTAGCCTGTGAATATCGTATTGCTGTATGATATGTGTAACAATCAAATGTGAACCTAGATGGTATGAACGAAACATCTCTAATGCGAACACTATTGCTAACATCTCCTTCTCTATAACTGTATAGTTACGATGTATCTCATCCAGATCTTGCTAGCACAGTGTATGGAAATGGTAAACCATCCCATCTCTTCCCTAAAACAACTCCGACTATAAAATCTGATGTGCCTGTCATGCTATCAAAGGGAAGAGACCAACCAGGTGGCTGAAGGACATGAGGACTAGTAACCATATCCTTCATCTGATGAAAGGCAAGAAGGACTTTATCATTAATAATAAACTCACTCTCCTTGTACAGAAGCTCAGTCAAAGGCTTGGCGATCTTGCTGAAGTCCTTGATGAATCACCTATAGAATCTGACATGACCAAGAAAAGAACTCAACTGCTTCAAACTCTACAACAACTCTAGATTGGAGATCACATCAATCTTAATCAGGTCAACCTCTATACCATGTTTGGAGATGACGTGACCTAATACAATGCCATTAGTCACCATAAAGTGACTCTTCTCCCACGAGAGCACTAAGTTTACCTCTCAACATCTCTGAAGTACTCAGTCTAAATGATTAAGACATGAGTCAAAAAAATCCTCGTAGATTGAGAAATTGTCTATGAAGACCTGAAGAAAACTACCTACCATGTCAGTAAAAACAACCAACATACAACTCTGCAATGTAGCGGGAGCATTACACAATCGAAAGGGCATCCATATAAAGGCATAGGTGCTAATGGACAAGTAAAACTAGTCTTGTCCTGATCCTTAGGAGCGATTTCTACCTCGTTATATCTTGAGCACCCATCCAAGAAACAAAAGAACTCCTTCCCTACCAACCTCTCAATAATTTGATCAATAAAGGGCAATGGAAAGCGATCTTTATTGATCTCGAAAATGCCCTAATTTAATTTTGTTGACTTGTTGTAGTTGGACAATAAACATATCAATAAAAAAATTTTAATTAATGAATTAATCGGTTAATGCGAACGGTCAAATTTTATTTTTACTTGGGCAAGCCCAAGATCGAACTCAAGGAGGCCACTGTATCCTTAGGTTAATTATTAGGTAATCTAGAAGCTAGGTTTTCACAGGAGCATTTTTATAATAATATTTTTATTTAATTAATTAATTCAATGCACATTTAGCTAAGTTTAGGGGCTAAACTGTAAATTTCGATCAAATAAACTCTAAACCCAATGACGCTTGACCAGAATGTGTATGAATGTAAAATTAAGCTGTTATATTTTTTTTGGAATTTTTGGATGCAATATGAATTAATTATGATTTTAATGGAAACAAAGTGATTGTAATTATTTAATTCCTAATTAATCCACTAAAGAAAATTATCCAGAGAGCAAATTGTCAAAGATATTTATATGAAAAATCCAAGATAGTTGAAATTTCATAAAAATCCATCATGGATTTAATTAAAAATTAATGATCGAAATCACTAATAATTTATTTTATGCAAAAAGGCACACCCATTTTTGATGAAATTTGGGTAGTAATTAAAACCCATTTAGACATATCATCTCTGATTTTTACACAATTTTGGAGAAAGATTTAATTAAATATGAATGTTTAAAATGTAATTGAGTAAAATATGCAAGTTTTCCTAAAACAATTTTAATTAATCAATGAATGCTCATAGAATTCCAATTAAATAGCCAAGAGATAGAGAAATAAATGGTCTACAACATGTTATTTTTGAATGAAAGAAATGATAAAGAAATGATTTCCAAATTAGAGTAAAAACACAAGGGTGTTCGTGCAATTACAGAAAATAAACAAAACTAAACAAAAAATAACACTGAGGGATCTTCTTTAATTACTTAAATCCAGGGGGTTTCTGAGAAAATTTACCACTCGACACGTGCAAGGTACATGCGTCTAGGATGAAGGGACTACGATGTAATCATCTGGGAAGCTACAGGGGTGGCGCGCAAGTTTCCCGCCCACACATGCAGGAGGGATAAGGGAGACGGGCGACACGAATATTGAGGCTGGGGCATGCTAACTCGGTGTGGCACGACTCGTTGGAGACGAGACGGGCAAAGAGGAGGGATCACTGGCAAAAGGTGGGGCGGTGGGGCGACAATCGTTGCCTTGCAGAGAAGTTAGAGGCGGTTAATGGTGGAGGACGTGGCTGCTGTGAGCGGTCGAGGAGGCTGTGGAGGCGGAGATGCCTCGACTGACATGCGACCGAGGAGGCGAGGCACGTATATGGAGAGGTGTTGGCAACCATGATATGGGGGATTGGAGGCAGGGCACACAACTGTTTGGCAAAAGGCATGGTGGCGGATTCATCACACTAAAAGTTGAAAATAGAGCTTGTTTCCTGAGTAATTAGTTGCATTTCATCATTTAATCTACATTTTTACCATTCATGCACTTAAAATTAATATCTTCATTTTAACACACATAAATGCATTCATAATCATCTTCATAACATTTCCACCTAATTTCATGCATTTTTAACTAATTCATGCTAACTCCAATTGACATGAAACCTCTTCCATTGTATACATGTTACTAACAAGATTAAAGGAAAAATACAAAAAAATACTAACTCAAATAATTGGCCTGTGAGACAAAACTCTAATTTTAATATTGTCAGACTAAAACACATATATCTACCTCATACAATGTTCAATTTATATCTGCTCACTTTTAAAGTAATATATATATATATATTCAAAGACCTTCAAAACAAGACCAATTTCTTAAAAATCAGAGCTCATATGTGAAAATTGGGTTTTGGGCCTCTTTTGCTTATTTTGTGTTTTAGCAGTTTTTGAAACGATATTTTATGTACATAATTAACTCATTTTATTTCTCTTTCAATTATTCTCTTTAATGAAAATTTTATAAAAATACTTAAAAATTCAAATCCAAAATAAGATTAAAATCAAAGAAACTGACTGAGTTTTAGTGTCCCTTATGAGTTTGTACAAATATCTTACATTTTCTACTTTATTTTATTTTCTTATTTTATTAGTTATTGAAAATAAAAAAACTAGAATAATGTGTAAATATGTTACTTTTATTGTATCGTAAATTTTATCGAATTTGCTTTTCATTAAAAGTCACAAAAAATTTACAAAATCCAAAAAATTAAGGTATTTTATGTACATAAAGTACCCCAAAAATAAGTAGAAAGAAGGGTCGAGGTTGTACATATGACCTCTTTTGCTCTTATCCATTCGTGAAAGTTGTATATCTCATCGAGATGAGCAACCTATTATGAAAAAACTTTTCGATCCAAGGTTGTTCGCTATTTCTTTTGGATTTTTCTTTTCTTTTTATTTTTGAATTTATGAAGTTGAAACGTGGCTGCTCTTGGAGTCTCCATGTGTCACTCATTTTTGGTATTTATTTTTTTATTTATTTTATTTAAAAAATTTAATTAATTACAAAATAAAAAATAATAATAAATAAATAATTCACCACGTGGTAAATTCTTGACTGTCTAATCTTGGCCGATCAGACGATCACTGCTTTTCCCTCTCCATGCATGCCTCATGCGTCCCCAACCCCCCAGCCTTCTTCTTCTCCGCATAACCCGTCCCCATCCAATAGCCCTACCGGTCGCCACCTTCCACGGGCAGGTCCGCAACCTCCTGTCAACAAATCGCCACCGCCACTATTTCCTCTATCCTCCCCGCATCGACTAAAACTGCCAGCTACTCTTCTCCTATAAAAGACATCGCCCCCAGAAGAGCTGGCAATCTTCCAATATCCTTATAAGAGAGAAAGCTCCTGGAGCGGCCAATGACAGGGGCCGACTCCTCGGTGGCTAAGAAATCCTTTAGGCGAGATCCTCTGAGCTTCGCCGTGCTCTGCACGTGGCTGAGGCGATAACCAGGAAGCGAGACAACTCCATATCCAACCCCAGGTGTCTCCCTTCATTTTGTTTCTTCCCCTGTTCTTTCCCAAATAATTCGTTTCCTGCTTCTTTACCTCGTCCTTGATTACTCTGCCATACTCCATCATCCACCGATTCTCCACAACACCTTCTCTAGCTTGCTGCTTCACCATTGTCCCTTCGACATTGTTTCAGCGTGCAGAGCTGCTCGTCCTCGACCACCGCTTCGAAGTCACCTTCATCTTACTTCTCCTGATCTGCCTTTGACAAATCAACACGTATCTTCTCCCTCGAGCCAAAGTTCCACCACCGCTCGAAGCTCCAAGAGCATGATGCTCTGCTACTCTAGTACCTTACTCTTCACCGACACCGGAGTCTCCGACGCAGCCACCACTGCCTTGACTATGTCGTCACAACAACCTAGCAGCTTGAAGCCTCACCTTCAACTCTGGCCGCTCTTAGAGCAGTTCCAACACTCCCATGTCGATGCACCGCCGCCCACAACTCCACTATCAGGCTTGCATTCTAGCATCGTTGAGGATGTTCCTCCACTTCCTCAAGGACGTTCTTCCTCCTCCTGCCCCGATAGACCATCTCCGCCCTGTATCGCCAGGCATGAGGTCCAAGACCCCTTCACGTGCTCCGCACACATGAAGGGGAGTAATTGTGAAGAAGTCCCCAGAGTTCTATCGATCAGATTCCAGGTCCCACCACCAAGGGCATGTGCGCAACACGTGCCACTTGGGAATGCTTGCATTATTCCCCTCTAGGGCTAGGTAATTACATCTTTCCCTTGTACAAATTTTTCTGTTCATTTTATTTTTTGATATTGCATTTAGAACATACAGATTTCGTTGGGGAGTTCCCTACTTACGACGCGTTGCATCACCCGAATGCAATGAAAAATTGGCAAGGGCCGCTACATTGCAACCTGGATGTAGTTAAAGATTTGTAAGGGTTCTCGCATGAGGAATGCATGCGGGTAATTAAGATAGTTCCGCTACATCACCGCCCGGATGCAGTCCAAAATTTACAAGGGTTCTCGCATAATGGATGCATGCGAGTAAAGAAGTTAGTCCAAAAGAGATTACAACGGAAGTTGCGGATTGGTGGTTGGAATATTGGCACTTTAACTGGAAAGTTGATGGAGATAGTGGATACGATGGAAAGAAGGAAGATTCATATACTATGCTTTCAAGAGACTAAATGGGTTGGAGAGAAAGCAAGGGAGATTGAGAAGACAGGCTTTAAACTTTGGTATTCAGGTAAAGATAATGGTAGAAACAGTGTTGGAGTGGTTGTTCATAAGGATTTGAAGGATTGTGTGGTTGAGGTGAAAAGATTCGGGGATCGAATTATTTTGCTAAAATTGGTGCTTGAAGAAGAAATTTTGAATATCATCTCAGTTTATGCACCGTAAATTGGTTTAGATGAAAGGACTAAACAAGCTTTTTGGGAGGATTTGGATAAGAGTCTACAAGGAATCCCACAAAGAGAGATGATTTGCCTCGGTGGAGATCTTAATGGACATGTGGGAAAAGATGCTTTAGGGTATGGTAGTGTTCATGGAGGACATGGTTTTGGGGATAGAAATGAAGAGGAAAAAACCATCCTGGAATTTGCAATGGCATATGATTTTTTCATAGCAAACACTCTCTTCAAGAAGAGGGAGGAACATTTAATTACTTATAAGAGTGAGCCAACTAGAACACAGATAGATTACTTTGCGTTGAGGAGAAGAGATAGGGTGTGTTGTAAAGACTGCAAAGTAATCTCAGGAGAGATTTTGACAACCCAACATCGTTTGTTAGTCTTGGATGTACAAATGAAAGGGTTGGTAAAGAAAAGGAGGGTTTCTAAGATAACTAGAACTAGATGGTGGAATCTTCCACTGAAGCAAGTGAGCTTCAGGGAGAAGGTTTTAGAAGACTTATCTTGGGATTGTAGCGGTAGTGGAAACGAGATGTGGGAGGCAGTAGCATCTTGTATCTGAAAGGTAGCCAAAGAGATGCTAGGTGAGTCAAAGGGAGGAGCTCCGTGTCAAAAGGAGGCTTGGTGGTGGAGAGAAGGGGTGCGAGAGAAGCTAAAAATAAAAAGAGCTTGCTTTAAAGCTATGTCTAAGGATAGAACAAAGGAAACTGTCACAAACTACGAAATAGCGAAGAAGGAAGCAAAGAAGGCCGTAAGCGAAGCTAAGTCAAAAGCATACGAAGTTTTTTATAAAAATATCAACTCTAAGGAGGGACAAAAGGATATATTCAGGTTGGCTAAAGCAAGAGAAAGAAAAACCAAAGACCTTTCTCAAGTGAGATGCATTAAGGACGAGGAAGGTCATGTGCTTGTTACTCAGAAGGATATAAAGACTAGATGGGAGCAGTACTTCCATAAACTTTTCATTAGGGAAGAAAATAGAGATATCACTTTGGGTGATCTAGCTTGTAGTGAAAGTTACTTGAATCGTGCATGCTATAGACGGATACAAAGAAAGAAAGTAGAGGAGGCTTTGAAGGTTATGAGACCTGGAAAAGGTGTAGGACCGGATAACATCCCTGTAGAAGTATGGAGAGTTTTAGGTGAGCGGGGTTTGACTTGGCTAACGAATATTCAATGTTATTTGGCGAAGCAAGAAAATGCCTGAAGATTGGAGGAGGAGTATCGTGGTGCCTCTTTATAAGAATAAATGAGACATTCAAAATTATTCAAATTATAGAGGTATCAAGCTGATGTGTCACACTATGAAAATTTGGGAACGTCTGATCGAAAGAAGGTTGAGGCAAATTTCCAATGTAAAAGAAAACCAATTCGGATTCATGCCAGGTCGCTCAATGACTGAAGCCATCCATTTTCTGAGGAGAATAATGGGGATTTATAGAGCTAAAAGGAAGAACCTCCACATGATCTTTATTGATTTGGAGAAGGCTTATGATTCTGTCCCACGAGAGATATTGTGGAGAGTGTTGGAGAAGATACAAATACCTGTCCTATACATTAACCTCATAAAGGACATGTATGATAGGGCTTTATCTTGTGTAAGGACCCCGTCTGGGAAGACTGGATATTTTGACATAAACATTGGTTTACATCAAGGTTCTGCTTTGAGTCCATTTCTTTTTACTTTGATTATGGATGAGTTGACCAGTCACATTCATGATGAGTTACCTTGGTGTATGTTATTTGCTGATGATATTGTGTTAATTGACGATACTAGAGATGGAGTAAATGAGAAGCTTGAGGTCTGGAGACATGAGTTGGAGACTAAAGGATTTCGTATAAGTAGGGCTAAGACGGAATATATGGAGTGCACCTTTGATGGAAGCAATGGTGAAGGAATTGAGGTGAAGATTGGTGACGATAACATTCAGAAGAGAGATTCCTTTAGATATCTGGGATCTATTCTGCAACATGATGGGGAAATTGATGGAGATGTTACTAATAGAATAAATGCAGGCTGGCTAAAGTGGAGAGGAGCGTCTGTTGTTCTCTGTGATAAGAAAATTCCTTGAAAGATTAAAGGAAAGTTTTACAAAGCAGTCGTGAGACCTGCTATGCTTTATAGATATGAATGTTGGCCTGTGAACCATAGACATGTGCAGAGAATGAATGTAGCAGAAATGAAAATGCTAAGATGGATGTATGGACACACACACACACAAGTAAAGATCGGATTCAAAATGATGCAATCAGAAAGAAAGTTGGCGTAGCTTCGATTGAGGATAAGATGCGAGAAAACCGCTTAAGATGGTTTGGACATTTGCAAAGAAGATCAGCTGATGCACTAGTTAGGAGATGCGAGTGTTGGGATGTTGAGCCGGCTAAGAGAGGGCGAGGACGACCCAAGAAGTGTTGGAAAGAGATCATAAGAAGGGATCTTAATTTTGTGGATATAAGCCCAAGATTGGCCCAAGATAGATCTGAATGGAGGCGAAGAATCCATGTAGCCGACCCTACTTAATTGTGGGAAAAGGCATTGTTGTTGTTGTTGCATTTAGAACACTGTGTTCTCTATTTATTTTGAATCTCTACATTACACCATTTTATTATTCCAAAAATTGCATTTTATTCTATAATTAATTATTTATATTATGGTATGCTCATGATATTTTTATGTCCGTGGTTAATTAATAATTAATATTCTTGTAGAAATTTGCATATTTTGCCCAATCTGTGCTTAGAAATTCATATTAAATTAACCATAGCTCCAAAAATTACCAAAAATTCAAGGATATTAGAATTAATTGTGTTTTACATTGTGCCTAAAAGAATTGCATTTGCATGCATATTTTGTTCTGCATATCATTTTTTTATTTCACTAATTAATTTTTAATAGGTATTGAATTCAACATTTTTATGGTTTAGGATTTTTCTGAGATAGATCACCTAGTGATATATCTTAGATAATTTTATTTCTTAAAAATAAATAGATTTATTATTTATTATAATTAATTATTGAAATTCTCATTATTTATATTCTTTAATTCAAAAAATATCCATCTTACATCAAAAAATTCCAAAAAACTGCATATATTTCATCACATATCACATTCATGCCAAGTTTCATAATTTTTGAACATTGTTTGATTGAAAATTGCATTTTAGTCTCTGAACTTCGCTGAAATTGCATATCGCTCATTCATTACATTTAAAAATATAAGAAAAAGTTTCTTTGAAAACCTTGCCTTGAGGTCAACTAAAACTTAACTAAGAAGATAGTTGCCTCCCTATGTTCGACCTTGTACTTCTTAAGTAAAAAAAGTTGACTGCTCGCTTTAATTTACACAAATAATTAAAATTACAGTTTTTTATTAATCCTAATTTGCCCGACTTCAATGATCAATTTAAACATTAATTTCACAAGATTAACAAGGGTATGTTTAGGGTTCCTCAATTGACACCGTTGCTAGGGAGGCACGACCTAAGTTGTTTTTAGAAAATCAAGTTTTTAGGTTTTCCAACCCCGGGTAATCTAACCCCCGATTCTTCTTGTATTTATTAATCTATTTAATTTTATTATCATTTATTAATTTATTATGTATATTTTTCTGTGAATCTCTCTAATATTTGATCTTTTATTTTTCATGCAAGGTATTCGGTGAACTTGGAACGACTTTCTTGGAAGCCCACGCAACTCAAAGCGATCAGATGCACAAAGATTTTATTTTTGGAGAGAGAGAGATTGTGTTTTTTCTGATTTGTAATTAATTAATCATTTCCAGCGGTTCCCGATCAGGTTCTCGCGTGTGTAAAGAGATTGGACTTCTCTTTGTGGTTTGTCAGACCTGGTTTACTCTCCAGTGAGGGTGGGGCTCGACTTGAGTGGTTCGTAGCTCTAGGACTACACATACAACTATTAGAGATACTAGAGTTGTTGATTGTGCTTGTAAAATTTAGGACCATACTACACTTAATTATACACACTAGATCGATTTTCATTTGCCAAAATAAGTTATTCTATCACTCGCTAATAGAAATTCCTGTTCTAGGTGCGATTTCCCGTGCATGCATTAGATTTATTTTTCTAGGGAAATTTCAATTGCACGATGATTGCGAGGAAGCACTGTAAGTACCTCTGACTCAGCATTCATCATCGTGTTTTTCGATGCACAGTTTTTTCGATTCTTCCCTAGTTTTCATTCACATAGGAATAAAGGAAATTGGAATCTCTGTGTAGAAATGTATTAACCCCCACTCAAATTCAAAAATAAAACGATGAGACTGTTAACATTATTGATTAATTAGAACCAGATAAAATTGAATATCATTGTTTTCGGGACAGCAACCCCATCCTTGTTTGATTTAACTGCAAGTGAGAGAGGGGCGAACATTAGGATAGATCCAATCCGCGATTTTCAGTTTGACTACTATTTATACAAAAAAATGATTAGCTACTTCTTAGTGAGGATCTACAAGTAGCCGGTAAATGGTCTGGATTTCCTTAGTAGAGTGGCGGGTTTAGAGGACACCGTGTAAGGCTCCGTCGTCAAGTAACTGGCAGCCGTATTTATATAGCATGTACTTACTCCTATACTGGCTGAAAGTGGATGCAACTAGTCATAAGAGTCGGTCCAGTCTTTAGGAAAATACATGCACTAACATCTTGTTAACTCTTCAAAATTTTTCTTTTATCACCAACTAAAATAGACAAGATAATTTGGTCGAATCTTTACGGCCTTCATTGAGTTGAGTTGGTGAATTTGGGGTTTGCTTTTGTATTGAATTGTGTGACAGTGCACTTGCACATACAGATCGTGGTTTTGAGAATCAATTTCTACCATTCCATTTGAAGATGTCAGGATATTGGCATTCATTCCCAGACTCCATGGGTCACGCTCACTTGACAAATGCCCAATCTTCTTTTCCACTTTCTTTTCATAGGAACCCTCTCTTTGAGGTAGTTTCTCCCTAGCCATCATTCTTTTCACCCACCCACCCATGGTTGAAATTTGATATACGAACTGCTCACAGAATTGAACATGATCTATGAAGACACAATGGAGTGAATGAATTCGAGGATGAATATAGGAGTAACCGACTTTGATAGAGGAACACAATTCCTGGTTACATATGATAATTCACTATTTGAACCATCCTCTACTAGGGAAAAGTCACGACCCGTATATGATAATTTTTCCTTTGACCACACAGATGACACCTAAAATCAAGGAAATATGACTTATGACCAGACCCTGATCACAAAGACTGACTACATCTCGATTCAAGAGAAAATGGCAATGTCACAACATTCCGAGTATAGTCACTCATCTCTGAGTCATGAGACAATAGTGGATGACATAGCTCAGATCAATAAGATAACTGAGGTTTTGATAGAACAATTTGATAATGTCATCCAAATAGTAAAAGACAAGATAATCAACCAAGAGGAACCGAGAAAATCGTAGGGCAAACCCAAAATACATAATGTGCCAGATTCCCTCACACAAACACCATACACCTAACCAGTCCACTGACCACCTTACTGACTCTAGTGAAAATTCTAAATAAAAAATAAAAATTCAGAAAATTCAAAAAATATGGACAACATCAATATGGAAGCGTTTTGCAAAAGTATGATCTTAGAGCTTACATTAATCAAGGCCATAGAATATGTACCCAATCTTTAGAGATTTGTGAAGAGTCATTTATCACCTAATAAGACGATAAAGAAAAGATCTCGAACTGAATATCATTTAATTACTATGGCGATTTCAATGGCGCTGACCCCATAAGCAAGGTCTGGAAAGTCAAATAGTTAACCAAGGTGACCTATGAAATTGAGAATACTGAGTTTAATAATGTTCGGAGTGACGACGATTCTACCTTGAATATCCTCCTGAAGTCCATGTTTGACCGACTCGAACTCGGATCGCTCAGAAAGATGCAAGTGATCATTCAATTTCTTGACCGATCCATAAAAAGATCGAGAGGTATTTTTTTCTGTCGTCATTAATTTCCAAGGTAACGTACATAAAGTGGAATTCATTATCCTGAACATTGAACACCAAGGAGATGTATCTAGGTCTCCCATTATTTTGGGAATGCTATTTCTGGATTCCTCTAGAGCAAATATTAACTGTGAGACTCAAAACATTATATTCCCGGACCCAAACCCAATCGATCAAATTCTTGAGAATACACCAAACCTTGATACAACTGAACAAGAAACGGACAATTGTGACATAAAGGAATCCTCATATGCCAGTACCTCCCCACTTATCACAGACACAAACAAAGGTGAGAAATCTTATGAAACATCCGACGAGGCTACAAAGGTGAATAAAATCAACCGAGATACATCTGATTCACCACACATGGACAAGGTTATTTCAGATATCCTTGAGTCCACACACACAAAGCCAATAGAGAACACCTACTCAGGATGTGTGCTGACCTTGCAAGAATATTACAATTTATATGGAGACTCATATGATAAAGAGCTATGGTCAGTACCTCACAAAGAATACTTCATGAACCGACTATAATGCCACTTTTAACATTTCGGAAAAAGAATCTTCTGAGGATTTCTCATCAGGTTCGAAGGATGCAATCACTATGAGAGAGATCAGTTCAGAGAATCTGGAGCCTGATCGGATCAAGCAGTCATACGTAGACCCACATTGAACTTTTCCTACCCCTCTTTATTATTTTTCTAAGGATGACTCCCCGGTCCCATTCAATACACCGGAACAATTCGTTATGGCCAGACTGATACTTGTTCATTTGAATATTAAGAGGAAGAACATATTGGCTCGAAAACTGAGCGAACTCTGAGAAAGCATATAAAAATAAGAATAGTTTGGGTGACATGACATTTAAGTATTTTTCTTCTGATGATAACTCCGACGATGGATGGGAATCTTCCAATTCATCTTCTTCCTATCAATATCCCCTTCCGCAATATGCCTTGAAAAAAATCGTCCGTAAACCTCCTTGATCATCGGCCACCCTTTTCCCTGCCCCCATCGGTTCCCTTGTATAATTTCTTCCTCGACCTAGTCCAAGGCCTAAGTATTGGGGGGAGGGGGGACTAATGCCATCTGTATTTACTCATCATTCTATTCCCGACTCCATCTATATATTCTCCAGATCTCATCAGTTCTCATACTCACTCTTGTCATATACTTAGGCTGAATAGAGCCTAAGTATGGGGGGACCGATGCCCACTCTGGATATATTTATCCATTTCTCCTCTTGAGCTCGACCGCTCCACTTTTTGATCTTCTTCTATACTTAGGCTGACCAGAGCCTAAGTATAGGGGGAGATTGACTTCTACACTCCTTTTTATTTTTCATTCCCCTACGCTTAGCATGAGCTATGTCTTTTTCATCTCTTCTAGGCTTTGAGGACATAGCACACGCTACGTATAGGGGAGCATGTATATATTACATATATACTTTACCCATAGCTCATACTTTCACGTATTTTTTGTATATATTACACAATAATTACATGATGGGTAAAAGATCTAAAAATAAAAAAACAAAAAAAACAAAATACTAAAAATAAAAATCTTTACTCTTGCATATCATCCTTGCATTCATAAACAATCATCATCTTGCACCTCATATGCATCTGCATTTCATTTGCATATCTAGCATATGCAAAGTGAAAAGTTATTGGATTCTGAACTGAGTTATGAGTAGAAGTGGAGAGGGTTCTTGACTTGGCCTTAATCTACCTAATTTCCAGAGAAACTTCATCGAGAAAGATTATTTTAGAAGCTTTGGTCTTTGACTTAATTCTTCGAGTTTCCCATGATAATGTGCAACCTTTGACTCGTAGTGTCTAAATTGATCACCTAATTTTGGGTATAACTTTTGAGTAGGGAATTAATCTGTTCTCTCGCACTATGCACTTAGCTCAACTTAGATGGGATGTTCGAAGACTATGTGGGTCACTTTTCTGGTAGCGTGAACATCCAAAGATCGGAGTACGGGTTAAAATAAAGCTTCGGATAAGGGATGGACGACTGGTCACAATTTTTCTAAGATCCTAAAATATGTACGTAAAAAAAGATTCCATATCCATAGGGGCACACAAAAATACATGTAGAGTTACCAAAAATCCATACCAAAAAGAAGCCAAACTACCAAATAAATACTTGATCAAAAAGGTCCAAGCTTCAAGAAAACCTGCACATCTTGGTGGAGATTTGGCTAAACTAGCTGGTTTCACAAGGAGAGGTGACTACACTGGTCACCCTCTACTTCTTTTCCCCTTCTTCTAATTTCTCCCCCTTCCGATTGTGAACACAACGCATCAGACCTTAGAAAAAAATACTTGACTCCCCGAGGATGAGTTATTGGGAGGGAGGTTTGCATGGTAGTCCGTCATTCTTAATGGGAAAAGCTAAAACCTTTCACACACATGAGACAATTGTTCAATGTTCATGGGATATACTTTGGGAGAAGCATTGATCTAAGATGACTTCTGAGCCGAATCTGTTACAATGACATGTAGAACTTGAGAGTTGTTGATTTTAAAAACCTAATTCTCATAGAAGTTTCGCCACACTATTAATCTAAAGGTCGAGTCTAGTTTCATTTCCACCTTTTGTTCATGATTTTGGTGTGGAAACCAAAATCATTTCACTTTTGCATTTCATTTTAGTTGCTGGGGGATGAGCAAGGTTTAAGCGTAGGGGTTTGATGAATCTGTGATTCATCACACTAAAAGTTGAAAATAGAGCTTCATTCTTGAGTAATTAGTTATATTTCATCATTTATTCTGCATTTTTACCATTTATGCACTTAAAATTGATATCTGCATTTTAGCACACATAATTGCATTCATATTCACTTCACATTTCCATCTAACTTCATGCATTTCAACTAATTCATGCTAACTCCAATTGACATGAAACCACCTCCATTGTTTACATACTACTAACAAGATTAAAGAAAAAATATAAAAAATTTCTAACTCAAATAATTAGCCTATGAAACAAAAAATCAATTTTAGAATAGACGGACTAAAATGCACATATCATCCTCATACAATGTTCGATTTAGGTCTACTCACTTTCAAAATAATATATTCTCAAATACCTTCAAATCAAGACCAATTTCATAAAAATCAGAGCGCATCCGTGAAAGTTGGGTTTTGGGCCTCTTTTGCGCATTTTGTATTTTAGCGGTTTTTGACCTATTATTTTGTGTACATAATTAACTCATTTTATTTTATTTCTTTTTCAACTATATTCGTTTATGAAAGTTCTATTAAAATACACAACAATCTAAATCTAAAATAAGACTAAAGTCAAAGAAACTGACTGAGTCTGAGTGTCCTTTGTGAGTCTGTACAAATATCGTACATTTTCTACTTTATTTATTTTTCTTATTTTATTATTTATTAAAAATCTAAAAAGCTAGAATAATGTGTAAATGTTTGTCTTTTATTTTATTGTAATTTTTATCGAATTTTCTCTTTATAAAAAATCTCAAAAAATTTATAAAAACCCAAAAATTAAGGTATTCTATATACATAGAGTACCCCAAAAATATCAGTTTGTACAGATGACTTCTTTTGCTCTTGGTCCCTTCATGTAGATCTCATCGAGACAAGCAATGTTTGTGAAGAAAAATTTTCGATCCAAGGTCATTTGCCATTTCTTTTGGATTTTTCTTTTCTTTTTATTCTTGAATTTTCTAGAGTTGATACGTGGCTGCTCCTGGAGGTGCCACATGTCACTCATTTTGGTATTTATTTTTCATTTATTTCATTTAAAAAATAAATTAATTAAACTAATTTAAAAATTAAAATAATAATAAATAAATAATTCACCACGTGGTAAATTCCTGGCTGTCCAATCTCGGCCAATCGGATGACCACTGCTTTTCCCTCTCCATGCACTCCCCATGCGTCCCGAACCCCCATCCTTCTTCTTCTCCGCCTAACCCGTCCCCAACCAACGGCCCTACTGACCGCCACCTTCCTCGGACAGGTCCGTAACCTTCGGTCAACCAATCGTCACCGTCTCTGACACCTCTATTCTTTTTCATCGACCAAAACCGCCAACTACTCTTCTCCTAAAAAAACATCGCCACCCAGAAGAGATGGCCATCCTCCAATATCCTTAAGAGAGAGAAAGTTCGTGGAGCGGCCAATGACAGGGGTCGACTCCTTGGTGGCTAAGACATCCTCCAGGCGATATCCTTCGAGCTTCACCGTGCTCCGCCCGGGCTGAGGTGAGAACCAGGAAGAGCGGCAACTCCGTCTCCAACCCCAGATGTCTCCCCATTACTTTTTTCTCTTCCCCTGTTCTTTTCCAAATCCTCTATTTCCCGCTTCTTCACATCATCCTTGATCACTCTGCCATGTTCCATCATCCACCGGTTCTCCGCCGGCACCCTTTCCAGCTTGCCGCTTCACCATCGTCCGTATGACATCGTTCCATAGCGTAGATAAACTCGTCCTCGACCATTGCTTCGACGTCACCTTCAACCTACAACTCCTGATCACCCTTTGACAAATCTATACGTATCTTCTGCCATGAGCCAAATTTCCACTAACGCCCGAAGCTCCAAGAGCATGGTGCTCTGCTGCTCCTGTACCACGCTCTTCACCGACACTGAAGTCTCCTGATGCAAGCACCACTGCCTCGACTACGGTGTCACAGCAACATAGCAGCTCGAGGCCTCACCTTCAACTCCGGCCGCTCATAGAGCAGTTCCAGCGCTCCCATATGGGCACGCCGTTATCCACCACTCCACCATCGTGCTAACATTCCAGCATCATCGAGGAAGTTCCTCCGTCGCCCCGAGGACGTTCCTCCACCTCCGACCCCGATAGACCATCTCTACCCCATATCGCCAAGCATGAGGTCCAAGACCCCTTCACGTGCCTCACACACGTGAAGGGGAGTAATTGTAAAGAAGTCTCTAAAGTTCTATCGATCAGGTTCCAGGTCCCACCACTAAGGGCATGTACACAACACGTGCCACATGGGAATGTTTGTATTATCCCCTCTAGGGGCTAGGTAATTACATCCGTGCCCTTACACACAAATTTTTCTGTTCATTTTATTTTCTGATATTGCATGTAGAATCCTATGTTCTCTATTTATTTTGAACCTCTACATTACATCATTTTATTATTCCAAAAATTACATTTTGTTCTACAATTAATTCTTTACATTGTGGTATGCTCATGATATTTTTATAATATGTGGTTAATTAATAATTAATATTCTCGTAGATATTTTCTTATGTTGCCCAATCTGTGCTTAGAACTCATATTAAATTAACCACAGATCCAAAAATTGTCAAAAATTCATGGATATTAGAATTAATTGCTGTTTTACATTGTGCCTAAAAAGAATTACATTTTCACATATTTTGTTATACAAAATCAATTTTTGTATTCACTAATTAATTTTTAATAGGTACTAAATTGAACATTTTTACAATTTAGGATTTTTCTGAGATAGATCACTAGTGATATATCTTAGACAATTTTATTTTCTGAAAATACGTATATTTAATATTTATTATAATTAATTATTGAAAATCTCATTATTTATATTCATTAATTAATAAAATATTCATCTTGCATTCAAAAATCCGAAAAATTGCAATGCATATATTTCATCATATTTCCCATTCTGGCCAAGTTTTATAATTTTTGGACATTATTTGAATGAAATGTGCATTTTTAGTCCCTGAACTTCACCAAAATTGCATATTGCTCACTCATTGCATTTAAAATATAAAAATGCTTTTGGGAAAACCTAACCTTGAGATCAATTAAAAATTAACCTAAGGAGACAGTTGCCTCCTTGAGTTTGACCTTGGACTTCCCAAGGAGAAAAAGTTGACCGCTCGCTTTAATTGACACAAATAATTAAAATTGTAGTTTGTGATCAATCCTAATTTGCATGATTGTAATGGTTAGTTTAAATGTTAATCTGATACTATTAAAAGGGAATATTTTAGGGTTCGCTAATGGTGCGTAAAAAGCCTCATGTGGTGCAGAGCTCCCTGGGCGAGTTGCTTGTAGGCTGATAGATGCGAGGTGCGGTGGAGCTCGATAGGAGGGATGGAATGGTTGAGTAGGCTGCATGAGGTCAAGGGTGCGTCGCGAGGTGGAGAAGGTCAATGGCGCACGGAGGGTGAACGAATATAAAGATGAATGGGTGCAAGTGTACGATGACGTGTGAGATGGAGATGAAGGAAATACGAATAGAGGTGCACATGAAGAAAGAATAGGCAGAGAAGGAGGAATAAAAAAAGAAGGGATACTACCTGGGATTATCCTGAAGGGGTGGGGAAGCTATGCTCGACCATGGTTGTCGCCTCCAGAGCTACGGTGGAAAGGCGACTTAAAGCTTGACTGCAACGACTGAATGCAGCAATGAAGGAGGACACTCCTTCAGATCTTACTGAGAAGGGGGACTTGGTCGTTGTCGCTCAACTTCCTCTTCTGCAGCTGTCACATGATGGAGCAAAGGGGCTGGATTAAGTTCTCTAGGAGAACGACAGATGTTGCACGAGTGGGGCAGTGGTCGACTATTTGAAGATGAGGGACGCAAGACTGTGGATCGCGCAGTAGTGATTTGTGAAGGAGTGGAGATCGGGGGAGAGAGAAGAGGGAAAAGCGGAGGGGTGGCGGTTGCTGACAGTTTCAAAAGGGGCGCTGGGGGAGAGGGAGAGAAAGGAAGGAACAAGCCCAGCATCGTGCGAGGTGGAGTGGAATGGAAGAGGAGGCCATGCACATGAGCGCCAGTTCCTGCAATGGGTGGGGGGGCACCGCTGTGTGAGGCGGGGGTCGTGTGGGTAGCAGAGGAGAGGAGAAGTAGAGGGACCACATGGCACGCCCAAGGGCTGCTACGTGACGAGAAAAAAATTAAATTAAAATTAAAGTTAAATAAAATTAAGGGATATTTACCCAACAGACCCTGAAATCTTTCGAAATTACCTCTACGACCTTTGAAACATCATAATTCCTCCCACGACCCCGTAATCTTGCTAACCATTACCGTGGAGACCCTCTGGTTAACTCCCATCCATTTGTCCGTTAAAACTAACCAGATTCCGTTATATTTGTTTACATTATACCCATTTTGTTGTCAAATTTACATTCATTGCCATTTCCCCTTGGATTTGGCCCTCCCCGCCGTCCTCCTCGAAACCTCGAACCCCACCGTGCCGCCCAAAGCCCCGGCGTCACTTCCCCAGCTCCCCCCACCCGCGTCGCCTGCTGAAGACAGTGATATCTTGCTGCTCTTCCTCGTCCTCCTCCTCGTCCTGCCTCGTCTACGAGCCTCTTGCCATGAGCCCCGAGGTGCTGCCGCTCGACTACGCTTTATCATGTTCAATCAAGCACACGAATGATATTCAATTCCCTCCGTAATCCTGGATAACAGACCAGGATTCACATTTTCGTAGTTTGGGCCAACATCAGGCTTACTCTCTTATTAGTCCCTCGCCTCCATTTCCCCAATAATCTCCGCGACACCGAAGAAAACAGAGGAAGGGAGAGAAGAGGTAGCGCGCCATCTGCAGGGTCCAATCTCAGACGAGAGAGAGAGAGAGAGAGAGAAGCGGGCGCGAGGAGAGGAGGGGATAGGAGGAGAACGACAATTCCGTGGCGATGTCGAAGAAGAAGGCCTTCGGCGGTTCCACCATGACGCTGAAGGACTTCCACGACGGATCCATCCCCTCTGAGCTCCCTCTCCTGTCTGCCCCCGGTGTGTACTCCAACTTCTTATCTACCATTCCTTTCCTTAATTATTTCAGATCCATATCCCGGGCTGATCGTGTGTTTCTCGTTCGATCTTGAACCCGCAGGTCGGCGAGGCAACAAAATCGCGCTGGGCTCGATCGAGCGGTGGGAGGTGCACGGGGCCGAATGGATCCCCACCGTCCCTCTCGCCCGGGTTCCGCCGGAGCAAGTGTGCCCCGTAGCTTCGACGAGCCCTCCTCGTTCCTCCCCAGCACCGCACGCATTGGTCGCCACTTCGACGAGGATGAGCGCAAACCCTTCGAGGCCTCATCTGCTCCACGCCGCGTCCCTGCCCCTGATCCAGAACCTGGGAGGTTGCCCATCAATAAGAGTTCGAAGCAGCAGTTATTCGGACGCCCTGTGGACACTGAGGGGTGCAGCCACTGCGGGGTGCAGAAGACGCCGCAGTATAGGATGGGTCCCATGGGTGCCAAGACCTCCGATTCCCAGGCACCGCCCCGCCCCCCCGACTCCCAGGCACCGCCCCTCCCCCCCGACTTCCAGGCCCCGCCCGCCCCGCCCCGTCCCGCCCCGCCCCGACTCCCAGGCACCCCCCCCGACGCCCCTCCGATGGTGCTCCGGACCCCCCTGCTGCTGACGGAGCTCAGTGCTCCTCTTTAGTCGAACGGATGCCCCCTATCGGATCTGCAACACCCCCTCGCCTCGTAACCGTTCGATGGTTAATTGGTTAGATTAACTCACGACTAACCCAAGTAATTGACTCAAATGTAGTTAAAATTGACGGGAGGGTCTGTAGGGTAAGACGGAGCAAGATTACGAGGTCGTGGGAGGAATTATGATGTTTCAAAGGTCGTAGAGGTAATTTCGAAAGATTTCAGGGTATGTTGGGTAAATATCCCTAAAATTAAAGACATAATAATAATAAATAAAATTAAAATAAATAGGTAAACAATAAATAAATAATAAAAAGAAAATAAATGAATAAAATAAATAATAATAATTAATTAATAAATAAAACAACAACTAAATAAAGATAAATAAATAAATGAATAAAATAATGAAAATAAATAAAATAAAGGGATTTTATCACTTGTGCCCCTCTGAGATATCGCAATATCAGTTATTCCCCTATCTTTTTGGTAATATCAGTTGTACCCCTCACTTCTTTCGTCGTTATCACTTGTGCCCTTCCGTTAAATTGACCGTTAGTAAGTTGACTCAACCATGATTTTTTCAAACCTTAGTACAGTTAAGAGGGGTATTATTGTCCATACCTCTTTATCGTCTTCTTCATCCATTTGTTCTTCTTCCTTTCTCCTCATAATTTCTCTCTCTTAGTGACACCTTCTTGCATCCATTGAATCTCTAAAAATTTTGCATTTTCTAGGATATATCACTCATAACGGATCAAAGATGAATTTTTATGAATCAGTTAATCAAAAATTCATCTTGATTTAACAAAAACCGAAAGCTATCCAATTTCAAGACGAGGAGGAGCGGGGCAACCTGGGCGCAGGCGCGACGGGGGCAGGGGACGCGGGGATCTGAGCGCGGGGGCGGTTGAGGCAGGGGGCGACCTGGGCGTGGGGGGTGAGCGGCAGGGGCAGGGGAGGCGCGGGGGCAACCTGGGTGCGGGAGGGGCGACGGGGGCAGGGGAGGCGCGGAGGGGCGGTGAGGTGGGGGGGCCTTGGGCGCGGGAGGGGCGGCGAGGCGCGGGGGGACCTGGGCACGGGAGGGGCGGCGAGGCGCAGGGAGACCTGGGCGTGGGAGGGACGGCGGGGGCAGGGAGGCGGCGAGGTGCGGGGGGACCTGGGCACGGGAGGGTCGACGGGGGCAGGGGAGGCGCGGGGGGACCTGGGCGCAGGAGGGGCGGCGAGGTACGGGGGGACCTGGGCGCGGGAGGGTCGGCGGGGGTAGGGGAGGCACGGGGGGGGGGGGGGGGGGGGCTGGTTGGGGCGGGGGGGCGGCGGGGGCGACCTGGGCACGGGGTGGGGAGGGGGCTCGAACTCGCCGTACACAGGGGGCTCGAGCCGGAGGTTGTACAGACCGGGGGAGGGATCCGAGGGAGTCAGCTGGAATGGTGTTGTCGGAGGACCAGAGGGGGACGCCGGCGGAGTCGAAGAGGGCGAGGGCGACTGGGGCAGAGGAAGAGGGCAGGCTGGAGGTGGAGGATGTTCCGGACAGAGAGGGAGGAGGAGGAGGTGGGAGGAGGAAGAGGATAGGGAAGAGGAGGAAGAAAAAGATGACGAGGAAGAAGTGTAAAATGACCATTGGATCTTTTTTTCGAAATTAATTCCGCTTATGTCCTCAAAGTTAACGTCCGTTTGCACTGTAGATGGACGGTCACTAACCCGAGGGGCACAAGTGATAAAATAGCAAGAAGTAAGGGGCACAACTGATATTACCAAAAAGATAGGGGCATAACTGATATTGCGAGATCTCGGAGGGGCACAAGTGATAAAATCCCTAAAATAAAATGTAAGAAAATTTAAAAAATTTTAAATATAAAGAAAAATAAAAAAGAAGTAATAAAATGGGTCAAATCAAAAAGTGGTCAATAGAAAAGTTTCTCATCTCAACAAGATCTACAACTTTTATGAAGGATTGAAAACCAAAATAAACCATATGTATAAAAAGTATTTTTTGGGGTATCTTATAGGCATAGAATACCGATTTTTGTCTTTTATAGATTTTTAGCATTTTTAAATAAGATAAAAATCAAAATAAAAATCAAAGAAAATATAAAATAGATATTTACAACTTAATATATTTTTCTAGATTTTAATAAATAAGAAAAATAAAAAGATAAAACAAATAAATAAATAAAGGACATATGTACAGTATACAATAGATACCCAAAACTCAAGTTTTACTTACGAACTCTGATTCTTTTGAATTTGGTCTTGTTTTGAAATTAACTAAACGTACATTAATTCAAAATTAAATAAGGATCCATAGGATAATGTATGAGAGATATATTCGTATTTTAAGGCTCTTAAGCTCAAACTAGGGTTTGGGTTTTTGTGGTCAATTTTATAAGTTAGTATTTTTATATTTTTCCTTTATTAGAGTTAGTAATATATACACTATAGAGTTGATTTTATTCTATTCTGAGTTAATGAAAAATAAATAAAAATTAGGAAAATATGGTGAATATACATGTGATATTTACAAGAGAATTTGGCTTCTTATGTAAAGCAAATATGCATGCTAAATTGCAAAGATTAATTCTAAATGCATGAATGATAATAATGCAAAATAAATAGAGAAATGCAGATAATTACTTAGGAATTAAGCTCTATTTTCAACTCTTAGGGTGCGTTTGGTTGGCGGGTTAAGGCGGGTTAAATTGGTAGAGGGTAAACCGTTTTTTGTTTTGGTGTTTGGATAGAGGGTTAAACTGGGGGTGGGTTAAAAGTGGGTTTGAGGTGATATGATTGTATTGGAGTTTAAAAAAGTGAGTAGTTATTGTGATGTGATTGTATTGACGTTTGGAAAAGTGAGTAGAAGTGGAGTAGTTTATAACTTTTATATGATATGATGGTATAATATATTATTTTTTGATAGGATTGATGATGTAAAATTGATTTATTTAATTTTTTTAAAAAGGAATAAAGTGGGGCCCACAGGGAGAGAGGGGGATGTGGGTTAAGGGGGGTAAACTCCCCTACCCCCGCAGGTAACCTGCGAACCAAACGCTACCTTAGAGTGATGAATCATGGATTCATCAACCATATATATTTATACCTTACTCGTCCCCGAGCATCTAAAATGAAATGCAAAAGTGAAATGATTTTGTGTTCCTTACCAAGGTCATGAACAAAAGGTGAAAATGGAGCTGGACTCAACATTTGGATTAATAATATGGCGGAACCTTATTGGGAATTGAATTTAAGACCTAACAACCTTTAAGTTCCACAAGTCTCTATTCAGGCCGCCTCAACAATCAGGTCAGAACAAAACCTCATACACAAATTTTGATGACTATGAATCTCACTTGTACTGTGTAAGTGAAATATAGCTCTCGACATCAGAAATGGCAAAGAAGCAGTCTACTCTAACAAGGTAACCCTGATTCCCCGGTCTAGCAACTTTTTCCTTGAGGAGTGGGGAATTCCCTTTTAAGTTCACGTGCAACCAACTCAAGAAGAGGGGATAGAGAAGAGAATGGACTCTGATCAGTGTAGTCACATATCCATAGAGCTTGACAATGTAGCCAAGTCTCCAGCTGTAGGCTTCCTTAATATGAGACTTTGAGGCATATGTCTTGCTTATTCATATTTTTTTCCGACGTGATTTTTTAACTTTTTCCCGTCTAACTTTTTTAGAGACTTTCTTTTTGATATACATAAAAGTGCAACATGTACAAAAGGAGTTTTTCTTCTTGAGTCAGTAGACTATCCCTCTTTTGAAGCTTTATTGCAACCCACAAATCGCGTTGTTAGAAGTCGACACCACTAAACTAGGTTGAGATGCACTACCCTCCCTGGAGGAGGACGTATGTTTCCACCCATGTGCTACTTCGAGGCAAAGGATTCTGCCTCCTCACTACCTCATTAATAAAGAGCTACATACATGGTACTTGTCCAAGTTAGGTCACTATTTAAAAGAATCGTGCTTGTGTATGCAATATTTTACTTAGACCAATCAAGATGATATGTGAATATTGTGTTGTGGACTAAAAGAATTAAGTAGCTCGACCTGAAAAATCTTAACTCTAGTTCCTATAAGGTTCCTATAAAATTAGGTAGATTAAGATAAAATCAAAGCCATCCTCAACTTCTATTCATAACTTGGTTCGTAACCCACTAACTTTCCGTTTTGCATATGATAGATATGCAAATGAAATCCAGATGTCATGAAATGCATATGAATGAAGTGCAAGACTTTTTTTAATGAATGCAAGGATGATATGCATAGTAAATAAGAAGCCTTTTTTATTTTTCTAAACCTCCTATTTTACAAAAACTTTTATAAAGTATTATTTAATTTTTTTACAAAAGTATACACATTATACATGGTTTACAACTTGTATACAATATACATATTATACAAGTATACATGTATTTTACAAAAAGTTTTTAACCCAATTTTATCTACCCCATAATTACTATATATTATATACAAAAATACGTGAAAGTACGAGATATGGGTAAAGTATATATGTAATATATACAAAAATACATGAAAGTACGAGCTATGTGTAAAGTATATATGTAATATATACACATCCCCTATACCTAGCATGCATTATGTCCTCAGAGTAGAAGCGGGAAAAGACATAGCTCGAGCTAAGCGTAGGAGAGTCAAAATAACAAAATGTATAGAAGTCGACCCGCACCCCCCTCCCATACTTAGGCTCTGATCAGCCTAAGTGTAGAAGAAGAGAAAAAATGGGATAGACGAGGTCAAGAGGAGAAATGGATGAGTATATACACATGGAGGGCATTGGTTCTTCCTATACTTAGGCTAAGTCCAGGAGAGGAGTAAGTGTTAGAATCATTGAGATCAAGGGAATATACAAAGAACAGTGAAGATAAGATGGAGAGACTCAGGTCGCTCTCCCCCTATACTTAAAAGATGGTCATCCGAAGTAAAGCCATAAAATGAAACGATATGGAGCTGGGATGAATGATACGAATCACTAAGTAGGGAGGAAAATAAAATAAAGAAAATCTATACAAGGTGGAGTGAGAATATACAAGGATCAAGAAGGTTTGTGACAATCCTTCTTGCGTGAGTGAGGAGGTGGGTAATATGCATATGTGTCGCTATCGGATTCATCCTCAAATGAATAACAGTGAGGTGAAGGGATCATACAACGAGAGTCGACACACGACTGCTTGCTCAAATATGTCTTAAGAACAACCGAACTGATCTCACTCATATAAATCACCTCATCCGGACCCGATGAGGACTCCTTTGAAAATTCCTTCTCCAGTATGTTGAAGGAAACTTTCGTAGTCGATTTTCTATAACTTGAAGAAATGAGAGGGAGAGGAGAGTGATGTGACTTTAAGGGTTCGGGGGAACATCTCGAGGAATCAATTCTCAACTTCCTTTTATTGGATAACCGACTAGAGGAAGGCACAACCATGTTTTTGGGTGGGGTCAATTCAGTCATGATTGTCTGTTTTGAAGAACCGAGATGTGGTGCGGTACTGACCATGGGTTCCTCATCAGATGATTCACCATATAAATTATAAAATTCCTGAAGGGTCAACACATGTCTCGAGTAGGAGCTAGTGTTCTCAATTGGCTTGGCATTGGTAGTGATGCAAGCAGTGGGAGTCATGGATGTGTGGGGAGTTTCTGATCCAATGGTCGGCTCGACAATCGATATCTAAGGTATAGGAGAGAGGTGGGGATCATCTACCTCTCGATGGCCATGACTGTCAGTAGCTTTATGGGTTACCTTAGAGTAAAGTGTGTCGAAGAATGGGTGGTGTCGGAGTGCTCCCAATGTTGTAAAGTCAATTTTCTGAGTCTCCCAATCTATAGTCTCCTTAGCCAGGGCTAAGAATAGCTTCCCGAGAATAATCGGAGACTGTTTAAACTTGGTGCTCAATGTCAATGATCATGAAGCCTACCTGGAGTAGAGCATCTTGGAAAATAATGATGACTGAAATGGTTCCTTTCGACCATTTTATAGATCGATCAACCAGCTGAACGATCTCTCTCAACTTCTTAATTGCCATGAGTTTGAGCTTGTCAAACACTGAGGTTTGAAGGATATTTATCGATGAGTCATCATCGATTCTAGCATGGGTGAAGGTAGTATCTTTGATTTCACATTCAACCCTTGTCAATATCTTCACTCTGCGGCTCTTTGTCTTTCTCCCCATCACCAAGGAGGCGGCCGTAGAGACTTGATCTTTCTCAGTTCTTGTCCTCTTATTGCCTAACCTCTTAGACATTAATTTACTTCTCACAAATCGTTTGAGGTCAAGGAAGTGATCTATGGCCTTTATTAAGAGAAGCTTAAAAATCAATTCCTCATCGAGTGCTTACCTTAGGGTAGGATCCCGTTTTTTAGGTCTTTTTCATTTTCAATTTTTATGAGTTTTTCTGATTTTTAATTTTTTTTGGTATTTTGGGATTTTCAATTTTTTTAATAGGTAAAGGAGGAGTGAGAAGATGTATAGACTCCAGATTGGAAGATGAGTGGTTAGTAGAAGAGGGAGGTAAAATGGACTCCAGCTATGCAACGTGTGTGCATTTCCTTGTGTCCTCTAGATCATTTGCAACATTGAATCCACTTATTTCATTTGACACTTACATACCTGAGCTAAAATAAAATGAAATTAGTCGGTCGATGACATTTCTATATTTATCCTCAATTAATTCATATCTCTTCATAAATTCTAGAAATGTTATCCTCCAAAGATTCCACATAGCAAATCATGGAAGCAGTCTGTTCCCACGGAGGATACTGCTGAGATCTTGAAATATCATACTCAACATACCTAGACTCTGGTATGTAACATTGGGTCGAGTATGGGCCATCCAAATGACAGATATTGGTCAGAACCTCGAATACTAGCTCATGAGTCCAAACCCGTGCATGTGTAAGTATCTGAATGTGTGATATGAAGGTCAGTCAACGTGGGCTTGATTACTTGGGTTAATCACATCATGAAGATCATATGGTGCATGGCTCTCCATTCATTTTGTTCGGTCGACCATATTATACCCTAAGGTCAAGTCGGGATGTGTATATGTAAATTGTTATCCAGTCCCAACTTGAGGCGAGGAAGAGGTATGTGGAGGTAAATAATTTTGCCATTTCTCAATCTCAACAGTATCTTTCTCTTCAAATGATTCAGCAAGCATCTGACTATAAGGAGAACCAATCCATGGTGGAAGTGGATCCGGATGTATGAAGGTTGGGTAAGTGAGAAATGTGAAGAAGTGAGGAAGTTAGTTGAAGGTCTGACTTCATAATCAGATCGAGGTGGAACAAACCACGAGTAAGGGTGCGGATGGTAGCGGATACATGGAAGAAGGAGAAGGCGAAGATGAGCAGTATGTGGTCGAGGAGGAGTGACCAGAGAGGTCAGATTATGGAGACCAATATCCCGACATCTTTGAGAGATGAATGTAAGTGAACGACGACCGAAAACATGTAATTTCACAAAAGTATACACACACAGACAGACACAAGACAAACACAAGAGCAAACCCTAATTTCACCGACTCAACACAATGATGGTCATAAATGTTCGACCGTTTATCTTTTCAGTTTTAGTTAAGTGGCAAAATGAAAAATCAATTTATTTACACACAATTTAGATGTGTGTTTTGGGCACTATCCTATGAATACGTCCTCACCTCTCAACAATCAATATAAAATGCGTACAATGATGCGGTTTCTCTCTCGCAAGCAAGGGTTAGTTTTAGGCAACTTTTTTGACTAAAGTTGTATTAACAGTCCCAATTTTAAGTTAGATTATCTCTTAATTAAATCCATCAAACACAACATGCCTATCGTATAGTCCCAATTTCCTTTAATCTTAAGTTGTAAAACCAAGTGTAAGGGAATCAAGAAAAGTTGATGCAATCGAATAAAGCAATGATGCATGCCCAGTTCAAAAGACTTATAGTGATCCTCATGCTCTACATGCGAGATACAACACAGAATTTGAAAAGTTTTTATACAAAATGGAATGAAGAAGATGAAATCGCATTTAACAAATAGTTCTAATTAGCGGGAAAGAATTATTTTCAGTTTTGACTAAGTAGAATTATCTAAGGTGCATATTATTAAATGTAAATTTGTGTTCCTAGATTTTACGAACACAAGCAGATAAAACCTATAAAAAACTCTAAAAGTTGTGTCTACATGTCTAACCTATGAGCCACTCAAGTCGAACCCCACCCTCACTGGAGAATGAAACAAGTCTCGACACACCACAAAATAAAGTCTAAGTGTCCATGTACACACGCGAGATCCCAAATTGAATCCGCTGGAAATGTGAAATTATTACAAAATTTAAAATAAATGCAGGAAATAAAACCTAGACTATACACTCTCTCACGACTCGACTCGATCTTAAAATTAATGCGGATCTTTCAGTCAACTTATCACCAGAAAAGAGCCAGCCTCCAATGCTCCTGAGTTACTCGGCCACCTAAGCGATCACTCCATCATGTTAGGTCCCTCGCAAAAAAATTAGATGATGGTCAGAGAGATAAACTCAATAAAATAAAATAAAGCAAAATAAATAAATAAATGCAAAAAAATAAATAGAGAAATATACACAATAAAAACCGAGAGTCAAACTACTTGTGTGTGGAAAACCTAATATATAGATTTTCTAAAAATCAACCTAAACCGTGCCTCCCCAACAACGACACCATCTGATGGACCTTAATTCTCTAAGTTAATTTTGTCGAATTGTTGTATTTGAGAAATTAATAGATCAACCAAAAACCACTAATTAATGAATACATCGATTAATATGAGCAGTCAAATTTAATTTTACTTGGGCAAGCCTAAGTTCAAATTCAAGGAAGCCACTAATACAAATCAGAGTCAGAACTCTGTTATTCTCCTGAAATGACAAAGCACGTTTTCCTCAAAAAAGCGTTGGTCCTTGAAAACACTATCATTCCTTGTGTACCAAATCGCCCATAGCAGCAGGTAGACCAGGGATACATTATCGCTTGAGCTCCCACCAACGGTCCTGACCGAGTCCTAAAATTTCATGCAATCATCTGCCTTAAGCCATCCTATTCCTGCATGTTCTTAGATTACTGAAGAGGTCTTACATTTGAGAAAAAGATGGTCCAAATCCTCCTCGTCTTCATTGCACCGTGAGCAGATGAGGTCACCAATTTGAAGGATATGGTCACACGTTTTCTTCGTCATAAGCCGACCATGTCTTGCAAGCAGAGGAAGAATTTAATCTTTGTGGAATCTCGCATTTCCATTGAAAAGCAATGCATATATGTTATTTACATTATGTCAAATCAGTGGCAGAGGAACCTAGTGTTGAATACAACTTACATGCAATATAATAAAATTATACAAATAAGATAAAATTGATTACATTTGCATGAATTTTTATAATCAAAATATATGTATGTATGCATGTATATGTCTATTTATGTACGTGTATGTGTGCTTTTTAGGGTGTGTGCCCATGTTTTATTGTATGTCTACGTCTGTGTGTTTGGGTGTCTAGGTGTATGCATGTGCATACGTGTTTGTGTGTGTCTATATGTCAGCATGTGCACGTGCATGCGTGTGTGTCTCTCCCTCTCTCTCTCTCTCTATGCATGTATGTATGTCTGTATGTGCGTGTGTGTGCGTGTACATGTGGGAGTGTGTATATGTGTAACACAAGCATTCCTGAAAGGGAATTTCTATTACAGAAATGGTACACTATCCTAACATATTCCCAAGTCTCATTCAACTCGTACATGTGATGAGATTTGTGGTGGTTGTCCTCAATGCGACCTTCAAAATGAAACCAAACCATCTTAAAAATACCTCATAGAGAAGAACACTTGAAATCAAAAGAGAAAATGAGAAGAGAGATTGTTGTTTGTTGTATCTGTTGAGAGATATTTTTATATTTCCTCATCTTTTATGTATTTTCTATTTATTTTGTCTCTATTATGTAATTTTCCATCTAGGGTATCTCCCCTCTCTCTATATAAGAGAGCGTTATGAATACCCATTCATATTTAATTTTTATCATTCTCTTTCTACGTAGTACCAGAGCGACAGTCTTAGAGTGGAGCACTATTTCCCTAGTCCCCTCCCCTACCCATTGACCTCCCCTGTCGTCGTTGCTGCCCAGTGGTCACCCCAGACAACAATCCCCCTGATTTTCGCAAACCCAACTACACGTGTCGTAGACCCACCGTGTGGGACTTGTCGTCGCTCTAGCAGCCACACCGGTCACCACAGCTTTACTACAAACCCCGACGGTCCCCACAACCCTCTAGCAGCCTCACATAGTTGTTGTAGCCACTTCTAGCCAGAACAACCCTCATATCCTTTATTACCCTTTTTCTTACATATAGGGAACCATCCTTCGCCTTTACACCTCCCGAGATCTCACAACGGTCTGACTTTGGGTCGTTTTTGGTGAAATTAGACATCTAGATTCATCTACATGCCCTAGAGCACTGCCTAGGTTGATGAGAATGGTTGTGGCATAAGTGTGCATATACAACCGATTCCCCATATGTTCATGTAAACACACTTAATTTAGACTACAACCCTCGTTGTGCCCTTTCCCAACATCATGTTAGAGAACAAGGTCAATATCACATCTTCGGGTGCCTTCAAAGGGACAACATCTATGGTCAAGACGGATGGGACCAACTACGAGTTATGGGCCATGCAATTCATGAGCCTTTTGCAGTGCAATGGAAAGAAGCACATTTTGATACGAGAAGAGTCGTCAAATAAGACTGGGGCTAATGCCTCTTGCGAGTAAGATGACAATACGCTCGTGTTTGCTATTCGATACCCTGATCGTGGAGATAGCCAGTGATATCATGCATTAGTGCATCATCAAGGCAATGTGGGACATCCTCGTCACCACCTACTCTTGGATGAGGAATGAGACCAAAATACCACAATTTCAACATGACATCTTCACGGTTAAGTAGAATGACTATACTCTCCACGCCTTATACGTCTCTCAGGGGCATGTTGGGAAACTCACTGCTTTATGCCTCTGGCAGCCTCTCCATTCATACTTAATTTTGATCGTTCTCTTTCCACAATATATATGGTAACTAGGGCTCTCAAATCGTTATGATGTGGATGAAAAGAAGTTAATGGGATGGCCATTTCGGTCCTAAGGCTTTCAAATATTCCACCCGTTCTTGAAATTTAAAGTTTGTGGTTAGTGAAATGCTCCCAAGGAAGGTAAGATATATACGCCTCACCACAACTCGTGTGTCACTTGAAACAGACCCAACATGGTACTTGTTTCCCTGCATGTGCCTTCCTGGTAGTCTGTCCACAATTTTCCTTTACTAACCAGATTGCAACACATCTTGGATAGCCCTCAGTTTTCCATTATTCCCCAATCTGAGACTATATTCCATAGGAAACTACTTCAAAACTTCAACAATAAATTCTATTGTATTTAAAATCTGAATTCTCCAAATGATCGAAGTCTTGTCAAATTTAATTATCCCTTAAGTTTCCAATGAATTCACTATTGGAAATCGAAATATTGAAAATATATCTTGCAAATTAGATGATCAATAAAAGTACCTTTTAGTTTGAACCATTGCACAAGTCACTCATTTTTACCACCATCTGAACAAAGTGAATTAAGTCATGAACTTTAGATCTTCGTCATAGCGTATATAGTGGTAAAAATAATGGACAATAGGACATTTTAGCAAAATGGGTTTAGGGATGGATCACGAGAGGGAGAGAGAGCAACGACAGTGGCGGTCGGAATTTCTCACGAGCGAGGGGAGAGGGACGACCACCTTTCAAGAGTGTGTGGCTTCTAGTATCCAGTGCTTGAAGTACAGTTTGGAGGGGTATATGGCGGTGAGATATCCAGCAGATGCCAGTGTGCTACCAATGATGCGAGGAGGGGCTTCGTCAAAGAAATTGCCACAATGTTTCAAAAGAGGCGCGCTCTTTCCTCGTGGGCGCGAGGAGTAGAATGGAGGAGGCAAGGCCAGAGGGCTGACCCAAACGAAGGGGTACTTGTTGCAGAGGGTCGAAGAGAGGATCTAATGGTGGTGCTATATCTGCTAGAGAAGGGTATGGAACTGGGAGGTTCAGATGATGCGATTTGTTTGTCATATACATTCCCGTATGTTCGAGGTGTTGAGAAAGATGAGGTGGAGGGCTTCTTGGTGAAGGGAGTGGGTCTATTCCTGTCAAAGGTCCAGTGGCGGAAACCATCCTTACTCGATGGGGTTCTGGAGACGAACCCCAGGTGGATTGTAGAGGTTAGGAGCTTGCCTTTGAGGTGCCAGGGCTGGTGAGCGGTGCAGAATGCTTTATGGTCAGTGGGCAAGCCCGAGAAGGTTTTGTTGACCGTATTGAACCCAAGGGAGGGTCGGGAGGTGTTCGTGCAGATGAAGGGGGCTCTACATGCCTTGTAGGAATCGATATGGTTCCAAGTGGGGTGATTTTTCTTCAAGACTAGCTTGACCACAGTGGATGGTGCATGGCAAGATTTTAAAAATCAAATCAGACATCAAATCGGGCAATCGATT
Source organism: Ottelia alismoides (assembly GCA_037367405.1). Classification (NCBI taxonomy): domain Eukaryota; kingdom Viridiplantae; phylum Streptophyta; class Magnoliopsida; order Alismatales; family Hydrocharitaceae; genus Ottelia; species Ottelia alismoides. The sequence goes on along the minus strand of JAZKJV010000834.1, from coordinate 1,508,525 downwards.
TTTGGTTTTTATGATCGGACCAATGGGGCCTGACAGGTCGAACTGGTGATGATGTCAGAAGTTCATAAAAATAAAAAAACTGAACCTTAGTATTGTTGGTGTGGTTTATATGGTTCAACCGAGTCGAATCGAGTTAGAACGGTATATTATACAAATAAATATGAAAAATTTTGAGGATTTGTTTACTCTTGTCCTTCCAAAAATTTTCGAATAACACTTATACTCATATTGATTATACAATTACATGTGTAACCCTATATTTTTACAAAATGTACAGTAGTGTCCTTTTATTAATACACTTGTGCTCCTGCATTATACCAACATAAGTATAATATTGTAAATTTTTTGAGAAAATATAGGAGCAAAAGTGAAATTGCTTAAAAGTTAGGGGTATAAAGTTATTAAATAAACTCGAAAGGAATAATAAGCATATTTCATAAAATTTTTATAATGCATAGACAATGTAAAAGAATATTAATCTTAAGCTATTTAAACTCTAATTAATGATAAGTGTTGTTAATTTATTGTATCTCATAGCTCGACTATAACACCATCTTCTTCGTTTGTTATCGTTATAAGTGGACAACCTCATACACAATGTGGGAAGAGAGATGCAATGCTCATATGACAAGAATGGACAGACGATAATAAGTCATTGGCCCATGCAAAGGAGAAGAGATAAAGGGGTAATATACTATGGGTTAAAATACAACTATAATGTGAATATTTTTGAAAAGTTTGGATTTTTTAATTTATTGAAAATTATTTTTGTCAAAAAATTGATGGTTGAATCAGTGGTTTGATTCAATTGGTTCAATTGGGTTTTGACGGTCCAACTGAGTTTTGACTGGTTTTGATTTTCTGAATAAAAACTGGGCATTTGGACCATTTTTCTTTGGTTCTTGGTTTAACCAGTTCCACTGCCCAGTTCGGTTCTATTTTTAAAACCTTGGTGCATGGACACATTCATCCGAGTTTGAAGAGCAAAGGAGTGATTTGATCGTATCTCAAGATCGACATGACTCGAGAGTTGATCAAAATGATTGGACCTTGAGGCTCGACAACAAGCTGGAGAACGTCAGAGCTCCGACTGAGGGAGTCACAAGTGGCGACGAGCATTATGTGGAAGGTCGTGGAAATTTCTCCCATTAGCTTCACGACGGTTCTAGTTCGAGGGGATCTCACCCTAATAAAGAGGAGGGAGAGGAGATATTTTCGAGGGCATATGGGTGTCAGGCAGAAGGGATGTTGGGTATTGGACCCCTGAGATCTGATTAGTGGACTAGATCTTACAAGGGCCCGGTTTTGGCCTCCTGTCGACTTTTCATGTCCTATCGAATCTGGGAGAGGGAAAGGCCTAATGCTCAAAGGGAGTGTATTTGATTCCTTTTCAAAAATGGATGTGATGCTCCAATACAATCTAATCAGGATAATCAGGTCGAAGATGAGGGGGATTTCTCTCCGCCACTTCTTGAGGCTAGTCACGAGAGAGCATAAGTTCAAACATCATGGAGAATGCACAAGTCGGAGCAAGGAGACACATGCCCACCCACTCGCGCTGCAGATGATGAGATGGTGAAGGAGGCCCTCTGCTCACATTGCAAGATGTTCCGATACTTAGTGATGGCAGTAGGGGATGACCGGGTACAAGTTTTATGGACGAGAATGGGGTTTCACAACCAGAGAGAGAGAATGCTAAATTTGCCAGATTAAAGTGATGATCTGTGATGTACTTTGGGGTTATCGATGTTGCTTATTTGAAATACACAGCATAAGGTGAGAAGAGGATGCTAGCTACTGCAAAGAGAGAGCCAGATGCAGCGACTAGTGCTAGGAGAAGGGTCTAGCAAGGCACGTGCAAGGTTGCTTCTCTCCTCAAGGAAGCAACAGAAACCAAAGGCTCGAAAATGGTTGGAAAGGGAGATGGACGACAAAGGAGGATCTGAGGGTAAGGGGAAGGTGGTGGGATAGGTAGCCCAGAAGGGGGAAGAAGAATCCAATGGAAGTCAGACACGGTCTGGGGTTGATGTGGATACCCTTTCTGAAGGAGTGATGACTGACATTCACGCTCATGTTGCAGAATGTCATGGGGTTGTAATACCTGCCTTTATCCCTATGGGCAGATCTTAATGGAGATTGTCAGCTCAAATGTGGGGGGGTTGGGATACTGGGAGAAATGAGGTGTCGTGGGAATACTTTTGAGCTCTTAGTATACAAAAGTGGTGTTTTTACAGGAGATGAAGATTGTGAATTGAGATTTGGGAATTAGAGACTAGTTGGGGAACACATACTTTTGGAGTTCAAAACGTTGCCAGCGATTGGCAGTGCAAGTGGGATGACACTAGCATGGTATGGTGAAATGTTCTTGTTGGTGAATGAAAAAATCGGCAGAGGAATGGTGATGGTGGTGTTGGAGAGAAGATCAGATGCATGAAGGGTGATGTTGAGCTCGGTGTATGGCCCGTCAGGAGGTCAATCTGGGTCGAAGGCGTGGAAGGAGTTGGGATCAATCAGAAGAGATATCCCGGGGACCCCATGGCTTGTGGGGAGGGACTTCAATGTCACAATGTTCACCTCAAATAGGCCTAGGGTCATAGGTGGGCAAGACCCGGGTTCTAGGGAGTTTTTGGAGTTTATTGGAGAAAAATGCATGAAGTGCTCGACATGACGAATTGTCAGTTTAGATCTACAAGTTTCATGTTGACCAAAACTCGAAAAGAGATCAAACAAGGGCCCGAAATATTTTGGAGGGTATTTTTAAGGTTAAAAATACCACAGATTTTTGTTTTGCCATTTTTTTGTGGTTTTTAATTTATTTAGGGCTCTGTTAATTATTAGACAATAACAGGGATTTATTGACAAAACCTTAAGCAAGGGGGTTAATTATAACAAATAAAGATGATGAAACTGAGGTTCATCACCCCCCTATACTTAAACTATGCTCGTCCTCGAGCATCAAAAAGAATGACTAAGTTGGATTAACCCCCTTGTGCATGTGAATACAGGATCCAATCTGATCAAGTCGACTCGGCTTCGGAGATCCAAGATTTTAGAGTTCAACCCAGCCTTAATCAAGAGGCTTCCAATTCCTCTACTTCTCTAGACTCTCTCTGATGTACATATATACTAAAGGATATGAGTTTAGTGTTGACTGCAATTCTGAGAGTAGAGTCAAGTCTTCACCCAAAATCTTGGTTCGAGAAAATCTCCTAAGGACCCAATCCTCAGCACTAGGGAATAAATCAAATCTTGCAATCAGTCCACCGTCTCTTTAGTTGTCAGACTTAGAAAATGTAGATGGCAGGCCAGAAATGGAGGGCATGGGATTGTGTCAATTCTTCTCTCCCTCTCATTGGAACAAGGATTCTCTCTAGTGCCTTTTACGCAACACATTTTTTTGGTGTTGATCAGTGCGTCCGTCAAGAGAAGTTGGAGCCGTCTGCACTTGTTTTCCTGGGAGTACACCGGGGTGTGTCTTTTTTGAGTACCTATCGTACCTTCGACACCCAGACTTGTAGCATTTACGATGCAGAGCCCTTTTTTGGTGCAAGCCCGACTCCTGGTCCTAATAGCGGTGGTCCAAGTGGACACTTTGAAAAGTTTGGGAGCGCTCGCCTTTGGTGGAAGCTCTTTGATATTTGACTTTGTGGAATGAGAGCTTTTCTTTGAAATTTTATTGACTTGTATAATTTTTGGCTAGCTCCACTGCTTTTACCAAGAGTTGGCGCACACTGATCAACAATTTTTTTATTTATATCACACCCAGGCACTTAGGTAAATGTCAAGAGATTAGTATAAGAATCAAGTTCTCATACTGGCTAATATTGCTGACACTCAGGTTTCCTGAAGCCTCCAATGATTTTATCCCATCCTCGAACATCATTAGATCAAATCCAAACTTGACTTCCTCATCCCAATCCCTCAGGTGAAAAATCAACTCATCTCAATCAAAACCGCAGTCGTGCATGTGATGTGCTGATCATATTCTCTTTTGTCTGAGACTAAGCATGTAATATAGCATGCAAATCTAGAGACCTAGGGGAATGTGGATGATTAAGTCTAAGACCCTGATGGTTAAGGCTGGTTAACCGCAAATCTCAAAGACCTCAAAAAGCTAAGTCTTCTTGACCAATTCAGATCCTGGGTAAGAGTAGAGGTTTAATCCAACTTCTTCATTCAAAGACACATTTTTTTTCAAATTTTGCAATTTTTATGGATTTTAGTTTTTAAAGTCAAAACATAGGTTAGACTCAACTTTCCTTGATAAAAGATTTTCAAAACCATGTCACACGAATAAAGAATTTTCAAAACATTTTTCAAAAAGATTTTTTTCAAAAACAGGAAAAACTCATTTTTTTCGAATCATTTTCAAAAATATTTTTATCAAAATAGTGTAACACAGTTAGAAAAGCCGTGAAATCTTTTGAGTTCTCTTAGTCCAACGAATTTTACATTAGCCAAAAAGTTTTTAATTTTTCAGAATTTTCAGTTTTTAGCTAAAGTAAGTAAATTGTAGGTACGGTATACCCCCCTATCCTTAAACTTTGCTATGTCCTCATAGCACTAGATATTACAAGTACATAGGTCCATTTAAAAATAGAAGAATATACGGGAGATAAGAGGGACTCCCCCCTATACTTAGGTTAGAAATAACCTAAGTATAAAGGCAAGAAAAGATGAGTAGAGAAATCACAGGGACTTGGGTCCCCCCTATACTTAGGCTGAGATTAGCCTAAGTATAAAGATGGAGATTGATGTTGGGAGAGACCCAAGGTGAACGAAGAAGAAGGATGAATATACAAGTGAGTGGCTGAATCTTCGGAGATGAAAATGGATTCACTACGGTTTTGGGGTTGTGTGTCGCAACAAATATGGCTCAATCAAGCAAGCAAACCCTTAGTTTCACCAACTCACACATGAAACCAACCAAGGTTGGTTGATTATCTTGTCGGTTTTATTGGTGATAAAACTTTAGATAATTACGCGGTAAAAAATGTGAAATAAAAACCAACGCGTAACTGAGGGTGTTGCTCTCCCAAAACCGAATTTTACTCCATTTATGGTTGACTTGCAATTAACAGTCCCAATTTGATTTTGATTATCACTGAATTAAGGTTAGCACAAAATCAAGAAGTCATCGTCTACCGTTCATTCCATTTTCCATTAATCCTAGGTGATCAAGCTAGGAAATGAAAGCCGAGAAAAACATGTATTCGAAGAAACCGCGATCTAGGCTAAGCGAGAAATCATGCAGTGATTTGACGATAAAAGCCGCGAAAAAACTGAGGCCGTTTGAAAACTCAAGTCCAACATGTATGCAAGTCGAGAAAGCCGCACCTAATCATGCATCTATTAGCGGTGATTGATCTTCATTAATTTTAGCTAAGTGATGCGAGATTAAGTGCGTCTATAAATTAGTGTGTCCTACCTACGATCAAGCACGTAGAAACCATGGAAAAATTAAAAAGAGCTCGGAGAGTCGCGTGCCTATCCTAGGTCGACACTCAAGTGGGGACGATCCCCACACAACCACATTCGTTCGATTACAACCGCGAGTCTTCGATCGAAGACCGCTGTAAAAGACGAGTTTATTAAAAATAGAATGCAACAAAAATGCGAGACATTTTTTTTTCTTTTCTTCCTCCTTTGCTCCAAGCATGCTCCTGCGGCTCCTCGCAGCGGGGAACGTCTTGCTCCTCGCCTCCTTGATCCATCAAGGGCCCTGCCACAGAAACAATCGTTAGATCTCAAATAAGAAAGAAAAATTTTATATGCAAAATATGTGGTTAATTGACCTATAAAAAGAAACACTAAATTAAACACACGAAAATCCAAAAAAATAAAAGAAATGAGCCTTATCCCCGGCAACGGCGCCATTTGACGAACCGCAAAATCGACCCCTTAATAATGTGTTTTTAGCACATGGAATCGTCATCGTAGTCGGGTCGATTTCGGTCATCAAAGAGATCACCTCATTTAGATATATGCCATAATGAATCGAAATGAGGTGATCGTATAATTTATTTTACTTGGCAAGATACCAAGGTCGAACTCAGGGACACGAGCCTCTCTCGTATTAATCGGATTTAAGTGCATTTAATCAAGTGTTGAGTTAAAGCCTATAGGTCAAAATATGCAAAGACAATGCATTTAAAATAAACATACATTTTTTATCAAATTTTATAATGCAAATAAATACACATGCAAAGAATCACAATTATGCCCTAGATACGAATTTATGAGCAAAATATTCAATGAGTCAATTCCAGATTTATTTGAAGTGACAGAGCTTAATCGTCAAAGAGAACAAGGCATGAGAACTTATTAAAAGCCACTTAGACAACTTAATATTTCATCAAAATTCAAGTCTCTAAGATAAAAGATTAATCATGCCAATAAAAAGTACATCAAACAAGCTCTCAAACGAAACTGAAATCAACTAAAACAGAGATACGATGCTCAAGATATGCAAAAAGGAAAGCAAGGGCATAACTGAAATGAAACATGAAAAGATAACTACAAAAAGGTCCCTGGAAAGGACTGAAATGCAATAAAAATAAAGCGCGAGACCTTCCCTGTAATTTACCCAAAGGCGCGGGGACCTTTTTGCAAATATGGAGAAGTTCTAGGGCTCCTCTGTAATTTGCCCAGAAGGCACGCGCCAGGCACGCGCCTTCCAGGCTCGGACGTTGGCTCGGGATCAGCGGAGGTTCGGAGTGGCTTCGGCGTAGGCTCGGAGATTCCGAGGCTCGATGCAGGCTCGTGGAGGTTCGGAGCTACCAAACCTGGAGGCACGGAGACGGAGGCTTGGGCGTGCTCTGGTGACGACGCGTGGCTGCATATGATGCCGTTGGATCAAGATGATCCAACGGTCGCTGGAGAGGCTGGTCTTGAGCGACGTGGCTGAATCTGAGCCGTTGGATCGAGATGATCCAACGGTCGCTGCTCCTCCGTCTTCATCCTCGACTGGTGGCGGCTTTGGAGCTCCGGTGAAGGAGCTCCTCCTCCGCCTCTCTCTCTCGATCACCATAGACCTCCCCCGAGCTCGAAGAAGGATTGTCGAGGAAGCCGGTGACTCGGGGGAGGTCCAGAAGCTCCTGGTGTAGCGCGTCGACGCTTGGCTGATGACGGATAGCTCGATGAAATCAGCTCCGGCCAAGCTCCGATCATTGAGCGAAGAGAGACCTGCAAGGTTAGTAGTACATAGCCGAAGCAAGAGAAAGGTGTGTGCGTGCAACGTGAAGTGAGGTGAAGAGCTCTGAGGGATCGGAGAAGGTGGGAGCTCGGGGCTCCTCTGCCGCGGATGGCGGAGGAGGTGGGTCGGATGCGGAGAGATATGGAGGAAAGAGAAGGGGGCTGTCGGAATAGTGCGCGATGAAGGGGGGAGTGTGGTGAAGCTACCCGGAGGTTCATCGGAGCGAGGGGGTGGCCGGAGAGGCCTGATTAATTCAACAAAGTTAAAAAAAAATACAAAACAGAGGAAGGAAACTTACCTGAGCGATGGCGGCGTGAGTGGCTTGGGCTCGAGCTCCGAGGAGGAGCTCGGGGTCATCGCTGAACTCCCCCAGCCGTTGGGAGCAGCTTGGCGGGCTCGGAGCGTCGCGACGACGCCGTGTTTGGCGAAGGGTCGACACCGGGGAGGCTGGGTCATCATCGCTCAATCGCGCCGCCTCCCTCTGTCACAGGGAGGCGGAGGAGGGCTGGGCCCCCTCCCTCGTAAAGGTGGACGGGTTGGACTGACGGAGGAAGCGCGATATTTGAAGGGGAAGGTGGCGGAGCTGATGATGGAAGACGTGGGTTTTGAAGCAGTTATAGGTTGACTGGAAGCGATTCAGTGGTAGTGGAGGAGTGCGCGAGGGTCGTGGATGACTGGGGAGGACCATGGGACGGTTGGCGAAGGGTGAGGTAGTCGGAGGTGGTGGAGAAAATGGGAAGGGGGCGAGGTGTGCAAGTGCTGGATCGTGGGAGAGAGGACGAGAATCGGAGGTTGACGATGACTGTCGGCCGTTGGATCTTGAGATCCAACGGCTGACAAAGAGGCGCTAAGTGACGGACCCGATTAGATCGGGGGCGGAGTGATCAGTGGCAGATGGATGCGCCACGTGGCGTCATGTGGTCGCGGCACTAACGGAGGGTAAAGATGGAGAGTGGGAGGTGATCGAACGGCTGAGGATAATCGAGGTGGGTTGAGCGGCTAAGATGCGAGATCCAGGGCGCGATCGAAGGACCCACAGCGCGCCACGTGTCAAGCTGTGGGCGCGGCGCTAATGGGTGGTGAGGATGAAGCACAGGGGAAGATCTAAGGGTTGAAGGCTATCGGCTGGCGTGGAGGGATGGGGGCCGTTGGATCTCAGGGGGAGATCTAACGGCCAGGAGTGGTGGCGGATGATACAAAGGGGGCCGGGCCACGTGGCGCCCCCAGATTGGGCCACGTGGCCCAATCAGATTATTAGGAGGGTTTTTCTTATTTTTGAGGGCCCTATTGGCCGATTTTGAGAAAACTCAAAACATGAAAGTTGTAGATCTTGATGAGATCTACAAGTTTCATGTTGACCAAAACTCGAAAAGAGATCAAACAAGGGCCCGAAATATTTTGGAGGGTATTTTTAAGGTTAAAAATACCACAGTTTTTTGTTTTGCCATTTTTTGTGGTTTTTAATTTATTTAGGGCTCTGTTAATTATTAGACAATAATAGGGATTTATTGACAAAACCTTAAGCAAGGGGGTTAATTATAACAAATAAAGATGATGAAACTGAGGTTCATCAACGTGGCAGAGCACTTCTTCTAGATCTCACCTGGATCGTTTTCTAGCATTAGTTGATATGTTATAGTTGGTTCATTTAGCTACAACAAGGGCTCTTCTGAGAACAAGATCAGATTATACATTGTTATCCTGGCACTCAAATGAAGATGTGCTTCCTATATCTTTCTTCGGATTTAAAAAGGCTTGGATATTGGAAGATGTCTTTAAAGAGAAGATTGCATATTTTCGAGGATCAATACATGTGGAGGGATCGAGAGTGCAAAGAATGGAACATGAGATTCAGAGGATAAAAGAGATGCTGAAAGTATACAAGAAGGAGTTGTATGTGGTTCAAAATGATAAACATGCAGAGGCGAAAGCTGAGATAGCATGAGTGGATAAGAATGAGGATGAGAGGGATCTCAGTGCTGAGGAGCTACAAGCCAGATCAGAGAAGCAAAAGGTGGTGGCAAGTGAAAACATGAATAGAGAGATTCAGTGGTAGTAAAGATCAAGGCAGAAGTGGGTCAGAGAATGCGATGCGAACACATAGTTCATTTATGAAATGACACGAGGGAGAAAGAGAAGAAACATGATACATGATCTTGTGGTGGTGGTGGTGGGGGGGGGGCAACTTCAGGGTAATGATAAGATATGAGAACCATTGGAGAATCATTTCCAAGATTTCAGTAGGAGGCCAGTGTTCTATGCAACATGATGGGGAAAAGGGTATGTTTTCTTTGCAACAGGGGTAGGCAGAGGTGCTTACAACGGATTTCAATAGAGAAGAGGTGCACAATGCGGTGTTTGATCTCAATCTAGATGGGTGTCCAGATCTGGATGTTCTACAAGTATACTTTTACAAAGAGTTTTAGGATGTGGTGGAAGTAGACGTCATGAACCGGCTTATAGAGTTTAGGAGGAGAACAAGGGTATTGAGAGGTTGATTAGATCCTTGATTTTCCTCATCCCCAAGAAAGAGGTAGTAGAGTATTTTTTGTCCCATTGCATTATCTACTGCAGTATATCTTATAGAAGCTAAGGTGCTAATCATCTCAGAGCAGTGCTTGATGAGCTTACATGCTTGCCTAGACGGCATTTATACATGGATGCCATCTTTTTGATAGAGTGGGAATCAGAAATCATAGAAGTCTAGAAAAGGAGGGCGAGCTCATGATTCCTCCGGAAGATTGACTTTGCAAAGGCTTATGACTGCATGGAGTTTTATTTGGTCATCTTTGGCTAAAAGTGGCTTTCATGATATGTGGATTGATTGGATGAAAAAGTGCATCATGATGTCGTATTGTTCCATCCTGGTAAATGGGAGACTAGAAAGGGGGATTTTTCCAGCCTCAGAGAGGGGTGAAGCAAGGGTGTCCCTTGGCTCTACCACTATTCATTCTTGTAGCAGATGCATTGGCAGTTATGATAGGATTGGTAGAAGCATCATGTATTTTTTTGGTCACTGTTGGAGTATATGCGTCACATTTAGTGATGGGTAATTGGATCCCTCTAGGGTACAATTGCCACATCCAGTGGTTAATCCCACATCTCTTTTTTATGGGACTTGAAGACTCAATGAGGGCTATATAAGAAGCCCCACACCCATTGTATCAGATGAGAAAAGTGAATAGAAAACATAGGCCCTTTGAGACGTTCTCCCGTGGTTTCATCTTGCTCTTCATGGAGTAGGGTTCCACGTAAAATTCCGATGTTCTTCATATTTATTCTTTATCTATGATATTACACTTCCGCATTCTTGATTTATAACATGGGTATCAAAGCAGGTTTGATTCTTGAAGATTTATTTTATATTTATTATTTTTCAAGATTCGATATTTGGTCAAGAGTTCTAGGGTTTCACAAAACCCTAATTCTGTGAAGCATGCAAGCTTCATGTTCAACTTTTGCAGATCAGTTCACGTCATCACTGGTTCCTGACGTTCCGGTAACTAAGGTTTTTGTTGAAACCCTAGTTCTGTGTCAACCAAGAAGATTCGTTGAGGGTTCATTCTGGAACCCTAATTGCAACAATCTCCAAATCTATATATGTATATCCCGCCCACCAATTTATGCCACCTGTGCTCTTTTGACAAAGTCACCATGCTCCATGCGGAGCCATTAACATCGTCGCTTCTAATAGAAGCGATGCCCAAATGTTCAAGGAGGCTAATGACCGCAAGTTGATCGGTGAGGGAACTGTTGGTCTCCTCCAAACCCTAACACCAATAAAAAGAGGAAAGAAGCAAAGGTGTCATCTCCTTCTCCATGCACATGAAAAGATTGGTACAATCGATTCCCGACTCGATGAAAACCTCCATCGCTGCACTTTTGTGATCACTACTCTCCAGTGATGTGATGTGATTACTCTGGGAGGCATATTCTCTAAGCATGAAAGGATCCAACTCCACTTCAAGTCCAGTTTCTCGGATGTGCACCCATATCCAGTTGCTCTCTTGTAGTAGGGCTCCTTCTTCATCCCCCTTCTTCAGCCTCCAAGAATCGTGGGGCAATGATAGTGAAATTCAAAGGTTCCTCCAGACAAACTCTAGGGGTGATATTGAGGTTCCATCTGGGAACCCTAGGGGAACGTGGAGCCATACCAAAGGGCTCGATATCCCATCTTACTTAAATAAAAAGGGTGGCCCAATTCAAATTTTTTGGGTCCAATATTAGGCCTAATTCTGATGGGTGGCAACAGACAAATTTTTTTCCTAGATTTTTTTTGTAATGGCCCAAGGAAGGCCATGTTCGAAAAATAAAAAGGGAGTGCCCAAAAGGGCCAAGAGATGCAAAATAGGGAAGAGGGAGAAAGAATAGGCTCAATTGGGCTGCTGCAATTTTGGGCTCTATTTAGGCCATGTCTCAAAAAATCTACGTACAAAAATAACTGTACACGGGAAAAAGGTAATACGACTTAAAAAAAGAAGTCAAAAAAATGATTTTAAAAAATTATGAGAAGAAAAGTCGAAAAAATGCTGAGACGGCTTATGTCTTTTTTCTCCCCATCTTTCTTGTCTTCTCCCAACTTGGTCGATGTCATCTATTTCAATTGTACGAGAGAAAAGGGGCATGTGTAGAGTTTTAAAGATTGTTCAGAATCAGAGTCCATAGGTCAGATTCAGGATCTCCAATTCTTTAGATTTAGATTCTATAGTTCATATTCAGACTCTACATTCATATTGGTTTCAAAGTCTTCAGTTCGATTGTAGATGTATGATCATCAGTTATGAGGTCCACATATTTGCTCTGGTTGGATTAGGGATTTATGTGATACATAGGGACTCCAGAGTAGAGATCCCATTCTCTGAGCCAATATGGGGGAGACCCAGTTCTCCAATAAGGAGACTTTCAGACTCCATCTCTAGTGACTGTGGACTCTGATGAAGATGTTTCCATGGCTTTTTTCCCAGTTCAACCCTTCAGAGATGGAGCAGTTGCATGCTAGAAGTGGAGACTCATTCCAGTTTTAGTGACTCTGACAGGTGCATTAAATAGCACATGTTCTCCAATGAGGAGACCTGGTTGAACTCACACTCTAGCCCTTTAGTTCCTCTTCACCGGCATGGCATGGGAAGCAACGTCCTCGACAACAATCGACCGTAGACTATACATTGAGATGATAATGTTTGTAGTGCCTTGTATTGTGAGTTTGATATTTCTTTATATTTGTCTAAACTGAGCATAGCATGCTCCATCTTGAGGGGGAGTGTTGGAGTAGATGTATCATATGTAGTGATGAGTAATTAGATCCATCTAGGGTCCAATTACCACATCTAATGGTTTAGTCCCACATCTACTTTTTTGGGGATTTAGAGACTCGGCAAGAGCTATATAGGAAGCCCCACAACCATTCTATTAGACGAGAAAATTGAATAGAAAACACAAGTCGTTTGAGGCAATCTCTTGTGGTTTCATCCCACTCCCCACGGAGTAGGTTTCCACGTAAAATACCAGTGTTCTCCATGTTTATTCTTTATCTCAGATATTACGCTTCTGCATTCTCAATTTTTAATTGTTACTCAAGGGAGGACATTTTGATACAATTCTTCAAATGTTGATGACCCATTTTTTTCTATTGAAGGAGGAATCGAGGAGTGTAGGGTGATCACTGTGGTTCTGGACATTTTTAGGCGGTTGTCAGGTTTGAGGGTAAATGGGACAATATTCACATTTGATCCCTTTAACCAGTCGTCGAAGGAGATTGTGACCTGTGAGGCTTTACTGGGTATTGCACGTTGAAGTTTTCTTATTAACTATCTTGGACTACCTTTGGTTTGTGGAATGTTGAAATAAGGGGACTAGTTACCTATGTTTGATAAGTTGGAAAGGAAACTGGATGGTTGGAAGCTGGTGTGTTTATCAAAGGGAGGGAGGTTGATATTGGTAAAGGCAATCCTATTGGCAATTATTGTTTTTTTATGTCTACCAATCGATTGAAATTCGTAAAAGATTAAAAAGGGTTGTGAGGCAATTCTTTTGGGCATCTAATGTGGAGAGGGAAGGGTATGGCATTGGAAGAATAGGGGACGGTGACAAGGTTAGATAAAGAGGGTGGTTCGAATGTGCTGCGAGTTGAAAACAAGAATAAGGAATTGTTGGTGAAATGGGTGATGAAGATTTGGGGAGAAGGGTCAGATCTGCCCTCATGTATGTTGAGATCTATTTATTTCGTCTCTCATGGCTTGTACACTAATGTGGGAGTTGTGCCGTTGCCATCTACGCTACGGAGGGGCATTTGTACTATTCTACCAGATTTTGCATCCCTTGCTGGGAAATGGGAGGGGTTTAGATTTTGGAGAGATGATTGGATGGAAGAAGGAGCTTTCTGTGATTTATATCATAGTCTTTTCGCTTTAGCTATGAGGAAGGAGGCAAGTGTGGAAAACTTGTGGTCAGAGGGAGCTTGGTTGCTTGAATTTGTAACAGAGTTGTCTACTCAGAATATGCACCTCTGTCGATCTAATGACTGGAAATTGGGCTCGCTTTAACGATTCAGATCACGTGAGTTCTTAATCCAATGCGTGCTGTAGGTTGAGGCTGGAAATGGGATCCTTCTTGGCATGGGAGGCGATGGTTCTCCAATGTCCTGCTTGGAAGGTGTATGGTGGTGCTCCGGGGAAGTATGAAGAAGTGGAGCAATGAAGAGCAAAGGGTGTGTGATGAAGAACATGAAGGCATAGGGCTAAGAAGGTGAGATGAAGGTATATGTCGAAGGTGTTTGAGGGTGAAAAGATGATGATTATACTGAGATGTGAGTCATGGGATGTGAAGAAAAATAAGAGGGAAGAAGGAGTGTTTCACCCTATATATGGGAGGAGCGAGTGCTATCTCTCTCCTAGTAATCACTGTCGACAATCTGGAGATGAAGGTCTTCGAGGCTCTAGCTGCTCGGAGTAACAGCACAGGGAGGGGCCCTGTAGATCTCACCGTTGAACAAAGGTCTTCACTTGAGACGAAGACAATGCTATCACCATGACTTTTCTTGTCTCTCTCCACTCTATTCTTGTATAAAGGCAAATTTTGACAGATAAAGAGTCGTCTCAGGTTAGTTTGGTGTCATAATAAGAGAGGGGTCTTGGAAGTTACATGCCTAGGAGAACTTGGGTTTTGGAGAGGATAAGAGGTGGAGGAGAGCTACTGGAGATGGAAACTGGTGATAGGATTAGGTGGGTTTTCTGTTTGATTAGGATTGAGGCGTCGTTGGTCATTAGTTGGGATATGATAGAGATAGGGAAGGAGTTGAAGGTTGAACAGTAGTTCGGTCGTTCTGTGGTCTACTGTAGAGGATAAAGATGGTGCTAATGGAAGTTGGGCTCGATCGTTGGAGAGTTCCAGGCGATGAAGGGATAGGATTAGGGGTCCAATCGTTGGGTTGGTCAGAGGTGATCGGAGGTTGTAGGGAACGGGATGGTCGGTTGTTGGGTGCTGAGCGAAGAAGGGGGAAGAGGATGTAGAAGAGGTGGAAGATGATCACGTACATAGCACGCGAGGTAGGGGTGAGAGGAGAGCACATGCTAAACACGTTACCTAAGTCTGGGATCAGTCACATGGATGGCACATGGGGAGAGAGAAGAAGGTGGGGAGACTAGGGTCATGTGCTTGGCACACACGAGGTGGGCTAGGTGTGGTTATGTGCATCAGACGTAAGGAGAGAGAGTTTGGCAGGTTGTCTACAAATTTGACCAGGAGCTAGGTGGCTGAAGTGGCTCCACTGAATGCGCGACACATGGTAGACGTTGACCAGACCATTGACTGTTGACTAGTGCATAAAGACAAGGAATACCAAATGGACTCAAATGCAAAAATGCATAAAATAAAAAATGTAGATCTAAATTCAAGTTACAATTTTTATGAAACACCCATATGCTAACTAAATGTGGAATGAAATATATGAATTTTTTGGGTGATATTATATGTATATAAAATATTGTTTTTTATCTTTGTAATTTTTTATTTGATTTTATGTAGATAAATAAATACATGCAAAATTCAGGCATGCTATGAAATGTTGTAATGGACTCAAATGATATTTTTTTGGTATTTTTATTGATTAAGTTACTGTTATAAAAACCAGGGAAATGGATCATATACAGGTGAATCAGCTTAAGTCAGAACTTGTCTTTTTTTCTGTTTTCATGTTTTTTTAGGATTTTGATTTTTATGTAATTTAATAAGTCATGAATTAAAATAAATAAATTAGTGAAATATGTATACGAAATGATTGGTCAAAATAAAAAAATGTATAATGCACATTTAGGTCCCAAAACCTAATTTCTACAAATGAACTCTGATTCTTTTAAATTTGGTCTTCACTTGTAAATATTTGAACGTACATTAATTCAAAAGTGAGTAGAGTTCATTTGGACATTCTATGAGAGAGATATAAATGTTTACAATTTTTTGTCCTGAAATTAAGATTTTGGATTATTTTAGATATGTATAAGCTATCATTTTTAGGATTTTTCATTGATTAAGGTTAGTAATATGTACATAATGAAGTTTATTTCAAGTCAATTGGAGTTAGCATGAATTAATTAAAACTGAGTGAAGTTAGGTGAAAAGATGCAAATGAATATGAATGTAGAAATGAATGCTAATTCATGCAAATTAATTACAAGTGCATGAACGTTAATTTTATCATATTAACATACAAATGCATCTAATTTGTCAGGACGAATATCTACTTTCAGCTAATTAGAGTGATGAATCGCATATTCATTAACCCCTATTTTTAAACCTTGCTCGTCCCAAAGCACCTAAAAATGAAGAGGTGAAATGAGATTGGGTTTCATACCAAGATCATGAGCAAAAGGTGAAAATGGAGCGAGATCCGACATTTGGATTAATAGTTTGGCAGAACTCTTATAAGAATTAGGGTTTTAAAATCAATAGCCTCCAAGTTGTAAACACCATTGTAATAGTTTCGGCTCATAAGTCATTTTAGATCAATCCTCTTCCCAAAGCATACCCCATGAACATTGAACTATTGTCTCATGTGTGTGAAGGGTGTTACCATCTGAAATGTCAGATTATCGTGCAAACCTCTCCTCCAGTAACTCATCCTCTAGGATTCATGTTTCTCCTTCTAAGTTCAGGTACGTGCTAATTCACAACAAATATGAGAGAAGAAGTTTTTAGAAGAATTGGGAAAAGACTTGGAGTGTGACCAGTGTAGTCACATCTCTTGTAGAGCTTGGCTAGTGTAACCAAGTATCCACCAAGGTATGCATGCTATCTAAAGCTTGGACCTTTGTGCTCAAATATTTATTTGGCAGGTGTCCTTTTTTTGTATGATTTTTTAGTTTCTCTGCATGGATCTTTTGTGCCTTGACAGATATAGAATCTTTTATTCCGCCCATATTTTGAGTTCTTAGAAAAATTCTGCTAGTAGTCCATCCCTCACCCGAAGCTTTATTTAAACCCATACTCGGTATTTAGATGTCCACGCTACCAGAAAAGATACTCACATAGTCTTCCAACACCCTGTCTGAGTTGAGATAAGTGCATAATGTTAGAGTAGAGATTAATTCACTATTCAAGAGTCGTACTCAGAATGAAGCAACCAGGTTAGACATTAAGATTTAAAGTCTAAACATTGGCATCTCGAACTTGAAGAATTTAATACAAGACCTGAAGCTTCTAAAATCCTACTTTTCAGTGAAGTTCCTATGAAAATTAGGTGGATTAAGTCCAAGTTAAGACCACTCTCGGTTCTTGTTCACAACTCGATTCAAAAACCAAAGACTTCTCACCAATGGATATGCATGAAATGCTTAATGATGTGCAATTTTATGGAATGCAAACATTTTTGTCATTTTTTAATTTTGTTTTTTGTGTTATTTTGTTTTGTGATTTTTTGAAGAATTTTATTCACATTATTTTCTTTGTACAAACTACTATGCATTACGCACATTTTCTTGAGTTTTATACGACTAGAATTACCCACACCCCATATTAGTCTTATATATAAAAATACCATACGCAATGCAAGATATGGACACGAATGTGATTCACTCCCTCCTATACTTAGCATATGCTAAGTATAGAAGGATGCAAATGAAACATAGGAGGGGGTAGAAGTCGACCGCCCCCCTATACTTAAGATTCTTGGTCAGCCTAAGTATAGAAGAGAGCAAAAATGGGGTGGTCATGGTTAAGAGGAGTGAAGGTGGATAGAAATAGGGTAGGCATTGCCCCCACCCATACTTAGACTTTTGCCTAAGTATAGAAGAAGTACAAAGGGATCTGATGGTATCATGAGAGAATGTACAGAGTTCAAGGAGATTCCCAGCAAACCTTCTTGTGGGCAAATGGTGGAAGGGGATAAGGATATGAAGAACATGATGCCAAAGATCCCCAACCATCGTCAGAGTCATCCTCGAATAGTAGTGTTAGACGGACGCTCTCCAACTAATTCTTCTTCGATGCTTCTTACTCATATGTTCAACCAACTGGACCTCGGATGATAAATAGTCTCGTGAAGAAGTATTTATCCAGACATATTTGATTACATCGGTCCGTGTACAATACCTTGGGGAAAAGTCCTCTAAATAATATATGCCTATGGTGATGTACTAAGTCAGTTTGCTAGAACCTGAAGCAAGAAGAGGAGGAGAACCAAAGTGCTCCTTCCCTCCACTAGCAACCCGACTAGAGGATGTGGCCATTATGAACCGAGCTTGTAAGGTACTGGCCATTGGTTCTTCATCTGATGAATAACCATGTATGTTTTATATCTCCTGTAAGGCCAGTGCACGTCTCATGTATCTGATGGTGCTTAGAGTCTGTTTACCTTTGTTGTCTTAGGTGTCGAATCATAGTAGTGATCAAGAAAGTATGAAATGATTGTGTCCAGGTTCAGTGAATTGGATGTGTCCAGGTCAAGATTATTCATCTTAGTAGCGGCATGCATAGCCTTGACAATCAGATCCTCAGGTGTCTCTCCATGGGTTATTTATGAGGTCTTTTCTTGTGGAGGATCTATCTTAGTGGTTTCCTCTATGTCACGACCATCAGTTTCAAGTTCAGTTGTCTCAGAGTTAGTTGTGTCCTCGAGAGTTTCATCATTATGCTTTTGGTTTGAGAATTTTATGTCTTCAGTCTCGCAATCGATAGTCGCTCTAGCAGTGGATAAGAATAGTTTTTCTAGAATTACATGAGACTCAGACAACTCTCCTCGGTGCTCAATGTCCAAAACAATAAAGTCCACTCTATGGTTGATGCCTTGGAAGTTCATGATGATGGAAACAATTTATCTCTATCTTTTTTGGATCGATTAAAAAATTGAACGATGATTCGGGAAGATATTCATGGTCAAGTAGTCATCATCGAACATGAGTAAACTCGGTATTCTCAATTTCACAAGTAACCCTAGCCAACCGTTTGACTTTGCAGCTTTTGCTCTTATGGGTCATCACCAATGAACTGTCCATAGTGATTAAATGATATTCAGTTCTAGATCTTTTCTTGTCCATGTTCTTAGATAATAATAGACTCTTCACAAATCTTTGAAGATCGGGTACATACTCTATGGCCTTGATTAATGGAAGCTCTAAGATTAGACTTTTGCAAAATACTTCCATTTTAGTGTTGTCCATCTTTTTTGAATTTCTTATTTTTTTAACTTTTTTGGCATTTTATTAAAGTCAATAGAATAGTCAATAAACAAACCAATGGTGTCTGGTACCTATGGTGTATGTGTCTAACAGTTTTGCACAGGAAGTGTCTCGGGTTCGCTATCTGTGGTCCTCCCTTCTCCTTGTGTGCCCATCATTTCTTTTACCATTTGGATGACATTATCAAGTTGTTCTATCAAAGCATTGTCTCTTTGATTAATTCAAGCTATGTCATCCACTATCATCTCATGACTCGAAGATAAATGATCGTACTCATCATACCATGACTTCGACATGCATGTCCTGAGCCTAGTAATAAACATATTCTATGGTAGTGTCCTGATCATGAATCCTATTTCCATAACTATGAGTCTCAAATGTCTTGTTAAAGGAAAACTGATCGTACACGAGAAGAGACTCATCTCAAGTAGGGGATGGTTCGAACAATGAATTTTCGATCATAACCAAGAATCGTGCTTCTCTATCCAATTTGGTTATGCTCATGCCCATCCTCAAATTCAATCTCTCCATTGTGTCCATATAAGATTCATTCGATTCTGCGAGTGATTCATATCTTGAAATCTCAACCAAGGAAGGAGCATAGTGGTGTAAAGAGAGTAAAGTGGATGATGGCTGAGGAAAACCAACTCAACGAGAGGGTTCTCCTGAAATGAGACTGAAGATGAAGATGGTAAGGATTCGATCATGTAATCTCGACCCATGGAGTCTGGTATGAATACCAATATTTTGATATCTTCAAAAATGGAGGTGAATGATTTACGAACTTCGATACAAGTATGCAAGTGCAATGATCTCAAATGCAATCCAATACACAATGTAAATCCCAAAATTCAGCAACTTGACACAATGAAGGCCGTAAGAGTTCGGAAGTTTATCTTTTCTATTTTAAGTTGGTAAAAAATCTTATAATCAGTTACACAAAGTGAGTCTCCTTGAAGCCTAGATGTGATTCTACTACCCCTCAATCAAAGAAGTGATCTTCCTGGGATGCTGGGTATATCACACAGCTAAAGAGATAGTAGACAGACACACTGAAAACATCGACTATGGTCGGAGGCAAGTGCTTAAAGCTCCCAAATCCACAAGAGTTAGATCGAGAGATTTAGGGCATGGGTCCAAGGTTTGGGCTCTCACCTTACGGCTACGTCCTCACCCACTCAGAGTTTGGAGGTATGTACCTATGCACAAGGATGGAGTTGCTCTCCTACAATCAATTATTTTCATTATTTATTCAGTTTTAATTAGTCAACAATTTTAGCAGTCCCCTTATTTTAATTTGATTATCACCTAAATTAATTTGGATAAATGAGATTCAATCTAGTGCATCTAATTAATGTGAGAGTGTGGACCTAACCCTACGAGCACAAAAATAAACCTAGTAGCTCTAATAGCCGTGGTGCAATCCAAGGACCATGTCAATCACCACAAAAATATGACCTGCTAGGCAGAGTGTCCAGTCCAAGTACAAATGTGAGTCTTCAAGCAAAGACCATTGGAAATAGGCAGTTAATACAAATTATTTACAAAAAATGAATAAACAAAATCACTCACTCTCTCTCTCCAAAAATAAAAGTAGAAAAAAATCTTCTCGCCTCCATAGCGGGCTCGATCAATAGCGGGCTCGATCCATAAAATCACTCACTCTTTCCTTATTTTGTGTGATCGAGCCTTATCATTAGGATTGCTTGTCAATAGATTAAGTCCAAACACATAATAATCATTACATGCTCCTATAGTTTTCGTTTTGATTTAGTCAAATTTTG
Organism: Ottelia alismoides; assembly: GCA_037367405.1. NCBI lineage: Eukaryota > Viridiplantae > Streptophyta > Magnoliopsida > Alismatales > Hydrocharitaceae > Ottelia > Ottelia alismoides. The sequence continues at coordinate 1,487,877 of JAZKJV010000834.1, read as the reverse complement.
AATTGTTTTTTCACTTAGTCTCAGAACCACGGGCCGCGAGAGTCCTCCATACAACGCTTGTAGGATCCACTATGGTGGGCACTGAGGAGACTCCAAGAACAGACTCTTAGGTTCTATTCTAGGTGATTAACGTATAATTCTTCACGCTAGTGATAAATTCTCACCTATGGCAATTTCATCGGCTTGCATTTTCATATAGTATAGGTTCAATTTTGCTTAGCATCCTTGCATGTAGAGAGCTGGAGGCAAGGTGAGCATTTACACTTTAGCATTCATCATTGATTTGTCGCTTGCATTGATTTTCCGACTCTCTCCCTCAGATTTTGACCACCTAGGATCTAAGAAGAATTGATTCCTCGATAGATACATGCATTCTTATTAGAAATCCAAAAATGATAACAAATAAAATTGAGTTTGCTAAAATTACTCGACCCTAAAAAAGACAAAAAAGAAAAATATTTGTCTTAGGGCGAGTAATCCCCTCATTATCTTTGTATTTACTTGCTCTCCTACACACTAAGGTTAGGGCCCAAATCCCATTATGCCAACCTAAGTGTTTGTACAACATTTTGTGACTCTCACCTAACTCTAAAATAGACAAGATAAAAATACCAAACTTTCATGGTCTTCACCGAGTTGAGTAGGTGAATTGAGGGGTTTGTTTTGTGTGTGTTTGTTTATGATTGCTTGTGTGCTTATTCAATCTCTCTGTGCATTTGCACATTTTTTCTCACATCTCTTGATTTGACTACCGTGCTCTCCCGATCATTTTCTCTTGTTTTGGAGATGACCGACTAGAGTGATTTTTATCCGACCTTCATAGATCCCTCTTACCCTCCAACCCATCTACATCCATTTTTCCAGGAGGATTTTGCTCCTGATTTTTATATATATCCACCTCAGTCATAGTATCAGGCCTCGAATTTTTACCCACCTCCACCTTCACCTTTCCCACCTTCATATACATCCGAGACTAATTTTTTGGAGTCACCTCTCATGGCATCCACACTTGAAACCTTGACCCAGTTCATGGAGCATATGAAATCGAGGATTGATGACCTCACCTGCCTAAATAAGAGCCACATTGATGCTTCACGATCTGACGATATGGACTCACTTGAGGATAATCATGAGAGCTTGCAATCGCCTAAAGTATAAAAAACATGAGAAAATTTTCAAAATACAAAAAAAATCGGGAGACACTAGGTTGATTCAGAATGTGAGGAGAGAGCCCTTCTGTCAAATCCCTTGACCACACATCCATTCACACCTTGTCCCACCCTTGATCCTGGGGATACAACTGTACAGACTAGTCTTGGCTATCCTCGTATAGATGATGATTCTGATCTCCTCCCTTGTTTGGAGGAGATCCAAAAATTCAAAAAATTATTGACAGAACCCGAAGTGGTGGCCACAATTCATGAGATCATTAAAGCCCCACTTCACTAGGCCATGAACCATTTATCTGCTCCTCAACCCAAGAAGAGAAAGAGGAGGAGCATATCTAAGCGTCATATCTTGACCATGGCCACTGCCCACACCATCACACACCATCCAATTTCTAGGAAAAGGAATACCGTCACACCTCTTGTGAGATGCACTGTCTCTGACCATTTATGTGATAAAACTCTCCTTGACGGTGACACATCGATCAATATAATACCCTTCTCATTGGTACAGTCTATTCATCTTGGATCTCTCAAGAAAACCAGGATGATTGTGTAATTTGTTGATGGATCAATCAAGAGGCTGAAGGGTACTCTAGAAAATGTTGTCATTTGGATTAAGGGCATGAGCTACACCATTGCTTTTGTTGTATTTCCCATGGAGACCTCCACTGGGGAGCACTCTCCAATCATCCTGGGACGACCATTTCTCACTTCTACGTGAGTCGTTATTGATTACAGATCGGGAGAGATTCACTTCTGTCCTAATGATGGGAACGCTGTGATCATTACTGCACCCACTGCTGATCAGAGACTTGCACCTGATGCGATTGCACTTATCCTAGCCGACCCAGAGGACTATGACATTGAAGAGACCATCAGAGATTTTTTCTATATGTTGGATTCGACTGAGACTTGAGAATTCCTCTCCAAGTAGGAAGATTCGGAAAGCATAGACCTCAGATTTCCATCTTTTGTCACTTGGCATTGTGTTGATGACATCCACGAGATTTACACGATTGAAACCTGTGAGCGGAGGGCATATACTGATGAGCCTAAGGCCGAATTTGATCTTGTTGCTTTCATCCAGGAATTTGGGCCTTTTGATGATAATGATGATCTGGTTGAGACTGTAGAGGATGAACATGACTCGACTACTTCCACATATGAGTTTGTTCCTTTTGGTTTTGACCTAGGAGAGACCTCGCAGGATGACCTTGAACTTACTTCTTCCGATGATGAGTTTGTCCTTTTTCACTTCGACATCTGCGAGACACCTAAGGTCGGACCTAGCCACACTACTTCCACTGACCCGTCCATGCTTTCTCACTCTAGGACCACTGAGAATCTTCACCAAGTCAATCGTGATCGACTTCTGTCCACTATGGACCTCGATATTGACCTCCATCTTGTAAGATCCATTCCTCAGCAGTTCTGTAAGAAAGTTCACTTTTGAACTTCTTGACCTTTGTACATCCATCTCTATTGTATATTCACTTTCGTTTACCTCCGTCCATCCACCGTACCACTCATCCACCCCATTTTCATGTGTGTCTTTCCTAGGATGTACTTCGTCCTAAGTATAGGGGGTAGATGAGCTGAGTGTTCTTCGATCCGTTTCATCACTCTTGTTGTTGCATATACTTAGGGCTCTTTTACCCTAAGTATAGGGGGACTGATGTCACATTCTCTCTGATTTCTTCTTCCATCTTCATATCTTTTCTTCTTTTCTTCTTTTCCTTTTCAATTTTTTACTGAAATGGATGCCACCCCTTTTTGTTAGTTTTCTATAGTTAGGATGTATTTTGTCCTCAGTATAGGGGGTGTGTCCCCAAGTTTATTCCATTATTTGATCCTCTCCACTATCTTCTCTTCTTGTTTATACTTGGGTATATCTTACCCTATGTATAGGGGGAGACAGTCTGAGTACAATATGTTTATTCCCACCCTTGACCCTCACTGCTTTATATACAGTCTGCTATACTTACGATTATTTGATCCAAGGTTTGGGGGGATAGTCGACTTCTCATTCATTTCCTCATCATTCTTTTATTCTTCAGACTTTTCTATACTTAGTACGAGTTATGTTTTCTCTTTTTCTCTCCGATCTATGATAAATAGCTCAAACTAAGTATAGGGGGGTCGTATAAACTACGTATACACTTTATCCATAGTTCATACTTTTGTATTATTAATAATAAATATGGCTTAAAATTCTACATTATATACCTATAAAATTAATTAAAAATGCCTAATAAAAGATGTTGATTATTCCTTAAATACTTTTTATAGATACTGATTAATAAATCAGGTAAAAATATTTTTGCAAAATGTTTGCAAAATATTTTGAAAATATTTTTAAAAAATCTTTTGAAAACTATTTGGAAACTATTTTTTAAAATATTTTCAACCTTTGTAAAATATTTTCTTTGTAGAACATCTTTTCATTCTGTGAAATAAAAATGTCTGAAAATCATTTGAAAATGTTTGGAAAATGGCTGCAAAATTATTTTGAAAAATCTATAAAAACTATTTGAAAAACCTTTGCAAAATAATTTTCAAATATGTGTAAATGCTTGTAAAAATTATTTGCCAAAATTATTTTTGACTGTAGTTTTCAAAAAATATTTGTAAAATCTTTTTTTTTCAAAAAAGTTTGAGGAATATATACATCACACATAAAAAATGATCACACACCCTTTGTAAATTCTTAAAACTTAACTCTTGTATATATAAGATGCATCTTGTGTAGATATTTGTACCTATTTTTTATCCAAATTTTTTTTTCAAAAATCACAAAAACATTTTCAAAACTAAAAATTCAAAAACATTTGCAAAATATTTTAAAAAATACTAAAAAATTGCATTTGCATCATCTTTTCAAAAACCCATAAACTTTGAAAAATTACATAATAAAAATATTTTCTACACTATATATAGCATTTGCATAGAATTCACATTTTTTTGGATTGAGTTTGGTAATTGGACTAGTCTAAGTAAAATCCAAAGATTGGAGCTTGGTTAGACCATAAATCTACCTAACATTAGGAATCTTATAGGAACTGGAATTGAGGTACTTCAGGTCTAGTTGACTTAATTATTTGAGAATCATGAGACTTGGTGTAATGGATTCTTGACTACCTAAGTAGAGTATTTTGGAGCACATGGATGGATCTTGTTGATAATGACCTAACTTGGACACCTGCACCTTTCACTTTGCTCAACTCAGTTGGAGTGGTGAGGGGATTGGATTTCCCGGTATGAGACACACAGAAATGGAAACATTTGTCCTCGTCTAGGGAGGGAAATGAACCCCAACCCGTCCAGTGGCAGACGTCTAAAGGCATGAGAGTGTGGGTTGCAATAATGCTTCAAAAGAGGGATAGTCTACTGGCTCAAGAGGAAAAACTCCTTATATAAATGTTGTTGTATAGAGTATTTAAAAAAAAGAAAAAAGCAAAAACTCCAAAAAAGTAGATGGCCCTGATTGAAAATAAAATGCATGCCAGACTGTATATATTTGTATAGTTAATAAGCTAGCTAGAGCTTGAAAGTCATATCATGTGATCCTGTAGCTAGATGATTTGACTACACTAGTCATGCATCTTAGTATAAGTTGCTACACTGACTACCGTTCATTCTTCTCTTCACCCCCTCCTCATGAGCTAGTTGTCACTTGAACTTATAAGGGAATACCCTGCTCCTCGAGGAAGGAGTTGCTGGATTGGGGAATCCCTAGTTGTCATGCTGGAGAAGTCAGTCTCTTTATCATTTCAATTGAGGGGATACACTATCACATACATTGTACATGTCAGATTCAAGTCATAAGGGTTCGCATATACGTTGAAGTATTCTGACCTAGCTATTGAGGGGACTTGAGCAGAGTTTTGGTATTCGAGAGGGCTGTTGGATTTTAAATCCGATTCCCAATAATGTTCCGCCTGTTCTAAAATTCCAAAGTTCTGATGTAAGCTCCAAACTTTGATTTTGTTAAGACAAGTTTGACAATTAAATTCGATCCATCTTTATTTTTTTTATTTTCTTTCTTTTCATTTTCAACACTTACTGCATCATTGTTTGCTAGGGACTAGCAAAGGCAAGTATAGGGGGGTGATGGATCTCCATTTCATCACCTTTCTTATATCATTTTGGCCTTAAAACCCTAGTAAATGCATGTAAATACCATTAATTTTCATAAATTAACATTCATGCTTTGTTGTATAAAATATTATATAATATATTGTTTTAAAAGCTAAAATTATAGAATAAATAAAACAAAATAGAAAGAATTAAATATCAAAAATACTTTACGACCCTAAATCCTGAGACCTAGGCATCTTGATGATTAGGTTGACAAAGAATAAAGTAGGGGGAGATAAGGAAAAAAGTACCATAAACATTCCATTTATTTATTCATTCTTCATGCATTTTGGGGATCTATTTCATTTTCCGCTTTTTATACCTCAAATATAGAAACTTTGTACATGAAAGTTATAGATAATAAAATATAGAAAAAACATAAAATTGATTTCATAATAAAATAATATAAAAAATAAAAGTTATAGTCTAAAGTAGATTCCAAAATCCCAACTTCCCAGACTCATATCTCTCAAATAAAAACTCAAAATATATCAAAATCACATTTAATTGTATATAACTTTTAATGAATTGTTTAATGAAGGTGGTTTCAAATTTGTTAGAGTAAAGGTGTAAAAGTTAGGTTTTGGACCCTTATTGTATAATATACCTAAATAAAATTTTCATTTTATTTATAATTTATTACTTTTACAATTTTTTAAATATTATTTATAGTATATGTATATATTAAAATTAAAATAAAACCAATAAGAAAACATTAAAAGAAAATACTTATGTAAAATACATAAATGAATACCTATACTTATACATATGTATTTAACACCTATATTTATTTAAGTGTAAATAAATCCTAGAAAAATTAAATAAAAATATATTTTAGTATATAAAAATAAGTTATAATTTTATAAAATAAGTAAATAAAATAAAAAAATCAAAATACAAAATAAAAATAAAACACTCAAAAATATAGATAAATATAGCTATATATTAACCCTAAAACGTAACTTGTAATTAGATATACTAAAAATAAATAAAAATCATAATAAAATAATTTGTAAAATAATATACATTTCTTATTTTATAACTTAAAATTATTAAAATCATTTATTACTTCTTTTTTATTTTTTAAATCCTTTTAGGTTGTTTTTTCCTGGTTGGTCCACGTGGACCAACCAGGTGGCGAGGGGGGTTGACCCCAGTCAACTTCTCTAACCCGCCCTGCAACCTCTGACACCCCTCGTTTCCTCCTCGTTTTGCCCAATTTTGGGCTTGATCCTTGCATTATTTAGCATCGATTCCTTCGTGACTTTTTATCCTCGTTCATTGATCTTTCACGCGCACTGACCACCTCGAGGATTGCATCATGGATTCACACGCTCTTCTTCGATCTTTGGATCCTGTCGATCATGTTGTACAAAAACCCACCTTGACTTCCTTCCCATATTTGAACCCCAATTGACTAAGTTCTACCTCTCCCTTTTGGAGCCCTGGATAGAGGAAGGTGACACCTTCCTCCGTTGCCCTTTTTCGGTGGAGTTGAGCATGGTTGAGGACTAGTTCCACCATCTCTGGCCACCGGCTGTTGAGGTCCTTCTTCCCAGTTTAGGCCAGTGAGGTACCACGTCTTCTTGCATTTCCTAGCCTAGGTTTAACTCTAGATTCAAATCCTGCATTTTTTTTATGTTTTTATAGCGTGTTTTTGCTTAAAAATACACCTTCGAAGTTCGCCGGAGTTCCATCTCTGGCGAACCTCCCACAATTATCTTCTCATCCGCGACGCATCATTCCATGCTCACTCCTTTCCTCCACATTTCCCCACGCTCCATTTCATTCGCTCATCCAGATCCATCGTAGATATGGACATTCGTGACTCCTCTCCGCTCGTCGAAGGCACGATCACCTGCACCACCTTGCCTCCATTCCACCCATTAGAAGCCCAGGATCCCCTTCATTTTTGAGATGACCCTTCTTGTAGGACCTGGAGGCTTCAGACCCCATGAGGGGTCGATTTTTGTGTCATTGTAGGTACGTAGAGACCACACTCTTCTTCAACCTTGCGGCGATGCACCGGTACTATCCAAGCCATAAGCCATTTTGACACCGTCGGTCGTTCAAGGACCCTTCCAGGAGTCATTGGATACCTTTTTGCAACGAAGGAGGTGTTGTAGTAGCGCCTAGTCATCGATTGAAGCTCGAGCCATGCCGTGTTGCTCCCTGTTCTTGTAGGGGGTTAAGACTGTTGGATCGAGCCTCTCTTCTAGATACTTCAACCATCATCCGATCAAGTCTGCCATGACCATTGGAACCCTGAGAGATTATCTAATTTGGGTCGTTCTCTGTGAAGCAGTATCAAGCGACGAGAACATGACACGTGTCAAGTGAACCCATACCCGTCGTTCAATCGAGCCTTGTACTAGGTATTTGCACATCCAACCCAGTCTTATTTTGTATTGATTATATAGCCTATAAAATTTCCTTTGTGATTTAAATATTATTGTAATATTTGTGACTAGGACCCCAAACTTTCTTTAATTGCATCTGGGTCCTCGACCACATCACCTCACATGCTTGTGCGTATGAGGTGCGGGCATTTTGTAGAGGACCCCTTATGGGTTATGATATTTGTATTTAGTCTAAAAAATTTTTTGTACGTTGTATATTTTTGTGAAATTTGCGTATTAGCCCCTAGACTTAATTTTATTTACAAAAATACCCATGCTAATAATGCATTTTCTTTTTGTTTCCTCTTGTTATTTAAAATAGTTATTGTTTTAAAAAACTACCAAAAAGTATGATAAGCTCCTGAATGCTTGAAATTTCATGCTCATATTTTATTGTATCATTTTAGGATTTTATTTATTTTTAGAAAAATAAAAAATGGCACCATTTGTTTCTGTTTACAATAGAAAATATTTAAAAATATAAAAAACTTTTGAAAAATTACAAAAACAATATTTTTTATTTATTTATTATTTTACAACTTGAGACCAAAATTAACTAAAAATATAAAAAGAAAACTCTTAAAAATAAAAAAAACCCTAAAACTTTTAAAAAAAATTATGAAATTCCTAAAAACTACAAAAATGGATTTTTTTGTATTTTATAAATTTCTTTATATTATTATTAATTAAATAAAATTGATTTATAAATTTTTGGACTTGATTTTCTATTTTTAATTTCCATTTTAATTTTGGTTATTTAATTAAACCATGATTTATGGTATTTTTGACTTTTGAAATATATAAAAATTAGCAAGATTATCCAAAAAATCATAAAAATAGTAAAAAATATTTACCCAAAAATATTTTATTTCCTGAATTTTGAGTATTTCTATAAGTATTTATATCCATAATAGCTTATATTGTATATATAACCTTATATATATTCATCTGTCTTTATAAAAGAAAAAAATAAGAAATCTAAAAATATTAAAAGAAAATATGAAATAGAAAATTAAAAGAAAATACAAAATTATAGAATAAAAACAAAATAAAAATATAAAAAATTAAAAACCCCACAAAAAAGTAATATAGACAAATGTTTCACAATCACTGTTGCATTCTTTTGCACAATCTAGCCTTTTCTGCTCCCTGTGTTTGACACTCTACATTACTTACACTATACACATATTTTATAGAGTTAAATAAAATAAATTTTAACTCTACACTTTAATTTCGTTGCTTGATATTTAATTGTGGGTTAATTTTTGTATGAAGTAGTGTTTCTTGCGGGTCACAACAACGACTGTCTCTGCCTTGTGTGAGACATATTTTAGACCCATGAAAGCCCTCTTCAACACTAGGTATGAGTTAATCTCATTCTAAACCATGAGATTACATTATCTCATGCAATTTCTAAGATTATCTCGCAAAAATATTTCGTAATTATCTTGTGAAGATTGCAATCATGCCATTGGAATTATGTAAATCACATTCACAAACTAAAACAAAATGTAATTATATTTTCAATTATTCCTCAAATGTGAATCCAATTCACATCAATAATTAATCAACAAATATAAATAACAAATAGTCTCTCTTATATATTATAAATCACATTTATAATATATATGAATAATTGGATAGTGTTATCCACATTATTCATATCCATAATATTTAAATCATATTTAATTATATTAAATTATCATTCTTATGCATTCAAATAATATGAATCAAATTCACATTGTTTATGATAATTAAATCACATTTAATTATCAATTACCCAATGGTTAGATATAATTCAACAATGGAATTATTCTTGAACTCTTTCAAGAATAATGTGTTTTCTCCGTAGATACTTGGAGATAAGGATATGCGGATTGTACATTCCATGTAAGTGACTTGGATATTGAGATCATATCTAAAATCCAGATCTCATGGACCTCTCATAGATGCTTGATATAATCAACGCCGTAAATATAATCTTCTCCTTACATCTGAATCTCATTCAGATCAATGTCCAAGACTTGGACCAAGATCATATTACTTATCTACTAAGAGGAGTCACTAAAATCCAGACCTGTTGCATCACTCCCTCGGAATGGAAGTGTCATGGTTATATAATCGTTTATGATCACATCACCCTAAGGTATTCCTAATACTTGTATATTATGCATACTGAAGACCTAAGATAAACCCAAAGATATAGATCAATTTTACACTATCATCTTTAGGGTTTCAACATAAAGTTTTTCATTCTTGGTCATTGGGATTCGATATCGATCATATGCTTTCCAAAAGCATATATCATACCTACAATATCTTATCATGCTTCCGAAGCACGATGACCATGCATGGAATTTGACCAGTCCCAATACCTCATGAGTGAGCTCATGTCTTCTAGTTCACAAGTGAACCTGTATGATACTTTTGAGAGATCGTATTACTCATATGACCTCATATGAACACCGGATTGCCGGTATATGGACTTTGGTTACGTCATCAACTTATTAGTCTGCCAAATGCACACAGTCAGACATACAACAACACATATGTCTCCGGTCAGAGAATGTGTGCCTATATCGTGACAGTATACGACATAGGACTTTGGTTATCTCGATCTCGTTAAGTCAACTCTTTGACCTAACTAATCTAACATCTTTGAATCTCTATTCCCATGCAAAGGACCTGCATCAAGAGAAAGGTCAGATATCATCCTAATGACAAAGGATTTCCATATCCTACTTAGGATGGAGTTCATCTCTTAACAATCATTTGACGATGCTTGATGAGTCCTCAATTTAACTCTCTAGATATTCATTCAATCATCGACCTCTATGATTCAATCATTGAATCAATAGTTGTACGATCATTAAGATGGCCATGGTACATAACCCTAATTGTACAGAGGGACCTTATAGTGCATTCATTCATTTAATCCAGATAGGGAGTGAATGAATCAATAACATTTATTGATAAATCAAATATTACAATAACATTTATTGTAAGAATGGCCATCTCGGGCTGACATGGTTAACAGTCTCCCACTAGCCCTCAAAACCATTCAAGTACAATACTTAAACCCATTCTCATTACATGCTGGTCGAAAACCTTATGTGTCAGAGGTTCGGTAAGAGGATTAGCAACGCTGCCGGCAAAGGCCACCTTGGTGATGATGATCTCACCACGCTTTTCAATCTCCCGAATGATGTGTATTTCCTTTCTACATTCTTCTCTTTTGATGCCATCTGGGTTCTTTCACCTCAGCGATGGCTACCGTGTTATCATAGAGTAATGGGATGGGAGTATCGGAGGAAACTATGCCATGTTCCAGGATTAACTTATGCAACCACATTGCCTCCTTTGTAGCATATGATGCGACAATGTATTCGGCTTTTGTTGTTGAATCTATTGTAGTGCCATGCTTCTTGCTTCACCATCTCACAACATTACTGTTCAATAGGAACACAAACCCTGATGTCGAATTTCGATCATTAATATCTGACTAGAAGTATGAATCTGTGTATCCCAAGACTTGCAGATCATCATCTCCATAGACTAAGACGTAATCTTGTGTCCGTCTTAGATACTTGAAAATGTTCTTCATTGCATTCCAATGGTGTTCTCCATAGAAGGATTGTTAACGACTTACCACTCCCACTGCATGGCAGATATCTGGACTAGTACACATCATGGTGTACATTAAGCTTCCTACAACTGATGCATAAGGCATCCAATCATGGCCTTCTTTTCCTCAATAATTTTAGGAGCTATCCCCTTAGATAGATGGATACCATGTCTTAAGGGGAGGAAACCTTTCTTGGAACCATCCAAATGAAAACGTTTAAGAATTTTCTAAATGTACCCATGTTGTGATAATACCAATATCCTCTTTTCTCGATTTCTGAACAACTTTAGACCCAAGATGTAAGAGGCTTCTCCAAGATCTTTCATCTCGAAGGTATGGTATAGCCAAATCTTAACACTCGTCATCATCCATATATCATTCCCGATGATATGCATGACATCTACGTAAAGCATGATGAACACAATGGTCCTCCCACTAAGCTTCTTGTACATACAATGTTCATCAAGATTCTGCACAAAATCATAACTCTTTATGGTTTCGTCAAATCTAATGTTCCATCTACGAGAAGCTTCTTTAGGCCAATAGATGGAGTTCTGCAGCTTACATACTTTACCTTACTCGGTTATGAAGCCCTGGGGCTGCTTCATATAGATATCCTCCTCGAGGTATTTATTGAAGAAAGTTGTCTTGACATACATCTGTCAGATGTCGTAGTCAAGAGATGCGGCTATAGCTAGCAGTGTCATGATGGACTTAAGCATAACCACATGAGAGAATATCTCATCGCAGTCAACACCTTCTCTTTGTGTGTAGCCTTTGTCTAAGGGTCGTTCCTTGAAAGTCTCCACTTTCCCATCAGGTCCCCTCTTTCTCTTGAAGATCTATTTACACCCAATGGGTTTTACCCCTTCAAGGGGATCCTTTAGGGTCCATGCACCATTCTTATGCACGGAGTAAATCTCTGACTTCATTGCTAGCATCCATTTATCCATGTCATGATAAATGTGTAATTCTTATGCTATTGGTCTACTAAATGTACACAGTCAGGCATACAACAATACATCTGTCTCCGATCAGATGATATGTGCCTATATCGCGACAACATACGACATAGAACATTGGTTATCTCCATATCGTTACGTCAACTCTTTGACCTAAATAATCCGACACCTTTGAATCTCTATTCCCTTGCAAAGGACCTACATCAAGAGGTCGGTCAGATATCAGCCTAATGAGAAAGGATTTCCATATCCTACTCAAGATGGAGATCATCTCTTAACAATCATTTGACGATGCTTGATGAGTCCTTAATCTAACTCTTTAGATATTCATTCAGTCATCAGCATCTATGATTCAATCATTGAATCAACAACTGTATGATCATTAAGATGGCCATGATACGTAATCCTAATTGTATAGAGGGATCTTATAGTGCATTCATTCATTTAATCTCAGAGAGAGAGTGGAAGAATCAATAACTTTTATTGATAAATCAAATATTACAATAAAATTTATTGTAAGAATGGTTTGCCTCGGGACCACATGGTAAACAATCTCCCACTAGCCCTCAGAACCATTCAGGTACAATCCTTAAACCCATACTCATTACATGCTGATCAAAAAACTTCCGTGTCAGAGGTTTGGTAAGAGGACTAGCAACGTTGTCGGCAAAGACCACCTTGGTGATGATGATGTCACCACACTTTTGAATCTTCTGAACGATGTGATATTTCCTTTCCACGTGCTTTCTCTTTTGATACCATCTAGGTTCTTTTGCCTCGGCAATGGCTCCCGTGTTATCGTAGAGTAATGGGATGGGGGTATCGGAGGAAACTATGCCAAGTTCTAGGATGAACTTGCGCAACCACAACGCCTCCTTTGCCGCATCTGGTGCGACAATGTATTCGTCTTCTGTTGTTGAATCTGTTGTAGTGTCCTACTTGCTTCTCCATCTCATAGCACCACCGTTCAACAGGAACACAAACTTGATTTCGACTTTGATCATCAATATATGATTGGAAGTCTGAATCTGTGTATCCCAAGACTTGGGGATCACCATCTCCATATACTAAGACGTAATCTTGTGTCCATTTTAGATCTTGCAAATGTTCTTCATTGCATTCTAATGTTGTTCTCCATAGAAGGATTGGTAACGACTTACCACTCCCACTGCATGGCAAATATCTGGACTAGTAAGCATCATGGCGTACATTAGTCTTTGTACAACTGATGCATAGGGGCGTCCACTCACGACCTTCTTTTCCTCAACAGTTTGAGGAGCCATCCCTTTAGGCAGGTGGATACCATGTATTAAGGGGATGAAACCTTTCCTGGAACTATCCATACGGAAACGTTCAAGAATTTTCTTAATGTACCCATATTGTAATAATCCCAATATCCTTTTCTTTCTTGATTTCTGAACAACTTCAGACCCAAGATGTAAGAGGCTTCTCCAAGATCTTTCTCCTCGAAGGTATGGTGTAGCCAAATCTTAACACTGGTCATCATCCATGTATCATTCCCAATGATAAGGATGCCATATACGTAAACCACGACGAACACATTGGCACTCCCACTAAGCTTCTTGTACACACATGGTTCATCAGGATTTTGCACAAAATCATAACTCTTTATGGCTTCGTCAAATCTGATGTTCTAGATACGAGAAGCTTGTTTGAGCCCATAGATGGAGTTCTTCAACTTGCATACTTTACCTTACTCGGTTATGAAGCCCTAAGGCTGCTCCATATAGATATCCTCCTCGAAGTATCCATTGAGGAAAGCTGTCTTGATGTCCATCTGCCAGATGTCGTAGTCAAGAGATGCGGCTATAGCTGGCATTGTCCTGATGGACTTAAGAATAGCAACATGAGAGAATGTCTCATCGTAGTCGATGCCTTCTCTCTTTGTATAGCCTTTGGCTACGAGTCATGCCTAAAAAGTCTCCACTTTCCCATCAGGTCCCCTCTTTCTCTTGAAGATCCATTTACACCCAATGGGTTTTACTCCTTCAGGTGGATTCTTTAGGGTCGACGCATCTTTCTTTTACGTGGAGTCAATCTCTGACTTCATTGCTAGCATCCATCTATCCATGTCATGATTCATGTGTGCTTCATCAAATGAAGCCATTGTCAGTTTCTCCTGACACATGGAATACATACCTTTCAAGCGGCTCAACAACCTTCGAACTCCTTTGAAGAGGTATGGGTGTTTCATCTTTATTCATCACTTCAGTTTTTGGTTCAGGAAACTCAGAATCCCCAGTGGGCTTAATGAGTTCCTCTACTTCGTTTATGTCTTGACCTTTAAGGAAGTCATCCTCCAGAAATCTCACATCTCTAGAGGCAAAAACCTAATGGGTCTTAGGGTCATAAAGCTGGTATATAATACTGTCTTTAACATACCTAATGAAGTAGCACTCTCGAGTGCAAGATTCTAGCTTACTTACATCCATGTTCTTCACATGGACCAATCAACCCCAAATCCTTAAGTGTTTAATACTAGGTTTGGTTCTATACGAGAGCTAATGAGGAGTCTTAGGTACATACTTGCTAGGAGTCTTGTACATCATATATATTGCACTCTCTACCGCATAAACCCATAAACTAAGTGGTAAATGTGCTTTGCTCATCATTGAACAGACCATATCCATGATAGTCTTGTTGTGTCTTTCAGCAACACCATTAAGTTGGGTGGGTCTAGAAGGAGTGAGATTGGAGACAATTCCATTCTCTTTAAGGTATTCCTTGAATTCATCTAAGAGGTACTCGCTACCTCGGTCAGATCGAATCTATTTAATCTTCGTATCTGTTTGATTCTCAATCAAAACCTTGAACTCCTTGAACTTTTCAATGGTTTCAGATTTATGACGCAGTAGGAAGATAAACCTCTATTGCGAATGGTCATCAATAAATGCCAAATAATATCGATATTTATTTCGAGTCACGGTACTGAAGGGATTCCATACATCAGCATGTATTAGGTCAAGAATACCTTCGCATCATGTAACCTTATTACAAAAAGACATCCTAGTCTTTTTACCTCGAATGCAATGTTCGCATGTAGACAAAGATTGAACTTGTAGAAAATCTAAGGGTCCATCCTTTATCAATCTATCGATCATGTCAATAGATAAATGACCAAGCCTTTGATGTCAAATCATATTCCAATGATTTAATACTCTCTGGATTTTTTAGGATTTTTATTAGTTGTTGTAACATTCATGAAATGTTCACTATTGCATAATTCATAGAGTCCACCAAAAGGCAAGACATCATCCGCAATATGTTTATCATAATGAGTTATGATAATTTATTACAGAAAAGGAATGAATATCTGCTTCTAACAAGCTTAGATATAGATATTAAATTCCTCCTGACTCCAGGTACATAAAGACGCTCTTTAAGTACTAGGACCCTTCCACTAGATAATGATAGTTGACAGGTCCTGACGGCAACTATTAGAGCACTTGCATCAGATCCCATCTAGATGACTATCTACCCTTCATCTAGACTCTTAGTTTCTTGAAATAGATGAAACAAATTGCATACATGAATAGAAGCACTCGAAGCTATAAACCAACTTCCTTCTCGTCCAATGAGAAAATTAGTTTCGATGATGAAAGTAGATTACATACTTGATGGGGCTTTATCTTTATCAATAGACTTCAGGTAATCCGGACAATTACGCTTCCAGTGCCCAGGATTATTGTAGTGATGACATGCATTGGTTTTCTTTGATGCTATAAAAGTGGATGCATTGAAAGATGAGAGAACTCCTTGACTCTTCTTCTTTCTCTTATGGATCGGACCCTTCTGAAAACCATGATTCTGACTGCACTTTCCTTTGACTTGTGCAACTATTGCACTACCAGAGGGGCTATTCTTCTTCATTACATCTTTTGGAGACTATAATGTAGCCCATAGCCTAGCATTAGTATAATCAACTTTGCTCATGTGGTACGTGACCACAAAGTTGTTGAAAGACTTCGGGAGTGATAACAGAATGAAGTCAGCTTGCATGTCTGCGTCCAAGTCAGCCCCCAGGGTTTCCAGCTCAGAAAGGTACCCAAACATTTGGAGTACATGTTCTCTGACAGAGGTCCCCTCCTGCATCTTGCAGTGAATAAGTTCTTTCATGATGTTGTAAGTTGTGTGCGATTTACATCACCGAACATTAATCTAAGATCTAGCATGACTTCTTGGCAAGTGTTCATTTCCACTTGCTGCTTTTAAAGCACATTGAACAATGAACCCAGAATGTAGCATCTTGCTAGATTATGATCTTTATCATATTTATCATTAAAGGAATTTTCTTCCGGAGTCTTCAAGTCTGTGTACTTGTCCTTTGAAAGCACATAAGAGATGCGCTCAACACATAGGACAAGATATAAATTTTGGATCCAATCCCAATAATTTGGTCCAATCAGCTGATTGACCTTCAAGAGTCTATTAAGAGCGTTCATGGACTTCATTTTCTAAAATTAAGAATGTACTATGTTAGAATATATAATAATATATTCAATTGTTTTTTTATTAAGTAATTTTTAATCAAATTAGCCTTTCTTTTTTAACTTTAAAAGTTCATTCCCTTAATCACTTTCAAAGTAAGAGATATACTTACTGTTATATCTCTAGCAAGAACTGGGATCTCCTCTTTACCTTTGTCACATCCCAATAATATGAGAACTTGCAACTCGAATAAAAACAAATGATATTGCATTCCGCCTTGCAAGTCCAACTTGCATGTTCCAATTCGATCGTTAACACTTGAGCCCACCACCCCTAAGGTGATGTTGACCCATTACTATTTGAACCAACCGTAAACAGGCTTAAAACGCGGTATATGCAATCCAATATTGTCCCAATAATATGAGGACTCGATAATGGGGTCCCTACGTATACGACCTTACTCTTTCAAGAAGAAAAGAGCTCGATCCATATGCGCTTGTATTCAGGAGCTATCACTTTGGATAGACGTCTCCTACATACAATCTCTGACGACAGAACCCTTTGCTTTGACGGGAGAACATGGATGTCACTTATGTAATCCTCCACCTCATATTCAAGTCTAATTAATTGTCATGAATCACATTCATATAATTAATTCTTCTAAGGGAAATACACATCTATTCATAATAGAGTGTTTTAGTTGGATATAATTAATTTAATCACATAAAATCAATTATCAATTTAATTCAACCAACAAACTTGATTGTTACTTGAAAGGATGGTATTATCTCAAAGTATGCATTATTCGAATTTTAGTAATTAAAAAAATACATGATGACCGCTCATGCATTATCCCTTCCCTACCCACTTTCATGGCCAGTACCGACGGGTGTGGGATAAACCGCTCATGAAGCAATCTGGTGCCTCAACGCTCCCCAACCAGACACCATAACCACCTCAGGTTAGGATAATGTCGATTGATCACTTGTACTTGAGATGATAATCGATTTTTTAGTCGAAATTATACCATATAATAATAACCATTTTGATTAAAAGAAAATTTTCTAAACAAATTCCCTATCCTATTTAAGCAATTTCTTTGGTGGAAAGTAGACCATGTAACAAATTTGTGATCTAGATCATATCTAATCAATTATTGGTTAAGGTAATGTAATTTACTGAAATAATTATATAAAATATTTCTCAATATTTATCCTTAATTATTCCAAGAAGTTAACTATTAATTTCACTAAATTCTTAAATGGCAATCACAAGGTTCTTGATTAAGAATTTAAATTCCAACAGTGAGCCTCACTAACTAATATTATCATATCTCAATCAATTTAAATCCAAATCATGTAAAGTAGGTCTTCAAAGTTTACTAATTTGATTTATAACAGAAACTAAGTGATTAGCACGCATTTTCAAGCGTTTGAAAACATTAACTAACTCTTTAATTACATCAAGATTCTCCATCCATGAAACAATGGATATATGTTCATTAAAAAGATCATAACTTGAGGTTATCAAATTCCCAATCACAAAAACTCAAATCCCAAGTTTCCTTATTTAATGGGTAACATTATCCAAGTGATAATTTTATGTTTAAACATCTTCCTAAGTTTATGGATCGTATCTAAAATCTCCAACCTGGCTTTGATATCACTTGAAAGATATGGAATAATCCTTAAGTGTATTATGGAAGGGTGAGGATCACAACATATATGATCGAGAGCAACTAGTCGTACTAGTTGCTCGATACAACGGAATCTAAAAAAAATAATCGATGTAACCACATGATCCAAGAATACTTCTTTGATTGTTTCATCTAACCACATAGTATATATAAGAATACCTCTTCTAGCGTGGTTGCAGTCGAGCCTCTAAGAGAAGAGACCTCCTATCTCAAGTCCGATCCGTTGATGGAGATGCTTGCAAGCGTAGAGATGAGTCGTATGCCTCTCGCAATCCAAGTTTATGATCCAAGAAATGGATCTCCAGATATCATTTCACGAGATCGAACACCTTCTTCATGAGCAAGATGCACCAAAGAAGATGGAGATCCAAGAGTCGTCGAAGTAACAGCACAACAGCGATGCGATGACGAAGGCGACCTTATCAATATGGATAAAGTGGACAACCACTCAAGAAGAGAGAAGAGTTGGTGTGAGAATGAGATAGAGAGAGATGTTTTACAATTTGTCTAAAGAGCAATGGATGGCTCTTCTTTTATAGGGTTTTGGGAGTCCATGGATCTCAATCCATGGATAACACAAAATCAATGGATGATATTAAATTGTATTAATTTCAATGGCCATGGTTTTGTTGTAAAAATACAATAAAAAATAATTTAATTTAAATTAATATATATTGATAAATCAATATAATTAATTTGAAAATTAAATCATTTAATCTTGAATATAATGGAGGAAGAGATTGCCTCATCTCCTAAAAAGGGGGGGGACAACCACCAAGTCCCTTCGGGACAATGTGGTCGTCCACCCTCCTGACTACGTATGAGTCAATCTCATTCCAAATCATGATATTACATTATATCATGCAATTTTCAAGATTATCTCACAAAAATATTTCATAATTATCTTGTGAAGATTGCAATCACACCATTGGAATTATGTGAATCATGTCCACAACCTAAAACAAAACGTAATTATATTTTCAATTAATCATCCAATGTGAATCCAATTCACATCAATAATTAATAAACTAATATAAATCACAAAGAATCTCTCTATTATACATTATAAATCACATTTATAATATATATGAATAATTGAATAGTGCAATCCACATTATTCATATCCATAGTAATTAAATCACATTTAATTATATTGGATTATCATATTCATGAATTCAAATAATATGAATCAAATTCACATTATTTATGATAATTAAATCACATTTAATTATCCATTTCTCAATTCTTAGATATAATTCAATAATGAAATTATTCTTGAACTCTTTCAAGAATAATGCGTTTTCTCCGTAGATACTTGGAGATTAGGACATGGCGATTGTACGTTCCACATATAATGACTTGGATATTGAGATCATATCTCAAATTCAGATCTCATGGACCTCTCATAGATGCTTGATTTAATCAAGGACATATATCTAATCTTCTCATTTCTTTTGAATCTCATTCAGATCAATGCCCAATACTTGGACCAAGGTCAAAGTACTTCTCTACTAAGAGGAGTCATTAAAGTACATACATGTTGCATCACTCCCTCGAAATGGAAGCATCATGGTTATACAATCGTTTATGATCACATCACCCTCATGTATTCCTTATACCTATACATCCTGCATCTGAAAGACCTAAGATGAATCCGAAAATATAGATCAATTTTACACTATCATATTTAGGGTTTCATCATCAAGTTTCTCATTCTTGGTCATTGGGAGTCAGTATCGATCATATGCTTTCCAAAAGCAAATATCATACCTACAAATTCTTCTCACACTTCTAAAGTGCGATGACCATGCACGGAATTTGATCAGTCCCAATACCTCATGAGTGAGCTCATGTCTTCCGGTTCACAAGTGAACCTATATGATCCTTTTGAGAGATCGTATTACTCATATGCCCTCATATGCACACCAGCTCACCGGTGTATAGACCGTGGTTAGGTCATCAAACTATTGGTCTGCCAAATGTACACACTCAGACATATAGCAACACATCTGTCTTCGATCATAGGATATATGCCTATATCGTGACAGTATACGACATAAGACTTTGGTTATCTTGATCTCGTTAAGTCAACTCTTTGGCTTAACTAATCTAACACCTCTGAATCTCTTTTCCCATGTAGAAGACCTGCATCAAGAGGTCGCCCATATCCTACTCGGGCTGGAGATCATCTCTTAACAATCATTTTACAATGCTTGATGGGTCCTTAATCTAACTCTTTAAATATTCATTCAAGCATCATCATCTATGATTCAATCATTGAAGCAACAACAATATTATCATTTGGATGGCCATGGTACATAACCCTAATTGTACAGAGCGACCTTATAGTGCATTCATTCATTTAATCTCAGATAGGGAGTGAAAGAGTCAATAACTTTTATTGATACATCAAATATTACAATAACATTTATTGTAAGAATGGTTCGTCTGAGGCTCACATGGTTAATAAAAAGAAGTTTGAGGCAAGTTTTCAATGTAAAAGAAAACCAACTCGGATTCATGCCAGGTCACTCAACTATTGAAGACATCCATTTGATGAGGAGAACATTGAAGACTTATAGAGCTAAAAAGAAGAGCCTCCATATGAATTTAATTGATTTGGAGAAGGCTTATTATTCTATCCCACATGAAATATTATGGAGAGTTTTGGAGAAGAAACAAGGACATGTCCTATACATTAATCTAATAAAGATATATATATGATAGGGCTTTATCTTGTGTAAGGATCCAGTTTGGGAAGACCGACTATTTTGACATCAATATTGGTTTACAACAAGGTTCAACGTTGAGTCTATTTCTTTTTATTTTAATTTTGGACGAGTTGACAAGTTACATTTAGGATGAGATACCTTCGGGTATGTTATTTGGTTATGATATTGTGTTGATTGATGAGACTAGAAATAGAGTAACTGAGAAGCTTGAGGTCTGGAGACTAAGATTGAATATATAAAGTGCACTTTTAATGGAAGCAATGATGAAGGAATCGAGGTAAACATTGGTGATGATAACATTTGGAAAAGAGATTCTTTTAGATATCCAGGATCTATTTTGCAATATGTTGCTGAAATTGATGGAGGTGTTACTAATAGAAAAAATGCAGGACGACTGAAGTGCAGAGGAGCCTCTGTTGTTCTCTGCGATAAGAAAACTACTTTAAAAATTGAAGTAAAGGTCTATAAAATAGCCATAATACATGTTATGCTATAACGATTTGAATGGTGGCCTATGAACCATATACATGTTCAGAGAAGGACAGTACTGAAAATGAAAATTCAAAGGTGGATATGTGGACACATGCGTAAAGATCTAATTCGGAATGATGCAATTAGAAGGAAAGTTGGTGTAGCTCCAAGCGAGGATAAGATGCGAGAAAACTGCTTAAGGTGGTAAGGCCATTTGCAAAGGAGGTCAGTCGATGCACCAGTTAGGAGGTTAAACCAGCTAAGAGATGGTCAAGACAACCCAAGAAGTGTTTAAATGAGACTATACGAAGGGGTCTTAGTTTTTTGGATATAAGCCCGAGATTGACACAAGATAAATAAGAATGGAGGCAAAGAATCCATGTAGCCGATCCTACTTAATTGCAGGAAAAGGCTTTGTTGTTGTTAATGATAATTTTTGTAGATAAATAAATACATGCAAAAACCAGACATGCTATGAAAATGATGCAATGGACTCAAATGGTATTTTTTTAGTACTTTTATGGATTAAGTAAGGCTATAAAAATTAGGGAAGTGGATTATATATAGGTGGATCAAGTTAACCAGCTTAAGTCAGAATTGGTCTTTTTTTCCTGATTTTTTTATTTTGATTTTTATGTAATTTATTAAATCATAAAATAAAATAAAGAGATGAGTGGAATATGCACTTGAATTGATAGGTCAAAATCAGCAAAAATGCAAACTGCATAGTTAGGTCCTAAAATCAAATTTTTACAAATGAATTCTGATTCTTTTGAATGTGGTCTTGATTTACAGATATTTGAATGTACAATAATTCAAATTTGAGTAGAGTTCATTTGGATATTGTATAAGAGAGATACCAATGTTTACAGTTTTTTTGTCCTGAAATTAGGATTTCAGATTATTTTGAATACGTACAAGTTAGAATTTTTAGGATTTTCATTGATTAAAATTAGTGATATGTACATAATGAAGTTGGTTTCATATCAATGGGAGTTAACATGAATTAACTAAAAATAAGTGAAGTTAGGTGAAAAGATGCAAATGAATATGAATGCATAAATGAATGATAATTTATGCAACGTTCATGAAAGTTAATTTTATGATATTAACATATGAATGCAGCTAATTCTCAAGACAAATCTCTATTTTCAATTAATTAGAGTGATGAATCACATATTCATCAATGATCCATGCTCTTGAAGACACTTGAGTGTCTTTAGTAGAGTACTCGCTGGTAGGGTATGCAGAGCGGTGGTGGAATGACACCAAGGAGTACTTGATATAGCTCATCATTTAGAAGGTTTTCTTTGACAAGTTCTGTACATAGTTCTACCTGGACCATTGGGTAGATGATTGGAGGAGAGAGTTTGCTGAACTGACCCAAGGTTCTATGACATCATAGGAGTACCTAATCTGTTACATGGACTTGTCTCGCCATTCCCATACTACTACAGCTTATCCACAAGAGAACTTGCAGAAAGTTCGTTTGAGGGACGTAGGAGGAGGTCCAAGATAGACTCTCCACTTTGGACCTTACCTCCATCAAGTAGGTGTTGATGAAGGTGACAAGTTGGGAGGCTATTTAGAGCTAGCAACTTGCAGGAAAAATTCAACCTAGATCGGTAGTACAATAGGACAACATCGAGATTCAATCCATCCTAGTAGAGATCATTTTTTACACATATTTACATCAACACAAATAACTAGCGGTCTCAATTCGTCTCACACATTAGGACATGCTTTTACTAGTCGTGGTGCAACATCTTCTCAACCTCCAGTACACCCACAGGGCCATGAAGCGCAAGGAGACAGTTCTGGAAGATCGCTCTCATAACAAGTTTTCCACTACCATCAGCTTTATCACATCATATTCACAGTGTCCCCTACGATCTAGTCTTTTGGGTACACCTCAACAGAGTATGATGTCCAGTGGTTCATCATATACACATGGATCATGTTTTCGCCGTAGAGACATAGGCTTCCAATGCCCTCCACCGCAATAGACTTATACTGCATCATGATCAAGTACTTCATCGATACAATGAGAGTTGAATGTCATTTCTCAAAGGCAGGACCATGCCTCAAGTTCAGTTGTTAGAAATATGACTCTATATATAGACTTTTATTTCACAGGTTGTTTGACTTTGGTGTCATGCTTTTGTTTTGTGTACATCACTTATACCCACACTAGGTAAGTTCCACGAGTATCAAATCTTCTTACTTCCTCAATGATTTTGGGGGTCAGGTATTAATCATAAAACATGCAATAGAGGGTGTGCCAATACATATCAAATGACAATTTATACTCATATTCCTTTTATTGATTCAATTATTTTAACATCATTATGGTTATGAACTAGATGGAAAAGCATCATATTCTCTCAATTGGATCCGTCCTTACCTGACAAACATATTCACCCCATGCATCACGTGATTAAGACCATGCGATGGGAGGATATTCCACTAATTAAAGTAGTTAGACATAGGCATAATACTGAGAAGGCTACATGGGAACCAAAGACTAACATTAGGGATAAGTATCCTCATTTGTTTCTGACTATAAAAGCTTCAAGTTCTAGTTTAATTTTCTTTGATATTTTATGGGTTTCATCATTTTCTTTGAAATTTTTATGGGATTATTCCATTTAGATTTTTATGGATCGCATGAATATGAGATTGGGAAGGAACACACGTCGATACTGAAGGACAAGACTTCCTTTGAGATTTTTATAATTGTGAGATCACGAGGCTTGGGTATGTGTTAAAATACAAAATACGGTATATGTATCAGATGCTGATAGAATCTGGTCTCGATTCGATTCACAATTTTTTATCATACTCTCATACATTTTCGTTCACTTCCTTTTAGATTCAGACCTAATCTAATATCCAAATTTAGTAAACCAATATCGGAGAGCATGTATATATATGAATCAGAGAGCGAGCATATATATAGACAAATCGGAGACATGCTCTCCGGTTCAAATATATAAACATGCTCTCCGGTTCAGAATTTGAGGTGCATGTTTGAATCGGAGAGCGAGCATACACACACACACACATACATACATACATATATATATATATATATATATATATATATATATATATATATATAATGGGAGCTGAGAGCCTACACCCAGGGGTGTAGGTAACTACCTACACCCGGCCTTCTTTTTCATGATTTTTGAGTTTTTTGAATGAAACCTTAGGGGGATTTTCTTAATATATTGAGATGAATATGTGTTTCAAGTTTCATACAAAACAAACATTCCTATCATGTTCATCTAGAAGGTGTCATTTTCAGCAATTCTGAGACCGTTAAAATTTGACGGTCTTGATGAAGATGATAGGAGTCTTGAATTAAGTTGAATTTTGAATGACACCATGATGATATATAGTGATCTAATTCCTCAAACGTTTCATTTCAAAAAATTCAAAAAATAATGAAAAAATGAATCGGGTGTAGGTAGTTACCTACACCCCTGAGTGTAGGCTCCCTTTTCCCTATATATATATACATATATACATACATATATATATATATATAATGTGGTGTTGCTACCTTGTGCGCTTATTATTGTATTTGTTAGTATGGGATGATTTCAGCTATTGTCAAGGAAAAAGAGTGACTGCCAAGCTAATAAATTTAATGGGTTGTGGTGTTTCTAT
Source organism: Ottelia alismoides (assembly GCA_037367405.1). Lineage (NCBI taxonomy): Eukaryota > Viridiplantae > Streptophyta > Magnoliopsida > Alismatales > Hydrocharitaceae > Ottelia > Ottelia alismoides. The sequence goes on along the minus strand of JAZKJV010000834.1, from coordinate 1,462,562 downwards.
GAGTCATAATGCTCGTTTATTGTCTTTGCAAAGGACCAAACTTATCATCATTTTATTCTAAGGATAGTTTTCTTTTTCTTCACACCCAACTTGTATAGTGGTTTCGGGTTATTATGCTTGACATTTCATTGCATCGTTTAGAATGCTCTATAGGCATCAATATGCTTGACATTTCATATAACACTTTTTGGATCGTTTCGTCTAAATAATAATTAGGTATTAAGATTACTTCTTGTAGCGTGGTTGCAATAGAGTCTCGAAACGAAGAGACCTCCTGTCTCAAGTCCGATCCGATAGAGGAGACGCCTGCGAGCGCGTTGATGAGATGCGTGCTCCTCGCAATCCATGTTGGTGATCCAAACGACGAATCTCCTGATCTCGTCACACGAGATCTGACGTCTTCTTCAAGAGTGAAGCGCACCGAAGGAGATGGAGATCCATGAACAAACAATCCGGCAACATAGCGTTGATGCTGCGGCGAAGGTGACTTCTCAAGGGCTCCACGGTGGATGGCCACAATGAGAGGGATGGAGAGAGACTTGGCGTGTAGAGAATGAGAGAGAGCGAGAGAGAAATTGTTGATGATGTTCCTTGAAGAGTAAGGGGTACCTCTTCTTATATAGTATTTTGGGATCCATGGATCTCAATCTATGAACAACACAAAATCAATGGATGAGATTGATTTATGTTTCTTTTAATTGCCATGATCTTGTTGTGAAAACACAACAATAATTAATTTAATTTAATATATATCAATAAATCATTATAAATTAATTTCAAATCAAATTAATTAATCAATCTTGGAGATAATGAGAAGATTGATCATATCACCTAAAAAGCGGGGGCGACCACCCAATCATCTCATGAGATCTCATTATCTCATGAGATCTCATTATCTTATGAGATTCTCATGATATCTCCAATATTTACAAAAAATTTATCGTAAATTATCTCACAAAAATAACTCATAATTATCTTGTGAACACTGCAATCATGCCATTGGAAAAATGTAAATCACATTCACATCCTAAAATAAAATGTAAATTATATTTTCAATTAATCATCCAATGTGAATCCAATTCTCATCAATAATTAATTAACAAATATAAATCATAATAGTCTCTCTCTATTATATTATAAACATTTATAATATAGCTGATTAATATGGACAGTACTATATTCATATCCGTGATAATTAAATCACATTTAATCATCTTGGATCTCTATTCTCATGTGCTCAAATAATATGAATCACATTTATATTATTCACATCTTTGATAATTAAATTACATTTAATTATCTCAGATAACTCTCCTTATAATATGATTCGAATTCATATTATTCATGATAACTAAATCACATTTAATTATCAATTTTGTCATGCTCAGATATATAATATCAACAATAAAATTATCCATGAACTCTTTCAAGGATAATGCGCTTTCTCCGCAGATACATGGAGATAAGGAAATGGCGATTGTATTGTTCCACGTATAGTGACTTGGATATTGAGATCACATCTCAAATCCATATCTTGCGGATCCTCTCATAGATGCTTGATTAAATTAAGACTGTAAATCTAATCTTCTTATTGCATCTGAATCACATTCATATCAATGTCCAACATTTAGACCAAGATCAGATCACTTTTCTATTGAGGAGAGTCATTAAAATCCAGACATGTTTCATCACTCCCAAGGAATAGAAGCGTCATGGTTATACAATCGTTTATGACCACATCACCCTCAGATGTTCCTAATATATGTACATCATGCATACTGGAAGACTCAGAATAATCTGAAGTATTAGATCAATTTTACACTATCTACTTCAGGGTTTTATCATTAGGTTTCTCATTCGATCATTGAGAGTTGGTGTTGATCTTATACTTTCTAAAAGCATATATCATACACAGGTGTTGATCATATACTTTCCAAAAGCATATATCAAACCTACAAATTCAGTCAAACTTCCAAAGCGAGATCACCATGCACGGAATTTGATTCTTCCCAATATCTCATGAGTGAGCTCTTGCCTTCTGGTTTAATAAATGAACCTGTATGATCCCTTTGAGAGATCGTATTACTCATATACCATGCACACTAGTGCGCCTGTGTATTGACCTTGGTTAGGTCATCAACCTATTTATCTGCCAAATGTACATACTTAGACATATAATAACACATCTGTCTTCGATCAGAAGATGTGTGCCTATCATGACAACATATGATATAGGACTTTGGTTATCTCTATCTTGTTAAGTCAACTCTTTGACTTAACTTATCTAGCACCTCCGAATCTCTATTCCTATGTAGAGGATCTACATCAAAAGGTTGGTTAGACATCAGCCTTTAGATAAAGAATTGTCATATCCTTTTCAAGCTGGAGATCATCTCTTAATAATCATTTGAGGGTGCTTGATGAGTACTCAATCTAACTCTTTAGATATTCATCCAAACACCAGCCTCTATGATTCAATAATTGAATCAACAACTGTATGATCATTAAGATGCCCATGGTACATAACCTTAATTGTACTAAGGGACATATTATGAAAATTATCTATTCTTCATTTTAGATCAGGGAATGATATTTGCAATAACATTTATTGCATAATGGCTCATCGTGGGCTCACATGTCCAACAATCTCCCACTAGCCCAAAAAGCCATTAATGGGCTAATCTTTAAACCTGCACTCATATGACAATCATAAGCTATTTAGAAAAATAGCTAGGTAATATGACCAATCACTCTATTCCCAAGAGACTACACTAAATCCTTTTACGACACTTGCATATCTCCAAGTAACTAATGCGAATGTTGCATCTCATGCAACCAATACTCAATCTTGTCAGCTATAGTGTCCTTGACACTAGAGCTTAATAATTATTATTACTAGTATTTCCATAATCCTGATCAGAATACCCTTATTCTGGGAGATCCTGATCTCCTAAGGTATCTGCAGTTAAGACCTTTTAGATCTGACTTAGAGATCACTATCTCTAAAGTCTTATCATCTTCAAAGATAAATGTTATTGCTGCAATAAAGTGTTTTATCTCCATAGTAGGATTAGTAACAACTTAATACTTCCACTGCATGGTAGACATCTAGTATTTGTACACATCTAGCACACACTCGACTTCTCGTAACTGATGCACAAGGGCAAGCAGTTCTAGCATTCACTTCCTCAACTCTTTGAGTTTCTATCCCTTCAGATAGGTTAGTACCATATCTTAAGGGATTTCTTGGAATTTTTCAAAAAATGGAACATGTCCAAGGTGTATCACTTGATATGATAGTCCCAATACTCTCTTTTCTTTACTTCTAAACATCTTCAGAACTAAGATCTAAGAGGTGTCCTTGAAATATTTCATCTCAAGGTATGGAACAACCATATCAAAACACTTATTATCATTTTTATATCATTCCAAATGATTAGGATATCATCTACATTTAGAAAGATGAACACAATGGCACTCCAACTAAGTTTTCCATGGTTCATCAAGATTCTATCAGCAATCATAACATTTATAATTTCATAAAATCTTATGTTCCAACTACAAGAAGTTTATTTGAGTCCATAGATGGAGTTCCTTAAGCTTGCATCTTGGTTTCCACATGCCCTAGGGATACTTTATGTGAATATACTTAGAGAGGCATTCATAAAGGAATGCAATCTTGACTCACATCTTACAGATGACATAGTCAAGTTGTATAGCTATAGTTAGTAATATTTAGATGGAGTTAAGCATGGTCATTGAAGAGCAAGTTTCATCGCAAGTTATGTCTTCTCTTCGGTGTGTATCTTGTGGATACGATTTGTGCTTTGAAGGTCTACACCTTCTCATCAGATCCATCTTTTCTCTTGACGATCCATTACACCTTAACAGGTCTTACCTATATAGGTGGATCGTTGAGGGTCCATATACAACACTTGTATATGAAGTCTACTTTGGACTTTTATTTCTAACAGCCATCTTTCCATATCATGATCTTCAGAAGTTTCATCACATGAAGTAAGATTATTGTCAGATTTTACTAACACATGGAAACCATCCTCAAACTCATTTCAAGAGGTATGGGTGTTTCATCTTTAATTGTCCTTTTAGTTACCGATTTTAGGAGCCTCATTATCTTCTCAAAACTAAATGAGTTCCTTTACTTCATTTTCATCTTGATTCTCAAGAGAGTCGTCCTCTAAGAATCACATTCTCATATACGAACTTTTTTAAGAATCTCGAGGTCATAAAGTAGGTATCAAATACCATCATTATTTTCCTAATGAAGTAGCATTCTCTGGTGCCAGATTCCAGCTTACTTGCTTGGAAACTTACTAAGGATATATATTATAGTCTCTACTATATGTATACCTAGGAAACTAAGAGATAATTATGCTAATATTCATCATTGATCAAATCACGTCACACATGATCAATTGTATCTTCCTACAACTCTATTGAGTTTAGGTGTTTCAGGAGGACTGAGATAGGAATGTTATTCCTATCTCCATAAGGTATTCCTTGAATTCATCTAATAGATATAGGCTACCTAGGTTAGATCAAATTCATTTTGTCTTCCTTCAAACTTTTACTTCTAAACTTAAATTGTAAAGTCTTTAAGAATTTCAAAGGTTCTAAGATGAAGGAAAGAACTATCATATCATAAATAATCATCGAATGATATCACATATCATCAATAATTATTATGATACAGATGATCCATATACATCAATATGTACGGGATCTTGAATACTTTGGCATCTTACACCATTCCCAGAGAAGGGTGCATTGGATATTTTCTACTTTGAATACAATATTCACAAGTATGTATGTTTTGAACCTTTAGACAATCTAAAGTTCAATATCTTATTAGTCTATTGATTTCATCAATAGGCATTTGTCCAAGGCTTGATGCCATATCATTGTTAAATGATCTTCATCCTCCTATTGATCATTAGAGGTTTAATCTTCAGTATTAGAAATGTTAATGAACCATTCATTAATTTTCTAATTTAGTAGAGTCCTCCAGATGCCATATTACTATTTGAAATATATCCATCATAACTCTATTTGATAGGTCTATTCCATAATTCATGTTTATTTTCAACATTTAGAAATAAACAATGAGTGTATTATAATATCCAGGTCATAGAGACATTCTCTAAGACTAAGGACTCTCCCACTGAAAATATGAAGTCTATCTATCCAATAGAAGTTATTGAAATCATTGCATCAGTATCCATGGATGACTATTAAATCTTAAGATCAAATTCTAGTCTACATATGCAATCTAATTGCAAATGTCATCATAAGCATGGGATTCAATTATTAGACTTTGATCTTATCTAATAAACAAGTCTATTTAATGATTATATGTAGATATAGATTATTCCGATGCACTACCTGAGTCCTTCTCTATGTATCCAAGATAGTCTAGATAGTCACACTACAGTACATCGACTTATTGCAATATTGGCATTCATAAAACTCTTTGGATGTCATATGCATGGAAACCATAGAAGTATAGTCAACTCTTTGACTTTCCTTCTCACATGGGTTAGACCCATGCTTCCAGTATGCTCCTTTCATCTATAAACAACCATTACTTAGGACAAAGGATCTCTTATATTGAGCTCAAAAAAATTTCAATGTAAGAACATTTCAATATTTATACATGCTTAATTCAATTCATACAATATGAACATTATGAAGCTTCATGAATGACTTGAGTATACACAGTAGAATGATGACACTCATTGTATCTACATGCATCTTAACTCTTTAGAGTCTTTGGTTTAGGTAGGTACTCAAATATTTTGAATACATCATCTCTTATAGAGCCACCATTCTGCATGATGCAGTGAACCATGTCATTCATGATAAAATGTCGAGAGCATATATGTATGCCAGAACATCTTCATAAATTTTTATAAAGGATTATTTGACAATTACGATCATCATCGACAAATCACTTCCAAAGTACATTTGATGAGAGATCAAGACTATAGAGACATATAAACCCTAGGGTTATAGTCCTATTGTCTATTTAACTATCATTCCTCATTAATATGAGGAAACTTGTATATTGGAACCACGTACAATATGTGTCCAGCTACAAGTACAATATCTTGAACATAGATCCAATACATAATGATTTTACTGGTTATTATTGAGTACAATATTGAGTGGATTTTATGAAGGATTATCTCAAATAAGAAAATTTTATAAATGTATATATAAATATATATTTTACTTTAATTTAGGAATTTTTATATCGAAGTTTTATTGCCTTTTCAACATTGAAAGTTCATTCCCTTGATCACTTTTAATGTAAGAGATATACTTACCATTATATCTCAAGCATGATCTGAGATCTCCTTCCTTATCTTTGTCACATTCCAATAATATGGGAACTTGAAACTCGGATAAAAAGAATCTGGAACACATTCTGCCTTGAAAGTTCAACTTACATTCCCAATTCGATCTTTAACACCCGGGCCCACCACTCCTAATATGATGTTGACCCATCACAATTGAACCAACCATCAACATGAATACAACTCGCTGTACACAATCCAATATGGCCCCAATAAAAAGAGGACTCCATATTGAGGTCACTATGCATATGTCCATATCCTTTTGAGAAGCAAAGGGTCTGATCCAAATACGCTTGTATGCAGGAGCTGTTAATTCGGATAGGCGTCTCCGACATACAATCTCTGGTGACTGAAAACTTTGCATTGACGGGAGACCATGGATGTCACTTATGTGATCTTCGATATCATATTCAAATTCTAATTAATCATTATGAATCATATTCATTACAATTAATTCTTCCAAGGGAAATACAACTCTATTTATAATAGAGTGTTTCAATTTTAATTTGGATCCAATTAGTCTAATCACATTAAATCAATGATTCAATTAATATCCAACAAATATTCTTTATTGTTACTTGAAATATCGTATTATCTCAAATACATATTATTTCGAATTTTAATAATTAGAAAATACATCATGATTTCTCAAGCATTATACCAACCCTATCCGTTGTCATGGCCAGTACTGATGGGTGTGAAATAGACCGCACACGGTGCAACATGCTACTCCAATGGTCCCCTACTAGACACCATAACCGCCTCATGAAAGGAAAATGCAAAATCGATCACTTTGTACTTGAGATGATAATAGGTTTTTCAACCAAAGTTATACCATATAGTAATAATCAAAATCATTTTGATTATAAGGAAATTTGCTAAACAAATTCCCAATCATATTCAAACAACTTTGTTTATTGGAAAGTATGATGTAACCAATTTGAGATCTAGATCACATCTAATTAATTATTGGTTAAAGTAATGTCATTTAAGGAAATAGTTATCATTAAATATTTCTTAAATATGTATCCATAATTATTTAACCGTTAATTTCATTAATTTCTTAAATGACAATTACAAGGTTCTTGATTAGGAATGTAATTTCCAGCAGTGACCCTCACTCACTAAAATTGTCATATCTCAATCAGTTTAAATCCAAAAAAAGCAAAGTAAGTTTACAAAGTTTGATAATTTGATTTATAACAGAAACTAAGTGACTAAACCATATTTTTTGGTGTTTTAAAATAATAACTAACTCTTTAATTACATAAAGATTCGCCATCCCCAAAACAGTGGATATGTGTTCATTAAAATGATCATATCTTGAGTTATATGATTCTAAATCACACATACTCAAACCCCACAATTTCCTTATTAAATGGGGAACATTATCCAAGTGATAATTTTTTATTTAAACAAAAAAAGCCTAAAATAATCACAAAATTGGGCTGCAAAAATGAAATGCGATAAAATTTTCACGAGCCCTAATGAGTCCAAGTCTTCATAAGTTTATGGATCGCATCCAAAACATCCAATCTAGATCTTATACGACTTGAAGAATATGGGAATATCCTTAAGTGTATCACGAAAGCATGAGGATCGCATCGAATGCGATCGAGAGCGATTAGTCGCACTAGTTTCTCTAGGCAGCGAAATTTAAAATTTTTTAATGTGATGAAATCACATGATCCAAGAACACTTATTGGATTGTTTCATCTAAACCACAATTAGGCTTTGGGATTACCTCTTAAAGCAGGTTGCGATCGAGTCCCTAAGTGAAGAGACCTCTTGTCTCAAGTCTGATCTGACGGAGGAGATGCTTGCGAGCGCGTTGATGAGACGCGTGCTCCTCGCAATCCATATTGATGATCCAAGAGAAGAATCTTCTGATCTTGTCACACGAGATCTGATGTCTTCTTCACGAGCGAAGCACACCTAAGGAGACGAAGATCCATGAGCAAGCAATCCGACAGCATAATGTAGATGTTGCGGCGATGACGACTTTCTCAAGGACTCCATGATGGATGGCCACAATGAGGGGACAGAGAGAGACTTGGCTTGTAGAGAATGAGAGATAGAGAGAGAGAGAGAGAGAGAGAAATTGTTGATGATGTTTCTTGAAGAGCAAGGGTGTCTCTTCTTATATAGTATTTTGAGATCCATGGATCTCAATCCATGGACAATACAAAATTAATGAATGAGATTGATTTGTATTTCTTTTAATAGCCATGATCTTGTTGTGAAAACACAAAAATAATTATGTTAATTTAAATTAATATATATATATATATATCAATAAATCAATATAAATTAATTTCAAATCAAATTAATTAATCAATCTTGGAGATAATGAGAAGATTGACCATATCCCCTAAAAAGGGGGACAACCACCCAATCATCTCATCAGATCTCAATATCTCAGGAGATATCATTATCTCGTGATATCTCTAATATTTACAACAATATTTGTAAATTATCTGAAAAAAATTCATAATTATCTTGTGAACACTGCAATCATGACAATAGAAAAATGTGAATCACATTCACTTCCCAAACAAAATGTAAATTTCATTTTTAATTAATCATCCAATGTGAATCCAATTCACGTCAATAATTAATTAACAAATATAAATCACAATAGGATCTCTATTATATTATAGATCACATTTATAATATATCTGATTAATATGGATAGTACTATCCAAATCATTCAAATCCTTGATAATTAAATCACATTTAATCATCTTGGATATCTATTCTCACGTGCCCAAATAACATGAATCACATTCAGATTATTCACATCTTTGATAATTAAATCACATTTAATTATCTCAGATAAATCTCCTTATAATATGAATCAAATTCATTTTATTCATGATAATTAAATCACATTTAGTTATCAATTTTCTGAATGCTCGGATATATACGTTAATAAAATTATCCATGAACTCTTTCAAGGATAATGCACTTTCTCCGCGGATATTTGGAGATAAGGATAGGGAGATTGTATTGTTCCACATATAGTGACTTGGATATTGAGATCACATCTCAAATCCAGATCTTGCAGACCTCTCATAGATGCTTGATTAAATCAAGACTGTAAATCTAATCTTGTTATTGCATCTAAATCACATTCACATCAATGTCCAACATTTGGACCAAGATCAGATCACTTCTCTATTGAGAGGAGTCACTAAAATCCGGAATCATTTCATCACTCCCTAGGAATGGAAGCATCATGGTTATACAATCGTTTATGATCACATCACCCACAGGTATTCCTAATACCTATACATCCTGCATACTGGAAGACTCGGAATAAACTCGAAGTATTAGATCTATTTTACATTTTCTACTTCAGGGTTTTATCATTAGGTTTCTCATTCGATCATTGGGAGTTAGTATCGATCTTATACTTTCCAAAAGCATATATCATACCCATATGTTGATCATATACTTTCCAAAAGCATATATCAAACCTACAAATTCAGTCAAGTTTCCAAAGAGAGAAGCCCATGCACGGAATTTGATTCTTCCCTATATCTCATGAGTGAGCTTATGTCTTCCGGTTGAGTAAATGAACCTATATGATCCCTTTAAGAGATCGTATTACTCATATGCCCTTGTATGCACACTAGTGCGTCCGTGTATTGACCTTGGTAGGTCATTAACATATTGGTCTGCCAAATGTACATACTCAGATATATAGTAACACATATGTCTCCAGTCAGAGGATGTATCCCTATATCATGATAGCATACGGCATAGGACTTTGGTTATCTCGATCTCGCTAAGTCAACTCTTTGACTTAACTTATCTATACCTCCGAATCTTTATTCTTATATAGAGAACCTGCATCAAGAGGTTGGTTAGATATCAACTTTTAGAGAAAGGATTGCCATCTCCTTCTCAAGATGGATATCATCTCTTAATAATCATTTGACGGTACTTGATGAGTCCTCATCTTGAGAAGCAGCCCCAACTATAGGCAATTCATGATTGACTCTTTCAGTTATTTATGTGGTACAATTAGTCTCCGTTCTTTTATCTTATTATAATACATGTACTTATTTCTTTTGAGAGACATGGTAATGTATGGCAATGTACTTATATAGTGCACATTGATTATGAATGGGTAAAAATATAGTGATTGTTCTTCCTTACTATTCTCCTACATAATTTACAATGTTTGGTATTTCGAATGTAGAATCATACGTGTGGATATGTATTGCTGAGTATCTAGATCATTAGGGCGCGACAGTACAAAAATCTGATATAGTTGAATAATCCTTAGTTCATAGTAGAGTTCTCTATAAAACTAGTTTTTGTGTATTACAAACTGCGAGCAAGTAGTGCACCAAATTAATTCACATATTGAAATATTTTAGGATCAGATGGCATCAACCTGACCTATACCGAGTTCTGAAATAAAATAAATCAAGATTTGAATCATAGGATAGATTCTTTGATAATACTCTCTTTATATGTGACCTCATGATATACCACATGTGACTGAGCTCTCATTCATATCACACTACTTGATAATATCTATTCACCACATCTATTGATTGTGTAGTGTGGGCATTCAAATCAAAATAAAATACTATATTCTGAATCCGATTTTATAGATGCATCAATTAGAAAGGTTGGTGAACTCAAAGTTCCATTCTGAAATTCATGGTTTACCCAATTTAATCAACACCAATTTCTCCCACTCTATTCTTCACCCTTCTTTACACATGTTCATCTCAGATCTAATTGATGCCCTTGTTAATCTTTCAGTGATGTAACTTTTGCTTTTATTCCATCTTTAACTGTGCGATTTCATAGACAGTTTGTTGGGTCTAAAATTTTATCTAGAATTAAACCATCTAGCAATGAAATCCAATTATTTGATAGCATTATAAATTTGACATATAAAGTTTTCGAGGGAGATAATATGATTACGAGAAATTGGACGAATGCACCATTCATAATTTATTTCTGTAATATTGCATTCATTGTTTTAACAAATATCAATCACTGATATTGTGTTGCACGCACAAGGTTGTGAATCACATACAACAAGTTTGAATCAAGACATTCACATGCAACAAGGTTGTCTCCCTCTGTCAACTCACTGTCATTGTCACCATCCATCGTGGTCGCTTCGAGACCCTCTTCCCAGTGGCGGACCCAGGAATATATACCAAGTAGGGCACACCGATTAAGAAAATAAATAAGATTTGAATCATCCAAAAAAGTTTAATCATATAAATATTTTATATGCATACAATTTATAAAGAAATATTTTACATATAAAGTAAATTTAAAAAAATCCATAAATGTATTTAAAGTTAACATCATCTTCATATTTTGAAAACATAAAATACAAGACAAATTTAAAAGTAAGATGAAGTTTAAGTTGTATTATAGGATGCATTAATTAAAAACCTATAATATAAATAACTCTCACGAATCTACCTAAAGATATATATTAAATCTATTTTTATAGGTATGACTAATGAATTTAAAAGCAAATTAATTCTAATGCCTATGATTTAGGGTAAGTTACAATTTGAGTCCACATCTATGGGATCCGATCTCAGAGTGGGTCCCGATCTTTAAATTGTAACGATTCGGGTCCCAAGACCATTTAGGAAATAGAAATTTTGATGTTCATGACGAATATGCCCTTGTTGGGAAGGAAATGGGGGTTGGGTTCTAAGATGTGCGCGTCAACATTAGACAAAGATTGTCGCGACGTCTTACTCAGTTTGATTGTGGGTGAGCCGTGAGCGGCAATGTTCTCAGTGGATGCGGCACAAGAGCTTGGCTGGAGAATGCCGACGACGGGGGGAAAGGGGGCTCGTGAAAGGTTTTCAGTGATAGGTTTTTATTTTGGCTATTGTGAGGGGGCACAAGGGTTCATTTCAATGGGATTTTTTCCAAGAATAGAGCATTATGTAATATATAATGAGATATCCAAAACTTAGAGGGGGGCACGTGCACCCCTTGGTTTATACTTAGGTCCGCCCGTGCCTCTTCCCTCACCGATACTGTCCTCTGGCCACCTTCTCGGCCCAGCTCCGCTCACCGTCGACGACTAACTTGGGTCTCTGTACCTTCCATCCTTGTTGCATCTATGTGATGGAACCAACGTCAAACCTCCCTTCCCCATGGAAAGAGAGAGACGATAAAATGATAAAAAATAGTTATTTGTCTTCACATATAAACTAATGGAGGTGTTTTCATCCTTGAATTTGAAAAGATGACGACAGTGAAAGATCACAGTGTTACCAACGTAATAGATACGATAACACATTGTTACTTTTTATAGTTTGGACACAATGTTATAATTAAGAGACTTTAATATAATTTACTCCATATAATAACATCCTTTACTCCTTGCTCAGGATCATTTAAAAAACAAGAGACAGAGGCAAGGCAAGAAGGCCAGCCCGCATGACACACAGTCCAAAGTGAAGTCTACTGTTCATCGAACACACAAACATCTATATTTGTAATTTTGAACAGACCGGCGTGATCACCGGGGGGTCAGGCCCCGGCGCACAGGAAGGTCACCGTGCACGAGTCCGCCACGGACACAGTGTAGCTGTGGTGGGGCCTGAGGAGGAACCTTGGCAGCCTGAGGAGCGTGTGGCAGACGCACGCGCTGTCCAGCTCCTTCAGCCACCTGCAGCACGTCTCCTGCTGCGGCGTCCCGTGGCGCCGCCGCCTGTGGTGACCCCTCCTCCCCTTTCCTTCGCTGTGGTGCTCGTGCTCTGCATCGATTTGCTCGTGCTCGTGGTCGTTGTCGTTGTCGTGCTCGTGGTCATGATCGTGATGGTGGTGGTGCTCGTGCACATCCCTGCGGTCCTCGATGGGCACGATACCCAGCCCGTTGTGGATTCTCTCGATGGGAATGATCGAGCACGCCTGGCTGGCAAGAGAGAGCTGGGTGAGACACATGGTGCGGGTCTGGGAGCGGACAAGGTTCGGCGTGAGAGTGAGGAGGAGGTGGAAGAGGAGGAGCGAGCGTCTGAAAGGTGTTCGATGAAACGCCTCAGCCATCATGGCGAAGTGTTAGTGGATTGGGAGAATGGGTCAGCGAGGGTGGTTATAGGGAGGGGTGAAGTTAGGATGAGATCGTTGGGTTGCAGGTGGGAGGAGGGAATGCTCTTGTGTGTTGGAAGGGGAAGCGGGGAGGGTTTTGTGAGATCTTCCGGTTCATGCCTTGGACATGCAGGTCAGGGAGCTCTACGCGTTGGTAGTCGTTCCTCCTAAGTTTTTATATGTTTCTCTCTTTCCAATTTTACATTTCAAGCTTAATTGCTATTGCAAGAGTTGGTGGGTAACGTCGTATGATGCATGCCATACAAATTTACTCAGATGTGACTTCGGATGACTGCTGCAAGTAAAATCAAGGGTTGGTCCTTATCAGCCTGCTGCAACAGGATGACTTCGGATGACCGCTGCAAGAGTTGGTGGATAACGGGACTGCTCCTGTCTTGTTCTAGAATAAGCATAAATAAAAATAAAGAATAAAAAAATAAAAATGTATTCTTTATTCAACTGAAGATATAAGAAGAAAGAGAATAAGATAGAATAAAAGTACGTAAAATACAGTAAAGATAGGAATAATGGTAAAATAAGATGAAATAACGAGAGGTAGTTGTGAATAGCCGTACTTTTGAGAACTGCATCAGGCATAGAATTAATCCTTTATTTCAGACCTTATTCTCTGAACAAACATGACCTTATTGGTTGTTTGGCAGAGGAATAAGAAAAATGAATAAGATATTATTTCTATTCAATTAGAGAGGGGATAATTAAGAACAAAGAGTGATAAACGATAGTTATTTACTTTTCTATGTTCGATGGGAGGGAGAGGATAAAGAGGAATCGATTGGATTTGAAGAAGAGAAATCATGATGCAAAAACGCCAGCGATATTATTGCTAGGAGCGTGTCTTATGTTATGGAAAGTGTTTACAAGAAAAAAAGTGCTTGGGGAATTTATTTATAGGAAGGTTGAAAAAAGATTGTTTTTTTTATAAAAAAAGATCATTGTTTATTCACCTCATCCTATTTGAATTCCATAAATAGCATTATTCTATTTCATGCAATTCCGACTTTCGTAGCCTTAGGAATTTGATTCTTCAAATAGTTGAGTTGGGATTGGACAAGATGACGTAGATCATTGTTTGATTACCTTTCTTGTATCATATAGATGGCGAGTATATCTGATACATACAGTATTGGAGATGGACCAAATATTTATAAAGTCACATCTTTGTGTATTCGGTATCTGTTGTAATTAGAATGTTTTTTGTTGCATATTTCTTGATATCAAATGTGATTATGTGACTGGTGAATATACTAGGGCTGCATATTGTTTCCAAAGCACAACAGTGGATTCAAGGAAGAAAATTATTTTTTAATGAAGATTATTTCAAACTTACAAAAATTATTTTCAAACTTTACAATTCCTTGACAGATTTAAACAACATATGCAGGGTTATTTATTAATAATTGACTACTTGCTCACATAGTCTAATTTGATGTTGAAACAATATTGTATTTCCGATACGAGGATTCAATTACATGCCAATATGAATGATGAAAATGTGGTTGTGGGATGCACGTTATTTTTTATTCATGTGGCATGTAACTAAGTGTTGTAGAGTGGTGCGAGTAGAAGTTGTAATCCTACATGTGCACACAACTCATAAATGCATGTGATGCAAGATGGATGCTTGTATATGCTTATAGTTGTATGGGATATATACCATCAAATGTGATACACAGGATTAAACAATATTAAAATACGATTCAAATCTAGATTTTGTAGAGTTTAGCAATTTATCTGAAAAGACCTAGTGATCCCACTAGCAAGCATTAAATGAATAAAGTCATTGGATGATGATTTGTAGTCTCCCGTCATTGTAGAAGATCATTGTGGCCATGGTTTGTGCATAAAATTCACCTTTGTGAAGTTATAGCTCTGTAGTACAGCGCTGTGGTACAAGGGTGCATGGATCATACCTTTTTTTTCCTAAAAGGGATGTGTTGTATATGTAGGGACCCTAGTAACAATCCAATTAAAGCACTCTCAGATTACACATAGCATAACATTAGACTCATTAATGGTTGTTTTTTTAGTATCATGTCAATGCACATCTTAGGAGTGGCTGACAAGAATATTAAAGATCAAATAATTGGGAGCGCAAGTTGGACTTGTGAAGAGTAAATAGTTTTCACCTTTTTTTACCGTGTTTGCATTTTCCCATATAATTGGAGAACAAGAGTAGAAAGAATATCCTGTGTACTACTGTAGGCATTAGGTCTGCATGCATCATACTTTATACAGATAGAAAGGGAATTAAATTTCAAAATATAAAAAAGTAAGATTTATACAGATAGAAAGGGAATTAAATTTCAAAATATAAAAAAGTAAGACATCTTTGTTTTAAATTCTCTTAAAAGAAAGTTTCTATGATGCGATTTTTTTTCATTTCAAACAATGAACATTAGTCCACGCAAACAAATGTATTAAATGAACCCATTAATGGAGCAAAATTGAATAGATTAGATCCATGATTTGGTTATAATACTTTCAACTAAATACATATTGTATATGTTCACAAGTGAAAGGTACGCAAGCCTCAAAATAATGGGGAATGATAGCTCAACAAAAAGGGGCAATAAGGGAAATGAAGACATATGCTCATGTGCTGCTACGTTCTTAAATCCAATCGAATGTGCTTTGGAAACAACAATGTTGATACGGAAAATGCTCAGATCTTCCTTAATCTGAAGGAAAGGTTTGGTAATGTGAACTTCTCTCACCTTACAACATCTTGAAGGACATCGTTCACTGCAAGATGTAGGAAGGAAGCTCTGTAGGATTCCATGTACTAAAAATGTTTCAATGCCTACATAAACTTGAATTGATGGGAAGCTGAGATGGATGCATATTTAACGACGGTCTTCATTTATGTTGTCTCTTCCCAAGTTCTTCACAAAATCGACACATTATGTGTCACGTCCCTGAACACATTATGCAGAGATGGTAGAGGTAAATAATTGTTGTAAAGGTGCATTGTGGTAAAAATAGACACCTATGTGTCACGTCCCTGCTCAATCTCCTAAGGAAAACATAGAGTTGGAAAATAGAAATCTTGGCTATTTGCAAATGGTATAGATAGAAATATGCAGCATCTACCTGGAGAGGATTTCTACACGCCTCAAGGGGTGAGGCACCCATGCCCTCAGATTTATTCACGAACTCGATAGAGGAGAATCTAGAACACACACACACACCATGAGGACCTCTGACCATGTGTACGCGGTGGCGAGGCATGGAGGCGTGGAGGAGGGGTTGTGTGATGAGCGACCGAGCGACATGGGTTAGGAATCAAGTAATCAGAGGATCGTTACGACTCGGATCGCAAGGCCAAAGCTCAACAAGAAAAAATAGACAACCACTCAAATCAAGCAATCAAAGCACACAAAATATGTCAGCGATCTCCGCTATATTTAACCTAGTATAACGACCAGGGTCGAACTCAAGGAGCACGAGTAAACCTTTGAAGTAGTCGCAATCAGATAAGAGAATGCATGTCTTTTTTTTATTTTTAATTTTTCAATTTTTTTATAATTTTTGATCAAGGAATTAAAACAAGCAAAGAAGAAAGCAAACATAACTTTTTGAATTTTTATTAAGGCAAAAACACTCAAAAATCAGGGATAAAAATATTTTTGGGGTTTTCAAATATTAAAGTGTTTTTGGTAATTTTCTTGGGATTTTATAATTTTTATGGGATTTTATAAAAATCAAATAAAATGTAAACAAGTAAAGAATGCATAACAAAGATAAAATGATAAATTAAAAATACTTAAAGTGTCTTAATACACTGATTATGAATTTAATGAGAAAGTAAATAAAAAGAGACACATAGTGAAACTAAAATTTATTTTATGATTTTTTAAGATTTTTTTATTTTTATAAGTTTTTGAGAATTTTGAGATTTTTAGGGTTTTATGAGGGTTTTTGAAATAAAATTGATACTGGAAGTAAAACACACATAAAAAATAATCACTATTTTTTTTGTAATTTTTGAAAATTTTTATATTTTTTTATGTATTTTCTAAAATAGATAGTAAGATTTTTATGGGTTTTTTATTTTCGAAAATAAACTATCCAAAGAAATTAATTCCAAAAATCACAATAAATATTAAACGTAAAATAGGAGCTAATAGTAATATTTATGTAATTTTTGGATTTAGTTTAATTACTTTTAATTAAAAAAAGACACACAGTTCATAGGGACCTCGTTGCAATTATATTACAACTTTGGGCCAAATAATAACAAAGCTAGAAAGTTTAGGGCCGATACTACGCAAAGCTAGATGCACAGGGGCATAAATGCAAATAATGGAAACTTTTAAGTCGTTTCAAAACACCATAAAAGTTCAACTAATATCATGCAATTAACCCAAAAAACACGGGACCATGCATGTGACTTCAGCTCAACAATATTAAAATGCAATAACTAAAACTACGAGGTCGAAACTGTAAATGTTTCGAACTACACTTTTTATTTTCTGGACTAAAGGGAAATGATGAAATAGACAAGAGAAAAAGAGGAATATACTCTTTTACAAGTGTCCGGGGCACGTGGGGACACGTGGCAGCTCGGGCGCAGGCGCTAGCATACGGGCATGATCTTCTGAAACTGCAAATCTGACATCCAGAGGATGTCAGGGATGTGCGGTCGGATGGTGTCAGATCCAACGGTGGAAAGGTTGCGCTGTTGGCGGCTAAGATGGAATCTGGCAGCGGAAGGCTTCATCTGACGGTAGAGGAGGATGTTGGATGAGCAACCCCTAAGTGAACTTCAAGCGGCCAATGGATGCGATCCACTGCTCCGATGAACCCACCAACGGGACCTGTAGCATCGTAAGAGTGCTCCACACCCGTTGGACGGCTCCGATGGAGGTGACAACGGTCAGATGAGCACGATGGTAAAGCTCCTCCTAGAGTTGCTCTGCTTGAGTAGGCGGTGGGCCAAATGGGATCTCCTGCGCAAACCAACACCTACAAAGGATACCCTGCTCGGAGGTGAAACTCTGGTGATGTTTATTGAGCGCAAAACAAGGGAAGACATTGTGAACTGAGCTTTGGGCTTTCGACGAGATGGGAGGAGGAAACCTGTGCCTAATCTCACCCTAATGGTTGAGATTTAGGATGATCAGATTGCGAGGGGAGATGGGATGTTCATCGAGGAGTCGATCGATACGGTTGTGAGGGTGAGATGAGGCTCCGACCAGGTGGTCGGAGCAAACGTATGGTGGAGGAGCGAAATGGATGAATCGAAGTAACATACGAAATGCAGAGGATAAGATGGTCACCTGAGGCTTGATCATTCCTGAGCTTCGAGCGAAAGTGGTGGTCAGGGTCGTGGCCTCAACCGTGCAGTGGCGTGCAGGGAGGCTGGACGAGGCAGAGAGCTTCGGTCACATAGCTGAGCTGCGGGAACACGCCACCAACCTTCAGTCCAAAGATGCCCTCCAGTCGCTGTCACTCAACTAAAGGTTTCTAGAGGTGAAGGAAGGGGTGAGGCACGAGCTGCCATGCCAGTAGGGGAAGGAGATAATTTATAGGTCACTCCAGGGTCTAGAAAGATCACCGAAAAGCATAGAACCCTAGAGCAATCAGTATCGGCCAAAGGACCCACGGGGATGTCGGGTGAATGAGGATTATCAGGTCCAAATTTCAAGGCAAATGGAGCTCGGAGGCAGGCTGGAGGAATTCAAGAAGGAGCTTCGGTGAGCACTATCCGAGCCTGACCCGAGAAGGAGGAGGCGTTGACCGAGGGTCAACAACCTGATTGGACCAATCGAAAAATTCGGATGTATAAAATATTTATAAATTCAATAAAAATAATAAATGATTTTAAATTTAAAAGTATTCAAGAACATTTTTTATTGCTTTTCAAACTATTTCTTGTGATTTTTAATTATTTTTATGAAAAATAAATTAGTGTATATACAATATATAGTATTATATACACGCACAATATACCTATGTATTATGTATAATTATTTTACTTTGTTATTTTTACAGAAATACCCCAATTTTATATTTTATTTATTTTCAACATAATTTTAGTATCATAAGATAATTTTTATTTTATTTTTATGAGTCATGTACATATATAGAATAAATAGTGGGTGTGATATATATACATGTAATTTGTATAATTGTTGGAAGGTTTTATTTTTATTTTTATTTTTTTCTGATTTTCATTTTCTTTTTAGATTATTTTTAGAAATATATACAACGAGGTAAAAATGATGCTTTAATTTTATTTTGTCAAAAATAATTATTTATACATATAAGTAATATGTACAACACAAAGTAGACCCTATCTCTCTCTACTTATTTTATTTGACGATTAGGTCAAGGCTTGGCCTTCTCTTGGGGTTCGGGTCACTCTGTATTTATTCTGAATACCTCCTTCCTTTTTCTTTTCCTTGATTCTTTTATTTTTGTACAGATACATGCTAATTATGCAATATTAACACATGCATGTTGAATGCTTAGTTATTGCATTTACACATATTTACATCATTCTTTGCTAAGATAAGTAGCTAAAATAAAAGAATAAAGAGTGAGAATCAAGGATTCATCACCCTCCTATACTTTACATTTGCTAGTCCCTTAGCAAATACTTATTTGAAAAAGGAGTAAAAAAGGAAAGAAAAGAAAAGGAAGGAGAATCAAGGTTGATTATTAAACTTATCTTCATTAAATTGAAGTATGGAGCTCAGTCAGACCTTTGTATTATTGGTTTGTCGGAACCTTAGTTGGATCCAGGTTTAAAACTCAAAAGCCTCTACGTTCCACCATTATATGGTCAAGACTCCTCAATAATCGAGATAAGAACAAGTCTACATACGCAAACTCTAATTACCATGTATGTTTCCTTGTAATGTGTAAGTGATATGTAGCTCCCCACCTCAGAAATGACAATGAAATAGCCTCCCTCAACAGGGTAACTCTAATTCCTCAGTCTAGCAGCTCTTTCCTCGAGGAACATGGTATTCCCTTCTAAGTTCAAGTTCAACTGGCTCAAGAGGAGGGGGAAAAAAGAGAATGGACCATGGCCAGTGTAGCCACGTATCCCTGGGAGCCCAACCAGTGCAGCTAAGTCTCCTGCTGGAAGCTTCATGAGATGAGAAGGTGTAACATAAGCTTTGCTTTATTTGGCTGTATATACTCCGGCAGACATTTTATTTTCAATCAGGCCTGTCCACTTTTTTGGAGTTTTTCTTGATTTTGCACATTTTTTATGTGCATATTTACAACATATCTACATGGTGCAGCATATACATAAGGACTTTTTTTCTTGAGCCAATAGACTATCCCTCTTTTGAAGCATTATTGCAACCCACAACTTCTATCTTTAGATCTCAACATCGCCATACCAAGTTGAGGTACACATCCCTCCCTAAAGGAAGATGAGAGGTTCCGCCTAGAAGTACTACCCTCGTATGCTACCCCAAGCCAAAGGATTCAGTGTCCTCACCACCTCGTCTGTGGAGAGCTATGTGTAAGGTGTTGGTACAAGTAAAGCCATTGTCTGTGAGAGTCATGCGTGTATTGCTAAGTGTTATACTTAGGATCATCAAGATGACATGTGAACATAGCATAGTGGACTTAAAGAATTAAGTCACTAATTGACCTAAAAAGTCTTAGCCCGAAATCCTATAAGATTCCTCTGAGGATTAGGTGGATTAATGTCTTAACCAAGCTCCATTTTTCAATTTAATTCCCGACTAGTTTAAATATCAACTATGATTCAGAAGAATATACAAGTATGTACAAAATATCTTTTTATATAAAATTTTTGAAAGCGTGCAAAATTTTTGAAAATGTTTGAATGCATGGATGCAAGAGTTTTGCAAATTATTTACAAACATTTACACATGGATTTTTACAAATTTTTATTTTTCAACATTTTTCAAAAATTTTGTACCTTATACATAATTTTGATATAAAAATATTTAGAAACTTTTTACAGTCAAAACATTTCTGCAAACCTTTGTACAAAAATAATTTTTACAAATAGCTATGTATGTGCAAGAAAAAATTTTATATACAAATAAAAATTTAAATTTTTTTGTGATTTTTAGGTTTTGATTTATAGACATTTTATTTACTACACACTCACTCAAAGTACGAGTTATGGCTAAAGTATATATGTAATATATACGACGCCCCCTTATACTTAGCTCGAACGATGTCCTCAGAGTGATCAAAGAGTGATGAAGAAGACATAACTCGTTCTTTGTATTGGGAAGTGAAAAATAAAGGCTATACTACAATGGTGAATAAAAGAATAAAATGAATAGAGGTCGGTGATCCCACTATACTTAGGATCAAGTAATCCTAAGTATAGAAGACTGTATACAAGGGGAAAACCAAGGGTTAGAATGTATAGGATCTACCTCCTTTATACTTAGGGTAAAATATCCCTAAGTACATAGGTAAAAAGAATCAAAAGAATACTCAAAAATTTGACACCCCCTATAGTTATGGTAAAGTACACCCTAAGTATAACATAATCATAAGATGCAAATGGGGTGTTATACTAAAGAATGTGTGATATGGACATATAGATCTATACAAGGGGGAAGGTAGTGATAATCAAGCATGAGATGCAAATGATGTGAGCCAAAGACCACATCTCATGCAAAATGAATAGGGGCAACGCCAACAATCAGCGGATCTTTATCAAGATATGGCTTCAGGCGCTGACCGTTGACTTGAAACGTGGACTCAGATGACATATTAGATATATTGATACTACCATTGTCATGCACCTTTCGGACCAGGTATGGTCCTTTCATTTGCTCTGTTATTTCCCTGGAAATAGTCTCAACCTGGCATCAAACAACATACTCTCTGGTTCGACTCAAACTACTTATGGCTAATATGAGAGTCATGCCATATCTTCACTCGCTCCTTATACTGTATGCTGCTAAAAAAGGATGTATCTCTAAGCTCCTCTAGGGCTGCCAATTCTGCCTTCCTCTGATCTCCTATACTATCTGGATCCAATAATATCTCAGTGACATCCCAAAGTGACTTTTGCTTTATCTCCACAGGTAAATGGCATGGTTTGCCATAAATGAGACGAAAGGGAGACATAACCAATGGAGTCTTGAAGGAAGTCCTATATGTCCACAAGATCGAGTCCAAAAACTGTGATCCTTTCGGTTTGGGTGGATACCTTTTGCAATATCTCCTTGATCTCCCTGTTCGATACTTCAGCAAGACCATTGGTCCGAGAATGATATGAAGTGTCTACTCGATGGTCTATGTTGAACTCGTTAGCAAGGCCTTTACCATGTCATTGATAAAGTGAGACCCCCTGTCAGATATCAATACTCTAGGCACCCCGAACCGTGAAATGATATTTTTCCTCAAAAATGTGCAAACAGTCTTAACATCTGCGATTCGTATGGGAATGGCCTCAACCCAACGACTTACATAATCAATAGCCAACATAATGTACTCAAATCGCTAACTCTTAAGGAATGGACTCATGAAATCGATGCCTCATGCATCAACATCACATAAGTGAATGGGATGCATCAACATAATATCACGCTATCCACAAATGCCCATCCTCTTACATTCAATACACCTCGACATGAGTTCATCAGAATCCTTGAAGAGGGTAGGCCACCATAGGCTGGATTGGAGAAATTTCTTTGTTGTTCTCCTCCCAGAATGATGTCCTCCTACCTCAAGCTTGTGGCAGTATGTGAGGACACTGTGGTCCTCATCCTGAGGAATACAACGACACCAGACGCTATCCCCTCCTTCATGATAAAAGATGGGATCCTCCCAATGGTAAGACTTGGCCTTCTTGAGGAAGGTCTCAAGTCGTTGTCTGATCCAACCTTGTGGAACTTTCTTGGCAACAAGATAGTTCACAATGTTGGCATACCATGGAAGCGAGACGATATCAAGGATTGCCTCAACTGGAAAGGTCTTACTAATATGCTCAATTTGCTCAGATTCCTTAAGATGTTCCAAACGGGAGAGATGATCCGCCACCACATTCTTAACTCAAGTCTTATCCTTAATCTCTATATCAAACTCCTGGAGTAGAAGGATCCATCTGGTCAATCGAGATATGGCATCCTTCTTTGCCATAAGGTACCTGATGGCGGTATGATATGTGCAAATAGTCACTTTGGATCCAAGAATATACGATCTGAACTTACTCAAGGAAAATGCTACAGCTAGCATCTCTTTCTCTATGACTGTGTATTTCCGCTGGGCGACATCTAATGTACGACTAGCGTAGTGAATGGCAAATGGTAATCTATCCCTCCTCTCTCCCAGCACAGCCCCTACAGAAAAATCGGAGGCATCCATCATGATCTCGAATGGGAGAGACCAGTCAGGCGACTGAAGGATAGGAGCCTCAACAACTAGGGTCTTGAGAGTCTCAAACGACATAAGACACTTATTATCTACAATGAACTCGGTGTCTTTCGTTGGAAGATGAGTGAGCGGTCGGGCAATCCTGCTGAAGTCCTGAATAAAATGTCGGTACAAACCGAGCAGAAAAGACCGCAACTGCCACATGTGGGGCGGTGGATTGAGTTTCCTGATGATGTCCACCTTGGCCAGATCAAGCTCCATGCCCATGTCGGAGATGATATGATCAAAGACCGTCCCCTGAGTCACCATGAAGTGACTCTTCTCCCAAGATAGAACAAGATGGACCTCTATGTAGCAATGAAGCACTCAGTTTAGGCAATCAAGACAAGCATTAAACCCATCGCCGTAGACCGAGAAATCACCCAAGAAGACCTCTAAGAAATCACACTCCATGTCTGAGAAAATGGACAACACGTACCTTTGGAATGTAGCTGAAGCATTACATAGAAGAAAGGGCATCCGTCTGAAAGCATATGTACCAAATGAACAAGTGAATGTTGTTTTATCTTGGTCTTCGGGAGCTATGGCTACCTTATTGTAATCGGAGTACCCATCAAGAAAATAATAATGACTCTTCCCGGCTAGCTTCTCTATAATCAGATCAAGAAAAGGCAGCGGGAAATGATCCTTCTTAGTGGCCTGATTCAATCATCTGTAGTCCATAGATACCCTCCAAGAAGTGGGTACCCGGGTAGCAATCTCCTCTCCAGACTCACTCACAACTATAGTGATGCCTGTCTTCTTGGGCACCACATGTAATGAACTAACCCACTTGGAGTCGGAGATGGAGTAGATAAAATCGGCGCTCCATTCCTTCATGACCACTTCTCGAAGATTCAGGTTCAACCATCGCTAGAACTCACGCGATTGCTTAGTGTCCTCTTCAAGATAGATATGGTGGGAGCACATGGCTGGACTTATCCCCTGGAGATTAGCTACACTCCATCATATTGCTTTGAGGTTTCTTTCAAGAACCTCCATCAAATGAGATTCTTTCTCTTCAGTCAAATCAGTTGAGATAATGAATGGGTACATATATGGATCACCCTCAAGGAATCTATACTTCATTGACTGCTGCAAAGTCTTCAGTTCTAAGCAGTTGGGAGCTGGAAAATCTGGCTTCTGGAATGTCTGCGTGAAGGTAACTAGATCTAAATGTGAGAACTCACGCTGATCATGAATATGTGGTGAGGACGACCCTGCTGGTGTATCTGTACTCGGTGATGGCTCAATCTCCACCATAGCTGTTGGCTCTGTGGGAATCAGATAAGGTAACATTTCATCAAACTCAGCCCAATCAATGTCTGAATATGAGGAATCTGAATCAGAAGAACAAGAAACATATTTTGCCTTACTATCCTGAACGTGCTCGTCAGCCTCAAATGTGTCCTCGGCCAAGAGTGTGCTCTCCTAACTATGATCTGCTGGAAGCTGCGAATTTGTAGAATCTGAAGGTAGGAGAAGGGCTCGTGAAACAGGGTCAGACCAAGCGACTTCAACATCAGTGATCAAAAAGTCGCACTCCTAGTGGACTTCTCGCTCTTCCTCAGTCATCTTCTCTGCATCAGTAAATTTCTCTAAGAAAGCTGAATCTCGCGCTCTGGTATCGTTGATCGTCTCTATTTGTATACTCTCACCCTCGACTCGAAAGTACATCTTCCCACTACCATGGTCGGATACCGCCTTGGATGTGGCTAAGAATGGATGTCCTAAATGATGGGGGTATCTACCACAGACTCATGGATCTCTATTCCAACACTTCGAAGTCCACGGTAAATTTCAAGCCCTGAATTAGGACAACAACGTCCTTCAGCAACCCCTTCGACCTCTTGACAAATCTATCAACAAACTGAAGGGCTGTTTTGCTCTGTCGAAGAGGTCCAAACTCGAATCAATCGAGTAAGGATACCAGAAGAAGGTTGATGGAAGAGACGCTGTCTAGTAGAGTCCAATCGAAACTCTGCTCATGAATGTGTCATCTGACATAGGATGCTCCTGCATCTGACCTTTTGGATGGCAGACGGTTCTGGATGGCAAAGCAGGTGGCACGGGTAAGCACATGGATCTCTGCATGATGGTTCCTTCTCTTCCTACGGATGATGGTCTTCTCTCTCAAGTTCTTCTAGAAGAGAGGGATGTGCTCAAGTGTCTGTTGTAGAGTTAGTTGGATATGGAATTTGTCTATCATCTGCTGGCTGAACTCTAACTGCTGGGTCTTTTTAGAATTTTCTTTTATATTCCCCTTCGCCAAGTGGAGTGATTGAGGGAAGGGGATAGTTGAATCCTCCTCAGATAGAGGGCTAGGAAGAGGTTCCTACTATTGAGAGGGAATGGGAATCTACACAAGGGTCATCATGCATCACATATGGACTCGAAGTAGATGAAGAAACCTTTCCTTTATTAAATTTTTTGGTCTTTTTTGAATAGTCTTAAGATAGAAAAATAAGAGGAGACAGAACTGGAATAGAACTGGTGGCCTCAGTACCATCCACGACATTTGTCTTTGTGGCATCAGTGCCATGCTCTAGCTCAACATCAACTGGAATGGTTGCGTCAATACCACCTACTGCATCTAGAGAAGCGATAACCTCAGTACCGTCGACTGGATAATCATCATCCTTGGTGGCGTCAACACCACCGTCATCAACATCATCATCAGCAGCATCAACACCGTTATCCTCCTTGTCTGGTGCAACTGGATCATCATGGTCATCGCTCAAATGAGGCACCTCCGGCTGGCATGCTACCACTCGTACGTGTCACGAAATCAACATCAAATATGTAAGAAGTAATATTACCAAATGAATCACTAGGAGTGGTGGTCTCTGTGAATTGTACCTGCTCATATTTTCTCTTCAAGTTATTCGGGTTGGGCTCGATCTGAGCGGGTATGGAGGCCTTGACCTTTATTATCTCCCTCACCTCCTACCTGAACTCATCCATCTCATGCGTAAAGGATGCATGCTGGTCTGAGAGTAGACGGGCTAGATCATCAAGGGTCGTATTCTCGTAAGTTGGTCCATGAGAACCGGACGGGTTGCCTCATTGGAAATGAGGCTACTGCTGAAACTGGTGAGGGGGAGGCTAAGAATACTACTGAGTTATTGATGTTGCCTCCATTGTTGTCCTTGCTGGTAGGGATGAGGACTCGACTGGTAGTAATATGGCTGGTGGGAGTATTGGGGCTACTGCTGCTGGCTACTCTGTCCACCTGTAGCTGGAGGCTACTGTTGGGACAAGGTATCTCACGTAGACCACCTGAACTCGGGATGGTCTTGGTGGATCCCAGGCTGCTGTCGGTCATACCAAATCCTGTTGGCTTCCATCAACAGCTCCTGCTCGTACGGGTAAGGGGGAAGAACTGCCAGTGGCTGATCCGACTGGTACACCACCATCTGAGTGTCCTGAGATGGCAGTGGCTGAGAGTAGTGCTACTGCAACTACTGGACCAGCTCTGCCTAGATGTGGTGGACCTGGAGGTACTGGGCAGAGTGCTGGGAATAGCTCTCATTCTCGCTCTCTCTCTTTCTCTTCTCCAAGAAGTGGCCGTCCACTTTGTGTTGAGAAGGAGAGTCTCTCTTGCCTTCACCTTCGACGACTCGAGGGTCTCCTTCTTCTTTGGGGCTTCTTGCTCTAAAGGAAGATGACGGATTGTATTTGACGAAATCAGGGATTCATTGTTTGGATCTTCATCAAGGATTGCGAGAGGAACGTGTCTCATCATCGCGCCCGCAAGCGCGTTCTTCGTGGATCGAACTTAAGACAGGAGGATCTCTTGTTTGGGATCTCACGATTACAACAACGCTCCAAGAGGTATTCCTTATACTTTGTGGTTTGATGAAACGATCCAAGAAATATTCACGTGATCATGTTATTTCATGAGTAGATTTAAAAAATTTAATTTTCGCCGCATCTAGCGACTAGTTGCCCCGATTGCATATGATGCGATCGACACGCTTCCATGGTGCGCTTAAGGATTCTCAATATCCTTCAAGTGGTATCAGAACCTCAGGTCGAAAAAGGTTTTGGATACGATCCATAGACCTAGGACGACTTGGGTTAGAAAAAGGGTCGCAAAATTTTTTGTTGCATTTTAATTTTCGCACCTCTGTTTAATTGGAATTTTTCAGTTCTGTTTAAATTGTTTAAATACAAAATTTGCAATTGAATTTTGTTCCCCATTAAACAAGGAAACTATAGGATCTGAGTTTATGTAATTTGAACTTCATTTGCTCAAGATATGACCCTTTGAATAAACATCTATTCACAGCAGCGGGAACAACAAATCAGAACGTGATTAATGAGTTAATTACTGTTTAATATGCCTTGAAATACGTGAAATATCACTTGATTTCTTTCATAAAATCAAATTGGAAATCTTAAGAAACTGATTTTGCAATTTTTGAATTTAAATTGATCAAGATAAGTTAATTTTGGTGATTGGGGGTCACTGCTGGAAATTGACATTTTTTTGATCAAGAACCATGTGATAGTCATTCAAATATGATGATGAAAATTAATTATTAATTTTCTGAAATAATTATTGATAAATATTTATGAAATATTTAAAGAGATAATTATTTCATTGAATGACATTTGCCTAAATCAAGATGATAAGATAGTTGATCTTAATCATTAATTGGTTGACATGCAATCATCAACAAACATTTTTCATGAAGAACCTTAGTTTATCCTACAATAGTTGTAGGACAACTCTTACATGAAAACCATCTTGCTTGAATAGGATTGGGGATTTGTTTATCAAATCTCTTTATAATATTATCAAAATGGTTTTGATGTATATTATATGGTATAATTTCGGTTGAAAAACCGATGAGGATCTCAAAGTACATAATGATCTATCTAGTATTATACTTTCCTGAGGTGGATATGGTGCCTAGTCGGAGAGCATTGGGGTCGCGGGTTGCAACGTATGTGGTCCGTCCCACTCTCGTCGGTACTGGCCATGACATCGGGTAGGGACTCGATAATGCCGGAGAAAGTCAAAGTGTATTTTTCTAATTATTAAAATTCGACTAATACGTACTTTGAGATTATACCTACTATTCAAGTAATAATCAAGTTTGTTGATTGATAATT
The DNA here is from genome assembly GCA_037367405.1 of Ottelia alismoides. Lineage (NCBI taxonomy): Eukaryota > Viridiplantae > Streptophyta > Magnoliopsida > Alismatales > Hydrocharitaceae > Ottelia > Ottelia alismoides. Next base: position 1,433,577 of record JAZKJV010000834.1, on the reverse strand, counting down.
GGATTGATGATTAATTTAATGTGATTAAATTAATTATATCCAATAAACACTCTAGTATGAATAGATTTGTATTTCCCTTGGAAGAGTTAATTATGTGAATATGATTCACAATAATTAATTATTACAATTTGAATATGAGGTGGAGGATCACATAAGTGACATCCGTGGTCTCCCATCAAGGCAAAGGATTTTGTCGACAGATATTGTATATAAGAGACGCTTGTACGAAGTGACAAATCCTATATATGTTTTATTTGGATCGGGTTCTTTACTTCTCGAAAGAGTAAGCCGTATATGTAGGTCCTCATATTATTGGGGCGATATTGGATTGCGTATAGCGAGTATTAAACCTGTTGACGGTTGGTTCATTTAACAACGTGTCAACATCATCTTAGGGGTGGTGGGCCCGGGTGTTAAAGACCGAGTTGGGAAATGCAAGTTGGACTTGCAAGGCGGAATGTGTTCCTGCTTCTCTTTATTCAAGTCACAAGTTCTCATTTTATTGGGATGTGATAAGGATAGAGAAGAGATCCCAGATCTTGTTTGAGATATAGCGGTAAGTGTATCTCTTACTTTGAAAGAAAATAAGGGAATAATCTTTCAAAGTAGACATAGCATGACGAATTTGATTTAAAATGCCTTAATCAAATATCTTAAAATGAATATATATTTATATTCTAATATAGTGCATTCTTAATTTCATAAGATGAAGTTCATGAACCCACTTAGCAGGCTCCTGGAGGTCAACCAGTTGACCGGGCCAAATTATTCGGATTGGATCCGAAATTTGGATCTTGTCCTATCCGCGGAGCGCGTCGCGTATGTGCTGACCAAGGACAAGATAACAAACCCTAAGACTGCAGAAGATAAATCATATAATGAGAAATATGATGAAGATCATAACCTGGCAAGGTGTTATATCATTGGGTAATTGTTCAATGCGCTTCAGAAGCAACATGTGGAAATGGACCATTGCAAAGAGATTATGCTGAATCTAAAGGAAATGTTCGGTGACATAAACCGCACATAGCTTTACAACGTGATGAAAGAGCTTATTCGTTGCAAGATGCAGGAAGGGACCTCTGTCATAGAATAGGTACTCAAAGTGTTTGGGTACCTCTCCGAATTGGAAACCATGGGAGCCTGCTCCTTCATAGAAAGGGAAAGGATCTTCCCAATGGTATTTTCTTGAATCCGACTTCAGTCGATCAATCATTCTCTTGGTCCAACTAAAGGGAACCTTCTTGTAGACAAGATAGTTCACGATGTTGGAATACCATGGGGTTGAATCAATAACGCAAACAGATTCGTCTGGAAAAGTCTCCTTAATAGGTCCAGTGTCAGGATAATCATTTTTCTCAATTCGGAAAAGGTGATCAGCAACAACATTCTTTATTCCAGGTTTATCCTTGATCTCCAAACTAAATTCCTGGATTAACAAGATCCACCTCAAAAGTCGTGCCTTGATATCTTTCTTATCCATGAGGTATCTAATTGCCGTATGATCAGTGAAAATTGTCACCTTGGAGCCCAATATGTATGATCTGAATTTTTCAAGGGCCCAAACAACCGCGAGCATTTCCTTTTCAGTTACTGTATAATTTTTCTGTGCAGGATCCAATACTTTGCTCGCGTAGTGAATCGCATAAGGGATTCCATCCCGTCTTTTGTCCAAGCACAGCTCCGACAGTAAAATCCGATGCATCAGTCATGATCTCAAAGGGAAGAGACCAATCAGGAGCTTGTAATATTGGTGATTCACATATTTTCTTTTTCCGGAGCTTGAAGACCTCAAGACACTTGTGATTCACAAATAAACTCGGTGTCTTTTCCTAAGATCTCAGTCAGTGGGCGGGTGATCTTTGAAAATCAGGGATAAACCTTCGATAAAATCCAACATGCCCTAGAAAAGACCTCATTGACTTGACGTTGGTTGGTGGCTCAAGTTTTTTGATCACATCCACCTTGGCAGGATCGATCTCCATTCCCTTTTTGGAGATGACATGCCCCAACACGATATCCTCAGTCATAATAAAGTAACTCTTTTCCCAGGAGAGTACCAAATTAACCTCCCTGCATCTCTTGAGGACTCGGTCCAAGTGCGCTAAACATGTATCAAATGAATCTCCATGGACCGAGAAGTCATCCATGTATACTTCCAGGAAATCACCCACCATTTCGGCAAATACGACAATCATGCACCGCTGAAATGTGCCTGGAGCATTACAAAGCCGGAATGGCATGCGCTTGAATGCGTAGGTACGAAGGGACATGTAAATGTGGTCTTTTCCTGATCCTCGTGAGCGATAGCTACTTGATTGTAGACACAGTACCCATCAAGAAAACAGAAGAATGCTTTCCGTACAAGTCTCTCCAAGATTTGATCAATAAATGGCAGTGGAAAGTAATCTTTCTTGGTCGCAACATTCAAGCGCTTGTAGTCGACACAGACGCGCCACGACGTGGGTACTCGGGTCACGATCTCTACCCCTCCTCGTTGGTGACCATCAGGATTCCAGACTTCTTTGGGACGACATGAAGGGGGGCCACCCACTTGGAGTCAGAGATGGGGTATATAAAACCTGCTTTGCACCATTTATCTATTTCTTTCTTAACTACTTCCCGATGATTGGGGTTTAATCTTCTCTGAAATTTACGGGAAGGCCTTGCGTTATCCTTAACATAAATTTGGTGCGAGCAGAGAGTAGGGTTGATTCCTATGAGAACCGACATAGTCCAACCGATGGCTTTTTGGTTTCGCTCAAGGACTTCTAGTAGTCTAGATTCTTGGTCCATGGTTAATGATGAGCTAATGGTCATAGGGAATTTATCTCTGGGTCCATTAAGAAATGCATATTTCAGTGTGGGAGGGAGAGGTTTCAGCTTTGGCAAATCTAAATCATCAATCATGTCTGGTTGAATGTCTTTTAAATCTGGCTCTGTACTGGTTGGCGGTGAATCATTCTGTAATATGCTAGCCACTAATCTTGAAGGAATGTGAGTCAGATTGCAAAAGTAGTGCGGTAATTCGATCAAAGCCGCGTCCAACTCGTCATCGATATTTCTTGATTTCCTCGAAGAATATGGGGATGACAAATCCGAAAGGATTTCTGTGTCATCAAGGTTATATGCATCCGGGGGTCTAGGTTTGTCTGGCAACAGCTCGCATACTGCATGGTGCATTGTTTCTTCTTCTGCTATGGTGGTATCAATCTGAAGATCTGGCAGTTGGTCCCACGACCCAGTAGTGCTGATGAGATTACACTCGGATGTTTCGACATCTTCAGTGGTGGATTCAGAATCTGGTCTTTGCCACTTTGTTTGTTTCATCTCCAGATCCACTTCTCCATCTGGAGAACGGAATTTCATCATTCCGATGCCGTAATCGAATACAACCTTGGCGGTTCTTAAGAAGGGTCTTCCAAGAGTGATTTGCAATTCCTTTCAATGGTTCGGGGTCTCCATATCAAGGACAGTGAAGTCCACTTTGTATTCCGTACCCTAGACCATGATAACATTTTTCACTTTGCCCTTAGGTCTTCTAGTAGATTTATCAGCAAATTAGAGTAAAGATAATGATTTCCGGAGAGGGCCTAACTCTAATATGTAATATAAGGCTAAGGGAAGAAGATTGATGGAAGAACCATTGTCGATAAGTGTGCGTGCGAACGCAATGCCGCCAATGTGACTCTCCACATAATGAACACCCAGATCCCTTTCTTTCTCGGTAAATGTTGATTTCTGACGCATTTGGTAGTGGACATTGTCAGGATATGAGTCTCCACAAACTGATTTGTTTTCTTTGTATGAGTCCTGATGGGAGTGCATTTCAATTTCAAGTATTTCTGAAATGTTGGATTGCTGGCCACATACTGATCAAAGGGTACTTTGGCTATGATATTCTGCTGGCAGAACTTTTCCATCACCGGGTCATTCTGAATGTTTTTCTTTTGTTTTCCTTTCTTAAGAGCATGGGGGAAAGGAATGGAAGTATTTGAGACAGGAGAAAGAGAGCCAGAATCATAAATAAGAGTATCTTTATTAGATTTGGAGTTTTTATTACAATTATGAGTTTTCTGATAATAATCATGCTGCTGAAATGGTGACAAAAGTTTTTTTGCAGCAACTAGAGGTTCAAGGTCCTCTGCAGACTCCATAGATACTTTTCCCTTATCTAGTGCTGGGATCTTCAGGCGTCCTTCTTCTTCATCCTCAGAAGCTGTTAGCAATGTGAGCCCCATGCGAACCATTCCTACAATAAATGTTATTGTAATAAATGATTTATCAATAAAAGTTATTGATTATTTTCACTCCATTTCTGAGATTGAATCAATGAATGCACTATAGGGTCCCTCTGTACAATAAGGGTTATGTACCATGGCCGACTTGATAATCATACAGTTGTTGATTCATTGATTGAATCATAGAGGCTGATGCTTGGATGGATATCTAAGGAGTTAGATAGAGGACTCATCAAGCATCGTCAAATGATTGTTAAGTGATGATCTCCAGTCTGAGTAGAAGATGGTAATCCTTTCTCATATGACTGATATCTGACTGACCTCTTGATGCAGGTCCTCTGCATGGGAATAGTGATTCGGAGATGTCAGATTAGTTAAGTCAATGGGTTGACTTAACGAGATCGAGATAACCAAAGACCTATGTTGAATACTGTCACAGCATAGGCATGCATCCTCTGACCGGAGACAGATGTGTTGCTATATGTCTGAGTATGTACATTTGGCAGACCAATATGTTGATGACCTAACCAAGGTCTATACACCGGCGAGCTGGTGTGCATGTAAGGACATATGAGTAATAGGATCTCTCAAAGGGATCATACAGGTTCACTTATGAACCGAGAGACATGAGCTCACACATGAGGTATTGGGACTGAACAGATTCCATGCATGGTCATCATGCTTTGGAAGCATGACATGAATTTGAAGGTAAGATATATGCTTTGTGAAAGCATATGATCCATACCAAATCCCAGTGACCAAGATTGAGAAACTTAATGATCAAACTCTGAAGATGATAGTGTAAAAATGATCTTTATCTTCAGAATGATCATAGGTCTTCCAGTATGCTGGATGTACAAGTATTGGGAATACCTGAGGGTGATGTGATCATAAACGATTGTATAACCATGTCTCTTCCATTCCGAGGGAGTAATGAAACAGGTTTGGATTTTAGTAACTCCTCTCATTAGAGAAGTGACCTAATCTTAGTTCATGAACTGGACATTGATCTGAATGAGATTCAGATGCAATGAGAAGATTAGGTCTACGGTCTTGATTTGATCAAGCATCAGTGGGAGATCCATGGGGTCTAGATTTGAGATATAATCTCAACATCCAAGTCACTATACGTGGAACAATACAATCACCCTGTCCTTATCTCCAAGTATCTGCAGAGAAGTCTCATTATTCTTGAAGGTTCAAGAATAATTCCTTAAGATCTAAGCAATGAAGAAACAATGATTAAATGTGATTTAATCATCTTGATGTGTGAAGAAATTATCCAATCTAATTAAATGTGATTTAATTATTATGGATAAGAATAATGTAGATAGAAATATTCAATTATTCATAATATATTATAAATATGATTTCTAATGTATTAGAGAGAGCCAATTATAATTTATATATGTTGATTAATTATTATGTGTATTGGATACACATTGTGTAATTAATTGACAATGTAAATTATATGTTGTTTTGGGTTGTGAATATGATTCACAATTTTCCAATGTCAAGATTACAATATTCCCAAAATTATTGTGAATTATTTTGGTGAATAAATCCCAACACTAGTTGTTGGAAATAAATAATAGAGAAAATCAAGGATACATGCAATCTCATGGAAATCCAGGAGATTGCCCCACTTGGAAGGTGGTGGGCGACACTCAATTCCTATATGGAATGGGTGGCCGCCCCCCCTTGAATGTACATGGAAATGTAATCTCCATGTATATTCTCTCCTTATTTGTTGGTATGATTTAGGATTGATTTATATTTGATTTTGTCAAATATATTTTAATCTAAATTAAATCACAAGTTGTTGGTTTTTACCAACAACAATCATGAACATTGGATTGACATAAATCAATCTCATCCATTGATTTTATATGTCCCATGGATTGAGATCCATGGATCCCAAAACCCTATAAATAGAGAGGCATACCTTGCTCTCTTGTACATGCAATATTGAAGCTCTCTCTATCTCTCTCTCTCTCTCTCTTTCTCCATACACGTCAACCCTCTCCCTCTACTTGGTGGCCGACCACCAAACCCTAGGGGAGGTTCTCATCGACGCTCTCGCTACCGCGTTGCCGCTTCGACGTTCTTCGGTTCTCCATCTTCTTGGAGTACTACGCTCACAAAGGAGACGTTCAATCTCGTACGACGAGATCAGGAGCATCCGTGCTTGGATCATCTTTTTGGATTACGAGGACTACACGGTTCATCCCTACGCTCGCAAGCGATCTCAACGACGATCGGACTTGAGACAGGAGGTCTCTTTCTTTAGAGACTTGATCAACCATGCTTCAAAAGGTATTCCTTTACACTTGTTGTGGTTATATATTAAATGATCCGAAAATCGTTCTTGGATCATGTGGTTTCATCGCATGTAAAATTTTTATATTCCGCTGCACAGAACAACTAGTACGTCTAGTCGTTCTGCGTCGTATCCGATACGACGATCACACTTCCATGATGCGCTTGAGGATAATATCATATCCTTCAAGTGGTATCAGAGCCAGGTTGGCGGTTTCGAATATGATTCGCAAACCGAGGACGACTTGGGTTCGTTAAGGTCGCGAAAATTTTTTGTTGCATTTGATTTCGCTGATCTGTTTAGTAAATAATTTCGGCCATGTTTAAAATATTTAAGCACGAATTATTTACTTGTATTTTGTTTCCCATTAAATAAGGAAAACATAGGATCTTAGTTTGCGTAATTTGGATTCCGTATGCTCGAGATATGGTTGTTTTAATGAACATGTATGCACTGTTGTGGGAACTGTAGATCTTAACATGTTTAAAGAGTTAATTACTGTTTTGATACGCCTCTAAATGAGTGAAACATCACTTAGGTTCTGTCCTAAATCAAGTTAGCAATCTTTGGAAATTGAGTTTGTCTAATTTGGATTTAAATTGATTGAGATATGTTCATTTTAGTAAGTAGGGGTCACTGCTAAAATTGCAGTCATAATCAAGAACTAAGTGATTGTCAATTAGAGAAATTAATTGTTAATTTCATGAAATAATTATGGAAAATATTTGTGAAAATATTCGAATATGATTATTTCCTTAATTGACTTGGCCTCAACCAATTAATTGATTAGATTTGGTCTAGATCATAATTGGAAATACAATCTTCAAACTTGATGCTTGAATAGGATTGGGAATTTGTGTAGCAAATTTCCTTATAATAAAAAATATTTTGATTATTACTCTATGGTATAATTTCGGTTGAAAAACTGATGATCATTTCAAGTACAAATTGATATATTTGGCATTGTCCTTTCCCGAGGTGGATATGGTGTCTAGTCGGAGAGCATTGGGGTTGTGGGTTGCAACGTATGTGGTCCGTCCCACTCTCATCGGTACTGGCCATGACAGTGGGTAGGGACTCGATAATGTCAGAGAAAATCAAGGTGTATTTTCTAATTATTAAAATTCGAATTAATACGTACTTTGAGATATTACCATTTTTATATTCAAGTAAAATAATCAAGTTTGTTGATTGAATTGGATTGATAATTAATTTAATATGATTAAATTGATTATGTCCAATTGAGACACTCTATTATGAATAGAGTTATAATTTCCCTTGGAAGAATTAATTATGTGAATGTGATTCATGATAATTAATTAAAATTTGAATATAAGGTGGAGGATCACATAAGTAACATCCATGGTCTCCCGTCAAGGCGAAGGGTTCTGTCGCCAGGGATTGCATGTGGGAGACGCCTGTCTGAAGTGACAGCTCCTGTATGCAAGCGCATCTGGATCAGGCTCGTCGCTTCTCGAAAGAGTAAGGACATATGCGTAGTGACTCCAATATCGGGTCCTCATATTATTAGGGCGATATTGGATTGCGCATAGCGAGTTGTATTCCTGTTGACGGTTGGTTCAATTAATGACGGGTCAACATTGTTAGCAATGTGAGCCCGAGGCGAACCATTCCTACAATAAATGTTATTGTAATTAATGATTTATCAATAAAAGTTATTGATTATGTTTCACTCCCTTTCTGATATTGAATGAATGAATGAACTATAAGGTCCCTCTGTACAATTAGGGTTATGTACCATGGCCAACTTGATAATCATACAGCTGTTGATTCATTGATTGAATCATAGAGGCTGATGCTTGGATGAATATCTAAGGAGTTAGATAGAGGACTCATCAAGCATCATCAATGATTAACAAGTAGTGATCTCCAGTCTGAGTAGGAGATGGCAATCCTATCTCATTAGACTGATATCTGATCGACCTCTTGATGCAGGTCCTCTACATGGGAATATTGATTCGGAGGTATCAGATTAGTTGAGTCAATGAGTTGACTTAACGAGATCGAGATAACCAAAGACCTATGATGAATATTGTCACATCACAGGCAAGCATCCTCTGACCAGAGATAGATGTATTGCTATATGTCTGAGTATGTACATTTGGCAGACCAATGGGTTGATGACCTAACCAAGGTCTATATACCGACGAGCTGGTGTGCATGTAAGGGCATATGAGTAATATGATCTCTCAAAGGGATCATACAGGTTCACTTGTGAACTGGGAGACATGAGCTCACTCATGAGGTATTGGGATTGACCAAATTCCATGCATGGTCATCATGCTTTAGAAGCATGATATGAATTTGAAGGTAAAGATATATGCTTTGTGAAAGCATATGATCTATACCATATCCCAAGGACCAAGATTGAGAAACTTGATGATCAGACTATGAAGATGACAGTGTAAAAATGATCTATATCTTCATAATGATCATGAATCTTCCAGTATGCAGGATGTGCAGGTATTGGGAATACCTGAAGGGTGATTTGATCATAAACGATTGTATAACCATGACGCTTCCATTCCGAGGGAGTGATGAAACAGGTCTGGATTTTAGTGACTCCTTTCATTAGAGAAGTGACCTAATCTTAGTCCATATACTGGACATTGATCTGAATGAGATTCAGATGCAAAGAGAAGATTAGGTTTACGGTCTTGACTTAGTCAAGCATCTATGAGAGGTCCATGAGATATGGATTTGAGATGTGATCTCAATATCCAAGTCACTATACGTGGAACAATACAATCACCCTATCCTTATCTCCAAGTATCTAAGGAGTAATGACATTGTTCTTAAATGGTTTAAGAATAATTCCATAAGATCTAAGCAAAGAGAAGTTGATAATTAAATGTGATTTAATTATCATGATGTATGAGAAATTATCCAATATGATTAAATGTGATTTAATTATTATGGATAAGAATAATGTGGATAGTAATATCCAATTATTCATAATATGTTATAAATGTGATTTATAATATATTAGAGAGAGTTAAATATATTTTATATTAGTAGATTAATTATTAATGTGTATTGGATACACATTGTCTAATTAATTGATAATGTAAATTACATTTTGTTTTGGGTTGTGAATATGATTCATAATATTCCAATGTCAAGATTGCAATATTCCCAAAATTAATTGAGAATTATTTTTTGGAGAATAAAATACCAACAAATAATTGTTGGAAATTAAGTTGAGAGAAAAACAAAGAGATATACAATCTCATGGTAATCCATGAGATTGCCCTCCCATTAGGAAAGGAGGGGCGGCACCAAATCCCTTGTGGGATTGGTGGCCGTCACCTCCCTCCAAAGGGGAAGGTGGCTCTCCATTGTTCTCTCTTTCCTTATTTGGTTGGTTTAATTTGGTATTAATATATATTTGATTTATCAAATATATTTAATCAAAATTAAATCACAAGTTGTTGGTTTTACCAACAACAATCTTGACCATTGGATGGATATAAATCAATCTCATCTATTGATTTTATATGTCCCATGGATTGAGATCCATGGATCCCAAAACCCTATAAATAGAGAGGCATACCATGCTCTCTCTTTACACATGCTATTGTAGCACATATTCTCTCTCTCTCTCATACTCGACAGCCCTCTCTCTCCCTCTCTTCTTGGTGGCCGTCCACCTCGGTGGAGAGAATCGTTGACGCCCGCGCCATCTTGCTGCCGCTTCGATGCTCTGCGGTTCTTCGTCTACTTGGAGTGCTTCACTCACGAAGGAGACGTTTGATCTCGTGCGACGAGATCAGGAGCAACCGTGCTAGGATCATCATGGATTGCGAGGACACCGCGACTCATCTCCGCGCTCGCAAGCCGTTACTCCGACGATCGGACTTGAGACTGGAGGTCTCTTTTCGTAGAGACTTGATCAACCACGCTTAAAGAGGTATTGCATTATACTTGCTGTGGTTATAGATGAAACTATTTGAGAATGGTTGTCGGATCATGTGGTTACATCGAATAAATTTTTTTTAAATTCCGCTGCACCGAACAACTAGTACGACTAGTCGTTCTTCGTCGTATCCGATACGACGATCACGCTTCCATGATGCGCTTGAGGATTTCTCCATATCCTTCAAGTGGTATCAGAGCCTTAGGTCGACGGTTTCGAATATTATTCGAAAAACCGAGGACGACTTGGGTTCGTTTAGGTCGCGAAAGTTTTCATCGCATTTGATTTCGCAGATCTGTTTAGAAGATAAATTGGGCACTGTTTAAATTGTTTAAACACGAATTTAATACTTGGATATTGTTCCTCATTAAATAAGGAAACCATAGGAACTGAGTTTGCGTAAATCGGATTTCGTATGCTCTAGTTATGGTTGTTTTAATGAACATGTATGCACTGTTGCGGGAACAGTAGATTTTAACATGATTAAAGAGTTATTACTGTTATCATCTGCCTCGAAATGCGTGCAACTCCACTTAAGTTCTGTCCTAAATAAAGTTAACATTCTATGAAAATTGAGTTTGGTTAATTTGGATTTAAATTAATTGAGATATGTTAATTTTAGTGAGTAGGGGTCCTTACTGAAATTACATTCCTAATCTAGAACCAAGTAATTGTCAATTAGTGAAATTAAATTGTTAATTTCATGAAACAATCTTGAAAAAATGTGTGAAATATTGAAACATGATTATTTTCCTAATTGGATTTGATCTAAATCATAATTGGAAACCACAATCTTTCAAACTTGATGCTTGAATAGGATTTGGGAATTTGTCTAGCAAATTTCCTTATAATAAAAAATGTTTTGATTATTACTATATGGTTCAATTTCAGTTGAAGAACCGATGATCATCTCAAGTACAAATTAATCAATTTGGCATTATCCTTTCCCGAGGCAGATATGGTGCCTAGTCGGAGAGCATTGGGGTTGCGGGTTGTAACGTTTGTGGTCCGTCCCACTCTCGTCAATACTGGCCATGACAGCGGGTAGGACCAGGATAATGTCCGAGGGATTAAGATGTATTTTTCTAATTATTAAAATTCGAATTAATACGTATTTTGAGATATTACCATATATATGTTCAATTAAAATAATCAAGTTTGATTGATTGAATTGGATTGATAATTAATTTAATATGATTAAATTGATTATGTCCAATTGAAATACTCTAATATGATTTGAGCTAATAATTCCCTTGGAAGAATTAATTATGTGAATGTGATTCACGATAATTAATTAAAATTTGAATATGAGGTGGAGGATCACATAAGTGACATCCATGGTCTCCCGTCAAGGCGGAGGGTTTCGTCGTCAAATATTATGTGTAGGAGACGCCTGTCTGAAGTGACAACTCCTGCATATGATCCATTTGGATCGGGCTCGTCGCTTCTCGAAAGAGTAAGGACGTATGCGTACTGACCCCAATATCGAGTCCTCATATTATTGGGGCGATATTGGATTGCGCATAGCGAGTTGTATTCCTGTTGACGGTTGGTTCAGTTAATGACGGGTCAACATCACCTTAGGGGTGGTGGGCCCGGGCATTAAAGACCGAATTGGGAAAATGCAAGTTGGACTTGCAAGGCGGAATGTGTTCCCGCTTCTCTTTATTGGAGTCATAAGTTCTCATATTATTGGGATATGACAAAGGTAAAGAGGAGATCCCAGTTCTTGCATGAGATATATCGGTAAATATATCTCCTACTTTGAAAGTGAATAAGGGAATAAAATTTCATAGTTGACATAGCAAGACTAATTTGATTTAAAATGCCTTAATCAAATAAAACTAAATTGAATATATGATTATATGTTCTAATATATTGCATTCTCAATTTCAGAAAATGAATCCATGAACCCACTGAGCAGTCTTCTGGAGGTCAACCAATTGACCGGACCAAATTACTCGGATTGGATCCGTAATTTGGAGCTTGTACTCTCGGCTGAGCGCATCAGCTATGTGCTCTCTGAAAACAAGCTTGAAAACCCTAAATCCAAGAAAGATAAAACATACAATGACAAGTATGATGAGGATCATGTCTTGGCTAGATGTTATATCTTGGGTTCTCTCTCCAATGTTCTTCAGAAACAACATGTGGAGATGAGTACTTGCCAGGAGATCACGCAGAACCTAAAAGATATGTTTGGTGACATTAACCGCACCCAGCGGTACAATGTTATGAAAGACCTCATTCGCTGCAAGATGCAGGAAGGGACTTCGGTCCGTGAACATGTACTCAAAATGTTTGGGTACTTGTCGGAGCTGGAGACTCTTGGAGCAACGATGGATGCAGACATGCAGGATGACTTCATTCTGCTGTCGTTGCCAAAATCTTTCAATAACTTTGTAGTGTCATTCCACATGAATAAGTTGGAATTGACAAGTGCTGCCCTCCTTGCTGCATTAAAGTCCACAGAGGACGTGATGAAGAAGGATGGTCCCACTGGCAGTGCAATGGTTGCATAGGTCAAAGGGAAGCGCGGTCGGAAGCATGGTTCTGGGAAGGGCCCGACCCAGAAGAGAAAGAAGAAAGGACAAAGTGATGGCTCTTCTTCCAATGCATCCACATTAATGGCGTCGAAGAAAACCGACGTCTGTCACCACTGCAAGAAGCCGGGGCACTGGAGGCGTAACTGTTCGGATTACCTGAAGTCGGTCAACAAAGGTAAAGCCCCAGCAGGTATAAAATCTACTTTTATCATTGAAACCAGCTTTCTCGTAGGACGAGAAGGAAGTTGGGTTGTTGATTCTGGTGCTTCTGTTCATGTATGCAATTTGTTGCATTTGTTTCAGGAAACTAGAAAACTTGAAGAAGGGGAGATAGTCATCCAGATGGGATCTGATGCAAGTGTTGCAGCAGTCGCCGTCGGGACTTGTCGGCTATCATTATCTAGTGGTAGAGTCCTAGTACTTAAAGAGTGTCTTTATGTACCTGAAGTCAGGAGGAACTTAATATCTGTATCTAAGCTAGCTAGAAGTGGATATTCATTCATGTTCTGTAATAAATTAGTCATAAATCATTATGATAAATATATTGCAGATGGTATTTTGACTTCTGGAGGACTCTATGAATTGTGCATAAATGAACATGTCATGAATGTTACAACCACTAATAAAAATCCTAAAAGATCCAGGAATAATGAAAATCATTCAAACATGATTTGGCATCAAAGGCTTGGTCATTTATCTGTTGATAGGATCAATAGATTGATAAAGGATGGACCTTTAGATTTTCTACAGGTTCAATCTTTACCTACCTGTAAATATTGTATTCGTGGTAAAATGACTAGGATGCCTTTCCGTAACAAGGTTACGAGATGCGAAGGTATTATTGACCTAATACATACCGATGTATGTGGTCCCTTCAGTACCGCGACTCGAAATGGATATCGATATTATTTGACATTTATTGATGACCATTCGCGATACGGGTTTGTCTTCCTATTACGTCACAAATCTGAAACCTTTGAAAAGTTCAAAGAGTTCAAGGCTTTGGTTGAGAACCAAACCGATAGGAGGATTAAACGAATTCGATCTGATCGAGGTGGTGAGTACCTCTCTAATGAATTCAAGGAATACCTCAAAGAGAATGGAATTGTCTCCAATCTCACTACTCCTGGAACTCCCCAACTTAATGGTGTTGCTGAAAGACGCAACAGAACCATCATGGATACAGTCCGTTCAATGATGAGTAAAGCACATTTGCCACTTAGTTTCTGGGGATATGCAGTAGAGACTGCAATATATATCCTGAATAAGATTCCTAGAAAATCTGTACCTAAGACTCCTCATGAGCTATGGTATGGAACCAAACCTAGTGTTAAGCACTTGAGGGTTTGGGGTTGCTTGGTCCATGCAAAGAACGTGGACGCAAGTAAGCTGGAATCTCGTACTCGGGAGTGTTACTTCATTGGGTATGTTAGAGATGGTATTGGATACCAGCTCTATGACCCTGAGACCCAAAAGGTTTTTGTCTCCAAAGATGTGAAATTTTTGGAGGATGATTTCCTTAAAAGTCAAGATAAAAATGAAGTAGAGGAACTCATTGAATCCCCTGAGGATTCTGAGCTTCCTAGACCAGAAGCCGAAGAGATAAATAAAGATGAAACACCCATACCTCTTCGAAGGAGTTCGAGGGTGGTTGCACCACCTGAACCTTATGGATTCCATGTGTCAAGTGAGACTGACATTGATCCTACTTCATTTGATGAAGCACTCGCGGATCAAGACATGGATAGATGGATGCTAGCAATGAAGTCAGAAATTGACTCCATGCATAAGAATGGTGTATGAACCCTAGAGGATCCACCTAAAGGGGTAAAACTCATTGGGTGTAAATGGATCTTCAAGAGAAAAAAGGGGACATGATGGGAAAGTAGAGACTTTCAAAGCACGGCTTGTAGCCAAGAGCTACACACAGAGAGAAGGCATCGACTATGATGAGACATTCTCTCCTGTGGCTATGCTTAAATCCATCAGGGCATTGCTGACTATAGCTGCATATCTTGACTACGACATCTGGCAGATGTACGTCAAGATGGCTTTCCTCAATGGATACCTCGAGGAGGATATCTACATGGAGCAGCCCCAGGGCTTCATGACTGAGGATGGTAAAGTATGCAAGCTGAAGAAATCCATCTATAGGCTCAAGCAAGCTTCTCGTAGTTGGAACATCAGATTTGATGAAACCATAAAGAGTTATGATTTTGTGCAGAATCCTGATGAACCTTGTGTGTACAAGAAGCTTAGTGGGAGCGCCATTGTGTTCATCGTGATTTATGTAGATGACATCCTTATCATTGGGAATGATACAGGGATGATGACCAGTGTGAAGATTTGGCTGTCCCATACCTTTGAGATGAAAGATCTTGGAGAAGCCTCTTACATCTTAGGCCTGAAGTTGTTCAGAAACCGAGAAAAGAGGATTTTGAGATTGTCACAACATGGATACATTAAGAAGATTCTTGAACGATTCCGTATGGATAGTTCCAAGAAAGGATTCCTGCCCTTAAGACATGGTATCCACCTGTCTAAAGGAATGGCTCCTCAAACTGTTGAGGAAAAGAAAGCCATGGCTGGATGCCCTTGTGCATCAGCTGTAGGGAGCTTAATGTATGCTATGATGTGCACTAGGCCAGATATCTGCCATGCAGTGGGAGTGGTAAGTCGTTACCAATCCTGCTATGGAGAGCAACACTGGAATGCAATAAAGAACATATTCAAATATCTAAGACGGACACAAGATTACATCTTGGTCTACGGAGATGGTGATCTCCATGTCTTGGGATATACAGATTCTGACTTCCATTCGGATATTGATGATCGAAAGTCGACATCAGGGTTTGTGTTCCTGTTGAATGGTGGTGCTGTGAGCTGGAGATGCAAGAAGCAGGACACTACAATAGATTCAACAACAGAAGCCAAATACATTGCTGCATCGGATGCTGCAAAGGAGGCGGTATGGTTGCGCAAATTCGTCCAGGAGCTTGGCGTAGTTTCCTCTAATACTCCCATCCCGTTACTCTACGATAACACGGGAGCCATTGCCCAGGCAAAGGAATCCAGATGGCATCAAAAGAGCAAGCACGTGGAAAGGAAATACCACATCATTCGGGAGATACAAAAGCGTGGTGACATCATCATCACCAAGGTGGCCTCTGCCGACAACGTTGCTGATCCTCTTACCAAACCTTTGACACAAAAGGTTTTCGACCAGCATGTAATGAGTATGGGTTTAAGGATTGTTCCTGAATGGTTCTGAGGGCTAGTGGGAGATTGTTAGCAATGTGAGCCCGAGGTGAACCATTCCTACAATAAATGTAATTGTAATTAATGATTTATCAATAAAAGTTATTGATTATGTTTCACTCCCTTTCTGATATTGAATGAATGAATGCACTATAAGGTCCCTCTGTACAATTAGGGTTATGTACCATGGCCAACTTGATAATCATACAGCTATTGATTTATTGATTGAATCATAGAGGCTGATGCTTGGATAAATATCTAAGGAGTTAGATAGAGGACTCATCAAGCATCATCAACGATTAACAAGTAGTGATCTCCAGTCTGAGTGGGAGATGGCAATCCTATCTCATTAGACTGATATCTGATCGACCTCTTGATGCAGGTCCTCTGCATGGGAATATTGATTCGGAGGTATCGGATTAGTTGAGTCAATGAGTTGACTTAACGAGATCGAGATAATCAAAGACCTATGATGAATACTGTCACATCACAGGCAAGCATTCTCTGACCAGAGACAGATGTATTGCTATATGTCTGAGTATGTACATTTGGCAAACCAATAGGTTGATGACCTAACCAAGGTCTATATACCGACGAGCTGGTGTGCATGTAAGGGCATATGAGTAATATGATCTCTCAAAGGGATCATACAGGTTCACTTGTGAACCGGGAGACATGAGCCCACTCATGAGGTATTGGGATTGACCAAATTCCATGCATGGTCATCATGCTTTAGAAGCATGATATGAATTTGAAGGTAAAGATATATGCTTTGTGAAAGCATATGATCTATACCATATCCCAAGGACCAAGATTGAGAAACTTGATGATCAGACTATGAAGATGACAGTGTAAAAATGATATATATCTTCATAATGATCATGAGTCTTCAAGTATGCAGGATGTGCAGGTATTGGGAATACCTGAAGGGTGATTTGATCATAAACGATTGTATAACCATGGTGCTTCCATTCCGAGGGAGTGATGAAACAGGTCTGGATTTTAGCGACTCCTTTCATTAGAGAAGTGACCTAATCTTAGTCCATATACTGGACATTGATCTGAATGAGATTCAGATGCAATGAGAAGATTAGGTTTACGGTCTTGACTTAATCAAGCATCTATGAGAGGTCCATGGGATCTGGATTTGAGATGTGATCTCAATATCCAAGTCACTATACGTGGATACAATCGCCCTGTCCTTATCTCCAAGTATCTAAGGAGTAATAACATTGTTCTTAAATGGTTTAAGAATAATTCCATAAGATCTAAGCAAAGAGAAGTTGATAATTAAATGTGATTTAATTATCATGATGTATGAGAAATTATCCAATATGATTAAATGTGATTTAATTATTATGGATAAGAATAATGTGGATAGTAATATCCAATTATTCATAACTTGTTATAAATGTGATTTATAATATATTAGAGAGATTTAAATATAATTTATATTAGTAGATTAATTATTAATGTGTATTGGATACACATTGTCTAATTAATTGAAAATGTAAATTATATTTTGTTTTGGGTTGTGAATATGATTCACAATATTCCTATATCAAGATTGTAATATTCCCATAATTAATTGAGAATTTTTTTTGGTGAATAAAATACCAACAAATAATTGTTGGAAATTAAGTTGAGAAAAAAAACAAGGAGATATGCAATCTCATGGTAATCCATGAGATTGCCCTCACATTAGGAAAGGAGGGGCGGCACCAAATCCCTTGTGGGATTGGTGGCCGTCACCTCCCTCCAAAGGGGAAGGGGCTCTCCATTGTTCTCTCTCTCCTTATTTGGTTGGTTTAATTTGGTATTAATATATATTTGATTTATCAAATATATTTAATCAAAATTAAATCACAAGTTGTTGGTTTTACCAACAACAATCTTGACCATTGGATGGATATAAATCAATCTCATCTATTGATTTTATATGTCCCATGAATTGAGATCCATGGATCCCAAAACCCTATAAATAGAGAGGCATACCATGCTCTCTCTTTACACATGCTATTGTAGCGCATATTCTCTCTCTCTCTCATACTCGACAGCCCTCTCTCTCTCCCTCTCTTCTTGGTGGCCGTCCACCTCGGTGGAGAGAATCGTCGACGCCCGCTCCATCGTGCTGCCGCTTAGACGCTCTGCGGTTCTTCGTCTACTTGGAGTGCTTCACTCACGAAGGAGACGTTTGATCTCGTGCGACGAGATCAGGAGCAACCGTGCTAGGATCATCTTGGATTGCGAGGACACCGCGAGTCATCTCCGCGCTCGCAAGCCGTTACTCCGACGATCGGACTTGAGACAGGAGGTCTCTTTTCGTAGAGACTTGATCAACCACGCTTCAAGAGGTATTGCATTATACTTGCTGTGGTTATAGATGAAACGATTTGAGAATGGTTCTCGGATCATGTGGTTTCATCGAATAAAAATTTTTTAAATTCCGCTGCACCGAACAACTAGTACGACTAGTCGTTCTTCGTCGTATCCGATACGTCTGTGATGCGCTTGAGGATTTCTCCATATCCTTCAAACATTGCCTTAGGGGTGGTGGGCCTGGGTATTAAAGACCGAATTGGGAGATGCAAGTTGGACTTGCAAGGCGGAATGTGTTCCCGCTTCTCTTTATTGGAGTCATAGGTTCTCATATTATTGGGATATGACAAAGATAAGGAGGAGATATCAGTTCTTGCTTGAGATATAACGATAAGTATATCTTACTTTGAAAGTGATTGAGGGAACAAACTTTCAAGGTTGATAGAGCCAGAACAATTTCATTTAAAATGCCTTAATCAAATATCATAAATATGAATATATGATTATATGTTCTAATATAGTGCATTCTTAATTTCAGAAAATGATGTCCTTGAACCTACTAAGTAGGCTTCTCGAGGTCAACCAATTGACCAACCCAAATTACTCGGATTAGATCTGTAATTTGGAGCTTGTTCTCTCTGCAGAGCGCATAAGTTATGTGCTCTCCGAGGACAAGCATGAGAGCCCTAAATCCAAGGAAGAAAAAGCATATAATGACAAGTGTGATGAAGATCATGTCTTGGCTAGGTACTATATCTTGGGTTCTCTCTCCAATGTTCTGCAGAAGCAACATGTGGAGATGAGCACATGCTAAGAGATAATGCAGAATTTGAAAGATATATTTGGTGACATTAACCGCACCCAGCGGTGCAACGTTATGAAAGAACTCATTCGCTGCAAGATGCAGGAAGGGACTTCGGTCCGTGAACATGTACTCAAAATGTTTGGGTACTTGTCGGAGCTGGAGACTCTTGGGGCAACCATGGATACAGACATGCAATCTGATTTTATTCTGTTGTCGTTGCCCAAGTCTTTCAATAACTTTGTATTTTCATTCCACATGAACAAGCTGGAATTGACAAGAGCTGGTCTTCTTGTTGCATTAAAGTCACCAGAAGATGTAATGAAGAAAGATGGTCCCATTAGCACTGCAATGGTTGCACAGGTCAGAGGGAAGCTTGATCGGAAGCTTGATTCTCGGAAGGAACCGACCTAGAAGAGAAAGAAGAAGGGACAAGATGTTGGATCTTCTTCCAATGCATCCACTCTAATGACGTTGAAGAAAACCGACGTCTGTCACCACTGCAAAAAGTCAGGGCACTGGAGGCGTAACTGGCCAGAATACCTGAAGTCGTCAGACAAAGGTAAAGCCCCAGCAGGTATGAAATTTACTTTCATCATTGAAACTAGCTTTCTCGTTGGATGAGAAGGAAGATGGGTTGTAGACTCTGGTGCTTATGTTCATGTATGCAATTTGTTGTATTTGTTTCAGGAAACTAGAAGTCTTGAAGAAGGGGAGATAGTCATCCAGATGGGATCTGATGCAAGTGTTGCAGCAGTAGCCGTCGGGACGTGTCGACTATCATTATCTAGTGGTCGAGTCCTAGTACTTAAAGAGAGTCTTTATGTACCTGAAGTTACAAGGAATTTAATATCTGTATCTAAGCTAGTTAGAAGTGGACATTCATTCCTGTTCTGTAATAAATTAGTCATAAATCATTATGATAAATATATTGCAGAGGGTATTTTAACTTCTAGTGGACTCTATGAATTGTGCATTAACGAGAATGTCATGAATGTTACAACCACTAATAAAAACCCTAAGAGATCCAGGGAGAATAAAAATCATTCGAATATGATTTGACATCAAAGGCTTGGTCATTTGTCTGTTGATAGGATCAACAGATTGATAAAGGATGGACCTTTAGATTTTCTACAGGTTCAATCTTTACCTACCTGTGAACATTGTATTCGAGGTAAAATGACTAGGATGCCTTTCCGTAACAAGGTTACAATATGCGAAGCTATTATTGACCTAATGCATACCGATGTATGTGGTCCGTTCAGTACCGCGACTCGAAATGGATATCGATATTATTTGACGTTTATTAATGACCATTCGCGATACGGGTTTGTCTTTCTATTACGTCATAAATCTGAAACCTTTGAAAAGTTCAAAGAGTTCAAGGCTTTGGTTGAGAACCAAATTGATAGGAAGATTAAATGGATTCGATTTGATTGAGGTGGCGAGTACCTATCAGATGAATTCAAGGAATATCTTAAGGAGAATGGAATTGTTTCCAATCTCACTCCTCCCGGAACTCCCCAACTTAATCGTGTTGCTGAAAGATGCAACAGGACCATCATGGACATGGTCCGTTCAATGATGAGCAAAGAACATTTACCTCTTAGTTTCTGGGGATATGCAATAGAGACTGCAATATATATCCTAAATAAGATTCCTAACAAATCTGTGCCTAAGACTCCTCATTAGCTCTGGTATGGGACCAAACCTAGTGTTAATCACTTGAGGGTTTGGGGTTGCTCGGTCCATGCGAAGAACGTGGATGCAAGTAAGCTAGAATCTCTCACTTGTGAGTGTTACTTCATTGGGTATGTTAAAAATGGTATTGGATACTAGCTCTATGACCCTGAGACACAAAAGGTTTTTGTCTCTAGAGATGTGAAGTTTCTGGAGGATGATTTCCTTAAAGGTCAAGACAAAAATGAAGTAGAGGAACTCATTGAATCCCCTGAGGATTCTGAGCTTCCTAGACCAGAAGCCGAAGAGATAAATAAAGATGAAACACCCATACCTCTTCGAAGGAGTTCGAGGGTGGTTGCACCACCTGAAACTTATGGATTCCATGTGTCAAGTGAGACTGACATTGATCCTACTTCATTTGATGAAGCACTCGCGGATCAAGACATGGATAGATGGATGCTAGCAATGAAGTCAGAAATTGACTCCATGCATAAGAATGGTGTATGGACCCTAGAGGATTCACCTAAAGGGGTAAAACCCATTGGGTGTAAATGGATCTTCAAGAGAATGAGGGGACCTAATGGGAAAGTAGAGACTTTCAAGGCACGGCTCGTAGCCAAGAGCTACACACAGAAAGAAGGCATCGATTACGATGAGACATTCTCTCCTGTGGCTATGCTTAAATTCATCAGGACTATGACATCTGGCAGATGGACGTCAAGACGGCTTTCCTCACTGGATACCTCGAGGAGGATATCTACATGGAGAAGCCCCAGGGCTTCATAACTGAGTAAGGCAAAGTATGCAAGCTGAAGAAATCCATCTATGGGCTCAAGCAAGCTTCTCGTAGCAGGAACATCAGATTTGACGAAACCATAAAGAGTTATGATTTTGTGTAGAATCCTGATGAACATTGTGTGTACAAGAAGCTTAGTGGGAGCACCATTGTGTTCATCGTGCTTTATGTAGATGACATCCTTATCATTGGGAATGATACATGGATGATGAACAGTGTAAAGATTTGCCTATCCCATACCTTTGAGATGAAAGATCTTGGAGAAGCCTCCTACATCTTAGACCTGAAGTTGTTCAGAAACTGAGAAAAGAGGATTTTGGGATTGTCACAACATGGATATATTAAGAAGATTCTTGAACGATTATGTATGGATAGTTCTAAGAAAGGATTCCTGCCCTTAAGACATGGTATCCACCTGTCTAAAGGAATGGCTCCTCAAACTGTTGAGGAAAAGAAGGCCATGGCTGGATGCCCTTATGCATCAGCTGTAGGCAGCTTAATGTATGCCATGATGTGTACTAGGCCTGATATCTGCCATGCAGTGGGAGTGGTAAGTCGTTACCAATCCTGTTATGGAGAACAACACTGGAATGCGGTAAAGAACATATTCAAATATCTAAGACGGATGCAAGATTACATCTTGGTCTATGGAGATGGTGATCTCCAAGTCTTGGGATATATAGATTCTGACTTCCAATCGGATGTAGATGATCGAAAGTCAACATCAGGGTTTGTGTTCTTGTTGAATGGTGGTGCTGTGAGATAGAGAAGCAAGAAGCAGGACACTACTGCAGATTCAACAACAGAAGCCGAATACATTGACGCATCGGATGCTGCAAAGGAGGCGGTGTGGTTGCGTAAGTTTGTCCTGAAGCTTGGCATAGTTTCCTCTGATACTCCCATCCCATTACTCTATGATAACACGAGAGCCATTTCTCAAGCAAAGGAACCCAGATGGCATCAGAAGAGCAAGCACGTGGAAAGGAAATACCACATCATTCAGGAGATACAAAAGCGTGGTGACATCATCATCACCAACGTGGCCTCTGCCGACAACGTTGTTGATCCTCTTACCAAACCTCTGACACAGAAAGTTTTCGACCAACATGTAATGAGTATGGGTTTAAGCATTGTACCTGAATGATTCTAAGGGCTAGTGGGAGATTGTTAGCAATGTGAGCCCCGGGAGAACCATTCCTACAATAAATGTTATTGTAATAAATGATTTATCAATAAAAGTTATTGATTATTTTCACTCCATTTCTGAGATTGAATGAATGAATGCACTATAGGGTCCCTCTGTACAATAAGGGTTATGTACCATGGCCAACTTGATAATCATACAGTTGTTGATTCATTGATTGAATCATAGAGTCTAATGCTTGGATGGATATCTAAAGAGTTAGATAGAGGACTCATCAAGAATCGTCAAATGACTGTTAAGTGATGATCCCCAGTCTGAGTAGGAGATGGCAATCCTTTCTCATATGACTGATATCTGACCAACCTCTTGATGCAGGTCCTCTGCATGGGAACAGTGATTCGTAGGTGTCAGATTAGTTAAGTCAATGGGTTGACTTAACGAGATCGAGATAACCAATGACCTATGTTGAATATTGTCACAGCATAGGGATGCATCCTCTGACCGGAGACAGATATGTTGCTATATGTCTGAGTATGTACATTTGGCAGACCAATAGGATGATGACCTAACCAAGGTCTATACACCGGCGAGCTGGAGTGCATGTAAGGACATATGAGTAATACGATCTCTCAAAGGGATCATACATGTTCACTTA
The DNA here is from genome assembly GCA_037367405.1 of Ottelia alismoides. Taxonomy (NCBI): domain Eukaryota; kingdom Viridiplantae; phylum Streptophyta; class Magnoliopsida; order Alismatales; family Hydrocharitaceae; genus Ottelia; species Ottelia alismoides. The sequence continues at coordinate 1,409,876 of JAZKJV010000834.1, read as the reverse complement.
TGAACCGGGAGACATGAGCTCACTCATGAGGTATTGGGACTGAACAAATTCCATGCATGGTCGTCATGCTTTGGAAGCATGACATCAATTTGAAGGTAAGATATATGCTTTTGAAAGCATATGATCTATACCAAATCCCAGTGACCAAGATTGAGAAACTTAATGATCAAACCCTGAAGATGACAATGTAAAAATGATCTTTATCTTCAGAATGATCATAGGTCTTCCAGTATGCAAGATGTACAGGTATTGGGAATACCCGAGGGTTATGTGATCATAAACGATTGTATAACCATGACGCTTCCATTCCGAGGGAGTGATGAAACATGTTTGGATTTTAGCGACTCCTCTCATTAGAGAAGTGACCTAATCTTAGTCCATGAACTAGACATTGATCTGAATGAGATTCAGATGCAATGAGAAGATTAGGTCTACGGTCTTGATTTGATCAAGCATTAGTGGGAGGTCCATGGGATCTGGATTTGAGATATAATCTCAACCACCAAGTCACTATACGTGGAACAATACAATCGCCCTGTCCTTATCTCCAAGTATCTGCGGAGAAGTCGCATTATTCTTGAAGGTTCAAGAATAATTCCATAAGATCTAAGTAATGAAGAAACAATGATTAAATGTGATTTAATCATCTTTATGTGTGAAGAAATTATCCAATATAATTAAATGTGATTTAATTATTGTGGATAAGAATAATGTAGATAGAAATATTCAATTATTCATAATATATTATAAATGTTATTTATAATGTATTATAGAGAGCCAATTATAATTTATATTTGTTGATTAATTATTATGTGTATTGGATACACATTGTGTAATTAATTGACAATGTAAATTATATGTTGTTTTGGGTTGTGAATATGATTCAAAATTTTCCATTGTCGAGATTGTAATATTCCCAAAATTTATTGTGAATTATTTTGGTGAATAAATCCCAACAATAGTTGTTGGAAATAAATAATGGAGAAAATCAAGGATACATGCAATCTCAAGGAAATCCATGAGATTGCCCCACTTGGAAGGTGGTGGGCGGCACCCAATTCCTATATGGAATGGGTGGCCGCCCCCCCTTGAACATACATGGAGATGTAATCTCCATGTATATTATCTCCTTATTTGTTGGTGTGATTTAGGATTGATTTATATTTGATTTTGTCAAATATATTTTAATCTAAATTAAATCACAATTGTTGGTTTTTACCAAATACAATCTTGACCATTGGATTGACATAAATCAATCTCATCCATTGATTTTATATGTCCCATGGATTGAGATCCATGGATCCCAAAATCCTGTAAATAGAGAGGCATACCTTGCTCTCTTGTACATGCAATATTGAAGCTCTCTCTCTCTCTCTTTCTCCATACACGTCTACCCTCTCCCTCTACTTGGTGGCCGACCACCAAACCCTAGGGGAGGTTCTCGTCGACGCTCTCGCCATCGCGCCGCCACTTTGACGTTCTTCGGTTCTCCGTCTTCTTAGAGTACTACGCTCATGAAGGAGACGTTCGATCTCGTACGATGAGATCAGGAGCAATCGTGCTTGGATCATCTTCTTGGATTGCGAGGATTACGCGATTCATCCCCGCGCTCACAAGCGATCTCACCGACGATCGGACTTGAGACAGGAGGTCTCTTTCTTTAGAGACTTGATTAACCACGCTTCAAGAGGTATTCCTTTACACTTGTTGTGGTTATAGATGAAATGATCCGAGAATCGTTCTTGGATCATGTGGTTTCATCGCATGTAAAATTTTTAAATTCCGCTGCACAGAACAACTAGTACGTCTAGTCGTTCTGCGTCGTATCTGATACGATGATCGCGCTTCCGTGATGCGCTTGAGGATAATACCATATCCTTCAGAAGCATCCTTCAGTTGATCTCCCGAGTCTTCTTGGTCCATCTCCCTAACCCGATCAGTAGGGATGAGCATGGGCCGGCCCTGAAAAGCCAGGCCCAAGCCGACTTAAAAACTTCGGGCCTTGGACCGAGCCTAGTCCCGTAAAATTTTTTTTGGTTCGGCCCAAGCTCTAGCCCGGCCCAATTCCTATGGGCCAGGCTTGGGCCGGGCCGGCCCATCTTAACCCATTATATATTATTAACTTTGAGTTTATGTTTAAAGTCAATCTCAATTTCAAATTAAATGAGCTAAAATTGTTTAAAACATATGCCATAATATTTGTGAAACAACTAAAACTAAATTCTACCGGAGATGATTTCTCATTTTATACAAGTCCACTCAGTGTTATATACCATAAACGTCTCTCATTATAGAAATTGAAAGAGTGAATAAAGTTTACACAGTTAACAATAACAGGTGCACCAGGCACTACATGTTAAAAAAATGGTGCTCGTATTGGGTAAAGGTTCAATAATAGAAAATATTATAATAGAAAAAATAAACACTAAAAACTCAAGAATAACCACAAGAATCTAAGACATAGAATAATTAAGAAAAATTAATTCTGAAATAAAATACAATGATAATCAACTCATATGTCCCACACTTGACTTTCGTGATTTATAAACATTGTATAAAGATATGATACATGAACAAAGTGTGCAAGATAGGTGAGAGTTTCCATACGTGTAGGAAGGGTTCGGGCCCTCTTCGGGTCAGGCTCGTGGGCCGGGTCGGGCTGGGCCTGGCCTGGTCCGAGCCCGGCCCAAAAAAAATTCTGGCCTAAAAATTAGGCCCAAGCCCGTCCCAATGTTCGTTTGGACTTGAGCCGGGCAGGGCTTTTTGGGCTGGGCTTCGGGCTGGGCCGGGCCGGCCCAGCCCAGCCCAATGCTCATCCCTACCGGTCAGGTACGACCACAGTCCTTCCGCTCCTGAGTGACATGGCATTGATATTGTCAAACGAAAGGATCTCATGTTCAGATGTGGAAAATTCTTAATAGTATATCTGGCCATTGTGTTGAGATGATTGAGATTTGTTCAAGCTATTTGGGTTAGCTTGAACTTGGGCAGGAATGGCTGTGGCTGGGGCTATCTGTTCATCCTTTCAACGGGATAAACGATTAACATCTACCCGTAGATCGTACAGATCGTTTTGGAAGCTGTGAATTTTCTCCAACATTTGTCTCTGGATATCTACCGATTCTTCTGGAGGGTTGGATGATTGAGATGCTTGATATGGAGCTTGATATTGTTGACGATGTTGCTGAGGTTGGTTCTGACGGTTGTATGGCTGATGCTGCCTCGAGTGCTGAGTGTGCTGTGGAGCTTTAGGAAATTCCGCATTATAGAAGGTGGGTGGACGTTGATATTGCTGATGGTCCCCCATATTACCATGTCGGGTATTGTCCTGTGTGTACCAAATGCCGTTTATCTCGAATGTCAGAGGCGGGGCTTCTTCGACTGTCTCGGCTAGTGGAGGTGACTGTAGGGAAGGTTGGGTACAAGATTGGTCCTGCGCCCACGGTTGCTGTTGTCATGATCCTGGATGCTCCTGGACATGATGCACATGATAGATCGGGGTCGTAGGTGACGTAGGTATCCCTATCTTGGACACATTCTCAATTAGCTCCTCCATTTGCTTTGGAAACTGGGAGATCCGGTTGTCGATGTCGTTCATCCTTTTATTAATTTGATCCACAACTGTTAGTTTATCTGCGATGATGTTCATATTGGGAATCAAATCCTATGCTATTTCCGCGACACTTTTTTTCACTCCTTTGGATTGAAAGTTGTTCAGGGAATCAGTGTAAGCTCTACTGGCGATTGGTGAACGGATTGTCTCTGCCATCTGCTCCAGTATTTTCCAGACGGTTTCAGCTCCTCGGGATGTGTAATTGCCTCCACAGGAAGCGCTCAATAAACCCCGAACCTCGTAGTTAAGGCCAGAATAGAGTGACTGAACCAGGATGTTATTATCTAGGTCATGGCAGGGATATTTCTGCAGCAGATCTTTGAATCTATCCCATGCATCACAGAGTGGTCCATTAGGCATCTGAGAGAAATTGGTGATGCGAGTCCTCATTTGATTGATTCGACTCAAAGGGTAGAATTTCTTCAATAATAGGTTTTTGAACCTATAATAAGTAGTCACCGTCACTCTTAAGTTTTTCACCCAGTAATCTGCCTTACCTTTCAAGGCAAAAGGTAGTGCTGTGAGACGAATGTAGTCCTAGCTGACTTGTGGGTGCCTCTGATTAGAACATACTAGCTCCAAATCCCACAAAAATTCATATGGCTCTTCATTTGCATTACCATGAAATTGTGGTAATCGACTCAGGAAGTGTGGCTTCCCTTCATGGTGAACCTTTGGCTGAGGTGGCTGCAAGTAATTTCTATCTCTGTATTACCCAGGATTGTATGCGGCTTCGATTGGTGGTTCTCCCTCTGCATTCAACCGTTCTAGATGTTCCCTCATTAAAATTTGTTGCTGCTCAGACGTGGCCAGTCTTGCCAGAATCATTTGCATTGGATCTTCATTGAGTTCATCTTCATGATTACTCTTTTTGGGAGGCATCTTTTGTGAGTTCTTCTTTTCACCTTGAGATTGTGAAAAATTTGAGTCAATAGTTTGGAAAGTATTATAAGAGGAGGATTCAAGGGAGAGGTGTCCCTGAATCCAAGGTGGTTCTGAGTAAGAGTGCCTCTGAACCGTTAAGTCTGGAAAGTTTGTGGCGGTCAGAAAAGGGTTCGCGGAGTCCGAACAAGAAATACCACAATCTTCCATTCTCGATTGCAAAAGATTAACAAGAGGTGTATGATTCATGATATAGGCACAAGTGTGCAGTATTCGATGATCAATTAAGTTCTATGCACAATTCCAAATTTTGTTTCACCAACTCACTCAGTGAAGGTCGTAAGAGTTCGACCAGTTATCTTGTCGATTTTTAATTGGTGAGAATTTAAATCTTGCAAACCGTTTAACGAGCTATTGGGTGCTGAAATTTTCTTAAAGGTTGTCCCGAGTTCATACGACTAGTTGCATCTACTTTCAGCCTGTATAGATGTAAGTACGAATCATAAAATGACTACCCGTGTTACTTAAGGACAGATCCTTATGCAGTGTCCTTTAAACCACCTACTCTGTTAAGGAAGTCCGGACCGTTTACCAGCTACCCGTATTCCTCACTGAGAAGTAGCTAATCATTTTTAAAATCAGTAGTCTATATGAAAATCTTGGCTTGGATCTATCCTAGTGTGCGTCTCTCTTCTCGCTGCAAGATAAAGACAAATAATGTCGAGGTTGCTCTCCCGCAAAAATTCTTGATTTTATGGGTTTTTAAAATCGGTATATTTAGCAGACCCAATTTTAATTAGGTGATCACTGAAGAGTTTAAATGAGTACAATTATACGTTTACCATACAGTCCCAATTTCCTTTAGAGTTATGTGATAAAACAAGATGGAGGAATTCGAGAAAAGCCGATGCACGCAAAAATCAATGATGTATGCTCAGTTAGAAGACTTACAGTGAATCCTCGCAATCTTCATGTGGGATGCTAGACATGAATTGAAAGATTATTCTAAATGAATGCAAGCCGATGAAAAACCACATCTAAGCAGAAAGTTCTATTAGCGGGGAAGAAATGAGTTAAATTTTGGCTAAATTGAACGATCTATGTGTGCCTCAATTAATAGTGCAGTGTGGCTTAATCCTACGAGCACAATCAAAAATTGAAATGCTCTGAGAGCCGTATGTGCAAGTCTATTCTAATCGCCACTCAAGTCAGGCCCCACCCTCGCCGGAGAGTGAAACAGGCCACGACACATCACAAAAAAGTTAGAGGTCTTGTTACACACGCGAGAGTCCAAACGAACACCGCTGTAAATAAACAATTAATTACAAAAATTTAAAAATTACAGGAATTAGAAACCTAGACTCTACGCTCTCTCACGACTCGACTCGATCTTAAATTAATTGCGTATTTTTAGGAGGTCGGTGAAGATGCTTCGGTTTCTTGAAAAATCGATCCACGTATGCCATGTACCTCGCAAGAAAAATAATAGTGATAATGTAAGAGAGTGACTTAAAAACAATAAAATAGACAAGAAAAATAAATGCAGGAAAATAAATGGAATTTACAATTAATAATTCGAGGGTTAGACTACTCGAATGCGGAAAACCGAACGAAAATTTTAAAACACAAAACTAAGCTATTTGCCTCCCCGGCAATGGCGCCATCTGATGAATTCGAAAATGTACTTGTTTATCGTCGTGCGTAAAAATTAATATGTCGTTCGTTGTTGGCGGCAATCGGAAACGGTCAAGAAATAACCACAAATATAATTTTTTTTCAATTTCAATCATGTGGTTTTATGTTTATTTTACTTGGGCAAGTCCCAAGGTCGAACACAAGGAGGCAAAGGAACAACCTAGAATTATGTCTATCAAAATTCGTGTAAGGTTTTCGATGCGGTCTTTTTTGGAATTTTTTATGCAAATAAGGGATGCAAGATATAAGTTTGGCCTATTTTCGGGACTAAAATGTCAAAGTCGATCAAACGATGTCCGAAAAGTACAAAACTTGGCCACTTTGTAGAATATGATGAAATGAATGCACTATATTTTTTTGGAGTTTTTGGATGCAAGATGAATTTTTAATGAATTTTTAAATGTAGACAAAATAAATTTCAATATTTAATTATAATATATACTAAACCTACTTATTTTCAAGGATCAAAATTATCTAAGATCTGTCACTAGATGATTGATCTCATAAAAATCCTAAACCTTGAAAATGTGAGATCTAATATCTATTAAAAAATTAAATACTGAAATATGCAAAATTATTTTTACATAACAAATTATGCATGTAAATGCAATTCTTTTTGGGAACAATGTCAAGCACAATTAACTCTACAATATGTGATTTTTCGAAAATGTTTAGAGCTATGGTTAATCAATGGCAAATTTAAGAGCACAAACTGGATAAAATATGCAAATTTCCACAAAATAATTAATTATTAATTAACCATTGATCACAAAAATGTCCACAATATGTCAAAACGCAGAGAATTAAATGACAAATATCATGCTATTTTTGGATAAATAAAATGATGAAATACAGAGGTCTAATATGAAGGAGAAATGCAGGGGTACAAATGCAATAAATATAAATAAAATATGCAAGGGGTGTGTACGTGTAATTACCTAAACCCTTGGGGTCCCTTTTGCAAAATGACCAGAGGGGTATGTGCGTAGCACGTGCCCTCTCGATGTCTGGACCGAGCAGCAAATATGATGTTTCCGGAGGGCCTTCTCGCAAATGACCCAACGGGTCACGTGCACCGCACGTGACCCCTGAGTCGGCTTACATTGCTGACTTTCCCCCCGCTTCCCACGTGTGACTCACGCATGGGAAGGGGGCCTCAGGTCGGTTCCCGGCTGACGGTGGATTCACGGAGGAGGGGCAGCTCTTCTGGAGAAGCGTCGACCGTCCTCTAGTGGAGTCGATGTTGAAGGCGTGGCTGAAGTCGAGGCGGAGTAGTAGCGTTGCTCCGATGGTTGAAGGCGTGGCTGAAGTCGACAGCGGTAGCGGTCTTCGTGGAGGCCACAGAATATCAGGCGGAGGTGAAGTTGCGGAGATTATCGTGGTTAGCTCGACGGGCACTGAGGCTGGAGCTTGGTCGGCTACTGTAGCGTTGTCGGAGAAGCGTGAAGCTCGAGAGCGCAAAGGTTGTTGGTCGATGGCTCATCGATGGAGGTGTGTCGGAGGTGTTAAGCGGAGTGCGAAGGAGGTGTAGGCTGAGTGCGGAGGTGCGAAGCTTCATGGAAAGCTTTGAGGCGGAGTGGAGATGTCGATTAGGAGATGAAGATGAAGGTCGGAAGAGAGAGAGAGGTGAAACGGAGGAGAGTACCTAGTGGAAAGGGGCTCAACGGCGTCGTACAACCGAAGCAGGAGCAACAGCACAGTGGCGAAGCTACAACGAGGACAAAGTCCTCGGATCACGTCGATGCTTGGGCTGTCACCACCAGAAGGAGAATAACGACGGATGAATGTCACGGCGGCGGCGGGGGGTCTTTTATAGGCTGCGGGGTTTGGTCGATGATGGAAGGTCGGGATTGACATGGTGATGGAAGAGGGAGGAGATCAGAGGAAGATCTGATGATCGGGGAGATTCGATTGGATTTGGCGAAAGGCGGTGGCGAGATATGCGGAGGAGGCCGAGATCTCGGAGGATATCGGTGGCGATGCGCCAAAAAAAGGGAAAGGAGGCGGGAGGTAGACGATGGCCACGGGCCGTCCGATCGGCCGAGATCGAACGGCTCAGCATCCGCCACGTGGCGGCTGAAGGGGTGAGAGAGAGGTGGCACGTGCTGGGCGCGTGCCTGGGAGGCATGTGCCCCGCACGTGCTGTCCTTTTTTAATTTTTTTAAATTAAAAAACGATATATAAAAGGTGAAAAATGGCTGACATGTGGTGGCATCAGGTGCTGCCAAGTGTCAGCACCAGAAAATTCGAAACTTAAAGATTTTGTAAAATACAAAATAAATAGTAAACGGCTTCGGATAGAAAATGTTTCTTCGCGAGAATTGCTCGTCTCGATGAGATCTACAACTTGTATGAAGACATCAAAATCAAAATCGATCATTTGTACAAAGTGATATTTTTGTGGTATCCTATGTACATAACATACCTTGATTTTTGGGTTTTATAATTTTTATGTCATTTTTTACCAGATACAAATCCGGAGAAAATATGATAAAATCAGAGATAAATATTTACACATTAATCTAATTTTTTGGATTTTTTATAAAGTATGTACATAAAATATTAGGTCAAAAACCTCTAAAATACACAATGTACAAAATAGGCCCAAAACCCAATTTTCACATATGAGTTCCGATTCACTTGAACTTGATCTTGTTTTGAAGGTAATTGAATATAATTAGTTCAAAAGTGAGTGGGATTAGAACGGACACTAGATGAGGAAGATATGAGGTTTATAGTCTGGAAATCCTGAAACTAGGGTTTGGATTTTTGGTCCACTTATTTGGGTTAGTTATTTTTTTTTATATTTTTCATTTATTCTTGTTAGTGATATGTTCACAGTGGAGGTCGTTTTGTGTCATTCAGAGTTAGCATAAATGAGTTAAAAATCTGGGAAGTTAGGCTATTAACAGGTCAATTTTGGCTTGGATTTTTGGCTTCTTATTTTGTTCAAAAATTAGTGTTAAAATGCAATTCAAATAAAATCATGCATGAGTGCTAATTATGCAGAATAGATGCCGTAATACTATTGATTTTAAGGGATTTTGAGCTTAATAAATGAGATTTAGTGTGATGAATATGAGATCATCAATGAGCAAAGGTGATTTCACTAACGCTAGGTTGTTAGCTGCATTGAAGTTTGCAGAAGACGTCATGAAGAAGGACGGTCCTTATGCTAGTGCAATGGTTGCACAAGTAAGAGGAAAGCGCGGGCGGAAGCAGGGTTCTCGGAAGGGCCCGGCCAGAAGAGAAAGAAGAAGAATCAATGAGTTGGTTCATCTTCTAGTGCTTCCACGCTAATGACATCGAAAAAGTCCGATGTCTGTCACCTCTACAAGAAGCTGGGGCACTGGCGGCGTAACTGCCCAGATTACCTGAAGTCTGTTGACAAAGGTAAAGTCCCAGTAGGTATGAAATCTACTTTCATCATTGAAACTAGCTTTCTCGTTGGACGAGAAGGAAGTTGGCTTATAGATTCTGGTGCTTCTGTTCATGTATGCAATTCGTTGCATTTGTTTCAAGAAACTAAGAATCTGGAGTAAGGGGAGATAGTCATCTAGATGGGATCTGATGCAAGTGTTGCAGCAGTCGCCATCGGGACGTGTAGACTATCATTATCTATTGGTCGAGTCCTAGTACTTAAGGAATGTCTTTATGTACCTGAAGTCTGGAGGAATTTGATAAACGTGTCTAAGCTTGTTAGACATGGATACTCCTTCCTGTTCTGTAATAAATTAGTCATTAATCAATATGATAAATTTGTTGCGGAAGGTGTTCTTACTTCTGGTGGACTCTATGAATTGTACATTGATGAATGTGTCATAAATGTTACTACCATTGATAATAGAAACCCTAAAAGATCCAGGGAAAATGGAAATCATTCGAATATGATTTAGCATCAAAGGATTGGTCATTTATCTGTTGATAGGATCAATAGATTGATAAAGGATAGACCTTTGGATTTTCTACAGGTTCAATCTTTACCTATCTGTGAACATTGCATTCGAGGAAAAATGACCAGGATGCCTTTCCGCAAGGTCCCTTCAGTACCACGACTAGAAATGGATATCGATATTATTTGACGTTTAGTGATGACCATTCATGATATGGGTTTATCTTCCTACTACGTCATAAATCTGAAACCTTTGAAAAGTTCAAAGAGTTTAAGGCTTTGGTTGAGAACCAAACCTATAGGAAGATCAAATTGATTCGATCTGACCGAGGTGGTGAGTACCTCTCAGATGAATTCAAGGAATATCTTAAAGAGAATGGAATTGTCTCCAATCTCACTCCCCCTGGAACTCCCCAACTTAATGATGTTGCTAAAAGACACAACAGGACCATCATGGACATGGTCCGTTCAATGATGAGGAAAGCACATTTACCTCTTAGTTTCTGGGGATATGTAGTAGAGAATGCAATATATATCCTGAACAAGATTTCTAGCAAGTATGTACCCAAGACTCCTCACGAGCTCTGGTATGGAACCAAACCTAGTGTTAATCACTTGAGGGTTTGGGGATGCTTGGTCCATGCGAAGAACGTGGATGCAAGTAAGCTAGAATCTCACACTCGTGAGTGCTACTTCATTGGGTACGTTAAAGATGGTATTGGATACTAGCTTTATGACCCTGAGACCCAAAAGGTTTTTGTCTCTAGGGATGTGGAATTTCTAGAGGATGATTTCCCTAAAGGTCAAGATAGAAATGAAGTAGAGGAACTCATTGAATCCCCTAAGGATTCTGAGATTCCTGAACCAGAAACTGAAGAGATAAATAAAGATGAAACACTCATACCTCTTCGAAGGAGTTCGAGGGTGGTTGCACCACCTGAAAGGTATGGATTCCATGTGTCAGGTGAAACTGACAATGATCCTTTTTCATTTGATGAAGTACTCACAGATCATGACAAGGATAGATGGATGCTAGCAATGAAGTCCGAAATTGACTCCATGCATAAGAATGGAGTATGGACCCTAGTGGATCCACCTAAAGGGATAAAACCCATTGGGTGTAAATGTATATTCAATAGAAAGAGGTGACCTGATGGGAAAGCAGAGACTTTCAAGGCATGGCTCGTAGCCAAGGGCTACACACAGAGAGAAGGCATCGACTATAATGAGACATTCTCTCCTGTGCCCATGCTTAAGTCCATCAGGACACTGCAAGCTATAGTTGCATCTCTTGACTACGACATCTGGCAGAAGGACGTCAAGACAACTTTCCTCAATGGATACCTCGAGGAGGATATCTATATGAAGCAGCCCCAGGGCTTCATAGTTGAGGATTGGAAAGTGTTCAAGCTGAAGAAATCCATCTATGGGCTCAAACAAACTTTTCATAGCTGGAACATCAGATTTGACGAAACCATAAAGAGTTATGATTTTGTGCAGAATCCTGATGAACCTTGTGTGTACAAGAAGCTTAGTGAGAGCGCCATTGTGTTCATCGTTCTTTACGTCGATGATATCCTTATCATTGGGAATGTTACAGGAATAATGACCAGTGTGAATATTTGGTTGTCCCATACCTTCGAGATGAAAGATCTTGGAGAAGCCTCTTACATCTTAGGCCTGAAATTGTTCAGAAAATGAGAAAAGAGAATATTGGGATTATCACAACATGGATACATCAAGAAAGTTCTTGAACGATTCCATATGGATAGTTCCAAGAAAGGATTCCTCCCCTTAGGACATGGTATCCATCTGTCCAAAGGGATGGCCCCTCAAAGTGTTGAGTAAAGAAAGGCCATGGCTGGATGCCCCTACGCATCTGTTGTAGGAAGCTTGTATGCCATAATGTATACTAGGCCAGACATCTGCCATGCAGTGGGAGTTGTAAGTCGTTACCAATCCTGCTATGGAGAGAAATACTGGAATGCAGTAAAGAACATATTCAAATATCTAAGACGGACGCATGGGGATGGTGATCTCCAAGTCTTGGGATATACAGATTCAGACTTCCAGTCTGATATTGATGATCGAAAGTCGACATCAGGGTTTGTATTCCTATTGAACGGTGGTGCTGTGAGTTGGAGAAGCAAGAAGCAGGACACTACGACGGATTCAACAACAGAAGTCGAATACATTGCTGCATCGGATGCTGCAAAGGAGGTGGTGTGGTTGTGCAAGTTCATCTTGGAGCTTGGCGTAGTTTCCTCTAATACTCCTATCCCATTACTCTGCAATAACACATGAGCCATTGCCCAGGCAAAGGAACCTAGATGCCATCAAAAGAACAAGCACGTGGAAAGGAAATACCACATCATTCGGGAGATTCAAAAGTGTGGTGATATCATCATCACCAAGGTGGCCTCTGCCGACAACATTGCTGATCCTCTTACCAAACCTCTGACACAGAAGGTTTTTGACCATCATGTAATGAGTATGGGTTTACGGATTCTACCTGAATGGTACTGAGGGCTAGTGGGAGATTGTTGGACATGTGAGCCCTGGGCGAACCATTTTTACAATAAATGTTATTGTAATATATATTTGTTTATCAATAAAAGATATTGATGTTTCACTCCCTTTCTGAAATTAAATGAATGAATGCACTATAAGGTCCCTCTTTATAATTAGGGTTATGTACCATGGCCATCTTGATGATCATATAGCTGTTGATTCATTAAATGAATCATAGAGATTGGTGTTTGGATGAATATCTAAAGAGTTAGATAGAGGACTCATCAAGCACCGTCAAATAATTGTTAAGAGATGATCTCCAGCCTAAGTAGGAGATGGCAATCCTTTTCTCACATAGGCTGATATCTGACCAACCTTTTAATGTAGGCCCTCTGCATAGGAATAGCAATCAGAGGTGTAAGATTAGTTAGGTCAAAAGGTTGACTTAGTGAGATCGAGATAACCTAAGTCCTACGTTTAATGCTGTCACAACATAGGAACGCATCCTCTAACTGGAGACAGATGTACTACTATATGTCTGAGTATGTACATTCGGCAGACCGATAGGTTGATGGCCTAACCAAGGACTATACACCGGCGAGCTGGTGTACATATAAGGGAATATGAGTAATACGATCTCTCAAAGGGATCATACAGGTTCACTTATGAACCAGAAGAAATGAGCTCACTCATGAGGTATTGGTACCAATCAAATTCCATGCATGGTCGTCGTGCTTTGGAAGCATGACATGAATTTGAAGGTATGATACATGGTTTGTGAAAGCATATGATCGATACCAACTCCCAATGACCAAGATTGAGAAACTTTGTGATTAAACTCGAAGACATTGTAAAATTGATCTTAATATTCAGGTTGATCATGTGTCTTCCAGTATGCAGGATGTACAGGTATTGGGAATACCCGAGGGTGATGTGATCATAAACGATTGTATAACCATGACGCTTCCATTCCGAGGGAGGGATGAAACAGGTCTGGATTTTAGTGACTCCTCTCAGTAGAGAAGCAATCTGATCTTATTCCAAGTTTTGGGACATTGGTCTGAATATGATTCAGATGCAATGAGAAGATTAGATTTGCAATCTTGATTTAATCAAGCATTTGTGGGAGGTCCGTAAGATCTAGATTTGAGATGAGATCTGAACATCCAAGTCACTATACGTGGAACAATACAATCGCCCTGTCCTTATCTCCAAGCATCTGCGGAGAAAGCACATTATTCTTGAAGGGGTTCAAGAATAATTCATTTGATGATCTACATAACCAAGCAAGAAGGACTTGATGATTAAATGAGATTTAATTATCAAGCATAATATGAATGAGATTCATTTTGTGAGAATGATTATCCAAGTTAATTAAATGGAATTTAATTATCATGGATTAAAGAATGTGGATAATACTATCCATGATATTTGTATATTATAAATATGATTCATAATATACATATCAAAGAGAGAGAATTTTGTAAATAGCATTTGTTAATCATTAATGTGAATTGGATTCACATTAATTAATTAACTAGAAATGCAATTTAAATATTAGTTTGGGTTGTGAATATGATTCACATATTTTTCAATGGCATGATTGAAATATTTACAAATTAATTTGGAATTAATTTGGTGGAAAATTTTGTAATAATGGTTATTACAAATTTATTAAGAAATAATAGATAAAATAAAAAAGGAGAATAACCACCACAAATATAGGTGGCGTCAACCATGGGTGACGCCCCCTAAATTTGGGGGTGGTTTATTATCTCCCTTTTTATTATCTAGTTATCTCTTGATAATTAATTTATGTTAAATTAAATTGCGTTGATAATGTTGCAACATATATTTAATTTAAATATAAATTAATGTTGTTGGTTTTTTAGCCAACAACAATCATGACCATTGATTAATACATTGGTCACCATGGCCGTTGGATCTATGTGTCCTATGCATTGAGATCCATTGGATCCTAAACTAATATATAAAGAGGGCTAACCTAGCCTTTCAAGGTACATAATTAAGAGTTGTAGAAGCCTACTACTCTCTCTCTCATTCTCGGCCTCTCTCTTTCTCTTCACCAAGAAGTGGCCGTCCACTTTGTGCTGAGAAGGAGAGTCTCTCTCGCCTTCACCTTCGACGACTTGAGGGTCTCCTTATTCTTTGGGGTTGCTTGCTCTAAAGGAAGACGACGAATTTCGTTTGACGGAATCAGGGGATTCATTGTTTAGATCTTCATCGAGGATTGTAGGAGGAACGTGTCTCATCATCGCGCCCGCAAGTGCGTTCTTTGTGGATCGGACTTAAGACATGAGGATCTCTTGTTTGGGATCTCACGATTACAAACACACTCCAAGAGGTATTCCTTATACTTTGTGGTTTGATGAAACGATCCGAGAAATGTTCTCGTGATCATGTGGTTTCATCACTAGATTTAAAAATTTTAATTTCCGCTGCATCTAGCAACTAGTGCGAGTAGTTGCCCTGATTGCATATGATGCGATCGACACGCTTCCGTGATGCGCTTAAGGATTCTGAATATCCTTCAATGGTTCCGATGAACAATCAACTATATTTTCCCAATCGTTAGGTACATTATTTTTCCAATCATTTTTGTATTTTGAATGATTCAATGACATATGATTTTTTTGCGGATATAAATGAAGTCTAGATGGTATGGAGTCATTTTCAAAAGATTTTCCAAAAGTTAGCGACATTTTGGGTGATGATTCGGATGTCGAAAACGCTCGTAGATTCAAATCTTGATTAAATATCATAATGATAAATATTGAATTTTTCGCTACTATTTTTTGAGACATATAACATTACAAAATGCTGATTAATATGTCATTAATTAGGCCCTCAATAAGTTCTAAAAGTTTCATGTGATTTCGATTGTGCACCTTGAGAAATTGGATTTCTCCATAGGTGGAGTTGGAAGAGGACTCGATTTTGATGACTTGTTTTTCCTATTTTCGAACTCAAAATTGATGATAATATACTTGACATATTCATATCAAAATTGTAACTAATATCTTGGAAATATTTGGGATTGTAATAATTTTAAGTCCAAGGTGAATAATACCTTTCAATTTGAAGAGTGATGGTCGTGACTTACAATTTGGAATTCAAAATCATTGATGGATTATTTGATTTTATGCAATAAATTAGAATGTTTATTTATTTCATATTTCCTTTTATATTTATGAATTTGATTAATTGTGAATCAATTAGTAATTGTGAATTGATAAAATCGATTGATTACGATAATATCCCTTCATATTAGGAAATCGATATCAGTTTGGTGACAAGGCTTGGCTTTTCATGGTGGTTACCTAATCAGCACCTTACAAGTTAACGAAATGCTCCTATCCTTCATTTTGTATGACCTAATCAAAGAAATATTAAAAACTAATAAATATGAATAGGTATTATTGTAATCTTCTAAAAACAGAGAAGATTAATGTGTGTATAATTTAATTGTAAGATTATACAAGTATTGGTTGCTTGGATCACTTGATTTATTATTGTATTTTACATTCTATTATTTTATTTACATAGTTTCTATATTTATAGTTTATTAAATTACATATTGTATTTTTATGATTTTATTTATTTATTTTAAAAAAGATGTATATATATTATGCATGCATAGTTTACCTACAAATTCCAACATGTTATTTATTTTAATGAAATTTAATGATTTTATTCAAATTTTATTATTGCAATGTATTTTGATTAATTTTTACAAGTATATAAATATATAAGGAAGCTAAAAATATGAATATTGAATATAATGAATATTATACACAAGTATACAATACAATAGGGGCCCGAAAGTCATCTTTTGCATCTCAACTCCAAATTAAATGAAAGCATCATCATTAAATATATAATTAAATTTTATAAATAATAAAGAGAGTTTGGTCAATTTTGAGTCTATATGGAGGAGATACATATCAAGGAAGTTTTCTTTGTGACTTTTTGTTCTGTGTGTCCCCAGTGCACTGCATATTATTTTAATGTGAAATCAATTTTGTAGTTTTTTTGTAATTTTATATACAAGTTTATGTTGAAGGTTTATTGATTTGAGGTGTAAAAAAAATAAAATAGGTCCCAAAATCTATATATCGATGAATGGAATTAGGGTTTCTAAATTGTATTATGTACAATTTGCCCACCCTATCTCCCCCTACTTTATTTCTTCCAGCCAAATCATCATGATGACTAGGTCTCGGGGTCTACTGTCACTCAGTATCTTTGACACTTCATTCATTTTATTTTTTTACATTATTCATTTATTTTGGTAATAAATACATATATTTATACTGTATTTTAGTGTCAAATTTTGAGTGTTATTTTGCATAAAGTAATTCTATATAAACACATTTAGCTAGTCAAGGCCAAAATGAAAGAATAAAAGTGGTGAAATGAAGATTCATCATAGTCCCTAGCAAACACTTATGATGATAAGTGCAGAAAAAAATAAAAAAAGGAAAAAAAAAGAACTTGGAACAATTCTGACTTTTAAACTTGTCTTAATAAAATCAAAGTTTGAAGCTCAGTTAAGACATTTGGATTCTTGGTTTGTTCGGAACCACATTCAGGTTAGGAATTGTGATACACCAACCCTTAAGTTTGATAATCCTCTATTCAATTCAATACACAACCTATCAGAACCATCCTTTCAGTCGCATACTCTCGTAAACTTGAAATGACAAGTACCATGTGTGTGAATTGGGCTAGTAGCTCTTCCCAAACAAATCACTAAACTATCAAGGAGTCTCCTCCTCTGGAGACTCATCCCTGGGGAGATAGATATTTCCTTCTAATGGCGAGTACATGATAGTTCACAATTGAAATGGGAAGAAGCTAGAAGATTGGAAAAGAAGTGGAAATTGGTCAGTGTAGTTGATGAATCTGTTATTCATCACTCCAAAAGTCAAAAATAGAGCCTTGTTCCCGAGAAAATAGAGGCATATTTCCTTTTATCTTGCATAAATAACACTCATGCATGCATCCATAATTCATGCATTTTAGCAGCTCATCTGCATTTAAATAAGAAGCCAAAAACCCCCTGTAAAATACCTCTTCATCAAAATAACTTCTTCTCTATAATATATGTATATATTCCTTAATAATATAGGGAAGATTGCTAAAAATCACCCTTGTAAAATAGCCCAAATAGCCTAAGAATCCTTGTACATTAAAACACAAATAAAGCCCTCATACAAACCCCGAATTAGGTCTACTCACTTTTAGAATACTACACATTAAAAGACCTTCAAAATGAGACTGATTTCATTGAAATTGGAGCTTGTATGAGAAACTTGGGTTTTTGGATCATTTTGTATACTACATATGTACATTTATGTATCCTTGTATTTATGTATCATATTTGACCTTATCTCCGTCTTTGGTCAACATGAAACTTGTAGATCTCATTAAGATCCACAACTTTCATGTTTTGAGTTTTTCCAAATTCGGCTTCCTCTTCTCTCTACACGTGTTTCTTTCTCTAGCCATTCACAGCAGGCCACGTGGCGCCCTCTGGTTGCGCCACGCGGCCCGCTGCCCATCGCCTCATCCGCCCGCGCCCTCCGCCGTTGGATCTCGCTTTTGATCCAACGGTCCAGGCCTTGACCACGTGCGCTCATTCTCTCAGCCGTCAGATCTCACCCGTGTTCCATCTGAGCCATCCGATCGCGCCGCTCCCTGATCACGACACGTGGCACTTCCATCCGCCACCGATCGCACCCCCTCGATCTTCCATCTGAACCGTCTCTTTCTTGGACGCTTCTCAGCCTTCCGATCAGACTCAGGGATCATCTGATCCCTCCGTTAGCACCGCGACCACAGGACACCACGTGGCAACTCCACGGCCCTTGATCAACACGCCCCAGATCTAATCCTACCCGCCCCTTCCCGCCTTCTTCTCCGCCATTGGATCACAAGATCCAACGGTAAGGATTGTGTCTTCCACCTCCAGCACCTCTCTCTCCCACGTTCTCGAGCTTGCGCGAGGGGCTTGCCCCTTTCTATTTTTGGCCGCACACCAGCCACCCTCGCCGACCGCCAACACCGCCACGATCACCCCCACTCTTCCCTCCTCCTCGCCAACTCCCTCTATCTCCATGATGACCACCGGAGATGCTCCACGAACCCCACTAACCTCACCTCGTCACCAGCCCGGTCGTCAACTTCATCCTATAAATACTCGATCACCGACCATCTTCACACCCATCCGCCACTCCAGAGAGATTCCTTGAGCTCCAAGCTACCTATTGGTGACAGCAATTTGTTGAGTTGTCGAGCGAAAAGAGGTTTCCAACTCCGGCGAGATCCACGGCCGCCACCGCCGTGCTGCAGCCTCCCTCGAGCCGCTGCCTGAGCTCGGGACCCTACCGATCCCTCGAGCGACGACCCTGGAACTCCCAGCTGAGCTCCAATGCCCAGGTAACTCCCTCCATCGTTCTCCGATCTTCCTTCTTTTTCTTGTTTTTTTTCTCAGCTTTTATTCGCCGTCATTGACCATCCTCACGCCTTCTAAGTACCTCGACGAGCTTCGCGTCGAAGCTCCGATTATCGCAGCACCCTCCGCACACTCCGACGACGCATACCGCGTTCCTCCGACGAGCAGCTCTGCCATTTGGCCGGAGCTCGTTCGCCGGACCACCTCACGCCATTTCAGGCCTCGCCGATCACTCCACTCCTCCCCACGAGCACCTGCACGCCTCGGCTATACGATTAACCCTTTGCAGGTCCTAAATTATTCATTGGCCGGAACCTCGCCAGAGCTCCCTTCGAGCTTCATCGACGCCGAGCTCCAGCACATCTCCAAGGATCTTGAGGCCACCGGAGGCTTCGCCGTGCACTCCCGCTTCTTCTGAGCTACTTAAGAGCTCGAGACATCCTTCATCGACGCCTGGGGACCGAGGCGGAGCAAGCCCAGTCCCTCCGGAGCACCGCCTTCTCCTCCGCAGGTGGCGGAGGACCATTCGAGACGACGCAGCAGCAGCCGTACGATCATCCGATCAAACGGTCCTCGTCCCGCCACGTATTCCCTCACCGCTCCCGTCCTCGACCGTTCATCGCGCTTCTGATCCGACGCCTCGCAAGTCGCCACGCATCTTCATCGACATCCCTTGGATCATCTTGATCCAAGGGCCATCAGGCCGCCACGTCAACGCATCCGAGCCTCGGCCTCCTAAGCCTAGGCTCGGGTGACCCGAAGCTGCACCGAGGCTAGACCGAACCTCCAGAAGACCCGAGCCTCGATCCGAGCCTCCGACGCCCTCCGAACCTAGGTCGGCCACGTGAGGAGCACGTGCGACCTGGGTTATTTGCACAGACGCCCCTGAAGCTTATGGAAATTACAAAAAGGTCCCTGTGAAGCAGACCCCACGCGAGGAGCACGTGTTCCGTGGAGAAATTGCATACGAGTCCTGCATGTTATCGGTAATTGCATTTTAGACCCTGTCAGCATGTTTAATCTTTGAAGTTTCAATTTCCAGTATTGCATTTACGCCCTTGTGTTTGCACGTGTCCATAGAGTACATTGTTCATCATTTTGAGATTCTAAAAATTGCATGTTGTTGGAAATTTTGTCCTCTGCCTATCAGTACACGTGTATGATTTTTATAGGCTTATTTGAATTATTAATGAATTAATTGGTTCATTGTTGACATATTTTGCCTAGTGATGCCTTTTGATTTTTAATTAATTATCTATGCCTTCAAAAATTATCAAAAATTCACAGTAGCTTAAGGACACCATTTTTAACACACCATAAAAATTTCATAGCATTTTCACGCATATCGAGGCCTAAATAAATTGTTTAGTGATTTTCTTAAATGAATTTTAGTAAATTCATTTCACAGTAAAATTAAGTTCTGTCAATTTCCCAAGGTCCCTTCTCATTAGAGCCACCTAGGGTAATTTTAGTTCTTGAAAAAATTGTGATTTGATATTTATTAAAAATGAACTTCTGAAAATCACTCTGTCTGTTTATTTAATTCACAGTAAATTCATTTTGAGTCGAAAAATTCCAAAAAAATTAGTGTAGGTCATTTTCATCATAAATAACTGTCTGGCCAATTTTCATTATTTTTGGACTTCATTTGATACATCAATTAAATTTAACGTTAAATTGGCTAAGATTTGTCTGCATATGTCTGCATAGAAATTAAAAAGACCAAAAAAAATATATTCCCCCGAAAATCTCACACTTGGATTTTGCTGAAATTTGACCTAAGGAGACAGTTGCCTCCCTGAGATCGACCTTGGACTTCACCAAGTAAAAAAAAATTGCCGCTTAAAATTAACTCGAATCTAATTAAAGTGGTTTTTGATATTCCCTCTCGTATCCGACTGCAACGAACGACTTTAACTTGATTTGGACATTAATTTGACCTAATTAACATAGGGTGCGGGAGCGATGTCAAAATGGCGCTGTTGCCGGGGAGGCACGGCTTAGGATAAATTTTAGCAAATTTTTGAGTGTTTGATTTTCCTTCCCCGGGTAGTCTGACCCCCGGTTTTTCTTGTGAATATTTCTCTGTCTTGTAAATTTCTGCATTTTTGTGTCGTTCTTGATCTGACCTCAACTTGTTTTTGTGCGAAGGACACCGGAGTCGAAGACGCTTCGAGGAACACGCATTTGAATTTGTTTGAGTGATTTGAGAGAACCTGTAATCTCATTGTATTTCCACATTTTTTCTCGCATCATTTCCAGCGGTTCCCGTTTGGGATCTCGCGTGTGTAAAGATAGTGGAACTGTGTCCCGTGTGCTGTGTGGGTGAATTGTAACTTAGCTTGCACTAGCGGCTCCCCGAGCCACTCTAGGACTTGTTTGTGCTCGTAATCAATAGGACCACACATTACACATAAAAGACGCACCTAGACCGCAGGACTTAGTTCAAATTAAACTGTTCTTCACGCTAATAGAACTGCCTGTCTAGGAGCGGCTTTTCATCGCTTGCATTTGCATGTAGAGTAAAGTTTTCAATTCTGTATTGCATCCTGCATAAAAAAAAGCGAAGGGATCACTGTAAGTATTCTCTACTCAGCATAAGCATCATCGATTTCAACTTGCATTGGCTTTTCTCGATTTCCCCCTCTGATTTTGTCACTTAAATTAAAAAGGAAATTGGGACTGTCCGTTAGGCGTGCTTTGTGGTGGACTAATTGCAGTGATAACTTAACTTTAATCGGGACTGCTAACAGTATTGACCAAAAAAAAAGGAATAAAATCTGAAAATTGTTTGCGGGAGATTAATCCCCGACCTTGTATTCAGACTGAGTGAGGGTACTTGAGTGTGTGTGAACACCTTAAGGCAGAGCCCAAATCCCCGCCTTCCATATCACGAGCCAACTGATCTTAGCAATTATCACGAGTGGGATATTTT
The DNA here is from genome assembly GCA_037367405.1 of Ottelia alismoides. Lineage (NCBI taxonomy): Eukaryota > Viridiplantae > Streptophyta > Magnoliopsida > Alismatales > Hydrocharitaceae > Ottelia > Ottelia alismoides. The sequence continues at coordinate 1,387,870 of JAZKJV010000834.1, read as the reverse complement.
TAAACTCTTTGACAAGTACCAAGTAGCCTCCGCCCTCACAGGTAGATAGGGGCGAACCAGCGGTACTCTGCGACAAGGCCTAAAAGCTTTGTCAGCCTCCGCCTCAGTGCAGGAAGATAGGGGCACGTCATTGAGTCCCCACTCCAGATAGGAGCAAAGAAAGGGAGGATCGACGGTATCTTAGGCGACAGGATAGACAGGGAAGACGCATCCGGCTCTAAGCCGACTTTCCTCTAGGCTGCGTAATCCTTGCTATCTTGGCTTGAATATCACACTTAAAAACTACAAGATAAATTGGACTCAACTTTGAGTCCTTCACTGTGTTGAGTGTGAACCCAGGGTCTTGGATTGTTCTTGTTGCTTGCTTCAGGTAGGAGTAAAATCCTATCTTCTTCCCTCATCAAGATGAGTGATTGGGGAGATCTCGACGCACTATTCACTGATCTCTCTATGAGTCCCCCAAGTAACTCGTCTTCCTCGGTCCGAGCGCACCTTGGACCACCCAGAACTCATGACCCTCTTGAGTCCTGGTTTCCACATGCTCAGGGTGGTTACTCTCAAACCAACCCTTTTATCTCCTCCGAGATTACCGAGGAAGATCATTGCCTCGGTAATCCCTTCCTTGATTTGCCCTCTAACACCGGTCTTATTTTCCAATTCCCAGAACTAGAGGACAAGATGCCGCCAAAAGTTCCACCAGATGAGGAACAAATTAAACAGATTCTTGCCCGCCTCGCTGATGCCGAACAGAGGAACGCAGATCTCACTGCACGGATGGGACAAATCATAGCAGCAGAAGGAATCGACCGACCAATGGTCGATACCTATAACCCGGCGGAGAACGAGATTCAGAACTGGTTGGCACCCGCAGTTCCCGCCCAGGCATTTGAGTTGAAGCCCCACTTTCTTAGTCTGCTTCCGAAGTTCAACGGAAATCTTAATGAAGAACCATACACTTTCCTCCGTGACTTCGAGTTGGTGTGCAACAATCTTAGCCATCCCAATGTTGGCCAAGATTATATTCGGCTGAAGGCCACCCCTTTTGCCTTAGGTGATAAGGCTGCTCATTGGCTGAAAAGTTTAGGGGTGGTATGTACCACTTGGATGCAGTTCAAGGACCTTTTCTTGAAGAAGTTCTACCCTCTCAGTAGAACTAATCAGATGAGAACAAAGATCGCCAGCTTCGCTCAAGGAGCCTGCGAACCGTTCCATGAGGCTTGGGACAGGTTCAATGACTTAGTACAGAAATGCCCCTGCCACGGCATTTCAAAGGCGATCTTAGTCCAGACCTTGATCTGTGGTTTAACCCCATAAATGCAGGGGTTAGTCAGTGCCGCCTGTGGAGGAAGCTATCTGAACAAAAATGAGCATGCTGCATGGAAGATCCTAGAGCAGATGGCAGAAACCGGCAGGTCACAGGCCACAAGGGCCTATCAGTTGTCTCCCTCAATCCTATCCAATGAGACAACTAGAAGGACTGTTGCAGATCTGACTGAGGACCTTATCCCCAGCATGGGGATGATCGCCGACAAGCTTACCATGGTCGAGCAGATCCACAAGAGAGTCGCGGAGATGGAGTCTCTCTCAAGCCTTCCCAAGAAAGTGGAGGAACTCTCTAAAAAGGTAGCTAAGATTAAGCTACCCACCCCTTCTGCACCACCTGTACCTGTACACCGAGTCCATCTTGTACAGGAACAGGCACCGGGGTCTCAGAGTAGCTGGGATCAGACTTATACCCAGCCGAACCATCATGCACCCCCACCAGTGGAGACGGAATATGAGGAGCCTCCGCCTGTATACGAGATTAACGGGCTTTGGTATAGCCGGGACCCGCTAGTCCAGCAAATCGAGATGGGGAAGGATCAGGCACACCGCCCCGCACCAGTCTACCAAGAGACCAGGCCCGTCACAGTCCCGCGATACCAGTCCAGGCCAGATCATGGGTACCAGCCGCAGCAACGCACCTACCAGCAGGGGCCAGCACTGTCCCACCAGCAGTAGTATCGGCATGGCCAGCAGGGCCAATTTAGGACGGCATCAACACCGCAGCAAGCCCAGCCCACCGAATTGGAGTCACTCACCTTGGCGATCCAGACCCTGTCTGATAGGGTCCAACAGATACAAAATGATTACCTGGATATGAGAACCGACATCAATCGGGTTTCTCGTGCCCAGGACCAACAAATGGCGCCAAGGACCCCAATTCCCGCACAGGTTCAGGCCAATCCGAACATCATGCACCAGGGCCAGAACCGACCTCGGGATCAGGTATATTATTCAGATAATTATCTATCTGAACATGAGATCCTTTCGTACGATAATGTTAATCATATGTCCCTCAGGAGCGGAAGGACCGTGACCATACCTGATCGGGCACGGGCACAAAAGGAAGGAACCTCCGAGAATCTACCTGAGGAGAATTCGGAGGAAGAAGAGGAGGAGCATCCCCACCACCATCCCCAACAGAAGAGGAGGACATCTGAGTCCTCGAAGCAGCATTCGCGCATCCACTTTGAGTCAGACGATACCGATGAGCCCGCACCTCCATCTGAGGAGGACCATCCAGAAGAAGCGGAAGAAGCACCACCGGTTTCGCCCAAGCATTTTCCTGTTTGTCAGAGTCCGAGGCAGAGTCAGTGTAAAAGTCCGAGTCAGAGTCTTGTTCAGAACTCAGTTTCAGCAGCTAATGAAAATCTTTCAGTTCCAGAACCTGAGTTAATAATCCCTTTCCCCCATGCTCTTAAGGGTGGAAAGAAGAAAATCCAAAAAATCCAAAAAGATGACCCTGAGATGGCTGAATTCTGCAATAAACACATCAAGGTCACAATCCCTTTTGACAAGTTCGTGGAAATAACCCCTGCATTCCAAAAATACCTTAAGGTGAGATGCACACCTACTAGGGTTAGCAGGAAGACCAAAAGCCGTGTTGAGAAACACGTTCTATCAATAGCCACGACTTGTGCAATAAAGAACTCGTTTCCTCGGAAACGAAGAGACATGGGTGCACACTATGTAGAGAGTCATGTTGATGACATTGCGTTTGCACGCACTCTCCTGGACAATGGTTCCTCAATTAACTTAATGCCCACGGCCCTCTATGAGCGGCTTAATCTTGGACCTCTTAGGAAATCTAGAGCTATTCTGCAGTTTGCTGACAAATCCACTAAGAGGTCCCAAGGAGAGTTAAGGAACATCGTGATCAGAGTCGAGGGGCAAGAATACATGGTGGACTTTACTGTCCTGGATATGGAAACCCCTCGTAATTGGAGAGATTCCCAGATCATTTTAGGTAGGCCCTTCCTCAGAACTGCGGGGGCCTTATTTGATTATAAAACTGGGAAGATTCAGTTCCAAACTCCCGGCGGAGATGAGGAATTGGAGATGAAGCAGACGAGATGGCAGAGACCGGACTCCGAATCCAGCACCGAGTACTCTTCTACTGAGACAGACTGTGAATATGTAGACGTAGTTGGGCCATGGAGACAGAACCCAGCCAGCATTAATGTGTCCATCTCCTTTGAAGATGATCCAGTACATGAGTCAGTCTGCGAGATTCTGAGGAACGAGTACAGCTCTGAACCTGCATCGCCCTACATCTTCGATGACGTAGAGGCCCAGTGGGGCCTGTCAGTCCTTACATCCTTAGGACAATCGGAAGATGAGGATGACGAGTCGGACGAGGCGTTTGCCGATTGTATGGAAAATTTTGACGATCCGACTCTAGAGCCGCGCTTGGTGGCAGCTATTACAGAAAATGATCCAGCCACTTCCGACACCGAACCAGATCAGATTGAGCTAGACTTCTTAGATGACCACACTATACCTGAGCTCAAACCTCTTCCAACAACACTGAAATATGCCTTCCTTGCGGGCCAAGACAAGAAATTTCCGGTCATTATCAGTTCGCAATTGACCGAGGAGCAGGAATCTCGCTTGCTAGAGATCCTGGAGAAAAACCGCAAGGCAATAGGCTGGAGCATTTCCGATCTCCATGGGATAAATCCCGCTCTGTGTTCGCACCATATTTACTTGGAGAATGAAGCCAAACCCTCTCGTAAATTCCAACGCCGGTTGAATCCAAATTTACGAGAAGTGGTGAAAAAAGAGATAGAAAAATGGTGCGACGCGGGTTTCATTTACCCAATCTCTGACTCTAAGTGGGTGGCCCCAATCCATGTTGTCCCGAAAAAGTCGGGAATTCAGACGACCACCAATGAGGACGGAGAGGAGATCGTGACGAGAATACCCACGTCATGGCGCGTCTGTGTGGATTACAGACGCTTAAATGCCGCGACGAAGAAGGATCATTTCCCTCTACCATTCATTGATCAGATCTTAGAAAGATTAGCGGGGAAAGAATTCTTCTGCTTCCTGGATGGGTTCTCGGGCTACAATCAAGTGGCCATAGCTCCGGAGGACCAGGAAAAGACCACGTTCACATGCCCCTTTGGTACCTATGCTTTCAGGCGCATGCCCTTTGGGCTATGCAATGCTCCAGGTACTTTTCAAAGGTGCATGATTGCTGTTTTCGCCGAAATGGTCGGCGAATTCCTGGAAGTCTTCATGGATGACTTCTCGGTCCACGGCGACTCTTTTGATTCCTGCCTTAGGAATCTGGACCGAGTCCTCAAAAGATGTTGTGAGGTCAATCTGGTGCTCTCCTGGGAGAAAAGTCACTTCATGGTGATGGAGGGCATAGTGTTGGGGCATGTCATCTCCAAGAGAGGAATGGAGGTTGACCCTGCCAAGGTGGACGTGATCAGACGACTCCAGCCACCAACCAACGTAAAACAGTTGCGGTCGTTCCTCGGGCATGTCGGATTTTATCGAAGATTTATCAAGGATTTTTCCAAGATTGCCCGACCGCTAACTGAGCTTTTAGGCAAAGACACGGAGTTTATTGTAGATCACAAATGTCTTGAGGCCTTTAAGCTTCTACAAGGAATGATCATGGATGCACCCATTTTACAAGCCCCAGATTGGTCTCTACCTTTTGAGATCATGACGGATGCCTCAGATTATGCTGTTGGGGCTGTATTGGGACAAAGAAGAGATGGCGTCCCGTTTGCAATTCACTACGCAAGCAAAGTGCTTGATTCTGCTCAGCGTAACTATACAGTTACCGAAAAGGAAATGCTTGCGGTAGTGTTTGCCTTGGACAAATTCAGATCCCACTTAATCGGATCCAAGGTAACCGTGTTCACAGACCGTACGGCACTACGATACCTAATGGAGAAGAAGGACGCGAAGGCGCGTCTTCTTCGTTGGATTTTGCTTATCCAGGAGTTTGATTTGGACATCCGTGATAAACCTGGAAAGAAGAACGTAGTAGCCGATCATCTTTCTCGTCTCGAAGATCTTAATACTTCTAAGGTTTCCCCGATTCGAGACTCCTTCCCTGACGAGTCGATTTTTGTTATCGACTCACTCCCATGGTACGCCAATATCGTGAACTATCTTGTCTCCAAGAAAGTTCCCGAGGATTGGCCCAAGAGCCGAATCGACCGATTAAAGTCGGACGCTAGACACTACCATTGGGAGGATCCGATCCTTTTCTTTGAAGGACCGGATTGTGTCTGGAGATGTTGTATTCCTCAGGAGGAATACCAGAGTGTCCTTTCTTTATGCCATAGCTTAGAGGCAGGAGGACACCACTCCGGGAAGAGGACCGCATGGAAGGTACTTCAGTGTGGCTTCTACTGGCCGACTCTGTTTCGCGATGCCACCGCCTTCGCGAAGTCGTGCCCAGTTTGCCAGAGGATGGGAGGAACCGTTGGTTCCAAGGATGAGATGCCAATGCAGCCGGTCATCATTTGTGATGTCTTTGACGCCTGGGGCATCGATTTCATGGGCCCATTCCCTGTCAGCCACGGGTTTGAATACATCCTTCTTGCGGTAGACTACCTATCCAGATGGGTGGAGGCTATCCCGACCCGAGCCGCAGACAGCAGGACTGTCTGTAAATTCATCAGAGAGAACATAATCTCTAGGTTCGGGATCCCCAAAATAATGATATCAGACGGGGGTAGCCACTTTGTGAATCGGGAGGTGAAGAAACTCCTGAAGGACTACGGCATCGAACACCGTGTCGCGAGTCCTTACCACCCACAAACCAATGGTATGGCTGAGATGTCGAATAGGGAGGTGAAAACCATATTGCAAAAGCTTGTCCGCCCGGACAGGAAGGACTGGTCTCAGATCTTGGATCAAGTCCTCTGGGCGTATAGGACGGCTTACAAGACACCGTTAGGCACCTCCCCATTCCGAATGGTATTCGGAAAGCCATGCCATTTGCCCGCAGAGTTAGTGCACAAATCAGAATGGGCAATAAAGAAGGTCAACTGGAGCACGCACCTGGGTTAGAAACAGAGAGACATGGATCTGAATGAGCTTGTGGAAGTCAGAAACCGAGCATACGACAACAGTTTGGTGTACAAGGACAAGGTGAAGCGTTGGCATGATAGATATATCAGACGAAAGACCTTTGTTCCTGGACAGAAGGTATGGTTGTTCAATGCTAGGCTGAAGATTTTCCAAGGCAAGTTGAAGTCTAAGTGGACGGGACCATTTGTCGTCCGTACGGTGCATGATAGTGGATGTGTCGAGATCTCAGATCTCGCAGATGACGCACCGACATTCCTAGTGAATGGACAGCTGTTGAAACACTTCGTCGAATCTAATGAGCAGTTAGTCCATGTTGAGGAGATTGTATTCATGCGCGAGACAGATACAGCAAAGTCACATCAAGCCGCGTATGAGACCTTGCAGCAGTGAACTCCAGTCATCCGCAGCATCTCGAAAGATTCAGACCGATTCATCTGTATATATCATCATTCTTGTACAACCTACCCTTTCTCCCGCGAATTTAGTAACCCATCCCCGCCTCATCAGACCACTATCTTGGACTATACTTAGGATAACCAGAGCCTAAGTATAGGGGGGAGGGTCACCCAAGTCGATTCATTGTACATCCTCCAGATCACATAGGTCCTCCTACTCACTCCTGTCATATACTTAGGCTAACCTGAGCCTAAGTATAGGGGGGGCCGATGCCCGCATTGTATATACTCATCCATTTCCCATCTTTTCCGCATCCACCCCAGTTTTGATCTTCTTCTATACTTAGGCTGCCATAACCTAAGTGTAGGGGGGTGAGATGATCTCTATACTTCTTGGTTCTCCTACGCTTAGCACGAGCTATGTCTTTTTCTTCGCTCTTAGTGCTCTGAGGACATAGCACACGCTAAGTATAGGGGGGCGTGTATATATTACATATATACTTTACCCATAGCTCGTACTTTCACGTATTTTTGTATATATATTACAATAATTACGGGTGGGTAAACATCAAAAAAAAACTTTAATAAATAGGCTTCTTATTTACTCTTGCATATCATCTCTGCATAGAAAAATAAAAAGAGTCTTGCATTGTCATAGCATGACATCTCATCTCATTTGCATAAGTTGCTTATGCAAAGTGAAAAGCTAGTGGGTTCTGGACCAAGTTGTGAGCAGATATTAAGGATGAAAATGACTTGACCTTAATCCACCTAATTTCAGAGGAACCTTATAGGAACTGGAGTTAAGATTTTTCAGGTCAGGTGACTTAATTCTTTAAGTCTCCAAGTCTATGTTCATATGTCATCTTGACAAGCCTGAATAGAGCACTTAACAACACACACATGACTCTTAGAGACAATGGCTTAACATGCACCAGCACTTTACACATGGCTCTCTACGGATGAGGTGATAAGGAGACAGTTTCCTTTAGCTTGGGGTAGCATATGAGGGTAGTACTTCTAGGCGGAACCTCTCTTCTTCTTTTAGTGAAGGAAGTGCGTCTCAACTTGGACTAGTGGTGATGAAGGCTAAAGACAGAAGCAGTGGGTTGCAATAAAGCTTCAAAAGAGGGATAGTCTACTGGCTCAAGAGGAAATTTCTTGTATCTATGTTGCACCATGTATATATGTTGTACAAAGGCATGAAAAAAAAATGCCAAAAAGAACTCCAAAAAAGTGGTGGGTCGGATTGAAAATTTAATAACCACCGGAGTATATGTAGTCAAGAAAAGCAAAAGCTTATGGTCACCATGTACTTGCAGCGGGAGACTTAGCTACACTGGCTGAGCTTCCAAAAGTCTATACTTCTTCCTCCTCTTCTTGAGCCGGTTGAACTTGAACTTAGAAGGGAATACCCCGCTTCTCGAGGAAAGAGTTGCTAGACCGAGGCAATAGAGTTACCAGGTTGGGGGAGATTGTTTCTTTGTTACTTCTGAGGTGGGGAGTCATCTATCACTTACACCGCATGAGAAGATTCATAGTCATTAGGGTTTGTGTATGTAGACTTGTTCTGATTAGGTAAGTTGAGGAGTCTTGAATAGAAGACTTGTGGAACTTGAAGTCTGTTAAGTCTTAAACTCAGATCCCAATAAGGTTCCGACACATGAGTAATCCAAAGGTCAAGTCTAGCTCTATTTTTAACTTTTGCTCATGACTTTGGTATGGAACCCAATTTCATTTCACTCTTGCATTTCATTTAGTTGCTCGGGGACGAGCAAGGTTTATGTATAGGGGGTTGATGAATCTGTTATTCATCACTCCAAAAGTCAAAAATAGAGCCTTGTTCCCGAGAAAATAGAGGCATATTTCCTTTTATCTTGCATAAATAACACTCATGCATGCATCCATAATTCATGCATTTTAGCAGCTCATCTGCATTTAAATAAGAAGCCAAAAACCCCCTGTAAAATACCTCTTCATCAAAATAACTTCTTCTCTATAATATATGTATATATTCCTTAATAATATAGGGAAGATTGCTAAAAATCACCCTTGTAAAATAGCCCAAATAGCCTAAGAATCCTTGTACATTAAAACACAAATAAAGCCCTCATACAAACCCCAAATTAGGTCTACTCACTTTTAGAATACTACACATTAAAAGACCTTCAAAATGAGACTGATTTCATTGAAATTGGAGCTTGTATGAGAAACTTGGGTTTTTGGATCATTTTGTATACTACATATGTACATTTATGTATCCTTGTATTTATGTATCATATTTGACCTTATCTCCGTCTTTGGTCAACATGAAACTTGTAGATCTCATTAAGATCCACAACTTTCATGTTTTGAGTTTTTCCAAATTCGGCTTCCTCTTCTCTCTACACGTGTTTCTTTCTCCAGCCATTCACAGCAGGCCACGTGGCGCCCTCTGGTTGCGCCACGCGGCCCGCTGCCCATCGCCTCATCCGCCCGCGCCCTCCGCCGTTGGATCTCGCTTTTGATCCAACGGTCCAGGCCTTGACCACGTGCGCTCATTCTCTCAGCCGTCAGATCTCACCCGCGTTCCATCTGAGCCATCCGATCGCGCCGCTCCCTGATCACGACACGTGGCACTTCCATCCGCCACCGATCGCACCCCCTCGATCTTCCATCTGAACCGTCTCTTTCTTGGACGCTTCTCAGCCTTCCGATCAGACTCAGGGACCATCTGATCCCTCTGTTAGCGCCGCGACCACAGGACACCACGTGGCAGCTCCACGGCCCTTGATCAACACGCCCCAGATCTAATCCTACCCGCCCCTTCCCGCCTTCTTCTCCGCCATTGGATCACAAGATCCAACGGTAAGGATTGTGTCTTCCACCTCCAGCGCCTCTCTCTCCCACGTTCTCGAGCTTGCGCGAGGGGCTTGCCCCTTTCTATTTTTGGCCGCACACCAGCCACCCTCGCCGACCGCCAACACCGCCACGATCACCCCCACTCTTCCCTCCTCCTCGCCAACTCCCTCTATCTCCATGATGACCACCGGAGATGCTCCACGAACCCCACTAACCTCACCTCGTCACCAGCCCGGTCGTCAACTTCATCCTATAAATACTCGATCACCGACCATCTTCACACCCATCCGCCACTCCAGAGAGATTCCTTGAGCTCCAAGCTACCTATTGGTGACAGCAATTTGTTGAGTTGTCGAGCGAAAAGAGGTTTCCAACTCCGGCGAGATCCACGGCCGCCACCGCCGTGCTGCAGCCTCCCTCGAGCCGCTGCCTGAGCTCGGGACCCTACCGATCCCTCGAGCGACGACCCTGGAACTCCCAGCTGAGCTCCAATTCCCAGGTAACTCCCTCCATCGTTCTCCGATCTTCTTCTTCTTTTTCTTGTTTTTTTTCTCAGCTTTTATTCGCCGTCATTGACCATCCTCACGCCTTCTAAGTACCTCGACGAGCTTCGCGTCGAAGCTCCGATTATCGCAGCACCCTCCGCACACTCCGACGACGCATACCGCGTTCCTCCGACGAGCAGCTCCGCCATTTGGCCGGAGCTCGTTCGCCGGACCACCTCACGCCATTTCAGGCCTCGCCGATCACTCCACTCCTCTCCACGAGCACCTGCACGCCTCGGCTATACGATTAACCCTTTGCAGGTCCTAAATTATTCATTGGCCGGAACCTCGCCGGAGCTCCCTTCGAGCTTCATCGACGCCGAGCTCCAGCACATCTCCAAGGATCTTGAGGCCACCGGAGGCTTCGCCGTGCACTCCCGCTTCTTCTGAGCTACTTAGGAGCTCGAGACGTCCTTCATCGACGCCTGGGGACCGAGGCGGAGCAAGCCCAGTCCCACCGGAGCACCGCCTTCTCCTCCGCAGGTGGCGGAGGACCATTCGAGACGACGCAGCAGCAGCCGTACGATCATCCGATCAAACGGTCCTCGTCCCGCCACGTATTCCCTCACCGCTCCCGTCCTTGACCGTTCATCGCGCTTCTGATCCGACGCCTCGCAAGTCGCCACGCATCTTCATCGACATCCCTTGGATCATCTTGATCCAAGGGCCATCAGGCCGCCACGTCAACGCATCCGAGCCTCGGCCTCCTAAGCCTAGGCTCGGGTGACCCGAAGCTGCACCGAGGCTAGACCGAACCTCCAGAAGACCCGAGCCTCGATCCGAGCCTCCGACGCCCTCCGAACCTAGGTCGGCCACGTGAGGAGCACGTGCGACCTGGGTTATTTGCACAGACGCCCCTGAAGCTTATGGAAATTACAAAAAGGTCCCTGTGAAGCAGACCCCACGCGAGGAGCACGTGTTCCGTGGAGAAATTGCATACGAGTCCTGCATGTTATCGGTAATTGCATTTTAGACCCTGTCAGCATGTTTAATCTTTGAAGTTTCAATTTCCAGTATTGCATTTACGCCCTTGTGTTTGCACGTGTCCATAGAGTACATTGTTCATCATTTTGAGATTCTAAAAATTGCATGTTGTTGGAAATTTTGTCCTCTGCCTATCAGTACACGTGTATGATTTTTGTAGGCTTATTTGAATTATTAATGAATTAATTGGTTCATTGTTGACATATTTTGCCCAGTGATGACTTTTGATTTTTAATTAATTATCTGTGCCTTCAAAAATTATCAAAAATTCACAGTAGCTTAAGGACACCATTTTTAACACACCATAAATATTTCATAGCATTTTCACGCATATCGAGGCCTAAATAAATTGTTTAGTGATTTTCTTAAATGAATTTTAGTAAATTCATTTCACAGTAAAATTAAGTTCTGTCAATTTCCCTAGGTCCCTTCTCATTAGAGCCACCTAGGGTAATTTTAGTTCTTGAAAAAAATGTGATATGATATTTATTAAAAATGAACTTCTGAAAATCACTCTGTCTGTTTATTTAATTCACAGTAAATTCATTTTGAGTCGAAAAATTCCAAAAAAATTAGTGTAGGTCATTTTCATCATAAATAACTGTCTGGCCAATTTTCATTATTTTTGGACTTCATTTGATACATCAATTAAATTTAACGTTAAATTGGCTAAGATTTGTCTGCATATGTCTGCATAGAAATTAAAAAGACCAAAAAAAAATATATTCCCCCGAAAATCTCACACTTGGATTTTGCTGAAATTTGACCTAAGGAGACAGTTGCCTCCCTGAGATCGACCTTGGACTTCACCAAGTAAAAAAAATTGCCGCTTAAAATTAACTCGAATCTAATTAAAGTGGTTTTTGATTAACCTCTCGTATCCGACTGCAACGAACGACATCTAATTAATTTGGACATTAATTTGCTCGAATTAACTAAGGGTGCGGGAGCGATGTCAGTAGTCTCATTTCCTTGTGAAGCTCGGCTAGTAATCGAGTCTTCATAAAGAATCCGGCTTTTTCTAGAAGCTCAATATTTTTTGAGTTTTTGGTCTAGTATTCTTTATATTCTTTCTTTGTTTGCATTACTTTGCATTCTTGTTTTGCCCTGATGGATATAGAATGTTTTGGTCTGCCCATGTTTTGGGGTTTTGAAAAAAGTTGTGCTAACGGACAATTCATCAACTGAAGATTTGTTTCAATCAAGTCTCTAGTCATTAGATGTTCATGATACCAAAGTAAGTGAGTTGAATTACTGGTTTTGGTAGTCCCCAAGAATGGTTCCTAAGCAACCCTTAACGAATCAACCTAGTATCGTCCCAACTTAGATTATAAGATCTTTTAACATTTCATCTGGGTTGAGATAAGTGTGAGGTTTCCAGTCAAGCTATTGTCTTAAGAGTCATATGGATAACATGAAGGGTTCTAGTTAGACATAATGAATCGACTCACGAACATAGCCTCATAAAACAAAAATAATAAATTCAAGGTGACCTGAAGCATCTCTATTCTAGTCTTGAATGAGTTCCTCTAAAATTAAGCGGGTTAAGGTCTAGAACAAGCTCCAATCTTCAAACTTTATTTAGACTTGTCCAATTGTCTAGATAATTCCAAAAAATGCAAATGTTATACAATACAAGAAAATTTTTTTATGAAGCTCATTTTCTGATTTTGAACTTTTCTGGATTTTTGAAAAAATCTTGCGAATCTTTATGCAATTTTGAAAATATTATAAAAATTTTTATAGGGTTTGAAAATTTTAAATTTTTAGAGGCTTTTTAATAAAAGATAATGAAAGAAGTATTTACAAATAACACTCAGGAATGCAACAATATTTACAAGAATGATTATAGGATTTACACTAGGTATTTATATAGGAGTTAGTTGCCATTTACATGCTTCTGAATATATAAGGTTTGTAAAGAATTTTACTTGCTACAATTATGTACACAGTTCTCAAAATAGTTTGAAATATTTTTACAAACATTTCGAAAAGTTATTTTTCTAAATGAATTTTTACAAGCATTTTACAAAGATTTCAAATAGTATATATGGATTTTTTCAAAATATTTTTGCATCTATTTTTCTAAATCATTTGCAAACTGAATTTTCAAAAAAATTATTCAAATAAATGAAGCAAAATTTTACAATTATTTACAAAAAGTTTAACAAAATTTTGAAAATATTTTACAAAAAGTTTTCCAAACGTGGCTTCCAAGATTTTTCTAGTTATTTTCCAACCATTTTTCAAATTATTTTGCAAAAAATAAATCAATTTATTAATCATATTTACAAAGAAGTTTTGAGATATTTTTATATTTATTCAGTGTATTCTTTATATCGTGTACCCTTATCCATATATTCTATTCATATTATTGAATATACGAAGGTATGTGTTGTGGATAAAGTATATACAACGTATATACGACCCTCATATACTTAGCTTGAGCTATGTCCCCATAGTGATCAAAGAGAAAAAGGAACACAACTCGTGCTGAGTATAGGAAAGTCTATACTACAATGACTAAATAAAGAATAAGAAATCGATCATCCCCCTTATACTTAGGATCAACTAATCCTACGTCTATCATACTGTATACAAATGGGGATCATCAAGGATAATAATTTATGAACTCACAGGGCTTGACTTGTCCCCTCATACTTAGGGTGAAATATCCTCAAGTAAAGATAGAATATCCAAAAGTTGAAAGATAAGTGAGAGAATGAATAACGAATAACATGAATACACCCATAACTCTATATTTAGGATGAAGTATATCCTAAGTATAACACAAATTAATGGAATGAGTGCAACACGAACGAATGAAAGAATAGGATAATACACATGAAAATAAGAAAATAAAAAATCAATCAAAGATATTTTTATCTGCATTATATGGCTCAACTGATGTTGCAGAGATATCTTCATCAACTACCACTGGAATTGAATCGACAATGGCCAGGAATGTGTCGTGCTCTAAATACAACATCCACAACTGACCGTTGATGATGAATGGATGTGTGTCGGATGATAATTCAGATATTAAGATGACTCCATTGTCACGCATAGTTCTGACTATGAAGGTCATGTCCATTTACTCTTCAACTTGCCTTGAAATATCATCGACTTCATGTAGAACAACCACATTTTTTTTCCAGGTTCGAAGGTCTTTCTTACGATATGCTTGTCATGACAACACTTGACCTTCTCCTTGTACATTAGTCTGTTATCGTAGGCATAGTCTCAGAATTCCAGAAGTTTGTTCAAATCCAATTTTCTATTCTGATCACCTTTTTATGAGTCGAGGTTATAGATAATTATTGCACAGAGAGATTTCTGAATGAATTTAAAGAGCAGATGGCAAAGCTTTTCATACACAAAATGATAGGGTGACATGCCCAAAGGAGACTAGTAGGAACTTCTATAAGCCCGGAGAACTGAATCCATAATTTCTGAGTGATTCTTTCTGTCTGGTCTCACAAGTTTCTGTCGGACCATCTTAATCTATCTGTTTGATAATTTTTCCAAACCATCAGATTAAGGATGATAATGAGAAGCAACTCGTGTTCGATGCCATACTCCTTGACAAGTTTCTTAACCTCTTTACTTTTGAAGTGGCTATCTCTATTTGAGATCAGAATTTTCGGTATCCCAAACTATGAGATAATGTTATCTTTCAAAAACTGACACACTGTACAACAATCTACGACTCAAGAAGGGATAACTTCAACCCAATGACTCACATAGTCCACAACGAGCAGGATGTACTCGTAATTCGGACTGTTAGGAAATGGACCCATGAACAATGCCCTATTCATTGAATACATCAAATATCTGAATGAATTTGAGAAGCATGAAGACTTTGACACCGATGATTTTCTCCATCTTCTGACAGTCAGTGCAGGCTTTGACATACTCATTAGCATTGTTGAATAGTGTGGGCCACCAGAGGCCACACTGCAGTATTTTTGACGTTATTTGACTTCCAGAGTGGTGTGTACCATATTCAAGCTTGTGACAATGCTCAAGGGCACTTGTGTAGTCCTCATGAGGAATACACTGACACCAAATGCAATATGCTCCTTCCCTAAAAAGGTATGGATCTTTCATTGGTAAAAATATATATCGAACATGAATTTATCCTTCTTGATTCTCGTCCAATCTTAAGGAACTACCTCAGCGACGAGGTAGTTCACAATATCAACACACCAAGGAAGAGACCCAATGTTGAGGATGGATTCATAAGGGAAGGTCTCAGTGATCAGTGCACTGGTTAGCTGAGTATCTTGGCATTCAATTCTGGATAGATGATCTACTACCACATTTTGAACTCCAAGCTTGTATATGATTTCCAAATCAAATTCTAGAGGAGAAGGATCCATTTGAGTAAGCGTGATTTGGAATCCTTCTTCTGATGTAGGTATCTGACAATAGAGCGGCCGGTGAAAATAATGACTTTAGATCCTAAAAGGTAGGATCTGAACTTTTCTAAAGCAAAAAGCAACTATCGATAATTCTTTCTCTATAACTGTGTAGTTTCTTTGTGCTTCATCAAGTGTTTTGCTAGCATAGTGAATGACATAGTGCATTTTATCTCTTCTATCCTAAAACAACCCCAACTGCAAAATCTGATGCATCTGTCATTATCTCGAATGGAAGGCCACAATCAGGTGGTTGTAGGACTAGAGACTCAGTGACTAAATATTTAGCGAACAAAATGATTGGAGAACCTTTTGATAAAAAATGAACTCAGTCTCCTTGTAGAGAATCTTTGTAAGAGGTCAGGCAAGTCTGCTGAAGCACTTAATGAATTTTTTTGTAAAATCCAACATGCCCAATGAATGATCTCACATTTTTGACATTTCAGGTTGACTCTAGTTTTGCAGTAACATCCACCTTCATCGAGTTGACTTACAAGCCATGCTTGGAAATGATGTGGACCAACAAAATCCCTTTAGTGACCATGAAGTGGCTCTTTTCCCATGATAGGACCAAATTCACTTCATAACATTTCTGCAGTACTATATCTAGGTGCTTAAGACACGAGTCAAATTTGTAACCATAGACTACAAATCATCCATGAAAACTTCAAGAAAACTCCTGACCGTATCAATAAAGACGACAACCATGCACCTTTAGAATGTGGCAGGAGTATTGAAAAATCTAAAGGTCGTTCTTCTAAAGCATAAGTGACGAATGTGCATGTGAAGGACATTTCCTCTTGGTCCTTAGGGGCGGTCGCCACCTAGTTGTTCCCAAAGTACCCATCTAAGAAATAGAAGAATTTTTTCCCATCTAGTCTCTCAAGTAGTTGATCAATGAATGGCAGTGGGAAATGGTCATTCTTCATTGCTGCATTCAGACGCCAGTAATCAAAACACATGCGCCACAATGTTGGTACCCAAGTAGGAATCTCCTCTCTTTTGTCATTCTTAACCACAACGAGCCTCGATTTCTTTGGAACAACATGCATAGGGCTCACCCATTTTGAGTAAGAGAGGGGATAATAAAGATTGCTTTCACACCATTTCCTTTCACACCAAAGATTAGGGTTTAATCTGCGCTGAAATTCGTAGGATGGTTTGCAGTCATCTTCAAGATAGATGTGGTCCGAACACAAGACTGGATTTATCATTCGGAGTTCCAAAAACTTTCCAACCAAGTCCCTCGCATTTTTCTCTAGAATCTTCAGAAGTCGAGATTCTTGATCCAGGGTCAGCATGTTGTTGATGATGATCGGATGCATGTTCTCTTCACCAACAAGGAAGGCATACTTTAGACCTATCGAGAGCTATTTGAGTTCAGGTAATTGTTGAGTCTGCTCTGAGGACACATTAAATACTATGCTGGTAGGTGATTGATTTGTTGAATTCAATGAGGTGTTGTCCACCTCTGTCACTTGTGGTTTCAATATAAATATACCGAACATATCTACAATGAACTCTTCCTGTTTGGTTTGGCATGAATCTTCTTCAAACAAGCGAAGCAATGACTCAAAATCTAGCTACCATTTGATAGTAGAGCATGGATCGATTATACTCTCTAGGTCATTTCTTTGAAGAGAGGATTTCATGTGTCAGAATGCTATTCAAAGAAATTTGTTGATTGATGAGCGATACAACTAAATAGGGTTAAGTTGATTGATTAAGCTGGCATTGTCACCCAAACTAACAGAATGACAGCCGAGAAAATTATTCAACCACAAATAAATCAAGCAAGTAAAACAACGATCTAAGCTACTTTTATTAACATGTATAGTGACCTGGGTCGAATATAAGGAGCACTATGATAAACTAGGTAGTCAATTCCAAAGAATCCAATGATTAGTTTATTTTATTTTTAATATTTTTAGTTGTTTTTAATTTTGGAAATTTTTAATTTTTGAAAATAAAAAATGAATATAAAGAAAGAAAGGATACAAACACTATTTTTATATTTTTGAAATAGGATAAAAATACTCAAAAATCAAAACAAAAATATTTCTTATTTTTTATGTATTTTATACTATTTTTTATTTTTGTGCCATTTTTGAATGTTTTATGAATTTTGTAAAAATCAAAATCTA
Organism: Ottelia alismoides; assembly: GCA_037367405.1. Classification (NCBI taxonomy): domain Eukaryota; kingdom Viridiplantae; phylum Streptophyta; class Magnoliopsida; order Alismatales; family Hydrocharitaceae; genus Ottelia; species Ottelia alismoides. Next base: position 1,370,156 of record JAZKJV010000834.1, on the reverse strand, counting down.
AGAACTGATCTAACAGTGAAAAACTAGAGGATTTTTTCAAACTAAAAATGTCAAATAAGCTCAAAAATCCTGGGAACGAATTTTAAGAAAAACTATAAGAAAATATCTACAACCAGAAACTAAAAATCATAATTTTTGGATTTTTAAAAAATTTTGTATAACTTTTATGGTGTTTTTAGGTCTTTGAAAATTTTTAGAGTTTTATAAAAGGAAATAAAATGAAAATGGTATAGAAAATAAAATTGATCAAAACAAGGCAATCCTAAACTTTTAGAATTTTTAAAGAATTTTTAAAATTTTTATGAATTTTCTAAGGTTAATAGGGAATTTTTATACTATTTGTGAATGTCTAATAATAGTAAATAAAAGAAAAATAGCAAAAAAATAACGGTCATAGAAAAAGCTAGTATGTGTTTATCCTAATTTTGATGTGATTTTTGGATGAAGTTATTCATTTATTGCAATTAAAGAGAGACAAAAATGCTGGAAAATGAAGACCAAATGCAATTATTTTAACTCTTAGATCAAATAATAAAACACAGGGAAATGTGCGGGCCCAAGATGCAAAAAGTCCAGGCAAAACATGTGCTACACATGACACATATTCACAAGGGTATAAGTGCAACAAAAACTTCTTCTATTTCATTAACCCACTTGAAGCTCAAGAACAAGTTTGCAAAAGCCCCACAAAACACGTAAAGGCATACGTGAGTTCGACTTGACTGGACCAAAATGTAAATATTAGAAGCACGAGGTCCCAACTGTAAATAGTTTTCAACTACATATTACATTTATTGGACTAAAAATTGAATGAAAGAAATAAAAGGGGTAAAATGCAATATACCCTGTAGGCATGTGGTATGACTGACATCTAATATATGGCTCTGATTCAAGCTACGGAAAGGATCTGACAGTCATGACTTGTGGAGCAGGTGCACGGTTCTGATAGCCCCTGAAAAAGATCTGACGGTCTGGAATCTGAAACAGGATGTGCGTGTCAGATTTGCCCCTAGATTCGATCGAGCTGTTAGAATTTGGGCGTGCACATATGGTTCTAATCATATATAGGGTGCGGGTTCTACATCCGATAGATATGAAGGGGCATGGACGAACTAGAAGAAGGAGGCGCATGCTGAGCTTCAATCAAGTGTAGCAGGTACTCCAATGCTCCGATCGATTCGTTGAGAGGCCAAGCACCTTGCTACAGTGTAGCTGTGCCAAAGGAGATGCTCGGATGTGACGGAGAACAACTCTACATGATTTTGGAGGTGGGGCCACCTAGAGCTACTCCGCATGTTTTTTTGGTACTCGATTCGGACTCCACACGAGCTCCTGAACCTGTATGTATGCTAGACTCGGAGATGATGCTCCGATCGGTTTATTCGGTATAGAAAACTAAAGAAGCGACTGAGTGATGGATTTGATATCTGGTGTAGATGACAGAAGGAGATCAGACCTAATTTATCTCTGATGAGAGAGATATAGGGGGATCAGGATGTGTAGGAAGGTGACTGAGGAGCTGGAGAGTCGATCTGAATGGATGGATGTGGAAGTGGAGCTTCGAACCCAATGGTCAGAGTAGTGAATGTGGATGGTGGCTGAGATGAATAAATAGGAAGTAACAACCAATTAGAGGTGGTAGATGGTACATAATTCTACGAAAGTGGAATGTGAGGAATGACAGAGTGAACGGCGACGTGATTGCCTCAACCGGGCTATGGAAGACCTGGGAGGCTAGTCACGACAGAGCTCTCCGACCATGAAGTGAGACGTGACTCAAATCACTGTCAAATCGATCACCAAAAGGATCTCAGGACCCTGTGACTACCCTAAGGTTTTTTGGCAGATCAAAAGGATGTGCGGAGTGAACAACCCTATGCGGTGGAGGGGTAGAGAATACTTATAAGGCTCCTGGGGATCTAGAAAGATTGAGAAAAAACATGCAACCCTAGGATGATTAGAATCCTCCTAGGGATCCGTGAGGATCACGATTCTCTATGGAAGACATGGGTCCACAATCCAAGAAAGGAAGTGGTAGGAGAAGCATTGGGAAATGAGGAGAAATCGGATTTGGCGAAGGGTTGCCCAAGTTAGATCTAGGAGGAAGGGTAGACCCATGTCAATGGACTCGGGTTGACCAATCAAAAAAAAGGAATATATAAAATAAAATAAATTTAAACTAGTATGAATTTAAAATAAAAGTTATAAAAAATAAAACTGTTAGTTATTTTACAAATGATTTTTCAGTGATTTTTAATAATTTTTAAGAATATATATAATAATATATGTAGTATATGGTATTATGTACATGTAAAATATACCTATATATTATGTACATGTATTTTTTTATTTAATTTTCTTTTTTATTTAATTACAAATAAGTTAAAGAATCTAAATATATTTTTATGAGATTTGTACAAGTACAAGTGTTTATTAATTAATATTATGTACAATATATACAATAATGGTTATATTATACAACGAAGAATTGATTAAATTTTTGTTTTATTTTGTGTTTTATAGTATTTTATTTTTTATAATTATTATAAATATACAGGTGTTTAAAAATACAATATACACAATTTATATACAAATTAAAAAATTATATATATATATATATACACAAGTATAGGTATTTTACAATTGTACATAAAATAATTTTGCATTTAATTTAATTTTTATATTGTTATTTACAAGTTTTATTAAGGAAATGAATTGCTTTTGGTTCTTTCTATTGAGAAATAAATTAATATAATATATATACACAATCTATACAATGTTGAAAATGCACATGATGAGCAGTATATACAAGTTACTTTTGGATTTTCTGAATGTTAAGGACTCTGTATCTCCCTACTTTATTCCTTGTCGGTCAGGCCAATATTTGACCTTCTCTTGGGGTTTGGGTCAGTTTGTACTTATTACATAATTACAACCCTCTTTTATTTCTTTTTCTTTTTTATTATTTTATTTTTAATAAGCACGTATTAATGACTCAATATTAATAAATGCATACACAATGCTAATTTATTGGATTTGACATATATTTATAGATATTTTGCATGTCCCCTGGCAAACACTTATTCAAAGAAGAAGTGAACAGGAAAATAAGAAAAAAAAGTAAAGAATTTAGAACAATATTGGTTATTAAACTTAGCTTCATAAAATTAGAGTTTGAAGCTCGTTCAGACCTTTGGATTATTAGTTTGATGGACCCTTAGTAGGAAACAGATTTAAGACCTAACGGACTCTAAGTTCCACAAGGATCCTATTCAGGTCAACTCAACGGTCAGGTCAGAACATGTCTACATACACAAACTCTTATGACTATGAATATTTACTTATATTGTGTAAGTTATTTATAGCTCTCCACATAAAAAGTGGCAAAGAAACAACCTCCTTTAACAAGGAAACTCTAGTCCCCAAATCTAGCAACTCTTTCCTCAAGGAGCGGGGTATTCCCTTCTAAGTTCAAGTGCAACCTACTCATGAAGAGGGGAAGGAAGAGAATGGATCGTGGCCAGTGTAGCCACATATCCCTCGGAGCTTGATCAATGTAGCCAAGTCTCCAGTTGCAAGCTTACATGAGATGAGACAATGTATCACATAAGCTTTTCTTATTCACTATAACACTCCGGCAAGCATTTACTTTTCACTCAGGCCTATCCCCTTTTTTTGGAGATTTTGCAGTTTTTTGACATATATACATCATGTACAGCATGTGCATAAGGAGACTATCCCTCTTTTGAAGTTTTATTGCAACCCACTACATCATGTTGTTAGACCTCAAGGCCACTAGACCGGGTTGAGATGCACTACCCTCCCTAGAGGAGGATGGATGGCTCCGCTAGTTGTTACACACCTGTACGCCACCCCAGCCAAAGGATTCTGCCCCCTCACCACTTCATCCATGAAGAACTACGTGTATAGTGCTTGTCCAAGTTTAGACACTATCTAGAAGAATTATGTGTGCATTGTTAAGTGTTACACTTAGACCAATAAAGATGACATATGAACATAGTCTCGTGGACTCAAAGAATTAAGTCACTAGGACCAGAAAAGTCTAAACTCTAGTTCTTATAAGATTCCTTTGAAATTAAGTGGATTAAGGTCTTAAACCTAGCTCCATTCTTCAATTTTATTCCAGACTAGTTTAAATGTCAATGTTATTCTGAAAAAATGCAAATGTACATGCAACAAAAGGTATTTACAAAATATTTGAAAAGAAAAGACAAAATCTTTTTGAAAAGTTTTTCAAAGAATTTTTGCAAATTTTTATGGATTTTATCCTTTCTCCAATTTTTATGGTAGTTTTAATAAGAAAAAAAGAAATAAAGTTTTTACATATATTTACAAAAACATGTATATATTTTACAAAGGGTTTATCTACAAGTTTTATACACAATTTTTACTCGTGAATTTCATCTACAAATTTTACTAAAGTATTTTATATACAAGATATATATATATATATATATAGGTTTACAAATAAATATCGGTTATATTTACAAAGAATTTACAACACCTGAAATAATCTATATACCCAAAAGTTATATCCCATGTGACAAAATATTTTACCAAAATTTTTTCAAATCACTTTACAAAATTTTTCAAAACATTTTCAAAACCTTTTTCAAAACTAGTTTTACAAACAATTTTACGAATCACTTTACAAACAAATTTTCAAAAGGGTTTTTACTACAATATACATAATTTTGATATATAAACAAATTACAAACATTTAACGAAAAATTGTACAAAAATAATTTTACAAAGGTTTTTTACAAACATTTTTACAAAAAGTTTTTCAAATCTTTTTAGAAAAAAACTTATACACATATTGCAAACACTTTTCAAACCATTTTTATTCCAGTTATATAAACAATAGCCATGTTATTAAACCCAAAAGTACGAGTTATGACTAAAGTATATATGCAATATATATGACACCACCTATACTTAGATTGGACTATGTCATCGTAGTAATCAAAAGAGCGACAAAGGAAGACACGGCTCATGCTAAGTATAGAAAAGTGAAAAGAATCCTATACTATGATGACTCGAAAGAATGAATGAAGAAATTGAATAGAAGCTGGTGATCCCTCCTATACTTAGGACCAAGTAATCTTGAGTAGAAAAGACTCTACAAAAGGGGAAAACTGAGGAAGAGAATGTGCATGAAATCAACGACTCGACTTATGCACCTTTATACTTTAGGTAAAAGATCCCTAAGTATATAAAAGAATATCAATAATTGAGGGATAAGTGAGGGAATAATAAAACAAATGAAAATTAGATATTACCTCCCCCATACTTAGGGTTGGACGTCCCTGATTGTAGACAACAAGATAGAGGTAATAGAATAGAAAGAAATACGAACAACACATGTTCAACACCCCCTATATTTAGGATGAAGCGCATCCTAAGTATAGCAAGAATCCCAAGAGAGACCTGGGGTTTTAAACAGAACAGAAAAATGAAAGAATAAAACAGAAAACATGGATATACAAAGAGGCGAGCAGAAGTGTAAATCAGGTATGAGAAGCATAAGATGAGAATTGAAAGAATATCTCATACAAAATAAATCAGGGAAACATCGACGGTCAATGGGTCATGATCAAGAAAAGGCTTCAAGCGATGATCATTGACCCGAAAGGTGGACTCGAAAGAAATCTCAGATATATCAATACCAGTATTGTCGTGCACCTTTCTGACTAAGTAGGGACCTTTCCAATTCTCTGTAAGTTTCCTAGAAATAATCTCATTCTAGCATCACATAGCCATATTCTTTGGTTCGACTCAAACTGCTTATGGCTGATGTAAGAATCATGCCATATCTTCACTCTATCCTTATACTGTAGGCTACTCAATAAGGTTGTATCTCTAATATCCTCTAGGGCTGCCAACTTCTCTCTCCTCTGGTCTCCTACACTCTTTGGATCCAATAATATCCCTGTGATTGCCCACAGTGAAGTGGCACGACCTGCCATAAATGAGTTGAAATGGAAATGTATCTAAAGGAGTCTTGAAAGATGTCCTATAGTCCCACAAGACCAAGTTCGAAAGTTGTGACCAATCCTTTCGGTATGGGTGGACAATCTTCTGCAATATCATCTTGATCTATCGGTTCGAAACCTTAGCATGACCATTCGTCTATAGATGATATGGAGTAGCAACTCTATGATTTATGTTGAACTAATTAGCAAGGGCTCTTACCTTGTCGTTGATAAAATGAGTCCCCTTGTCAAAAATCAAAACTCTAGGAACCCCAAACCGTGATATGATATTCTCCTCAATATTATGCAAACAGTCCTCGCATCAACGACTCAAGCGGGTATGGTCTCAATCCAACGACTCACATAATCTGTAGCCAACAAAATGTACTCGAATCCCTGACACTAAGGGAATGGGCCCATAAAATCGATACCCCATGCGTCAAAAACCTCACAGAAGTGAATGGGTTGCATCAGTATCATGTCTCTAGACCACAACTACCCATCCTCTGATAGTTAGTACACCACTTCACGAATTCATCTGAATCCTTGAAGAGTGTTGGCCACTAAAGGCTGGATTGGAGAACCGTTTGTGATGTCCATCTCTTAGAGTGATGTTCTCCTGCCTTAAGCTTGTGGCAATAGTTGAGGATGCTATGGTGATCCTCATGAGGAATACACCGACGCCAGACACAATCCTCCCTCGTGGTAAATAGAGGGATCCTCCCATCGGTACTACTTATCCTTCACGAGGAAAGTCTCAAGCCACTGCATGATCCAACCTTGTGGAACTTTCTTTGCAACAAGATAGTTCACAACGTCAGGATAGCAAGGGAGAGATGTGATAGCAAAAATAGCCTCATCTGTAAATGTCTCAGATAGGTGCGGTTGTCTCAGAATCCTCAAGATGCTCTAATCGGGAGAGGTGATCTGCCACCACATTCTTGACTAAAGGTTTATCCTTAATCTCAATATCAAGTTCCTGGAGTAGAAGGATCCATCTAGTGAAGCGTGCCTTGGCATCCTTCTTAGCCGTTAAGTACCGAATGACGGTGTGATCAGTGTAAATAGTCACTATAGATCCAGGAATGTAAGATCTGAACTTTTTTAAAGCAAAGAATACTACTAGAATCTCCTTCTCTGTAACAGTATATTCTGTTAAGAGTCTCAAATGATGAAAGATACTTATAATCTACGAGTAACTCAATGTCTTTCGTGAGAATACCAATAAGCAGTCGTGCAATACGACTGAAGTCCTGAATGAACCATCGGTAGAAACCAACATGCCCTAGAAAAGACCGTAACTATCTCAGATTAGATGTGGAGTAAGTTTCTTAATGATATCCACCTTGGTCGGTGATGAATCCCTATTCATCACTCTTTATTCTTTTATTTTAGCTAAAACTCTTAGCAAAACATCATGTATATAATTGTAAATACAATAAGTTTTCAACGAACATGCATTTATTAAATAGTAATAATTAGCATGTATTTATGCAAAAATAAAAGAAAAAGAGGGAAATATTTAGAATAATTATTGAGTGACCTAATCCCAAGAGAGGACTCAACATGGGCCTGATCGCCAAATAAAATAAGTAGAGAGAGAGATAGGGCCACTCAGCCTTGTACATATGCCTTCTATATATATTTATTTTATTTTCACAAAAACAAAATAATAATGTATTTATATTACCTTGTATATATTTCTAGAAATAAAACAAAAATTAGAAAAATAAAAATAAAAACAAAAGTAATTTCTCTCTCTCTCTCACCTCGTACATACTATATATATAGATGTAACATATACTTATTTATTTAATACTTGTAAATAACTTATAAAAATAAATAAAAAATATTTTATACTCCAAATTTTACGTTGTAAATAAATAAAATATAAAATTAGGCTATTTGTACAAAAATAGACAAAATAAAAATTAAAATAAATAAATATTTTATATATGCACATAATACAATATAATGTATATACCTGAATTTATTTTTTAAAAAAATAAATAAAAATCACTAAAAATAGTTTGGAAAGTAAGAAACATTTTTCATGTTGAACATATTTTAAAATAAAATCATTTTCGATTTTTAAATTATTTTACAAATAATTTTGACTGTGGAATTTTCTCCACAGGGGATTGTTGACCTTGGTCAACTGCCCCCCTAGACCACCTCTTCCGCAGATCTTGGTCCCCCCCCCCCGATTTCTCCCATTTTCCCCTCATCAATCCGACCATCTTTCACCCCGATTCCACCCCTCCCTTCTTCCCCTTTGGATCAACGACTCCTGCGGATCCCTAGGGAAGAGCAGATCTTCCTTGGTTCGCGCGCTCATGCCCGATCTTCATCGCCACCTGGAGGATGCTATAAAACCTTCATTCCATTGCATAGCTCTGTAGGTCGCACCTCAGACCTTCCTTTTGCCCTAGAGAGCTTCCCCTTGGTAAGAGCTTTCGGAAGCAACCTTTGGTGGCCGGAGAGAGAGGCTGTAGCCGACGCTCGACGCACGTGGCCAGACCTCCGCCACGTTCGAGCCTCCCCGCCTGCCGCAGCGTGGTCGAGGCGAATGAAGGATATGGAATTAATCCTCAAGCGCATCACGGAAGCGTGATCGTCGTATCGGATACGACGAAGAACTACTAGTCGCACTAGTTGTTCGGTGCAGCGGAATTTAAAATTTTTTTTTTATTCGATGAAACCACATGATCCGAGAACCATTCTCAGATCGTTTCATCTATAACCACAACAAGTATAATGCAATACCTCTTGAAGCGTGGTTGATCGAGTCTCTAAAGAAAGAGACCTCCTGTCTCAAGTCCGATCGTCGGCGAGACCGCTTGCGAGCGCGGGGATGAACCGCGTTGTCCTCGCAATCCAAGAAGATGATCCAAGCATGGTTGCTCCTGATCTTGTCGCACGAGATCAAACGTCTCCTTCGTGAGAGGAACTCTCCAAGAAGACGGAGAACCGAAGAACGTCGAAGCGGCGGCGCGGTGGCGAAGGCGACGACGGTTCTCTCCTCTAGGGTTTGGTGGTCGGCTACCAATTAGAGGGAGAGAGGGCTGACGTGTGTAGAGAAGAAAGAGAGAGAGAGAGCTCCAATATTGCAAGTCCATAGAGAGCATAGTATGCCTCTCTATTTATAGGGTTTTGGGATCCATGGATCTCAATCCATGGGACACATAAAATCAATGGGTGAGATTGATTTGTGTCAATCCAATGGCCAAGATTGTTGTTGTCAAAAGCAACAAATTTAGGTTAAAATATATTTGAAAAAATCAAATATAATTTAGTCCTAAATAAACCCAACAAATAAGGAGAGAATGTGCATGGAGATTTCATCTCCATGCACCTTCCATGTTGGACGGCCACCCATTCCATATAGGAGTGGTGTGCCGCCCACTATGGGAGTCCATGGAGGCAATCTCATGGATTCCCATGAGATTGCATATCTCCTTGATATTCTCTCTTATTTATTTGCAACAAATTTATTGGGTTTTATTCTCCAAAAAATAATTCACAATTATCTTTGAGAATATTGCATTCTTGCCATGGAAAAAATTGTGAATCATATTCACAACCCAAAACAACACATAATTCATATTGTTAATTAATTACACAATGTGTATCCAATACACATAATAATTAATCAACACATATAAATTATAATTAGCTCTCTCTAATACATTATAAATCACATTTATAATATATTATGAATAATTGGATATTTCTATCCACATTATTCTTATCCACATTAATTAAATCACACTTAATTAAATTGGATAATTTCTTCACACATTCAAGATGATTAAATCACATTTAATCATTATTTCTTCATTGCTTAGATCGTATGGAATTATTCTTGAACCCTTCAAGAATAATGCAATCTCTCCGCAGATACTTGGAGATAAGGACAGGGCGATTGTATTGTTCCACGTATAGTGACATGGATATTGAGATCATATCTCAAATCCAGATCGCGGGCCTCCCATAGATGCTTGATTAAATCAAGACCGTAAATCTAATCTTCTCATTGTATCTGAATCACATTCAGATCAATGTCCAACACTTGGACCAAGATCAGATCACTTCTCTACTGAGAGGAGTCACTAAAATCCATACCCGTTTCATCACTCCCTAGGAATGGAAGCGTCATGGTTATACAATCGTTTATGATCAAATCACCCTCAGGTATTCCCAATACCTGTACATCCTGCATACTGGAAGACTTAGACTAAACCCGAAGTATCGGATCAACTTTATACTGTCTACTTCATGGTTTTATCAGTAAGTTTCTCACTCGATCATTGGGAGTTGGTATCGATCATACACTTTCCAAAAGTGTACATCATACCTAGGTCTTGATCATATACTAAAAGTATATATCAAACCTACAAATTCAGTCAAGCTTCCAAAGCGAGACGACCATGCGCATGGAATTTGATTCTTCCCAATATCTCATGAGTGAGCTCATGTCTTCCGGTTCAGTAACTGAACCTGTATGATCCCTTTGAGAGATCGTATTACTCATATGCTCTTATATGCACACCAGCGCGCCGGTGTATAGACCTTGATTAGGTCATCAACCTATTGGTCTGCCAAATGTACATACTTGGACATATAGCAACACATCTGTCTCCGGTCAGAGGATGCGTGCCTATATCATGACAGCATATGATATAGGACTTTGGTTATCTCGATCTCGTTAAGTCAACTCTTTGACCTAACTAATCTGACACCTCCGAATCTCTATTCCTATGCAGAGGACCTGCATCAAGAGGTCGGTCAGATATCAGCCTTCAGAGATAAGGATTGCCATCTCCTACTCAGGCTGGAGATCATCTCTTAACAATCATTTGACGGTGCTTGATGAGTCCTCAATCTAACTCTTTAGATATTCATCCAAGCACCAGCCTCTATGATTCAATAGTTGAATCAACAGTTGTATGATTATTATGATGGCCATGGTACATAACCCTAATTGTACTAAGGGACCTATTATACAAATTATTCATTCTTCATTTCAGATCAGGGAATGATATGTGCAATAACATTTATTGCATAATGGCTCGCCGTGGGCTCGCATTTCCAACAATCTCCCACTAGCCCAAAGAGCCATTTAATGGGCTAATCATTTAAACCCGCACTCATGTGACAATCATAGACTATTTGGAAAATAGCTAGGCAAGCTGATCAGTCACTCTGTTCCCGCGAGACTACGCCAAGTCCTTTTACGGTACATGCATATCCCCAGTAACAGTGCTCGCATCCAATGCGAATGTTGCATCTTATGCAACCAATACTCAATCTAGTTAGTTACAGTGTCTTTGACACTACAGCTTAACAATTATCATAACCAGTATTTCCATAATCCTTATCAGAATATCCTTATTCCTGGAGATCACTATCTCTTAAGGTATCCACAGTTAAGACCTTTTAGATCTCTATCTATAAAGTCTTAAGTTTTTGAAGATAAGACTCTGAGATCACTATCTCAAAAATCTTGTCATCTATGAAGATTTTGTTGTTACTGCAACCAAGTGTTTTATTTCCATAGTAGGATTAGTAACAGTTTACTACTCCCACTACATGGCAGCCATCTGGCTTTTGTACACATCTAGCATACACCCAACTTCTCAGAACTGATGCCCAAAGGCAAGTAGTTCTAGCATTCACTTCCTCAACTCTTTGAGGTGCTATCCCTTTAGATAGGTCAGTACCATATCTTAAGGGATGGAAGCCATTACTGGAATTTTCCATAAAATGGAATATGTCCAAGATGTACTATAAATGTGACAGTCCCATTATCCTCTTCTCTTTGCTTCTGAACTACTTCAGAACTAAGATCTGAGAGGCATCTTTGAAATCATATTTCAAGTTATGGAACAACCAGATTATAAAACACTAATTATTATCCTTATATCATTTTCAAATGATTAGGATATCATCTACATTTAGCATGATGAACACAAAAGCACTCCCACTAAGCTTCATATGGTTCATCAAGATTCTATCTGAAATCATAACATTTATAATTTCATCAAATCTTATGATCCAACTTTAAGAAGCTTATCTGAGTCCATAGATGGATTCCTTAGCTTGCACACCTTGCTTTCCTTAACCATGAAGCCCTGGGGCTACTTCATGTGAATATCCTCAAAGAGGTATTCGTAGAGGAATGCAATATTGACTTACATCTTGAAGATGCAATAGTCAAGTTGTGTAGCTAAGGTTAGCAATATTCTGACGGTTTTAAGCATGGTCACCGAAGAGCAAGTCTCATTGCAAGCAATGTCTTCTCTTCCAGTGTGTAGCTTATGGCTACGAACCGTGCTTTGAAGATCTCTACCTTCTCATCAGGTTCCCTGTCTCTTGAAGATCCATTTACACCTTTACAGGTCTTACCCATATAGGTGGATCCTCGAGGGTCCATATACAACACTTGTATATGAAGTCTACATTAGACTTTTATTGCTATCCATCTATCCATGCTATGATCTTCAGAAACTTCATCACATGAAGTTCGATCATTGTCAGATTTCTCTAACACATGGAATCCATCCTCAAACTCATTTGAAGAGGTATTAATGTTTCATCTTTAATTGTCCTTTTAGTTTCCAATTTCAGGAGTCTCATTATAAATGAGTTCCTACACTTCATTTTCATCTTGATTCACAAGAGTCTCAACCTCTAAGAATTACATTCTCGGAGATGAGATATTTTAAGAATCTCAAGGTCATAAAGTAGGTATCCAATACCATCCTTTATTTTCCTAATGAAGCAACACTCTCAAGTGCTAGATTCCAACATACATGGAACCTTATTAAGGATATACATTGTAGTCTCTACTACACATATATACCTGGAAACTAAGGGATAATTATGCTAAAATTCAACATTGATAAGATCATGTCACACATGATCCAATTGTATCTACCTATAACTCTTTTGAGTTAAGGTGTGTTAGGAGGATTGAGATAGAAATGATATTCATATCTCCATAAGGTATTCTTTGAATTTATCTAGTAGGTACTTGCTACCTAGATTAGATCAAATTCATTTTATCTTCCTTCAAACTTTGGTTCTAAACCAAAATTAATGAAATCTTTGAACATTTCAAAGGTTTCTTAGATGAAGAGAAGAAATCTCATATCATACATAATCATCAATAGATATCACATATCCACAATGTTTACTATGATATAGATGATCCGCATACATCAATATGTATGAGATCCTGAATACCTTGGCATCTTACACCATTCCCGAAGAAGGGTGTATTGGACATTTTTACTTTGAATACAATATTCATAAGTATGTAACTTTTGAAATTTTAGACATTCTAAAGTTTCATCTCTTACTAGTCTATTGATCAAATCAATAAACAAATGTCCAAGGCTCGATGCTAGATCATTGTCAAACGATCTTCATCCTCCTATTGATCTTACAGAGGTTTTAATTCAATATTTAGAAATATTAATGAACCATTCATTAATTTTTCTAATTTAGTGGAGTCCACCAGATTTTAGATTACTATCTGAAATATATCCATCATAACTCTTTATGATAGTTCTATCTCAGAATTCATGTTTATTTCCAACATTTAGAAATAAACAATGAGTGTATTCTAATATCTAGGTCATAGAGACATTCTCTAAGACTAAGGGCTCTCCCATTGAAATTAACAAGTCTATTAATCCAACAGAGATTGTTGCAACAGTTGCATCAATACTCACGTGGATAACTATAAACCTTTAAGATCAAATTTTCCAGTCTTCTTAAAACATATGCAACCCATTGCAAATGTCATCAGAAGATTGAGATACAATTATTTGACTTTATCTTATTCAATAAGTAAGTCAATATCAATGATTTATGTAGATTACTCTGATGCTCCATCCGAGTCCTTTTCTAAGGATTCTAAACAGGCTTGATAGTCATAATATCAATACATCAACTTATTGCAGTATTGGCATTCATCCAACTCTTTGGATGTCATATGGAAGTCATAGAAGTCCAGTCAACTCTTTGACTTTCCTTCTTTCTTGGGTCCAACCCATGCTTCCACTGCGCTCCCTTTATCTATAAGCAATCATTGCTCAAGACAGAGGATCTCTTATTTTAAATTCAAAAGAATTCAAAGTAAGAGTTGTTCAACATTTATACATGCTTCATTAAATTCATACAATATGAATATTATGAAGCTTCATGGATAACTTAGAGTATAAACAGTAGAATGATGACACTCATCATCTACATCCATTTAAACTCTTAAAAACAAAGGTTCAGGTAGGTACTCAAACAATTTGAATACATCATCTCTTTACAGAGCCACCATTCTGCATGATGCAGTGAACCATGTCATCCATGATAAATGTCAAGAGCACATATGTATGCCATAATATCTTCTTAGATTTTATAAGGATTATATGACAATTATGATCATCATCAACATGTCACTTCCAAAGTACATTTGATGATACCAAGACTATAGAGACATACAAACCCTAGGGTTGTAGTCCTATCATCTATTTAATTGTCATTCCTCAATATTATGAGGAAACTTGCACATTGCAACCACATACATTATGTGTCCAATTGCAAGTACAATATCTGGATCATGAGTCCAATCCATGATATTTTACTGGTTATTATTGAGTATATCATTGAGTGGGTTTTAATGAAGGATTATCTGAAATTAGAAATTTACATAAATATATACATAAATATATATATATATATATTACTTTGATTTAGGATTTTTATATCAAAGTTGTCTTGCCTTGTCAACACTGAAAGTTCATTCCCTTAATCACTTTCAATGTAAGAGATATACTTACCATTATATCTCAACAAGATCTGGGATCTCCTTCCTTATCTTTGTTACATCCCAATAATATGAGAATCTGCAACTCCGATAAAAAGAAGCGGGAACACATTCCGCTTTGCAAGTCCAACTTGCATTTCCCAATTCGGTCTTTAACACCCGAGCCCACCACCCCTAAGGCGATGTTGACCCGTCGTTAATTGAACCAACCGTCAACAGGAATAGTACTCGCTATACGCAATCCAATATCGCCCCAATAATATGAGGATCCGATATTGGGGTCACTACGTATACGGCCTTACTCTTTCGAGAAGCGACGAGCCCGATCCAGATGCGCTTGCATACAGGAGCTGTCACTTCGGACAGGCGTCTCCCACATGCAATCCCTGGCGACGGAACCCTCCGCCTTGACGGGAGACCATGGATGTCACTTATGTGATCCTCCATATCATATTCAAATTTTAATTAATTATCGTGAATCACATTCACATAATTAATTCTTCCAAGGGAATTATTAGCTCTAATCATATTAGAGTATTTCAATTGGACATAATCAACTTAATCATATTAAATTAATTATCAATCCAATTCAATCAATCAAACTTGATTATTTTACTTGAATATATATATATATGGTAATATCTCAAAATACGTATTAATTCGAATTTTAATAATTAGAAAAATACATCTTAATCCCTCGGACATTATCCCGGCCCTACCCGCTGTCATGGCCAGTACCGACGAGAGTGGGACGGACCACATACGTTGCAACCCGCAACCCCAATGCTCTCCGACTAGGCACCATATCCGCCTCGGGAAAGGATAATGCCAAATTGATTAATTTGTACTTGAGATGATCATCGGTTCTTCAACCGAAATTGTACCATATAGTAATAATCAAAACATTTTTGATTATAAGGAAATTTGCTAGACAAATTCCCAAATCCTATTCAAGCATCAAGTTTGAAAGATTGTGGTTTCTAATTATGATTTAGATCACATCTTAATCAATTATTGGTTAAGGCAATGTCATTTAAGGGAATAATTATCATCAAATATTTCACAAATATTTATGCACAGTTATTCTAGGAAATTAAACAATTTAATTTCACTAAATGATTAAATGACAATCACCAATCAAACATTAAGTTTGATGAATGTGCTTCCAATTAAGATTTAGATCAAATCTAATCAATTAATTGGTTGAGGCCAAGTCAATTATGTAAATAATCATCTTCAAATATTTCACAAATATTTTTCATGATTATTTCACGAAATTAACAATTAATTTCACTAATTGACAATCACTTGGTTCTAGATTAGGACTGTAATTTCAGCAGTGACCCCTTCTTACTAAAATTAGCATATCTCAATCACATTAAATCCAAATTAGACAAAATCAATTTTCATAGATTGCTAATTTGATTTAGGACAGAATCCAAGTGATGTTACACGCATTTCGAGGCAAGTCTAAACAGTAATTAACATTTTAATCACGTTCAGATCTACAGTTCCCGCAACAGTGTATACATGTTCATTAAAACAACCATATCTAGAGCATACGAAATCCGATTTACGTAAACTCAGATCCTATGGTTTCCTTATTTAATGGGGAACAAAATCCAAGTATTAAATTCGTGTTTAAACAATTTAAAAAGTGACGAATTTATTTACTAAGCAGATCTGCGAAATCAAATGCGATAAAAACTTTCGCGACCTTAACGAACCCAAGTCATCCTCGGTTTTTCGAATCATATTCGAAACCGTCGACCTAAGGCTCTGATACCACTTGAAGGATATGGAATTAATCCTCAAGCGCATCACGGAAGCGTGATCGTCGTATCGGATACGACGAAGAACTACTAGTCGCACTAGTTGTTCGGTGCAGCGGAATTTAAAAAAAATTTTTTTATTCGATGAAACCACATGATCCGAGAACCATTCTCAGATCGTTTCATCTATAACCACAACAAGTATAATGCAATACCTCTTGAAGCGTGGTTGATCGAGTCTCTAAAGAAAGAGACCTCCTGTCTCAAGTCCGATCGTCGGCGAGACCGCTTGCGAGCGCGGGGATGAACCGCGTTGTCCTCGCAATCCAAGAAGATGATCCAAGCATGGTTGCTCCTGATCTCGTCGCACGAGATCAAACGTCTCCTTCGTGAGAGGAACTCTCCAAGAAGACGAAGAACCGAAGAACGTCGAAGCGGCGGCGCGGTGGCGAAGGCGACGACGGTTCTCTCCTCTAGGGTTTGGTGGTCGGCCACCAATTAGAGGGAGAGAGGGCTGACGTGTGTAGAGAAGAAAGAGAGAGAGAGAGCTCCAATATTGCAAGTCCATAGAGAGCATAGTATGCCTCTCTATTTATAGGGTTTTGGGATCCATGGATCTCAATCCATGGGACACATAAAATCAATGGGTGAGATTGATTTGTGTCAATCCAATGGCCAAGATTGTTGTTGTCAAAAGCAACAAATTTAGGTTAAAATATATTTGAAAAAATCAAATATAATTTAGTCCTAAATAAACCCAACAAATAAGGAGAGAATGTGCATGGAGATTTCATCTCCATGCACCTTCCATGTTGGACGGCCACCCATTCCATATAGGAGTGGTGTGCCGCCCACTATGGGAGTCCATGGAGGCAATCTCATGGATTCCCATGAGATTGCATATCTCCTTGATATTCTCTCTTATTTATTTGCAACAAATTTATTGGGTTTTATTCTCCAAAAAATAATTCACAATTATCTTTGAGAATATTGCATTCTTGCCATGGAAAAAATTGTGAATCATATTCACAACCCAAAACAACACATAATTCATATTGTTAATTAATTACACAATGTGTATCCAATACACATAATAATTAATCAACACATATAAATTATAATTAGCTCTCTCTAATACATTATAAATCACATTTATAATATATTATGAATAATTGGATATTTCTATCCACATTATTCTTATCCACATTAATTAAATCACATTTAATTAAATTGGAAAATTTCTTCACACATTCAAGATGATTAAATCACATTTAATCATTATTTCTTCATTGCTTAGATCGTATGGAATTATTCTTGAACCCTTCAAGAATAATGCAATCTCTCTGCAGATACTTGGAGATAAGGACAGGGCGATTGTATTGTTCCACGTATAGTGACATGGATATTGAGATCATATCTCAAATCCAGATCGCGGGCCTCCCATAGATGCTTGATTAAATCAAGACCGTAAATCTAATCTTCTCATTGTATCTGAATCACATTCAGATCAATGTCCAACACTTGGACCAAGATCAGATCACTTCTCTACTGAGAGGAGTCACTAAAATCCATACCCGTTTCGTCACTCCCTAGGAATGGAAGCGTCATGGTTATACAATCGTTTATGATCAAATCACCCTCAGGTATTCCCAATACCTGTACATCCTACATACTGGAAGACTTAGACTAAACCCGAAGTATCGGATCAACTTTATACTGTCTACTTCATGGTTTTATCAGTAAGTTTCTCATTCGATCATTGGGAGTTGGTATCGATCATACACTTTCCAAAAGTGTACATCATACCTAGGTCTTGATCATATACTAAAAGTATATATCAAACCTACAAATTCAGTCAAGCTTCCAAAGCGAGACGACCATGCGCATGGAATTTGATTCTTCCCAATATCTCATGAGTGAGCTCATGTCTTCCGGTTCAGTAACTGAACATGTATGATCCCTTTGAGAGATCGTATTACTCATATGCTCTTATATGCACACCAGCGCGCCGGTGTATAGACCTTGATTAGGTCATCAACCTATTGGTCTGTCAAATGTACATACTTGGACATATAGCAACACATCTGTCTCCGGTCAGAGGATGCGTGCCTATATCATGACAGCATATGATATAGGACTTTGGTTATCTCGATCTCGTTAAGTCAACTCTTTGACCTAACTAATCTGACACCTCCGAATCTCTATTCCTATGCAGAGGACCTGCATCAAGAGGTCGGTCAGATATCAGCCTTCAAAGATAAGGATTGCCATCTCCTACTCAGGCTGGAGATTATCTCTTAACAATCATTTGACGGTGCTTGATGAGTCCTCAATCTAACTCTTTAGATATTCATCCAAGCACCAGCCTCTATGATTCAATAGTTGAATCAACAGTTGTATGATTATTAAGATGGCCATGGTACATAACCCTAATTGTACTAAGGGACCTATTATACAAATTATTCATTCTTCATTTCAGATCAGGGAATGATATGTGCAATAACATTTATTGCATAATGGCTCGCCGTGGGCTCGCATTTCCAACAGCGAAGACCTCCATTGACGCAACGCTCTGGAGCTCAGTATCGATCTTGGACCATCAGGTATACCTCTCGTCGACCCTAGTTTCATTTATCTTCGATTCTTTCGTCTGTCCTCCGCCGGCTCTGACCCGACGGTCGGAGCTCCATCGATCACCCGTAGCCATTTAGATAGGATCCCCTACTCACCGTAATCTTCCCCCCGCATCCTGATCATCCCGATCTTGGCTATCCGATCCAAGATTAGTCTAGGTTCCATCCTCCGCCATCGCCGGAAACTCCCTTCGCCTCCCACCGTCGCTTATCTTTAGCATTACCCAAATAACTTGGTTGGAGCAAGCCTCCGAGCAGGAGCCTTCACCCCGCAGGTCGAGTCGTGCGTGGAGACGCCCAGTCCACTTTAGCACACCCTCGTCGGAGCCATCCCAGGTCACCACCACCTTCCCTGAGATCCGATCGGTGGATGCTCCATCCGACATCGCCAACCGACGCGGAGGAGCATCACGAGTCGAGCCCCGCTGCCTAATCATTCATCGTACACCCAGAGTGCCGCCAGTTCTCCGGTGAACCTCGCCTAGCAGGTGTTCATCCAGGACCCTCCTCTACCGTCGGATAGACGCCACCGCCAGATTGCATCTGGACTGTCCAACGCCTACTCTTGTCAGGCCATTAGATCTGACATCTAACGGCCCCATACGCCCCACGTTAATCCCATCTCCAGGACCATTGGATTCGCTAGGTGCCTTCGTCAGGGCCGCACATCGCCAGCCACTCAGCACCCGCCACCTGTCACCCCACGTGAGCCGCATGCCCAGCCTGGGTAATTTGTTCCTTTTCCCTGCATTTCTTTTATCTTCATATTTAATCTGTAAAATAAATATAGCACAGTGGACCATTTTGCATATTTGCACCTATAGTTTTATATATTTGCATTTTAGTCCGCCTGGTATGGGTGCGCGTGCATCGTCACGTGTCTTCTTGTGACATTTGCATATTTTATCTTGAGATTAATGGATGTTATGGTTTGAATTTATAGTTTTATTATTTACATCCATACCCCTGTGCGTGGTGTCTTGGACATGTGCTGGAATGAGTGGAAAAATTGCAGTTGGCCACCTAGGCTTTTGACGCGTGTTCTGACTTATCCCCTGAGACTTATTTTCTTTGCATTTATGCCCCTATGTGTTGTGCCTCTTTGATTGGTTGAAATAAATAGCAAATCTCACCCAAATTCCATGAACTTTGGATATATGGCTCATGCTTCCATGAATTTTTGGGGTCATTTTGTTTCCATTTGATATTTTTAAAAATTCAAAAACCAAAAAATTTTCTTCTGTCCAGTTTCAAAAATCAACTAAAAATATTAAAAATCCTCTAAAAATCCAGAAAATTATTAATTGTTTGTTTTCTTGTGTTTTTTGGTTTTGTCCAATTTTTATCGCATTTAGATTTATAAAAGTCCTAAAAATCGAAAAATATTGAAAAATTTGGAAAATCAATAAAAATTATTAAAAAAATAAAAAAAATGCACTTTTAGTTTCTGTAGTTAGAATTTTATCTTTAGTTTACAATAAAATTATTGTTTGAATTTTATAGGCATTTTATGTATTTTTAAAGTGCCTTTAGTTTCTGGCCGAACACTGTTTTGCATTTTTGACTTGTCTTATTTTTATAAAATCCATTAAAAATCAGAAAAATCCAAGAAAAATATCAAAAATATATGAAAATTCTAAAATCTAAAAATAATTTTATTTGAATTTTCTGAGTGTTTTTGAGGTATTTAATAATTGTTTGATCGAGGTTCTGTTAGAGTTTTTAGCTTTCTTCTTAATATTGAAAAATCCAAAAAAAATAAAAACCTAAAAATCCACCAAAAATCCTTGTTTTTGATTTCCGACTACTTCGTAGGTTCACCGTACCATGCTCCTTGAGTTCGACCCTGGTAGCTATACCAGGTAAAATAAATAGTTGGACCGATATTTCGTGTTTTGCTTGCTTGATCTATTGGTGGTCTTCTTAATTTTTCTTTATTGATTCTTATCCGAGTGATTGAGGTCGCATCGACCAATGACACATTTTACCCTTAGTCGCTTGGTTTTCGGATCATCAGTCGGATCGACCTCCGTGCCCCTGTTGGAAATGATAGAACCAAGGACTATCCTTGAGTCATCATGAAATGACTCTTCTCCCAAGATAGAACAAGGTTGACCTCAATGCACTATTGAAGCACACAATCTATGCAAGCAAGACAAGCATCAAACCCATCATCGTAGACCGAAAAATCATCCATGAAGACCTTTAAACATTCACTCACCATGTACGAAAAGATGG
Organism: Ottelia alismoides; assembly: GCA_037367405.1. Classification (NCBI taxonomy): domain Eukaryota; kingdom Viridiplantae; phylum Streptophyta; class Magnoliopsida; order Alismatales; family Hydrocharitaceae; genus Ottelia; species Ottelia alismoides. The sequence continues at coordinate 1,348,687 of JAZKJV010000834.1, read as the reverse complement.
AAATCATGCACCTTTGGAATGTAGAAAGGGCATTACATAATCCAAAGGGCATCCGTCTAAAAGCATACATCCCAAATGGACATTTGAATGTTGTCTTATCCTAGTCTTTGGGTGCAATGGCCACCTAATTATACCCCAACTATCCATCAAGAAAGCAGTAATGACTCTTCCTAGCTAATCTCTCAATAATCTGATCAATGAATGATAGCAGGAAGTGATCTTTCTTGTTGGCTTGATTCAATCATATGTAGTCCACATAGACCCTCCAAGAAGTGGTACACAAGTAGCAATCTCCTCTCTAGACTCATTCACAATTGTAGTGATACACGTCTTCTTGGGTACCACATGTAATGGACTAACATACTTGGTATCGGAGATGGGGCAGATAAAATTGGTGCTCCATAACTTGGATATTTCCTTCTTGACCACCTCCCAAAGATTCGGGTTCATCCTACGCTGGAACCCATGCGAAGTCTTAGCGTGATCCTCGAGATAGATGTGGTGGGGGAACACACCCAGACTTATCCCATGGAGATCTACTATAGACCAATCGATTTCCTTGTGTTTCTTCTCAAGAACCTCCATCAAATGAGATTCTTGGTCATTAACCAAATCCGTTGAGATGTGGCGAGGTTCTTGGTCATCAAACAAAAATGCTGGAAAATGAAGACCTAATTGCTATTATTTTAACTCTTAGGACCAAATAATAACACGCATGGAAATGTGGGGGCCCAAGATGCAAAAATTCCAGGCAAAATGTGGGTATTACACAGATTCACAAGGGTATAAGTGCAATTAACAAAAAACTTCTTCTATTTCATTAACCCACTTGAAGCTCAAGAACAAGTTTGCGAAAGCCCCACAAAACACGCAAAAATGCAAATATTAAAAGTACGAGGTCCCAACTACAAATAGTTTTAAACTACATATTACATTTATTAGAATAAAAAGTAAATGATAGAAATAAAAGGGGTAAAATGCAATATGCTTGACATCTGATATATGGCTCTGATTGAATCTATGGAAAGGATCTGACGATGATGACGTGTGGTGCAAGCGCACAGTTTTGATAGCCCCTGAAAAATATCTGACGATCTGGAATCTGGACAGGGATGTACGTGTCAAATTTGCCTCTGGATCCGGTCGAGCTATAAGAATTTGGGCGTGCACGTACGGTTCTGATCATATATAGGGCGCGAGTTCTCGATCCGATAGATATGAAGGTGCCTAGACGAACTAGAAGAAGGAGGCACATGCTGAGCTTCGATCAAGTGTAGCAGGTGCTCCAAAGCTCTGATCGGTTCGTTGAGAGGCCAAGCACCTTGCTGGAGTGTAGCTGTGTCAGATGAGATGCTTGGATGTGACAGAGAACAACTCAACGTGACTTTGTAGGTGAGGCCGCCTAGAGCTGCTCCGCATGTTATTCTGGTACTCGATTCAGACTCCACACGAGTTCCCGAATCTGCATGGGTATGCTAGACTCGAAGATGATGCCCCCATCGGTATACTCAGTACGAAAAACCAAAGAAGCAGCTGGGTGATGGATTTGACCTCTGGCGTAGATGATAGAAGGAGATCAGACCTAATTTATCTCTTATGAGAGAGATATAGGGGGATCAAGATACGTAGGAAGGTGACTGAGGAGCTGGAGATTTGATCTAAATGGATGGATGTAGAAGTGGAGCTTCGAACCCAATGGTCGGAGTAGTTAATGTGGACGATGTCTAGATGAATAAATAGGAAGGAACAATGAATTAGAGGTGGTAGATGGTACCTAAAGCTACCAAAGTGGAATGTGAAGAACAACTGAGTGAATGACGGGGTGATTGCCTTAACCGGGCTATGGAAGACCTTGGAGACTAGTCACGTCGGAGCTCTCCGTCGATGAAGTGAGCTGCGACTCAAATCACTACCAAATCAATCGCCAAAAGGATCCTCAGCACCCTGTCACTACCCCAAGGGTTTTTGTGGATCAAAATGAGGTGCGGAGTGATAAACCCTAAATTCAACCCTTTAATAGTGTGAAATGAACATTTCCATCGTCATCGCAGTCGAACAAATTGGATCCATCAAAGACCTTTTTAATAAATTAACAATCAAATCAAATGGTCGAATTTACATTTTTACTTGGGAAAGCCCAAGGTCGAAGTCAGGGACACGAGCCCCTTTATTATCATTTTGACTCTATTTATTTGAAATAAATATTGGATTAAAGAATCGTAGGCCAATGAATACATGTTGACACAACATGATGCAGAAAACACACATGAAGATATGCATTTTTTAAAGAGAAACAAGATGCAAAGAAATGCAACCTGAATATGCCCTAAGAGGTGAAAATAATTGAGCAAGAAGATGCAATTAAAATCATAATAGAATTATGAATCAAGTTCCATTAAATCAGTTAAGGCAAGGCATTAAAAGTATTGTAAATGTGACACTTGGCAATTAAAATAACACATCAAAATTCATAGTGTCAACACAGAAGTCTAAACATGCCATCAAGAAGAAAATGAAATGAGCTTCAAAATGAGTGCAAAATCAACTAAAATGGAGATACAATGCTCAAGACATGCATAAAAGAAGACAAGGGTATAAATGTAAGAAAACAAAAAAGATAACTAGAAAATGACTAAAATGTAAATACAAATAGCTATGAGACCTTCCCTGATATTTACCCACATGCGTAGGGGTATTTTTGTAATTATTATAACCCACGAGAGTATGAATGAAAATTACCCCATGCGCATGTGGTCTGCACGTGAGTTCCAGACCTTTTTGCAATTTGGAGAATCTCAACGGGCATCCCTACAAAATACCTGGCCGGGCATGTGACATGCATGCGAGGGCTAGGTTCGGGGGGCTTGCAGGCTCGGATGCTGCTTCGGCTAGGCTCGGAGTTCTTGGTGCTTCGACGGTGGCTCGGGAGTAGCTTCGGCTTCAAATATGGCTCGGAGATGGCTCGGGTGTCTCGAGCCTATAGATATGGTGCTGAGGCTCGGATCTGCTTCGACGCTGACACGTGAACACTCAAGAGCCGCCCGATCGTTGATCGAACAACAACTGTATAGTGTGGGTTGATGTCGACGTGGATGAGTGTGCACCATTGATGGCCATCGGGGGCTGCCATCCAACGGCATCTGCAGCCCCTTGGCCATCTTCTTCCTCCGTGAGGCTGGTGGACGAGTTGGAACACATGCGAGAGGCCTGAAGCTCCGCCTCACTTCTCCGGCATTGATGAGGGGTCCCAGCATCTCCTGGGAGATGGCGGTTGGCGGCATCTTATGCTTGGGGTTCAATTCGAACCCCGGGTTTTCGCTGGACCCCCTCAGTCGGGTGGGGCAGCTAGAGCGGAAGCGAAGCTCCACGACACGACCATGAAAGGCGGTGGGTCTCACCGAAGGCTAAAGGTCGTCGTCGCTCCTCTATCGATCCTCCCCTATGTCACGCAGAGGAGGAGAGTGTTGGGCCTAGCCCCACATAAATGCGGATGAGGTTGAAATGGGGCGGAGGTGGAGTATTTAATGAATGGGAGATGATGAGTGGCGATGGGTTTTGTGGGGCCATTAGGGAGCGAGAGGAAGAAGAACGTGGGTCGAGTGGATAGCCGCGAGGAAGAGGGATGATGAGGCTATGTCGTGGGCTCATCGAGAAGTAGATGTGGTGGCGGTAGAAGAAAGGTAAATGGAAAGGGGGACGACTGTCAGAGAGATGGGAAACGTGGGCGAGGGATGAACTGAGGTAGATGACAAAGTCTCCACCGTTGGATCTCATGATACAACAGTGGAGCGGTGGGCGCTAGTGAGCGGTTAGGATTATATCGGGACGATGATATCGTAGGGCGAAGGGGAGTGCCACATGGCGAGCTAAGGTTTAGGCGCTAAAGGACGGACTAGATGTGATCTGGACCTCTATCCAAGGGTCAAGATTTGAGTGTAAATGAGTGGCGTAGATGGAGAACTCCAGAGGAGATCATGTGGTTATGGGGACGACACGTGGTGCAAGGAGAAGTGAGCGGGGGTGAGCGGCCATGATGCGATCTGGGCCTTGATCTAACGGTGGAGAAACGAAGCGGAGGGGACGGTGGTGATCTGGAAGGAAAAAGGGCCATCGGACGGTTGGTGAAGCGGGGCGCGTGGCGCTCAAGGAATGGGCCGCATGGCGCAACCAGAGGGTGCCACATGGCCCAATCAAATTATTCAGAGAATAAAAGTGAAATAAGAGGGAGAAGAAGGCTAATTTTGGAAAAACTCAAAACATTAATGTTGTAGATCTCGATGAGATATACAAGTTTCATGTTGACCAAAATCAGAGATGAGGTCAAACCAAGGGAGAAATATTTTTGTGAGCATTTTTAAGGGTAAAAACACTACAAATTTTAATTTTGCTATTTTTTGTATTTTTAATTTATTCAAGGACTCCGATAATTATAAAGATTACTTTGGTTTTTATTGACAGTTAGTCTAAGATAGGGGTTAATTTCAGTGAATTAAGAGCATGAAACTGGGTTTCATCAGCCCCTTATACTTAAACTATGCTCGTCCTCGAGCATCGCAAAAGATGAATGAGGTAGATTAACCCCCTTGTGCATGTGCGTACAGGAACTCATCTGTTCATGTCCTCACAATTTTAGATATCCAAAATCTCAGAGCTTAACCCAGCCTTAATCAAGAGACATCCAATTCCTCTAATTTTCCAGACTCTCTCTTGTATACATATAAACTAAGGATATGACATTTAGTGTTGACTGCTTTCATGAGAGTAGAGTCAAAATGTCACCCAAGGTCCCGATCCAAGAAACTCTCCTAAGGTCCCAATCCTCAACACTAGGGAAGGAATCAAATATTGCATCTAATCCACCGTATCTTTAGCTGTCAGACTTAGAAATGTAGGTGGCAGGACAGTTGATGGAGGGTTTTAGGATTGTGTCATTTCTTCTCTCCCTCTCATTGGAACAAGGATCCTCTCAAGTGTCTTATTACTCAATGCAATTTTTTGTGTTAATCAATGTGTCTTTCAAGAGAAGTTGGAGTCACCTGCACTTGTTCTCTTGGGAATACACCGGGGTGTGACTTTTTTGAGTACCTATCGTACCTTCTACACACAGACTTGTAGCATTTACGATGCAGAGCCCTTTTTTGGTGCAAGTCCGACTCCTGGCCCTAATAGCGAGGGTCCAAGTATACACTTTGAAATGTTTGCGAGAGCTCGCCTTTTGTGGAAGCTCTTTGATATTTGACTTTGTGGAATGGGAGCTTTTATTTAATATTTCATTTCTTTGTAATATTTTGGCTAGCTCCACTACTTTTACCAAGAGTTGTCACACACTGATCAACAATTTTTTTATTTATTTCACGCCCTGGCACTTAAGTAAATATCAAGAGATTATTATAAGAACCAAGTTCTCATACTGGCTAAAATGTTGGCACTCAGGTTTCATGAATCCTTCAATGATCTTATCCCATCCTCGAGCATCATTAGATCTAGTCCAGACTCGAATCCCTCATCCCCGTCCCTCAAGTGAAATGTCAACTCATCTCATTGAAACCATAGTCGTGCATGTGAAGTGCTTATCATATTCTTAAGATAGGAGACTAAGCATGCAATATAGCATGCAAATCTAAAATCCTAGGGAAATGTGGATGATTAAGTCTAAGACCCTGATGGCTAAGGATAGTTAACCTAAAATCTCAAGGCCTCATAAACCGAGTATTCTCGAACATCTCTGATCCTATGTGGAAGTGGAGAATGTAGGGGATTTAATCCAACTCCTTCAACAATTTTTTTTGTTTTTCGAATTTTTATGAAGACTTTAAGAGGCATCAGGACTACCTAAACTCAAATGAGTAGATGCATCTGCATTCAACCAGTATAGATGTAAGTACAGGCCAGAGCCCGTTGCTGGAGGACGGAGCCTTACGCGATGTCCTCTAAACCACCTACTCTACTAAGGGTGAACCCTCACTAATGCGGCTACTTATTTGGATTTAGTAGTCAATTTGACTCTTAAAGGATTTTTTATTTTTCTCATTTTATGGATTTTTGATTAAAGGTTAGAACATAGGTTAAACTCAACTTTCCTTGAAATCGAGAAATAATTTCCAAACCATGTTACACAAACAAAGATTTTCTAAATATTTTTCAAAATAAGAGAAACTCATTTTTCAAATCATTTTCAAAAATATTTTTTCTTTGAAAATAGTGTAACATAGTATAGAAAAGCCTTGAAAATAATTTTGTCCATTTAGTTCAAAAGGTTGTACTTAAGCTCAAAAAGTTTTAAATTTTTCAAAATTTTCAAAATATAGCTAAAGTACATATACTGTATATATGGTATACCCCTATTCTTATACTTTGTTATGTCCTCGTAGCACTAGATGATACAAGGACATAGATCCATTTAAGTCTAAAAGAATATATGGAACTGAGGTGAGCTCCCCCTATACTTAGGTTAGAAATAACCTAAGTATTGAGGCAAGGAAAGATGAGTAGAAAAATCATGAGGACTCAGGTCCCCCTATACTTAGGCTAAGAGTAGCCTGAGTATGAAGATTAATAATTGATGTTGGGGGAGACCTGAGGTGAACGAAGAAATCGGATGGATATACAAATGAGCGGATGAATCTTTGGAGATTAATCGAGCACCTAAGGTCCAAGGGAGGGTGTCGAAGCAACCAAGGATCAAACAAGCATGCAAAAACTCTTTCATTTCACCAACTCACATGTGAAACCAAGTGGTTGATTATCTTGTCGGTTTTATTGGTGAGTAAAACATTCTAGTTTATGCGGGAAAAATGTCAAATAAAACCATCTACGTAAACACGGGTTTTGCTCTCCCAAAATACGATTTTACTCCATTTTAGGTTGACTTGCAATTAACAGTTTCAATTTATTTGCTTAAGGTTATCACTGATTTAAGTTGAGCACATAAATCAAGAAATCATCGTCTACGGGGAAGTATCTGCTCCTCACCTCCTTGAACATCAAAGGACCTACCACAAAAGCCAATGTTAGGTATCAATCGAAAATTTTTTAATGATGCAAAACAATTTGAAGAAATTGACCTACGTATAGAAAACACTTAATTAAATAAATAAAAATCCAAACAAGATAAAAGATGAGACGTGTCGCCGGCAACAGTGCCATTCGATAAACCCTAAATTCAACCCTTTAATAGTATGAAATTAACACTTCCATTGTCATTGCAGTCGAACTAAATTGGATCTATCAAAGACAGTTTAATTAAATTAACAATATAATCAAATAGTCAAATTTATATTTTTACTTGGGTAAGCCCAAGGTCAAACTCAGGAACACGAGCCTCTTTATTATCATTTAGACTCTATCTATTGGAACTAAATGTTGGATTAAAGAATCATAGGCCAATGAATGCATGTTGACACGACATGATACAGAAAACACACATGAAGATATTCTTTTTTTAATGAGAAACAAGATGCAAAGAAATGCAACGTTAATATGCCCTAACAGATGAAAATATTTTAGCAAGAAGATGCGGTCAAAATCAGAATAGAATTATGAATCAAGTTCCATTAAATCAGGTAAGGCAAGGCATTAAAAGTGTTGTAAAGGTGACACTTGGCAATTAAAATAACACATCAAATTTCATAGTTTCAACTCAGAAATCTAAACATGCCATCAAGAAGAAAATGAAACGAGCTTCAAAACGAGTTTAAAATAAATTGAAATGGAGATACAATGCTCAAGATATGCATAACAGAAGACAAGGGCATAAATGCAAGAAAACATAAAAGATAACTAAGAAACAGGACCCTTGAAGGGACTAAAATGTAAATACAAATAGGCATAAGACCTTCCCTGATATTTACCCACACGTACGGGGGTATTTTTGTAATTATTAAAACTCGCAAGCGTATGAGTACAAAATACCTCAGGCGCATGTGGTTTATACGTGAGTTTCGGACATATTTGCAATTTGGAGAATCTCCAGAGCTGTCCCTACAAAATACACGGCCCGACACGTGACATGCACGCGAGGGCTAGGTTTGAGTGGCTTGTTGGCTCGGATGCTGCTTCAGCTAGGCTCGAAGTTCCTGGTGCTTCGACGATGGATCAAGAGTAGCTTCGGCTTCGAATATGGCTTGGAGATGGATCGGGTGTCCCGATCCTATAGATGTGGTGCTGAGGCTTGGATCTGCTTCAGCGCTGACACGTGGATGCTCAAGAGCCGCCCGATTATCGATAATGATGATTGTATAGTGTGGTTCGATGTCGACGTGGATGAGTGTGCACCGTTGGATGGCCACTGGGGGGTGCCATCCAACGGTATCTGTAGCCCCTTGGCCATCTTCTTCCTCCATAAGGCGTATGGAGGCATTGGAACTCCAGCGAGAAGCCTGGAGCTCTGCCTCCCTTCTCTGACATCGATGAAGGATCCTAGCATCTCCTGGGCGATAGTGATCGTCGGCGGCTTATTCTTGGGGTTCAAGTCGAACCCCGGGTCGCACTGGTCCCCCTCAGCTGGGTGGGGCAGCTCGAGCAGAGGCGGAGCTCTGATACAACCATGAAAGGCGGCGGGTCTCACTGGAGGCTGAAGGTCGTCATCGCTCCTCTATCGATCCTCCCCTTGTCATGGGGAGAAAGGGAGTGCTGGGCCTAGCCCCTCATAAAGGCAGACAAGGTTGAAATGGAATGGAGGCAGAGTATTTAATGAGTGGAAGATGGTGAGTGGCGACGGGTTTTGTGGGGGCGTTAGGGAGCGAGAAGAAGAAAAATGTGGGTTGAGTGGGTAGCCGCGAGGAAGAGGGATGATGTGGCTATGTCGTGGGCTCATCGGGAAGTGGAGGTGGTGGTGGTAGAAGCGAGGGAAATGGAAAGGGGGCGACCGTCTGAGATATGGGCAACATGGACGAGGGACGAACGATGGTAGACGACGAAATCTCCACTGTTGGATCTCGCGGTCCAACGGTGGAGCGGTGGGTGCAAGTGAGCGGTTAGGATTAGATCAGGACGGCAAGATCGTAGGGAGAGGAGGAGTGCCACGTGGTGAGATCAGGTTTAGGCACTAAAGGACGGACCAGATGTAATCTGGACCTCGATACAATGGCCGAGATTTGAATGGAAATGAGTGGCGTAGATGGAGAACTCCAGAAGAGATCGGGTGGTTACAGGGACGACACGTGGTGCAAGGAGAAGTGAACGGGGGTGAGTGGCCATGATGCGATCTGGGCCTTGACCAACGGTTGAGAAACGAAGCGGAGTGGATGGTAGTGATCTGGAAGGAAAAAGGGCCATGGGACGGTTGATGAAGTGTGGTGCGTGGTGCACAAAGAATGGGTCGCGTGGCGCAACTAGAGGGCTCCACGTGGCCCACAAATTATTCAGAGAATAAAAGTGAAATAAGAGTGAGAAGGAGGCCGATTTTGGAAAAACTCAATGCATGAAAGTTGTAGATCGCGATAAGATCTACAAGTTTCATGTTGACCAAAATCGGAGATCTGGTCAAACCAAGGGAGAAATATTTTTGTGAGCATTTTTAAGGGTAAAAACACTACGAATTTTAATTCTGCTATTTTTTTAATTTATTCAAGGAATCTAATAAATACAAGGATTACTCTGGTTTTTATTGACACATAGTATAATCTAGGGGGTTAATTTCAGTGAATTAAGAGCATGAAACTAGGTTTCATCACAGAGCGAACTAACCTACACAGCGGAGGGGAAGCTAATACTTAAAAGGCTCCCAGGGATCTAGAAAGATTGAACGAAAGCACGCAACCCTAGAATGATTTGAACCCTCCTAGGGATCCATGAGGATCACGATTCTCTAGGGACGACATGGGTCCGCAATCCAAGAAAGGAAGTGGTCAGAGATGCATTGGGAAATGAGGAGAAATCAGATATGGCGAAGGGTTGCTCAGGTTGGATCTAGCAAGAGAGAGGGTTGACCCAAGTCAACAGATCTGGGTTGACCAATCAGAAAAAGGAATATAAAAAATAAAAGAAAACAAATTTAAAATAGTAAATGAATTTAAAATAAAAACTTTTAAAAAATAAAACTGTTATTTATATTACAAGTGATTTTTAGTGATTTTTAATAATTTTTTTAAGAATATATATAATAATATATGCATTATATGGTATTATTACATGTAAAATATACCTATATATTATGTACACATAATTTTTTATTAGATTTTCTATTTTCTTTAATTATAAAATAAGTTAAAGAATCCAAATACATTTATGAGATTTTTACAAGTTAAGTACAAGTGTTAGTTAATTAATATTATGTACAATATATACAATATTGGTTATATTATACAATAAAGAATTGATTGTATTTTTGTTTTATTTTGTGTTTTATGATATTTTATTTTTTTATAATTATTATAAATATACAAGTGTTTAAAAATACAATATACACAATATATATATATATACAAAATAAAAATAATATATATATAAGTATAGGTATTGTACAATTGTACACAAAATTATTTTGCAATTCATTTAATTTTTATATTGTTATTTACACGCTTTATTAGGAAATGAATTGTTTTTGGTTGTTTCTATTGAGAAATAAATTAATATAATATATATATATACACACACAATTTATACAGTGTTGAAAATGCACATGATGAGCAGTAAATACAAGGTATTATTGGATTTTCTGAATGTTAAGGACCATATATCTCTCTACTTTATTCCTTGTCGATCAGGCCAATATTTGAACTACTCTTGGGGTTTGGGTCAGTTTGTACTTATTGCATAATTACTACCCTCTTTTTTTCTTTTTGTTTTTATTCTTTTATTTTGAATAAGTAAGTATTTATTACATAATATTAACAAAAGCATGCAATGCTAATTTATTGGATTTGACATATATTTACAGATATTTTGGATGTCCCCTGGCAAACACTTATTCAAAGAAGAAGTGAAAAGGAAAAATAAGAAAAGAAAAAGTAAAGAATTTAGAATAGTATTGATTATTAAACTTATCTTGACAAAATTAGAGTTTGAAGCTCGGTCAGACCTTTGGATTATTAGTTTGACGGACCGTTATAGGGAAATGGATTTAAGACCTAATGGACTCTAAGCTCCACAAAGCTCCTATTCATGTCAACTCAACATTCAGGTCGGAACAAATCTACATATGCAAACTCCTATGAATATGAATCTTTACTTGTATTGCGTAAGTGATATATATCTCTCCACATAAAAAGTGGCAAAGAAACAACCTCCCTTAACAAGGTAACTCTAGTCTCCCAATCTAGCAATTCTTTCCTCAAGGAGCGGGCTATTCCCTTCTAAGTTCAAGTGCAACCAGCTCATTAAGAGGGGGGATGAAGAGAATGGATCGTGTCTAGTGTAGCCACATATCCCTTGGAGCTTGACCAATGTAGCCAAGTCCCCAGCTGCAAGCTTCCATGAGATGAGATAATGTATCACATAAGATTTTCTTATTCACTATATACACTCCGACATGCATTTACTTTTTACTCATGCCTATCCCCTTTTTTGGAGTTTTTGCATTTTATTTGACATATATACACCATGTGCAACATGTACATAAGGAGACTATCCCTCTTTTAAAGTTTTATTACAACCTACTATATCATATCATTAGACCTCAAGGCCACTAGACCAGGTTGAGATGCACTACCATCCCTAAAGGAGGATGGATGGCTCGACTAGTTGTTACACACCTATATGTTACCCCAAGCCAAAGGATTCAGCCCCCTCACCACCTCATCCATGACGAGCTACGTGTAGAGTGCTTGTACAAATTTAGACAATATCTAGAAGAATCATGTGTGCGTTATTAAGTGTTTTACTTAGACCAATCAAGATGACATGTGAACATAGTCTTGTGGACTCAAAGAATTAAGTCATTAGTACCTGAAACTCTACACTCCAATTCTTATAAGGTTCCTCTGAAATTAAGTGGATTAAGGTATTAACCTAGCTCCATTCTTCAATTTTATTCCAGACTAGATTAAATGTCAATGCTATTCTAAAAAAATGAAAATGCACATGCAACAAAAGGTATTTAAAAAAATATTTGAAATGAAAAGACACGATATTTCGAAAAGTTTTTCAAAGAATTTTTGCATTTTTTATGGATTTTATCCTTTTTTCAATTTTTATGGTAGTTTTAATCAGAAAAAAAGAAATAAAGTTTTTACATATATTTACAAAAATATGTACATATTTTACAAGTGTTTTATCTACAAGTTTTATACACATTTTTTACAAGTGGATTTTATCTACAAAGTTTACTAAAGGATTTTATATACAAGAATTTTATATATAGGTTTACAAATAAGCATAGGTTTTATTTACAAAGAATTTACAACACCTACATAGAAATAATTTATATACAAAAAATTTATAACCCATGTGACAAAATATTTTACAAATTTGTTTACAAATCACTTTACAATTTTTTTCAAAACATTTTCAAAACCTTTTTCAAACTAGTTTTACAAACAATTTTAAAAATCACTTTACAAACAAATTTTCAAAAGGGTTTTGCTACAATATACATAATTTTGATATATAAAATAATTTCCAAACATTTTACAAATAAAACATTTTTACAAACATTTTTCAAAAAGATGTACAAAAATAATTTTACGAAGGTTTTTTACAAACATTTTTACAAAAAATTTTTCTAATCTTTTTACAAAAAAAATTACACACATTTTTGCAAGCATTTTTCAGACCATTTTTTATTCTAGTTTGTTAAACAATAGCCTTGTTATTAACCTCAAAAGTACGAGTTATGGCTTAAGTATATATGCAATATATATGACACCCCCTATACTTAGCTTGGACTATGTCATCACAGTGATCAAAAGAGCGACAAAGGAAGACATAACTCATGCTAAGTATAGAAAATTGAAAAGAATCCTATACTATGACGGATCAAAGAATGAATATAGAAATTGAATAGAAGATGTTGATCCCTTCTATACTTAGGGTCAAGTAATCTTGAGTATAAAAGGCCGTACAAACGGGGAAAAATAAAGAAAGAGGATGTGCATGAAATTAATGACTCGACTTGTCCACCCTTATAATTTCGGTAAAAGATCCATAAGTATATAAAAGAATATCAACAATTGAACGATAAGTGAGGGAAAAATAAAGAAATGAAAAATAGATAATACCTCCCCTATGCTTAGGGTCGGATGTCTCTGATTGTAGACAACGAGATAGAGGTATGAAATAGAAAGAAATATGAACAACACATGTTCAACACTCCCTGTACTTAGGATGAAGTGCATCCTAAGTATAGCAAGAATCCTAAGCGAGACCTTGGGTGTTAAACCGAACAGAAGGATGAAAGAATAAAACAGAAAACATGGATACACAAAGAGACAGGCATAAGCGTAAATCAGGTATGAGATGCATAAGATGAGAATTTAAAGCACATCTCATACAATATGAATCGTGGCAACATCAACGGTCAATAGGTCATGATCTATAAAAGACTTCAAGTGATGATCATTGATTCAAAAGGTGGACTCGGAAGACAACTAGGATATATCAATACCAGCATTGTCTGTACCTTTCTGACTAAGTAGGGACCTTTCCACTTATTTTGTAATTTTCCTAGAAATAATCTCAGTCTAGCATCAAATATCCATACTCTTTGGTTCTACTCAAACTACTTATGGATGATGTGAGAATCATGCCATATCTTCACTCTGTCTTTATACTGTAGGCTACTCGAAAAGGTTGTATCTCTAATCTCCTCTAGGGCTTTTAACTCCGCTCTCCTTTCTCCTACACTCTCTGGATCCAATAATATCTCTGTGATTGCCCATAGTGACTTGTGTTTAATCTCAATAGGTAAGTGGCATGGCTTGCCATAAATGAGTTGAAATAGAAATGTATCCAAAGGAGTCTTGAAAGATGTCCTATAGACCCATAAGACCAAATCTGAAAGTTGTGACCAATCCTTTTGGTATGGGCGGACAACCTTCTGTAATATCGTCTTGATCTCTTGGTTTGAAACCTCGGCAAGACCATTCATCTATAGATGATATGGAGTGGCAACTCTATGATTTATGTTGAACTCGTTAGCAAGGACCCTTACCTTGTCATTGACAAAATGAGTCCTCCTGCCAAAAATCAAAACTCTAGAAACCCCGAACCGTGATATGATATTCTCCTAAAAATTCTGCAAACATTCCTCGTATCAATGACTCGGGCGGGGATGGTCTCAACCCAACGACTCACATGATCTGCAGCCAACAAAATGTACTTGACTCCCTGACTCTTAAGGAATGTGCTCATAAAATCGATACCCCATGCATCAAAAACCTCACAGAAGTTAATGGGTTGCATCAATATCATGTCTCTAGACCACAACCACCCATCCTCTGATAGTCAGTACACCACTTCACGAATTCATCTGAATCCTTGAAGAGTGTTGGCCACCAAAGGCTGCATTGGAGAACCGTTTGTGAAGTCCATCTCTTAGAGTGATGTCCTCCTACCTCAAGCTTGCGGCTATAGTTGAGGATGCTATGGTTCTCCTCACGAGGAATACACTGACGCCAGACATAATCACCCCCTCCTTCGTGGTAAATGGAGGGATCCTCCCATTGGTACGACTTGGCCTTCACGAGGAAAGTCTAAAGCCGCTGCATGGTCCAGCCTTATGGAACTTTCTTGGCCACAAGATAGTTCACAATGTCAGGATACCAAGGGAGAGACGTGATAGCAAGAATAGACTCATCTGTAAATGTCTCGGTAATAGGTGTGGTTGTCTTAGAATCCTCAAGATGCTCTAATCGGGAGAGGTGATCTGCCACCACATTCTCGACTCAAGGTTTATCCTTAATCTCATTATCAAGCTCCTAGAGTATAAGGATCCATCTAGTCAAACATGCCTTGGCATCCTTCTTAGTCGTTAAGTACCGAATGGCAGTGTGATCAGTGTAAATAGTCACTGTAGATCTAGGAATGTAAGATCTAAACTTATTCAAAGCAAAGACTACTGCTAGCTTCTCCTTCTCTGTAATAGTATAATTCCGTTGGGTGCATCCAAAGTATAGATAACATAGTAAATGGTAAATTGTAGTCCATCTCTCCTCTACCCTAGCATCACCCCTATGGCAAAACTGGAAGTGCCCGTTATAATCTCGAATGGGAGAGACCAATCAGGTGGTTGAAGGATAGTAGCTGGCACAACCAAATCCTTGAGAGTCTCAAATGACTAAAGATACTTATCATCTACGAGGAACTCAGTGTCTTCCGTGAGAATATCAATAAGTGATCGTGCAGTACGACTGAAGTCCAGAAATGAACCATCAATAGAAACCAACATGCCCTAGAAATGACCGCAACTGTCTCAGATTAGATGGTGGAGTTAGCTTCTTGATGATATCCACATTGGCCAGATCAACCTCCATGCCCCTGTTGGAAATGATATGACCAATAAGTATCCTTGAGTCATCATGAAATGACTCTTCTCCCAAGATAGAACAAGGTTGACCTTAATGCACCGCTGAAGCACACGATATATGCAAGCAAGACAAGCGTCAAACCCATCGTCATAGACCGAAAAATCATCCATGAAGAACTCTAAACATTCACCCAACATGTACGAAAAGATGAAAATCAAACACCTTTGGAATATAGAAGGGTCATTACATAATACAAAGAGCATCCTTCTATAAGCATACATCCCAAATGGACATGTGAATGTCGTCTTATCCTAGTCTTTAGGTGCAATGGCCACCTGATTATACCCCAACTATCTATCAAGAAAGCAGTAATGAATCTTACTAGTTAATCTCTTAATAATCTGATCAATGAATGGTAGCAGGAAGTGATCCTTCTTGGTGGCTTGATTCAATAGTCTGTATTCCACATAGACCCTCCAAGAAGTGGTACACAAGTAGTAATCTCCTCTCTAGACTCATTCACAATTGTAGTGATACACGTCTTCTTGGGTACCACATGTAATGGACTAACTCACTTGGAGTCAGAGATGGGGTAGAAAAAATCGGTGCTCCACAACTTGGATATTTCCTTCATGACCACCTCTTGATGATTCGGGTTCAACCTATGTTGGAACTCATGCGAAGTCTTAACATCATCTTGGAGATAGATGTGGTGGGAGAACACATCCATACTTATCCCATGAGATCTACTACAGACCAACCGATTACCTTGTGTTTCCTCTCAAGAACCTCCATCAAATGAGATTCTTGCTTATCAATCAAATCCGTTGAGATAATGACTGGAAATATATATGGCTCGCCCTTAAGGAATCTGTAGTTAATGCTTTGCGGTAAGGTTTTCAATTTTGAGAAGATGGGAGCTGGCAAATCTATCCTCTGAAAAGTCTGTGTGAATGCTACTAGATCTGAATGTGAGAACTCTCTCTCCTCATCTAAACTCGACGAAGATAGCCCTACTGGTGTCTCTATCAACTGCATTGGCATTGTTATCGAGTTGGCTATCGACTATGTAGACGTCAAACACTGTAAATACTCATTAAAATCTTGCCAATCAAAATCTAAGTTTGAGTCAGAGGGATCTGAATTTGATTGACACGAAATGAAATAAACCTTGCTACCAAAATATACATCGTCAACCTCTAAAGTATCCTCCGCCACAAGTGTGCTCTATGAACTCTCATCAGTTGGCATTTGTGAATCTGTAGAGTCTGAAGGTGTGACAAAAGCTCGTGAAATTGGGTCTGCCCAAACCGCCTCATCATATGTAATCACAAAATCACACTCGTGGTGGATGTTTGGCTCTGAATCTGATATCTGCTCTAATCCATGCTATGAGCTAGCTGAACCTCTAGCTCTCAACTCCTCAATCATCTCTATTTGTATACTCTCACCCTTGACACGAAAGTATACCTTCTCACTATCATGGTCAGACACGACCTTTATTGTCATCAGGAAAGATCAGCCTAATATGATAGGGGTATCAGTCACACATTCAAGGATCTCCATGTCCAACACAACAAAGTTCAAGAGGAATTTCAGGCCCTGAATGGTGATGATGACATCTTTCAATAAACCCTTAGACCATTTGATAAATCTATCTGCAAACTGAAGTATTGTCCTGCTCTATCGAAGAGGCCCATACTCGAAGCGATCAAGTAAGTCTATTGGAAGAAGGTTAATTGAAGAACCGTTGTCTAATAGAGTACGATCAAATCGCTGCTCATGAATGTAGCATCTGACATATGGATCCCCTGCATCTAGTATCTTGGCTGACAATCAGTTTTGGATGGTGAAGCAAATGGCATGAGTGAGAACATGGATCTCTGCACTGTGGTTGTGCCTCTTCTTTCTACGAATTGTGGTCTTCTCTCTAAGGCTCTTCTGGAAGAGAGGGATGTCCTCCAATTCCTTCTATAGAGTCAGCTAGATACGGAATATGTCTATCACATGCTCGTTGAACTCTAATTGTCATCTCTTTTTTGGATTTTCTATTTTCTAGCCCTTCCCCAAGCAGAGTGCTTGTGGGAAGGGGATGGATGCACCCTTCTAAGAAACTAGAGGGTCTAGAGTAGGAATAAGTCTCTGAATATGCAAATGGATAGAATCCATATATACATCATCAAGTACCACAACAGATGGACCAGGAGAAGAAACAGAAACATTTTCTATATTCATCTTTTTTCAAAATATTTTCATTTTTTATTTTTCTTAAATCACCATCCTCAGGTACAGGAGTAAGAGTCCAAACAATTGGGACATAGAATCTTGGCGACATTAGTACGACTAACAACATTTGAGAAGCAACATCAGTACTACGCTCGAGCCGGTCATATTGAACACTTGTGGCATCAACACTGCCATCTAGAGCATCTGGAGAAGGGACGGCATCAACATCGTTGTGTAGATCATCGTCAAAGTGGGTGGCATCAGCACCAGCATCAACATCAATATAAGTGGCATCAACACCGCTCTTTAGCTCATTTGATGCCCCTAAATGGGAATCTTGTTGTCGCCTAGATGATTCATCGCCGGCTGGCTTCCTACTGCTCCTAAGTGTCACAAAATCAACATCAGTACATAATGCATATCATCAAGTACCTCACTAGGAATGGTGAACTCTATAAACTATACATGCTCAAACTTCCTCTTCAGATTGTTCGGGTTAAGCTCGTTATGTATGGGTATGGTAGCCTTGCCATTGATGATCTCTCTCATCTCCTTCCTGAGCTCATCCATCTCTCGCTTGAATTGAAAGTAGTCTGTTGCTCTATAAGCATACAAGTGAGATCCTCTAAAGCTTGGGTCTCATAGGAGGGTGTATGGGAACCGGATGGGTTTCATCTCTGAAAGTGCTGAGGCTGTCCATGCTTTTGCTGTTGTGGGTATGAGTGAGGGAGAAGCTGGAGAAACTGGGAATGAGGATGTTGCTGCATCCACTACTGACCATGGTATTGGGGTCAAGGAACTGTGTGCTGGGAGTACTGGAGATGTTGCTGTTGGGACTGAGCACCTCCAGTGGACCATCTGAAGCCTAGGTGATCACGACAAGTACCGAGCTGTTGCTAGTACTAGGACTACCAAATCTCATTGACTTCCATCAACAGCTTCATCGGCTTGTGCAGTGGTGGGGGAAGGGGCACCAATGTATGATCACTCAGATAGATTGCCATTTGTGTGTCTCATGAAGGTGGTGGTGGCAACTGGTACTGCATGGATGGTTGAACATGATCCTCCTGAATCTGGTGAATATGTCTGTATGAGGCAGATGGCTGTGAAGATCAGCTCCTTTGATCAACATGTGACCTATACTGTGGAATGGAAGCCGTCTGTGCCTCTTAAAGGCACATGATCTACGTCTTAAGGTCGCTCAAAGTCTGGGTCAACTCATCAATCTTGTTGAGCTTGTCTAGGACTTGTCACGTCTTCTTCTCTATAATCTCCATGTGTTCCAACTTCTGGCTAATGATGCCCACTTCTGTAGATGATGACTCTGATAGTGCTACTGCTATAGAAGATGAAGATCGATCGACCTTTATACGTGCAACTCTGTGGTCAGATAAGACCTGGGGGAGGGCTTCCCATGAGTGTAGACACGAGTCTGGGTCATCACTGTGTAGTTCTCAACCATCTTCTCATAGATGGCCTAGACTCAATCTTCATCCTTGGAAAAGTAGGATCCTCCACAAGAGGCGTTGACAAGCCCCTACAGCTCAGGTATCAACCCACAAAAGAAGCTCTAGACCAAGTTGATCTTGCTAATATCATGATATGGACAGCTGTCCATGAGCACTCTAAAATGATCCCAAGCCTCATGGAAATGCTCATTTGGGATCATGGTGAAATTATTGATCATCACTGTAGTTGTCTTCATCCGATCGAATGGATAGTACTTGTTGAGGTACTCGATCCTCAACTTCTCGCAAGTAGTGACAACCTTACCCAAGTCCTTCTGCCAGTAGGTTATTCTATTGATGAAAGAAAATGGGAAGGCTATCAACTTGATAGTATCCTCTCCCACCAACCTATTGTGGATTGTGTTGTAGATCATATTAAAATCCTAAAGATGTAGATGGAGCTCCTCGGTGGAGTGCCCATAGAACTTGGGCAACAACTAAATCATTTATGGATGGAGCTCAAAATCTCCTAGAATAGCAAGAAATTGGAGCCACCTATGAGTGAGATTCGCATTAGGGTTGTTCAATGCCGTCGTGGTGGGTAATGGTCCCGCATCTGCTCTTGCATCTGCTCGGACCTCAGGTCTAGGAATCTCTCCACCTCCAGGTCTGTCATCTCTCACATCTGCTCTCCCATCTCACATTTGTTTCATCTCCCCTCTCACCGCTATTGTGAGCAACCCTCGGTCCCTAATCTATCTCTACATCACCCCTAGGAATGCTAGAAGGGTGTTGCTGATCGTAGATTTATCCAACACGTCGTGAATATCTAGATGTTTATCCTCTCTGTACTCTTGGGCCATCTCATCAGACTCTGAAAAGAAAAAAGAGCAGACCTCAAGTGTCACCACATCAACAAAAATATGATCTGACTGTTGTTGTACCTCGAGTGATGGGTTGGGAAGATCAAAGAAGAAAGAGGTAGAATACTCGGGTTCCAAGAGCAGGTCTGAGCTCTCAGGAACCTCTCTAGATGAATGGACAGATGCGTTATGAATTGGTACCACCAAAGGTAGCATAAGAGACTGCCTACCCAACATCGTGATGTGGGGGGTAGTGAAGAGTAGATCTAGACTGAAAACAATGATGAGAAAACAAACCCCCAATTCACCAACTCAACGCAATGAAGATCTTTAAGACTCAATTGTTAATCATTTCTATTTTAGAGTTTAGTGAGAATACAATTACTTAATCAAACACACAGGTGTGGTCACCTAGGGTAGAACCAGACCAAGCCGGCGGTGCACACCCAACTTGGACAAGACCATTTCTATTAAGGGTTGAAAGCAAGTGCTTGCATCTTATCCATACATTAATATCTAATGTATAGGAGCATAGGGCACAAGTACATGAATTTGAGCTCTAATCCTTAGCAGCTACATCCTCATCCACTATGTCTAGAGGTAAGTACCTGCATACAAGGAGCGGGTTACTCACCCTAAAATAATGAATGTGATCATTGCGTTTATTTTATGATCAAGTTTGTTTAGTAGTCCCGCATTTATCATGTCATCATTTTTTCGGACATTTTTTAATAAAGACATGTCTAACAAATTTTCAGATTTCCTTTTATTCCTTAGTCTAGGAAAACATGGGAGGAAGATGGAAAAGTTGATGCGTGAGAAACTATGAATGCATGCACGAGATAGACGGTGCACCTTGTTCTAGCAGTCTACATGAAATATGATTCGTGCATAAATTAAAATAAGCTATATGCATGTAAAAGCGAGAATTGTCCTAAAAAGAAGCTTCTATTATGGGAAAAACCACTTTATTTGACTAAGTCCAATTGAATTCTATAGGAAAATATATTCTATTAGGGATTTGGACATAATCTCTATATGCCTCAACCAAATAAAAACCTAGTCTAGGGGCTTAAGAACACGAAAATAAAAGAAAAATAAAGTTGAAAAACAAATAAAAATAAAGCATGAAAACCAACAATCTGGTGAGGTTCCCCAAGTGCACCGACACTCGAAAAAGACCCCGAATAGTAAAGTGTCCAAAATCTCTAAGATTATTACAATTTTATACAAAAATAAAATAAAATGTCTGAAAGTAAAGTCTAAACACTAAGACAGTCTTATGCTCCTTCTTCTCCTTCAAGGCAGTTGTCTCCTACCAATCGGTGTAGAATGCCCAGCCTCCACCTCGCTTAGGTGTGTCGGCTCTCCGAAGATAGCCTCCATTGCTCCGCAAGCCCTCGCAACAAAGGTGAAATAAGAAGAGTGTCAGAAATAGTTATGAGAAATATAATAAAATAAAATAAAGAGAAAATAAGAACAAAAAGAAACAAACAAGAAAACCGAATCCTAACTACCTAGTCATGCTCCCCAGCAATGACGTCATTCTGATGAGCAATTAGGTTAAATAGGTTAAGTTGATTGATTAAGATGTCATTGTCAACCAATATAACCTAATCACAATCAAAAAAATTATTCAATTACAAATAAATCAAGCAAGTAAAACAATAGTCTAAGATACTTTTATTAACCTGGTATAGCAACAGAGATTGAACAAAAGAAGTACTATGATAAACTAGGTGGTCAATTCCATATAATCCAAGGATTTTTATTTTCTTTTTATTATTTTTCGTGGTTTTTAATTTTGCAAATTTTTAATTTTCAAAAATAAGGAAAATGAAGACAAAGAAAGAAAGGACACACACACACTATTTTGTATTTTTGAAATAGTATAAAAATACTCAAAAATACCAAATAAAAATATTTTAAAATTTTATGGATTTTATATTGTTTTGTTGATTTTTGTGTAACTTTTGAAATTTTATGGATTTCATAAAGATCGGAAACTAAGAAATGAGCAAACAATGAACGACCACGGGTATTTTTCAATTTAAAAATGTCAAATTAGTTAAAAAATCCTGGGAACAAATTTTAAGAAAAACTATAAGAAAGTATCTACAATCGAAAACTTAAATCACAATTTTTGGATTTTTCAAAAATGTAATATAATTTTATGGTGTAACGGGTGCTCCAAAGCTCCAGTCGATTCGCTGAGAGGACCAACACCTTCCTGAAGTGTTGCTATATCGGAGGCGATGCTCGGATGTGACGGAGAATGACTCTATGGGACTCTAGAGGTAGGGACGCCTGAAGCTGCTCCACCTGCTATTCTGGCACTCTATTAGGACTCCACACGAGCTCCCTAACCTGCATGGGTATGCTATACTCGGAGACAATGCTTCGATCGGGTTATTCAACAAGAAAAACCAAAGAAGCAGCTAGGTGATGGATTTGACCTCAAACACAGATGATGGAAGGAGATCAGACCTAATCTAAGATCTGATGAGCGAGATGTAGGTGGATCATGATGCGTAGGAAGGTGAATGAGGAGCTAGCAAGTCGATTTGAATGGATGGATGTGGAAGTGGAACTCTGAACCCGATGGTCAGAGTAGTGAATGTGGACAGTGGTTGAGATGAATACATCAGAAGGAATGATGAAATAGAGGTAGTAGATGGTACTTGAAGCTACCAAAGTGGACTGCAAGGAGAAGTCTAATCAAATATCTGGCACTTGATTAAGGTTGCACCCTTATCTTTCATTTCCCGTGGGAGATCACTGATAGCATTCACTGTTGCCATTGTTAGGATGTATTTTTCCCCTCTGTTACGTCTATTTTTGCGATTCTAATGCTTAGAAGTATATGTCCCTTTCGACCTTCCTTAACAACTGGCATGTATTCCATGACTTTAATAAGTAAATTTTGAAAATAAGATTTTCAATAATTTCCACAATACTAGGGTCAGACAATGCATTTTTCAATATTTTGATTTTTTTGGTATTTTTCGTTGTATCTAGAAAAGAAATATTTAAAGAAGGAAACTCATTGTTCTTAATTACATCATTATTACAAATGGATGATCAGATGGTGGGCCACCATGCAAAATAGACAAAAATGAATCTACATGAGCTTCGACTCGTCAGATTGTGTTGGAGTTACTGCTTGTGTTGGCTCCTCCGTGGCTGGTCCTTCCTGACTTCGGCTCATCTTTTCTTTTTGGAGATTTTCTGTTTGCTTATTTTTTTGTTTTATTTCTTAAGGGTGGTGGTGGAATGGTGTTGGTTTTTCTCCTCCATCATCTTCTTCCTCACACAGCTCTGTTGTTGATCCGACTGATGTAGAAGATGACTTGCTAGAAGATCATTTATTCTTCCACTTATGTTTGGAAGATGGTTGCAACATCCTACCTCTTCTAAGAGTCACTACATGAGACAACATAAAATCTGAAATACCTGATTCTGTGGGACAAGACGAGATATCACAAACTACTTGATCTTTCCTTTTAAAGTTGTTGGGGTTGGACTTGACTTGCACTAGAATGGGAGTATTCATCGTAGTGAGGTCATAAAGCTTCTATCTCTTCTCTGCTAGGTTCTTAATAAGTTGGGCCATACAATTGAGAGCTGGGTTCACTAGAGTAGACCCAGGTTCAACGTGCTGACCAGTCTGGGAATGATGCTGCTGTGGAGGCAAAGAATGGGAAAACTGATGATTGCAGTGAGGATGAAGTTGCTACGATGAAATTAAGGATGATTATACTATTTTGATAAACCACACAATTGTGTTGCATCCGATACTAGTGGTACGACGACTATCGGTATGAGTGATTTTGTCCCCATGTATTCTGATATGGTGGAGACTACTATTGCAGAGGCAGATTCTGGACAAATCTCCCAAAGGGCTGGTAATATGGTCTGATAGCCGAGGACTAGACCTGCTGCTATCGACCTGGACGAGCTAATTGTGCATCATTGTTCCAGATGCCATTCACTTCTTGAATTTAGGACGGTGGTGGGAAAATGTATCAACATATGAGGGGAGTTGAGGCTATGGCTGGTAGACTATAAGTTTCTAGTGCGCAAATTATGGTGCCTGGTTAGGTGCTTGCACATAGTATACATGCTGGACCTGGGGCTTCCCTGAACTTGACTATGGTTGGTGTGATGATGAAGTCTCCTTCAGCTCACCATGAATTACAGATGACACGCTCGCAGACTATAAGGCATTGATGGTGCTGATCAGCGGCTCTAGCTGCTTGGAAATCTGATCTAATTTGTCATGGCATTGGGATCTTTGTTTGATCAAGGACAACTTCTGCTGGTGGATATATTGTATGGAAGTGAGCAAATATGTATTCTTTGTGTTCCGATCTGTCTATATCTGATTCGATTGTTGCGGTCCCTTCCCTTCCCCTTGAGGATCCATCTATGAATTAGACTTAGAGGAATGTATCTGCATAGGGTCCAGATTCAGTTTTTCATAATAAGATGCATCCCATTCAGACTGACAGTCATTGGCACTAGCTGGAAAGATGGATATAGAATTAGGATCAATTCTAGAAATGTGTGAATGGAGCATTTGATATGAACTAAAATCAATCTCCATCCACAATAGGTGAATGCCGGGACAAGAGTGGTCCTTGTTTATTGAGGAATGAGAAGAAGTCATGAAGTTAGGAGATCGGTTTGCAAAGTTCGAATTGGGTTCTCGAGAATCATCTTGAATTATTGAAGATGTCGAGTTCATGGAATAAATGTAGGTGTCGGCATGGTCCCAACCAAACCATCCATGAGTCGACATCTTGGATGGAAGCGAAATAGATGAGGAATGGAATACGGTGATGAACAATAGATGAAATGAAGAGAACAATAGTAGAAGACTCAAAACGAACTAGGGAAATGAAATGAAAATAGATGAAAAGAAAAAGGACTTAAGTACACAGGACTGGATCTTTGTCCTAGATCTAGTTAAGCAAAAACAATGCAATTGGATCACCAACCCGACATAAGTGAAGTCGAGTTTAGCTATTTTTATCTTTTAAATTTATTTTGTTTTCAAGCAATTTTGTTGCAAGTCCTTAGAGGCTAGCCCTATAGGAGAGTAAGTACTACCAAAAAAGGATCTCATACTTCTGACTTTCTTTGTAACTTGTAGCCTGTACTTTTTAAGAGAGTCCTTGCTACTAGGTCTTGATCAACTGCTCAACCAAAGAATAGAGGAGGAAACCAATAGGTGAAACCAATACTTCCCCCAGATGGGGTACTCGGATGTGGAATGATGAGATAGACACCCCTGTGAGGGGATGACCTAAGCTCAATGCTTCAGACTAGGCCTGCAAGTAGATGAAGCCCTACTCGCCCAAATACGATAGAAGTGCCAATGATTCATGAATCTAGTTAATAACAAGGCAGTACTTAGGTTAGGTTTTGGCTCTATTTCCTAGAGTTGGGCCTCACTCGGTCTGGATGGTACTTAAAATAATGTCGACTTTATCAATCCAAAATAATGAAGTATGTTACAAATTTTAATTTTGGTCAAAGTTTATTAAATAGTCCTTTTGTTTTAATTTTTAGGTTTTCACTTTTTTTGAGTAATTTTCAGCATTTTAATTCACCTAATGATTTCTTGTATTTTTATTTATATCCTAAGTTATACAAAATCAGGAGAGAAGATGAAAATTCGTGCAAGTGATACTAGGATGGAAATCTCACCCTTGTATCTAGATGATGCATGCTCAGTTAGAAGACTTACATCACTTATCAACTCTCTCTCCATACGGGATGCAAGACAAGGAATTTAAATCTATACTAAATGGACTATAATCCAATGAAATTGCCCTAAGCAAGAGTTGTTATTATCATGAAGAACACAATAAGTTTGATCAAAGTCCGTATGTAGAACTATAGGTGCATGTAGATATTAGATGTTTGGACCTATATTACTCGATCGAGCAGTTCCAAAAATCCAAGGGCTCATTCACATAAAACAAAGAAAATAAAGGTAGAAAAATATAAATGCAGAAATCAAATAAAACAAGTGTAAATAGGGATAATAAAAGGTAGAAAGTGAATAAAACACGTGAAAATCGAGTGGGACCTCAAGTAAATAGACACTTACTAAAATAGGCCTGTGAGAGTTTGAGCGTCAAAAAATTTAAGGTAACTTTATTACTAAAAAATTATTAATTGTCTCTCTCTCACAAAATAAAGATAAAAATGCTACACTAAACTATGATGCTTCTTCTTTGTCTCTCTATATCTTCCTTGCTCTCTCCTACCAGCTTGTGAAGAAAGAGCCGGTCTCTGCCAAGATTGGACACCTCAACTTCCTAGAAAGTCGTCCTCACATAGAGGGCCCTCATAAAAAATTCAACAAAGAAAATGGTCACAAGAAGATAAACAATTATTTATAAAAGGAATAAAAGACAATAAAATATGGATAATATGCATAAAAACCCTATCCTATGTTGCTCCCCATCAGCAATATCATTTGTTCATTTGGTTGGATGACGTACCTAGCCTCTGGTCTTGGGAGGCATATGGTATCCAACAGACTGGATCCAGCAATCACTGTATCAGTGCCTCTCTCGGCTTTCGGTACTCAAACAACCAACAAAGACAACAATCAACTCATAATAATGTTAAAAAATAAAGCAATGTTGGGTGACATTTGTTATAGCCTATATAAAGATATGTATAGACAACAAGCTTAGGAGTCGAACCACTAAGAGAATATCACAGATAAGTATAATTAATATCAATTTATGAGAATAAACAAAAATTATATTTTGTACTTTTATTTTTTTTTGTGAGGTTTTAATCATATATTTTTATGGATTTTTATTTTTATATTTTTCATGTTTCTAATTTTATAAAATTTTATTTCATTTATAATTTTTCAATTTTTATCTTCTTTTTCTTTTTAAAGATATAATATGTATCTATATATATGAAAATAAAAATATATAGATAATATATAAAATATATAATAAATACATATATAAATAGAGAAAAATACATAATAGATCTTTTTATTTTTTAAAGGTTTTAAATACATGTTAGTATTCATATTTAATACTAGAACTAATAATATGTATCAATGTATTATAATATGTATATAGTATATATAAGATTCTTTGTTTTTTTAAATATACCATATATAATTAAAATTTACAAAATAAAATGTTGTTAAATTTTCTTAAATTTTCTCTATTTTTGAGTTTTTTGATACATTTTGTGAATTTTTATCTATTTCTAATTGATTAAATATACAAAACAGTGACTACAATATATAGGTTGAATTATTTTGGGTTTTAAAATTAGATAAATAGTCTATGAATTCCTAAACCTATTTTTAATATGTATTCTATAATCATAATAAAAATAAGAAATATAAATAAATATTTTTGGATTTTTGTAAATTATTATTGATTTTTATAAAGTTTTTAGGGTTTTTCATTTTTTAATGTTTTTTATATTTTTTGGTCTGGAGTTATAATATATAGTAATATATACATTGTAGGTTTTTTGGAATTTTTAAGGTGGTTTCATAATTTTATTAATTTTTATATCTAAACATGAAATAAATAGTTCCTATTCTACATTTTAAAAAATGTAAAAATGTAGGTAAATGCCAAAATAAAATTAAGGTGTGAATGAGCAATATATCAGGCACCTACAATAATCTTTTCAAGACTTAACAAGCAAAAGAGCTATTTAATAAAAATAAGAAGACAATAAATAATTTATAATTATGGCAGGTGCATATTTGTAATAAAAATTAAATACAAGGGTCTTCATGCAAATATACCAGAAATTTTGCACTTATTTTACAATTCAATGGACTAAATATAAATAAAGGAACCCGGAAGGGCTTCCTTGCAATTTACATGCCTCGTGTGGAACGCCACGTGAGGTGACTTTATATATATCTATTTGTAATATTTAATAAACACAAGGGGTCCACTACAATTTTTTACAAAATTTTTTGAATGTTAATAAATACAAGACTTAACTTAAAATATAAAAAGTGATGGGGGCTCGATGAAATTTACCCATTAAAAGTGTAGATCGGGCGTTTCTCCTTGCACCACGTGGCTTTATCATCGACAAAGGAGCATCTTCGTTTCATACGAAATGAGCGTACCAGAATAAATATGGGATGCACCGATGATCTGATGGTTGGGAGGCCAACTGGAAAACGGAGAAGAAGGTCTTCTTCCCCGATCTTTGATCATCAGATTCTTCATCCTTCGGTCTCCTCCTTCATCGACAATGGTCCCTTTCACTTCTTATGACAAATCTACACATGCAGGAGTGTCTAGTTGGGTTTGGGCCTCATATAAGGGAGCCTGGAGCTCGATGCTACCAACGGTCTGAGATAAGCTTCGAAATTGGGCTCCATGTGTTGTTGGAAGCTCGTTCCTGCACAAAAAGAAATATTACAATGGGAGGGTCATGCTCGACCCTCCCCTAAAGGTAGTAGCGAGGTGGATGATGTGGGAAGATGAGGTCCAACAAAAGGTAATGGGAGGGAGCTTGGATTCTCATATTTTTACAGAATCTGATGTGAAAAAGATGGGCAAAATGTGGAGAACACGAGTGGGGATAAAGTGAAGGTGATTGCAGGTCGGATTATAGTCGAAGATATAATGAATTAGGCCTAGAATTTGAAGCTCCATCCACCAAAGATTCCTAAATTACACTAAGTTAAAGACTAGCTGCTGAAATTAAAAGCTATATTATGGTGCTAGAAGAAAGCTATGCTAGAAAAGTAAAAGAAACAGCTTATACCTGATGGAATTAAGGAGACGGAAGAACCTCCGCCGAATCTGGGAAGTTGGTAGTGGTGGACCGACTCCTCACCGCTCTTATCCTCATCGATAGGCTTGGGAGCTCCGTTGTCACCTGAGTTGTGACGCAAGGGGATCCTATGGGGTTACAGATGGTAAAGGAAGGATAAAAGAGGGGAAGGTCATTGGTCGTCCTTATTTATAGGTATGGTGAGGGGTAAAAATGTGGTGAAGATTGCGTGCAAGAGGGAGAGGGTTGGTGGAAGCTATGGTGTGGGCGAAAGTGCGAGACCATAGGTCTAGTGATTGGGTGGAGCTCGAGGAGCAATGTTGCATTGAGGTGGAGTGGAAAATGGGTATAAATCAGAGGTCTCGTGACCTCTAACTCAAATGGGGATGGAGCAAGGATTGTTGACCATGTGGTCAACATCCACAATGCCCATGTTGGTCCATGTGGATCAAGCATGAAAAAGATGGGATAAAATCCCTTGTTAATTATATTTAAAATAGTAAATGAAATATTTCTTTATTGGTCAAAATATAGATTTTTTATTATTTTATGCAGTATTTTTAGGTATTTTTATTTAATTTTATAAGGTTTTTATTAGGTGCTCATATTTACATATATATATATATAGGTTAATATAATTGTATTTAGAGTATTTTATTTTGTTATGTATTTTATATTTTATTATTTTTTAAATAATTTAAATATTTTTTGTTTGTTTAATTACATAATAACATATTTGTTGTATTTTTGATTTTATCTATTTTCTTAAATAAATTTGCACATTAGTTTATTTATAAGTTATAACATATTATTTATTTTAATGAATTTTTAATGGTTTTATTCTAAATTTATTATTGCAATGTGTTTTGAACAATATTCATAATTATATAAAAAATAAAGAAGATAAAAATATGAATAATGAATATAATGATATTATATACATGTATACATTACAATAGGGATCCAAAAGTCAACTTTTGCATCTCACTTCCAAATTAAATGAAGCCACTTTCAGTAAATGAATAATTAAGTTTTATGAATAATGAAGTTGAGTTGGTCAATTTTGAGTATGTATGGAGGAGATACATGTTCAGAATTTTTCTTTGCGGTCTTTTGTTATGTGTGTCCCAAGTGCACTATGTATAATTTTAATGTGAAATGAATTATGTATTTTTATATTTATGTACAAGTTTCATGTTGAGGTTTTATTGATTTGCGGTATAAATACTAAAGAATAAAATAGGTCCTAAAAGTTATATATTGATGAATGGAACTAGGGCTTCTGAGATGTATTATATACATTTTGTCTGTCCTATCTCCCCCTACTTTATTCCTTATCAAACAAGTCATCATGATGATCGGGTCTTAGGGTATAGGTCACTCAGTGTCTTTGACACTTCATCCTTTTTCTTTTCTTTCCTTCATATTTTGGTACTAAATACATATATTTATATTGTATTTTGAGTGTTATTTTGCATGAATTAATGTTATATACATGCATTTAGCTAGATATTTATGACCAACATGAAAGAATAAATGTGATGAAATGAAGATTCATCAATAAGATGCATCAACAACATTAGATGTGATTACTATTTACTTAGGATATGCAAGTTTGTAGTAGAACTTCACATAGTCATTGGTAACAGAGTGTCTAATCAACTTGCATGATTATTTGAATAAATAGTAAATGATTAGCACATGAGTGTGGTTTTAAGAGTTGTACATGAATGGCTCTAAGGGTTAGTGAGAGACTGTTGGACTTGCAAGCCCTTAGCAATCCATTAATATCATAGAAGTTTTTTATATCTGATTTGAATTTTTATGTTTCCACTTACTTAAGCTCCCTTTTTACAATTAGGGTTATGTACCATGGCTATGCCACATTGTTAATACGACACAACTGACTTCATCATGTGATATTCAAGATTGATCTCTAGTATAAGAAAGAGATTGAAATCGATCTCTAAAGGCCAATCTCCAACCTACCTATTAATGGAGGTCCTCGACATGGGAATTAAGATTCATAGGTCATGGAGTAGTCAAGTCAAAGTGTTGAGCAAATAGTCAACGGATTGACCTAAAAAGTCAAAATATTAACTCCAAGTCATGTTATGACACAATGATCAAACATTGACCAAAAGTTAAAATATTGACTAAACATCAAAATGTTGACCAAAAAGTCAAAATATTGACTATTGGGTCAACGTGTTGACTTGACGAGGTCGAGATAAATTAAGACTTCAATTATAACTATCGCGTATAGTTATGCATCTATATGTCCAAGTATGTATATTAAATAGATATACATCTATATGTCTAAGTATGTGTATTAGATAAACCATTAGGTTGAAAACCTAACCATGGTCCATATACTGACACATTGGTGTACATATTACATCACATGAGGTGTAGATCTCTCAAAGAGACCATACAGGTTCATACTTGAGGACTGGGAGATAGAGCTTACTCATGAGATATTTGGGGTCAAATAGAATTCCATGCATGTCCATCCTATTTATGAAATAAGGCATGAATTTGAAATATTAATATACACTTCTTCAAAGTATATAATTGATACTATTGCCCAATTATCTATTGAGAAATCTTCCGAAATACCTTGGAAGGAGATATTCAAACAAAGGTTAGCTCTGGTTGTACCAAAGTCTTCCAATATGTATGATGATCGAGTATTGGGAATATTTTGTATTGATGTGATCCTATCATATATTGTGACACTTTCATTCCAAGAGGATGATGAAACTAGTTGAAGTTTAGTAACTCCATTTTACTTATTAATATGAGAATTAATTGGATTCAGCCTCACCTCCTAGAATCCAGTTGTAATTCAAATGTCCAATTCTAGGTCCAAGTGTTGGAAATAGAAATGGAAATGGAGATGGATTCACAGCCAAACTCATTCATGGTTTGGGTAATGATTAGAAATGGAAATGGAAGTTGACCTCATCAGTGTGGTCCATTTCTGAGCTCAAATGAGCTAGAAATAGAGTGTGATGCATTTCCAAGAAAAAGTTATAAATAGAGAAATTTTATGGATATCCAAGTGTCAAGTCACTGTACAAAATAATATAATCTTCTTGACATTACCTACAAGTATCTGTTAAAGGTACTCATGAGTCCTAATTGGATTAGGACTCATACATTATGATATAAATATCATGATAATAAGTGTTATTACCTGGATGAGATTCACTTTTTTTCTCATTAACTAATATAAATAATAATTTATATTAATTAATATTTATATAAATAGGATTGATGAGTAGCCATTCATCTACCTTTATTCTTACATTTTGTATTTAAATCCCTAACAAAACACCTGTAAATATAACTAATTTTTGTAAATTAACATTCAACATTCATATGTAATTAGTCTGTAAATATTGTATAAATACCCAAATTTAAATTTATAATAAAAGAATAAAGAAAAAGGTAAATAAATGAAGTATCACATTACTGAATGATCCTAACCCCGAGACCAACTCAATATTGACTTAATCGATAAGGAGTAAAGTCAGAGAGATAAGGACCAAAACTATATATAAAACCCTAATTATGCATATTGTAAATACCCATTTTTACAATAATTCTTTCTTTATTATACATACCTTCAATAATAAAGATTTCAACATAAAACTTGTACATATAAATATATATAAATTTATAAAAATAATTGTCAATAAAAATCACATACAACGCAACTAGGACACCTAGATTAAAAAATCACAAATCGAACTTCACATATCAATATCTTCTCCGTCTGAACTCAAAATTCACCAAACTCATTTTCATTGTACTCCAACCTAAATTATCTATCTAATAAAGGTGATTTCATTAAAAATGGAGTTAAGATACAAAACCCAACTTTCTGGGCTACTATTATACTGTGTATATGTATATAATATTAATACATTTTATTCTTCGTATTTTTACTCTCCTTAGATTTCTAAAAAAGTTGTATATATTATTTAACATAAATACACAATAAAACTATAAAAAATATTAATATGAATAATACATTAAAATATATAGGTATATTATACCTATAATGTACACATATGTATTAATTTATATATGTTAATAAAATTAGAAACAAATATATAAATATGTATTTAATTATATTATACATATATAAAATATGTAAATAGGATAATAATTATAAAAATATAAAATAAAAATAAAATACACTAAACACAAGTAAATATACCCATATTTATACATGTAAAAATTAATACCTAATAAATTAAATTGTAAAAATAAGTAAAAATCACAGTTGAAAATAATATTTTTTATTTTTAATTAATAAAATCATTTATTATTTATTATTGAATTAATAAGGAATTTAATTCCTATTTTATCTTAACTTGGTTCACGTGGACCAAGCTGGAGCCAGGGAAAGTTGACCCACGGGTCAATTGTCCTTTCTCCTCTCTGACTCTGTCAGAACATGAGAGCAACCCACTTTTCTAGTTTTCTACTCTTAATCCATGTATCCATATCCCTCAAGCTCCTCACATCTCTATAACTCCAATGTTCCTATTCCACGCCCTACTCTTAGCCCTCACCTACCTCCATCGCCCTTCACACCATCTTCTTCACAATATGACCATTTCTGTGTATATAAATAAAAACCTTTGCCTCCCTTTTTTTTTATTTTAATCCAATTTTATCCTTCTGTAACCCCAATCTAGATCCGAGTGTGACTCTTGGTGAAAACAACGAGGTCCTCCTGGTGTCGACATGAACAAATGTAGATAGAGGAAGTTGATCCACCTCATCGTGCTCCAGCTTCGGTGAAGTTCTGATCCTTTGTCCCTAAGACCAGATACGAGCTAAGTTAATTAGGCTTTCACTTGCATTTTCATTCCATAGTTTAATTTCACACGTAATTTCAGTAAATTCATCTTAGTTTTAAGCTTAAATCCTCGAATCATAGTTTGTCGGAGCACTAGGCTCTTGCTACTGATCTATGTTTCTCCTTTATCTGTCTCAACCACCCAACGCACCATTTACCTCCCCCCTTGATTCTTTATTATTTTCCTCCATCTAGATTAACCTGATTAATCTTCAATCAACGAATCTAAGTTCCTATTCCATCGCTTGTCAAAGCTCTCCACCTCACCTCATCCTTTATGTGTTTCAGCTTTAGAACGGGTCGTGGAGATAGAACTCAAGCCCCTTAGTGATTTTGTGAAGGAGATAGGATCATTGGACCCACCCAGAGCTCGATTTGACCGAAGAACATCAAGCCCATGTCATATGACCAGAACACCACTCTAGGCCTCCTTCGACAAGGCTTGGACCTTCTTAAGTGCACATGTAGGTGCGGGAGACTTCCAAGAAGCCGCTGGTCTATTTTCGTGTGGATGGATCATGACAAAGGGAGGAGATATTGAAGATCAAAGCTCGTCGAGTAAGAAATTGTTCCCGTTCTTCCATATAACTGCCTAGATGTCCGATCAAACATCGGGCACAGATCTTAATCTGGGCCCTTCATTCCAGGAGAAGTGGTACTCCATGCCAGTCGTTCATCATAAGTGGCGCATATGTGGTGCCACCAGAGCCGTTCAATCAGACAACACATGCCTCATACACGGAGCCAAAGGTATATTGCACTAACACCCTCGTGCCTTTTGTATTTATAACTAGTCTTGTAAATAAAATATCATGTGTAATATTCTCTATATAAATTGCAAGTAGGGACTTGAACTTCTTGAATATTACATATAAGTCCTTCGCATCACATGTTGCAACATGTGAGGTGCGGTGAATATTGCATGCAGACGCTCAAACATCATGTATGTGTTATTAAAAGCATTCGTATTTTAATCAAATTACATTCTGATATGTAACTATTTTATTTCTTGTTTTTTTTTCAATATAAATATTTTAATTGCTCTAAAAATTGTAAGAAAATTATGTTGAATGCATGGACTTGTGCTTGAGCTTGCATACTTTTATTTTGGCATTTTGACATATTTTCCTATTTACTAAAAATCCAAAACATGCATTTTCTTCATGTATAAATATAAAAACCAAAAAAATATAAAAACTCCTGCAAGAATATAAAAATTATATTATCTATAGTATATTTTAGTCTACCACATAACTACAAATAACTAGAAAAATATAAAACTCAAAAATATTAAACAATAAAAACAATATAAAAATTAGAAAAAAAATTTAAAAAAAATCCAAAAATGTATATTTCTATTTTTTATTTGCCATATTATATATAAAATATATTAAAAATAATTTTGAGAAAATTTTAAAATTATTTCCATTTATCAAACTTAAAACAATATCAAGTATTTAATTTGTACAACGTTTTGCTATGTTGATTACTTTAAAAACTCCTAAAATTAAAAAAATCTATTCAAATTATCAAAAATAGATGAAAAATATAAAAATCGTAAAAACATTTTATTTTCTAAAATTTAAATATATATATATATATAGATCAATTTATAAATATAAATATACATATTATACTTGTTATTTATATGTTACTTATAATATATATATTATCTATAATTATATTTTTCTTTAAAAATAAAAAGAAATGAAAATTATGTGAAATTAAAAATAAAATAGAAAATCATAAATATAAAAAATAAAAATATATATAATAAATTAATATGATAAAAAAACTAAATATAATTTAAAACCCACATAAAAATAAGAAAAAATAAGAAAAATACAAAAATTATTATTATTATTAATTAGGGATAATTCTTAATAACTAACCTACTCTTGTTTGCTTCATGTGTTCGACCTCTACATTTCTTACAACTATACACATTTATTATAGAGTTATAATAAATTTAAATCACTTCACATTTATCGTTTTATTTATCTGTGGGTCAATTGTTGATTGATCTAGCAGTTGGTCGATACATCAATTAGGATCCCAGCCTTGTTAGGGACTCTAGATCAACCGCTAGTCAACAAGATTCATATACTATTTCAAGACATATAAAAATATCTCAAGGTGGATGTCCACATTGGAGCCCACCATGAGAGTCTTATTTATTGTAGCCTCTCTCTTAATTTGTATTTATATATTGATGATTGAATTGACTAAAATTGTTAGCCAACCTATTATGGGATTAGGACTCGTACATGCCAATCAAGAGAAGAGAGAGTGTTGCTAATGTCCACAAATAAGGATTATGACTCTTCATTGGACATCCACACAATATTATTTAAGATAGGGCTTGGTCTCTCTCTTGAAAACAATTATTCTACAACTATTTCCTTTTATTCCAAGAGAGTCACATTGCCTTGGGAGTTGAGAGAAGAGAGACTACACAACTCTCTCCTTAGTCGTCTCCTTCTTTCCAAGATTCCTTTGATGTTTACATCAAATTAGTGAGAGACAATACGAACGATTGTCGAGCCTATGAGAGAAGCTCTGTCGGATTGGACTCCATTTGGGAGGTCTCTTCATTTAGAGACCCACACTTCATTAGAGGACTCCATTTGGGAGGTCTCTTCATTTAGAGACCCACACCTAATTGTTTATGCAATTTTTTTGCTTCTTTCTGTGTTTTCGTGATGTACGAATTGAGAACTCTTTCAATACTTACAACTATATCCACCATAAGTGTCCCATCAAATCCTTTCAATGAATCTAAGAACACCATACCTTAACAGGCTCATCAAATCCTTTCAATGAATCTAAGGACACCATAAATTAACATTCTTCGCTGTAGTTGTTTACATTTGAGCACAATGACACATTAACACTTAAAATTGAATGATGTGAATTGGTCATATGTATCTACTCATTACATTAATTAATTAAAATTAACCTATCAAGAACACATATGTAAATACTTAATAATTAGCATTTTTATGCAAATAAGTCAATAACATGACAATAATAAAACAAATAACAACGAAAATCATGCAATAAATTGAATCATGTATGTTTTAAAAATAAAAAAATCAGAATCACTGCATATGAAAATCTAATGCTTTTTCCTAGTAAAACAAAGCTAATGAAATAGTTTATAATAAAAACAATTATATTTAAATAAAATAGATATATTCGATTTGAAAATATAAATACAATTCACATAGTAGAGAAATGAAAATATAAAAAAATTGCATATGTATAAATATGTATAGAATATTATGAATTGTCATTAAATTTTATAAATAATAAAATTTAATAAAAACATACATGCATACAAACATGCATGTACTTGAACACTCATGCACATATGCATATTCATACGAGATTGTTCCAAATTTAATTCGCTACAACTTTTTATGGCAAAATCTTCTCCCACTTAAGTAAGGTCAGCTACATGGATTCTTGCTCAAATCCATGTGAAAGGTCATACTATTTTTCTACCCTGATTGTTGGCTACCTAACACAACCCCCATAACGGAAGATTCGAACTCTTGTCTTTTGGGTGATAGGCACACCGCACTACCACCAGACCATTGAAGTGTTTCATCCCTAGTCTCTGCCACTTTTTATATATGCAAAATATCCTAATTGATTTAGAACACACCACTTCTTCCATAGAAAACATTGTATAGACTTGCATATAGAATGAATACTTGGAATAATTTCAGATGTGGTAAAAGTTTGAACTCATTTTATAGTGTGGTTCTCAATTGAGAAAGTGTTTGCATATTCTTTCATAATCATTTTTCTTGATTTTGGTCTCAGACGAAAGTTCTTCCAACCGTTTATCAAATCAAGAACTTGTCATGATCATAATAAATCATATGATAGATCAAATTCCAAATCAAAAGACTAAGGTATTCATGGGTTCTTATGAAGTTGCCATTACCTAGATTTAACTTCCACCCTTGATCTCTTAGATGACTCTATTAAAAGATACATAATACTTTATAATACATCTCTAGTCACTGTATTATTTTAAGTAGATAATCCAGCTTGGTCATCTTTTTCATTGAGACTTTGATCTCATGTTGACTTTTGCATGTAACCACATTGTTGATTGAAACCTCTTCTCCAGCTTCCTCTGGTTACTCTTGTCAATACTAACCATTCCTGGACAACTGAATTAGTCTTCAAGATCCATTTATACATGAAGTAACACTCCTCGCTAGTTGGATACGGATGTCATATGCATCTAACTTGTCACAATAGCCTTCAATATTGGAAAACACATCTTACTTTGTGAAAATGTATGCAGGATACATATTGACCTTCAAATATGATAAATATAACGTATTATAATCAATTTTTACTCAAATAAAGAACCTACCCAATTCCATATGCTTTCTATGATTAAGGACTATATTATAAACAAGTTGATGGTGAATTTATTATGACAATATATCATCATAAAAATTGTTATTTGACCTATTACAATATAAAAGAAATTTTAGCTCGAGCATTTTTAATAACAAGCAATACTACGTATCTAACATGTATTATTACTTAATCTAGCAATTATACATTACTTATTCTTCTAAGTAATTGGATTTTCATCAAGATATTAATAGTAAAGAGGTGATCATCTTTCACCTTTGGACCTAATCTAATCAACATTAAAATATCCATCAACATTGATGATATCATCATTAGAGTATTGAAATCTATTTTTGAGATATGTTTTCGATAAGCATAAAATTCATTGTATATTTAAAATAATAATATTTAGGGGTGATAATTAAATTAAATTGTTTGAGTATGATTAAGATTTGTTCACTAAAATTCTAAAAATGATAATTGGATATAAAATGAACTAAATATAGATTAAACATGTGGATTAGATTATTGAATGAGTTAAATTTTAATTAACCTGAATTTCTTCAATAATAAATCCTTTATTTCAATATGTATACATACATACAAACAAACACACATAGATAAACACACACACACAATATCCACACACATGTTAACTCTTTGTTTCTTACTCTCTTATTCCTCTTGTTGATTTTAAATAAGAGACACACATATTACAAGTCCTTTATTCGTATATTTGTTTAACTTATAGACTAATAGTTTAATCCAGTTATTTAGAACGCAAACCTTCAAGACTTCTACGCAAAAGCTTATGTATTTCTTATGGTATCAACTTGAATTTTTATCTTATGTAATTTTTTGATGTAATATTGTTATAACATTTAAATATAAAAACTTACCAAATCAAGAAATACTAAAAAAATTGTTGTATTGATCGACCAACCAATAATGAAAGTTTCATAAGTGGACTGGTGGAGGCTACTATGAGAGAAAAGATATTCATTCTAAGAAAATTTGATTTGGAACTTACCAACTTGATCGATCATCCCTAATCAACATTTATAGTTTGATTATCAATCAATTCCAGTTTACTTATCACATGACTGACCATGTCTTGTAACGTCCCGGGCTTAGGTCCTCGATCCGTTTCGAGAGAAACTAGCCCTGACAACTTGTTGGGTTCGGACCCAAATTAGACCCGTTGACAACCACCCAAAATGCTCAAGCCCAAGTTGTCAAGTAGTAATCCTCACCACTTATAAACCACACCCATACTTCGTGAGTTTTAGGTATGGCACTATGTTTGGGATTGGGGTGTTACAACCTCCGCCACTTATATTCGCAATGTCCTCATTGCGACATGGCACATCACTTATTCCCAGTGACGGCTGCATACTCCGGGTAGCATTTTCCTCCAACCTCTTTGTAGGGCGGCTCCACCTCTCAGGTAGCCCTTGCCACTATCAGAGGGATATTGACTCTGATACCATTTTGTAACGGACCGGGGATCTAAGCACGTTGTGTTATAAATGGTATCAGAGCCATGTTCCCTCTGATAGTGGAAAGGGCTACCCGAAAGGTAGAGCCGCCCCTACAAAGAGGTTGGAGGAAAAGGCTAATCAGAGCATGCAACTGTCATGTCACTAGGAATAAGTGATGTGCCATGTCGCAATGAGGACGTTGCGAATATAAGTGGGAGAGGTTGTAACACCCCAACCCCAAACATAGTGCCATACCTAAAACTCACAAAGTGTGGGTATGGTTTATAAGTGGTGGGGATTACTAACTTGCGCTTAAGAATTTTGGGTGGTTGCTAACAGGTCCATCCGAGACCGTACCCAACAAGTTGTTAGGGCCAGTTTTCCTCGATAGCGGACCGGTGACCTAAGCCCGGGATGTTACATGTCTTGTCTCTGATTGATCAACCATCCTTGATCAACCACAACAACTTTTATGATCGATCAACTTTCGAATTCAAATCTCCAATGGCTACTTCAATGACTATTTCTGATCGACCAATTGAAGCAACTTGATCGATCAACTTGACCAATTGAAGCAACTTGATCGATCAACTTCACCTGATCGACCAACTCAAATACTCACTTGATTAATCAAATAAAATCTTGATGACTTCTTACAAGATATGCTTTCAACAATCAGATTTTCTTGGACCCCTATACAGACCCCTATACAAGGGATCCCATACGCAACCTTGGAAGACACACCAACTCTCACATGCTCTCCATAGCGAAGAAATTTTCCTAAGGGCTTATTATCTCTTTCTTGATCTTGGAAGTCCTTCTATTCTTTTGAGACAAAGTCAATTAGATAATTTCCCTTTGAGAAAACTCAGTTAATAGATTTTAATCGTCACCTAATCTTCTAGTTCTTCTGCAAGCCGTTAGGACTATTTTGGCAAGTGACGAGAACTCGGTGATATTATTTGTTGTGATATTTTTGCCTTATCCACATATTTCTATTATAGATATATTACTGCATGTTTGTATTATGATATATTGTGTAAATATCTCTGTTGTTGAAATGGTTAAGATATTATTGTTATACTACTTTTTATAACATTGCTTGCAGATCTTTTATGTTAGATCTAAAAGCTTGCATATTGTCTTGGAGTAAGTCAAATCTAATAACTTAGAAGGATAGGCAGAGTTCATCCAAACTTGACTTTGCATAAGTATTAGATTTGTGATGGTGACATTGGTATTCTGATCTAGAGTTGTAAAGCTAGCAACTTTGTAAATAGTTAAGATGTTACACATAAATATCTTAAGAACGGTAAAGTAGTTGTTTGGCTCGACTAATCATAAAAAATAAATTGGGATATTTTGGGTCAGAATTTTCATCAGTATGGGTTTCCACTTTAACATCATGTGCAATGTGATTCCTTGACTAGTTGGTTTGGCCTTTACTCATTTAATTTTTGCAAAATATTTTATTTTGCCATTGATACTATTATTCACCAACTCCCCTCGCAGTGGTATTATAATCTTCAATAACTCACAAGTGGTATCAAAGTGGATACTATCACAATGGAGTACAACCGCATCAACACATATGGCAACATCAACAGCCAACATCACCTTTGAAAGCCAATCCACTTTCAAGTCTACACTCTGACGAGAGCAATTACTACTTGGAGGTTTGTATACATATCATCCTATAATCTATTTATTACGATGTATGAAACGTGATCAAGACCAAATATACTAGATCTGAGCTTACAGTAGAAGCCCCCCTCTACGAAGCTGACAAGAAGAAGGCTACTTTCAATTCAAAATCCATGAATGTCATCTTTTATGCCATCAGGAAGGAAGAGTTAATACTGCTTATGATATTTGGAATAAACTTGACTTCACTTATGAATGTTCTTGCACAACAAA
This sequence comes from Ottelia alismoides, assembly GCA_037367405.1. NCBI lineage: Eukaryota > Viridiplantae > Streptophyta > Magnoliopsida > Alismatales > Hydrocharitaceae > Ottelia > Ottelia alismoides. The sequence goes on along the minus strand of JAZKJV010000834.1, from coordinate 1,307,287 downwards.
AGAAACTCGGGCCAGTTTACTTCATCAAAGATATGCACTATTCGAGATGGAAATTAGAGAGCTCATTAGATTGTTTGAGATTATCAACAGCCTTCTCAATGTTAATACGAAGTTTAAAGAAGTTAACCAAGTAAAGAATATCCTTGGTCACACCAGAGTAGATGACCACTGCTATTTGGTTAAAGAAGCAAACGATGTAACATTCTCCCATTAGACAACCTCATAGGTGAGATTTTATTTTGTGGTGTAGAGAAAAAAAACCAAAGCTAAGGGTGAGATAAAGAAAAAGAAGAGCATATTGCTGCAATCTTTAATGTCCACCTCAACAGACAATAACTATGAGGATGACTTAACCATACTGATAAGAAGGTCTAAGAAAATCCTTAGATGAGATGATCGAAAGAAGGATAGGGAGATGCTTTGCTTCAATAGAAATAGGAAGGACCACTTCAACAAGGATTGTCACTTGCTTAAGAGAAGCCAAAATTAGGATTCTAAGCAACCTGAATCACAAACTACAAGAGAACTATTTATTTATTAGGTTTGTGTTCGCAATACAATTTCAACCACAAACCCACAACATGTGGTTGCCTAATTGAAAGCGTGACCACAAAATGAAGCGACCAAATTCGTGCTCATGATTCGACCACTAGTGGTCCCAAAATTGTGGTAGCAATTATGCGACTACTTGTGCTCACATATGTTCTCTTATAGTCTGATATGTGTATCCGGTCAGAACCTCATTTCTCTTCTACCTTCAATTGATCAAACATCTCTAACCTTCTTCCCATCCCCTTTGCCTTGGCCCTCTTCCCCTTCCTGGTAAAGGTTTCTCTCCTCACTGACGAGCGCTCCCATCCTCCTCGACGAGCTTCTCCTTTGCTCCTTCGCATTCTCATTCTCCCCAGGGAGCATCTCCTCTATCTTCTCATCCTCCTCCATCTCCTCTTCCCCCTGTGATTACGGTCCATCACTAGTCGTCGTTCTCTACTATTGCCACTACCTAGTATATATCTTATCTTTGCCTACTTTATTTTATATTGTTAATTATTATTTTAGTTAATTGTTATTTTTATGTATGTTGTAATCTTCTTATGCATTAGATATGTTCGTTGAAATTCCTAAGACACGAGAACTATCAAAATGATGAAATACATAGATTCAACTATTGTACTTATGCTTTTATCTGTGTATTTTAGTAAATACCCCATTTCCACTGTTTCAATTAACATATATAATGGTTTAAAATATACATATACATTTGTATTTTATGTTCTAATCATGTATGTATGCATGTATATAGTGTTGAAGAGTGTGTCAGTTTTTATTTGTGTTTATATGTAAATAAAGTGTGTATTATCATGCATTTGTGCGTTAAGTGTATGGGTGTTATTGTTTATGAGATTTGTAGTAAATGATAATTTTTGTGTTCATGTTATTGGTGTTGTTAATTAGTCGATCTCAATATGTAATGTAAATGCTTTTGTGATGTATTGCAGTGTAAATTCCACTATTTATTTCTCATATAGGCCTAACATATAGAATGCATTTTAGGGTATTGCACAAAATCACAAAAAAATCTCATTCATAGACATGCATCCTTCCACACCGAGTGGTATGTGGCCTTGCGCAATGGGAGGAGTGTGAAAAAATTTTGAGAAGTGATGTCTCATCATGTGTTATACATTTTTTTACAGAAATGTCAGGTCCTTAGCTTTAAAAGCTAGGAAATGGCCCCTCACAACATAACACGACTCGTGATGTATGCATGTACTTAGTAAGGGTAGAATAGTTGGGACAAGCTACCAATTATCCCATATTGAATCCAAAGTATCTCAGGTGTTGTTACATTCGAATGATGTCACTTGCTCATTTTAGACTACATCTTAGAAAATTTACAAGATAATTAAACAAGTAAGTAATTTGACAAAAAATGAAAATTAATTCCATCTACATGAACATTCAAGGTTTATAAGTATGTAGATATTTAGTATTATTTCTTATGCATATATTATGATATATTCTGAAAATATCTCTCTTGGTGGCATTTTTAAGATAGTATTGTTATGCTGCTTTTCGTAACACTTTCTACAAGAACATTTGGTGTTAGATTTGAAAGTTTGCTGGTTGATCTGAGATCCTCATAGTATTACAAATCCAAGGAAGTAAAGGATAGTTAAAGTTCATCTAACCTTGACTTTGTCGTAGTGTCAGCAGTGGTGTCTTCGGTATTTTAATCCCAAGTTGTAAAGCAAGCATCCCTATAAATAGTTGAGATGTCTACGCATTAGATCAAGAATGGTAAATTAGTTACTTGGATAGGATTACAGTAAATCAAAAGTCTATATGAATTGAGTCATAATTTTTATCGTCTGGGTTTCGATGATAACATGCATTGTGATTTCTTGGTTTGTTGGCTTATTCTTTACCTATTTAACTTCTATAAAAACATTTATTCTGCTTCTGATACTGCTATTCACCTATCCCTTCCCCTAGTACTACTACAATCCTCAAGAACTCACAACATATACATAGATATAAAATCCTATTAGTCAACATTAAATTTCTTACACTGAAAAGTAGACTAAAAATATTGTCCATAAAATTTAATAAAAAGAACATATTTTTATTCTAATTCACCAACACATATTTGTTTCCTTGTTCCCTCTTTCTAACCCCAACTTTAGCTTTCCATTTTCAGGCTCCCTTGTATTGCCATGTGGCAAGTGATTGCCTCTCCTCCGTCTGATCCGTGCCTAATCTGGGTATTTTGCATTTTTAACCCAACCATTTTTGTATCTATAAAATAGTACTAAATCTTTCATTTGTCATTTAAATATTTTTGTAAATATTGCGAAAAGTCCCCCTAATTTTTGATATTTAAAATATGGTCCAAGCCACGTCACCTCATGTGATGCTTCATGTGAGTTGCATTTTTGCGGCTGGGCCCTTGGGCTTTTAGTTATTTACATCTAGTCCCAAGACTATTTTATGAAGTTATCACTTTTTAGTAATATTGCAAGTAAGCCTTGGGATTTTGTATAATTGCGTTTAGGTCCCTACCAACGTGCCTCACGTGCTTGTGCATGTAAGCTTGGCAATTTTGTGGAGATACCCCTGTGGATCTTAGATTATATAATTGTTCATGTAACTTTGTATTACAGTTATAATTTTTTGGAGAAAATTACACTTTGGCCCCTGATCTTTTTGTAATTTTCATATCTGCCCTTGCTACTAGCGTAGTTTCTCTTTGTTTATATTATTTAATTCATATATTTATATAACTCAAAAAAAATACAAAAATAGGGAAAGTTTCGTTGAACGTTGATCTTGCACACACATATTTTTACTTTGCATTTTAAAGATATTTATTATTTATAAAAAACCAAAAAGTTTCATTTTTGTCCATGTTTACAAAAGAAAAATATAAAAATTATAAAACCCTTTCTAAAAATTCCACAAAAATATATTTTATATTTACTTAAATATTTTACAACTTCAGACCAAAAATCACTAAAAAATATAAAATAAAACTCATAAAAATTGAAAAACCCCTAAAAGCTTTATAAAAATATAAAAAATCCTTAAAAAATCACAAAAATGTAATTTTTGTTTCTAAATTTTATTTGTATTATTAACTATATATTAAAATTAATTTGGAGAATTTATATTGTTTTATATTTTTAATCTCCAATTTAGTTTCGGCTATTTATTTTAAATCCTATTTTGGGTATTTTTAACTTTAAAAATATATACAAAATAGAAAAAATCTGAAAAATTACAAAAATAGTAAAATATTAAAAAAAGCCAAAAAAATATTTTATTCTCTATATTTTGACTATTTTTACCTATATATATTACCTCTCTCTTACCTGTATTGAATATATACTTTATATAGCTTTATATTTCTATTTAAAAGAAAAAGAAATTATAAAAATATAATGTACAAAAAATATAAAATCATAAAATTAAAAATCACAATACAAAAATATAAAACCAAAAATAAAATTAAAAAATTAAAATTAAAAAACCCACAAAACATAGCATATATAGACACATACATCACATTCACATTTTGTGCAATTTTTTTGCCCAATCTACCTACTTGTTTCCTATGTTTGACACTCTACACATATTTGCACATATACACATCTTTGTTTGCAGAGTTATAATAAATTTTAACTCACTTGTTTTTCAATTCTTGATTATCTGTTGTTGGTTAATTATTGTTTGAAGTAAGGTTTCATGTGAGGTCAACTCAACGACTGTTGATTCACCTTGTGAATGAACACGACCTCCGCAAAATCTGCTTCAACAAATGGCATCATTGTCGGGAAGAAACAACATATAGATTGGGATTATTTATTGATTGTGGTTATTCGTTGATTATGCTCCATTTATTTTCTTTATTTGATATAATTGTTTGAATTGTCTACCCACCCTCTCTTGTAGGAGCGCATGCACACCCACATGAGGCGGCTTTGATCGAGCAACAAAGGAGGACTTGGAGAGAATTTTGAAGGCAATTATTTGAGCATTCATTGTTGTATTTAGTTGTATAATTCAAGTGAGAGAGAGACCCTTACTATTTGTAATAATACAGGACTCTGAACTTTAGACATTTGGGCCTAATTTCCATGTGTTTGTTCACTTGGGAGCTCATTGCGGTTTTGTCAGTTTTCATCGCCTTTTTTATTTTGCTTCTCGATTTGTTTTCTTTATTTTGTGTGATTGAGCCCTTAGCTTTAGGAGTTGCTAATCGACAGAGTAGGTCCAAACACTTAATAACCTTTGCATGTACTTATATTTAATGTTTGGATCTGGTTGAAGATTAAATTGCTTCTCACTTAGTCTCAGAACCCCCGCGCCGCAAGAGTTCTCCATACAGTGCTTGTAGGACCCATTATTGTGGGCACCAAGGAGACTCCAAGACTGGACACTTCGGTTCCATTCTAAGTCATTAGAAATTATTCTTCACGATAATAGTAATTTCTTAACTTAGGGTAATTTCATCAGCTTGCATTGCATATATATAGGTTTCATTTTTGTTGAACATCTTTGCATGTAGAGTGCTAGAGGCAAGGTGAGCTTTTACGCTTTAGCATTCATCATCGTTTTTGCCACTTACATTGCTTTTCCGCCTCTCTATCTCTGATTTTGATCATCTAGGTGCTAAGTAAAATTGATTCCTCATTAGGCGTGTGCATTTCTCATTAAAAATTCCAAAAAAATGATAATCAAATAAAATTGAGACTGTTAATATTACTCGACCCTAAAATTGACTAAAAAAGAAATATTTGTCTTGAGGCAAGTAATCCCCTCATTGTCTTAGCTTTTACTTTCTCGCACACACCCTCAGGATTAGTGCCCTAATCCCATTCAACATGCTAAGTGTATGCACAACTTTTTGACTTCTCACTTAAACTCTAAAATAGATAAGATAAAAAGATCAGTCTTTTGCAGTCTCTACCAAGTTGAGTTGGTGAATTGAGGGGTTTGTATTGTGTGTGTTTCATTGTGATGGCTTTGTGTACATTCTATATCGCCTCTGTGCATTTACGCCTTTTTCTCACTACTCTTTACTTGACTATAGTGCTCTCCCGATCATTTCCTTTTGTTTCAAGATGGCCGATTGGAGCATATTTTATCTGAACTTTGCGGATCCCACGTTCACTCCACCCAGTCCACCTCCCTTTTTCCAGGAGGACTTTGCTACTGACTTTTGTACATATCGGCCTCATCCACAGATTCAGACCTTGGATTTCTACTCACCTCCACATTCACATTCCCCTTCACATCCAGCCGAAACTGATCTGTTGGAGTCACTTTTCATGATTTCCACAATTGAGACCTTGAACCAAATGATGAAGCAAATGAATTCGAGGATTGATGATCTAACTAGTTTAAATATAAGAATCAAAATGTCACCCCACTATTTGAGGATATGGATTCATTTTAGGATTTTCATGAGAGCTTGCAATCACTAAAAATACAAAAAAAATAAGAAAATTTTAAAAATACAAAATGATTCCGGGAGACCTTTGGTTGAATCAGAATGTGAGGAGAGGGTCCACTTGCCAGATCCTTTGACCACACAACCATTCACACTTTATCCCATCCCTGACCCCGAGGATGCCGCTGTACAGTCAGCTCTTGGCATTCCTCGTGTATATGATGATTCCGACTTCCTCCCTTGTATGGAGGAGGTCCAAAAATTCAAAAAAATGTTGACTCAACCCGAAGTGGTGGCCGCTATTCATGAGATCATTGATGCCCAACTTCTCCGGGCCATGACCCAATTATCTGCTCCTCATCATAAGAAAAGAAATCGGAGGAGCAAATCTGAGCATCATATCTTGACCATGGTCACTGCCCACGCCATCGCCCATCATCCTTCTTCTAGGAAAAGGAAAACGATCACACCTTCTGTGAGCTGCACTATCTCTGACCATTTATGTAATAACATTCTCCTTGATGGTGGTGCATTGATCAATATAATACCATTCTTGTTGGTACAATCTATTCATCTTGGGCCTCTCAAGAAAATCAGGACGATAGTACAATTTGATGATGGGTTAATAAAGAGGCTGAAGGGTATTCTTGAGAACGTCGTCATTCTGATTCAAGGCATGAGCTTCACGACAGACTTCATTATCTTGCCCATGGAGACCTCTACCCATATGGAGTGTCCTCCAATCATCCGGGGACAGGCCTTTCTTGCCTCTGCGAGAGCCGTTATTGATTACGGATCAGGAGAGACTCACTTCCATTCTGATGTCAGGAGTGATGTGTTGATCACCACACCTACCACTGACCAGAGACACACATCCCACAAGAGTGCACCTGTATTAGCCGACCCTGAGGCCTATGACCTTTACGTGGATATCAGAGAGATTTTATTTATGACCGATGATGAGACCCGAGAATTCCTCTCTAAGGAGGAAGACTAGAAAAGTATAGACCTAGAGTTTACTCTTCCTGTGATTGTCTATGCATTGACGACATCCGCAGGATTCACACAATTAGCACCAATGAGCGGAGGGCAGAGATGGATGAGACTAAGGCCGAATTTGATCTTGTTGCTTTTATTTAGGAATTCGAGCCTTTTGATGTGAATGACGACCCAGTTGACACTCTTGTGGATGAATATAGTTCAACTACTTCCACTGATGAGTTCATTCCTTTTAGTTTTGACCTAGATGAGACCTCACATAACGACATTGACTACACTTCTTCCGATGATGAGTTCAGTAGACTATCCCTCTTTTGAAGTTTTATTACAACCCATACTTTCTTGTCTTCTATATTCATCATCACCGGATGGGTTGGGATAAACTTCCCTCCCTAGACGAGGACAAATGTTTCCACTTGTGTGCGTCTCATACCGACAAATCCAATCCCCTCACCACTCTAACTGAGTTGAGCCAAGTGAAAGGTGCATGTGTCCAATTTAGGTCATTATCAACAAGAGTCGTGTGTGTGCTCTGAAATACTCTACATAGGCATCCAAGAATCCATTGAACCATGTCTCGTTATCCTCAAATAATTAAGTCAACTAGACCAGAAGTACCTCAATTCCAGCTCCTATAAGGTTCCTGTTATTGGTAGATTTAAGGTCCAACCAAACTCCAATCTTTGGATTTTACTTAGAATTGTTCAATTGCTAAACTAAATTCGAAAAATGTGGATGCCATGCTATGCAGAAAATATTTTTGTCGTGCAATTTTCAAATATTTTGAACTTTTTATGGATTTTTGAAAAGATGATGCATATGCAATGTTTTCAAAAAGATTTTCCAAGTGTTTTTGGTTTTTTGGTTTTGTAAATGTTTTTTTTATTTTTGAAAACAAAAGATTTTGTCTAAAAACTATGTACAAATATTTACATAGAGATGCATCTTATATTTACAAGAATAAGATTTTTAAGATTTTACAAGGGGTAAGTGCTCAATTACATATACAAAGAAATTTAATGTGATGTATATATTCCTCAAATTTATTTGAAAAAAGTTTTTCAAATACATTTGAAAAGTATAGTCCAAAATAATTTTTACAAACATTTTTACAAACATGTACACACATTTGAAAATCATTGTGTAAAGGTTGTTCAAACAGTATATATAGATTTTTCAAAATAATTTTGCAACAATTTTCCAAACATTTGAAAATCGGTTTTCTAACATTTTATTTTACACAAAGAAAATAAAATTTTCAAACCAAATAATTTTACAAAGGTTGAAAATATTTAACAAAACATTTTCCAAATAGTTTTCAAAAGATTTTTCAAAAATATTTTCAAACTATTTTTCAAACATTTTGCAACAAACATTTTCACCTGATTTATTAATTAGTAAATACAAACAGAATTTGAGGAATAATAGCATTTTTTATTAAGTGTTTTAATGAATTTTAATTGATATAATTAGCCATAATACTTATTAAAAATACGAAAAATATGAGTTATGGCTAAAGTATATACATAGTATATACGACACCCCTATACTTAGCTTGTGTTATGTCCACCTAGATCAGAGAGAAAAGAGAAGACATAACTCGTACTGAGTATAGACAAGTATAAAGAATAAATTAATGGAGAAAAGAATGAACGAATGAGAAGTTGACCATCCCCTTATACTTAGGTTCAAATAATCCTAAGTATAGCAGACTATACACAAAGCAGGGAGGGTCGATTGCCCCCCCCCCCCATACTTAGGGTAAGATATCCCTAAGTATAGAAAAGAAGAGGAGACAATAGAGGGGATCAAAGAATGAAAGAACTCAGGGCGTACACCCCCCTATACTTAGAATAAAGTATGTCCTAAGTATAGAAGACTGATAAAAAGGGGCGACACCTTTTTGAGAAGATGGAAGAAGATAGAAAAGGATGTACACCCCACTCCCCATATACTTAGGGTAAAAGAAGCCCTAAATATAGACAACAACAAAAGTGATGAAACAGAATGACGAATGAACACTCGGCTCATCTATCCCCCCTATACAAAGGACAAAGTACGTCCTAAGCAAGGCCCACGAATGAGAATTGGGTGGATGAGCAATATGGTAGAGGGACAAAGGGACAAGAATGCGAATGTACAACAGGATGGATATATAGAGGATCAAGAAGGTTGAAAGCAAACCTTCTTGTAAGATCGTTGAGGAATAGATTTGATCTGGTGCAAGTCGACATCGGGGTGCTCAGACAACACGAACCTATCAGGGTCGACATGGTGAAGGTCCTCAGTAGTCCTAGGGTGTGAAGGCACATACGGGTCAGTGGAAGTAGTCTGGCTAGGTCTGGTCTTGGGAGTCTCATTGATATCAAAGTGAAATGGGACGTCTCAAGAGGAAAAACTCCTTATGTAAATGTTGTTGTAAATAGTATTCCAAAAAAAAGAAGAGAAAAAAATCAAAAAGCAAAAACTCCAAAGAAATTGACAGACCTGTTTAAAAATAAAACACCTGCAGGAGTGTTTATATTTTTATAGTCAATAAGCAAGCTTGAGCTTCAAAGTCAAAGCATGTGAGCATGCGGCTGGATGACTTGACTACATTGATCTTGCTTCCTAGGATAGGTAGCTACACTGGCTACCGTCCATTCTTCTCTAAACCCCCTCCTCTTGAGCTGGTCGTCACTTGAACTTAGAAGAGAATACCCCGCTTCTCGAGGAAGGAGTTATTGGATTGGGGAATCATTAGGTTGTCATGCTAGAGAAGTCAGTCTCTTTGTCATTTCAGTTGAGGAGAACAACCATCACTTATACTGTACGAGTCAGATTCATAGTCGTAAGGGTTTGCATATGAGTTGAAACATTCTGACTTGTCTGTTGAGGATACTTGAGCAGATTTTTGGTATTCTTGAAGGATGTTGGATTTCAAAACCGATTCCATTAAGGTTCTGCTCGGACTTAAATTCCAAAAGTACCGACTCAAGCTCCAAACTTTATTTTATGAAGAAAGTTTGATAATTAAACTTAATCCACCTTCTTTTTCTTTTTCTTTTCTACACTTATTGCATAGGTGTTTACGAGGGACTAGCAAATGCAAGTATAGGGGGATGATGAATCTTTGTTTCATCATCTTCATTCTATCATTTTGACCTTAAAAATCATATTAAATGCGTGTAAATACCCTTAATTTAGATATTTTAACATTCATGCATTTATGTGTAAATAGTGTATAAGAATACGGTTTTTAAAGACAAAATTATAGAATAAAGAAATGAAAAGAAAAGGAATAAAATATTGAAAATATTTTATGACTCTAAACCCTGAGACCGAGGCATCTCGATGACTAGGTCGATAAGGAATAAAGTATGGGGGAGATAAGGGTCAAAATCCAATAAAAATCCCTTTTATTTAATTCATTTTCTATCATTTTAGAGACCTATTTTTAATTCCACTTTTTACAATTCAAATAAATAAACTTTGATCATAAAAATTGTAGATAATTAAATATTGTAAGATACAAAATTTATTTCATACAAAAATAATGTATAGATAAAAAGATACGATCTCAATAAATTTCTAAAACCTCAACTTCCCAGACCCATATCTCTCAAATAAAAACTCAAAATATATCAAAATCGCCTTTAATTTATATAACTTTTAATAAGCTATTTAATGAAGGTGGTTTCATATTTTTAGAGTTACGGTGTGAAAGTTAGGTTTTGGATCCCTATTATATACTTATACTGATTAAAATATTTATTTTATTCATTATTCATTATTTTATAATTTTATATCTTAATAATTTTATAAATATTAGTTATAATATATGTGCATATTGAAACATGAATAAAACACTAAAGAAAACATTAAATAAAATATTTGTATAAAATAAATAGATGAATTGCTTATATCTATACCTATAAAATTAATACATATATTTATTTAATTGTATATATCATAGTAGAAAAAGAAAATAGAAATATATTTAGTGTATAAAATTAAGTTGTAAATATATAAAATAATAAAACTAATTAATAAAATTAAAAATATAGAATAAAAATATTTATAATATATAGACAAATATACCTATATAAAATCTTCAAAAAGTAATTTGTAATTACAAACGTTGGAAAATAAATAAAAACACAATAAAAAATTCAAAAAATAATAAATATCTTTAATTTAAAACCTAAAATTAATAAAATCATCTATTATTTTTAATTAAATTTACAAATTTTATTGAATTTTTGTCTTTTTGCGGTTGACGTGGCCCAATCAGGCCACTCCATTCGTTGACCCGGGGGTCAACTCCATGACCCCAGGTATGCTCCTGTCAGAACGTCGCTTCGCCTCGATTTCTCTGATTTTTGGAGGTCGCATCTTGCACCTTTTCGCAATGGTTTCTTCATATCTTTTCTTCCTCGATCAATGAGCATACACGCCCTTGTGTTTTCTCGATCTTCGGATCGCTGCAACACGAGATATGCCTCGATCTTTGGAGCTATTCACCAACTCCATCCGTTGTATATAGACCAAAACCCAACCTTCTCCCATTTTTTTGAGTCTCTTTTGTCCTTTCTCTTTCTTCCTTCTTGCGCTCAAATGGCCGAGGATAGTGACAACATCCTCATCATGCATCTAGATTGACGGAGGAGGACTTAGGCGAGCTCCACATCTCCGGCGCTGACCTCACCGTCGAGGTTTTACCTCTGGCTTTCCTGCAATTGAGGTCTGCATTTTCTCTTCGTTTTCTTGCATTTTAAGCTTTCCCATACCCTTAGCATCCTTCTCGCCTTTTCCCCTTGGCATTTATCCATTCAATCATCCAAGATCGCCCCTCGGCGGAGCTCGCTCTGGTGAAATCCCCTTTTGTTGTCCCTCGCCTTCATCACTCTGCTACAGGGTCGCGACACTTTGCCCTCGGCCCTATAGCCCTTCTTTGCAGGTCCTATACTACACCGAGCCACCTGGAGCTATTTTACCCCCTGCCGGAGGTATCTGAAGGTTTGTGGCTCCGTCGCCCTCGTTGACGTACTGCAGCACCCCTCCGATCATTTTGAGGCTTCTAGCATCCAGAGAAGACCTGCAGGATCTTTCGTGACGATTTTGGAGCTTCACGGAGTGTCGGAGGAGGGGGATCGGAGGCGAGGAAGGTCGTCGTCGCTTGCATTCTTCCATTTCTTCCCGATCGCTTCTCCGTCATCGAATCAACCTCATTTACCCAGGTCTAAAGCCATTGTCGGATCATGTCATGCAGCATTGTCAAATCATACTGGATCTTCTGATCATGGTCGTCGATCCGCGAACCGGTATCTTGCTCCCATGTGCTGCCATGTGGCTAGTGATTGCCTCTCCTCCATCCGATCCATGCCTAGTCTAGGTATTTTGTATTTTTAACCCAATGATTTTTCTATTTGTAAAATAGTACTAAATCTTTCATCTACCGTTTAAATATTTTTGTAAATATTGTGAAAAGTCCCCCTAACTTTTGATATTTACAATCTGGTCCGAGTCACGTCACCTCACGCGGCGCTTCACGTGAGTTGGAATTTTTACACCTAGGCCCTTGGGCTTTTAGTTTTTGTGTTTAATCCCAGGACTATTTTATGAAGTTATCACTTTTTGGTAATATTGCAAGTAAGCCCCTGGTTTTTTATATAATTGTGTTCAGGTCCCTACCAGCATGGCTCATGTGCATGTGCAAGTGAGCTTGGCAATTTTGCAAAGATACCCCTATAGGTCTTAGATTTTTTAATTGGTCATGTAACTTTTTATTTCAACTATAATATTTTGGTGAAAATTACACGTTGGCCTCTAATCTTTCTGCTATTTGCATAAATGCCCTTGTTAGTAGTGTAGTTTTTCTTTGTTTCAAGTATTTAATTGATACATCTATATAACTCGAAAAAAAATCACAAAATAGGCATAGTTTTTTGAGCATTGATCTTGCATGTACATATTTTTACTTTGCATTTTTAAGCTATTATTATTTATAAATATCAAAAAGTGTCATTTCTATCCCTGTTTGCAAAAGCAAAATACATGAAAAATATAAAACCCTTTTGAAAAATTCCAAAATATAGATTTTATATTGATTTAAGTCTTTTATAACTTCAGACCAGAAATCACTAAAACATATAAAAGAAAACTCATAAAAATTGAAAACCCCTAAAACCTATATAAAAATATATAAAAAATCCTTAAAAATCACAAAAATATAATTTCTGTTTCTGAATTTTTTTTATTATTATTACTATATATATTAAAATTAATTTGGAGAATTTTTGACACTATTTTATATTTTTAATCTCTAATTTAGTTTTGGGTATTTGTTTAAAACCTGTATTGGGTATTTTTGGCTTTAAAACTATATAAAATTTAGTAAAAATTCTGGAAATATCATAAAAACAGTAAAATATTATCAAAAATAAAAAAAATATATCATCCCTATATTTTGACTATTTCTACCCATTTTTATATATTACCTCTTTCTTACATATATTGTATATATACTCGATATAGCTTTATTTATTTTTAGAAAAACAATCAAAGTATAAAATAAAAAAAATATAAAATCAGAAAATTAGAAATCAAAATAAAAAATATTAAACAAAAAAATTAAATTAGAACTAAAATTCCAAAACCCACAAAAAATAGCACATAGAGACACATACATCTCATTCACATTTTGTGCATTTCTTGCCCCGATCTACCTGCTTGTTCCCTGTGTTCGACACTCTACACATACTTACATCTATACACAACTTTTTTGTAGAGTTATAATAAATTTTAACTCGTCACTTGCTTTTCATTTCTTGATTATCTGTTGTGGGTTAATTGTTGTTCGAAGTAAGGTTTCGTGTGAGGTCAACTCAACGATTGATTATCCACCTTGTGAATTAACATGACCTCCGTAAAATCTGCTTCAACGGTATCATGGCCATCTTAATGATCATTAAGTTATTGATTCAATTATTGAATCATAGAGGTTGTTGCTTAGATGAATATCTAAAGAATTGCATTAAGGACTCATCAAGCACAATTAAATGATTATTAAGAAAGGATCTCCAGCCTGAGACGGAGATGGCAATCCTTTATCTAAAGGTTGATATATGACTGACCTCTTGATGCATGTCCTCTGCATAGGGATAGAGATTCGTAGGTGTCATATTATTTAGGTCAAAGAGTTGACTTAACAAAATCGAGATAACCAAAGACCTATGTTGTATTCTATCACAATATAGGCACGCATCCTCTGACCAGAAACGGATGTGTTACTAGATGTCTGAGTATGTACATTTAGCAAACTAATAGGTTGATAACCTAACAAAGGTGTATATACCGACACGCTGGTGTACATGCAAGGCCATATGAGTAATATGATCTCTCAAAGAGATCATACAGACTCATTGTTGAATCGGAAGACATGAGCTCACTCATGAGATATTGGAAAGAATCAAATTCCATACATAGTCGTCTCGCTTTAGAAGCTTCACTGAATTTATAAGCTTTGATATATGCTTTTGGCAAAGTATATGATCAACACCTAGGTATGATATGTTCTTTTGGAAAGTATATGATCGATACCAACTTCCAATGATCAATGAGAAACTTAATGATAAAACCATGAAGGAGACAGTCTAAATAGATCTAAAACTTCTGGTTTATTCTATGGGTGTTCCAGTATGCAGGATGTACATGTATTATGAATACCTGACCTCTCAGTAAAGAAGTGATTTGATCTTGATCCAAATGTTGGACATCAATCTGAATGTGGTTCAGATGCGATGAGAAGATTATATTTGCGGCCTTGGATTAATAAAGCACTTATGAGAGGTCCGCAAGATCTGGATTTGAGATGTGATCTCAATATCCAACTCACTATATGTGGAACAATACAATCACCCTATCCTTATCTCTAAGTATCCATGGAGAAAGTGTATTATCTTTGAAAGAGTTCATGGATAATTTCATTAGTGATATTATGTATCTAAGCATTGAGATAGTGATAATTAAATATGATTTAATTATCATGAATAATTTGAATTTGATTCATAATACAGGGAGAGTTAATTAAGATAATTAAATGTGATTTAATTATCAAAGATATGAATAATGTGAAAGACATTCATGTTATTTGGGCACATGTGAGTGGATATCCAGGATGATTAAATCTAATTTAATTATCATCGATATGAATAATTTGGATAGCACTATCCATATTAATTATACATATTATAATTGTAATTATAATATATTAAAGAGAGCCTATTTTGATTGTTGATTAATTATTGATGTGAATTGGATTCACAAATAAATTAATTGAAAATACATTTTACATTTTGTTTTGAGGTGTGAATGTGATTCAACATTCACATTTTTTCCAATGACATGATTGCAATATTCACAAGATAATTATGAATTATATTTGTGAAATAATTTACAACAAGGGTTGTTGTAAATCTAGGATATATCATGAGATAATGAGATCTCATGAGAGTAAATGAGAAGATTGATCCATACCACCATAAGAGGGTGGACAACCACTAACTTCCATTAGAAAAGGGTGGTCGTCCCTTCCATTTTAGAGATGAGACCAATCTTCTCTCTCTTTATCTCCAAGACTAACTAATTTGATTTAAAATTAATTTATATTGATTTGTCAATAAATATTAAATTAAATTAAATTATTTTTATGTTTTTACAACAAGATCATGGCCATTGGAAGAAATACAAATCAATCTCATCCATTAGATTTATGTGCACATGGATTGAGATCCATGGACTCCCAAAATACTATATAAGAAGAGGAAACCCTATCTCTTCAAATATACCATGGAATTATGCTCTCTCTCCTCTTTTCTCTCTACAGGCAAGGTGTCTCTCCCTCTCTCTCTTGTGACATTCCACCTTGATGCCCTAGAGAGAGTCGCCATTACTGTAGGATCGTCATTATGCTGTCGGATTGTTTGCTCATGGATTTCTGTCTCCTTCGGTGCACCTCAATCATGAAGAAGATGTCGGATCTCGTGTGATGAGATCATGAGATTTGTCGCTTGGTTCATCAATATGGATTGCGAGGAGCACACATCTCATCAACGCGCTCGCAAGCATCTCCTCCTCACAACCATGCTACAAGAGATATTCCTTTATCTACTATGTTGTTAGATAAACGATCCGAGAAGTTTCTTGGATCATGTGGCTTCATCGTTTGAAATTTTTAAAATTCCGCTACACGGAGCAACTAGTGTGACTAGTCACTCCTGATCGCTTCAATGCGATCCTCATGCTTTTGTGACGTGCTTAAGGCTCTTCACATATCCTTCAGGTTTTACACCTATCAGGGTTTCTTTCATATGCCTTCTCATTATGTTGTTTATATACTCAGATGATAATATAAAATGATGGGTATCGATGTCATGACAGCATTAATCATGACATGAGTCATCATTAAGTCTTTTTACAACATGCTAACCATTGATTTGTGATTTTCCCTATATCTTAATTCCATGGAATCAATTAATCAATATAGTATAATGAATTTCATAATCAAAATAAAGTAGAATGGTTGTGCAATGTTAATGTAGATGTGTATTTACTTAGGCAAATCCCAAGATCAAACGCAACGAGGCAACATGTGAATATTAAAAGTTACATGTTGTATGTATAGAAGGCAATGCGTATTGGTATATGAGTGCTACATTGGTTCCCAGAGAAGTTTATAGTGGATTTTGATCTTTTATGTTTTGTGGGCGTATATTAATACTTAAGTTTTTATATTTATGGTATGTTTAATTTTAAATTTTATAGTTTTATAGAATTTTCTTTTATATTTTTTATTCTTTAATTATTTTCAACAAGAGATTTTTTATTTGAATAAAAGATTGCCATTAATCAATTTTTTAGGATTTGTAAATATAATGTAAGGTTATAAAATAAGTAGAAAAAAAGAGAAAGTATCTTTGTGTTTTTAAGTTTGAAAATGTGTTTTTGAAAGTATTTTTAATTTTTTTAAATTTTTATAATATTTTTTAAAACAGAAATAAAGAAAAATAAGACAAGTAAATCCCTAGTGTAAAGAAAAATGGGAGTAAATTAGGAAATGTACTTATAAAAATAGATGTATATTATTGAACAGTACGAAAGGAGGTTCTGAAAATAAATATATATATTTCTATTTGATTTTTGAGATATGTAAATTTTTATATGATTTTCTTAAAGTTTTCAGTGTTTTTGTGTAAAATATAAGGAATTTTTGAATTCTTTTTTAGAGGGCTTATAGTCTTGTTGTATATGTGTAAATCCTCAATATTAATTATAATTGGATTATAACTGGTTTTGTAATAAATGAAATTAGGTAGGAAGTATTTGTTTATTTTTTTAGGAAATATCAAATTGTAATAATTGTAATAATCTTGCAAACCAAATTTTAAGGTGACACTAGAGATACGATGAAATTTATGGCTCAAAGTAATTTGCAATATATTACAAGACTAATTTAAGAAAATTTTACAAGAAAAATATAAATGTTTTTTTAAATGAAGCTACATAAAATATTTGGGAAAGTAATATATAACTATTTATTAAGTGTGAAGCAAATACTATGATCTATTGTTAGATCCTTCCCTTGATGTCACCTAGAAGTCTAGTGAAGTACCTGAAGGCCATGGAGTCGAATAGATTACTGAAAAAGGATATAAACCTAACACTATGGGGAGCTTCGACTTCTCAAAACATGACCTCATATGGCCTTCAATAAATCCTGATAGCTGAAAATGCATAAAAACTCAAAAAAGTTCTTGTTCAACAAAAAATAAGCATGGATGATGAAGTGAAAAGGCTACTTGGAAGTGTTGGTCGACGAATGAATTTGAATCATTCAAACTTGTCCTTCTTGAGCTCGATTGGTTTTGAGGTTTGGCGTGAAATGTTCATGGAGACTTGTCAAAGCTTATAACACTAAATAATGAGAGATAGAAGGTGCATGGAAGCAGATGTGTGGAACTTTCGAGTAAGTTATCGAGTGGGTATGAAATGGGGAGATGGATCCTCTTGATGTTGCAAACATATTGAGGGAATCTTTTTTGAACTAATGGAGAGGTCAAATTAGTCAACGGATAGTTGATGGCAGCGAATTTGGCTAGTGAGCGGTGGAAAAATGGTGATAGGAGAATATAGGAAAAAGTCCAAATTTAAACAAAGGTTGGGTAGATGTGTGAAACTGAAAGAGAGAAGTGATAAGGTTATTTATGTTTTACAAAAAATGAAGCAGTCGAATGAAATCAATCTAGGAACATAGTGGCATCACACTCTAATGTTGGCCTCTATCACAGTAAATGAAGTGGAAGCCCTACGAAAATAACTATTAGGCGGCAGAGCTCTTTGTAGGGCTTGGTACCTTGGTCTTGACCCCTTGTACCTTGATGTGACTCTAGGTTCTCACCTCGATGATCGTGACACCTAATTTTAATCTCATTAGAAGTATTAGGGTTTAGTGGATGTAGAGAAGTCAAGGAATTTGGTCAACATTGAGGAGATTTTAAGGGTATTGCTGAAGATGGTTGACAGACTTCGGAGTTGCACATGGTAGGTGCAGGAGAGGGTTGTCGAGGGAGCATTCATCGTGGTTTGGAGCTGGCACAACGAGGGGGCATATAGAGGAGAAAGAGGGGCCAATGTACGTATTCTCTCCTTGCATGCATGAGGCACAACTTGAGGAAGGAGAAGAAGGGGAGCACGACACGTGGCACTTCTCAAAAGTTCTAAAATTCAAACGGATTGTAAAAAACATTAATACGTAACAACTTACCTTGGATGGAAATATAAAAACATGAAAGTTTTGTAGAATTTCAAGATCTACAACTGTGTAGAAGGGGTTTTTATCGAATTCACTTGAGTACGAGAGATAATCATTTATGTTCGTATTCATAAATATTTTTAACATGGCTATCTAATTTTTTTGTATTTTAAGAGGCCTCTATTATATTTCATAATAATACTAGATATTATTAAGTACTTAGTAATAATTTTGTTGAATTTTTATTTTATCATATAGAGTAGATTAAAAATGAAATATTTGATCACATGTCAAATTTACATAAAGATCTAAATAAGAGAAACACAAAAACATATAGTTATATTGTGAATCTAGAACAGTTGCAATGGCGAGAGGTAACATAACATCTTTATCCTTCCAGTAATCAAATTTAGTGTATATGTTCTTGACCATGTTTTTAATAGACATATCCTCTCTATTGTTTAATGAAATTCTCTCTATTGTTTAATGAAATCAATTCCTTCTTTATTTAAAAAATAAAATAGAGGAAAAATTCTAGTAGAATATTGTTGACTAAAATGCCTTTGTTGCAACATAAAATTTTTTCGGAATTCCCTAAATAACTTCCACCTTTATCCATTACGCAAGCGAAGACTACATGCCTGTAGTAATGCAAATTCTTCCTACAGATTTTTAAGGATGCTCATCAACTTCAACTTCTTATACTCATACATCTCCTCTATCTTCTCATCTTCCTCCATCTCCTCCTCCCCCTGCGATTACGGTCCATCACTAGTCACCGTCCTCTACTAGTGCCACTACCTAGGTATATATCTTATTTTTTCCTACTTTAATCCATCTAGTTAATTATTATTTTAATGTATGTTGTAATCTTCTTATGCATTGTATATGTTCGTTGAAATGCCTAAGACACAAGAACTATCGAAATAACGAAATACATGGATTCAACTATTGCACTTATGCTTTTATCTATGTATTTTAGTAAATACCTTATTTTCCGCCATTCAATTAATATATATAACGGTTTAAAATATACATATACATTTGTATTTGATGTTCTAATCATGTATGCATGCATGTATGTAGTGTTGAAAAGTGTGCCAGTTTTTATTTGTGTTTATATGTAAATAAAGTGTGTATTATCATGCATTCGTGCATTAAGTGTATGGGTGTTATTGTTTTATGAGATTAGTAGAAAATGATAATTTTTGTGTTCATGTAATCGGTATTTTTAATTAGTCGATCTCAATGTCAATGTAAATGCTTTTGTGATGTATTGCAATGTAAACGTCTCCTATTTATTTCTCATATAGGCCTAGCATGTAGAATGCATTTTAGGGTATTCCACACAATCACAAAAAAATCTCATTCATAGACATGCATCCTTCCACAATGAGTGGTGTGTGGCCTTGCACAAGAGGAGGAGTGTGAATATATTTTAAGAAGTGATATCTCATCATGTGTTTTATATATTTTTTATAGATATGTGAGGGTCTTAGCTTTAAAAGCTAGGAAATTCCCCCTCACAACAAAACATGACTTATAGTTCTATATCTTATAAAATTTACAAGATAATTAAATAATCAAGTAATTCGAGAAAAAGCTAAAAGAAATTCCAACTACATGAACATTCAAAGTTTATAAGTTTGTAGATATTTAGTATTATTTTTTATGCTTATATTTTGATATATTATGAAAATATCTCTCTTGGTGGCATTGTTAAGATATTATTGTTATGTTGCTTTTCGTAACACTTTCTGCAAGAATATTTGGTGTTAGATTTGAAAGTTTCCAAATAAGTAAAAGGATAGTTGAAGTTCATCTAACCTTGACTTTACGCAGTGTTAGTACTATTGTCTTTGGTATTTTAATACAAAGTTGTAAATCTAGTAGCATAATAAATAATTGAGATATCCACACATTATATCAGGAATGGTAAGTTAGTTGCTTGGTAAGGATTAAAAAAATCATAAGTTTATATGAATTGAGCCATGGTTTTTACCTGTTTGGGTTTCTATGTTAACATCATATACATTGTGATTTCTTGGCGTGTTGGCTTATTCTTTACCTAATTAATTTCTACAAAAATATATATTCTACCATTGATAATGCTATTCATCTACCACTTCCCCTAGTACTACTACAATCCTCAATAACTCACATCATATACATAGATATAAAACCCTATTAGTCAACATTAAATTTCTTACATTGAAAAGTAGGGTAGAAAATATTGTCCACAAAATTTAATAAAAAAGAACATATTTTTATTCTAATTCACCAACCCATACTTATTTCCTTGTTCCCTCTTTCTAAACCCAACTTTAACTTTTCCATTTTCATTCTTTATCAAAGGTCTGTTAATTCTAGTCTCTCTCTCTATGTCTCTCTCTATATATATATGAGGATGGGGAGCTTGCATCAAGGTGCATGTAATTTTACATGCACCGGAGCTTTTATCTTCCACATTTTTTACTTTTTTGAAAAATACCACCATGTATATTCATCTATATATCCCTTTAATATGTCATTCGAATTTCGTCAGAAACAAGGAGTCCTATGTCCTCCATCTAGAACAGGTCGATTACAACAATTCTAAGACCGTTAAAATTACCTGTTCTAGATGGAGGTCATAGGAGTCTATTTCTGACGAAATTCGAATGGCATATTGGATGGATATATAGTTGAATATACATGGTGGTATTTTTCAAAAAAGTAAAAAAATGTGGAAGATATAGACCCTGGTGCATGTAAAATTACATGCACCTTGGTGCAAACTCCCCATCCTCTCTCTCTCTCTCTCTCTCTCTCTCTCTATATATATATATATATATATATATTGGTGGTCTCTCTCATATCACTTGAAGACGATAGCTACGTTGAGTCAAGTTCCTCCTTTACATATGTCATGGTTTTACACCTATCAGAGTTTCTTTCATCTACCATCTCATTATGTCGTTTATATACTCAGATGATAATATAAAATGATGGGTATCGATATCAAGACAACATTAATCATCACATGAGTCATTAATAAGTCTTCTTACAATCACGTTTACCATTAATTTGTGATTTCCTTATGTGTTAATTCTATGGAATCAATTAAACAATATACTATAAGGAATTTCATAATTAATAAAAAGTAGAAGGGTTGTGCAATGTTAGTGCAGATGTGTATTTTACTTAGGTAAATCCCAAGATCAAACTCAACGAGGCAACATGTGAATATTAAAAGTTACATGTTGTATATATAAAAAAGATAATGCCTATTGGTCTATGAGTGCTACATTGGTTCCCAGAGAAGTTTATAGTGGATTATGATCTTTTATGTTTTGTGGATGTATATTAATACCTAAATTTTTATATTTTTGGTATGTTTAATTTTAAATTTTACAATTTTTAGAATTTTCTTCTATATTTTTTATTTTTAATTATTTTCAATAAGAAATTTTTATTTTAGTAAAAGGATTTCCATTATTTAAATTTTTAGTATTTGTAAATATAATGTAAGGTTATAAAATAAGTAGAAAAAGAGAAAATATCTTTGTGTTTTTAATTTGAAAATTTGTTTTGAGGTTATTTTTAAAGTTCTTATATTTTTATAATATTTTTTTTAAAATAGAAAGAAAGAGAAATAAGACAAGTAAGTCCCTAGTGTAAAGAAAAATGGGAGTAAAATAGGAAATGTGCCTATAAAAATAGATGCATATTATTGAAAAGTACCAAAGGAGGTTCTGAGAATCAGTATGTACTTTTATTTATTTTTGAGATATGTAAAATTTTATATGATTTTCTTAAAGTTTTCAATGTGTTTGTGTTTTTATGTAAAAATAAGGAATTTTCGAAATTATTTTTGGAGGGCTTATAGTCGTGTAGTATATGTGTAGATCCTTATTTTTAATTATAATTGGATTGGTAATAAATGAAATTAGGTAGAAAGTATTTGTTTATTTTGTAGGTAAATATAAAATTGTAATAATTTTGCAAGAGATACGGTGAAATTTATGGCTCAAAGTGATTTGCAATATATTATAAGAGTGATTTAAGTAAATTTTAGAAGAAAATTATAAATGTTTTTAAAAAATGAAACTGCATAAAACAATTTGGAAAAATAATATATAATTATTTCTTAAGTGTGAATCAAATACTATGATATATTGTTCGGTCCTTCCCTTGATGTCACCTTGAAGTCTAGTGAAGAACCTGAAGGCCACGGAGTCGCATAGACTCCTGAAAAAGGATATAAACATAGCACGATGCGGAGCTTCGACTTCTCAAAGCATGACCTTAGACTGCCTTCAATAAATCCTAATAGCTAAAAATGCATAAAAACTCAACAACTTCTTATTCTACGAAAAATGAGCATGAATGACGAAGGAAAAAGGCTACTTGGAAGTGTTGGTCGACGATCGAAATTTAATCATTCAAACTTGTCCTTCTTGAGTTCGATTGGCTTTGAGGTTTGGCATGAAATGTTCATGGAGACTTGGCAAAGCTTATAACACTAAATAATGAGAGCTAGAAGGTGCATGGAAGCAGATGTGTGGAACTTTCCAGTAAGTTATCGAGTGGGGATGAAATGGGGAGATGGAGCCTCTTGATGTTGCAAACATATTGAGGGCAACTTTTTTGAAGTAATGGAGAGGTCGAGTTAGTCTATGGATGGTTGATGGTAGCAAATTTGACTAGTGAATGGTGGAAAATGGTGATAGGAGGATTTAGGAAAAAACCTAAATTTAAACAATAAAAGAGGGAAATGATAAGGTCATTGACGTTTTACAAAAAATAAGAAGACGAATGAAACCAATCTAGGAACGGAGTGGCACCACACTCTGATGTTGGCCTCTATTACTGATGTTGGCCTCTATCATAGTAAATGAAGTGGAAGCCCTACCAAAATAACTATTAGGTGACAGAGCGCTTTGAAGGGCTTGGTACCTTGGTCTTGACCCCTTGTACCTTGATGTGACTATAGGTTATCACCTCGATGGTCGTGTCACCCAATTTTATTCTCATTAGAAGTATTAGGGTTTAGTGGATGTAGAGAAGATAAGTAATTTGGTCAACTTTGAGGAGCTTTTCAGGGTGTTGCTGAAGATGGTTGACAGACTTCGGAGTTGCACATGGTAGGTGGAGGAGAGGGTTGTCAAGGGAGCACTCATCATGGTCTGGAGGTGGCACAACGAGGGAGCGTATAGAGGAGAAAGAGGGGCCAGTGTACATATTCTCTCCTTGCATGAGGCACAACTGGAGGAAGGAGATGAAGGGGAGCATGGCACTTCTCAAAAGTTCTAAAATTCAAACAGATTGTAAAAATATTAATACATAACAAATTATCTTGGATGGCAATATAAAAACATGAAACTTTTGTAGAATTTCAAGATCTACAACTTTGTAGAAGGGGTTTATAATGAATTCACTTGAGTATGAGAGAGAACCATTTAAGTTCGTATTCATAAATATTTTTAACATGGCTTTCTATTTTTTTCTTTTGTTTTTTAAGAGGCCTCTATTATATTTCATAGTAATACTAGATATTATTAAGTATAGTAATAACTTTGTTGATTTTTTGTTTTGTAATATAGAGTAGATACAAAAAATGAAATATTTGACACCATGTCAAATTTTCTTAAAGATCTAAATAAGAGAAACACGAAAACTTATATTTATGTTGTGAATCTAGAACACTTGCTACGGCAACAGGAAATATAATATCTTTGTCCTTCCAGTAATCAAATTTAGTGCACATTTCCATAACCATGCTTCTAAGAGACATATCCTTTTTATTGTTTAATGAAATCAATTCCCTCTCTATCTCAAAAATAAAATAGAGGAACAAATTTTAGTAGAATATTTTTGACTAAAAGGCATTTGTTGTAACATAAAAAAATCAGAATTCCCTGAATAATTTCCACCTTTCTCCATTCCACAAGCGAAGACCACATGTCTGTAGTAATGCCAATTTTGCTTGCAGATTTTTAAGGATGCTCATCATCTTCAGCTTCTTAGACTCGTACATTTTCAAGCAATCCCTTTTTAGTTTAAAATACCAGAGATTCTTGTATGACATTTCACCTGGAAAAAAACCCAGTTCACAAATTCCTATGAGCTCTGTTTTTAATAAAAAGTTACACATCAAAATTGTGCTCCCCTACTCCAAGTATTCACATTTAATCGAAAATCCTATGAGCTCTGTTCTAATAAAAAGTTACACATCAAAATTGTGCTCCCCTACTCCAAGTATTCACATTTAATCGGCCCTGGCATTTCTCATCCTTCTTGTAATTGGATAACTATTCTCCATGTGGAGAATAAGATAACTTATACCGCTTTTACTTTAGTAAGATATTGAAAGATTACATCGACACATCTCCTTACCATCTACAACACCTATCTTCATCGAGGGGTTCGACATCAAGGATTGTGAATGACGTGCATGCTTGCTAGATCCTTGCAAATCTACATTAAGAGCTCATCTTTTTCTTGTTTAATCACCTCCTCCTCCGTGGTAGGAGTAATAGTTTCATCATTTTACATAGTTAACGTCTATTGGTGTTAAATGATATTAAGCAAATAACAAAAATGGTAAAAACACAAGCACTTAACTATTCTAAACACGTCACATCGCCAATATTAGAATAACTCCATGTAGAAAATTACTAATTTTACATAACTACATCCACCGATCGAATTCTAGATTATTGCACAAACATTAAAAACATAAATAACCACTAAGAGAAGTTGCTTTGTGCAACAATCAACTTGGTTGTTACAGAGCAATCCCCCCTTTCCTTAGTTTTTTTTCATTTTTTTTGAAAATAAAATCATGTATATTCATCTATATATTCCTCTCATATGTCATTCAAATTTCATCGGAAACATAGGCTTCTCTTCCCTCCATCAAGGACAGGTCGATTACAGAAAATTTGAGACCATTAAATTATCTACTCTAGATGAAGGGTATAGGAGTCTCTGCTTTTGACGAAATTCGAATGACATATAAGAGAGATATATAGATGAATATACATGATTTTATTTTCAACAAAAATATAAAAAGAAGAAAAATACTCCGTATAATAGCCAAATTGGTTGTTACACACAGCAACTTCACTTCTCTCGTTATAGAATTCGTGCGACAATGGGGGGGCGATGTTGCTCATGCTTGAATGGAGAAAATAAGAGAGGGGAAGGGGGTCGGGGACTAGACCTTGCCAAAGTGTGGGCTGGACAGGGTCGATCTAGTCGAAGTTCTTAAACCCCATGTCCAAAGCCTGGGCTTGGCTGATACATGAGCTATACTTCACGGTGCAAGCCCGACCCATGGACCGAATTCAAAGTATTTTTTTGTAATGTTTCATAAAATTTATAAAGATAAATAAAATGTTTGAACATCACCTAAACTTTTTAAATCTTAACTATTATATATATGTTACTTGACATGTAAACAACGAAATATAGAAGAAGGTGTGTTTAATGTTATTATATAGAAGAAGGTGTAGTACACAAAAATAAGGTGCTTCTTTTATACCAAGTTTAATTTGTTGGGCTATTTTTTCTTGTTTATGTGATTTTTTTTCACATACTATATGCACGTGTGCCAACAATTAGAAATCCATCAACACATCTGTCTTATCATCATTTAGTGCTTTCTATTGAATCATCTTTGTAATTTTCAAGATACTAAAATTTTTTAAATTTTCTGTTATTGTTACTGTTATAATTATTTTGAACTGCGGACATGTCCGCCGAAGCAGTCACATTTTGTACTCATGTTTTCTTCATTCATTTTAAGTTTAAATCTGTTGAGTTTGGACTATGGAACACAGGTCCATTTTAAGTTCAAATCTGCTGAGTTTCGTCAACTCATATTAAAACTTTAGCCTTGATCTTATATTCTTCTATTCCCTACTTGATCGCTTGTATAAGAGAATTTATTGTTATGAGTTTTGGCGTTTGATAATTATGCATACAATTGGAAAGCTTGTCTTGACTAAGTATATTAATATTTTTTTGTGAACTACACCTTCCACATTAATAATGTAAACTAGTACATTATCAATGTAACATTGATAGTGTAGAAGAAAAACTTGAAGTATATCATATTAAATGGACATAACATATAATTTTTTAAAATACATTTTTCATTTTTGTAGGATGGGCTAGGTCGGGTCGGGCTTTGTGGTACATGTCCACGGCCATCCTAGTTGTCAGGCAGGCCAAGGAGAGGCTGAGATGGGCCGACCTAACACAAATTATCTTGGCCCAAGCCCAATCCGTGAGCGATCTGAGTGGGCTAGGTGGGTGGGCCACCGACTCACTAGCTAGTTCAATCGGGACATCCGTGGAAGGAGGGAAGAAGTGGTAGAAGATGGAAAACAAGAAGAAAAGTTGTTGATGTTGTTCCTGCTCAAATGAAGAAGAGAGAATAGGGTCTTGGGGATAAAGGTAGGAAGAGGGGAGGAAGTGGTCAAGAATGGGGATGACATCGGAATGTGGAGAACAAGGAGGGGATCAAACGTTGTTTGAATTGAGAAGAGAGAAGCGAGGATTGGGGTTAGGTCCTCGTAGGGTTTCAAGTTCGAATCCTGATGGTTAAGGGGGGTTCGGTTCGGCTGGAATTGGAGTCGAATCACGCTAGACCCACAATCGGGCCAAGAATCGGGCTTATGGGTCTATCGAGAAAGTGAGCTTCATGTTTAAGCTAAATGCTACTCGAGCTCTGTCCAATAAGATAAATGGAACAAAATTGATCTCAAGCCTGCCCATTAAATGATAGTACTTGGGTTTGGTCTGCCATTAGTGGGTTGGGCATCGAGTTGGGCTAGGCCTTGCCATATCCAATGCTCAACCCTACCATAGCCATAGCCACAACCCCCACTTGCACACTCCTCCTCGGATGCCCTCCCCTCGTCTCCTTCTCTCCACTGATCCATCCTCCTCCCTCGACCCCTTCGCCCTCCTCCACCCACACTAACACCTCTCCCTCCCCCTCTACCCATGATCCCTATTTTCCCCTAACCCCTCCTCCCTCCATCTCCATCCATAGCCCCCATCCACACCCACGGCTCTAACCCACACCTACCAACCCACGACGTAAAACCCCCAACCACAACACCTGAACCCACATCGCCGACCTCCCACATGCAAACCCTCTCCATTGATGCCCTCCCATCCTCTCCATCTCCCCTTGACTTATCCTCCTCACTTGATCCCCTCCCCCCTCTTCCACCGACACTCACATCCCCTACCCATACACACAACTCCAACATACCTACATCCCCGCCACAATCCACAACCTCTAAACACACACACAACCACTTGAATTGATATACGAAAAACAATAGTATAATTATATAATAAAAAAATCAACAAAAGATATAAGACAAATTAAATAAAAGAGATTTAATATAAATGTCCCTAAAATCCCTCACATTTAATTGCAAGAGTAAAAACAGCTAACTTGAATACGTAGGAGAAGTAGGGTCATCACGGGAGGTCGATGTCGATCGAACGGTGGAATAGGGTCATTGGAGGAATCGAAGGACGGATGATGTGCACTGGAAGGGGGAAAAAATAAAAGATAAAAACTGGTGAACGCCTCTTTGGGGGTTTATTTTTAATGCTTTTTCCTAGTCATTTACAAATTGTCGAGTACAATGCCAAAACTGCCAACACGATATATGTTCAATGGGCTACAAGAACATACATTTTACCAGCACTGAATTACGACCACTAGTAGCGGGAATGTGATCGCAAAATAAAATGTGAGCACTTTACCAAAACTAATGGTCGCATAGATAATATATGACCACAAAATTTAGGATTACGATTTAGCACCTAAATATGCGGCCACATCGTGGTCGCATATTGTAGCCGCATAACCTGCTAAATAAAATGCTCATTTAGAATAGAACCTTACTTTCCGACACCTCAACCCAGCTCTACCTCCACATGCGCCCAACCCTCTCGCCCTCCAAGCTCTAACTATGCCAGACCTCCTCTCTTCCTAATGCAATCTCCTCCTCCCTCCATCCAACCCACCCTTTCCTCCTATCTTGGCATTCTCCTCCTTTGTTGCATCCTCATTTTAGGTGCCATCTCCTCTCAACCTTCATGCCCTTGGAGAGAATCCCTTCCTCCTCCATCTCTGTCTACCAGCAAGCATCTCCCCCATCTTAATATCTTGATCATTAGGTATATTTTGTCATTTATTTGATTAATTGATTTTTCTTTTGAGTAATGATTGCATTTGAGTATGTTTGTTAATTTCAAATGCATTGTAGGTGTTTGTTAAAATACCTATGAGGTTTTATCTTACCTGTTTAAAGTAAATAGATTTTAAAATGTGATTTTTTGTAGTATGTGATGTTATTCTCATGTGATTTAGAAATGCAAGTTGTAAGTGTGTGTGTGTGTGTGTATGTGTGTATGTGTTGAAGTGTGGGTGTTAATATGTGGCGTTTGTTCTTTAATCTACGCATTTAGTTAATGATAAGTTTGTTGTTTCTTATTTGTGTTTTTTATTATACAATGTATGTGTTTGGTGAAATGACTAAAAGAAACAATAGACATTCAATGCATTTGTGTGTGTATTGATGTATATATGAATATGTGTTTGTGTGTTGGTGTATGTATGCTAGTGTAGGTATATGTGTGGGTGTATGAGTGAGAAAGTATGTGTGAGTGAGTGTATAGGTGTGTGCGTAGGTGTGTGTGTTTTATATGTGTGTGTTTGTTGGTGCGTGTGTGATTGTGAGTGTGTGTATGTGTGTACATGTGTGTGTATGAGTGTGTGTGTGGATGTGTGTGTGTATGTTTGTTTATGTGTGTAGGTTTGTAAGTAATTGTGTGTTTTTAAAGTGTGTGTATGTGTTGGAGTGTGTATAAGTGAGTGTGTGTATGCGTGTAGGCTTATGAGTTTGTGTGTATGTATGTATATGCATATATATGTGTGAGTGTGTGTATGTATGTGTGTGTTTGTTGGTGTGTGTGTGTGTATGTATGTTTGTGTTGATGTGTATGTGTGTGAGTGCATATGTGTCTGTGAGAGTGTGTGTATGTTTATGTGTGTACTTAGTTTGTGTGTAATTGCGTTTTTTAAAGTGTGTGTGTGTTGGTATGTGTACAAGAAAGTGTGTATGCATGTGTTTGTATGAGTGAGTGTGTGTGTGTGTATGAGAGAGAGGGAGATATTATATATATATATATATATATGGTGTGTGTGTGTGTGTGTGTGTGTGTGTGTGTGTGTGTGTTTGTGTGTGTGTGTTTGCTGGTGTGTGTGAGAGTTTGTGTGAGTATACATATGTGTGTATGAGTGTGTATGTATAAGAGAGTATGTGTATGTTTGTATGTGTGCATAGGATAGTGTGTAATTGTGTGTTTTTAAAGTGTGTGTGTTGGTGTATGTTTGTGTATGTATAATCGAGTGTGTTAATGCACGTGTGTGTGTGTGTGTGTGTTTATTGGTGTGTGTGTGTGTGTGTGTATGTTGGGGTGTGTGTATGTGTGTTTGTGTATGTTGGTGTGCGTGATAGTTTGTGTGTGTATACGTGTGTGTGTGTATGAGTGAGTGCATATGGGTGTGTATGTATGTTTGTGTGTGTGTTGATGAATCCCCATTCACCACTCTTTATTCCTTTATTTTAGCTAGAAATCTTGGAAAAATACCATGTAAATATTTGTAAATATCATACATTATCAAAATACATGCATCATGTAATTATTCATAATTAGCATGTTTTTGTGTAAAAATAAATGAATAAAGAAATAAAAAAAGAGGGAAATATTTAGAATAAATATTGAATGATCTAATCCCAAGGGAGGGCTCAGCATGGGCCTGACCGCATAAGAAACTAAGTAGAGGGAGATAAGGCCAATCGTGCTTGCACATACACCCATGTATATAAATAATTTTATTTTCCTCAAAATAAAAATAAAAATAAAAAGTTTTCTCATATTTTTTACATATTTATAAAAATAAAATAAAAATCAGAAAAATAAAAAGAAAAAGAAAAATAATAAAAGTCATTTCCCACATTGTATATACCATGTACATATGTAAATAGATATATTTATTTAACTAATTTAAATAAATCATAAAAATAAAATAATAATACCTTTTTATTACAAATTTTATGTTATAAATAAATAAAATATAAAATTGGAATAATTGTACAAAAATAAACAACTACAAATAAAAATAAAAAATACATATGTATATATACCTATATATAATAATAATATAATGTAAATACATTATTTATTTTTCAAAAAAATAAAAAATAAAAAAATACTTTGAAAATAAATAAACATTTTCATGTTAAAACATTTTTAAAATAAATTCATTTACTAATTTTAAATGAATTTATAAATATTTAATAAATGACGGCTCCTGATTGGTCTAGAGGGGGAGGTTGACCCCTGGTCAACTGTCCCCCCGGGACCACCTCTTAGCGGATCCGTTCGCCGACCCGACCACCAAATTTTCATGAGTTGATCTGCCTTCCATTCGCCTAAATCCCATGCTCCAATTGTAGATCGATGATCCGATACCTTCGCCCGACCCTTATTCTAGGGGTCCGTGCATCGACGAGCGTGCCCGACTCCCATCTTCCCGGACCCCTAGCACTATAAGGTCTTATCTCCGCCACACATTCCACTCATCTTTGGCTATCTCTTTCTAGTCCCAGGACCTCCATTCTTCTTCATAGAGGGACAGCTATCGAGGGATGGTGTCGCAACGGGGATTCGAGGGCTGCAGCCACTAACCCGGTGAGCTTCACCGCCGTACTCCGCCACCGAGCGAGCTTGAGCCTCTGGCCTCGACGAGCCATCGAGGCGACGACCCTAGGAGCTCTTTGATCTCCAGCACAATCGATTACGATCATCAGGTACCCTTGATACCCCTTAGGTTAGCCTAATTTCCGATTTTCCCAATTTGCGCCGTCGACCTTCGCCGGTCGATTCACTTAGATCTGATCACCATTTGATCATCCGACCCCCGATTCACATTCACGAGACCTCGCTCCACGTTCTCCGTACCTCCGATCACTCTGACTCGCCCCGGAGCAGGATCTTAGGTCTCCTCCGCCGTCGCCTCGCCGGAGACCCACGACTCGCCTCATTTCGTCACCCCCTTCGCCCGTTGACGGGTCGAGGCACTTTGCCCTCGACCCAGGTTTCGTTCTGTGCAGCTTGCAGGCCAAAGCGACCTCGTCTGGAGGTCGAATCATTCAGGCACAGGGAGCTCCGCGCCTTCTTCGTCGTCGGAGCTCTCTAGAGCTCCTTAGCCTCATCGGAGCTACCCACCTGTTGCGGACCAGCGTATGTGTTCTTCTCCCCATCTCAGTAGCTCCGGAGGAGCCCTCCACTGTGCGCATTGGGCCGGCGAACCTCACCGGCGAAGAGTTCTTGGAGGACCTCTGGATACTGTCCGATCGACCCCCTCAGCCAGTTTTGATATCAACCGTCTATCCACGGAGCGCTTCTAGCCGTTGATCCATCTGAGGGTCCGCGTCCATCCGTTGGATCGAGCTCGGGATTCCATCTGGAGCGTCGATCAACGTCGCGGTATCCCATATTCTCAGTCGTCCGATCAACACGTGGACACCCCTCGTCCGTCGATCATAATAATAGGGGTAATTTCTCTTAGGACTCTCCTCTTTTGGCATTTATAGTTTAGTCTTGTAAATATTTATCGTTGTTATTTTTATTTTGGAATATTTGCACCTTGGACCCTATGTTTATTTTATTTGCATTTTAGTCCCTACCTGTGTGAGACACGTGCTTCGACACGTGAGATTTTGGACATTTTGCATGTTTAGGGCTAGGGTTTGTTTATGTTATGAAATGAAAGAATAGTTTTGATTTTTGCATTTATACCCCTTTGAATGGATTTATTTGGACATGTACTGATTGTTTGCGAATTTTACACTTTACACCTTAAGGTTTTCGCATGTGTTACATTTAAGCCCCTGGAACTATGTTTTCTTGCAAATTGGTCCTTGTGTGTTGTAGCTTTCTTTTGGTTGAATAAAATAGCAACTAAACTCCAAATCCAGTGAAATTTGGTCAAATGGCTCCTGCCACTATATAAAAATTTTACTAATTTTTTGGGACATTTTTGCGGCTTTTTACTATTTTTAAAAAATCAAAAAATACGTATTTTTGTTACTGTTTGGAAAAGAAAATCAAAGAAAAATATAAAATATTTTCTAAAATTCTAGAAAACTTAGGGTTTGTTTGTTTTGCTGCGTTTAAGTTTCTGTCCAAGTTTTGGCTCATTTGGATTTATAAAACCCATAAAAATTGAAAAACCCTAAAAATTTTATAAAAATCATTAAAAATTCTATAAAATTAAAAAAATGCAAACTCTTTTTCTGTAGCTTAGTTTTTGTATTATTTTTCATAAAAATTATCTCCAAATTTTTATAGCCAATTATATATTTTTAATTAGCCTTTCAAGTCTGGTTGCACATTGATCCATTGTTTTCCCCTTTCTTGATTTTTAGAAAATCAACTAAAAAATATAAAATTCCCATAAAATCACCAAAAATACCTAAAAATATAAAATAACACAAAAATTATTTTATTTCAATTTTTTGAATATTTAAAAAAATTGTTGTAGTTGCTCTTTTATACATTTTCTTATCTTTTCTTATATAATTAAAAACACAAAAAAAATTAAAAACATTTAAAATCCACCAAAAATATTTTATTCTTTATTTTTTCTTTTTGACTACTTCGTAAGCTGATTCGGCCAACCCGTGCTCCTTGAGTCCGACCCTGGTTGCTATACCAGGTTAATAAATTAGTGAGGACCGCTGTTTGATTTCATTGATGTATCTTTCGATTTGGTGGTTCCTAATTTTTCTTGATTGACCGAGTCTCTTTATTCGGGTCGCAATGACATCGAATACTTTTACCTTGCCTCGATAGTGAGAGCTATATTTTTTCGACCATTAGAATGGTGCCGTTGCCGGGGAGCACGGCTTAGTAGTCTTTAGATTTTTCACGATTTTTCACGGCTTTTTGTGCATATTTGTAGATATTTTTCTATCTGATATTATTTGTTTATTTTTCTAATAACTTGGTCTGCCACACTTCTGTTTCTATTTCTTGCGAGGGCCCGAGGACCGAGGTGGCTTTTTCAGAAGCTGAAGCAATCACGGGATTCAGAGGCAGCTCTCTTCTTTACAGAACCGCAGGAGAGCGCGAGGAGGAGAACCAAAGTGCGGGAGCCGCGGAATAGACGTAGTCTAGATTAGTTTTATTTTCTGCAAAACATTTATTTGTAATAATATAGGGACAGAGACTTAGACTTTGGTGACTTATCGGGGTCTGTTTCGCCGAGCACCGGTGTGCTCGGGAGACCACACTGTAGTTTTTCGCCGGTTTTGTTTTCCCGTCTTTTATTACTACTTATCTGATTTCCGCGGATTTAGCTTTAGTTTAGGATTTTATCGATTGTGACGTAATTAATTAAGGTCCAATCCCTAATTATCTGCATGTACCTATAGATCGATAATTGGACTTAATTAATTAAATCACAAGAAAAATCGGATTACTTAGGCTCTAGTCCACGTGCCTTGAGGAGTCACATACAGCGTGTGCAGGATCCGTTGTGGCGGACACCGAGTGGCTCCCAAGATAGGACTCCGGACTTAGGCTTGAGTACCAGGTTACTGTTCTTTACGTGTAGAATTACTTCGTCTAAGGTCGTTTTCCTCGTGCATCATATAGGTAATTTTATTTCAGTCTTTATTTTATGTGTGGATCACTTTGCATGTAGACTGTTGGAGTCAGGTACGCATTTCTTACTATACATGCATCATTGATTTTATTGCGGATCGGATTTTTCGTCTTCTCCCCCTGTTTTCGGACTTACATAAACAGGAGAACCGAAAAATTTGTTAGGCGTTGTCTGCTTGAAAATACATAAAAACAAAAACTATAAAATTGGGACTGCTAAACACACTTGACCCTAAAAGACACCTCACTTAAAATTCTGTCTTGGGGTGAGCAACCCCCTCATTGTCTGGTTTGATTGAGCGAGAGAGCGACCCACACACTAGGCTAGAGCCATATCCGAACCCCGATCAGACTACCGGCCTTTTATACGGGACAGTCTGGTAGGTGGATTGGATTCCTATCAGCTCGCGTAACTGCTCTGATATCCTGACATTATCACCTAAATAAAATTGACAAGATAATCGACCGATCTCTTACGATCTTCAGCTCAGCATTGAGTAGGTGAACCCGGGGTTTGTTTGCTCATCTTGTGTGTTTCCAGATCTCATCCGTCCAACTCGTCAGATCAAGACGATGGGCAGGAGGTCTCTTAGGCATCCTCTGGCTGCACTACTTTTTAGCACTCCAGCTCGTTCATCTTGGTTGGTTCGCGAGAGCCGAGACTTGCTCTCCGAACCCGAGTTCGATTCCGCCCTATTCCCCCTTGACCCCCCTTCTACCAGTCTTGAGATATCAGTGCCAGATGCGAGATAGCAGACAAATGATTTATCGGCACCTGAGTTTGGGTCTTTTGCCTTTGCAGAGACCATGGCCAACAGCGAGGAGCGCACTGAGGGTCAGAGGTCAGAGACGACCACTTACGTACTAGACCAGGGTGCGATCAACACCACCATGTTAGCTTCCCTCGAGACCATGCAGAGACAGATACGTGATCAGGGAGCTTTCATGGTGGAGATGAGGAGAGAGATGGAGAGGATGAGGACCACACGAGAGCATCCGAGAGCTGAGGGACGGAGGGGCCCAGATCAGCCAGATGAGCCAGACCAGCCGGCCGAGCCACCGAGACAGATACAGGAGTTGCACAACCCCGGATCAACATTGACACACCGGTGGGTGGTTCTTCCAGCGATCGTGGGGGACTTCAAGTTCCCCCCACAGACTCTACAGATTCTCCCCCGCTTCCACGAGCTCACTACTAAGGAGACCCATCAACATCTCCAAGAGTTTGAGATGATCTGCAGCACCGTCTACGATCGGCAGGTGGACGAGGACACCATCAGGACGATTGCCTTCCCCTTCTCCCTTGCAGACAGAGTGGCCAACTAGCTGAAGCACTTAGGGAGATTTGTTTACACCTAGGAGCAGCTTCGCACCGAGTAATTGAACAAGTGATATCCACTCGGGCGGACCAACGCAGCGAGGTCCCTAATCAGCAACTTCTCCATGCTCCCCAACGAGCAGTTTCACGAGCCATGGGAGAGGTTTCAAGAGCTCACCGAAAGATGCCCTCACCACGACATCACGAAGACGAACCTAGTTCAGAGCTTCTTTTGTGGGCTGACACCAGAGCTGCAGGGCCTGGTGAATGCTTCTTGTGGCGGTTCCTACTTCGCCAAGGATGAGGATCAGGTCTGGGACATCTACGAGGAGATGGCCGAGAACTATACAGTAATGTCCCAGACCCGACTCTACACTCAGGGATGCCCCCAGCCACAGACCGTGCAGTACCAGAGGATAGCACGGGTTGATGTCGGTCCTTCCACTTCATCCGTGGCAGCCGCACAGGCCGAGTCCACAGCCGCAGACATGGGCATCATCAGCGAGAAGCTGGACCGGATCGAGTTGATAGAGAAGAAGCAGTTCCAGGGCATCACGCAGATGGATCAGATGGCACAGACGCTGAGTGACCTGAAGACACAGCTCATGTATCTCCAGGAGGCACAGACAGCTTCTCAGCCTCGTCTTCGGTCACGAGGAGATCTGAGCAGCAGTGGTAGCTCGTCCCAGCACTCCAGTCAGCCTAGACAGGTTCACCTTGTACAGGCGGAGTCGTACCAGCAGCCACATCTATACTACCAGTCACCACCATCCCCAGACACTCAGATGGTGGTCTACCAGACGGATCAGCCCCTAGCAGTACTCCCTCCACCCACCTACGAGCCGGAACCGTTGATGGATGTCAACGGGATTTGATACGAACGACCCCAGCCCGATATCCGACGAGACCATCCTGGATTCCGCTGGTCGGCTGGAGGAGCCAGTTCCTAGCAGCAACCTCCAGTTCAGGGTGTCAGTACGGCCATCAGTGCGAGCAGCACCAGCAGCCTCAGCCACCAGTACCACAGCAGCAGCAACCATCCCAGCCCCAGCAGTACAGTCCTCGTCCCAATCAGCAGGGACAGCCTTGGAGGCGAGAGCATCCTCAACGGTATCATCAACAGTATCCCTCTCACCCGCACCAGCAGCAGCAACCTCACTACCAGCGAGGCCACCCATCAGGTTCTCATGGGCCGACCTATGAGAATCACGCCCTGGATGATCTAGCCCGCCTCATGACCGAGCAGCAGACTACTTTTCGATGGTTGATGGATGAGTTCCGCCAGGAGATGCGGGAGATTGTGAGAGGGAAGGCCACCATCCATGCCCAGATCGAGCTAAACCCAAACAACCTCAAGAGGAAGTCTGAGCAGGTAGAGTTCACTGAGATTACCACTCCTAGTGCTTCACTTGGTGATATATCTGCATACATGTTTGATGTTGATTTTGTTACACTTAGGAGCGGTAGGATGCCAGCAAGTGATGCCTCGTCTGAGCGACGACCTCACGCCACTCCAGGAGCGCCAGACGAGGAGGAGCGCGATACTGATGCCGTGGGAGATGATGACGGTGGTGCTGACGCCACCATGGATGTTAATCCCGCCGACTGTACTGAGGCCGTCGCTTCACCAGTTGTAGGAGGTGGTACTGACGCCGCCATTCAGTTGCTGAGCCAGAGCGTGTTCACTACAAAAAAGCGCGATTAGCGTACACACAATGGGGTGCACTGGGCGAGCACATGTGCTCGCCCAAAGCCTAGCGAGCACATAGGTTGCGCATGTGCTCGCCATCTTGATCGCCCGTTTGAATCTGGAGGTGCGGTTATATTTTCGTAGATGGGCGAGCACTTTAATAGCACATGTGCTCGCCCAGTTGAAATCGAGGCGCGGCAGAATGGGCGCGTGTAAATTTTCCGAGCGAGCACCTAAGGAGCACCTGGCGAGCACATAAGTGTGCTCTCCCGTGCCCGTAAACAGAACGTCGGGCGCCCCCTTTCCTCATTCCTGCGCGAGCTCTCCCCCTTCATTCCTCTCCTCCGGCAGCGACAAGTGCTCAGCCCGCGTCGACGGGAGTTCCGTTTCACCATTGAATCACACACACACCCTTCGTTAGGTATATCTTATCATCCTTTCTCTCTTTTTTACGTATTTCATTCGTTTGTATACTTGTTTTAGAGATTAGGGTTTTGATGTTGTTGATTGTTTTGTTCTTAAATTTAATATCACTAGTTGTTAATCTTGTTGCTTATGCTTCATATAGTTGTTTAATATATAGTTGTTGTTAGATTTGAGTATATATATGTCTAATATATATGAAATATTATAGGCATGTCAACTATTTGATTAGTATATGTATCAAGTTAGACATCTTGTGCACGGAATACATCTTCTTCAACATATAAGGATGATTTCTTATAACTTCCTTGGTTATCAATTGCCCTATTGTAAAAAGTAGTTGTTGCTTAATTGTGTATGAAAAAAAAACTGATTTGGCTATAGTACTTTGATAGAATGGCATTGCGTAGATACAATCCATTAATGGCATGTGTGGGAGTAGCATGGGATGAGAGAAACATTAGTTTAATAACAATAGGTTCATAACATTAGGTTCATTGAGAAGTGTCATAAGACTAGTTGAATAACATTAGAGAATGTTGATATAGAGAAGTACCATAACACTAGTTTCATAAGACTAGATTCATTGAAAGAGGTGATGGGAGATACAAAGCCTTTGAGAATAAGAACTATATAATAGATGTTAAATTAGATATTTATTTAAGTTAAAATCATCGATACGTGATAATTATAACTACAAACAAAAATTTGATTCTGTGATAATTTTATTATCACATTATATTTTAGTTATTGTGATTAAGTATATCACATTAACTTATAGTTAGGTTTATGATAGGTCTAAAATACTATCCATTAATTATTAGAAAATCGCACAAAATCCTTCACACACAGTACGTCCTTCCACACCGGGTGGTGTGTGGCCCTGCACAACGGGAGGCGTGTGCAACACATTGGAGGATTTGATCACCTCTAACTGTGTTATATTTATTTTTTTTCACATCACTATTGGACTCACTTTGGGATGTTTATCCCAGACCAATGGTCGTGGATTTTGATGTTTGCAGATTCGAATTTTTTTTTGCAAGTGCTCATTAATTCTTAGTGACCCAAGCACCGTATTAGGCACTAAATAAGGATCACACTAATCCCTATCCCCATCGTTAACCAGCCAAATATACGTAATTGCCCGGTTCATATAAATGAATTAACATTTCAAGATTATTTTATAGTCTCATTTGTAGCACGTACAAATGTATGACGTAAAGTGATCTTAAAGTATTACATTTATATTAGCTTTCCTTAGTTCGGAGATCCCGGACTAAGGGGGTCCATAAGGATTCAAACTTACTAAAAGGTGATCGTTGTCACAAGTTCTTTATTTCTTACGGAAATTCGGTTCATAACCCATTCCTCTTCGGTATACCAAATCAATCATAGTTTACTATCGAAATAATCATTGTCATGATTATTTTGAAAGTTAATTGCAATTAATTTATGAGGTATACGAGAGAGGTGCAGGGTTATGCTGCCGAATTTTCGTTAGAAATAAAGATGCTTGTGACAACGATCATCTTTTAGTAAGTTTGAATCCTTATGGACGGGTTCTAGTGATAACATCATTAATACACTTCTCTTCTCATCTTTTATCTCAATAATGGGATACGTTTAGATATCCTCAATTTGCTCAATTTGATATTATAAATTATTTAATTTAGGTTCATCAATATGACAAATAGAGAGTGGATGTACAACCGTATAGTAGATGGACGTATAGCAGATACCTTTCAAAAAGGTGGTCATGAATTTATACAATTTGCTTACGCACAAGGTTCCCGTATCGTAGATTCAGATGGAACTATCTTGTGTCCGTGTACAAAATGTTGGCTAATGAGGAAGAGATCAAAAGATGAAACTCAGTTACATCTTTATAGAATGGGTTTCATGGAAGGATATCAGATTTGGTGGAGGCATGGTGAGGATTTCGAGGACAGTATGAATGATGCAGAAGAAGCTGACACTAGTAATCCTTTTGTAGATATGGTTATGGACGTTGTGGGTCCAGAATATAATCCTACTCTTTTAGATGATGAGGAACCATATGGAGAGTCTGCAGAATTTTACGAGCTGTTGAAAAAAGCAGAAGAGCCATTGTGGTTGGGTTGCAAGACATATTCAAAACTTTCTGCGGTTTCGGATCTTTTATCGATGAATATGGAGTAAATATGACCGATCGTAATTTTGATGCAATGCTGAGGATTATCAAGAAAATGTTACCAGAAGATGCAGAATTACCTGATAATTATTACAAAATAAAAAAGATGATGTGGAAGATGGGTTTAGCGGAAGTTAAAATAGACTCATGCATAAATCACCATATTTTATATTACGGTGAACACCAACATTTGCAACGGTGTCCTGAATGCCATGAGCCAAGATATCAGACAGCTAGTAAGAGTGGAACAAAAATATAGAGAAAAATTCTACGTTATTTCCCGTTGACTCCAAAATTGAAACGACTATATTATTGCAAAGAAACGGCGAAGTACATGACATGGCACGTGGAGCATAAAGTCGATGAGTATATGGAGCATCCATCCGAGTCTGATTGTTGGAAAGAATTGATGTCAGTTTTTCCCACATTTAACAATGAAAAGAGGAATTGCGTTATAGGTTTATGTACATACGGGTTTAATCCTCATGGAAGAAGTAAAGATTACTCTTGTTGGCCAGTAATGACAACGCCATATAATCTACCCCCATGGTTATGTAATAAGCGACAATTTATGTTTCTTTCACTGTTGGTACCAGGACCTACACATCCGTGAAAATACATTGACATTTATTTACGTTCTCTAATCGATGAGTTGAAAATGTTATGGGTCGATGGAGTTGATACATATGATGCTAATAAGAGTCAAACATTTAATATGAAAGTAGCTCTGCTTTGGACGATAAATGACTTCCCAGCATATGGAATGTTATCTGGATGGAGTACGCATGGACGTAAAAGTTGTCCATATTGTATGGAAAGTACTAAATCATTCCAGCTTCAACACGGTCAGAAACCATGTTTTTTTTATTGTCACAGACAGTTTCTTCCAAATAATCATCCATATCGAAGACAGAAGCAGTCTTTTAAAAGGAACAAAATTGATATTTCAGATCCTCCATCAATTAAGACAGGCGATATAATATTATCATATTTGGAACAATTAGAGAAATCGGCCTCAGAGAATG
Source organism: Ottelia alismoides (assembly GCA_037367405.1). NCBI lineage: Eukaryota > Viridiplantae > Streptophyta > Magnoliopsida > Alismatales > Hydrocharitaceae > Ottelia > Ottelia alismoides. The sequence goes on along the minus strand of JAZKJV010000834.1, from coordinate 1,266,162 downwards.
GAGATAAAACAAAAAACCATCCTAGTTTTGGTGACAGTCATAACTGGATTAAGAAGAGTATATTTTGGGAGTTATCATATTGGAGTAAGTTACTAATACGATACAACTTAGGTGTTATGCATATAGAGAAAAATGTGTTTGATAACATCTTCTATACTGTTATGAATGCAACCGGTCGATCAAAAGATACAGTAAAGTCTCGTCGTGATTTACAAATCATATGCAATCGGCCAGAGTTGCATATAAAGAAACATGATAGTGGAAGGGTTGAAGTTCCCAAAGCAAAGTATACCTTAGATAGAAATCAAGTTAAGCTTGTCTGTGAATGGACAAGCAAATTGAAGTTTCCAGACGGATATGCATCAAATTTTTCCAATTTGATCGATTTGAAGAAGTTTACATTTAAGGGAATGAAAAGTCATGACTGCCATATTTTTATTTAAAGATTGCTACCGTTAGTGTTTAGAGGATTGTTACCAAAAAACGTTCTGAGCGCCTATAGGAATCAATTTCCAGCTTGGTTTAAAGACCGCTCAAAACAGTTCGACGGTGGTGATTTCTATTCTCATATTTTAAAATATTTTGGAGAAGGCCCTGTTTATAAGGTCCGATCATACAACTCTTGCTATAGCAGTGGGTATCATTTTCATACCTTAAATTCCGATAAATATTTAGCAACTCAAAATCATGGAGTAATGGTTCGCGGACCTTGTTATGAGGAAGATCATATAAATTATTACGGAATTTTAAAGGAGATACTAGAAGTGGAATATAGTATACCAGGCTTGAATAAAGTGGTTCTTTTCTTATGTGATTGGTATGAACCCAATGGAGGTGTAGTACTCGATAGAAGAAATAACATTGTCAACGTGGTACAAAGAAAATTTATACGCAGATTTGAACCATTCGTCTTAGCATCTGAAGCAGATCAAGTCTGTTATCTCCCACAAATATCAATGAAGAGAAAGAGCGTTGAAACAGTAACTGTTGTGAAGATAAATTCTCGAGGTTATATCTCGAATGATTACACTAATCAGGAAGATGACATAGACAAAGCATTCACACCGACACATGAACGAATAGACTTAACAGAAGAAGTCCCAATTATCGAATCGATTCGATTGGCTGATAATGAAGTTTTTAGTGTTGACTTACAAGATGATGTTCACTCCAGAAATGACGACTCAGAAAACTCTGAAAACAAAGAAATATCCTTTAATCCCACTGAAATAAATGATGAAGATTAGTTGTAAGTTTTATTACACATTTATAATCGAAGGAATTAAAATCTTAATTAATAAATATGTAATTAACTATTACATCATTATTACAGTCATGGCAGGTTTTGGACGTGGCGGGGCGCATTGATCACATAGATCCAATCGTCCATCTTCCTCAGACACACCTTCGTCCAGTGGGCAGCCCACCCCAGATGTTGTTCTTGATTCACAGTCCGACGAGGTCCGCCGGGAGATAGCCTACTACGAGTCTCTTGGTTATCCTCCGCCACCCTTTTACGTAGGAGGCTATGGAGAGCCATCTACCTCAGCAGCCCCTACAGGATTCCCAGTCCAGGTCCCCATACCAGCATGGACATCGATGGGTTCTGACTCTCCTTCTTCTGGATGTCCGAGCACCTCCGTGCCCTTACCTACTGCAGTTGGACAGGCGTCGGTGTCCTACCCTTTGTTGGAGGTTACGGCGGTTGGGAGGTAAAATTTTTAGAGACTTCATCATTTAAAATTTTCCAAATATTTATACATTGTATCATAATTAATATTTCTAGCAAATGCAGGGATTTTTTGAATAGCAACAGGGTGGCAAAGGAGATAACCAACATAATAAAGACACACTTGACTTCCATGTAATTTAGATGGTATCGCATCCCTGCTGCAGAATAGGAGAGATTGTTTGACAAGTTTCTGGTAAGAAAAATTTCTAAGAAGTGATACAAAATTTTTTGGTCAATTTTTTTGTATCTTATAATTTGTTGTAATTTTCAGAGTAGGTTTCGCTTAGGCTCTCATATGGGGAAGGAGGCTTATCGTAGAGCCTTCATTCGTTTGGCAGAAAAGAGAATGAGCGATACATTTTTCAAGGCAAGGAGAGACTCGCATGCGAAGACGGGATGCGAGGAGATGAATTTTGAGGAGATGAAGAGGTTCCCATCAACATGGTGTACGGAGGATAGGTATTGTACTTGTTAAATAATTTATAATAAACTTTTTAAAATAATCAATAATCATAACATAATCCTTGCAGATGGGCGGATTTCTGTGATGCATTCATTGTGGATGCTGAGTTAGGAAGAAGATCTACGGCGGGAAGGACAAACCGCCAGAAACAAAGGATTAAGTCGACAAGTGGCTCTAAAAGCCACAATCAGATTAGAGCGGAGATGGTATTACAATTTAAAATTAATTTTTGGAGATCTAATTTAATATAATGCAATTTTTTATTATATCTTAAATTTTTTTTCAAGCAGCCAGGTTGGAAAGGGAACCCCCTTTTCAGGAGTGGTGGTCGAGGTCCCACATGAGTAGGAGAGAAGGACAGTCGCAATGGTCCACTCCTGAAGCAGGAGAATTGTTGGTAAGTCTATTAATTTATTTTCAATTAAATGATATATTATAACTAATTTATATATATTAAACTTTTTATTTCAGGATCGTTATCTGGCACTATCTGCAGAAAAATAGGGCATCGATCCAACTGGAGAGCAACCACCATTTGATAAAACGATCTGGAAGCAGGTATATATAGATAAATATTATCTTACTATATTCATTTCTAATATATATTTTTATATTAAACAATGAAAATCTTATAAGGTGTTGGAGGAGAGGGATGTTGTGGCGAATAGGAAGCAGACGCTTGGTGGTCTTCCTCCATATTATGTGGAGGAACATCGTCACTCCTATTCTGCATACTCTCAGCCGTTGTACACGCAACCACAACCGTCTCAATCATCAGTTCCAATGGAGTCACAGATGGCGAAGATGGTGGAGCAAGTGACGAAGCTCCGAGAAGAGTTCACAACGTATATGTAAGTATCCTACTTATAGAGTGAGTAATAATTTTATATTTCTATATCTACAAAATGCAAGTAATAGATATATATCTTCCATATATAATATAGGTCGCAAGGACGTGCATCTCAACCTGAAGAGATTGAATCTGATGACGAAGAGGAGGAGGAGAACGACCCTGAAGAAGAGGCACGCATGTATGCGAGGTTCAAAGAAAAGGAGAAGGAAAAAAAGAAATCAAAGCAGGGTTTAGTTTCTAGATTTTTTAGATCAAAGAAGAAGTAAATTATTGTTGGTTTTGACTTCTATTGTTGTTAAACTTTTAGCATGTTTTTTAATTTATATGAACTTTATGAACTTTAATAATATTATTTTTTGGTAGTTTACTTGTCATTGATGCTACGGACCAATATTTGTAATATTTAGATGTTAAATATGAAGTTTGTTTATAAGTTCATGTATATTGCGTGAATTTCACTTGTCAGTGCTAGTTATCTTAGTTAACGACCTGCTATAATATATATACACTTAGGGAGCTCTTATAAGTACCTGCGGTGGTTTATTGGCAGGCTATACAGGTTCGATAGGGCGTCAAAACCCTGTCGAACCTGTATAATATTTTTACTGGAAATCAGTTTAGGCGAGCACATATGCTCGCCATGTGCTAGGTATATGCTCTCTGATTGATTGACTGATTTAACAGAGGCGATCACATCGGGGAGCACATTCGTGCACGCCCAATATGCGGTTGAACACAGAGCGTCCGATTGTGCTCGCCAACCACCCAGAGCGATGCTCATAGAAGCAAGCACGCCACGAACGAGCACATGTGCTCGCTAACTAGCCGGGCGTGCACATGGAGGGCACTAGGCGTGCACATAACGAGCATTTATGTGCACGCCAATCCCGCCTTTTTTGTAGTGGTTACTGATGCCGCGAGTCCAGATGCCGAGGGTGGTACTGAGGCCACCATTTCCAGTTCTGCTAGTCCTGTTGTTTTTCCTTCTATACGTGTATCTCAGGATATTTCTTCAAATAAAGGAAAGGGTTTGTTATTTTCGGATCCGCATGTGTTACTTGATGATGTTTCTATGGATTCTGTTGTTCATGAGCATGCCAGACCCTCCTATAGTCCTTCATCTGAGAAGGACCCTATAGTCCCCTTTCCTAGGTCACTCCATTTAGGTAAGGGGCAGAAAAGAGAAAATCAAAAAAAGAATCATCAGATAGAGTTCAACCAGCAGATGATAGATAGATTCCACATACAGCTGACTCTTTAGGAGGCCTTGGAGCATATCCCTCTACTCCAGAGATCACTCATAGACAGGACCACAGTTAGGAGGAAGAGGCGAAACCGTCAGTCAGAGATCCATGTGCTTACTCGTGCCACTTGTTTCGCGATTCAGAACCATCTGCCAGCCAAGAGGCCAGATGCAGGAGCGCCATATGTTAGATGCCACATCCATGAGCAGAGGTTTGACCGCACTCTATTAGACAGCGGTTCTTCGATCAATCTACTTCCGGCAGCCCTTCTCGACCGCTTCGAGTTGGGCACTCTGCGACAGAGCAGGACGGTCCTTCAGTTTGTTGATCGATTTGTCAAGAGGCCAAAGGGGCTATTGAAGGACGTTGTCGTCACGATTCAGGTTCTGAAATTCCTCATGGACTTCGTTGTGTTGGACATGGAGATCGCTGAGTCTGTGATCGATACCCCGATCATTCTAGGACGCTTGTTCTTGGCCACAGCCAAGGCAGTGTCCGACCATGATAGCAGGAAGGTGTACTTTCGTGTCGAGGGCGAGAGTATACAAATAGAGACGGTCGAGGAAACTAGAGCCAGAGATTCGGCTTACTCAGTGTCGACAATAGAATAAGAGCAGATGAAAGAAGCAAGGCGAGACATCCACCAAGACTGCAATTTTGTGATTACAGATGACGAGGAAGTTTGGGCAGATCCAGTCGTACAGTCCATCCTCTCACCTTCAGAGTTCGCTGATGCAGAGACGCCAGCAGAGGAGATCTTGGAGAGAGCATTCCTAGTTCAGGATACATCTCAGGTAGCAGACCCGGTTCCCGACCGCGAGACAGAGTTTTGTGATTCCGATACAGATCCCTTGGAGTCAGATGTTGACTGGGCAGAGTTCAATGATCCGATACCATGTTTGACTTCCACTGAGCCTACAGCTAGGGAGGAGGTTGATTCCGTACAAAGCATAGACAGTCCAGCAGAGCAGCCTTCTCCAGATCCAGATTGTGAGCGAGAGTTCTCATTCTCCCATGCAGATTTGGTAGCATTCACTCAGACTTTTCAGAGGCCAGATCTACCAGCACCTACTTGTCCAGAGCTGAAGCTGCTACCGTCGTCGCTGAAGTATAGGTTCCTTGCAGGTAAGCATGAGATGTACCCACTCATATCTCCGCTGATTTGACTGGAGAGCAGGAATCTCATCTAATGGGGGTTCTTGAAAAGAACCGCAAGGATATAGGATGGAGTGTAGCCGATCTCTAGGGGATAAGTCTGGCTCTGTGCTTCCACCATATCTATCTTGAGGAGGAGGCAAAGTCGTCGCATGAGTTCCAGCGGTGGCTGAACCCGAATCTTCGAGAGGTTGTCATGAAGGAGATCTAGAAATGGTGGAGCGTCGATTTTATCTACCCCATCTCCAACTCCAAGTGGGTCAGTCCATGCATGTGGTGCCCAAGAAGATGGGCATCACCACAGTTGTCAATGAGTCTGGAGAGGAGATCGCTACTCGAATACCCACTTCTTGGCGGTTCTGTATGGACTACAGACGATTGAACCAGACCACCAAGAAGGATCATTTCCCCCTGCCCTTTATTGATCAGATTATTGAGAGGCTGGCAGGGAAGCGCCATTATTGTTTCTTGTATGGGTACTCTGGCTATAATCAGGTGGCCATCGCGCCCGAGGACCAGGACAAGACCACCTTCACTAGTTCCTTCGGGACATATACTTTCAGACGCATGCCATTTGGATTATGCAACGCTCCGGCGACATTCCAGAGATGCATGTTGTCCATCTTTTCGGACTGGTGGTGGATTGCTTGGAGGTCTTCATGGATGATTTCTCGGTCTACAACGACAGATTCGATTCTTGTCTTGACTGCCTAGACCGAGTCCTTCAGCGATGCATTGAGGTTCACCTTGTGTTGTCTTGGGAGAAGAGTCACTTCATGGTGACTCAAGGGACAGTGCTTGGCCATATCATCTCCAAAAGAGGCATGGAGGTTGATCCGGCCAAGGTGGATGTCATTAGAAAACTCAATCCACCGTCCAATTTGCGGCAGTTACGGTCTTTTCTGGGACACGTCGGTTTCTACATGCGCTTCATTCATGATTTTAGTAGGATTGCCCGACCGTTGAATGATCTGCTGATGAAAGACGTCGAGTTCTTTGTAGATGATAAGTGTCTATCGTCGTTTGAGACTCTCAAGAGTCTTGTTGTAGAGGCTCCTATTCTTCATCCACCCGATTGGTCTCTCCCATTCGAGATCATGATGGACGCCTCCGATTTTACCGTGAGGGCAGTGCTGGGACAGAGGAGGGATGGAGTCCCATTTAGTATTCACTACGCTAGCCATACATTGGATGCCGCCCAGCGGAACTATACAGTCACTGAGAAGGAGATGCTAGCCATAGTTTTCACCCTAGATAAGTTCAGATCTTACATCATTAAATCTAGAGTGGCCATCTACACCGATCATACAACCATCAGGTACCTCAGTGCAAAGAAGGATGCCAAAGACAGCTTGACCAGATGGATCCTTCTACTCCAGGAGTTTTATATAGAGATTAAGGATAAGCCTGGAGTCAAGAATGTGGTGGCGGATCATCTCTCCCGTTTAGAGTATCTTGAGGATTCTAAGCAGACTGAGCCTATTTGTGAGACCTTCCCAGATGAGGTGATCCTTGCTATCGCCTCTCTCCCATGGTATGCCGATATTGTGAACTATCTTGTCGCCAAGAAAGTTCCACAAGATTGGCCCAGGAAGAAACTTGAGACCTTCCTCGCGAAGACCAAGTTTTACCATTGGGAGGATCCTGTCCTTTACCATGAAGGAGGGGATACTATCTGGCGTCGATGTATTCCTCAGGAGGAGCACCACAACGTCCTTACTTACTGCCACAAGTTGAGATAGGAGGACATCACTCTGGGAGGAGAACGACATAAAAAGTGCTCCAATCCGGCCTATAGTGGCCTACTCTCTTCAAGGACTCTGATGAGTTCGTGAAGAGATGTATTGACTGTCAGAGGATGGGCACTTGTGGACAACGTGATATGATGTTGATGCAGCCCATACACCTCTATGTGGTTTTTGACGCATGGGGCATCGATTTCATGGGTCCATTTCATAGGAGTCAGGGATTTGAGTACATTCTGTTGGCTGTGGATTACGTGAGTCATTGGGTTTGGGCCATCCCCGCCTAAACCGCAGATGCTAGGATTGTTTGCAGATTTTTGAGGAAGAATATCATTTCATAGTCGGGGTCCCTCGAGTGTTGATATCTTACGGGGTGTCTCATTTCGTCAACGACAAGGTAAAGTCCCTTGCTAGCGAGTTCAGCATAGACCATCGAGTAGCCACTCCATACCACCCTCAGACGAATGGTCTTGTTGAAAGGTCGAACAGGGAGATCAAGACTATATTGCAAAAAGTCGTCCGCCCTGACCGAAAGGATTGGTCACAGCTTTTGGACTCGGTCTTGTTGGCATATAGGACGTCTTTCAAAACTCCTTTGGGTAAATCTCCCTTTCACCTCGTTTATGGAAAGCCGTGCCATTTACCTGTTGAGCTGAGACATAGGTCACTTTGGGTTGTTACTGATATATTTTTGGATCCAGAGAGTGTAGGAGATCAGAGGAGGGTAGAGTTAGCAGCCTTGGAGGAGCTTCGTGATACAGCCTTTTTAAACAGCCTACATTATAAGGAGAGAGTGAAGGAGTGGCATGATTCTCATATCAGCCACAAGCAGTTTGAGCCAGGACAGAGAGTATGGTTGTTTGATGCTAGGTTTTGTCTATTTCCAGGGAAGCTACAAAGCAAATGGAAGGGACCTTATTTGGTTAGAAAGGTACATGACAGTGGGAGTATTGATATATCTGAGTTGTCTTCTGATGTTACCTTTCGTGTGAACGATCAGCAGCTCAAGCCATATCTAGATCATGAGCTGCGGGTCGTTGATGTTTCCTCGATTCACTTTGCATGAGATGTGGTCTCTTGACTCACATCTATTGCATCTCACGCCAGATTATCATTGTTCTTCTGACTTGTATAGATCCAGTTGCCCATATCACTCTATTCTTTAGTCACTGATGACACGAAATAGCGAGCGACTAAGGTATAAGGTACAGAAAATAGGTCGTTGCGACCTCAGTCACTCAGAAGTGTCAATCAATAAAAATGAACCACTAATGACAAATAAAATCAATCACACACGAAAAGCGGTCCTGCTATGAGATTTACCTGGTATAGCACCCAGGTTCGAACTCAAGGAGCACGGATTGGCCGAAGGCCTACGAAGTAGTCAAAAATGAATAAAAATAAAAGACAAAATATTTTTTAGTGGTTTTAATGATTTTTATATTTTTTTTGGATTTTTAATATGTGAAGAAAATAAGGAAAGCAAAAGCAAGCAACTTTGACAAATTATTTAATGCATCAAAAATCAAGCAAAAATTCAGATAAAAATATTTTTATGTTTTTTGTGTTTTTTAATGTTTTTGGTGAATTTTTGGAATTTTTAGGATGTGTATTTTATTTTCTAAAAATCAAACAGTAGCGAAAATGCAAGGTACTATCCAGCCAGGCCCAAAATCCCTAGATAAAATATCTAAAGACCTTAAAAGGACCTGGAGGTATTTTTCCTGTAAACTACGTAAAACAAGGAAAATTCAAGTACCAAAATTATTGTTTTTGGGTTTTTAGGTTATTTACTAGAATTTTTATGGGTTTTTGAGGGTTTTTAAGTTTTTATGGGTTTTCAGTGATGAAAAATAGCCAAAATTGGCTAGAAAATCAAGGAACACAAAAAAACAGTACTTAATTTTTATAGGATTTTTAGGGTGGTTTTTATATTTTTTGTGATTTTTCAAGTTAAACAGTGCCAAAAATAGAGGTTTTTGAATTTTTAAAAATAGCAAACAAGATCAGAAATGTCCTCAAAAATTTACAAAAATCCTACACCATGGCAGGAGCCATGTGTCAAATTTTCGTTGGATTTGGAGGTGATTTGATATTTTATTCAAAAATGACAAGAGGGCATTGTGCACAGGGACCAAAGTGCAAATACCCAAAGTTCTGGGGGTCCCGGTGCAAAATACCCAGCAAAACACGCGCGAGGCGCGTGCCTGGGGCACTCAGGGACCTATATGTAATAAAACTAAGGTTCGGGGACTAATTGGTAACACGTACCAAAAGTCCGAGGACCTCAACTGCAAATAACCCAAAAATAAACGCACATGCGTAAAACCACAACGCACAGGGGTATAAATGCAATTACTCAAAAAGTTTCATTCATTCCTTAACAATCAGAACTACAAGGGCATCGGATGCAAATAACCCAAAAATACACGTGACGAAGCACGTGGCTCACACAGGCAGGGGTATATAAGCAAATAAACTAAAGTGCAGGGTCCATTGTGCAAATAAACCTAAAACTAAACAACGTCTCTAAATATTTACAGGACTCAAATGAAATAACGCAAAGATAAGGGCCTAAGGGTAAATTACCCTTTTTTAAGTCGAGCTGATGGATGGCCGCCACATGGCGATCGGACGGTCGAGGTGGGGGCGGCTTTGGTCGCTGCTGCTCTCTGCTCGATCCAACGGTCCAGGCCAGGACACGTGTGGATCTAACGGCCTGGATCTAGCGCCTCAAATCTGACGTCCACGAACGCTCCAGCCGCCAACGGTCTAGATGGCACCTGGAGCGAGAGGCTGATCCAACGGCTCCGGAGGATGCTGGAAGAACTAATGGCCGGCGAACTTCGCCGGCCTCGTGACGGCAGCTCCGGCCTCCTCTGCTGCACCTGAAGATCAGAGAAGCTCCGCGATGATGCTCCGCAGTTGATGGTAGGTTCCGATGACCCTACCGAGCCCTGGAGGGCTCCGGCGAGGTCGGCGGAGGTGAAGCTCCTGGCCCGAGTGTCGAGAGGCCTCAGATGGCCTCTGCTGGTCCTGCAAAACAGCTCAGAAGCTTCGCGGGTCGAGGGCAAAGTGCCTCGCCCCGGTTAGGCGGCGTGAAGGTGAAAGGTGCGTCGGTGTGGGCGAACCCCGGCGGTGCGACGGCGAAGGGATTCGAACCCCAGCTCTTGTGCGAGCTGGGTTGAACGGAGGGGCAGAGAAGGTGCGCGGAAGGAAGGCGGAGGTGAGGGTGGATTCCGATGGTCGAACGGAAAGGCGAGGCGGTCGGAATCGAGGAAAATCGACGGCGGCGCGAATTGGGGATACTCGGAAATTAGACGAAATAGTAGAGCTAAGGGACTACCTGGGTGGTCGAGTGGGTTGTGGTTGAGCTTGCGCAGCTATGGGTCTTTGCCTCAAGGGTCGCCGACGTCCGAGGCTCGAGCTCCAACTCGGGGCGGAGCACGGCGGTGAAGACTCGCCGGATCAGTGGCTTTCGCCTCCTTTCCTCGCTGCAACAGGTCGAGGGTCGAGCTGTCACCTCTCTCTCTCTCTGGAGCTCACTGGAAATCGAAGCAAATGGCCAAAGATACCGATTGAAGGTGGCGGAGCTCGAGATATATATGGGTGCCGACCCGACTAGGGCTGGTCGGGTAGGGCAGCATGAAGCGCGGACCCCGATGCAATCCCCCGGGCGGGGGTCTCGGATGCAAGAAGAAGAATTAGGACCCGGGGTTTGCGCAAATGGCGGGCGGATCAGGCATGGAAAAATCAGAGAAATCGGGTCGACAGCCTGATCCGCGAGAGAAGAGGGTCCGCGGGGGGAGTTGACCGGGGGTCAACATTCCCCGTGGACCAATGGGAAACAACCATGTGGAAAACATTTAAAAATTCAATTAAAAATAACAAATGGCTGAATTATTAAAAACTTAAAACATGAAATATTTTTGTTTTAATTTTTTCTATTTTTTGGTGATTTTTAATTAATTTTTCAAAATAAAAATAGGGTATTTACATAGTATAGCTATACATAGGTATTTGTACAATATGTCTTTTTAATTTTTTTTTGATTTTTAATTTGTTATTTTTGTGCATTTTTATTCCCATTTTATATTTTGTTTATTTATAGTATAAAATTAGAAAGAACAGGGCATTTTTATTTTATTTTTATTATTTATATACAAGGGTGAAATAAATATATATGTACATGTATCTACATGGTATATGTATAAGGTATTTTTGGGTTTTTAATTTTGTTATTTTTATTTTGTTTTTGATTCTGATTCTTTTTATTTTATTTATTTACAATACATAGCATAGAATATTTACAAAAAGTATGAAAATTACTTTTGTATATTTACAAAGCTAAATAAATATATATATATATATATATGTGTGGTTTATGTACAAGATGAAAGGGGTATTTTTGATCTTTTTGATTTTTAACTTTTTATTTTGTTTTTATCTTTTATAAATATATACAAATATTTACAACTGTATTTTTTGTGAGGAAAATATAGTTTTATGTATTTTCACAAATATTTACACATGAGCTCCTATCTCCCTCTACTTGGGCTTTTATGCGGTCAGGCCCATGCTGAGCCCTCCCTTGGGTTAGGATGCTCAATATTTATTCTAAATATTTCCCTCTTTTTCTTTTTAATCTTTATTCTTTTATTTTTGCACAAAAACATGCTAATTATAGGTTTTTACACAATGCATGCTTTTGGTAATTATTTGTATTTACATATATCTACATGCATTTGCAAAGGTTTTTGTAGCTAAAATATAAGAATAAAGAGTGATGAATGGGTATTCATCACCCCCCTATACTTAACTTTGCTAGTCCCTTAGCAAACACTTATTTGAAAAAGAAGTGAAAATGAAAGAAAAAGAAAAAGAAAAAGAGGATGTACATGGATCAAGGTTGATTATTAAACTTGCCTTCATTAAATTGGGATATGGAGCTCGATCAGATCTTTGGATTATTAATGTGTTGGAACCTTATTTGGACCTAAGCTTAAAACTCAACAGCCTGTAAGTTCCACCAATCTATGGGCAAGACTCCTCAATAAACCAGATCAGAACAAGTCTACATACACAAACTCTAATGACCATGAATCTTTCCATGCAGTGTAAGTGATATGTGGCTCCCCACCTCAGAAGTAACAAAGAAACAACCTCCCTCAACTTGGTAACTCTAATACCTCGGTCTAGCAACTCTTTCCTCGAGAAGCGGGGTATTCCCTTCTAAGTTCAAGTGCAACCGGCTCAAGAAGAGGGGGAAGAAGTATAGACTTTTGGAAGCTTAGCCAGTGTAGCTATGTCTCCCGCTGCAAGCTTCATGAGATGTAACATGGATACCATAAGCTTTGCTTTATTTGACTAAGTACACTCCGGTGGGGTTATTAAATTTTCAATCCGACCCACCACTTTTTTGGAGTTCTTTTTGCATTTTTGCATATATTTTTTTTACTCAAAGACTTCTATACAGCATATCTACATGGTGCAGCATATATACAAGAAATTTTCCTCTTGAGCCAGTAGACTATCCCTCTTTTGAAGCTTTATTGCAACCCACAGCTTCTGTCTTTAGCCTTCATCACCACTAGACCAAGTTGAGACGCACTTCCTTCACTAGAAGAAGAAGAGAGGTTCCGCCTAGAAGTACTACCCTCATATGCTACCCCAAGCCAAAGGAACTGCCTCCTCACCACCTCATCCGTGGAGAGCCATGTGTAAAGTGCAGGTGCAAGTCAAGCCATTGTCTCTAAGAGTTATGCGTGTGTTGTTAAGTGCTCTATTTAGGCTCATCAAGATGACATATGCTCATAGCCTAGTGGACTCAAAGAATTAAGTCCTTATGGACCTGAAAAGCCTTAACCCTAAGTCCTATAAGGTTCCTCTTAAAGTTAAGTGGATTAAGATCTTTTTCAAGCTCCATTTCTCAATTTAATTCCAGGCTTGGTTTAAGTGTCAACTCTCATCCAGGAAAACTATATACATATATGTACACAAGATGCTATTTATAAATATTTTACAATCATGCAAAATTTTTGAAAAATGTTTTGAAATCATGGATGAATGCTGCATGAGGTGTAAGTTTTGCAAAAAAGATATTTACACACATTTACACAAGATTTTTGCAAACTTTTGATTTTCAAAACATTTTGGAAAAATTTTGTACTATCTACATAATTTTGATACAAAAATATGTACACAAAAGATTTTTGAAATCATTTTTACAAAAATACTTTGTACACTAGCTATGTATGTGCAAGATAAAAGAAGTTTATGTACATGGAAAAATTTTAATTTTTTTTTGTGATTTTTAGCCATTTTATTTATTAACACACTCACACAAAGTACGAGTTATGGCTAAAGTATATATGAAATATATACACACCCCCCCTATACTTAGCTCGAACGATGTCCTCAGAGTGATCAAGAGAGATGAAGAAGACATAACTCGTGCTTAGTAAAAGGGAAGTGAAAAGGAATGGCTAAGTACAGGAACGAATAAATGAATAGAATGAGAGGGACTCGGTGGTTTTCCCCTATACTTAGGATTAACTAATCCTAAGTATAGGAAGCTGTACATGAAGGGAAATCCGAGTGAAGAAGATACAGAATCTGCCCCCCCTATACTTAGGGTAAAATATCCCTAAGTATAGGAAGCAAAACAGGAGCAGAAAGAATGAAAAGAATACCCGAAGGTCCTACATACCCCCTATACTTAGGGTAAAGTACACCCTAAGTATAGCATAATCATAAGATAAGAAAAGGGATGTGAGACTAAAGAATAGAATGATATGGACAACTGGATCTATACAAGCGGAGGAGCAGTGAAAATCAGGCGTGAGATGCAAAAGATGTGAGTCAAGAGACCACATCTCACGCAAAATGAATAGGGGCAACAATAACGTCCCGCGGCTCATGATCTAGAAATGGCTTGAGCCGCTGGCCGTTCACTCGAAAGGTACTCTCAGAAGACAACTCGGATATATCAATGCTGCCATTGTCGTGTACCTTTCTGACGAGATAAGGTCCCTTCCATTTGCTCTGTAGCTTCCCTGGAAATAATCGTAGCCTCACATCAAACAGCCATACTTTCTGTCCAATCTCAAAATGTTTGTGGCTGATATGAGAATCATGCCACTCCTTGACTTTCTCCTTATAATGTAGGCTGCTTGAGAAAGCTGCATCTCTAAGCTCCTCCAGGGCAGCTAACTCTGCCCTCCTCTGGTCTCCCATACCATCTGGATCCATCAAAATATCTGTAACTGCCCAAAGTGACTTGTGCCTCAGCTCAACAGGTAAATGGCACGGCTTGCCATATACGAGGCGAAAGGGAGATGTGCCCAATGGAGTCTTGAAAGACGTCCTATATGCCCACAAGATCGAGTCCAAAAGCTGTGACCAATTCTTTCGGTCAGGGCGGATGACTTTCTGCAAAATATTCTTGATCTCCCTATTCGACACCTCAGCTAGACCATTCGTCTGTGGATGGTAAGGTGTGGCAACACGATGATCTATGCCGAACTCGCTAGCAAGGGCTTTTACCTGGTCGTTGATGAAATGAGATCCCCCATCAGAAATCAGAACTCGTGGAACCCCGAACCGCGTGATGATGTGCTTCCTCAAAAATCTGCAAACAGTCCTCGCATCAGCGGCTCGGGCGGGGATAGCCTCAACCCAACGACTAACATAATCAACGGCCAACAGAATGTACTCAAATACCTGACTCTTAGGGAATGGACCCATGAAATCGGAAGCCATTCTACCAGGGACAGGGTGGGACTGAAAAAGACATATACATTGGGCAGGCTTACCTCTTTACCGGGTTCAGGCTGGGTTATCGGCTAATGGCTGCTTTTCTCTCAATGCCGTACGGATGCCCCATGCGTCAAAAACCTCACAGAAGTGAATGGGCTGCATCGGCATCATATCACGCTGTCCACAAGTGCCCATCCTCTGACAGTCAGTACACCTCTTCACGAACTCATCAGAGTCCTTGAAGAGGGTAGGCCACCACAAGCCGGATTGGAGCACTTTCTGTGCCGTTCTCCTCCCAGAATGATGTCCTCCTGCCTCAAGCTTGTGGCAGTAAGTGAGGACGCTATGGTGTTCCTCCTGAGGAATACACCAATGCCAGACGCTATCCCCTCCTTCGTGGTAAAGGATGGGATCCTCCCAGTGGTAGGACTTGGCCCTCGCAAGGAAGGTCTCAAGCCTCTGCCTGGGCCAATCTTGTGGGACTTTCCCAGCAACGAGAAAGTTCACAATATCGGCATACCACGGGAGTGAGGCGATAGCAAGGATCGCCTCATCTGGGAAGGTATCTCGAATAGGATCAATCTGCTCAGAATCCTCAGGCTGCTTTAGTCGGGAAAGATGATCCGCCACGACATTCTTGACTCCAGGCTTATCCTTAATCTCAATGTCGAACTCCTGGAGTAGAAGGATCCATCTAGTCAGTCTGGCCTTGGCATCCTTCTTTGCCATGAGGTACCTGATGGCGGTGTGATCTGTAAACAAAGTCACTCTAGATCCAATGATATACGATCTGAACTTATCTAGGGCAAACACTACGGCTAGCATCTCCTTCTCTGTGACCGTATAATTCCGCTGGGCGGAATCCAATGTGCGGCTAGCGTAGTGTATGGCAAACGGAACTCCATCCCTCCTCGGTCCCAGCACTGCCCCTACGGCAAAATCGGAGGCATCCATCATGATCTCCAATGGGAGAGACCAATCAGGCGGCTGGAGGACAGGAGCCTCAATAACATGCTGTTGGAGAGTCGCAAAGGACGAGAGACACTTGTCATCGACAAGGAACTCGGTGTCTTTCGTCAAGAGGTCTGTCAACGGTCGGGCAATCTTGTTGAAATCCTGAATAAATCTCCTATAAAATCCAACGTGCCCCAGGAATGACCGTAGCTGCCTCAAATTGGACGGCGGTGTGAGTTTCCTAATGACATCAACCTTGGACGGATCAACCTCCATGCCCCTGTTGGAGATGATGTGGCCAAGCACCGTCCCTTGAGTCACCATGAAGTGACTCTTCTCCCAAGATAGAACCAAATAAAACTCAATACATCGCTGGAGTACCCGGTCTAGGCAGTCAAGACAAGAATCGAATCCGTCGCCGTAGACCGAGAAATCGTCCATGAAGACCTCCAAACATTCCCCTACCATGTCCGAAAAGATCGACAGCATGCATCTCTGAAAAGTCGCAGGGGCATTGCATAGCCCAAATGGCATGCGTCGAAAAGCATATGTACCGAAGGGACAGGTAAAGGTGGTCTTCTCCTGATCCTCAGGAGCGATGGCCACTTGGTTGTAGCCCGAGTACCCATCCAGGAAGCAATAATGGCTCTTCCCTGCCAGTCTCTCAATGATCTGGTCAATAAAAGGCAGGGGGAAATGGTCCTTCTTGGTGGCTTGGTTGAGTCTCCTGTAGTCAACACAAACCCTCCAAGAGGTGGGTACTCGTGTAGCGATCTCCTCTCCCGACTCACTGATCACAGTCGTGATGCCCGTCTTCTTGGGCACCACATGCAAGGGGCTGACCCACTTGGAGTCGGAAATGGGATAAATAAAATCTGCGCTCCACCATTTTGATATTTCTTTCATCACGACCTCTCTTAGGTTGGGGTTCAACCGCCGCTGGAACTCACGTGACGGCTTCGCCCCCTCCTCAAGATAGATATGGTGGGAGCACACTGCTGGACTAATCCCATGGAGATCCGCTACGCTCCATCCAATCGCCTTGCGGTTCTTTTCAAGAACCCCCATCAAACGGGATTCTTGCTCTCCAGTCAACTCGGCGGAGATGATGACTGGGTACATCTCTGGATCGCCCGCAAGGAATCGATACTTCAGCGAAGTAGGGAGCGGCTTCAGCTCTGGAATGCTGGGTGCTGGCAAAACTGGCTGCGGAAGAAACTGAGTGAAAGCTGCTAAGTCTGCCAAATCTGCCTGGGAAAGTGAAAGCGTACTCTCGCAAACTGGATCGGGAGAAGGCTGCTCAACTGCACTGTCTCTGCTCGGCTCTGCATCTACCTCCTCCTCATCTATAGGCTCAGGTGAACTCAGGTCAGACATCTGATCATAGCAATCGGCCCAATCAGACTCTGAATCCGAGGGATCTGTATCAATCGCGGTGGCTTCAGTACCACCGGAAAACAAGGTGGCCTCAGCACCACCATCACTAAACATCGTGTCGCGATCAAGGACCGGCTCTGCTGCCTCTATGGTATCCTGAACCAGGGCTGTGCTCTCCAGACTCTCCTCTGCTATCATCTCGGCATCAGCTGTATCTGAATATGAGAGGATGGTCTGTGCTGCAGGATCTGCCCAAGCTGCCTCATCGTCTGTGATCATAAAATCACAGTCCTGGTGGATGTCTGGCTCTGTGTCTGTCAGCTGCTCTGAATTTGTACTCGCATCTGAGCGGGTTCTCTCTCTAGCTCTGTAGTCCTCGACCGTCTCTATTTGTATACTCTCGCCCTCGACGCGAAAGTACACCTTCCCGCTATCATGATCAGTCACCGCCTTGGCTTTGGCCAAAAACGGACGACCAAGGATGATGAGGGTATGGGCCACTGACTCAGGGATCTCCATGTCCAACACTACGAAGTCCACGGGGAATTTCAGGCCCTGAATCGTGACGATAACATTTCGTAATAACCCCTTCGGCCTCTTGACAGATCGATCAGCGAACTGAAGGACTGTCCTGCTCTGTCGAAGAGTGCCCAACTCGAAGCGGTCGAGAAGGGCTGCCGAAAGAAGGTTGATCGACGATCCGCTATCTAGAAGAGTACGGTCGAACCTCTGCTCACTAATCTGGCATCTGACATACGGGGCCCCTGAATCTGGCCTCTTGGCCGGCAGGCGGTTCTGGATCGCAAAACACGTGGCTTTCGTCAGCACATGGATCTCTGAAGTGTGGTTCCTCCTCCTTCTCCTGACTGTAGTCCTGTCTCTCAAAGAACGCTGGAGAAGTGGGATGTGCTGCAAAGCCTCCTGGAGGGTCAGCTGGATGTGGAATCGATCGATCATGCTCTGGCTGAACTCCTCAAGCTCTCTTTTTTTCGAATTTTCTTTTTTCTTCCCCTTCCCCATCTGAAGGGCTCTAGGGAAGGGGATCACAGGGTCCTTCTCAGATGAAGGACTAGGAAAAGGCCTAGACGGTTCGATGACCGGATCCACACATACATCATGCACCACAGTGGGACCAGAAGAAACTAAACCTTTTCCTTTATTCACAACAGTGTTCTGAGGTACATGAACTGAAGGAAAGACAAAATCTCTATCACAACAAACACCGGTGGCCTCAGTACCACCTCTGGCTGGCTCTGCTGCTGCTGCTGGTGGTAGACATCTCGCGGCATCAATACCGCGGGCTGGCTCGGCTCTACTGGTGGCGTCAGTACCACCTCCTCGAACTGGTGAAGCGGCGGCCTCAGTACCGCCGGTGGGATCAGCATCCTTGGTGACATCAGTGCCACCATCATCATCTGGAGCGGTCCCAGTACCGCTCTCCTCCTCCTCATGTGGCGTCTCTGAAGTATCCTCGTGGTGAAGCTCAGACGAGGCGTCGCCGCCTGCTGGGGTCCTACCGCTCCTAAGTGTGACAAAATCAGCATCAAATAGATCCGAAGATGTATCAACAAACGGGTCACTAGGAGTGGCAAACTCAGTGTGTACTACCTGCTCAGATTTTCTCTTGAGGTTGTTCGGGTTCGGCTCAATCTGGGCTGGAATGGCGGCCTTCCCTCTCACCAAGTCCCGCATCTCCTGGCGGAACTCGTCCATCTCCCGTCTGAATGTGGCCTGCTGGTCCGTGAGGAGGCGGGCGATGTCATCCAAAGCGGGGCTCTCGTGGGAGCCCGACGGGTAGCCTCTCTGGGGGTGAGGCTGCTGGAACTGCTGGTGGTGGTAAGAGGGGTATGAGCAAGGGTGCTGCTGCTGAACTGGGTGAGCATGCTGCTCACGCCTCCACGACTGTCCCTGCTGCTGATAGGGACGAGGAACGAAGGATGATGGCTGGTGCTGCTGGTGTGCTGGGTGCTGCTGCTGCGACTGCTGGTGATCTCTCTGCTGGGAGTACTGCCCTCCTTGACCTGACGGCTGCTGCTGGGGCTGGGCACCACCATTCCCCCACCTGAATCCGGGATGGTCTCGTCGGATACCAGGCTGGGGACGGTCATACCAAATCCCGTTGACATCCATCAACGGCTCAACATCGAAGGGGTCTGGCGGCAGTACGGCCAGAGGCTGATCCGGCTGGTAGACCACCATCTGCATGTCTGGAGATGGTGGGGACTGGTAGGTAGGCTGCGGCTGCTGGTACGGCTCCTCCTATACAAGGTGAACCTGTCTAGGCTGCTGGGAGGAGCTGGAGCGCTGGGACGAGCTGCTGCTGCCGTCGGTATCGCCTCGCGACAGAAGACGGGGCTGTGAAGCCGTCTGTGTCTCCTGGAGACACATGAGCTGGGTCTTCATGTCGCTCAGAACTTGTGCCATCTGTTCCATCTGAGTGATGCTCTGGCACTGCTTCTTCTCGATCAGCTCCATGCGGTCCAACTTCTCGCTGATGATACCCATGTCCGCAGCGGATGACTCTGCCTGTGCTGCTACGACTGTGGACGAACTGGATGGACCTGCATCTACCCGTGCTATCCGCTGCAACTGCACGGGTCCTGGCTGCTGTGGCTGGGGTCTCTGAGCATACAACCTGGTCTGGGACATCACCATGTAATTTTCGGACATCTCCTCGTAGATGGCCCAGACCTGGTCGTGGTCCTTGGCAAAGTAGGACCCGCCGCAAGAAGCGTTCACCAGACCCTGAAGCTCTGGCGTCAACCCGTTGAAAAAACTCTGAACTAGGTTAGGCTTGGAGATGTCGTGGTGCGGGCATCTGTCTAGGAGCTCTCGAAACCTCCCCATGCCTCGTGAAACTGCTCGTTGGGGAATATGGAGAAGTTGCTGATCAGGACCCTCGCTGCATTCGTCCGCCCGAGTGGATAGTACTTTTTCAAGTACTCGGTGCGGAGCTGCTCCCAGGTGTAGACAAACTTCCCTAGATGCTTCAGCCATGTGGCTGCTCTATCTACCAGTGAAAAAGGGAAGGCTATCATCCGAATCGTGTCCTGATCCACATGGCGATCATGGACAGTGCTGCAAATCATCAGGAACTCCTGGAGGTGGAGGTGGGGCTCCTCAGTGGCAAGTCCGTGGAAACGGGGCAGCAACTGCAAGGTGTTCGGGGGGAACTTGAAGTCCCCCACGATCGCTGGCACTACTACCCAGTGATGCATCAGAGTCGATCCGGGGTTGTGCAACTCCCGCATCGGTCGTGGTGGTCCTCCTGCCGCGGCGGCTGCCGCTGCGGCGGCGGCGGCTGCTGCTGCTGCTGCGGCTGCAGCCTCTGCATCGGGTATCTCCTCAAGCTCGCTCTGCTCTGAACCTCGCTCTGCTCTGAGCCTCTCCAACTCTCGCCTCATCTCTATCATGAATGCCCCCTGATCACGTAACTGTTGCTGAACTGTCTCGAGTGATGCGATCAGGGTGGAGTTGATCGCCCCCTGGTCCAGTACAAAGTGCTCGGGCTGACGGGGGTGATCATCTGAACTGCCGGCCATGGCGACGTCTGCAAAATCAAATGAGCCCAACTCAGGGTCTGTCAAATCTGCTAATCTCTCCTCGGGCTCATGTCTCTCAATACCAGAAGAAAGGGGGTCGAGGGGGAACAGGGCGGAGTCGTACTCGGGCTCGGAGAGCTGGTCTCGACTCTCACGGGCCAACCTAGATGATCGGGTAGTCGTGCCCGAAAGCGGTGCAGCCAGAGGCTGCCTAAGAGACCGTCTACCCATCATCTTGATCTGGCGAGTAAGGCGGATGAGATCTGGAGTCAACTATGATAACAAACAAACCCCCGGTTCACCAACGTAACGCGAGCTGAAGACCGTGAAAGTTCGGTCAAATTATCTTGTCTATTTTTATTTTGGTGAACACACAAAATATCAGAGCGCTTACGTGACCTGTTAGGATATCCGATGCTATCCCAACCGACTGGCCTGCACGGAAGAGTCGGTAATCAGTCGGGACTAGCACCGGGAGGCTCTACCTAGGTTGGGGGTCACTCTCTCGCGCATCCAAACCATGCAATGAGGGGGTTGCTCTCCCCAAGACAAAATTTTTAGGGTGAGCGGTTTTTAAGATCAATAGTCTTAGCCAGTCCCAATTTTATGGTTTTTCTTTTTAATATTTTTCAAATAGAAGCAAGCGGCCTAACGAATTTTTCAGTTCTCCTGATTATTTAATCAAAAACAGGGGGGAGAAGTCGAAAAAGACGATGCGCGAGAAATCAATGATGCATGCTGAGATAGAAATGCGTACCTTGTCTCCAGCACTCTACATGCAAGTGATCCGCGCAGAATTGAAAGGCAGAAAGAAAACTACCTATATGATGCAATGGGAAAAACCGAGTCCTAGACGAGCAATTTCTAGCGAAGAACCGTCTAACTCAGTCACTCGCCCTCGATCCAAAGAGTCCGGTCTAGACCCACCCCTCCTCTTCTCGACAGGTCGAGTTCAGGAGTAGCGCTTGACGGGGCAGGCTCGCGGCGCGTAGGCTCTCAGGAAAGTGACTAAGTTATTTTTATTATTTATTTATTAGTAGGTCGAATTAACGTTCTATGGGAACAGATAATCAATTAGGTGTGTAGATCCTACTAATTACGTCACAATCACCAGAAATTCCTAAGTCTAGGGGCTCGAGCAAAAACCGCGTAAACACCGGAAAAGGCAGTAAAAAGAAGAAGAAAACCGCGTCAAAAACCGCGAAAATCTCCTAAGGGTCCCCCGAGCACACCGGTGCTCGGCGAAATAGACCCGCTAAGTATTCAAGCACAGTTCAAGTCTCTGAGTCCCTGTATTATTACAATAATTGTCAAATAAATCCTAATCTAATCTCACCCACTCAACTCTCTCTCTCTCGCTCTCTCCTGCGGCTCCGTGCAGAAGGGAGCCGCCTCCGAGTCTCGCGGTTGCGTCGGCTTCTCGAAATCGGCCGCCTCGATCCTCGGGCCCTCGCAAGAAACAGAGAGAAGTGGTCAGTCCAAAATTATTGTCATAAATATGAGAAAAATATGTATACAGAAATCTATACAAAAAGCCGCGAAAATCAAAAAGCCACGGAGAACTCAAAAAGCGACTACTAAGCCGTGCTCCCCGACAACGGCGCCATTCTGATGACACGAAATAGCGAGCGACTAAGGTATAAGCTACAGAAAATAGGTCGTTGCGACCTCAGTCACTCAGAAGTGTCAATCAAGAAAAATGAACCACTAATGACAAATAAAATCAATCACACACGAAAAGCGGTCCTGCTATGAGATTTACCTGGTATAGCACCCAGGGTCGAACTCAAGGAGCACGGATTGGCCGAAGGCCTACTAAGTAGTCAAAAATGAATAAAATAAAAGACAAAATATTTTTTTAGTGGTTTTAATGATTTTTATATTTTTTTGGATTTTTAATATGTGAAGAAAATAAGGAAAGCAAAAGCAACCAACTTTGACAAATTATTTAATGCATCAAAAATCAAGCAAAAATTCAGATAAAAATATTTTTATGTTTTTTGTGTTTTTTAATGTTTTTTGGTGAATTTTTGGAATTTTTAGGATGTGTATTTTATTTTCTAAAAATCAAACAGTAGCGAAAATGCAAGGTACTGTCCAGCCAGGCCCAAAATCCCTAGATAAAATATCTAAAGACCTTAAAAGGACCTGGAGGTATTTTTCCTGTAAACTACGTAAAACAAGGAAAATTAAAGTACCAAAATTATTATTTTTGGGTTTTTAGGTTATTTACTAGAATTTTTATGGTTTTTTGAGGGTTTTTAAGTTTTTATGGGTTTTCAGTGATGAAAAATAGCCAAAATTGGCTAGAAAATCAAGGAACACAAAATAAACAGCACCTAATTTTTATAGGATTTTTAGGGGGGTTTTTATATTTTTTTGTGATTTTTCAAGTTAAACAGTGCCAACAATAGAGGTTTTTGAATTTTTAAAAATAGCAAACAAGATCAGAAATGTCCTCACAAATCTACAAAAATCCTACACCATGGCAGGAGCCATGTGTCAAATTTTCGTTGGATTTGGAGGTGATTTGATATTTTATTCAAAAATGACAAGAGGGCATTGTGCACAGGGACCAAAGTGCAAATACCCAAAGTTCTGGGGGTCCCGGTGCAAAATACCCAGCAAAACACGCGCGAGGCGCGTGCCTGGGGCACTCAGGGACCTATATGTAATAAAACTAAGGTTCGGGGACTAATTGGTAACACGTACCAAAAGTCCGAGGACCTCAACTGCAAATAACCCAAAAATAAACGTACATGCGTAAAACCACAACGCACAGGGGTATAAATGCAATTACTCAAAAAGTTTCATTCATTCCTTAACAATCAGAACTACAAGGTCATCGGATGCAAATAACCCAAAAATACACGTGACGAAGCACGTGGCTCACACAGGCAGGGGTATATAAGCAAATAAACTAAAGTGCAGGGTCCATTGTGCAAATAAACCTAAAACTAAACAACGTCTCTAAATATTTACAGGACTCAAATGAAATAACGCAAAGATAAGGGCCTAAGGGTAAATTACCCTTTATTAAGTCGAGCTGATGGATGGCCGCCACGTGGCGATCGGACGGTCGAGGTGGGGGCGGTTTTGGTCGCTGCTGCTCTCTGCTCGATCCAACGGTCCAGGCCAGGACACGTGTGGATCTAACGGCCTGGATCTAGCGCCTCAAATCTGACGTCCACGAACGCTCCAGCCGCCAACGGTCTAGATGGCACCTGGAGCGAGAGGCTGATCCAACGGCTCCGGAGGATGCTGGAAGAACTAATGGCCGGCGAACTTCGCCGGCCTCGTGACGGCAGCTCCGGCCTCCTCTGTTGCACCTGAAGATCGGAGAAGATCCGCGATGATGCTCCGCAGCTGATGGTTGGTTCCGATGACCCAATCGAGCCCTGGAGGGCTCCGACGAGGTCGGCGGAGGTGAAGCTCCTGGCCCGAGTGTCGAGAGGCCTCAGATGGCCTCTGCTGGTCCTGCAAAACAGCTCAGAAGCTTCGCGGGTCGAGGGCAAAGTGCCTCGCCCCGGTTAGGCGGCGTGAAGGTGAAAGGTGCGTCGGTGTGGGCGAACCCCGGCGGTGCGACGGCGAAGGGATTCGAACCCCAGCTCCTGTGCGAGCTGGGTTGAACGGAGGGGCGGAGAAGGTGCGTGGAAGGAAGGCGGAGGTGAGGGTGGATTCCGATGGTCGAACGGAAAGGCGAGGCGGTCGGAATCGAGGAAAATCGACGGCGGCGCGAATTGGGGATACTCGGAAATTAGACGAAATAGTAGAGCTAAGGGACTACCTGGGTGGTCGAGTGGGCTGTGGTTGAGCTTGCGCAGCTCTGGGTCTTTGCCTCAAGGGTCGCCGCCGTCCGAGGCTCGAGCTCCAACTCGGGGCGGAGCACGGCGGTGAAGACTCGCCGGATCAGTGGCTTTCGCCTCCTTTCCTCGCTGCAACAGGTCGAGGGTCGAGCTGTCACCTCTCTCTCTCTCTGGAGCTCATTGGAAATCGAAGCAAATGGCCAAAGATACCGATTGAAGGTGGCGGAGCTCGAGATATATATGGGTGCCGACCCGACTAGGGCTGGTCGGGTAGGGCAGCATGAAGCGCGGACCCCGATGCAATCCCCCAGGCGGGGGTCTCGGATGCAAGAAGAAGAATTAGGACCCGGGGTTTGCGAAAATGGCGGGCGGATCAGGCATGGAAAAATCAGAGAAATCGGGTCGACAGCCTGATCCGCGAGAGAAGAGGGTTCGCGGGGGGAGTTGACCGGGGGTCAACATTCCCCGTGGACCAATGGGAAACAGCCACGTGGAAAACATTTAAAAATTCAATTAAAAATAACAAGTGGCTGAATTATTAAAAACTTAAAACATGAAATATTTTTTTTTAATTTTTTCTATTTTTTGGTGATTTTTAATTAATTTTTCAAAATAAAAATAGGGTATTTACATAGTATAGCTATACATAGGTATTTGTACAATATGTCTTTTTTTTTGATATTTAATTTGTTATTTTTGTGCATTTTTATTCCCATTTTATATTTTGTTTATTTATAGTATAAAATTAGAAAGAACAGGGCATTTTTATTTTATTTTTATTATTTATATACAAGGGTGAAATAAATATATATGTACATGTATCTACATGGTATATGTATAAGGTATTTTTGGGTTTTTAATTTTGTTATTTTTATTTTGTTTTTGATTCTGATTCTTTTTATTTTATTTATTTACAATACATAGCATAGAATATTTACAAAAAGTATGAAAATTACTTTTGTATATTTACAAAGCTAAATAAATATATATATATATATAGGTGTGGTTTATGTACAAGATGAAAGGGGTATTTTTGATCTTTTTGATTTTTAACTTTTTATTTTGTTTTTATCTTTTATAAATATATACAAATATTTACAACTGTTTTTTTGGTGAGGAAAATATAGTTTTATGTATTTTCACAAATATTTACACATGAGCTCCTATCTCCCTCTACTTGGGCTTTTATGCGGTCAGGCCCATGCTGAGCCCTCCCTTGGGTTAGGATGCTCAATATTTATTCTAAATATTTCCCTCTTTTTCTTTTTAATCTTTATTCTTTTATTTTTGCACAAAAACATGCTAATTATAGGTTTTTACACAATGCATGCTTTTGGTAATTATTTGTATTTACATATATCTACATGCATTTGCAAAGGTTTTTGTAGCTAAAATATAAGAATAAAGAGTGATGAATGGGTATTCATCAGTCACACACCCATTTTCTCATCCTATGATTATGTTATACTTAGGGTGTGCTTTACGCTAAGTATAGGGGGTGTAGGACTCTCGGGTATTTGATAAACACAAATTATCGTAGGTCTAAAGAGTATGTCTCACACAAGGCGGAGACAACCGATGTCGATGCGGCGACCCACAATAAAGTGTATTTAATCAACAATTAACCCACACTAAAGATCAATAATTAGAAATAAATGTGGAGTTAAAATTTATTTTTAACTCTGTACAAATGGTGTATAGGGACAAGTATGCAGAGAGTTCGAACACAGGGAGCAAACAGGGTAATTCTAAAAGGTGTGCACAAGTGAATGTGAAGTGTCTACACTAAGCAAGCAAAGAAATTTTTGTGGGTTTATAAATTTTAAAAAAATTTATTTTAATTTAATTTTTAATTTTGTATTTTCATTTTTAATTTTATGATTTTTATAATTTTATATTTTATATATTTTTTTTCAATATTGGAAAATAAGGACAATGTAATAAAAGACTATATAAAGTATTTATAAAAATGTGCAAAAATAACCAAAAATTCAGAGATAAAATGTTTTTGATATTTTTAAGATTTTTTACTGTTTTTGTGATTTTTGGGGATTTTTCAAGGTGTTTTTGGTATTTTTAAATACTGAAATAAACTAAAACAGTGAACAGTGTACTTGTTGTGAACAAAATGGAAATTAAAAATAGACAACAACCACAAAATTTTTGCAAACTATTTTTCAAATAAAAATAATGAAATATACAACAAACAAGAACTGAGTTTGTGATTTTTGTAGTTTTCTAAGATTTTATATGTTTTTGTGAAGTTTTTGAGTTTTTTTGAATTTTTAGTGTTTTTCTTTAGAGTTTTTTTAGTGATTTTTGGACTGACACTAGAATAGGTTAAATACATACTAGGGAAGTTTTTTAGAATTTTTCGAGGTCTTTTAATATTTTTTTGGCATTTTCTAATCTAGACAGTAGGCAAAAAGCATGTTTTTGATTTTTAATAAATATAAAAATAAAATAAAATCAAAAACTAAAATGATGGCGTGGAAGAACAAGCCTACAGGAGCTTAACCCTAATTTTTGAGAATTTTTGGACCTAAAATAAGGCCTTAACTAAATAGAGCAAGTCAGCACAAATTAAGGGCCTGGCAGGGACTATATTGCAAATATACAGAAGTCTAAGGGCATAGACGCAATTTTCACACAAAAATTATACTAAATTAAATAACTTATGGACCAAGAACAAATTACAGAGCCTGTAAGATTTTTTGGCAAAAAGCCCACCCACGCGCGTGCAGTGCACGCGCCTGGGAGGGACTAAATAGCAAATATGCAATACTCTGGGGCTGAAGTGCAAAATTCCAGAAATTATAGTACTACAGATGGAAGTTTGAGACTTAAAGTGCAAACACAAAAAGTTCTAGGAGGTTCCTGCAAATTACCCCAGTCACGTGCGTGAAACACGTGACCTGGCCGGCCCCTCGATGTAATATGACAAAAATTGAGGGGCTCCTAATGCAAATTTCACAATGTTTTTGAACGGCAATGAATAGTTCAGATGCTAACAAAAAATACAACAAAATGCGGGGGAGGATTCGCAAAATACCCCCACTTTGGCGCTGACGAACGGTGGGATGAATCCCACTTGACCACGTGTCGAGTCCTGGAGCGCCGATGACGGTTCGCGGGCGGAGGGCTGAGATTAGATCTCAGCCCTTGATCTGACGGTGCTGATGATCCGCCATCCGACGGCTGCTGCTGATGGGGAAGAACGGTCGGAAGATCGACGGCGCGCGAGATGGCTGGAAGGACAGAAGATGAACTCGCCTAGGACGAGTTTGGATCAGGTGGCGTGGGCTCCTCCGGCCTCCTCCAGGCCGGTCGAAGGGCTCTCCGTCTTCCTGCAGGTGTCCTCTGGCCTCCTGAAGCTTCAGAGGGCGGCGGTAGCCACCAGAGCTCGCAGGCAAGGGGGAGGAGCTGGAGCTCCCAAACCACCTCCGGCGAACTCACAAAAGGGCTCCAGATCCGCTATAAGCTCCGCTACCTGCACAAAAAAGGTGATATGATCGGGGGTAAATTGCCCCGATCACGTGGCGCAAAGAAAAAGGGGGTGTGTGGAGGCGTTTGGCGCAAAGAGTGATGGTGGTCGGAGATGGCTCCGGCCGACTGTCGATTTGGCGAATCGACACGCGATTGAGATGGATGAACGGGGGGAAATGAAGTGCTGACTGCAAGGAACGAAATGAAGACGAAAATGAAGGGAATAAAATGGCCTCAAGCCCAGGAGGGCGAGGGAAACTGTACCTCGACGGCTTGGACCACCGGAGGTTGGAGGAACACCCAGACCTTGCCCCACTCGTCTCCGATGACGCGGGCGAGATGTTGTCACCACCAGCCGGTCAGGGACTCAGAGAGATGGAGGGATTAGGTCACAAATGGGGTTCAATTTTCGAATGAAGTCAAGGGGGTGGTTTTGAATGGTTGACGCGGGTGGTCCAAAGAACGAGGCTGACCGGGAGCTGCAGCGATCCGCGACCCAAGGTGACGCTTGGGCGTGAATCCTTGATGCTAGCGCTGCAAAAGTCGTGAAGGGCGTATCGAGTTTTGGTGAAATGCTCAACCTCGAAAAAAGGATGAAGGTGGTGGGTCAACACATTCTGACAAGCCACAGGGGCTAGGTCAGAGAGTTGACCGAGGTCAACTCCTAGACCCTCCTGGTTGGTCCACGTCGACCAACCAGGAAAAATCCTGGAAAAATATGTTAATAAATCATTTTAAAATAGTAAATGATGTTATTTTAATTAGGTGATAAAATAAAAAGTGTTTATAATTTTATCTAGTATTTTATTCCGATTTTTAATTATTTTTATGAGTCATATTTTTATGAGTTTACTTTTTAGCCCTTCATAGGTATAATACCTATGTGTTTTAGCATTTTATTTTCATGTAGTGTATTTTAATTTTAATATTTTTATTTATTATTTTCTAAAATTATAAAATACTTTTATCTACATAAATATATTTTGTTTTATTTTTCGGATATGTTTTGTATATTAAATAAAATATAAAGGTATAATGTATATGTATACATATATGTATAATACATGTATACTCTATATATGTTTATTGTTATTTTGAGTTTTCTTTAGGTTTTTATTCCAACTTTATTGTACGTAATTATTATAAGTAATATTTACATAATTATAAAAATATAAAAATATAGAAATAATGAATAAATAATAAATTGAATATTTTAATCTGTTCAAGTATACAATGAGGGTCCAAAACTCAACTTTCAAACCATAGCTCCACCAAATGCGAAACTACCACCATTAAATAGCTTATTTTATTCTATATACAATTAAAGGTGAGTATGCTGCATTTGGAGTTGTCAGTTGTGAGATACGGGTCTGTGAAGTTGGGATTCTGGGTTCTTATTCAGACTATAACTTTTTATCTGTACATTCTTTTTCTATGAAATCAATTTTGTATTTTTCCTTGTAATGTTATCTACAACTTTCATGTACAAAGTTTCTTTATTTGATGAATAAAAAGTGGAACCAAAAATAGGTCCCAAAATGAATAAAGAATGAACAGAATAATATAGGTATTTGGCCCTTATCTCCCCCTACTTTATTCCTTGTCGACCTATTCATCAAGATGCCTAGGTCTCGGGGTTTCGGGTCATAAAATATTTACAATATTTTATTATTTTTCTTTTCTTTTCTTTATTCTATAATTTTGGCATTAATTACAGTATTTTATACACTAAATAGATGCACATGCATGAATGCTAAGATGATGATATTAATGACATTTACAGGCATTTGCTAGGGTTTTTGATGCCAAAATGATAGAATAAATATGATGAAATGTGGATTCATCAGTATTCTATTGATTCTTTCTACCTCTGTTTTTCTGCCTATACATAGGGATATTTCACCCTAAGTATAAGGGGGTAGACCCTGTACATCCTTCCACTCGGATTTCCCTTCATGTACAGCTTGCTATACTTAGGATAACTTGATCCTAAGTATAGGGGGAAACACCGAGCCCTCTTCATTATATTCCTTGATTCATCTTTGTATATCCCATTCCTTTTCACTTCCCTATACTAAGCACGAGTTATGTCTTCTTCATCGCTCTTGATCACTCTGAGGACATCGTTCGAGCTAAGTATAGGGGGGTGTCGTACATATTTCATATATACTTTAGCCATAACTCGTACTTTGTGTGAGTATGTTAATAAATAAAAATGGCTAAAAATCCATAAAAATTTAAAAATTCCCTTGTACATAAAATTCTTCTTGCACATACTTATTTATTTATAAAAATTATTTTTGTACAAATGATTGTAACATCTTTTTGTGTAAATAGCGTGTAAATATTTTCATATCAAAATTTGTGTATATAGTACACAATTTTTGTAAAATGTTTGGAAAACAAAAAGTTTGCAAAAACCATGTGTAAATTTTTGTAAATATTTCGCAAAACTTTGCATTCATGCATACATCCATGTTTTCAAACATTTTTCAAAAATTTTGCACATTTGTAAAAATTTGTAAAATTGCATCTTTGTAGATACTTGCACAGTTTTTCCAAATCATAGTTGACATTTAAACTGGCTTGGAATTAAATTGATAAATGGAGCTTGATTAAGACCTTAATCCACCTAATTATAAGAGGAACCTTATAGGGATTAGGATTGAGACTTTTCAGGTCCATTGGGACTTAATTCTTTGAGTCCACTAGGCTATGAGCATATGTCATCTTAATGAGCATAAGTAGAGCACTTAACAACACACGCATGACTCTTAGAGACAATGGCTTTACTTGCACCAGCGCTTTAAAGGAGGCTACTCCCTGGGTGTAGCCAATTGGCTGCTCCCACCTCTATTTTCCGTATATTTTTTATATTTTTGAGAAATAAAAATATGTAAATTCAAAACAATATCCCCCGAACATGTCGTTCCAATTTCGTCAGAAACAGAGACTCCTATGCCCTCCATCTGAAGGGGGTCAATTTCAGCAATTTTAAAACCGTTAAAATTTGACAGTCTTGATGGAGGGGATAGAAGTCTCGAATTAAGTTGAATTTTGAATGACATCATGGTGACATATTGTGATCTAAATTCCAATAGGTTTGATTTCAGAAAAATAAAAAATATATATGAAAAAAGGGGTGGGAGCATGTAAGTTGGTTACAACCAGGGAGCATACTCCCTTTTCCCATATATATATATATATATATGGGTTAAAGGAGGCTACTCCCACCTCTATTTTTTTCTATATTTTTTATTTTTTTGGAAAATAAAAATATGTAAATTCATAACTATATCCCCCGAACATGTCATTCCAATTTTGTCAGAAACAAAGACTCATATGCCCTTCATCTGAAGGGGTCAATTTCAACAATTCTGAGACCGTTAAAATTTGACAGTCTTGATGGAGGGGATAGAAGTCTCGAATTAAGTTGAATTTTGAATGACATCATGGTGACATATTGTGATCTAAACTCCAATAGGTTTCATTTCAGAAAAATAAAAAATATATATATGAGAAAAGGAGTGGGAACATGTAAGTTGGCTACCTTTTCCCTATATATATATATATATATATATATGAGGTTAATGGGACTGCCCCCTTGGGGCAGCCAACGTGGTTGCCCAGTGTTTTTTATATTTTTTCAAAAAAAATATCATCATGTATATTCATCCCTATATCCCTCCTATATGCCATTCGAATTTCGTCAGGACAGAGACTCCTACGGCCTCTATCCAGACAGTTATTTTTTAACAGTAACAGGATTTTTTAATTGACACCATCTCGATGGAGGCCGTATTAGTCTCTGTTTCTAACGAAACTTGAATGACATATAGGAGGGATATATAGATGAATGTACATGGTGATATTTTTGAAAAAATAAAAAAACACCGAAATAGGGGGCGGGGCAGCCATGTTGGAGGCAGCCCCATTAAATCATATATATAGGAGAAACTTCAAATGAGTCAGGATCTCACCAATATTATAGTGAGCCATCAATCTCATCCTTTTATTTTTTTATCATACGACTGGATCTAATGAGGCATTAATTAAACTAATTTAATGATTGAAAACCTATTTTGGTCATTTTTGTCACATTCTAAATATAGAATGTGACAATTATTGACCTAATATCTCTCCTTCTTTTTCCATTGATTAACAGCGCCCCCTCCCTCCTCTCTCACGATTTGTCATCCGTGTGGTAGACGGTGGCATGCCTCGCGCGGGATGAGGGGTGTCACACGTCCTTGGTGGTGGTGCAAGCTCTCCTCCAGACGATGGTCGACGGAGGGGTTGAGCGCATGCGATCTGCAAGCGGTGGAGGTTCGGAGAGAGCAGCGGCAGTGAATGCGGATGGTGAGTACTCTCCTCCGATGGAGGTAGACGTCAACGGTGGCGGACGTAGTGGAGATATCGGTCAACGACGGGTTCCATACGCGATGGAGTTGTTGCATCGAGCAGCGGTCGACGGTGAAGGTGGTTGTGGCCGCGATTGTGAGGTAATGCACGGATTTACATTGTACTTTAATAATTTACATAATTGACATTTTGATTTACATATTTATTTCTTTTCTACAAATCTCATTGTTATTTTATCTTATTTTGTAGAGCTCTCCACGAATTTTACAAAAGAGCGCGATACAGTTACAAAAGATCACACAAATTTTACAAAATGAATACATACATTTACAAAAAAAAGATCGAAATTTACAAAGAGGATAATTACTCTTACAAAAACTCATTGGAGTTTACAAAATGAATGTACCCATTTACAAAACGGAAATACAAATTTACAAAAGAAATTGTGAAAAAAAATCATTAACGAAATTACAAAAAGAAAATGTATTTTCACAAAAACTCGCGAACATTTACAAAGATACGGTTGAACCCAATTAATTCGGCGCAAAAATTGGAAAACGACAAGTAAAGGTAAGATTAAAAATACCAAATCCATAAAATGTTAGTAGTAATTCAAATCCATTAAATGAAATTCGAATTTACAAATAAACGAGATGACAGAAAGATCCTTTTGAATAATATTTTTGATGCAACCGTTAGATTGTGATCTGACGAATCCGATTGATGGCTCACCACAATATTGGTCGGACCCCACTTCATTTGAAAGGGTCTATATATATATATATATATATATATATATATATATATATATACACACACACACACACATATATATATATATCCCTCCTATACGCCATTCGAATTTCGTCAGAAACAGAGACTCCTACGGCCTCCATCGAGATGGTGTCAATTTAAAAAATCATGTTACCATTAAAAATGATTGTCTGGATGGAGGCCGTAGAAGTCTTTGTTTCTGACAAAATTCGAATGACATATAGGAGGGATATACAGATGAATAAACATGGTTATATTTTTTAAAGAAAAATCGAAAATGATGCGGTAGCAGCCCCATTAATCTCATATATATATATGGAGAAACTTCAAATGAGGTAGGGTCTCACCATATATATGGTGATCCACCCTCAATTTAAGCATCTTTTCAATATATTGTATAATTTATTATTTCATACATATAACAATAAAAACTAACACAACATGTATAGTGAAATAAAATTATGAAAATATTATTATATTAGATGGAAATGTTAATTTAAATTTTGATGCTATATTTTACAAAATTCATTTTTTACAATGTGCAGTTTATACACAAAGCCGTTACAGAGTTTTTACTAAATTCACAATGTCCTTTACAATTTCAGAAAAGCTCCCACCTCATTTGAGAGGTTCCCATATATATACATATACATATACATATACATATACATATACATACATACATACATACAGACAGACACACATACATACACACACAGATATATATATATATATATATATTTATATAGGAGAAACTTCAAATGAGACAGTGACTCACTAGTATTATGGTGAGCCCTCAATCCCGTCCGTCTATCTTTGATCTCACGGCTTGATTGATTGACGTATTAATTAAATTAATTTAATGATTAGAAACCTATTTTGGTCATTTCATCACATTCTAAATATAGAATGTGACAACTATTTCACCTAATCTGATGCCTTCCTCCCTCTCTCTCTCTCTGTCTCTCTCGATTTGTTCTCTTCCTCTCTCTTGAGTGCCTCTCCTTCCTTCTTTCCTTGATCGAGGGCGGCGGCGGCGTTCGTCCAGACATTGGAGGAGGCATTATTGATGGTCGACGGAGCACCAAGTTCCTGACAGAGGTTCTCCTCCACGCAAAGGACGGGTGATGTTTCTTCTCCAACGAGGGCTCCTGGCGGATGGGTGGGGCTCCTGTGGTTGGCGACAACAATGGAGAAGGAGGGTCAACCTAGGTGGTGATGCTGGCGGCAATGGCGAAGGGGCTTTCGTCGAGGGCTGTGAGGTTCCTCCAGGAGAAAGGGAGTCGATCGGTGGATGTGCAATGGTAATGCACGGTACATTTTGATTTGATAATTTACATAATTGGCCTTTCAATTTACATATTGATTCACTTTTTTACAAATCTCATTGGTATTTTATCTTATTTTTGCAGAGCTCTCCGCAAATTTTACAAAAGAGTGCGATACAGTTAAAAAAGGTCACACAACTTTTACAAAATGAATATATACATTTACAAAAAAAAAGACCGGAGTTTACAAAGGATAATTACTCTTACAAAAATTCATTGGAGTTTACAAAACAAATGTACCTATTTACAAAACAGAATTACCAATTTACAAAACGAAAATGTGAAAAACAAAATCATTAACGAAATTACAAAAAGAACATATATTTTCACAAAAACTCACGGACGTTTACAAAGATATGGTTTAACCCAATTCATTAGGCTTAAAATTGAAAAAAGACCAGTAAAGGTATGATTCAAAAATACCAAATCCAGAAAATATTAAATGGTAATTCAAATCCATTAAATGAAATTCAAATTCATAAAAAAACGAGATGACGGAAATACTCTTTTGGATAATATTTATGATGCCACCGTCAGATTGTGATCTGACGAATCCGATTGATGGCTCACCACAATATTGGTGAGACTCCCACTCATTTGAAGTGATCCATATATATATATATATATATATATAGATTTCTTTTTACTTTGACTTTCACTTTCTAAATCACTTATTCAATTAGAACATAAATGAAATGTGAAATTATTGAGTAGTAAAATCGTACGAATTTGATGAATGTGCTATGGCGTAGTCAATCCTATTTCCGATGGGAGCTGTTGACAATTGAATCCCATTTTGTCAATTAATTAATAATATACTATTTTAATGTAGAATAAAATTATTTATTCTTTTTTTATTATTAATTTATTCTTTTTTTATTATTATTAATTTTATTTTATTATTTTACTTCTCTTTTTGTCCAAGTCACTTCTCTTTTTGTCCAAGTCACTTCCTTTTTTCTTTGTGAGTATCGGAAATATCCCCATTCATAGGTCCGAGATTCACATCTATGAATTGAAAGACCCGAATGATCAACCCCGCAATCAATTATTAGAATCAATAGGTGTTCAAATTGTTCATTTGAATAAATTGAAACTCTTATTATTGGATGATCATGATACTTCCCAAAGACCGAAATTCTTGATCAATGGAGGAACAATATTACCATTTTTGTTTAATAAGATACTAAAGTTGATGATTGACTCATTCCATACTGGAAATAATCGCAGGAAATCCTTTGATAACACGGATTCCTATTTCTCAATGATATCCCGCGATCGAAACAATTGGCTGAATCCCGTGAAACCATTTCATAGAAGTTCATTGATATCTTCTTTTTATAAAGCAAATCGACTTCGATTTTTGAATAATCCACGTCACTTCTGGTTCCATTGTAACAAAGGATTTCCTTTTTATGTGGAAAAGACCCATATCATGAATTATGATCTTACATATGGACAATTCCTCAATATCTTTGAGGCTGACTCTAACCGCGTGGTTATGAGTCTTTTCCAGGCCTTATCTACCTCGCTCCCGACGTCCACCCCCTAGGATGTCCCGTCTGGTCGACTAGGACAGGCGACTGAGGGAAGGGCTAAAAGGAGGGTCTCTGCTATTGGAAATCTCATTGCTGCTTCGACCAGTATTGCCACTTTTTCTCTATGCTCAGAGGTCAGAGTTCAGAACCTGAAAGCCCCTTTTTGTATGATATAGTAATAGGTCGCTCGACGATTTTCTAGTATTTGAAGCGCGGCGACAGATATTTAAAATAATAGATGTTGATTAAAAAGAAGAATCCACTTCAACCGATATGCCCTTAGGCACGACCATACATAACATAGAAATCACACTTGGAAAGGGTGGACAATTAGCTAGAGCAGCGGGTGCTGTAGCGAAACTGATTGCAAAAGAGGGTAAATCGGCCACATTAAGATTACCGTCTGGAGAGGTCCATTTAATATCCAAAAACTGCTTAGCAACAGTCGGACAAGTGGGTAATGTTGGGGTGAACCAAAAAAGTTTGGGTAGAGCCGGATCTAAGTGTTGGCTAGGTAAACGTCCTGTAGCAAGAGGAGTAGTTATGAACCCTGTAGACCATCCCCATGGGGGCGGTGAAGGGAGAACCCCATATATATATACATATATACATATATATATATATATATACACATATATACATATATACATATATATGAACATATATACATATATACATACATATATACATATATACATATATATATATATATATATATATGACTGACCATGTGAGTCAAAAACTGTGAGAGTATGAGAGCAGTGAATCATCACTTACTGGTTGATTGGAGGAGAAGAAAGATGGGTAGAATCTAATGGTCCAGCCTCTCATGCTCTCACAGTTTTTGGCTCACAGGATCAACCCTTTATATAGGGCAAAATGTGGTTGCTCCCTCGGAGTAGCTAACGGGCCTGCTCCCACTCTCATTTTCCCTCCATTTTTTTGAAAATAAAAATTTGTATATTCATAAATATATCCATCTAACATTCCATTAAGATTTTGTCAAAAACAAAGGTTCCTATACCCTTCATCCAGAATAGGTAATTTTAAAGGTCTTAGAATTGCGGTAATCCACCTGTTCTGCATAGAGGGTATATGACTCTCTGTTTCTGACGAAATTTAGAAGGATATAGTGATGAATATACATTTTTTTATTTTCAAAAACATAAAAAATATAGGGGGAAATGGGGGTGGGAGCAGCCCGTTGGCTGCTCCCACAGTCACATTTTACTCTTATATGTATGTATATAGATAAATATGTGTATTGCATTTTAATCAAACTAGTGGAATCCATTTCACATCTAATAGGTATCGATCTACATGTATAACATCCAACTCAATTTTCTCCCCTCTATCTATTTATTCATATTCAACTAACTTTATGGGGATTGGGGATCTTGCGCCATGGTGTATAGAAATTGCATGCACCAGCTTCCGTTTGATCTTGGTTCATCAAGGGCTCTGCTGAGTCTTACTTTCCCGAGACAAACCCCGTTTTCGAGCATATCCACTCTTTCTGATACACTCCCGGTTAGCCCTAACTCCCTCCTCCTTGCCGGCGCGAACCCCCCCATACCCCTCCCCATCTTGCCAGCGCTCTCACCTATTCCGCCGTGAGGATCCCGGATGCCCCTTCCCCTTTCATCGAAGGGAGGATGTCCGTTGTTTGGGTTGCGCGGATGATGTGCGCAAAGGAGGGGGCCTACAGTAGTCATGGTGGCAAGCGGGAGATGCGAGGTGGAATGGATGAACCTCGCTACTTGGCTTCTAGATCGCCCTCGCACCGCTGTTGCCATTGAATTCCTCCTCTCCATCGTACGATGCCTCGAAACTTCGATGCCCCTGGCGTTGCCCTATCCTTCCACATGCGTCAAGGCGAGGAAAATTTGTGTGGGGGGTAACTTGCTAAACATATTCACTGTATGCGGTCGGGATTATTTTTTTTATTAACTACCGTAGATAAGCCGCCTCTTGACGAGGCGGCTTTGGTTAAGTAAGAGCCACCTCTTCAAGAGGCGGCTTTAGACCAAAGCTGCCTCCTCAAGAGGCGGCTTTGTTGGGGCATAAACCCCAGCGGCCCGCCAGTGCCTCCCTTCACGCGAACAGAACCTCTCAAGCCCCCAGCGAACCCCAGCACCTGTGACCTCTCTCCCTCCGCCGAAGCCCCCCTACGACCTCCAAGCGGCCTCAGGCTCCCCCTCCCGCCGCCGTACGCTCTCCGGTCATCTTGCCAACGTCCGTTGGCCCCATTTCCGCTATTCATCTCCTTCTCCACCTCAAGGAAGGTATGATTCGTCTATTGTGTAGGGTTTTGGGTACATGCTTAGGGTTTAAATAATTATTTGAAATATTTTCTTCACTCTAATACATTGATGTCGACGTAATGGTATGTAGGATGTCTCGAGAAGTTCGTTGTTTCTGTCACCGTGGGGGTACAATATCGAAGTCTAGTAAAGACGTGACCTATGTAGGAGGTCGTATGAAAACCATCAAAATCGATCACGAAATGTCATTTTTGGGACTGATTGAGCACATTAAGTCCGTATTCAGGTTGGATTTAGCTCAAGGACTTGAGTTACAGGTCTTTCATAAAATATCTCAAGATGGAACAAGCTTTTATATTGGGTGTGTCGAGTATGATGATGATGTCCGAGAGATTGTCGAATATGCTGAGGAGATGGGTGCTGCATATCGGCCCGTGATATTTGCTGTCGCTGTCTCTATATCCGGATCTGGACCTCAAGTTTCTGTACCACATTGTGGATCCATACCTCCAGTTTCTGCTCCCGTGGTAGACATGGATCCATTTAATGATCCAGAACTGGACAGGTTAATGGAACCCTCACCACAGAATACGGATGATGAGATGGAAAATGATGATAATGAGGAGGAGGATCATCATGTTGGAACCCGTATCGTTTCTGATATTCCATTTTTGAACATGAGAGGTGGTGATGGATATATTCTGAATGGTGAAGATTGCATGAATTGTGATGATGGGATTAGTCTGTCTAACGAGTTGAAAAATGGCATGCTTTTCAAATGCAAAGCAGATTTGGTGTTCGCCGTGAAAGTTTTCCACATTAAACGTCATTACAACTTCACGGTACTGGAATCAGATAAGAAGGTGTGGGATATACACTGCAGCGAACGAGCTAGAGGTTGTTCTTGGAGATTGCGTGGTCATCGTAGACCAATAGATGGACAGTTTGTTGTCTCAATGGTTGAGAAGCCGCATACTTGCTTGAATCGTGCTGTTAATCAAGACCATCCTTAGCTGGATTGCAACCTCATGGCTGTCAGATTCTTGAATCAAATTAAGATATCTCCTTCAGTCAAGGTTTCTTATCTTCAGACATCAATTCAAGATGATTTTGGCTTTCATGTGAGTAGAAGAAGGGTTTGGGACGCAAGAAGGAAAGGCATTGAGATGGTATACGGCGATTGGAAGAAATCTTACAACGAACTTCCCTATCTTTTTAGGGCCTTTGAGCAGGCTATTCCTGGTTCGGTTACAGATATTGACACAACAACAGTTGACCAAGGGGAGCTATTTGAGAGGGCCTTCTGGGCATTTGGTCCTTGTATTGAGGCTTTCAGGCACTGTAGGCCCATTGTTAGTGTGGATGGTATACACATGTATGGAAGGTATAAGCAGAAGATCCTTATTGCTTGCTCAAGCGATGCAGCTAACCACATTTTACCGTTGGCTTTTGCTTTTGTCAACGAGGAGGATGGCCCTAGTTGGGCGTGGTTTCTGGAGAGGCTACGTTTGCATGTTTTCCGTGATCGTGCTGGACCAATATGTTTGTTATCTGACCGTGCTCCTGGGTTACGTGCTGCACTCAGATACCCAGAGGTTCAATTTGTTCCACCATACGCACACTGGCGCTTCTGTCTCCGACATGTGGGTAGTAATTTCAATGACGCCCACAAAAATCAAACTCTAAAGCGTATGGTCATGAGGGCGGGAAAAGTCTATTCCCAAGCAAAATGGCAATCTTACATGGACAAACTGAAGGAATGCGACGAGAATGCTGCAAAGTGGTTTGACACACATGATTGTCCAAAGGAACGTTGGACAATTGCATTCGATGGTGGCTATAGATTTGGTTACACAACCACAAATTTTTCTGAGAGCTACAATGCAGTTCTTAAGGATGCAAGAAGTCTACCAGTTGCGGCATTGGTGTTGAAGACATACTACAACTGCATTAGCTACTTCTGTGACCGTCAGGACGAGGCGCGTAATTGTATTTTACGGGGTGAGAAATATACCAAATACGCGCATGACATGTTGAAGCGTTGGATCAATAGAAGTAATGGTCACCGTTGTTTTCGCATACAAGGAGCACCCTTGCACATGTATGAGGTTGTCACAGGACAACGCATGATACAATTCGGTCTAAAAGGTAGAAAGAAACAAACTGTCTTGGTTAGCGATGCATCGTGTACATGTCAAAAATGGCAAACTCACAGAATCCCTTGTTCTCATGCATGTGCCGTCCTATCTCACTTGAACACAGATGTAGAAGAATATGTTGGGCCATGGTATACTTGGTAAGCTCAGTCGCACATATATGAAGGGTTGTTTTACCCTATTGGTGACAGAGACAAGTGGCCCAGTTTCGACCATCCATTAGTTATTCCAGATGATAGCAGGATAAGGCAAAAGGGGCGACCAAAGAGTAAGAGGATTCACAATGAGATGGACATGAGGGAGAATACCGAGCAATCTCAATGCGGCACTTGTGGTCTTGAAGGTCATAATAGGCGGAACACCACGCATGGTAGAACGCAAAATAAATGTGGCATCTGTGTGGGCTTGGGTCATAACAAAAGAAGATGTCCCAACAGAGCTAGTATGTGAATGATTCCTTTCAATTTTTGTAATGTCATTGTTTAAATTATTTAAATATGAAGTCATTGTTTATTCATTTGTATTGTTGTTTATGAACAAATGGAGCCGAGCCCAGTTGACCGTTCTCTTTTACGCCAGCAGAGGGAGCACCGTTCTACTGTAGTTTGGGCAGGGGATGTAAGTACTTTTTTAATAATTTTAAACTAATATTTCCTTGAATAATTTTCATAATCTAAGTGTTTGTCTTTCCAGGTGACGAGATGTCTACGGTGCCGACGACGGGAGAGTACACTGAGGCATGTCCCCTTGGACGAGCACATAGTTGAGCACATTTGCGTAGCGGGTTTTTTGGGCGTATTGCAGATGGATTTCATATCCTTGGACTGGCACCTGATTACAGCTCTTGTTGAGAGATGGCGTCCCGAGACGCACACATTTCACATGCGCCACGGGGAGATGACAGTTACATTGCAGGATGTGGCGTACATATTTGGGTTGCAGATTGATGGTCCGGCAGTGATTGGTCGAAGGCTGAGGCAGTAGAGATTGGGGGTCCCTTGATACTGTTGCAGTTGTGGGCTTGGGAGCGATTCCCCCATATCGCTCCGGTAGTTCACCACCGACCTCTTTGGCAAGGGAAGCCCTTGGGGGCAAGGTGGCATGCAGAGTTTGATATCTCAGCGGAATCTACACATGTGGTTCGGCCATATAGGGATGCACTTGACCTACAGCTAGATGAGCAGGTATTCAGTTATCATTGTATTACGTTTTACATTTTATTTTCAATTATAGCGGGTTTTATAATATTTCTAATTTAACGCAGGTGATATGGAGGCCATATACAGAGGACGTGTTGTCCCAGTTGCCATTGTATTGTCGTGGCAATGAGGATTTACATGTGGCTCGTGTACCCCTGATTCATTTTTGTATTGTTGAGCTACACACACCGGACAGAGTGCTTCGACAGTTTGGGGGCATTCAGGGGGTT
Organism: Ottelia alismoides; assembly: GCA_037367405.1. Taxonomy (NCBI): domain Eukaryota; kingdom Viridiplantae; phylum Streptophyta; class Magnoliopsida; order Alismatales; family Hydrocharitaceae; genus Ottelia; species Ottelia alismoides. The sequence goes on along the minus strand of JAZKJV010000834.1, from coordinate 1,224,196 downwards.
CCAAGGGCTAGCAACACTTGATCTCAATTGCATGCAATCGATCTCCGAGGAAAGAGCAATGTGGATTGGACGGAGTTCCATGCAGTCTATATTAGACTATGGAACATCCGTAGAGACTACGTGGTGTCGATGACTCCCATTTCATTGGGAGGACCAGATACGACCGCCGAGTACTTGCCATGGTATCGTCGAATTACAAGACGTTTCATTGGACGACATGGATGCACACTCGATTACGCGGTAAGATAGCATTTACTTAATTTACATTTTGTAGTATGATTTAACATGTTTTAACAACATTTGCTCATATTGCAGGTGTCTCAAATCGAGGAGATTGTTCGACTTTGCGATGATGGTTCACCACGTATTAGAGAACTTGCTGCTGAAGCAAGTTCTAGGATACGTGACTCTATACAACGACAGTTCCGAGATGGACCTACAGATGAGCAATCACAGGAAGACGCCGATGCAGAAGCTGCATCTCATCCACGTTCACGTGTTCGAGGACGTGGACGGGGACGTGGTAAACAACAAAGAGGAGAGAGGTCTTCTGGCGAGGGAGATGTCCCAGTGGATACACAACAACCCCCTCAGTCTGGCATAGAATTTGAGACCCCAATTCTTGAGTGTGGGACATCCAGGGAGCCTACAACGCCGCCTGCACCACGGAGGGATCGAGCGGAGTACAATGCAGGACCTTCACATCATTCATCCCTCCCGTTGTCCTTCTTTGGAGTTGAAGGACCCAAGTTGACCAACATCGACGACATAGATCGCAACAGCCAACTGCATGGATTTGACCCTAGACCTCCGGAGACCACCATGGCGGATGAAAGACCTGTCAAGTTACAATACAAAAGGAGGAGGGAGCGGAGACCATAGAATGTGATGTTGGCAATTTTTTATAATGTAAATCTAGCATGTAATTTATAATGTTTGCAACTATTGTCTTGTCGCTTGCGTTATGCACCTTCTGTATGATCAAGTTACTTTCTATGAATCTCACTATTGTCTTCACTTCACTATTGTCTATGAATCTTAACTTTTAAAGTTGTTCTAATATCAATTACTTAAAAAAAAGGGGGAAGCAGCAGCTCTGCAAGCAGCAGAGCTGTTGCTTCCCCCTTTTTTTAAGGTTCTGGCGCAAAGCCGCCTCTTCAAGAGGCGGCTTTTGCTTAGAGCCGCCTCTTGAAGAGGCGGCTTTGGTCTAAAGCCGCCTCTTGAAGAGGCGGCTCTTACTTAACCAAAGCCGCCTCTTCAAGAGGCGGCTTATCTACGGTAGTTAATAAAAAAAATAATCCCGACCGCATACAGTGAATATGTTTAACTAGTTACCCCCCACACGAATTTTACTCGTCAAAACACTCAAACTCACATCGTTACAAATGTCAAATTTGTTTGGATTTGCATTATTTTTCCCATGTAATTTCCCATCCTTGTTATAAAGATTCTTTTTAGTTTAATATAATATTTGCCTCTTTTGATTCTCACAATTTTTCTGATGGCATAATCGTATATTAGATAATTTTCCTTGGTGTCCCAATTTTTGTTTTTAATGCTGTCTTGAGTAATATCATGATAATTATACACAAATTTTATGTCCTTTTATGCCATCTAGCCTTTGTTGAGGGAATATGCATGAACAAAAGCCAAGGAGAAAGATTATATTCAGAAAAAATAGTGCAGTTATTATAAAAAAATGGGGAAAAAGGAAGACGGTATATAAGATCATCACATATGACAAGGAAACCTGGTTGTAACAGGTAATAGATTCAATAAATGTCTTGTCCACAAAAATATCAATTACAAATGATTTTGTTTCAAAAGGGATCTAAAACAATGATTCAGAAGTGGTCGATGCTATCCTGACAAGGAGAAGCTACAAGCAAACATGAAATTCTTGGTAATTCGAAATGACTCTTTCCATCTTAGATTCATCAGAAACATGGTTTGTGCTATGTTAAGTCCATTCTCTAAATCACACAGATTCAGTCTTGAAAGACAAAATGTATCTGCATCTAAATTATCAACCCATCACATATTTTAGGAGTATGGCCTTGAATAGGCTCCCTCTATAGGCAATCAACTGTAACAGTCGTTGTTTGATCCATTTTATTATATTTTTTGCATATGAGATGCAAATAGACGAATACGGATATAGGTATTACCATATCTTTATCCGTTTTTGAATACGGATGCGGGTACGGATATTGACGAATATTAGAACTATCTTACCATATCCTTAAAAAACGGATATAGATGTAAAACAGATACTGATTGGATAGGAGTAATGTTAGAAATAATCTATAGAATCGACTTAGATATATGTGAATTAGATGGAAAACATATGATATACATTTACTAAATATGTTTGTATCATAAAAAAATATACAAATGTGGTAAAAGAAGGTATGGAATTATGGTATATGGTGTTAAAAATAAATCTATGACTATATTTACATACGAAAGTGGATGTACGAATACAGATGTTTGCAAATTTCAAAACGATATCCCTATCTGTAATCCATTTTAAAATGGATACAGATACGGATATCAAAATCTATATAAAATAGATACAATGACGGATCGGATACGGATATATCCGTAAACATTTGCATCCTACCACGAAGCATATCCATCTCATTGATGCAGATAGAATAATCTCCATTATTTTTTTAAATCTTATGCATTTAACCAAATGTAAAATTGCTAATTTAATCAGTCACTTACGAACACTTGTAATCCACATCAAAAACCAACCTGATATTCACAATATACCGAGGCTCGTGTAAAAACTCACAATGTTGCACCTATCTCTAAATGACGAAGCAAAAGTTTGGATTAAAGTCTCTCCAAGGCAGATGCCAAGCATCCTTCAGCAAGGCACATGCCAACATCACCTTTGGGTTTTCAGATGTGCATTTCGCACATATCATGTAGCAACTTCATGTCGTATGAGCCAGACCCTCTTGATATACCTCTAGATCCACATATGGAAGGGAAGAATTTCATTACACAATATATACATATGGAGTTGAGAAGTACGGGTATCAATTGTACATAAAGGAAACTATGTAGAGATGATTGAGCAATACAGAGTACAACATATGGTATAATGGTAAAAAAGACAGTCAAGATTACAACATATGTCTCTACTCCAAAATTTAAGCTTACAAGATGTCTTTTATTTCTTATGAAAACTACCATAAACGGACAGATTTTGTTGCACAACAATTGTAGTTGACAACTGCAACCTTGATTTCTTCTCTTCTTTACAGTGTTCGGATGCAGCTATTCTGCAATCAAAAGTCTCAAGGACAAGATTTTGTGTCAATTACTGTTTATTGACCTTGCCTTTGGATGAATCTCTTCATTTTGCAAATTGAATGTTGTTAACCTGAGAATCACTAGAAACATTTAGTAAGTTTATTCTTTCAAAAAAATCATAGTATGTTTAGAAATCAAAGCAGGAACCTAAAAAATATGGAATATGAATACCTCTCTGTTACATTAGCTTTGGAAATATCTCTTTCTTGTACAGGAGGCACGTTAACCTACAAAATCTGGGGAATAATATTAAATTTATGTGGTGATGGATTCAAAGACATAAAAAAGATGAGCGAAAATATTGAGCACATGATTTGCATAATTTCAGTATCCTTTTGATTTAGATAAATTGGTTCTGATAAATATCTTAGACTCATCCGAGAATTCCTTCAATTTAGTATGTTTTAGATGACATGATTCCATTGATTTGGTAAGCATATATATACAAACCAATTTTAGCGTACATCGATACCAGCCCACACCCATAAAAACGAATCCAAATATAAGTATAAGCAGTGTTGTAAAAGTCGGCCGACTAGTCGAGTCGGTGGGGTAGCCGACTCGACTAGGCCTAGTCGGCCATTAGTCGCTCAACCCGACTAACTGGACCGACTAATCGGCCTAGTCGGCCGACTACAAGGCTGATTTTTACATAGAGATTTTTCAATTTTGTAGTTTTTCGATTTTTTTTAAAAGTAAACTTATTCTAATATTCTTAATGTTATATTTAAATATAATTACTTCTTTTATTTCATTATGATAGTATAGAAAATGTACAAATCAATGTAAATATATAATAATATGTGTATAAAAACTGATTTATATATTTAAAATAATTAAAAAATTCAAAACCGATTAATGACCGAGTAAATCCGATTAGTCTCCCGACTGCCGATTAATCCTTAGTCAGTGACCCCGCCGACCGAGTACCGACTACCGCTTTCTGCAACCTTGAGTATAAGTGTAATAATGTGTAGTTTTATCTCTATTTTTATTTGGGAGAAACAAACGATGATAATCTCAGCTTGACCCATCACAATGCGATGAATATGTCTCCAACAAAACGATGAATATGTGTCTCCAACACACTGTGAATCTCCCTCTACACCAAATGGTAAATGAAAGAAGAAGAAGAAGAACACACTTTACCCTATCTATGCCAAATGGGAACACCAAATGGGAAAATGACGAGGTTGCAGGAAAAATCAGAGGAGGTAAAACTAGAGGTTGAACAAGATGGCAGTTTGTGGAGTAAACAATGGTAAAACCAAAGGTTGAATAGGAGCTCCCTCCTCCCCCTCGCATCTCCCGCTTGCCACCATGACTACTGCAGGTCCCCTCCTTTGCGCACATCATCCGCGCAACCCAAACAACGGACATCCTCCCTTCGATGAAAGGGGGAGGGCGTCCGGGATCCTCACGGTGGAATAGGTGAGAGCGCTGGCGAGATGGGGAGGGGTACGGGGGGGATGGAGTTAGGGCTAACGGGAGTGTACTGGAGAGAGTGGATATGCTAAAAACGGGCTTTGTCTCGGGAAAGTAAGACCCAGCAGAGCCCTTGGATGAACGAAGATCAAACGGCCGTAGAAGCCGGTGCACGCAACTTCCATGCACCATGGTGCAAGATCCTCAATCCCAACTTTATGTATCTTTAATAAATAAAAACTATCAACTTAAAAGAGCTAAACAGTTAACATATATAGACTTTTAATATTCTCTACATATTCCACATCTTTATGCATTACCATATTACACAATCTCACTTTATTTTGTGTATTTGTGAAAATCCTGTCTATATTTATGAACAATTTAAGATTTACCATGTCGAGTACACGGTTACCATTAGGTATACGTGCATTCGACGGATATATAGATACCCGTTAGAAATTACATGTTTAATAAATAGACGGGTATAAGTGATGATTTTTTAAATAGGCATGGATTTGAAAATATTGATATCCGCTCCAAACCAAACCTGCAATCTCACTTTATTTTGTATATGCATGTTTAATAAATAAAAACTATCAACTTAAAAGAGCTAAACAGTTAACATATATAGACTTTTAATATTCTTTACGAATTCCACATCTTTATGCATTACCATATTACACAATCTCACTTTATTTTGTGTATCTGTGAAAATCCTGTCTACATTTATGAACAATTTAAGATTTATCATGTCGAATATATATAGTTACCTATTAGGTATACGTGCATTCGAGGGGTATATGGATACCCGTTAGAAATTACCTGTTTAATAAATAGGCGCGTATAAGTGGTGATTTTTTAAATAGGCGTGGATTTGAAAATAGGCTCCAAACCAAACCTGCAATGAAAGTACGAGTGCATGCGCATTAAATGTTACATGAAATTGACATTAAATGTTGGTATATATATTTAATCCATGATTTTTTTTGTGCACGAGAGTTCAAAATAATGGGGCCCTAAATTTATAGGCCTTGGATCATTGGAGCACAAAACCATCCTCGGAACGGCCATGAGTTTAAGAAAAGAGAAGATGACAATGATGGCAGCACCGTGACGGCGGTAGAGGCAGAAGTAGGGTAGGATCGAAGTAGTGGGGACAATGAGGTGATGCAGAGAGGCCGGCTGTAAAAGCTCGAGTATCATGTTCACACGGTAAGAACTCAAAAATACCTTAGGTTTCGTGTGAACCGCTATCCAGCGGTTGGTTCACGATGCTCGGCTTTTATAGCTGGCCTCTACAGTACTATAGAGGCTCCGGTTTCCAATGAGGTTGTTGGGGCGCCATGATGGGAGAGGAAGGCTTGGGGGCTGTTCACCTAATGAAGTTGAGAGTTTCATGGTTGGGAAGGGGTTAAAGAAAATGGTGTAAGATCAATGGCTATTAGTACCGAAATGTTTCCCAATACACACATGAAAAAAAAAGATGATTGAGAGAGCAGTCTAATTGCCATACCAACTAAACCATATAACATTCCACAACTATCTTGGCCATGCTAACTAATGGTCAAGCATCATAATACCATCTAGAGCTGGGAAACCAACACAGAGACAAACCACAGACTACTCCTCTCATCAGCGGTCCAGAACGGCCAGCAGGGCCTCCTTGAAGGCGGCAGGTTCCGACATCTCCGCCGGCACGCGCACCACGACGCCCTGCACCATGCGGTCCTCCATCTTGGCCATACTTGCATGCTCCACCTTCGCTTCCAGCTCCCGCAGCGCACCCAGCAGCCTTGCGGACGGGTAGTGGGCATCCTCCCAGTTGGCCTCGATGTAAATAACCGGGCCCCATGTGCGCACTTCCACATCAACGCTACCGCGGCCGGCTTTCCGGTCTCGTTCCAGGGACTTCAAGCGGAGCTCGAGCTCTCGGATATAGGCGATAGCATGAGCGAGGAGGGACTCCTGGTCGTCGTCCGAGGAGGCGCTGGGGACGATGAACTCGAGCTCGCCGAACCAGACGGAGAGGTCGTCATGGTCGTCGTGGACTACACCGGAGCTGGAAAGGGATAGGTGTGAGAGTGTGGATATTTGGCTAGCCATGAAGAGGAGTGGTGATCATGAAGAGACACCGGTTGCTATATATGAGCAAAAGGTTGTTGTGAATGCGTTGGGTTCGCCATTCTTTCTCTTGCACGAACTTCACGTTTCTGTATCTCTGCCATTCAAAATTTTGCTTTGGACATGTGCTGGTCAAGCTTGCCATGAAGGCCCGCTTTGATTGCTGGATATCAGATGGAAATAAGTTCGCGAATTAGCACTTTCAGGTTAAGGTTGTTCTTAGACACCAATAAGATATAATTAATAAAATAACCATCGAAGTTATAACATAAAAAATAATTATACTCCACAAAAGCATCAAATAGCATCATGAAGTGGATCTTTCCCGAACTTTTAAAAAAGCGCTATCAGTTTTTTTTAAATGTAGCACATTGTAAAAATAAAGATGAGCTGTTCATTTTATAAAATATAACATCCATATGTTTTTTTTCTGTATTATTATATTTTTCATAATTCCATTTTAATATACATGTGATATTAATATTTTATATTAAATCCATAGAATAACAATCTGTATAATATATGTGAAAATGCATAAATGGATGTTGCCTTTCCTTAACTTAGGAAAGAAGCACGTCATTTGAAGTTTTCCATATGGAGGGCCCTCAAATGGGGTAGGCCTTATCATTTCCATGGTTAGTTCTCTATCACATCCTTTTATTTTTTATGTGACTAAAATTAATGGTATAGTAGTTTTAGAAGTTTCGAAAATCTAGTTTCATCATTATGTCACGTTGTAATTATAGAATGCGACAACTCTATAACCTAAATTATCTCCTTTCTCTTTCTTTTACTTACACACACACTCTCCCTCTCTCACTCATGTCAGTTGTGGAATGGACCCTAACCCCATCCCGATAGCAAGCAACATCGAGTAGTGGTGTGGAGAATGTGTGTTGTACTCCAGATGACAAAAGCAACAAACCCATCCACATGCGCAACCAGTGAGAAACAATGTTGAGATCGTGAGGAAGGTAGAGAAGGGGACATGGATGTCAAGAGGGCAAAGGAAGGGGGTGAGGCCTGGAGAAGGGTCGAGGAAGGCACAACTGGGAGGAGTGTGGCATGAGATGAGATAGACACGTTACCAAAGTAACCTCAGTTTTCTTGCATCTATGATTTCATTATCATCCAAAGGATTGCATCGTATTTGATTATGTGCCATGCGTGTCATCGATGCATGTCGTGGAAGCATCAAGGAAAGTGATATGGAGCATGAGTCTGATGTCTAAGCATTATACAACTTATTATCCTACTAACAACTATTATATATACTTCTATCCAGGTTGATGGTAACAAGACATGCCGAAAGTTTTATTTGACATATTCTGAAAGAAAAAGGACCTCCACTGTATAGTAGTGTGCCTAAAACTTCATCATTAATCACTAAATAAGAATATTACATGACTATAAACAGGTATGTGCCTTAGGCACTCTTACAAATTCCAACTCATAACTAAGGCCCTGAAATGTGAAAGAATATTCTCTACACAGAACCTTTTTAGGTGGAAAATCACACCATTTCTGGCTAACCAAATCGTCCAAACCAAAGCCACATATTCCGCTCTCTCTGTCTCTCCGAATCGGCCCAATCCTACCTAATGGACTCCTCAAAGCCATGAGAATCATCCACGCACACTACTGGGAAATCATGCAATTTCCAAGCCATTATCAAGGTCTCGCATATGAAAAAAAGATGATCTGCCTCCTCAACCATTGCCTGACACCTAGGATATGCGAGGTCAGTTTCGAGACCAAAAATATGTCATTCTGTTTCTTGTGAGAAGCCTCACCCTTCTGAAAAGCCACATAAAAATCCCGATTCGTGCTAGATCCAGCTCCAAATCTTTTTGCAGTTCGCAATGCATCTCCCATGATCAAAAATCATTCGACCCTTCAAAATCCCTATATGCCTTGCGGATGAAAAATCTACCATCACATCAATACCAACCGTCTCGACCCTCGGTAGGCCCCTTTTTATTGTTGAGCACTTTATCATCTCCATGAGTTCCACCACAGTTGGTCAGAGAGATCATATTTAAATGTGGGAAGAAAGAATGCCCATCCCATGCTTCCACCGTAGATCAGTCGGTGTTAGAAGCCAATGCCATGAGTTGTGGGAATTAGATTCCCAATACCTTGTGTTCCTCTAGTTGTTAGTACAAAATCTAAATACACTACCATCACCCATAATTGGTCTCAGAAAACGGGAGAATCTTCTGCAAGACACCACAGATACCACTCAAGAAATATGAGGGGGTGTGCCCCCAAATTCCCTAGGTTCAGGAGCAAGGCGTTGGAGCCATAGATATGCTTGAGTAGAGTAAATACCATATTTTCACAATCAACCCAGATGCAGACAACCCACTTGTTGAGCAAGGGCCAAGTCCATATTCATATCCTTAAGGCTAAGGATTTGATAACTAGGGTTTTTCATCGATCAGATGTTCTACACAAGACGGGAACAACGTCATCGACACGACCGAGTAGGAAACCCTAAAAATCAACAATTAACCCACAATATTAATTAATCAATGAATAGCAAAAATGTGCAGTTGAAATTTATTACAACTCTACACGGTATATGTATAGGCGTAAGCATGAGTAGAGGTCGAACTCAAGGAGCAAAAGATAGATTGTGCAATGAAGCTCAAAGCAAATGTTCTTTTCTATTTTCCATTGATTATTTTTTATGGGTTTTTAATTTTGTATATTTCTTTGGATTTTAAATTTATATATTTTTGTTTCTAAATTTATAATTTTCTTTCTATATTTTATGATTTTATATTTTTTTCTTTTTAGTAATCTATATAAAAATATATAAGGATATATATATATAATATAGGATAAAGTAATTATAAATACTAATATAAATGAATAAAATATAGAAAATGAAAGCTTTTTGGATTTTATATAATTTTATAATATCTTTGCGATTTTTTGGTAATTTATACATATTTTTATATATTTTTTAATTAAAAATATTCAAAATCAGGGTTTGAATAAATAGACAGAATTGAACTGAAGCTCAAAATAAGAAATTTAAATCCAAAATTCTTCAAATAAATTTTAAAAGATGGGTATTAATATCAAGAAAATTCAAGTAAAAATAACTACTTTTGGGATTTTTGGTGATATTTAACAATTTTTGTTGGATTAGGAGCTTTTAAATTTTTATTCCTTTTATTTTTCTATTTTTAGGGATTTTTGATCTAGAATGAAAACATACCAAAATAGGAAACATAAATTTTTTGAGAATTTTTCAAAGCACTTTCTATTTTTTGGTATTTTCTAATTTAGCAAAAACAAAAATATGCTCATTTGATTTTTAATAAATAGAAAAAATACCTAAAATGCTAAAATAAAAATAGAGCGTAAAAATAGGTGTTAGCAGGTATCTAATCCAATTTTTACATAATATTTGTAGCATGGGTGCTATTTATTTTTGCAAATAAAATAAACATCAGGGGCATACATGTATTTTTTCTCAAAAATATAACATTTATTAAATTTTGTTGGACTAAATATAAATAAAAAACTCGTAAGGGTATACATGTAATTTCGCCACCAAGGCACGTGAGGTGACATGGACTAGACCCATTTGTAATTTACAATAAGTTCAGGGTCAATATACAAAATATTCACATTTATTTCAACTATACATTTTATCTACAGAACTAATAAAATAAATACAAAAAATACAAGGCAATATATGCAAATTACCCCAAACGATGCGTTGATGAACGACTCGATGCGCCTCACTTATCCACATGGACGACTCATATCATCCCATGATGTTTTGCATTGAATGACCGAGATTAGATCTCGGATGAGATCTGACGACTGATTGTGGGGTACATCCAACGGTGCCTGCTCCACTTGACGCATTGGACCGATCGGACGACTGAGAGATATGCTGGAAGAATGTGTGAAGAACACGAGCTGGATGAACTTTGATCGGCCAAATCTAACCCCTCCAGCCTCCAACCTCGTTGTCGAAGGTCTCGTGACGGTGATTGATCCACAACTGTTGGAAGACTCAAATGCGCCCGAGCCTCATCGGTGGAGGCTTAGAGCTCTCGATTACATGGAGGTTGTTCAAGGGCTTCGACTGGGGCACAAACACCCCCTTATGGTCATGCTAAGGTGCGAAAAAGCAAGGATACATGAAGTGAAGGAATCTTGGTTTTTATTGAGTGGAATCGACAGGTGGATGAAGGTGGCAGCGAGGTCTCCGATGAAGCGACGGAGGGAAACCTTGATTTGCAGAACCACTAGGGTTCTTGTTGGTAAAATGGATGTGGGAGGTGGAGAAGACACATGGGAAAGTGTAGAGGTGGTTGTGGATGGTCAGAACAGTAATCTTCATGGTGAAAACATGGCCGGAGCTCTAGAGCTCTATCGAGGGCATTACACTAGTTTACGCTAATTCACTAACTAAAAGACAAATTAAATGCATAAAAAAATGTGGGAACCAAATCTACCTAGAATTGTAAGGTGCGCAACTCTTATACCTGGCTGGAGGACGAGGGAGCAGGGCGGCTGGAGAGGCGCGTCGTGGGTGCACCTCCTCCTTCATCCATGCCAACGCCTCATGGGAACTCCCCCAGTCACGGAGATTCTCTCTATACCGAGGGTGGATAGCTTAGGGGCTTGGAACATAACAAAATTAGGCCAAGGAGGTCAGAGGTCTTTATTTAAAGATAGACAGGGTACCCTTGTTGATTGGTGATTTCGCAAGAATCTAAATTATGTATAGGTGATCTAATGATGTGGCGAGGATGATGGATAATCAGGGGTCAAAATTGGTGAAGGTCTCGAGGGCAATGGAGCATCAGAGCAGCATGGAAAAAATAAAGAAAATGGGCTGCTCAAGGCATCTGATGGAAGTCAGAGATAAAACAGGGAGTAGACCATAGTCAACATTCCTCACGACATGATTGGTCCATGGGAACATTACAAGATAAAATAGTCCTTATTATTTCGAAAATAATTAATTAAATATCATAAATGATTTTACTGATTTTTGGGTATATAATAAAAAATGTTTATTTTTTATGTAGTATTTTGTTATGATTTTTATTTATTTTTTGGATTTATTTATTACAAGTTAATTTTTAAGATCTTATTAATAGGTCTATTCATCTATGTTTTGTATATTTTATTTTTATTTTGTATGAATTTATTACTTTATCATCTTATTTTATATATTTATACTTATTTTTATGTACACAAATATATTTTTATTGTATTTTTCTGATGGTTTTTGTATATTTAAATAAAGAGGGGTATACATTATATAGTTATAAGTATTGTATATTTATCTATGTATTTATATACACTGTTTTATTTTTATATTTTATTTGCATTTTTATTCTATTATAAATATGTATGTATACTAGAAATAATATTTACAAAATTACAAAAAAATAAAATTATAAAAATAATAAAGGATAAATAAAATGGATATTTTATTCGGTACATTATATAATAAGGGTCCAAAACCTAACTTTTACACCTTAACTCCAAAAAATATGTAACACCTTCATTAAAATGCCTATTAAAAGTTATATACAACTAAAGGTAATTTTGATATATTTCAAGTTCTTATTTAGGAGAAATGGGCCTGATAAGTTTGAGTTTTGGCTTTTTATTTTGAGCATAAAATGTACATTGTATATTATTTTTATGTAAACTTAATTTTATATTTTTATCTGCATTTTTATCTACAACTTTAGTGTACAAAGTTTATTTGTTAGAGGTATGAATAATAGAAAATAAAATAAGTCCCAAAATAGTCTTATTGATTAATTGAAGAATAATAATTTATTGGATTTATTGGCCCTTATCTCCAACTACTTTCTTCCCGATCGACCAAATCAGTTCTTGACTTGGTCTCAGAGTTTAGGATCATAAAATGCCTTTGGTATTTTATTCTTTTTCTTTCTTTCATTTATTCTATATTTTTTGGAATTAAAACTATATTTTATGTACAATAAATGAAACAAATAATGAATGTTAATTTGTACAAATGTTATATACATGCATTGGCTATGGACTTTAAGGCCAAAATGATAGAATAAAGGTGATGAAATGGATATTCATCACCCTCCTATACTTTCCCTTGTTAGTCCCTGGAAAACACTTATGCAATAAGTGAAGAAAATAAAAACAAAGAAAAGAAAAAGAAAGTACTTGGATTGAATTTAATTTTCAAACTTGTCTTCACACAATCAAAGTTTGGAGCTCAAGTCGGACCTTGGTGTGAGAATGTGAGTGGAACATGGTCGGGAATCGGATTTAAAACACAACAGCCTTCGAGAGTCACAGAACTCGGTTTGAACCACCTCAATAGCCATGTTAGAACTAGTCTACATCATACGGAAAACCTTATGACTATGAAGCTGACTTGTACAATGTAACTGATAGTGGCACATCCCAACTGAAATGACCGAAGAACTGACTTTTCCAGCATGACAACCCAATGACTCCCCAATCCAACAAATCTTTCCTCGAGGAGCAGGGTATTCCCTTCTAAGTTCAACTACATCCAACTCAAGAGGAGGGAGTCAAGAGAAGAATGAACAATAGCTAGTGTAGCTACTTATCTGGGGATGCATGACCAGTGTAGTCAAGTCATCCAGCTGCAGGCTCACATACATATGACTCTGAAGCTCAAGCTTGCTTATTTCAAATATATATACATACTTCGACATGTATTTTATTTTCAATTAGGCCTGTCAACTTTTTTGGAGTATTTATTTCAATATTTTTTTGATATTATATGCAGACATTTACATAAGGCGTTTTCCTCTTGAACCAGAAGACTATCCCTCTTTTGAAGCATTATTGCAACCCACACTCTCCTGTCTTTAGACATCATATCCAGTGGACAGGTTGGGGTGTACTTCCCTCCCTAGAGGATGAATGTTTCCACTCGTGTGCGTCTCAAACCGACAAATCCAATCCTTTCACCACTCCAACTCAGTTGATCCAAGTGATAGGTGCAAGTTTCAAAGTTAGGTCATGACGGACAAGAGTCATACGTGTGTCTCAAAAAGTTCTAGTTAGGCAGTTGAGGTGTCTTGAAACCACCCCTGAGTCTCAAAGAATTAAGTCTGAATAAACCTGAAGTACCTCAAATCTAGTTCCCATAAGGTTCCAGTGAAGTTAGGTGCATTAAGGTCCAACCAAGCTCCAATCTTTGACTTTACTTGGACTAGTTCTATCATCAAACTCAATTCGAAAAATATGAATGCTATGCAAATTCTATGTACAACGTAGAAAATATTTTTATGATGCAATTTTTAAGGTTTTTAACTTTTTTATGGATTTTTGAAAAAACTTTAGCAAATATTTTTGGGTTTTTTTAAAACAAAGAGATTGTTGAAAAAAAGGAAGTATATACAACTATTTACATGAACGTACCTTAACTATTTACAAGAATTAGATCTTAAAGGATTTATAGCTTGAATTTATAATTTTTATAGGTATGTATATACAATTTGTAAGGAATGTTTATTTATTTAGACAATACATGTATTCCTCAAAAACTTATTTGAAAATCATTTTACAAAGAATTTTGAAAACTATAGTCTAAAATAATTTTGGAATAAATTTTACAAACATTTACTATCATTACCATTTCACAAATACTTTTCAAACTGTATATATAGATTTTTCAGAATATTTTTTGCAACTATTTTCTAAACATTTGCAAATAGGGTTTCAAAGCATTTTTATTTCACACAAAGAAAATAATTTTTACAAACAAAAGAATTTTATAAAGGTTTAAAATATTTTACAGAATATTTTTCAATCAATTTTCAAAATATTTCTCAAATATATTTTTAAACTATTTTCTAAACATTTTACAAAATATTTTTACATGATTTATTAACCAGTATATACAAAAACAATTTGAGTAATAATTTACATCTTTTTATTAATTGATTTAATGAATTGTATATGTTTATATAGTAATTTAGCCATAGATACGAAAGTACGAGTTATGGCTAAAGTATATACAGAGTACATACAACCCACCTATTCTTAGCTTGAGTTATGTCCTCATAGATCGAAAATAAAAAGAACTCATATTGAGTATAGAAAAGCATGTACTAGAACAACCAAACAATAAGGAATAAATGAATGAATACAAAGCCGACCATCCCCCCCATACTTAGGATCAAATAATCCTAAGTATAGCAGATTGTATCTACATGTAGGAAGGGATGAGGGTATGGGAATGAACATATCACAACTTGGTCTATCTCCCCCTATATGTAACGTCCCGGGCTTAGATCCCCGATCCGTTATCGAGGAAAACTGGCCCTGACAACTTGTTGGGTTCGGGCCCAATTGGACCCGTTGACAACCACCCAAAATGCTTAAGCCCAAGTTGTCAAGTAGTAATCCCCACCACTTATATACCATACCCACACTTTGTGAGTTATCCATGTCGTATTATGTTTTGGATAGGGTGTTACAACCTCCCCCACTTATATTCGCAACGTCCTCGTTGCGACATGGTCCATCACTTCTTCTCAGTGACAGTGGCGGCTGCACGAAGTTATCCCAAAGTTTAGCAGAGAAAATCAACAAGAATGGAGACAGTTGATGGGATCAATGAAAATAAAAAAAAAGAAAGATACATGGAATGAATGTACACATCTCCCCCTATACCTAGGGTAAAGGTCTTAAGTATAGGCAATGACAGGAGTGATGAAACAAAACGAAGAAAGAACATCATGCTAGATGTGTACCCCCCATATACTTAGGACAAAGTATGTCCTAAGTATAGACACAAAGATATGGCCCATAATCTGGGGTGCAGATGACATATAGAGGAAAGACGGAAAGACAAAACACATACACATACACACACGCACAAATAGTACACAAAGTGCAGGACGGTATATGACAATCGAATAATGTACTTTCATCATCTCCCTATGAGAACGGTGACGTAGTCAGAAAGAGAAAGACATCCTGATATGCAATCAAGTGGGTGCCAGCTATCAAGAACAACATATTGAAAACTAAGCCAGGATCCGGTAGCGGAAAGCAGAATATCAGCTCATAAGTAAGGAGTGAGAGATCAAAGCTGACATCGTAAGATATGGGGGAGGAAGGATCAGTACATATTCCTCCATGTCACTCATAGTCAAGCAGATACGAAAAATGATGAGCTAGAGGCTCTTTATCCATCATTATATGTGGTGGACATAAAATTGACAGATCACGAACAAACCGAACATCACAAGACATGGCTCAACCTTGTGAGGGTCATCAAGGTAAGCATACTCAAACGAGTCAGAGATCTCAAAATGGTAAGAAGACTCAGTCTCGTGCTCCACAACTAGAGAGGAGACTGAGTACACAAATCAGATGACTCAGCTTTGTGCTCCACCTGATCGGAGACACCAAAAGTGAAGCTGAGTATCTAAAAAATGATGTATCCTCCTGCAAATAACCCTGGGGGAGTAATAAAAAACTAAGGAATGAATCTTTAGAACATGAGGCTCATCCTTGCAAGGGTCGTCAAGGAGATAAGACTCAAAGGAGTCAGATCAATAGACGGGTCAGTAGGAGCGGTCTCGATAGGTGAAAAATCGACTACCCAATAGAAGAGACCCAAAGATCTATAATATGCCACAGTCTCTCGCAGATAAACCTCGAAGAGTGCAGTGAACTAGGCGGTGAATAATCATCAAAATGAGGCTCATCCTTGCGAGGACCATCATGGAGAGAATACTCAAAGGAGTTAATAACACGTTCTCATTCTTTGACAGATCAGATATACAATCAGACAAGGAGGCCGATAGCTCATATCTGATGACTCGGTTTCGTGCTCCACCAAGATGGACACACGAGCAGTGAGTGAAACTGATCGTAAAGAAAATGTTGCATTCTCCTGCAGGTGGTCCTTGGGGAGTAATAAAAACTAAGTCAATCAAAATCCAGGGGAAATGTTGGCATCAAGTCCCAGGTCCTCAAAAATAGTCAATCACCCATTAATCAGTAGGGGGTCATAAGACTGTAGGAGGGAGCGGAGATCATCATGGCAATCGCAATGCAGTCCCTTAATTCAATCATATTAGCCGAGATGGATCAAGATATCAAAAATAGATCCTCGAAGTGGCTTGATCTAGATAGGAATGGTCAGGAGATGGAGGATGGATCGGTCAAGAAGTTGTGTAAAGTCTTGTGGGTTCCAAGAATTGTTGCTTCAAAGCACATAAAGATATAGTACATCACATGTCTGAATCAAGATGGGCAGAATCGCACAAGAGGTCATAAAGTTGGAGCTCATGGAATCATCATAATTTCATCAAAAATCAATCACATCCTCAATCTGATGTATGAGATCAAACATCCTCAATAAAGGATCACACCTATAATAGTGCCAAAATGAAAGTTCTCAATAATATCTATGTACATATCAATGTCAGATCCACTAAAAATAGCATACCAATATCAACATCCTCAAATTTGCCTGGCTTACTCAAATAATCCCTAGAATCAAAACCTCGATGCATGCCTCATCAAAGAACACAACAATCCTGGATGAAAGGGGAGATGACACGGAAGGAAATGAGGAGGGCGAGTGAGAATGGATAAATGAAAAATATGTTGTCCAAAAAGAGAGTCTTCTTGAACCAAACCAAATATATAGTGATAAGGGCAAGGAGACAACCGCAAAATCCGTCTAGAAATTGAAGATCAAGCATGGTATCATGACTCAAAGAAGAAGATCAAAAATAGAAAAAGAGAGAGAGAAGGACTCAATAAAAAGAAGAACTCACAAACTCAAAGTCTCATGGATCTACCAACTCAAAGAATGATGAATGTAACTAGACGCAAAATCACAATCAATGTATAAAGCAAACCCCTAGTTCACCTACTCAACACAGTGAAGACCAAAGAGCGGTCTTTTATCTGTTCCTTTTAGAGTTAGGCGAGTATAAAAAAGTTATACAAACACGTAGGTAGGCCTGGCATTGGAATGCTGATCCTTAGTGTCTATGTGAGAATAAAATGCACATATAAGGAGGGTGTTGTTCTCCCCCAGACAATGAATCCATTACGGTTACTTTTACAAGTCCAATAGAATTAGCATTCCCACATTTACTATTTTTTACTATCCCTTTTTTATTATTTTTTAATGTAATCGTCTAACGAGCTTTCAATTCTATTAACATCCTAAGTGATCAAAATCAGAGGGAGAAGGTTGGAAAATCTGTGCAAGTCAGGAATCGATGATGCATACAAAGTCAGAAGACTTACAGTGCTTCCCGGCTCACTCCAAGTGGGATGCATAATAGGATTAAAAGCTACACTACATGAAATGTAAACCGATGAAATTTCCCTAAATAGTAATTTCTATTATTGTGAAAAACCAAATGCCAATTATAGATATGAAACCTAAGGTCCGGTCTTGGGAACCTCTCGGTGCCCGCCACAAAGGGTCCTGCAAGCGTTGTATGATGTTTCTCATGGTACACGATTTCAAGTCTAAATAACCAACAATTACGATTTGACTAAGTCCAAAAGTAACTCTATAGGTACATACAAATATATTAGGCCTTTGGACCTTAATCTATCAAGCAAGCATCTCCTAAGTTAGGGCCCATTCACACAAAACAAATAAAAATAAAAATAAAATCGAAAATCAAAGAAAAATAAAGAAAAATAAAGCGATGAAACACACAAGAAACACGATGAGGCCCCCAAGGAAACAATCCCTCGTGCAATGGATCTCGTGAAGTGTAAAGTCCGGGAGAGTCCAAATTATTATAGATTAATTATCTTCTCTCTCACTTTAATTGCAAACTAAAATAAAGTAGAAATGAAACAAAATAAAACAAAATCAAATACAGGTGAACGACTGTCTTCCGAAATTCCTCCAAGTCCTTATATGCTGCTCTCTCCTCCCGGCTAGGTTAGAAAGCTGACTCCGCCTTGCTTGGGTGTAGAGGTCCTCCTATGAAGTCCTCCCTCGCGTAGCTGTCCCTTGCAACAAATTCAAACAAGGAAAGGTGTTAGACAATTAACAATTAATATTAAATAAAAATGAAAATGATTAAATGGTAAATATAGACAAGAGTAAAGAAACAAATCAGTAGATACAAACTATGTGGCATTTCTCCCCAACAAAGGTGTCATTTGATAACTGGGTTTTTTCAACAGTCAGATGTTCCACACAAGGTAGGAACAACGTCGTCGAGGTGACCGAGCACGAAATCTTAGAAAATCAACAATTAACTCACAATATTAATTAATCAATGAATAACAAAAATATGGAGTGAAAATTATTATAACTATACAATGTATGTGTATAGGTGTAAGCATGCGTAGAGGTCAAATTCAAGGAGCAAATGGTAGAATGTGCAATGAAGCTCAAAACATTGTTAATTTCTTGTCCATTTATTATTTTTGTGGATTTTTAATTTTTATATTTTGGATTTTAATTTTATATATTTTTTGTTTTAAATTTTATAATATTTATTCTTTTATATTTTCTGATTTTTATATTCATTTTCTTTTTAATAAT
Organism: Ottelia alismoides; assembly: GCA_037367405.1. Taxonomy (NCBI): domain Eukaryota; kingdom Viridiplantae; phylum Streptophyta; class Magnoliopsida; order Alismatales; family Hydrocharitaceae; genus Ottelia; species Ottelia alismoides. The sequence goes on along the minus strand of JAZKJV010000834.1, from coordinate 1,204,764 downwards.
CTAATATAATGATATATAACGATATATGTACAATATAGGATAAAGTAGTTATAAATACTAATAGCAATGAACAAAATACAAAAAATGAATTTTTTTTTGGATTTTATATAATTTTATAATGTTTTTATGATTTTATTATAATTTTTGCATATTTTTTATATATTTTTAAAATAAAAATATCCAAAATCAAGGTTTGAATAAATAGACAGAATTGAATTGAAGATTAAAAATAGTTAATTAAATCCAAAATTCTTCAAATCAATTTTAATAGATGTGTATTACTATCGAGAAAATTCAGGAACAAAAATAACTATTTGGGGGGTTTTTTATGATTTTTCACATTTTTTTGGATTTTGGAGCCTTTTAATTTTATGTCTTTTCTTTTATATTTTTAGGGTTTTTGATCTGGAATGAAAACATACCAAAATAGGAAACATATACATTTTAGGAATTTTTCAAAATATTTTCTATTTTTTGGTATTTTCTAAGTTAGACAGAAGTAAAAATGTGCCCATTTGATTTGTAGTAAATAGCTAAATTGCCTAAAATGCTAGAGCATGAAAATAATTGTTAGCAGGCATCTAATCCTATTCTTTCATAATTTTTGGAGCATGGGTGCTATATATATTTAATAAATGATATTCAATCACCAAAAATTCATGAATTGGGATGGGTGTTTTTTCAAATAAAATAAACATCAGTGGCATGTGTGTAATTTTCCCAAAAATATATAATGTATATTAAAATTTATTTGACTAAATATAAATATAAAAATCCGCAAAAGGTATACATGCAATTTTGCCACCTCACATAGGACAGCATGTGAGGTGACGTGGACTAGACTCATTTGCAATTTACAATAAGTTTAGGAGTCAGTATGCAAAATATCCACACTTATTTAAACTATACGGTTTATTTACAGAACCAATAATAAATACACAAAGAGGCAGGGTGAGATGCTAATTACCGCAACCAGCATGCTAATGAACGATTCGGTGCGCGCCACTTATCAACGTGGATGGCTCAGATCATACGATGACGTTTCATGCTGAATGGTTTAGATTAGATCCCAGATGAGATTTGATGGCTAAATGCAGGGTACATCCAACGGTACCTGCTCCACCAAATGCCTTGGCCCGATCGGACGACTGAGTGATGTGATAGAAGAATGTGTGAAGAACATGAGTTGGATGGACTTCAATTGATCAAATCTAACACCTCCAACTTCCAATCTCACTACCGAAGGGCTCGTGACAATCCTGGGCTTGATCCACAGCTGTTGGAAGGCCCAAATGTATCAGGGCCTCATCGATGTAGGCCTGGTGCTCTCAGCTTCCTAGAGGTTGTTCAAGGGCTTCGCCTAGGGCTCAGACACCCCCTTCTGATCCTACAAAGGTGCTAAAAATCAAGGCAATACAAAGGTGAAGGAAGATGGGTTTTTATTTAGTGGAATCGATGGTTGGATGAAGGTGGCGGCGAGGTCTCCAGCGAAGCGTTAGAGGGAAACCTTGATTTGCAAAATTACTAGGGTTCTGGTTGGTAAAATGGATCTGGGAGGTAGATAAGGCATGGGGAAAGTGTATAGGTGGTTGTGGATGGTTGGAATAGTGGTCTTTAGAGTGAAAACATGGCCGGAGCTCTAGGGCTCCGACGAGAGCATTACATTAATTTATTCTAATTCATTAACTAAAAGGCAAAATTAAATACAGAAAAAAATATATGTACCAAATCTACCTAGAATCGTAATGTGCACAGCTCTTATACCTGGTCAGAGGACCAGGGAGTAGGGCAGCCTGAGAGGCTCACCATGGGTACACCTCCTCCTCCTTCAATCGTGCCAACCCTAAGGAAAACCCCTTGTTACCGGGATTCACTCTAGAGCAAGGGTGTCTACCTTAGGGGCTTAGAACGTGACCAAGTTGGGCGAAGGAGGTCGGAGGTCTTTATTTAAAGATAGATGGGGCACCCTTATTGATTGGTGATTTGGCAAGAATCTAAATTATGTAAAAATGATTAATGGTGCACCGAGGATGATGGATGATCAGTGGTAAAAATTGGAGAAGGGCTCGAGGTCAATGGAGCATCTAAGTGGTGGGGAAAAATTGAAGAAGGCGGCCCGCTCGAGGCATTTGACGGAAGTCAGAGAGATGACATGGAGATGACCGGAGTCAACATTCCCTACGACCTGATTGGTCCATGGGGTACACTACAGGACAAAATGGTCCTTATTATTTGAAAATAATTATTTAAACATATTAAATGATTTAATTAATTTTTGGATATAAAATAAAAACTGTTTATTATTTTATGTAGTATTTTTCTATAATATTTATTTATTTATTGAGTTTAGTTATTACAAGTTAATTTTAAGGTCTTATTTAAAGGTCTATTCATCTATGTTTTGTATATTTTTATTTTGTATTTCTGATTTTATTATTTTGATATCTTATTTTATATATTTATAACTTATTTTTATGTACACAAATATTTTTCTATTGTATTTTTTAGATGTTGTTTGTATATGTAAATAAATTGGGGTATACATTATATAGGTATAAGTATTGTATATTTATCCATGTATTTATATACATTATTTTATTTTTGTATTTTATTTATGTTTTATTCTATTCTTAATATGTATGTATAGTAGAAATAATATTTATAAAATTATAAAAATATAAAATTATAAAAATAATAAAGGATAAATAAAATGAATATATTATTCGGGTACATTATACAATATGAGTCCAAAACCTAACTTCTACATCTTAACTCCAAAAAATATAAAACCACCTTCATTGAATATCTTATTAACAGTTATATACAAAATAAAGTGTGACTTTAATATATTTTGAATTTTCATTTATGAGATATGGGTCTGAGAATTTCGGGGTTTGGCTTTTTATTTTGAGCATAAAATGTACATTGTATATTAGTTTTATGTAAACTAAATTTTGTATTTTTATATAAAACTTTCATGTACAAAGTTTATTTATTTGAGGTATGAATAATATAAAATAAAACAGGTCCCAAAATATACTTATTGATGAATTAAAGAATAAGAATTTATTGGATTTATTGGCCATTATCTCTCCCTATTTTATTCCTTGTCAACCAAATTATTCTTGACCTTGTTTCAAAGTTTAGGGTCATAAAATGACTTTGGCATTTTATTCTTTTTCTTTTCTTTCCATTTATTCTAAAATTTATCATTAAAAGTTGTCTTTTATGTACAATAAATGGTACACAAAATGAATGTTAATTTGTACAAAATAATGCCATATACATGCATTAGCTAGGGATTTTAGGGCTAAAATGATAGAATAAAGGTAATAAAATGGAGATTCATCAAGGGCCCCAAGCTCGCCATCCTCCTTCCAGCACGACAATATTTCCCAATCCACAAGCAATAAGCCATTCGACTACCTAGTTGAAGATCAAAAGAAACACCTCATGTTGGCCTCACATATTTTCCACACTCAATTCGGTAGGAGATTAGAGGAATGGAAGAATAGGCGTATTGCAGAAAAAACCCGACAATATTAGCACTAGTTTGCCAACCTTGATTTCCACCCTGCAAGTTTATCTCCATGTTCTCTATCACTGGTAACCAATCAGCCAAGAGCATTTTCTCTGCAATCAGGGGCATACCCAAGTATCGTAATGGCATATCCCCATGTGGAAATCGAAGCTAGCTAGCACACAAGCCATCCTCTGCATCATCCAAGTTGAGAGGGATGGTTCTAACTTTTCCCTGTTAAGCCTTACACTAGAAAACACACCAAATAAATCAAGGACCGTGGATAGCCCCTTGCAACTCTCTAAGCTACTTTCTTCAAAAAAGAATGGTGTTGTCCGCATACTAAAATAAGGGAATAGAAATATCCTCTTTAGAATAGCCATGTCAAAGCCCACCAATCATCGCATGCTCGATCATGATTGACAATGCATCAGTCGGCATCACGAAAAAAGTGGAGCCAAAGAATTACCCTAATGAACCCCACATTGCAGCTGAAAATACCCACCTTTCAATTGAACATTCGCCAGAACTATGCACGAAGATGTTGTGATGCATCTCCAAATCTAAGCAATCCACATGTTTGGAAAGCCTAGTCTATGCAATGATGCCCAAATGAATCTCTAATCAACAAAATCATAGGCCTTTGGAAGTCAATCTTTCATAGAACATCTTTTTTATTTCTCCTCTTGTAGTCTGCAATAATATTAGATGCCAAGAACACATGCGTTGCCTGCCAGGCAGAAAAACACTCTGAATTGGTGAGATCATCCTGTAAAGCACACTCTTTAGCCGATTGGCTAAAACTTTTGCCATAATTAGGTAGACAGTGTTGGATAGAATGATTGGACAATAGTCTTCCCTTTGTCTCTGCATCCTTTTATGGAGCAAAAAAATAAATTATATATTGAGGCGCTCAAAACCAAAATTTCTCCAATAAACTCTAACATCACTTCCATCATCTCCTCCATAATCAAACCCCAAAATTCCTTGAAAAATAGGACCAGGAAGCCATTTGGACCAGGACACTCGTATGTATTCAAGTCAAAAATAGCCTCCTGGACCTCTGGTAAGTAAAAGTTCTCATCAACAACTCCGACTGCAGATGACAAGGTTTCACCCCATGGCCCAACCACCTAGATCCACTGTGTAGTGGACACCTACTCATATCTCTGAAATAGCTTGTTACCACCCTCACAATCTCCTCCTCCCAATATGTAACCCCCCTCCTGATTAACCGTGAGATACGAGGGTCTAAATGTCTCACACAAGGCGGAGACAAAGTCGCTGCGGCGACCCTCGGTAAATCTTAATTAAATCAACAATCAACCCACAATTAAATCAAACAATGAGAAGCAAATGTGGAGTCAAAAATTATTATAACTCTACAAAAATGTGTATAGTGTGCAAGTGTGTAGAGGTCGAACACAGGGAGCAAACAAGATAGATCAAGTCAATGGTGAACAAAAATGAATGCGATAATGTGTCTACCACTGCACATTTTTGTGGGTTTTTAATGTTTTTAATATTTATATAATTTTTTATTTTCATATTTTTATACTTTGATTTTTAATTTACTGATTTTGTATTTTATTTTTATATTTTATATTTTCTTTTTCTATAAATAGAATATATACACAATCTAAGAAAAGACAAGGATAGGGTTTTATTAAAATAGGAAAAAATACTCAAAAATCAGGAAATAAAATATTTTTGGGCTTCTTTATAATTTTCTTATGTTTTGTGGTTTTTATAGATTTTTCTATTTTTTTGGTATTTTTAAAGGCAAAAATACCATAAAACAGTGAACTAGATTGCTGGCCGAAATTAAAATGAGGATGAAAATATGAAATAGTATTTAAAATTCCTCAAATTAATTTTAAAATAAGGAAAATTAAATAGGAGAAATATAGAAATTGAGATTGTATATTTAGGATTTTTCTTTAAGTTTTTAGATTTTTATGAAGTTTTTAAGGGTTTCCTAATTTTTAGGGGTTTTACTTTGAATATTTTAGTGATTTTTGGATTGACACTAGAATATGATAAGACACACAAAATATATTTTTTTTGGAATTTTTCAAAAACTTTTACTAGTTTTTATGGATTTTCTAATGCAAACAGTACTGAAAATGCATGTTTTTAAATTTTTATAAATATGAAAACGCAATGAAAATGCAAATTAAAATAATAGCGTGAAACTACAATGCAACAGGAGCCTGAGGTAATTTTTGTAGATTTTTTAGTGTTTTATCGATACATGAAATTAATTGAGAAAACAACAAGAAACTACACTACTGGCAAGGGCATATATTAAATAAACAAACATCCAGGGGCCATAGTGCAATTTTTTCATAAAGTTTATAACTAATAAGCAGAATTCCAGGGCCAAATACAAATATCGCAACTCGCAAGGGTACGCCTGCAAAATACCCAACCCCGCATGTGCTATACACGGGCATGGGGAGGACCTAAATGCAATATACAAAAATTCTAGGGGCTGATGTGCAAAATATCCAAAATATTACATGTCACAAAATACTTCCTGGACTCAGATGAAATAAATAAACCCGCAGGGGTCCAATGCAAAATACCCAGTCCCCTCATGCGTACAGGCACGTGAGGTGACGTGGATCGAACCTAACTACAAATAATTAAAGTTCAGGGGCCTAGATGCAAATATTACAAAAATATTTAAACTACAGATGAAATTTTATGGACTAAATAATAAATACAAAATGGTAGGGGGTGGAATTGCAAAATACCCCTTTGTGCGCGATCCTACGACGGTGAGGATGCCACTTAACACGTGGTGTGCACTGGACGGTCGATACCGCTTCGGAGATGAATGGACACGATCAGATCTCCTTGGCTTGATCGAACGGCTGAGCCTTGTGCAGATCCAATGGCCGCTTTGCACCTGGAGCTCGGGCCTCGATCCGACAGTGTAGAGGGGCGAGGCAAGAACAGGGGAGGAGCGCCAGCGAGGCGAACTTCCCCGAGCTCTAGCTCCGTCCTCCGGCGTTCCTTGGGCTTCAAAAATGGTCTGGACAGTCCTGGCGGTCTTCTCTTCCTCCTGGGGGTTCCAAAATGCTCTGGGGATGGCTGGAGGTCGCTGGAGAAGACGACAGAGCTGGAGGGCCTAGCGGGCCTCCTGCGTACTTCAAAATGAGCCCCAGGCACGAGTCAACGTGCTTTGACTTGCAAAAAGGGGTGAGAGGGTCAAGGGAAAAATGCCTGGACCCCACAGAGGTAGAAACAGAGCGAGAGGTGGTAGCGCACGGGGGTGGCCGGAGGAGCACTCCGGTGAGGGGTATGTATGGGCGAATCAATGAACGAAACTCAACGATTTTTGGGGGGTTTTACTCCTATGGCTACAGCGAATGAAATGTGAGATAAAAGTGGAAGAAAACAAAGACCTCAAAGGGATGAACCTGAGATGGAAGATACCTCGACGCCAGCGAAAGGCGGATGTGATTGGAGCTGCCTCGGTGCTCGCTCGATCCGCCCGAAGCTCGGTGAAGGAAGTTGTCACCTTCCTCTGTCGATTGGGCACGAAAGAAGGAGCGGAGCTTGTGCAAGAGGGGTTCAAACTGGGCTCCCCAATCGAAGGTCCGATATGTAGGGTTTGACACTGTGGCTTTGACGCTCCAATGGTCGAGGAAGATGGCTCGAATCGCCACTCCTCGGCCCTAGGAAAGCCTAGGGCGTGAAAGAGAAATGATCGAGGCAGAAAAGTAACGAAGGGCTTGACATGAAAGGATGCAAGAGTTGACCTAGAAAAAAATCGAGAATAAGGGGGCGAAACGAGGTCTGACACGGGCGCAGGGGGGTAGGACAACCAGTTGACCCGTCGGTCAGCGTGGACTGCCTCCTGGTTGGTCCACGTGGACCAACCAGGAAAAATCCCTGGAAAATGAATTGTAAAATCATTTGAAAATAGAAAACAATTTAATTAGTTTTTGATTATTAATACAAAATGTTTATTATTTTATAAGTTTTTTAATATGATTTTTAATTATTTTTATGAGGTTTATAATTACAAGTTACCTTTTTAGGCTTGTATAGGTATATATATCTATGTATTTTAATATTTTATTTTTATTTTGTGTATTTAATTTTATTTTCTTGTTTATTATTTTATAAATTTATAAAGTATTTTTATATACTTAAATTTATTTTTATTTTATTTTTTTGAGGTATTTTGTATATTTGATAAAATACAAGTACTAATTATACAGGTATATGCATTGATATTGTATCTAGGTATGTGATATATACAAGTATTTTATTTTTTTCTTAAGGTTTTTATTCTGATTTTAATATACAAACACATTATAAGTAACATTTACAAAAATTATAAAAATAAGAGATTATAAGAATAATGACTAAATAATAAAATGAATATTTTAATCTGTACAAGTATACAATAGGGGTCCAGAACTCAACTTTTAAACCGTAGCTCCGCCAAATGTGAAACCACCTTCATAAAATAGCTTATTTTAAATTATATACAATCAAAGGTGACATTGATGCATTTGGAGTTTTTATTTGGGAGATACATGTCTGGGATGTTGGGGTTTTGGCATTTTATTCAAATCATAACTTTTCATCTGTACATTATTTTTGTGTGAAATCAATTTTGTATTTTTCTTTATTTAATTATCTACAATTTCATGTACAATGTTTCTTTATTTGAAGTATACAAAGTGGATCTAAAAATAGGTCCCAAAACAAACAATGAATAAAATCTTTATTGTATCTGGCCCTTATATGCCCCTACTTTATTCCTTGTCGTCCTATTCATGTAGATGCCTAGGTCTCGGGGTTTTGGGTCATAAAATATTTATACTATTTTATTCTTTTTCTTTTCTTTTATTTATTAATTTTGGCTTTAAAAACTATATTTTATACACTATTTATATGCACATGCATGGATGCTAAGCTGCTGGAATTAATGGTATTTACACGCATTGGCCAGGGTTTTTGAGGCCAAAATGATAGAATAAAGATGATGAAATGTGGGTTCATTATCCCCCTATACTTTGCCTTTGCTAATCCCTAGCAAAAACTTATGCAATAAGTGCATAAAGGAGAATAAAGAAAAGAAAAAGAAGAAGGTGGATTAAATCTAATTATCAAACTTGTCTCCACAAAATCAAACTTTGGAGCTTAAGTCAGACCTTTGGAATTTTAGTGCAGGCGAAACCTTAATGAGACCCGAATTTGAAATCCAACAGCCTCTGAGAATCCCAAAACTCTGTTCAAGTCTCCTCAAATACTTCAACTCATACGCAAACCCTTACGACTATGAATCTGACTCGTACAGTGTAAGTGATTGTGGCTCTCCCCAACTGAAATGACAAAGAAACTGACTTCTCCAATATGACAACCCAATGATTCCCCAATCCAACAACTCATTCCTCTAGGAGCAGGGTATTCCCTTCTAAGTTCAAGTGACAACCAGCTCAAGAGGAGGGGGGTGAAGAGAAGAATGGACGGTAGCCAGTGTAGCTACCTATCCTACGATGCAAGACCAGTGTAGTCAAGTCATCCAGCTGCAGGCTCACATGATTTGACTTTGAAGCTCAAGCTTGCTTATTTGACTATACACATATGTACACTCCGGCAGACATTTTTATTTTTGTACAGGCCTGTCCACTTTTTTGGAGTTTTTGCTTTTTGCATTTTTTTAAATACTATATACAACAACATTTACATAGGGAGTTTTTCCTCTTGAGACAGTAGACTATCCCTCTTTTGAAGCTTTATTGCAACCCACAATCTCCTGTCCTCGAAACTCATCATCACCGGATGGGTTGGGGTGCACTTCCCTCCCTAGAGGAGGATAAATGTTTCCACCTGTGTGCGTCTCATACCGGCAAATCCAACCTCCTCACCACTCCAACTGAGTTGAGCCATGTGAAAGGTGCAAGTGTCCAAGTTAAGTCATTATCAACAAGATTCGTGCGTGTGCTCCGAAATACTCTACTTAGGCAGTTAAGAATACATTGAACCAAGTCTCGTGATCCTCAAAGAATTAAGTCAACTAGACCTGAAGTACCTCAATTCCAACTCTTATAAGATTCCTGTTAATTAGGTAGATTTAAGGTCCAACCAAGCTCCAATCTTCGGATTTTACTAAGACTTGTTCAACTATCAATCTCAATCCAAAAAATGCGAATGCTATGCAAATGCTATGCAGGAAATTATATTTGTGATGCAATTTTCAAAGATTTTTGAACTTTTTATGGATTTTTGAAAAGATGATGCATATGTATTTTTTAGATTTTCAAAAAGATTTTTCAAATGTTTTTGGATTTTACTATTGCAAATGTTTTTGGGATTTTTGAAAACAAAAAGATTTTGGCTAAAAACTAGGTACAAATATTTACATGGGGATGCATCTTGTATTTACAAGAAGTGGATTTTAAGAATTTATAAGGGTCAGTGTCAATTTTATAAATATATATATATATGTATGTATGTATGTATAAAGAATTTTGGAGGTGATGTATATCTTCCTCAAACTTATTTGAAAAGGCTTTTCAAACAAATTTTGAAAACTGTAGTCCAAAATAATTTTTACAAACATTTTTACAAATGTGTACACACATTTGAAAATCATTTTGCAAAGGTTTTTCAAACAGTATGTATAGATTTTTCAAAATATTTTTGCAACCATTTTTCAAACCATTTGCAAATCATTTTTCAAAAATTTTTATTTCACATAAAGAAAATAAAATTTTGCAAATAACACATTTTTACAAAGGTTGAAAACATGTAACAAAACTTTTTCCAAATAGTTTTCAAAATATTTTTCACAAAGATTTTCAAACTATTTTTAAACATTTTGCAAAAAACATTTTCACCCGATTTATTAATCACTATTTACAAATAGAATTTAAGGAATGATAAATATCTTTTTAATAAGGTTTTTAATGAATTTTAAAGAATTATTAGCCATATTCTTAAGAAAATACGAAAGTACGAGTTATGGCTAAAGTATATACGCAGTATATATGACCCCTATACTTAGCTTGAGCTATGTACTCATAGATCGGAGAGAAAAGAGAAGACATAACTCGTACTAAATATAGGCAAGTCTAAAGAATAAATAAATGAATGAACGAATGAGAAATTGATCGTCCCCCCTATACTTAGGATCAAATAATACTATGTATAGCAGACTATACACAAAGCATGGAGGGTCAAGGGTGGGAATGAACATATCGTACTCATATTGTCTCCCCCTATACTTAGGGTAAGATATCCCTAAGTATAGACAAGTAGATGAGACAATGGAGAGGATCAAAGAATAGAAGTACTCGGGGTGCACACCCCCCTATACTTAGGACAAAGTACGTCCTTAGTACAGAAAATTGTCTACAATGGGCGACACATTTTTGATACAAAAAGACGATAGAAAAGGAAAAGAAGAAAAAAAAAAGAAAAGAAGAAAAGACTAGATCATAGATCAGTGTGTGTACCCCCCTATACTTAGGACAAGGTGCATCCTATGTATAGCAAAATCACAAGATGGAGATGGGGTAGCAGACATAACGGAAGAATGAAAGAATGATATGGACAGATGGATCTATACAGCGGAAGACGGAGGTGATAACCATGTATGAGATGCAAATGATATGAGTCAAATAACACGTCTCATACCAGAAAAATGGGGGAAACGTCAATGGTCGGAGGATCATGATCTAGATATAGCTTCAGGTGCTGACCGTTAACACAAAAGGTAGAGGAAGATGACAGCTCAGATATATCAATACTACCATTGTCATGTACCTTCTGGACTACATACGGACCTTTCCACTTACTCTGTAATTTCTCCTAGAAATAATTTCAGCCTGGAATCAAACAACCATACTCGTTGATCGGGCTCAAACTATTTATGGCTGATATGAGAATCGTGACATGTCTTCACTTTTTCCTTATACTGTAGGCTGCTAGAAAAGGTTGTATCTCTCAACTCCTCCAGGGCTGCCAACTCTGCTTTCCTCTGTTCTCCTATACTCTCGGGGTCCAATAATAACTCAGTAACTGCCCAAAGTGACTTGTGCTTGATCTCTACTGGTAGATGGCGCAGCTTTCCATAGACGAGACGAAAGGGAGATGTCCCTAATGGAGTCTTGAAGGAAGTCCAATAGGTCCACAGGACCGAGTCCAAAAGCTGTGACCAATCCTTTCGGTCTGGGCGGACAACCTTCTGTATGATAGTCTTGATCTCCCTATTCGATACTTCAACAAGACCATAAGTCTGAGGGTGATATGTCGTGTCAACACGATGGTCAATGCTGAACTCGTCTGCAAGGGCCCTAACCTTGTCATTAATGAAATGAGACCCCCCATCTGAAATCAGAACTCTAGGTACCCCGAATCGTGAAATGATATTTTTCCTCAAAAAGCGACACACAGTCTTAGCATCTGCAGCTCGGGCGGGGATGGCCTCAACCCATCTGCTTACATAATCAACAGCAAGCAAAATGTACTCAAACCCCTGACTCTTAGGAAATGGGCCCATGAAATCAATCCCCCATCAAAAACCTCACAAAAGTGAATGGGCTGCAAGGGCATCATGTCTCTCTGTCCGCAAGTACCCATTTTCTGATAGTCAGTATATCTCTTCACGAATTCATCGGAATCCTTGAAGAGAGTAGGCCACCAAAAGCTAGATTGGAGCACCTTCTGTGTTGTCCGTCTCCCAGAATGATGTCCTCCTGCCTCAAGCTTGTGGCAGTAGGTGAGGACGATATGCTGCTCTTCTTGAGGGATGCACCACCTCCAGATGCAATACCATCCCTCATGATAAAGGACGGGATCCTCATAATGGTAAAACTTGGCCTTCCTAGGAAGGACTCAAGTTTCTGCCTGCGCCAACCTTGTGGAACCATCTTGGCAAAAAGATAGTTCACAATGTCGGCATACCATGGGAGCGAGGTGATAGCCAAAATCGCCTCATCTGGAAATGTCTCTGTAATAGGTGCGTTGGGCTCAGATTCCTCAAGGTTCTCTAAGCAGGAGAGGTGATCCGCCACCACATTCTTAACTCCTGCTTATCCTTAATCTCAATGTCAAACTCCTGGAGCAGAAGGATCCATCTGGTAAGGCGAGCTTTGGCATCCTTCTTGGCCATGAGGTATTGGATGGTGGTGTGATCTGTAAAGATAGTCACTCTAGATCCGAGAATATATGATCAATACTTATCCAAAGCAAAGACTATGGCCAGCATCTCCTTCTCTGTCACAGTATAGTTCCACTGAGCAACATCCAAAGTCCGGCTGGCGTAGTGAATGGCATACGGCAATCCATCCCTCCTCTGTCCAAGCACAACCCCTACGGCAAAATCAGAAGCGTCTGTCATGATCTCGAATGGGAGAGACCAATCGGGTGGCTGAAGGTCAGGAGCCGTGACAAACATATTCTTGAGAGTATCAAAAGACGCAAGACACTTATCATCTATAAGGAACTCGGTGTCTTTCGTCAACAAATCAGTAAGCGGTCGTGCCATACAACTGAAGTCTTGAATGAGCCGTCAGTAGAAACCGACATGCCCCAGAAAAGACCGCAATTGATGCAAATTGGACGGTGGATTGAGTTTTCTAATGATATCCACCTTAGCCGGATCAACCTCCATGCCCCTGTTGGAGATGATATGGCCAAGGACCGTTCCTTGAGTCACCATGAAATGACTCTTCTCTCAAGACAAGACAAGGTTGACCTCTATGCAGCGCTGAAGCACACGATCTAGGCAGTCAAGACAAGCATCAAACCCATCGCCATAGACCGAGAAGTCATTCATGAAGACCTCTAAACAGTCACCCACCATGTCTGAGGAAATGGACAACATGCATCTTTGGAATGTCGCTGGGGCGTTACATAGACCAAAGGGCATTCGTCTGAAAGCATAAGTCCCAAACGGACAGGTGAACATCGTTTTATCCTGGTCTTCGGGCGCAATGGCCACTTGATTATATCCAGAGTGCCCATCAAGAAAACAATAGTGACTCTTCCCATCTAGCCTCTCGATAATCTGATCAATGAATGGCAGTGAGAAATGATCCTTCTTGGTGGCCTCATTCAATCATCTGTAGTCCACACAGACCCTCCAAGAAGTGGGTACCCTGGTAGCTATCTCCACTCCAGACTCACTCACAACTGTAGTGATACCCGTCTTCTTGGGTACCACATGTAATGGACTAACCCACTTGGAGTCGGAGATGGGGTAGATAAAATCGGCACTCCACCACTTCGATATTTCCTTCATGACCACATCTCGAAGGTTCAAGTTCAGCCATCGTTGGAACTCACGCGAAGGCCTAGCGTTCTCCTCAAGATAGATGTAGTGGGAGCACAGAGCCGGACTAATACCCTGGAGATTCGTTATACTCCATCCTGTCGCCTTGCGATTTCTTTCAAGAACCTCCATCAGATGAGATTCTTGTTCTCCTGTCAAATCTACTAAGATAATGACTAGGTGCATATCTGGCTCACCTGCAAGAAATCTATACTTCAGCGACTGTTGCAAGGGTTTCAATTCTGGACAACTGGGAGGTGGCAGATCTGGCTTTTGATATGTCTGTGTGAAGGCTATCAGGTCTGCATGTGAGAACTCTCGCTGTGCATGAAAATCTGATGAAGGGGACCTTGCAGAATCATCAATAAACTGTACTGGCTCGCACTCTGTCATGGTTGTCGGCTCGGAAGGCATCAGACACGACAAATAGTCATCAAAATCATCCCAATCGATGTCTGAATCCGAGGGATCTGAGCTAGAAGAACAAGAATGAAATTCTGCATCACCACTCATCACCGAACTATCAGCCTCAATGGTATCCTCATCCAGGGGTGTGCTCTCCAAGCTCTCAACTGCCATAAGCTGTAAATAGAGTGAATCTGCAGGCAAGGCGAGGGTCTGTGTTACTGGATCTGTCCAAATGGATTCATCATCTGTCATCATAAAATCACACTCCTGGTGGACATCTCGCTCATCCTCTGTCATATGATCAATGTCACTGGACTGCTCTGAGCATGCTGATTGTCTTGCTCTGATCTCGTCGATCATCTCTATTTGTATACTTTCGCCCTCTACGCGAAAGCACACCTTCCCACTATCATGGTTGGTCACCGCCTTGGCAGTGGCCAAGAATGGGCGTCCGAGTATGATGGGGGCATCTGTTACCGACTCAGTGATCTCCATGTCCAATACAACAAAGTCCACGGGGAATTTCAGGCCCTGAATGGTAACGACCACGTCTCTCAACAACCTCTTCGGCCTCTTAATCGACCTATCCGCAAACTGAAGGACTGTCCTGCTCCGAAGAAGAGGACCAAACTCGAATCGATCGAGTAAGGCTGTCGGAAGGAGGTTGATCGAAGATCTGCTGTCTAATCGAGTATGATCGAACCTCTGCTCCTGAATCTCACATCTAACATAGGGAGCTCCTACATCAGGTCTCTTGGCTGGCAATCGGTTCTGAATGGCGCAACAAGTAGAATGGGTGAGCACATGGATCTTATCTCCGTGGTTCCTCCTCTTCCTGCGGACTGTAGTCTTCTCTCTCAAACTCTTTTGGAAGAGGGGGATGTGCTCAAGTGCCTCCTGTAGAGTCAGCTAGATCTGGAATCTATCGATCATCTGGTTGATAAACTCTACCTGTTGAGTCTTTTTGGATTTTCTCTTTTATTCCCCTTTTCCAAGCGGAGTGCTTGAGGGAAGGGGATGGTAGGGGCCTCCTCAGATGGAGGACTAGGAATAGGTTCCTGTGCCTGTGAAGGAATGGAATCCATATAATGATCATCATGCAACACATATGGACTCGAGGTGGATACAGTAACCTTTCCTTTATTCATTTTTTTTGTTTTTATTACCACAGTCCTGAGATACAAAAGGTGGAAACACAACAGGGGGAAGCTCAACAAAAGTAGAAGTGGTGGCATTAGTACCACCAACGGCATCTGACTTCGCGACATCAGCACCGCGCTCTGGCTCCGCATCAAAAATGGTGGCCTCAGCACCACCGTCTGCATCGGGTGTCACGACAGCATCAGCACCGTCATCTGGATCTCCATCATTGGTGGCATCAGCACCACCGTCATCAACATCATTAGCGGCATCAGCACCGCTACTCTCCTCATCTGGCGCTCCTGGTTCATCGTGTGGTTGTCGCTCAGATGAGGCGCCGCCGGCTGGCATCCTACCGCTCCTAGTAGTCACAAAATCAGCATCATACAAAGAAGATATGTCACTCAAATAATCAGTAGGAGAGGTATCCTCTGTAAACTGTACCTGATCAGACTTCCTCTTTAGATTGTTCGGATTAGGCTCGATCTGTACAGGTATGGCGGCCTTGCCCTTGATGATATCCCTCGTCTCCTGCCGGAACTCATCCATTTCCCGCCGAAAGGATGCCTGCTGGTCAGAAATCAAGCGGGCGAGGTCATCTAGAGTTGGGTTCTCAAAGACATGTGCCTGAGAACCGGAAGTGTTCCCCTGCCGAAAATGAGGTTGTTGTTGGTAGTGGGGAGGCTGAGAGTATGTCTGGTGAGGCTGATGACGCTGCCTCCACTGCTGTCCCTGATAGCCAGGGCGAGGACCCTACTGATGCTGCTGGTGAGCATACTGAGGCTGGTGCTGCTGCTGGCTGTTCTGATGGACTTGAGCTGGAGACTGCTGCTGGGATGAGGTGCCATCAGTGGTCCAACGGAATCCGGGGTGATCGCGATGAATCCCAGGCTGCTGTGGATACTGGTCGTACCAAATCCCATTGATTTCCATCAATGGTTCCTGCTCAACGGGGGTTGGTGGAAGAACTGCCAGTGGCTGATCTGACTGATAGACCACCATCTGAGTATCCTGAGATGGAGGAGGTAATGGGTAGTGTTGTAGCTGCTGGACCGGCTCTGCCTTGATGTGATGGACCTGGCAGTGCATGGCAGAGGGCAGGGTGGAGCTGCTACTGCTGGGATCAGCCCGTGACCTGGGAGGTTGCTGAGTAGACATCTGTGCCTCCTGGATGCAAAGAATCTGCGTCTTCAGGTCACTCATGGTCTTCGTAATAAGGTCCATCTGGGCAAGACCTTGACTCTGTCTTCTCAAGGATCTCGATGCGGTCCAACTTCTCACTAATGATCACCATGTCGGCTACGGCGGATTCGGCTTGGGCTGCGGCTGCTGACGGAGTATGAGGACCAACATCGATGCGGGCGATCCTCTGAAATGATCCTGCTCCTTGGGGGGCTTCTGCTGTGTGTAGACTCGGGCTTGGGCCATGACTGTCGAGTTCTCTGCCATCCCTTCATAGATGGACCAAACGTCGTCTTCTCCCTTGGAAAAATAGGACCCACCACAAGAGGCATTTACAAGCCCCTCCAGCTCCGGTGTCAGCCCACCGAAGAAACTCTAAACCTAGTTGGGCTTTGATATCTCATGATGTGGACGCCGGTTAATGAGCTCTTTGAAGCGATCCCAAGCCTCATGGAAATGTTCATTCGGGATCATTGTGAAATTGCTGATCATAGCTCGTGTTGCGTTCATCCGGCCGAGAGGATAATACTTATTCAAGTATGTGGTCCAGAGTTGTGCCCAAGATGTGACGTACCTCCCAAGGTGTTTCATCCAGTAGGCTGCTCTGTCAGCTAAGGAGAATGGGAATGCATTCATCTTGATTGTGTCCTCGTCCACGAATCTGTCATGGATAGTGCTGCAAATCATCTCGAACTCCTGCAGATGGAGATGAGGTTCCTCGGTGGCTAGCCCATGAAACTTGGGCAATAAATGGATAGTCTGCGGGCGAAGCTCGAAATTCCCGATGATGGGAGGAAGCTGGATCCATCGGTGAGAGAGGGTTGCAGCTGGGTTGTGCAACTGCCTCATGGTCATCGACGACGGCCTCTCCTGGTTAGGGTCTCCTCCTCCGCATGCGGCTTCTGGTATGTCTCCACCACCGCCCTCATGTCTGTCATCTCTGCCTTCTCGCATCTTTACCAGCTCTCTCGTGATATCACCCATGAATACTCCCTGCTCTGATTTGTCTCTGCATGGTCTCCAGGGAGACTAATAGTGAATTGGTGATGGCAGCTTGGTCATGTATGAATGGAGGGTGTTCCTGCTCATCTGGGTGTTCTCTTCTGTCGGCCATTTCCGGGTTCTCTGAAAAGGCAAAAGAACCCATCTCAGGTGCCGTCAAATGTTCTGAGCTCTGTGTTACACTAAATTCTGATACTGTACTGATGGAGGAAGAAGGATGGTCGAGGGGGAACTGGACGGAGGTAAACTCGGGCTCGAAGAGTGGGTCTAAACTCCCCGAAGCCGTCCTAGATGAATAAGGAGGAGTGCTGGATAGCGGTGCTGCCAGAGATGGCTTAAGAGATCTCCTTCCCATCATCGTGATGATTGAGAAGAGTTATGTTGAGAAATGAAGAGGGGGGAGGGGGGCAAAATTGTGCACAATTGTGCTGTGTTTTTGATCTTGACCTTAATTCAACTAGTCAATCAAATACAATACAAGGGATTCACAAACTCAACGCGTGAAGCCGTGAAGGATCGGCTATTATCTTTGTAGTTTTTAGATTGAATTCAGGCAATTAATCTTTGAACAGGTCCTTAGAGCGCTACACCTATAGGAGAGAGTATTGCCAGAAAAGTATCCCGTACTTGTCCTCCTCCTGTGTAACCTGTAGTCTGCACTTTTTGAGGTCCTTGTAACCCTTCCTGGATCCCTACGCAGCCAAATAAATAGAGGGAGGAAGCCAATAGACGAAACCGATACTTCAGATCTCGCTCGCCACGGAATCACCCGTGAGCGTGCAAGAACCTACTCGGATGCAAGACGATGTGACAGAAACCCCGTGAAGGCGTGGCCTATGCTCGATACTTCGGACAAGGTCAATGCTCTGAACAATAGAGAGTCATCAATGGCGACCAAGCCCTACTCGTCTACGTACGATAGAAGCGCCATTACTTCGGAAATATAGGAGATACACAAGGCAACCACAGACTGGATTTTGGGCTCTAAACCTTACGAAGCCGCTCTCTCACTTGGAAGGAGACCTTCCCATGAAACCTAAATATAATGGAGGGCTTTGCTCACCCCAAGCAATGTGTCCAATTAGCCAATTTTATTTAGGTCAAGTTTTCTTTAGCAGACCCTTTTTAAATTTTTTTTGGTGTTATCACTTGCTTTGAGTCAATTCAATACAAGCGCCTAACATTTTTGTATTTTTCCTTGATTCCTCTTTGATCCAAAAACAGAGGAAGAGAGTCAGAAAAGCAATGCGAGTTGGCACGAAGATGGAAATCTCACCTTCGTGCCTAAATGATGAATGCTCAAGTAGAAAGACTTACAGTGCCTCCAGCTCTCTTCATGCAGGATGCAACGCAGGAATTTATAAACCTATACTATATGCCGATATGCACACAGAAATCGTCCTAGGCAGGCAATTGCAAGCGTGAAGAACCAAATGCTAAACACACAACGTGAAACCTAATAGTCCGGTATTGGAATCTCCTCGGTGCCCACCACAATGGGTCCTGCCAGCGCTGTACAGAGACTCTCGCGGTGCGATGGTTTCGAATTATATGTTCAACAATTAATTATATCTAAGTCCAAATGATAAGTCTATAGGTGCATGCAATGGTTGTTAGGTGTTTGGCCTTAGACTACACGATCAAGCAATCCTAAAAACTAAGGGCTCGTTCCACAATATTAAAGACAGAAAAACAAAACCGGAAAATAGCAAGCGGTGAAAAATGCATCAAAACTGTGGTGAGCCCCCAAGTGAACAAACACTTGGAAATTGGGCCCGAATGTCCAAGAGTCCAAGGTACCTGTATTATTACAAATAATTACCGCTCTCTCACCAAAAATTACAACATAATGAACTAAATCTAATCTACGTCTAAGTTTCCTTGGTGCTCAAGTAGCAGGCTGAAGCTAGCTTCACGTGGGTGTGTCGGCTCCTAGACAAAGGTGCCTCCCTCGATTCGCGGTACCTCACACGAAGTCAACAAAGAATAGGTTAGATAGCTCAAAAAAATGTCTAATAAAATGTGAGAGAGAAATGGAGCAATAATGGTAAACTCACAATTACAATCAATCACAAAATATGATCTATACGCTCTTGCTCCCCAGCAACGGCGCCATTTGATTAACCACGAGATACGAGGGTCTAAATGTCTCACACAAGGCGGAGACAAAGTCGTTGCGACGTCGGTAAATCTCGATTAAATCAAAAATCAACCCACAATTAAATCTAACAATGAGAAGCAAATGTGGAGTCAAAATTTATTATAACTCTACAAAAATGTGTATAGTGTACAAGTGTGTAGAGGTCGAACACAGGGAGCAAACAAGATAGATCAAGTCAATGGTGAACAAAAATGAATGCGATAATGTGTCTACCGCTGCAAATTTTTGTGTGTTTTTAATGTTTATTTAATTTTAAATTTTCATATTTTTATACTTTGATTTTCAATTTACTGATTTTGTATTTTATTTTTAGATTTTATATTTTTATATTTTCTTTTTCTATAAATAGAATATATACACAATCTAAGAAAAGACAAGGATAGGGTTTTATAAAAATAGGTAAAAATACTCAAAAATCATGAAATAAAATATTTTGGGCTTTTAATAATTTTCTAATGTTTTTGTGGTTTTTACAGATTTTTCTGAATTTTTTGGTATTTTTAAAGGCAAAGATACTAGAAAACAGTGAACTAGATTACTGGCCGAAACTAAAATGAGGATGAAAAATATGAAACAGTATCCAAAATTTCTCAAATTAATTTTATAATAAGGATAATTAAATAGGAGAAATACAGAAACTGAGATTCTATTTTTAGGATTTTTCTTTAAGTTTTGGATTGACACTAGGATATGATAAGACATGCAAAATATAATTTTTTGGAATTTTTCAAAAACTTTTACTAATTTTTATGGATTTTCTAATGCGAACAGTACTGAAAATGCATTTTTTTGAATTTTTATAAATATAAAAATGCAATGAAAATGCAAACTAAAAATATAGCATGAAACTACAATGCAACAGGAGCTTAAGGTAATTTTTGTAGATTTTTTAGAGTTTTATCGATATATGAAATAAATAGAGACAACAACAAGAAACAACACTACTAGCAAGGGCATATATGTAAATAAGCAAACATCCAGGGGCCACAGTGCAATTTTTCCATAAAGTTTATAACTAATAAGCAGAATTCCAGGGCCAAATACAAATATCGCAACCCGCAATGGTACGCCTGCAAAATACCCAACCACGCACATGCTATACACGCGCTTGGGGAGGACCTAAATGTAATATACAAAAAATCCTAGGGGCTGATGTGCAAATATCCAAAAATATTACACGTCACAAAATACTTCCTGGACTCAGACGAAATAAATAAACCCATAGGGGGTTCAATGCAAAATACCCAGTCCCCTCACGCACGCAAGCACGTGAGGACGTGGATTGGACCTAATTGCAAATAATTAAAGTTCAGGGGCTTAGATGCAAATATTACAAAAATATTTAAACTACAGATGAAATTTTATGGACTAAATAATAAATACAAAATGGCACGGGGTGGAAGTGCAAAATACCCCTTCGCGCGCGATCTGAGGGCGTTGAGGATGCCACTTGACACGTGGCGCACACTGGACGGTCGATACCGCTTCGGTGATTAATGGACACGATCAGATCTCCTTGTCTTGATCGAACAACTGAGCTTCATGGAGATCCAACGGCCACTGTGCACTTGGAGCTCGGGCCTCGATCCGACGACATAGAGAGGCGGAGCAAGGACAGGGGAGGAGCGCCGGCAAGGCAAACTTCCCTGAGCTCTATCTCTGTCCTCCGGCGTTCCTTGGGCTTCAAAAGTAGCCTGGACACTCCTGGCGGTCTGCTTTTCCTCTTGAGGGTTCCAAAATGCTCCGGGGATGGCCAGAGGTCGCTGGAGAAGACAGCGGAGCTGGAGGGCCTAGCGGGTCTCCGGCGAACTTCAAAACGAGCCCTAGGCTCGAGTCAACATGCTTTGACCTGCAAAAAAGGTTGTGAGGGTCCAGGGCAAAATGCCTGGACTTCGCAGAGGTGGAAACGGAGCGAGAGGTGGTGGCGCACGGTGGTGGTTGGTGGAGCACTCCAGCGAGGGGTATGTATGGGCGAATCGAAGGACGAAACTCAACAATTTTTGGGGGGTTTTACTCCTATGGCTACGGCAAATGAAATGCGAGATAAAAGTGGAAGAAAATAAAGACCTCAAAGGGATGAACCTGAGGTGGAATATACCTCGATGCCAGCGAAAGGGGGAGGTGATTGGAGCCGCCTCGATGCTCGCTCAACCCGCTCGAAGCTCGACGAAGGAAGCTGTCACCTTCCTCTGTCGATTGGGCACAAAAGAAGGAGTAGAGCTTGTGCAAGAGGGGTTCAAACTGGGATCCCCAGTTGGAGGTCCGATATGTAGATTTTGACAATGTGGCTTTGACGCTCCAAAGGTCGAGGAAGATAGCTCGAATCGCCGCTCCTCAGCCCTAGGAAAGCCTAGGGCGTAAAAGAGCAATGATCGAGGCAGAAAAGTCACGAAGGGCTTGACATGAAAGGATGCAAGAGTTGACCTCGAAAAAAATCGAGAAGAAGGGGGTGAAACGAGGTATGACACGGGCACAGAGGGGGGGAGGACAACCAGTTGACCCGCCGATCAATGTGGACTGCCTCCTGGTTGTCCACGTGGACCAACCAAGAAAAATCCCTGGAAAATGAATTGTAAAATCATTTAAAAATAGAAAACAATTTAATTAATTTTTTATTATTAAATAAAAATGTTTATTAAGGTATTTTAATATGATTTTTAATTATTTTTATGAGGTTTATAATTACAAGTTACCTTTTTAGGCTTGTATAGGCATATATATATCTATGTATTTTAATATTTTATTTTTATTTTGTGTATTTAATTTTATTATTTTTGTTTATTATTTTATAAATTTATAAATTATTTTTATACACTTAAATATATTTTTATTTTATTTTTCTGAGGTATTTTGTACACTTGATAAAATACAAGTATTAATTATACAGGTATATGCATAGGTATTGTATCTAGGTATGTGATATATACAAGTATTTTATTTTGTGTTTTCTTTAGGTTTTTATTCTGATTTTAATATACAAACATATTATAAGTAATATTTACAAAAATTATAAAAATAAGATATTATAAGAATAATGAGTAAATAATAAAATGAATATTTTAATATGTACAAGTATACAATAGGGGTCCAAAACTCAACTTTTAAACCGTAGATCTGCCAAATGTGAAACCACCTTCATAAAATAGCTTATTTTAAATATATACAATCAAAGGTAAGTTTGATGCATTTGAAGTTTTTATTTGGGAGATACATGTATGGGAAGTTAGGGTTTTGGCATTTTATTCAAATCATAACTTTTCATCTGTACATTATTTTTGTGTGAAATCAATTTTGTATTTTCCTTTATTTAATTATCTACAACTTTCATGTACAAGGTTTCTTTATTTGAAGTATACAAAGTGTATCTAAAAATTGGTCCCAAAACGAACAATGAATAAAATCTTTATTGTATCTGGCCCTTATCTCCCCCTACTTTATTCCTTGTCGACCTATACATCTAGATGCCTAGGTCTTGGGGATTCATGTCATAAAGTATTTACAATATTTTATTCTTTTTCTTTTCATTTATTTATTCTATAATTTTGGCTTTAAAAATTGTATTTTATACACTATTTATATGCACATGCATGGATGCTAAGATGCTGGAATTAGTGGTATTTACACGCATTTGCCAGGGTTTTTGAGGCCAAAATGATAGAATAAAGATGATGAAATGTGGGTTCATCACCTCCCTACCCCGACTTCAAAGGAGTGTACCAAATTCCTTCTTCGTCTCCCATTTGCAACCACATGGAAGAATTTCACATCGGTGGAACCATCCTTCAACCATTTATGTCATGATGTCTACATCCATTCGACCTCCTCCTTCTTATCTTCCTCCTCAAGAATTCTCTTCGTAAGCTCCTGATTCAATTCTTCCTAATGGATAAAACTTATTCATGAATTTAGATTTCAATTCCTCCCAAGTCATCATGTCCTTCCCCAAGTGATTAATCTAGTATAAGCCTTATCTTGAAGGATGATGGGAAAGCCATCATTTTGACTACACCTAATAGAATGTTAGGGTAGTGAATTTTGTGACAGATGTAGGAAAATTGCTAAAGATGGATATATGGCTCTTCACTGATGTTCCCATGGAAAGAAGGAAGAAGACCCAAGAATTGGGACTTTAGATCAAAGTGTATGTGGACTATATGGATATGTATCCACTCAGTCATCTGGTCAGAGCCAAGATTGTAGGTCTTCTTGAGCGTATTTCGGTTCATCTGTCGGTCCTCCACGGGTCTTATCTCCTTCTTCATCATCATTTACTCCTCCTCCTCCTCCCATGTTCTCTCTGCCTCTCCTTAGGTCATTGAGCATATTCTGGAAGGTGACCTAGGCAAGAGGCTGATATGTCATTTGTTGCTTGATAGACTGTATGGATCCAAGCAACTGTGCATTCACTACATTCTAATCTGGATGTGAACCCTGGTTTGGCTATTGCAATTCCTTCTCTTTTCAATAAGGAGCCATCTCTGAATCATACTTAGAGGAATTTATCTGAGCAGGGTCCATGTTCAGCTCTTGATATACACATTCAGATTTATCCCATTTAGACTAATAATTATATGCACCAGATGAAGTTATGAATATGGAATTAAGGTCAATTCCATATAGATGTGAATGGATCATTTCATATGAAGATAATTTGATCTTCATCCATAAGGGGTGAATGTTAGTACACGAGTAATCTTGATTTATTGGAGAAGAAGACGAGGAGTCTGGAGATCGGTTCTTAAAGTGCGAATCGGGTTCTCGGGAATTTCCTTGAATTATTGAAGATGTCAGGTCCTTGGAATCGATGTAGATGTCGACGGGGTATCGACTAAACCATTCATGAGTTGACATCTCGAGAGAGAAGAGGAGTAGATGAGGAATGGGATACGGTGATAAACAATGAGATGAAATGAAGAGGAGAACAGATGAAGGCTCAAAGTGAGCAAGGCAAAGAGAAATAAAAAGCAAGTGAAATGAAAAAAGGGCGCAAGTGCGCATGACAGGATCTTTGACCTAAAATTTTATTTAAACAAATCCAAAGCAATTGGACCAAAGCACACCAAGTGAAGCTGTAAGAGTTCGACTATTTTTATCTTTTCAAATTTTATTTTGTTATTAATGCAATCTTATAGCAAGTCCTTAGAGGCTAGCCTAATAAGAGAGTGAATACTGCCAAAATAGTATCCCATACTTCCCACCTTGTTTTTAACATGCAGCATGTACTTTTTAAAAGAATCCTTGCTATTGGGTCTAAATCCACTACTCAGCCAAAGAATGGAGGAGGAGGCCAATAAGCAAAATCAATACTTCCTCCCTAATGGGGCACTCGAATGTGGTGCGATGAGACAGACAACCCCCATGAGGGAATGGCCTAAGCTCAATACTTTAGACTAAGTCTGCAAGAAGATGAACCCCTACTCACCTACGTATGATAGAAGCACCAATACTTCATGAATCCAATCAATAACAATGACGTACACATGTTGGGATTTTGGCTCTACTTCCTAGGGTCGTGCCTCACTCTGTCTGGAGTGAGCTTGAAAACAACGTAGGACTTATGAACCCAATACAATAAATGTATGTTACAAATTTTATTTTTGGTCAAAGTTTATTAAACAATCCCCATGTTTTAATTTTTGCATTTCACTTTTTTGAGTATTTTTAAAATAATTTACCTAACGATTTTTTTAGTTTTCTTTTAAACATAAGTGATAATAAACTGTGAGAGAAGACAGAAAAGTTGTATAGGTGACTTGATGTACCATAAAAGACCCTACTTAATTTTATTGAATAGTTGTAGTAGTCGAGCACTTAGAATCAATCAGAAAAACCACTTAATTAATTTTGTAATTAAAGCAAGCAGTTAGATTTTTTTACTTGGGAAAGCCGAAGGTCGAATTCACGGAGGCCACTATCTACTTAGGTCATTTAATAGATGATCTAAATACTAGGTTTTCAAAGAAGTATTTTTTATAATTTATTTTGAAAATACAAATTTGGCATGTTTAGAGACTAAAATGTAATGTTTAATCAAATGAAGTCCAAAAATCCTAAACTTTGCCAGAATGTGAAAATGGCGAAGTTTAACTACTCTAATTTTTTTCGATTTTTTTATGCGAAATGACTTTATTACGAAGTAAATATGCATGCACGTTAACTTTGAGTAAATTAAATTTAATAAATAACAACCATTTATTTCATGGGAATGAAATTATCCTAGATATGTTTATTTGATAAATATCTAGGAAAAATAATAGCTCTTAAAAATAATGGACCTATAACCTATTAAAAATTAATTACAAAAACCATATTTAATTTAGTCTGCTTTCAGTATGTGTGCTAATGACATGATTTTTGGGTAGAGTACAAAACACACTTAATTATATTTAATGTGAATTTTTAGAGCATTAGTCAATTTAATATCAATTTCAGATCACATAATGGGTAAAATATGATAATTTTCACAAATTAATTTTAACAAATAAATCACTGCTCACAATAATGACCAATAAATAATCACAAGATAAAGAACATTGACCTATCACATGTAATTTTTGGAATTGAAATTAGATGGAAAATGAATGTGCAAATTAAACTTGGAACATAGGGTGCAAAATGCAATTATAAAATAAAGAAAATGCAATAATACATATGGGAAAAAGATTCAAATGCAACTAACTAGACCCTTAATGGGGTTTTTTGCAAAATATCCAGGTGGTGTGTGTCACGTGCATGACTGTTGGAGGTGTAGGCACAATTTTTCACCTATTGCATGTACGTTGCATGTGAAATTTAGAACAGTGGGGGACTTTTGTAATTTTATGAGAGCATGTGTGTCAGTGAAATTTCCCCTGCCTCGTATGCTTCTCATATGAGGGGGAGAAGATGGGAGCGGTGAGTGGCTCAAGGGCAGTCTGGAGTGAGGCAGTGAAGAGTGACTGGCAAGTGCATGAATATGTGTAGTCAATCGAGGCGTAGTTGGTGCAGTTGCTGATGGAATGATGCATGGCGATGTCGGGTGGCGGAGACAAGACATCTATGGTGGAGATGTTTGGAGCGGAAGTCGATGTAGTGAGGGTGGAGCTGCTCGAGGGTGGCTTCATACTTCGGCAAGGCATTGTGGACGGCTTTGATCGCATTGGTGGAGCAACTAGCAAAGCAGAGGCTGTGGCAGGGCAGAGAAGGTTGTTGTCATGTTGACCGATGCAGGGGCACACGACTAGAGGGAAGATGAATGAAACTCCGATTAAAGTGGGGTAAGGAGTTTTAACGATGGAGGATTACAGGGAGAGAATAAGAAGGCGGAGAGATCGAGAGGATGTTGGCAACCATTGATTGAAGGTGTTTGGGTGTTTCTTGGAGCAAAGATTGGTTTTACGGGAGTAGCAAATAACATGAGATGAAAAGAGAAGCACGAAAGAAGGAGCAAGGTAAAGATGAAAGAAGAGGGTAGAGGAATTTACCTAACAGGGATGATGAACAGGGTCGCTTGGGGAGAATGAGCAGTTGCGGAGCTCAACTCTGCCCGCGGCCTTGAGATGTCTACAACTTTTGTTAAGGGCAGAAAACCAAAAAGATATCATTTGTACAAAAAATTATTTTCGTAGGTACTCTATAGATATAAAAGACCATATTTTATATTTTTAATTTTTTTCTCATTTTTAAATAAGATAAAAATCAAAATAAAGTCAAATAAAATATGGAAGTAAGATTTACACAATAATCTATTTTTTTTGGATTTTTAATTAACTACAAAAATACATGAATAAAATAAAAGGGACATATGTACAAACTATATATACATACCATGGTTGAATTATTTTATTTTATTTTTACTTCAAATTTTATTTGGATTTTACATATATTTATTGAAAATAAATCAAAGAAAATAAACATAAAAATAAATAATTAAATAAATATTATTTTTGTACATGAAATAATAAGGTCAAAATAAGCAATATGTACAATATACAATGCAACTCCAAAATCCAAGTTTCACATATGAACTCTGATTCTTTTGAATTTAGTCTCATTTTATAGATAGTTGAACATATATTAATTCAAAAGTGATTAGGGGTCTATAGGAGACTGTATGAAAGAGATATTCACTTTTATGGCTTTTTATCTCAAACTAGGGTTTGGATTTTATTGAGCAAATTTATACGTTAGTATTTTTTGGTATTTTTCTTTTATTATTGTTAGTTATATGTACACTATAGAGTTTGTTTTATTTAATTTTGAGTTTGTGAAAAAAATGATGAAAATAGGAGAAAATAGGGTAACATACATGTGATAATTTACCAATGAATTTTGGATTCTTATTTATTCAATTATGCGTGCCAAAATGCAAATATTATCTACAAGTGCATGAATGATAATAATGCAAAATAGATGGTTAAATGCAACTAATTTCTTGGGAATGGATATCTATTTTCATCTTTTAGAGTGATGAATCACAGATTCATCACAACGTTATGATGGAGAACTCACCATTGCGTCTAATATGCATGCTCTGTTAGAAGATTTAAATACTTTCCAGTTCTCATAGTGAGGGATGCAAGACAGATCTTTTAAATCTATACTATGTGAAATGTAAATCGGTGAAATTGCACTAATCAGGAATTTTTATGAGAGTAAGCCACAGTTTTAATTTGATCTATGTCCAAGCGAAGAACTATAAGCACATGTAGATATTAGGGCTTTGGACCCAAATTACCGAGTCAAGAAAGTCCTAAAATCTAAGAGCTCATTCACATAAAATAAATGAAACTGGATAAGGAAAACACAAAACACTGAAAATAAATAAAAATAAGTAGAAAAATAGGAAGGACAAAAGTCGGAATGTGAAGAAAACACGAAGAAAACTAAGTGAGCTCCAAGTGAACAAATACTTGGTAAAATAGGCATGCAAGAGTCTAAGTATCCAAATGTCCTTATTCATGTATTATTACAAATAATAATGTAGAAATAAAAGTCTCTCTCATGAAAAAAAAATCTACGCTAAGTTTCTCTGCTCAAATCCATGTCTCCTTCTTACTCTCTCCTACCAATTCAACGATGAAAGCTGATCT
The DNA here is from genome assembly GCA_037367405.1 of Ottelia alismoides. Lineage (NCBI taxonomy): Eukaryota > Viridiplantae > Streptophyta > Magnoliopsida > Alismatales > Hydrocharitaceae > Ottelia > Ottelia alismoides. The sequence goes on along the minus strand of JAZKJV010000834.1, from coordinate 1,175,977 downwards.
CCGTCAAGCTCAGATGTGTCGACCTTCTAAAAAGTCTTCCTCGCCTAGCGAGCCTTCACAAAGAAGTCAACAAAGATACTGGTCAGAACAACTAAACAATTATTTATAAAAAGAAATAAAAGACAAATAAATAATGCAAATAATATATACAATCTTATCCTACATTGCTCTCAGGCAATGATGCCATTTTGTAAAATCATGATGACCAAGTCTCGGGGTTAGGATCATCTAATCTCTTTGACACTAAATTTCTTTTTCTTTTCTTTCTTTTATTCTTTTATTTTGGAATTAAGTACATATATTTATGCGATATTTATATGCGAATAAATGAATGTTAATTTGTACAAATAAATTCTATATGCATGCCTTTAGTTAGGGATTTAAGGTCAAAATGAAAGAATAAATACGATGAAATGGAGATTCATCACAACCCAACTAGAAAATTAATCTGGCATATATTGACACAATAAGTAGGATTTTATGTGATTGCATGGTTATCACAACTTGAACTTTTAATGTGGCATATGGAAACATATGATCATATAGGTGTATACACCCACAACCGCAAAGTAGATAGTTACATGTACACACATACATACACATACATAAATACATAGATACATAGATAAACATATAGACATACATATACATGCATACAAACATCTACTTCAATTTAAATACAAACAAACATATAAACACATACATATACTTTTTAGATACGGATGTACGCCTGCATTTAAATCATGTGTAATTACATACATCCATATACATGCATACACACCTATGTCCATATCATATTTTTTGAGCAATAATATAGATGAAATGCACATATCTACTTTCAACTGAGCAATTGGTATTCCAAGATTGTATGTAATATTTTAGGACCTCTAAAAAATGAAGGTAATATTCTAGTTGCACAATCTTATATCACCATATAAACTAAATTTATGTAACATATTTCAATAGGATTACAATTTAACAATGTATTACAATGTCACAATATTCTAGCACCATAATGTATATAACATCACAGTGTTATAATTAATGGTTATGAAATATTTTTATATATCAACTCTACATTATAAAACAAATCTAATAGAAAAATACGTAAATAAGAACTAAGAAACCAAAATTACACATTCTCTTGGAGGATTTGGGGAGGAGGAGACAACTACCTGTGGAGGAGGCGACGATTGTTCCACCATGGAGTAGGAGGAGGTGGCAGAGCTGAAGGTGGGGCAGAGGTAATGTATAGGTGGAGTGGGAAGAGAGAAGTTGTCAGAGGTTAGGAGGTAGAGATGGCAGAGGAGAGGATCGGAGGAGGCGGATATAGGGAGTTGGAGGTGGGATAGAGGGTGGGGAGGCGAGGAGGAGGTGGCGTCGAAGATGGAGAGGAGGAGGCGGCGAGGGGGATGAGGAGGTTGCGGAGAGGGGTGGTCGAGGCAGGGAGGAGGAGGCAGAGGGGTGGAGGAGTTGTGGAGGAGGAGGCGGTCGGATGGAAGGAGTCGGGGAGGAGGCATGGAGGAGGTGGTGATGGGGAAGGGGGTGGAGGAGGAAATTAGGAGGAGCGGGGTAGCACGGGGGGATTAGGGTTACAAGGGAGGAAAGTGAAATGTTGTCATTGGAATAGCTCCAATTATTCTTGGCAGTTGCCATCATCGTTCTCATAATACTTTTACATTGGTATTTTCTTTTTCGACCATTGCATACCCAATGCAATTACCTTTGGCAGCCAATTTGAAAATGTGGCTATTTGATTGCGTTGGGTGCAACAGAAACCGTCGGCTATAATTGACCGTTGAGAATTGGCCGACTTTAATATAAAAAATTCTAGTGGTGTTATGTAAAAACACTTTTTAGGTATTGGAGTCAAACACGTTAGATTCATTTTCTTTCTATTATAGAACTAGTAATACAACAAACATTGCCAAGTACAATGATAAATAATTGTGGGACACATTAAACAAATAATGTCTTAATATTTTGATAAAGGCAACCGAGAATTGTCGTTTCATTATTCATAAATCATGTTAACATCGAATAAGTTATTAGTTGTAAATTTCAAAATATATCACGATATTTTGTATTGAGTAATACTCGATGTTAAATATTTAACATTGCATGATATAATGACATACTTGAAGTTATTCATTAATGTGAACATAATTTGTTCATCGACTGATTTTCAAGGAAAAAAGGGAAGGATTTACCAAGTAGTCAGGAAGAAAGTGTGCTCTCTAAACCAAATAAGCTAAACATATAATCCAAGGGAGTCAATGATGGGGAAACAAACCACCGGTTTTGCCTCTGCTCCGATACCGGATGAACTCTCGGATATGGATGCGCAATCGATCAACACCAAAGAAGCACGTGAAAAAAAGAACAACTAGATATAATGGTGATTGGTCACATCTCACGACCACCAGAGAAGAAATATTTCTGTAAATTGTAACAAGTACAACTGTTTCCATTCCCTCACTCTCTCATCTCTTTATTCTCTCTCTCACTCTCTCTCGATCTCCCCTCTCTAGGGTTACATTCTTGTGGTGGTGTGGAAGCAATGCCTCCACCCCTTTTATATATGGCTTAGTTACAATCCTATAGTTCTATTTTCAATAGAACTATAAATAAAATACAATTTAGCTACTATTAGGATTAGGAGTCTAACTCCATTAGGATTTCTAATCCTAATTTGAGTCTAATCCTAACAGTCAATACCCAACAAGTTATCTTTTAATTAAAACCCATGGAATTCAAGTTGACTGGACCGAAGTGAACATCGCTAATGCTTCACCATGTTCCCATCTTGAACCTTTAAGAACTAGTGGTTGATGAGTCTTCTCGTGGAGCTCGAGTTTAGGTTTTTAAGAATGCATGATTTATCAAACCCTTAAGAAATAGTTTCTAAGAAATAGCTTTGATACAGGATAAAATCAAGTTATTTTCAGAAAAAGAACTTTATCACGTGATAAGCTACCTCAGGTCACTTCCGGAGCACAAGAGAGCGATCTCCATCTCTTCAGATGCACTTTTTTTAAATAATTATTAAATAATTCATAATTAATTAAATAGACATCATGTAAATTTAGTTAAAAATAGACATCGATTGGTACATGAGGTGACGATTTGAGATGCCAGATTTGGGAGAGAACCATTGGTGAAATTACTAACGGTCCCCTCTTCCAAATCCTATATAAACCCCCCACACCCACCCTCTCATTCATCACTCATTCTCCCTCTCTCATTTCTACCTCTCCCCTATCTCATTTCTACTTCTCCCTCTCTCAATTTTACTTCTTGTATTCTCGAGCAACATTTCTACTTCTTAGCATCTCTCCCAATCCGCTATTCTTATTCGAGTAAGAATAAGATTTTATTTCATAAATCATTTTTCGAGAATATTTTTTGTAGGTTTTCTATTAGCAAAGACGGATATATTTTTCGGATATTCTATTGTTTCTCTCCTTTTCTTTTCGGATATTTCTTCTCGATTTGAAGATACGCATTATTCAGATAAATTTATTATACTTTTTACTTCTGATTGCAACCTTTAAGTAGATGCGCAAATTTAGATATCTTTAAAGAATTTTAGTGTCATTTAAATGGATATTAAATTTAGTATCTTTTATATATTGCAATCATATGTGATTTAATTTCTCAATATCAACTACTCAGATGAAGATGAAATTGAATAATATTTATATTGAATTTTAAATAATTATTAATATCAAAGCAATGTTAGATTTTTTATCAACTAATCATTTTTATCATGTAAAATATTTGAAATAGTAAATGCTTAATTTTAATTTTTTAATCAATAACTCAATAATGTTCTAAATGTACATTATTGTTATGCTCTTAACCCAAATAAACTAATCAAATCACGTATTTGATTCATAGATATGGCACCCAATACTATTTTTGTCTTATTATATTGGGGTGGATCGTTTAGTGTCTCTGATGATCTGCTATACTATATTGGGGGAAATAGAAGTATGGTCATATTTCCAGACCAATTAATATACTTTGATCTACTGGATCGAGTATCCAAAGCCATTGATGTCCCGCTCGATCAATATATATTTGCATTAATGTGTAAGTGGTTGTATAATGGATCAACATTCTTCGCAGTACCAACCCTCGATGATGAATCCACCTTAACAATGATGAATTCAATCATAAATGTGAGGTTCATTCACCTTTTCATATAAGCAAACTCTTTTGATCAGAAGAACTTGTTGCCATCATCGAGTAAAATAATTACATTTAAATGAAGGAATAATCATATAATTCCTTTCTCTAAACTAACAAACATATAATTCAATCAGGCCAATAAATGATTCAGTGTTTGAGGATATTGAGGGTCCTTGATGAATACCCATTCATCACTCTTTATTCTTATATTTTAGCTACAAAAACCTTTGCAAATGCATGTAGATAGGTGTAAATACAAATAATTAGCAAAAAGCATGAATTGTGTAAAAACTAATAATTAGCATGTTTTTGTGCTAAAATAAAAGAATAAAGAGTCAAAAGAAAAAGAGGGAAATATTTAGAATAAATATTGAGCGACCTAATCCCAAGGGAGGGCTCAGCATGAGCCTAACCGCATAAAAACCCAAGTAGAGAGAGATAAGGAAGCTCATATGTGTATATACCTGTAAATAAATAAATAAAAATATTTTCCTCTAAAAATAAAAATGGATTATATTTATTTGTAAATATTTGTAAAGATAAAATCAAAATAAAAATATAAAAATAAAAAGAAAATTAAAAATCCCTTCACCATTGTATAAAAGCCATGTACATAGATCCCTTTATCTATGTATTTACCCTTATAAATAAATAAATAAATAATCCAATAAAATATGTACATAGTCACCTTGTATATAGTCCACCCATCCCTATTTATTTAGCTTTATAAATAAATAAAATTAATTTCCAAAAATCTTGTATATATTCTATCCTTTATGGTATAAATAAATAAAAAAACAATTAAAACAAAAACAAAATAAAAAGAACAAAATAAAAAATTAAAAATAACTTTGTAAATATACCATGTATATATATGTACATATGTATTTTTTTCACTATTGTATATAAATAATACAAATAAAATAAAAATATCTTTTTATTCCTTATTTTATGATATAAATAAATAAAATATAAAATGGGAACAAAATTGAATAAAAATAACAAATTAAAAATAAAAATTAAAAACCCCACATTGTATATATACCTATATATAGCTATATAGTGTAAATTCCTATTTTTATTTTGAAAAATTAATTAAAAATCACAAAAAAATAGAATAAAATAAAATAAATATTTTTCATGTTTTAAGTTTTTATTAATTCGATCATTTCTATCTTAAAATAAATAAACCAATAAAATAAGCTTGGCGGCTTCTGATTGGTCCACGGGGGTTTGTTGACCCCGGTCAACTTCCCCCGCGGACCCTCTTCCCCGCGGATCTGGGTGAATGACCCGATTTCTCCATTTATTCCCCACCCGATCCGGCATCCATCTCACTTAACCCCGGGCTCCGATTGATCGATGAACATCCAGGACCCTCGCCCGGGGTGGATCTTAGGGATCCGAGGCTCGAGTGACTCGCCCGATCCTGATCTTCTCGGATCCCTGAGCATATAAATGTCGTCACCGGCGACCTATTCTTCCATCTTTAAACCCCTTGCTCGCCGCCAAGGAGCTCCTCCGGAGTGCCTGAGTGACAGACGAGTCCTCTGGAGTGGAAGCGAGGCACGAGTATCCAGGAGGCCACTGATCCGGTGGTTCAACCGCCGTGCGCCGCCGCGAGCGCGCTCAGCCTCGGGGAGACGACGCCCCCTTGCAGGCAATGACCCAAGAGCTCCCCGAGCTCCAGCATAGTCGACTGCACCCGCTAGGTAACCTTCTTAGCCCATAGATTAGCGTAGATTTAGGTTTTTCCGATTTCAGTAGGATAACTCTGCCACCTTCATCTGTCGTCTTCGGCCATCCATTCACCCCTCTGACACCACCACCACGTCCACCAGACTCCTCTCCACCTTCTCCGACCCTCCATTCCCCCTGGCTCGCCCCGGAGCAGGGTATCGGCTCTCACCCTCCGCCGCTCACCGGAGAGCTTCCATATTGCCTCATCTTCCACCCATTTCCCGCTCTGACGGGTCGAGGCAGTTTGCCCTCGACCCAGCTCTCTTCCTGTACAGGTATCAAGCCTATTCGACTTCATCTGGAGGTCGAGACTCCATAGCACAGGAGCTCCTGTTCTTCCACGTCGCCGGAGCTCTCCGAAGTTCCCCGCTTTCATCGGAGCAGCGCATCAGGTGCGGAGCCTTACGGCGAAGCTTCCCCGCACCTCAGGAGCAGCAGGCGAGGTCCACCATACGCGCAGTGGGCCGGCGAAGTTCGCCGGCCGCCAGTTCTTCCAGGATCTTCATCCACCGTCAGATTGACCTCGTCGCTCCAGATCACATCACGTCCATCCGTTCGTGGAGCTGCAGCCACCGCCAGATCTTCGAAGGATCGATCGCAACCGTTGGTTATTCGAGGGTTTGGACTCCAGAGCACCAGGACCGTCCGATCTCCACGTGGAGCGCCCTCAGACGTTCGATCAGGCCAGGTGTTTCAAGGTCAAAGGCGCCACCGCTCTCGCCCATTGGATCTGCTACGTGGCACACATCCGGCCTTCGACATTTAATAAGGGGTATTTGCACTTAGGCCCCTCCACTTTATTCATTTAGCTTTTAGTCCTGTAAATACATAGTGTAGTTCTTTTATTTTTGTGAAAATTGCACTGTGGACCTTCATATTTATGTGATTTGCATTTATGCCCCTGCTAGTTGTGGACACGTGCATCGACACGTGATATTTTGGTGTATTTGCATTATTGGCCCTACCTTTTTGCCCTGTTACGTTTTGAATTTTTATTAATAGTAATTGCAATCAGGTCCCCCCAGGCCTGAGTCACGTGTATTGTGCGTGGCCCGGGGGGTAATTTGCGTTCCTCACCCTATACTTTCCAGGGTTGTTATTCTAGGGACCCAAAACTTTGTTATAATTGTAGATAGGTCCCTATGCACTGTGTGTTGGTTTTGATTTTTAATAAAATAGCAAATATAGTCCAAATCCAATGAAAATTGGATACATGCCTCCTGCCATTGTGTAAAATTTTCTGGGATTTTTGGAGACATTTTTATGTTGATTTGATATTTTAAAAAATTCAAAAACACGTATTTTCTTTACTGTTTAACTTTGAAAATCACAAAAAATAGTAAAACTTATCTAAAAATTACAAAAAAAATTAACTATTGTTTGTTTTGGCTTGCTTGATTTTCTAGCCAATTTTGGCTATTTTTCATTATCTAAAACACCTAAAAATTGAAAACACTTAAAAACTCATAAAAATTCTAATAAATAATTTAAAAATCCAAAAATAATAATTTAGGTGCTCAAATTTTCCTTGTCTCTTTCTCTATACAGGAAAATTACCTCCAGGCTTATTGGGTACTTTTAGATATTTTATCTAGGTCCCTCAAACTCTGCTAGATAGTACCATCTTTTTGTGCATTGTTTCATTTTTAGAAAATCATATAAAAATCAAAAAAATACCAAAAATTCATTAAAACCGGTAAAAAACATAAAATACACAAAAACACTTTTTCTGGAATTTTTGCTTGATTTTTGATGCATTAAATAAATTGTTGAATTGCCTTGCTTATTAGTTTTCTTTAGTTTCTTAATTCATTAAAAATCAAAAAAATATAAAAACCCTAAAAAACCACCAAAAATACTCTTTTCTTCTCTTTCATTCGAGTTTTGACTACTTCGTAGGTCGCAAGGTCATTACGTGCTCCTTGAGTTCGACCTTGGTCGCTATACCAGGTTAATAAAATAACAAGACCGCTATATTGAGTTTTACTTGATTTTATATAATATTGGAGGTCTCTTTTTCTGGATTGACCGCATCTGGTGACTTGGGTCGCAACGACCATTTTAGATACCTTTACCTGAGTCGCCTTGGTTTTGTAGGTGATCAGAATGGCGTCGTTGCCGGGGAGCACGGCTTAGTAGTCGATTTTTGAGTTTTTCCGCGGTTTTTCTTTTCGAGGCTTTTTGTATAACTTTCTGCATATATATATTTTTCTGACATTTTTATAATAATTTGGTTTGTGACACTTTGTCTGTTTCTTGCGAGGGCCCGAGGACTGAGGTGGCGACTCTAGAGTAGCCGGCGCAACGCGGGATTCGGAGGCGACTCCTTTCTGCACGGAGTCGTAGGAGAGCGTGAGGAGCAGCTTAGAGTAGAGTAGTTTAGATTTATTTCAGCCCATTTTATTTGAACTATTGTAATAATACAGGTACAGACAGAGACGGTTGAACTTTCGGGGTTTGTTTCGTCGAGCACCGGTGTGCTCGAGGGACCCCTTAGCTAGTTCGGTTTTTCGTGGTTTTTACGTGATATTTCCTTCACTGCCTTTTCTGGTTTCACGCGGATTTTCGAGCCCCTAGCCATAGGATTTTTTGCTTGATTGTGACGTAATTCATAGGATCCAAACACCCTAATATAATTGCCTGTTCCTATAGTATGTAACTGGACCTATAATAAAAAAATAATAAAATAGCCATCCCATCACCTCCGAGCCTACGCGCCGCGAGCCCGCCCCGTCAAGCGCTACTCCTGAACTCGACCTGTCGAGAAGTGGAGGGGTGGGTCTAGACCGGACTCTTTGGATTGGAGGCTGGTGGTCGGCTAGCCGTTCTTTCGAGTAGCACTGTTGTTTAGGGACTCGGATTCCGCCTGCACCATTTAGGTAGTTTATTTCCTGTCTTTTAAATTCTGCGCGGATCATCTTGCATGTAGACTGCTGGAGTCAGGTACGCATTTCTATCTCTGCATGCATCATTGATTTCTCGCGCATCGGCTTTTTCGTCTTCTCCCCCCTGTTTTGGACTTAATAACCAGGAGAACCGAAAAATTCGTTAGGCCTTTTACTTGCATTAAAAATATCTAAAAACAAAAACAATAAAATCGGGATTGCTAATCATACTTGACCTAAAAGACACTTCACTAAAAATCTGTCTTGGGGAGAGTAACCCCCTCCTTGTTTGGTTTGGATGAGCGAGAGAGTGACCCGCACATTAGGATAGAGCCTCCGATCTTCTTGACTGATTACGGGACAGTCGGTTGAGAAATATATGGATACCTATTTACCTCACGTATTCGCTCTCATAGACTGAATGATCACCTAAATAAAATCGACAAGATAATTGACCGATCCCTTTTCGGTCTTCAGCTTTGTGTGCGTAGGTGAATTGGGGGTTTGCTTGTTCATCTTGTGTGATTGCCAGATCCCTTCGATCTTTTCCACCTTCCTCCATCTATTTCCCACCCTCCCTCCCTTTAGCCTCCCTCTTCTTCTCCTTTACCCCTGGATGATGGATCTCCCTCACTTCGAGCCGACTCTTAAGGCTTCTTCTCCATCTTCTGACCATCACTCCAGTCCACCTTCCAGGGAGGTCGGATCTCCGACCAACCTCCCACTCCCTCCCTCCCTTTCATCTCACTACCCTGGGCATGTTGTGCTAGACGTCCGAGGATTCCAGATAGAGCAGATGCGAGACCCGTACGATGCTATTGCTGAGGTGAGAGTGCACTCCGTTGGTGACCAGAGAGAGCAGTGGAGATCAACAGACATATCCTTTTCCAAAAGGATGGAGGAGCATATAGCACAGGGAGCTGAGTCAGCTTCTACACTAGGACCATTCGTCTTGGATTTGGATTACATTTAGCGACAGCCGACATTTTCAGGAGAGGCGCACGAGGAGCCGTATCTTCACATGTCCGCATTCGAGGAGTTTTGTAGAGCACAGAGATATTCAGATGTCACTGCAGAGGAGCTGATGACTAGGACCTTCCCATTCACACTTCACGACAGAGCCATGAGATGGCATCGCCGATTGGGGAGGACATTCGATACGTGGGGAGATCTACGCCGAGAGTTTCTACAGAGATACTTCCCTCCACGTAGAGCAGATTTCATGTGGTCTTTGATCACTGATTTCTCAGTAGACCCCCAGGAGCCATTACACGAGGCATGGCTGAGGTTTCTTGACCTCTTGAGGAGATTTCCAGATCACGGACTTCCACTGACAGACCTGATAGATATCTCCATGCGGGGGATGACCGCAGAGCAGATAGCACTGGTGATTACCACATGTGGCGTTTCACACCGCAATTCGGACATTCACTTACTGGACACCATCTCGAGTTTACTTCCACAGAGATCTACTTCACGAGATGTAGTAGTCAGGACAACACATGTGGATGATGTTGTACCAGTGAGGTGTGTTACTTTACATGATGACTCAGCTTCTACACACCAGCCCGAGGACTATGAGCAGATAGCACCACTGACAGAGGAGATGACTGCCATAGCAGAGGTTCGGACCCAGAGTCTACTTGAATTCCCGTTGGTCTTCCAGCTGGAGTTCGAGTCAGCCCCAGAGTTCCCAGTTGATGAGTCTTGGATATCAGACCTTCTGATACTCCAGGAACCGGAGGAGCCCCCGCTACTACAGCCATTGTCTCAGACACTTCAGATTCCAGTCCCGGAGGACTCAGCCTCCTTTCTGCAGAGATACTTCTTGGACGCAGACAGCTACCAGGACTCAGCCCAGCAGCCACAGCTCGAGGAGGGACACCACTTTGAGAGTACAGACACAGAGAGTCCCGTCTTCGAGCCTTTTGTCCTCCACTTTGTTGAGAGAGATACACTTCCTGAGGACCAGCTGACAGCCAGCATAGCCGTAGAGCGAGGATCAGCTGCAGAAACATTCCCAGCTTTCGCGGTATTGACGAGTACCTTCTCCCTCTTCCAGATTGCCGAGAGCTACATTTCCGATGATGATGCAGCCTGGTGCACCGAGTGGATACTTGATAGCACTGCAGATGTCCATCTAGATCCTGATCCTCTTCTTGTCACTCCTGATCTCGCATCTGTCCCCGAGGGTTATCTGCGGGAGGATGTCGCACTCGATGAGTACTCGGTTTCACCTACTGAGAGTGTTTCCGATCTGGAGGAACACGAAATCGAGTCTTTAGATCATTCCGATTCTGAGTCTTCTCACCTCGACGACCCTCGCGAGGATGAGCCCATTCTGGAGATATTCGATGATTTGCCTGATCTGATTCTATTTCATGCATCGGATATCAGTCTTCTTAGAGAGTCTCCTGATCTTGATTGTCCACACCTGTTTGAGACACTGATTGACGTGGAGGATTCTATTACTGATCCATCCTTCTCCACGTTTGATTTCTTCGGCTCCACACTCTCACTCCAATCTGACCTAGAGCCGCTGATTTCTTTTGTGCTACCGGATCCCGATCACTTATTTCCATATCACTGGCCGGTAGCAGACACCCGCTTGATTGCATACCTGGGTGTCTTTGTTTACACTGTTGAGTTCGTCGCAGTTCCCATACCGAGATTGCGACGACAGTACGACATTCGACTTACCGATGCCGTCCTGAACCTTGATACTGCATTATCCTAGCCTTTGCGCCCAGCTAGGGGCGTAAAATCTAGCGCTTGTTGAGAGGCACCTCAACATTGTACTCTGTTGTATATACGTGTTTTGTCTTAGTTTGATCTTTCTGTCTTCCGTTCTTGTTTTCACCCCAGGTCTCGCCTAGGATTATATTTTCTATACTTAGCATATTCCTCATCCTAAGTATAGGGGGGGTGGAAACACCGGGTTGTTCATTCGTTCTGTTTCATCACTTCTGTTGTGTTGCCTATACTTAAGGTGCTTCACCTTAAGTATAGGGGGAGTGATGCCCTTCCACCTTGCATATATGTGTCGATTTTCTTCCTTTCTTTCTGCCCCTATTTTGCTGCCTATACTTAGGGATATTTTACCCTAAGTATAGGGGGGCAGACTCTGTACATTCTTCACTCGGATTTCCCTTCATGTACAGCTTGCTATACTTAGGATTAGTTAATCCTAAGTATTGGGGGAAACCACTGAGTTCTTCTCATTCTATTCATTTATTCATTTCTACACCTAGCCATTCCTTTTCACTTCCCTTTTACTAAGCAGAAGTTATGTCTTCTTCATCGCTCTTGATCACTCTGAGGACATCGTTCGAGCTAAGTATAGAGGGGGTGAGTATATATTTCATATATACTTTAGCCATAACTCGTACATTGTGTGAGTGTGTTAATAAATAAAATGGCTAAAAATCGTAAAAATCACAAAAATTTAAAATTTTTTTTGTAAATAATCATTCTTTTATTTGCACATACATAGATAGTGTACAAAATTATTTTTGTAAAAATGTTTTCAAAAAGTTTTTGTGTAAAGTTTGTGTAAATATTTTCTTATCAAAATTATGTATATAGTACAAAATTTTTCCAAAATGTTTTGAAAATCAAAAGTTTGCAAAAATCTTGTGTAAATGTTTGTAAATACTTTTGCAAAACTTGCACTTCATGCATCCATCCATTCATGATTTCAAAACATTTATCAAAAATTTTGCACGATTGTAAATATTTGTAAATAGCATCTTTGTGTATATATGTATATAGTTTTCCCTGGATGATAGTTGACATTTAAACTAGCCTGGAATTAAATTGAGAAATGGAGCTTGATTAAGATCTTAATCCACCTAATTCTAAGAGGAACCTTATAGGGCTTAGGATTAAGGCTTTTCAGGTCCATAAGGACTTAATTCTTTGAGTCCACTAGGCTATGAGCATATGTCATCTTGATGAGCCTAAGTAGAGCACTTAACAACACACGCATGACTCTTAGAGACAATGGCTTGACTTGCACCAGCACCTTACACATAGCTCTCCACGGATGAGGTGGTGAGGAGGCAGTTTCCTTTGGCTTGGGGTAGCATATGAGGGTAGTACTTCTAGGCGGAACCTCTCCTCTTCTTCTAGTGAAGGAAGTGCGTCTCAACTTGGTCTAGTGGTGATGAAGGCTAAAGAAAGAAGCCGTGGGTTGCAATAAAGCTTCAAAAGAGGGATAGTCTACTGGCTCAAGAGGAAAATTTCTTGTATATATGCTGCACCATGTAGATATGTTGTACAGAGGCACTTGAAAAAAAATGCAAAATGCAAAAAGAACTCCAAAAAAGTGGTGGGTCGGATTGAAAATTTAATAACCCCACCGGAGTGTATATAGTCAAATAAAGCAAAAGCTTATGGTATCCATGTTACATCTCATGAAGCTTGCAGCGGGAGACTTGGCTACACTGGCTGAGCTTCCAAAAGTCTATACTTCTTCCCCTTCTTCTTGAGCCGGTTGCACTTGAACTTAGAAGGGAATACCCCGCTTCTCAATGAAAGAGTTGCTAGACCGAGGCATTAGAGTTACCAGGTTGGGGGAGGTTATTTCTTTGCTACTTCTGAGGTGGGGAGCTACATATCACTTACACTGCATGGAAAGATTCATGGTCATTAGAGTTTGTGTATGTAGACTTGTTCTGATCTGGTTTATTGAGGAGTCTTGTCCATAGATTGGTGGAACTTAGAGACTGTTGAGTTTTAAGCTTAAGTCTAAATAAGGTTCCGACACATTAATAATCCAAAGACCTGATCGAGCTCCATATTTCAATTTAATGAAGGAAAGTTTAATATTCAACCTTGATCCATTTATATTCCTCTCTTTTTCTTTTTCTTTCTTTCTTTTTCACTTCTTTTTCAAAAAGTGTTTGCTAAAGGGACTAGCAAAAGTTAAGTATAGGGGGTGATGAATACCCATTCATCACTCTTTATTCTTATATTTTAGCTACAAAAACCTTTGCAAATGCATGTAGATAGGTGTATATACAAATAATTAGCAAAAAGCATGCATTGTGTAAAAACTAATAATTAGCATGTTTTTGTGCTAAAATAAAAGAATAAAGAGTCAAAAGAAAAAGAGGGAAATATTTAGAATAAATATTGAGCGACCTAATCCCAAGGGAGGGCTCAGCATGAGCCTGACCGCATAAAAACCCAAGTAGAGAGAGATAAGGAAGGTCATATGTGTATATACCTGTAAATAAATAAATAAAAATATTTTCCTCTAAAAATAAAAATGGATTATATTTATTTGTAAATATTTGTAAAGATAAAATCAAAATAAAAATATAAAAATAAAAAGAAAATTAAAAATCCCTTCACCATTGTATAAAAGCCTTGTACATAGATCCCTTTATCTATGTATTTACCCTTATAAATAAATAAATAAAAATCCAATAAAATATGTACATAGTCACCTTATATATAGTCCACCCATCCCTATTTATTTTGCTTTATAAATAAATAAAATTAATTTCCAAAAATCTTGTATATATTCTATCCTTTATGATATAAATAAATAAAAAACAATTAAAACAAAAACAAAATAAAAAGAACAAAATCAAAAATCAAAAATAACTTTGTAAATATACCATGTATATATATGTACATATGTATTTATTTCACTATTGTATATAAATAATAAAAATAAAATAAAAATATCTTTTTATTCCTTATTTTATGATATAAATAAATAAAATATAAAATGGGAACAAAATTGTATAAAAATAACAAATTAAAAATCAAAATTAAAAACCCCACATTTTATATATACCTATATATAGCTATATAGTGTAAATTCCTATTTTTATTTTGAAAAATTAATTAAAAATCACAAAAAATAGAAAAAATAAAATAAATATTTTTCATGTTTTAAGTTATTATTAATTCGATCATTTTCTATCTTAAAATAAATAAACAAATAAAATAAGCTTGGCGGCTTCTGACTGGTCCACGGGGGTTTGTTGACCCCGGTCAACTTCCCCCGCGGATCTGGGTGAATGACCCGATTTCTCCATTTATTCCCCACCCGATCCGGCATCCATCTCACTTAACCCCGGGCTCCGATTGATCGATGAACATCCAGGACCCTCGCCCAGGGTGGATCTTAGGGATCCGAGGCTCGAGTGACTCGCCCGATCCTGATCTTCTCGGATCCCTGAGCATATAAATGTCGTCACCGGCGACCTATTCTTCCATCTTTGGACCCCTTGCTCGCCGCCAAGGAGCTCCTCCGGAGTGCCTGAGTGACAGACGAGTCCTCTGGAGTGGAAGCGAGGCACGAGTATCCAAGAGGCCACTGATCCGGTGGTTCAACCGCCGTGCGCCGCCGCGAGCGCGCTCAGCCTCGGGGAGACGACGCCCCCTTGCAGGCAATGACCCAAGAGCTCCCCGACCTCCAGCATAGTCGACTGCACCCGCCAGGTAACCTTCTTAGCCCATAGATTAGCGTAGATTTAGGTTTTTCCGATTTCAGTAGGATAGCTCCGCCACCTTCATCTGTCGTCTCCGGCCACCCATTCACCCCTCCGACACCACCACCACGTCCACTAGACTCCTCTCCACCTTCTCCGACCCTCCATTCCCCCTGGCTCGCCCCGGAGCAGGGTATCGGCTCTCACCCTCCGTCGCTCGCCGGAGAGCTTCCATATCACCCCATCTTCCACCCATTTCCCGCTCTGACGGGTCGAGGCAGTTTGCCCTCGACCCAGCTCTCTTCCTGTGCAGGTATCAAGCCTATTCGACTTCATCTGGAGGTCGAGACTCCATAGCACAGGAGCTCCTGTTCTTCCACGTCGTCGGAGCTCTCCGGAGTTCCCCGCTTTCATCGGAGCAGCGCATCAGGTGCGGAGCCTCACAGCGAAGCTTCCCCGCACCTCAGGAGCAGCAGGCGAGGTCCACCGTATGCGCAGTGGGCCGGTGAAGTTCGCCGGTCGCCAGTTCTTCCAGGATCTTCGTCCACCGTCAGATCGACCTCGTCGCTCCAGATCACATCACGTCCATCCGTTCATGGAGCTGCAGCCACCGCCAGATCTTCGGAGGATCGATCGCAACCATTGGTTATTCGAGGGTTTGGACTCCAGAGCACCAGGACCGTCCGATCTCCACGTGGAGCGCCCTAAGACGTTCGATCAGGCCAGGCGTTTCAAGGTCAAAGGCGCCACCGCTCTCGCCCGTTGGATCTGCTACGTGGCGCACATCCGGCCTTCGACATTTAATAAGGGGTATTTGCACTTAGGTCCCTCCACTTTATGCATTTAGTTTTTAGTCCTGTAAATACATAGTGTAGTTCTTTTATTTTTGTGAAAATTGCACTGTGGACCTTCATGTTTATGTGATTTGCATTTATGCCCCTGCCAGTTGTGGACACGTGCATCGACACGTGATATTTTGGTGTATTTGCATTATTGGCCCTGCCTTTTTGCCCTGTTACGTTTTGAATTTTTATTAATAGGAATTGCAATCAGGTCCCCCAGGCCTGAGTCACGTGTATCGTGCGTGGCCCGGGGGGGTAATTTGCATTCCTTACCCTATACTTTCAAGGATTGTTATTCCAGGGACCCAAAACTTTGTTATAATTGCAGATAGGTCCTTGTGCACTGTGTGTTGGTTTTGATTTTTAATAAAATAGCAAATATACTCCAAATCCAATGAAAATTGGACACATGGCTCCTGCCATTGTGTAAAAATTTCTGGGATTTTTGGAGACATTTTTATGTTGATATGATATTTTAAAAAATTCAAAAACACGTATTTTCTTTACTATTTAACTTTGAAAATCACAAAAAATAGTAAAACTTATCTAAAAATTACAAAAAAAATTAACTACTGTTTGTTTTGGCTTGCTTGATTTTCCAGCCAATTTTGGCTATTTTTCAATGTCTAAAACACCTAAAAATTGAAAAACACTCAAAAACTCATAAAAATTGTAATAAATAATTTAAAAATCCAAAAATAATAATTTAGGTGCTCAAATTTTCCTTGTTTCTTTCTCTATACAGGAAAATTACCTCCAGGCTTATTGGGGACTTTTAGATATTTTATCTAGGTCCCTCAAGCTCTGCTGGACAGTACCATCTTTTTGTGCATTGTTTCATTTTTAGAAAACCATATAAAAATCAGAAAAATCCCAAAAATTCACTAAAAACAGTAAAAACATAAAATACACAAAAACACTTTTTCTGGAATTTTTGCTTGATTTTTGATGCATTAAATAAATTGTTGAATTGCCTTGCTTATTAGTTTTCTTTAGTTTCTTAATTCATTAAAAATCCAAGAAAATATAAAAACCCTAAAAAACCACCAAAAATACTCTTTTCTTCTCTTTCATTCGATTTTTGACTACTTCGTAGGCCGCAAGGCCATTACGTGCTCCTTGAGTTCGACCCTGGTCGCTATACCAAGTTAATAAAATAACAAGACCGCTATATTGAGTTTTACTTGATTTTATCTATTATTGGTGGTCTCTTTTTCTGGATTGACCGCATCTGGTGACTTGGGTCGCAACGACCATTTTAGATACCTTTACCTGAGTCGCCTTGGTTTTGTGGGTCATCAGTCCTCACAAGTAAATGCTGAAGATGAATTGTCGCACCAATATCTGAAGAAGAAAGTGAAGAGTTTGAAAATGAATCTCATTCCTTAGAATAAGAAAATACACGTGATATGCTTGTCATGATTTTGGATACAGTTCACTAGTACTAGCCTTAGAAAATGAGGATATAGGATACTCTTATTGTGCAAATAATGAGGATGCTGATGAAGTATCGATGGAGGAGTTACCACATGTGTTTGATCACAAAATTACAGAAGCAAAAGATGTAGCCTTTTTAGAGAGACAAATTGATCCCACCAATGATTCTGGATCAAGTTATTAGTTGGGTAGAAATTACAAGTCAAAAAGGGATTTATAATATGGCCTACAAAAATATAATATGGAAAATCACATGCAATATAAATCCAAAGCCTCAAGCAAGCAGATTTTGAATGTTCTATGTATTTATGAAGATTGTGAATGGCATTTGCATCGGAGAGGAAATCTCAAGAGAACTTGTATGTTTTAGGATATAGAGGAAAGCATATATGCAGGAATCCTACACTTTTACTAAAACATCGTTAATACACATCTGTATTTGTAGTACAATACATATTATCTTTCTTTAGAGCACAAGTAAGAATGACCTCAAGTGTAGTTATATATAAAAATAAAAGATGAGATGAAGATTGAAATTAATTAAATGACATCTTGGAATGCAAGGAGATGAGCAATAGATATCGTTTATGGGAATGAGATTGAGTCATATCATGATATTCAAAGATCCATTCGTGCTTTAGAACGACTCAATCCCGGAACTTATATATGGTTCAAGATAGAAGGAGGTGAAAATGAGAGTATTGTACATTTTCAGAGATTGTTTGTTTCATTTGGACCTTGTTGTAGAGCATTCAAATTTTATTGGCATGTTTTAAGTATTTGTGGAATACATTTGTATGCTAGATACGCATGTCATATGTACGTGGCTAGATCCATAGATGCAAATAATGGTTTATTTCCGCTCGCATTTGCTATAGTAAAAAGGAACGAGAATATTGCAGCATGGAGATGGTTTCTTAATTTGTTAAGACAAATCATTGATAGCATGGACATATGTTTATCAGTGATCGATTTCTGGTTGAAGGATGATGTGCGTGGTTTATTTCCACCAGAAGATGGATTCACTCATCATCATTGTCTCCGACATATGCGTGCAAACATGCACCGAGCTGGATATAATACTCGTACAAATCAAAACATATTCTATGTTGCTGGGGAGGAGACATGTGAAAACAAGTTTGATAGTATGATGCGAGATATTAACATACTTGATAGAAATGCTTTCGAGTGGATCGTATTTCAAGATAATAGTGACTAGAGTTATTGGGTATTAAGTTTAGATAATGGACATCGTTACGGACACATGACAATAAATTTATCTGAAAATTTTAATGGATCCTTCAGAGGATCACGTGGTTTATATGTCATATCTCTGATTCTAGCAATTTTCTCAGAATTGATGATTATTTCAATGATCATCGAGAGGAGTTATAGGAAATGACAACATATTTGACTAAGAAATACACAGCCTTGCTAGAGATACAAATTATAGAGGCAATACCATGCCACATAAGATGATTTTCATTAATACAAGTATCATGATGGATATCAATATGAAGTCAATTTAAATGGTTGAGAAAATTATTGTATGTGTGATTTTATGCATATGAAATACTTTATATATCTACATGTCATAGCCTCAGCTTCGCATATGCATACACACTTAGATAACTACGATCTTCGCTCACAGTATTATTCCAACGAGTATTATCGTCATGCGTACAACTTCTTCTTTCATCCCATCTTAGATAAACATTATTGGGAGGTAAAGACGCCACTATTATGCTACCTCCAATAATCGGGAGAAGGAATCATGGAAAACATGTATGGAAGAATTAGAAATGAAATGGATGAAATGTACATGCGACTAAAATTATGTAGAATCAGCAAGTAACCGGGTCACAATACCTTAAGTTGTCCACAAAAAACATAAGAACAAATGGATAGAGCACATGAATCTATAAGGACATTTTAATTATGTATTATAAATTTAATTTATAAATAAATTTATAAATAATTTATTAATAATATGTTTAATTGTTATATTTAGATGGCACAAATGGATAGAGTATCTGAACTCATAGATACATCAATATTGTGCATGCAAAGTAAGCATCGGTCTTCACAACCTATCAGCTCGGTAAGTAATTCAGATTTATAGTTTCTTACTTGGTTTATCTTCTTACTTATGTTTTGCTCAACAAATTTTACGAATTTTATTTTTCGAATATAATGAGTTGCTCAATAGTATTTCTGAAAAGAAGAGTGCAGTAATACAATGAGTATTAGAATCATCGAGTTTCTCATGCATAGTAAACATAAGAAGGGTACATATGGATCCTTCCTTGCTGACTAGTTTACTAGAGTGGTGGAGACCCGAGACTAATAACTTTCACCTATGATTTGCAGAAGTCATTATTACCTTACAAGATATGAGATTGATTAGTGGGTTGAGAGTTCATGGTCATTCTGTCAGTGATCCCGTTGATCCGACAATGAGATGGGATGAACTATGTTTGATTTTGTTAGGAGTAATACCCACTCAGATAAAGAGTGAAAAAGTGAAACTATCATGGATACGTGATGTCTTTTTTAGTCATGAACATCCACTAGTGGGTATTAAAGATGAACATGAAGCAACTCGTATAGTTGGAGCACTTATTTTTTATTATATAACCTGCAGTATTCTTGTAGATAGCAGCGGAGATATGGTGCCCGTTAGTTATATATTTTCAATTGAAAAATAGATTTCTCATGTGTTTGATGTGTCCATATTAATACCGCTTTATTTGTTTTTATATATACCTAATATATTTACGTGAATTGAAAGAATGCGCTCAACTTGCTTGGGGTGCTACTGATTTGGCGGACATGTATTTTGAGCTGGATAAGGGTGCAGAGATTGGCACGTTGAGGATTTATGGCTTCTTTTCAGTTTTGCAGGTACGTAGCATATTCCACATGTCTCGAGTTCTCGATCGTATTATTTCCATATGTCATTTAATATTTTCAATATGCAGGTTTAGGCATGGAATCATGTTCATATAGAAAAACTAGTGGTGCGAATTGGTACACAGATCAAAGGAGGATCATTGGCCTTAAAGTAGATAGGTGTGAAAAGTTTTAAGGAGAATGTTCAAACTGTAACACTTATATTTTACCTAAATGAGTTGGATACATAATAAGTTCATCAGGTAAAAATCTAAAATTGTTCTCTATATTTATAAATTCGAGTAAGTGATTACATGTCCTTTTTTCATAAATGCAGATGAATTGGACACCATACGTCGAGGGAGACATAACATAATTGCATCATCTTTGTAGAAGTGGCCAAGTTATTTAGATGAGTCGAGTGTCACTAATCTGTTACGATGTCATAGTTATGCATGTACCTGATCGTGCAATGCATCAGTTTGAGATGCGCCGACATATCACTGCCTTTGTTGAGAGGATAGACGTTTTGTCTCAATGTAATAAGACAAGAAGTACCGACATTCTAAATCGATTTACTATACACCGACAACGTGGATCGTTGGGAGCAGAGAAGCAACAGTTGTATTTGAGCATGTGGATGCAAACAATTATATTTACATGCAGTGGTATTTGAATATAACAAGAAGGTGGATTTAGACATAAATTCCTCCTTGTACAATAGTTTACCAAACACATGGACCAGTAGAAAGACGCTTGATATGTTACATATAATTATACTTATTTTGACCATATTTTATTAACTTACTATATAATAATTTAAATAGGTGGATACGATTCTACATGGAAGGAACAACTTGGATGAGATTAGATGATCAACAGACTTGCCTTCGAGTATGAAGACAAAGGTCGACGATGCAATTAATTATTTTGATGACACAATCAACATGTTCTCGTTGATGTATCCATTCCGACACTACGGCTGGCGTGCATGCCATTACAAGAGCAGAATACTTCTAGAGCATCAGATTTTGTTATTTCTTTATTGTAAAATTATATTAAATTGATACTCTCTTGGACAACTATTTTTAAGGGATATTTACACCTGTAACCCTAAGTAATTTTATAATTACTCCAGAAACCCTCTATAATCATAAATTACACCCATAACCTTGAATACATACTCCGTTTTACATCCATAACCTTATGTTAATTTTCTTCATTAACTCAACCATAGAAGTGAGTTAATCTAATCGATATAAATCTAACAGCTATGATTAATCAAAGTTTAACAAGAAAAAGAGAAAAAAAATATGCAGATTGTGAGGCTTCCATGACTGATTGAGGAGGGGGGCTCTTGCAGGGAGAGGCTGACATGGTGAGGCTACTAGCAGGGGTGGATTTTCTAGACGAGGTTGGAGGCTTTGATGAAGGTGCTGGTGCAGGGGGAGGAGGGGCTTCCAAGTAGGAGGTTGTGGGTCATAGGGCGGGGTGGGGCTTGTAGGCACGCATGGAGGGGAGTCGTCTGAAGGATATGGGAAAATCCTCAAGTGCATCACGGAAGCGTGATGATCGCTCGAATGCGATCAGGAGCGACTAGTCACACTAGTTGCTCGATGCAGCGAAAATTAAAATTTTCATGTGACGAAACCACATGATCCAAGAATGCTTCTCAGGTCGTTTCGTCTAAACCACAACAAGTAATAGGATTACCTCTTGAAGTGTGGTTGCGATCGAGTCTCTAAATCAAGAGACCTCCTATCTCAAGTTCGATCCGACGGAGGAGACGCTTGCGAGCGCAGGTATGAATCGCGTGCTCCTCACAAACCATGTTGATGATCCAAGTAACGGATCTGCTGATCTCGTCATACGAGATCCAACATCTTCTTCACGAATGAGACGCACCAAAGGAGATGGAGATCCACGAGTTGATGATCCGACAGCATAACGACGATGCTGCGTCGATGACTACTCTCACAATGGCTCCATGGTGGACAACCATTATAAGAGAGAGAGAGGCTTGGTTTGTGAGAAAGAGAGAGAGAGAGCATTCATTAATCATCTATATTGAAGAGCAATGGATGCCTCTTCTTATATAGGTTTTGGGAATCCATGGATCCCAATCCATGGGCAACACACAATCAATGGATGAGATTGATTCATGTTTCTTTCAATGGCTATGATCTTGTTATAAAAAAATAAAACAACAATTAATTAATTTAATTTAATTTAATATATATCGATAAATTAATATATTTAAATTCAAATCAAATCAATTAATTATCCTTGAAGATAATGAGGAGATAAACCATATCCCCAAAAAGGGGGGACAGCTACCAACATCTCATGAGATCTCATTATCTCACGAGATCTCATTATCTCTTGAGATACATTATCTCATGATATCTCCAGGATTTACAACAACAATTGTTGTAAATTATTTCACAAAAATAACTCATAATTATCTTGTCAAATATTACAATCATGCCATTGGAAAAATGTGAATCACATTCACATACCAAAACAAAATGTAAATTATATTTTAATTAATCATCTAATGTGAATCCAATTAACATCAATAATTAATCAATAAATATAAATCACAAATAGCTCTCTCTCCTATATATTATAAATCACATTTATAATATATATGATTAATATGGATAGTGTTATCCATATTATTCATATCCATGATAATTAAATCGTATTTAAACATCTTGGATCTCTATTCTCATGTGCCAAAATAATATGAATTACATTCACATTATTCATGTCTTTGATAATTAAATCATATTTAATTGTCTTAGATATCTCTTCTTATAATATAAATCAAATTCATATTATTCGTGATAATTAAATCACATTTAATTATCAATTTTCTCAATGCTCGGATACACATATCAACAATGGAATTATCCATGAACTCTTTTAAGGATAATGCGCTTTCTCCACGGATACTTGGAGATAAGGGCAGGACGATTGTATTGTTCCACATGTAGTGACTTGGATATTGAGATCATATCTCAAATCCAGATCTCGGGCCTCCCATAGATGCTTGATTAAATCAAGACCACAAATCTAATCTTCTCATTACATCTGAATCACATTCAGATCAATGTCCAGTATTTGAACCAAAATCAGATTACTTCTCTACTGAGAGGAGTCACTAAAGTCCAGACCCATTTCATCACTCCCTAGGAATGGAAGCGTCATGATTATACAATCGTTTATGATCACATCACCCTCAGATATTCCCAACACCTGTACATCCTGCATACTGGAAGACTAGGAATAAACCCGAAGTATTAGATCAACTTTATACTGTCTACTTTAGGGTTTTATCAGTAAGTTTCTCATTTGATCATTGGGAGTTGGTATCGATCATATACTTTCCAAAAGCATATATCATACCTAGGTCTTGATCATATACTTTCCAAAAGTATATATCAAACCTACAAATTTAGTCAAGCTTCTAAAGCGAGATGATCATGTATGGAATTTGATTCTTCCCAATATCTCATGAGTGAGCTCATGTCTTCCAGTTCAATAATTGAACCTTTATGACCCTTTGAGAGATCGTATTACTCATATGTCCTTACATGCACACCAGCGCACTGTTGTATAGACTTTGGTTAGGTCATCAACCTATTGGTCTGCCAAATGTACATACTCAGACATATAGTAAAACATCTGTCTCCGGTCAGAGGATGTGTGCCTTTTATCGTGACAGCATACGACATAAGACTTCAGTTATCTCGATATCGTTAAGTCAACTCTTTGACCTAACTAATCTGACACCTATGAATCTCTATTCCTATGCAGAGGACTTGCATCAAGAGGTCAGTCAGATATCAGCCTAAGTGAGAAAGGATTGCCATCTCCTACTCAGGCTGGAGATCATCTCTTAACAATCATTTGACGGTGCTTGATGAGTCCTCAATCTAACTCTTTAGATATTCATCCAAGCACCAACCTCTATGATTCAATAATTGAATCAACAATTGTATGATCATTAAGATGGACATGTTACATAACCCTAATTGTACTAAAGGACCTATTATGCAAATTAGTTACTCTTCATTTCATATCAGAGAATGATATTTGCAATAACATTTATTGCGTAATGGCTCGCTGTGGGCTTGCATGTTCAACATCATCCAGGTGAGATTGGAGGCTTCGAAGACGGTGCGACGTGAGGGGAGGGGGTGAGCTCGCAAATGCAGGGGCCCGGGGGACGGGGGAGGGCATACAGGTGCAGGGGCGTAGGGGGAAGGGGGTGAGCTTGTAGGTGAAGGGGAGGCTTCGAAGATGTTGTGACGCAGGGGGAGAGGGGCGGGCTTGTAGGTGCGGGGGCATAGGGGGAGGTGGCGGGCTTGCAGGTGCGGTGCGCGGGGGAGGGAACGGGCTTGCAAGCGTGAGAGGAGGGGACGGGCTTGCAGGCGCGAGGGAGGGGTCGGCGTGCAGGTGCGGGGCACAGGGGGAGGGGATGGGCTTGCAGATGCAGGGGGCGGGGAGGCTTCGAATACAGTGTGATGGGGGGAGGGGAGGCGGGCTTACAGGTGCTGAGGTAATCTTCGATCTGGGGGGTTTGATGGCAGGCGGGAAGGGGGGGCTCCGACCTGGGCCATGCGACGAGAGGGAGTGGTGCAGGCCAGCGGGGAGGGGGAGCTGTGACGTGGGGCAGGAGGGGGTGCCTGGCTTGACCTGAAGCTGGGGGCTCATATCCGACCTGAGGCTTGCACGCAAGGTGGGAGGGGTTGCTGGCTTAGAGGGGGTGGCAGGAGAGGCTTCCATTAGAGCTTCTTGTAGAAAGTGGTCGACGGGAGGTCAGAGGAGGTGGGTGTTGCTTGGAGGACGAAGGGGAGGAGGAGGTGGTCGGAGGAGATGGATGATGCTTGGAGGATGAAGGGGGGAGGAGGAGGAAGGGGATAGTGGCCTTTTTTGTAAATAATTAAAACTAAAAGGGTATAAAATATAAAATAGTTGACAGATACTGTTACAGTTAACGGGAAATTTGGTGAAAGTTAACACGGGGTTATGAGTGTAAGAGTCAAGCATTACTCAAGGTCTTGTATGTAATTCGCGATTATCGATGGTTCATGAGGTAATTACAAAATTACTTACGGTTATAGGTGTAAATATCCCTTTTTAATTATATGATGCAAATCATATATATATATATATATATATGAATTATGCGGAATATGATGGGGAGGGATCGCAACAACCATCTATGATTGCAACTTCATGTTTCAATTAATTCTTTATTTATAACTAACTTAAATTAGTGTATAGTTTTTAAGGACTATAGCAATAATTCTTTATCTAGATTATGGCATGATATAGTGCACATGGATTATCACAAGACCAATTAAGGAATCAATTTTTGGAACTTCATGTTGCAACAAATTCGTTATATATTTTTCTCAATTTCAGTGCCTATATCATTCATTATTGAATATTATGAAAATATATTAAGAATGACTTGTGTGGGATATAACAGACAATGGTACTCGCCAATTCAACCAGGATTCGGATCTTCAGTTTGTTATAGTTAATTTATTAAATTGTATCATAATCTTACCAATCATTTCATTTATGTGACATCTAATATAATTAATATCTTTCAGGTTTGAGCTACACAGAATATAGTGTTTTAGGGTCTCAATGCGATGAAGCCAGATTTAGACCATCATGTTTAAATAACTTATTTAATAGAATGACTATTTCCAAGAAATTATGCTTATATTATGTAATATTTACTACAACATGAATATCTCATTCTAACAGGATATGGAGAAGCTTTGAGTCAGTCCCATTTTGTAGGATCATCGTTTGTTGGTCCTTCGAGCCAATTTAATTCTATACACTTTTCAACTCACATCGTCTACTCAGTACAATTTGACAGATCTTTAAGCAAAATTATTTGCCAGTGCTCGGCAATTCGAGACAATGGTATTCAACAGATAATTATTTGGTATACTCATGATAATAACACAACAACATCTGGAGTCGCCTCGAAGATCCTCCAGGGAGTAAGGATCAGTGAACCTCTTCCATAAGAGCCACTCCATTAGTCAACAAGCGTAAGGAGCATGAGAGATCAAGATACTCAACTAGCTGAACCTCCGTGGAAGTCATCATCTAGGTCACACCCTGTAGGGTACATTCCAATTCATTCAGAAAATACCAAACAGGAGATGGTGGAAAAGGAAACGATAAAAAAGGAGGCACATGAGAGGGAGGAGGAGGTCTGGAAGAATTTTTTAAGATATGGAATACATAAAATGTTGGAACATATTTTTTATTATATGTAGACAAATTATTATACTTTTATGATTTTAATACAATAGTTTTATTTTTTCAAAATTGATTAATGTTAAAATGTGTAGTGTTGAGCTCATGTATGTCACTACCAATGTCTTTATATTTAATTTTTATTTATTACGATCTTCCTGAGATGTCGAATAAAAAATATTCTAAAGTTATATCAATAATAAAGAACGAAATTAAGTATAGAGATATACATCATACTTGTATAATAAAATTATTAATATAATAAATTTAATTGAGTCTTATACATCATTCTTGTATAATAGAAAAATAAATATATTTTAACTATTTATATGGTAGAATAATAAGTAAAAGGAGAGAGAGTATAATAATACAATCAATGCTAGCGTAAATCGACATCTCATGTGCCGATTTAGGTTGAACTCCTCAAATCAACACCTAAAGTATTGATTGATACTATTCTTTCAAATGTTCTAATTCATGTTTATTTAATAAATGGATTTTTACCCGGCAGACCCTATAATCATTGTCAATGACCTCTACGACCTTTGAAACATCGTAATTCCTCCTCACCCCCGTAAACTTGCTCCGTCTTACCCCGCGAACCCTACCGTTAAATTGACACATCTAGAGTTAACTTCCTTGAGTTAGAAATGAGTTAATCTAACCAATCCATAATCAGACGGCTAGAATTAACTAAGAAAACTAAAAAATAATCCTCCCTCCTCTAACACCTTCCCCTTCACTGCACCGTCGAGAGGGGGGTTCGACCGGAGGAGGTTGGCGGGGGTCGGGCTTGGGGGGGCGTCTTTGCTGGGGGAGGCGGGACTGGATGGGGGCTCCTGCAGGGAAGGGGTTTTGCAAGGGAAGGGGCTTTGGACGAACTGGGACGAATGCGAGTTCTTGCGAACTTGACTAGGCCGAATCTCCTTCGTCTCTCAACCGATCTACTACAAATCACGCTCAGAAGGTATCCCAAGTGATTTCTCTCCATCGGGACTCCTCAGATCAGCATGTGGTCAGTCAAATTTGGATCTAAATGGTTGTGGATTTGATTGCTCTAGGTATCTCCAATGAAACTCGAATCAACACAAATTACCCAAATCTGAGGCTCTGAGGCCTGCAAAGGAAACTATGCTCGGAAGTGGAAGTCCGACAGGAGTTATTGCATGAAAACCATGAATATTAGGGGGGATGAGATGGTCAGGATCTGCGGAATGGGGGATTCGATCCTAATCAAATCAATCCAAATCGAATCGATGATTAGATGGCATAAGGAGTATAAAGAAACAGGAGGGGCTTCCGAGGGGAGGGGGGGGGGGGACTTTGCAGGAGGAGGCGACGGGACTGAGTGGGGGCTTTGCAGGAGGAGGAGCTTCCCATCGGGGGCTTCCGCAGGGAAGGCGGCCAGGGAGGAGGGCTTTGCAGGGGGAGGCGGCGGGAGGGGGGTCGAGCAGGGGAGGTCGGCCGACGGGGGAGGATGGTCTTCGAGCAGGCGGCAGCGGACCGGGAGAGGGGAGACGACGTGTTCAGCTGGAGGTGGACCGTGGGAGGGAGGGAGGGGCAGTTGGAGGTGGAGGGTGGGAGAGAATGACACTTCTAGTAAATTTGATAATAAAATTGGGTATAGTGTAAAAGAAGATAACAGAATCCGATTAGTTTTAACGGTTAAATGAATGGAGGTTAACCACGAGGTCTGTAGGATAAAGGTTAACAAGTTTACGGGGGTGAGAGGGGAATTACGATATTTCAAATATAGCAGAGGTCATTGACAATGATTATAGGATCTATTTCATTTAATAAATTACGAAACATAGGACAGACCCCCGAAGAGAAAAAGGAAACGCCATGCCAAGTGTTAACAGGGACTAACTGTCACGTAATAAACGAGCAGTTAATAGGGGCGCGGTAAATTAGGAAGTCAGAGAGTTAATGGGGGAGAGCACAGTGCACAGTGTGATGATGAGACAGTCCGGAGTGAAGAGAGACAGAGGTTTGCAGTGCGAGGGTAAGTGCGGGGGCCCTTCTCTCCTTTGGGTTTTGACAGTGACAGGAACGTGCGAATAAAAGAGAGACAGAGGTTTGGGTTTTGACAGGAACGTGCGAATAGAAATAGCGATAGAGATTTAATTTCATGGCGGGAAAGCATGGAAATTATCTTTCCCCGAATTACATTATCATGCCAAGATGACTCTCAAATATAATTTTAATTGGTCAAGCGATTCTTTAATCAATCATAATATCATATATTGAATACTAATTAATTATATTATTTAGAAAATGATGAATATGCATATGGGTAAGGATGCAATCTTACATGCATATCCCATATCCATCCGCTATCATATAACATCCCGTCAATTTTGGCTTTTTTGAAATCTTAAAATCTATTGAAAATTACACCTAAAAAAGCGTCTCATCGTAAGCTTTACAAAGAATTCAAACGTGTACTTTCGACTCCAAATGTGTGGGATATGCATGTTTTAGTTAAGAGGACTTATAGATATTGATAGGTTTTAATAGTTATGAAAATTGAATAATTAATTTGTATTTTAGAGATTCTAAAACTACGATTTTACAGCTAGACTATATTAAGATCCCGCACCTTTCATCTCCCCTCTTCCCCCCTCTTTTCCAAACCTTAATCATCCTTCCCCCCCTTCCCAAGCAATTCTCTCATCTCGTTTTCCTCTCCTTCAAAGAACCAAAGGAAGAACGGTATCAACACCATTGTTAGCAGTCTTCAAAGCTCAGTAGTTTCACGCCAACACGGGGAAAATGAGCATCGTGATAAGGGGAAGGCGGTCATCCAATAGGACAGATTGAGTGCACAGATCAAGGCACACACGCGGGATTCTCGCGCATGGGTAACATATTATCAATATTCTCCTTTTTAATATTTGTATCGTCGATTTTGGGGATGGTTATTCGATTTTGATCTAACCCCAGATTACCTCTTATTTTTTGTATTCTCGTCGTCTCTTCATGATTTCGATGGAGTTTATTAGTTTTCTTATATTATGATTGGGTATTGAGATGCGCTATCGCGAAGGTGAGACGTTGTATATCATATATTTTTTTAAGTGGATATAGATTTTTTTATTTGATGGATACACATAGAAATATCTTTTTGTTATATAAGTTATCTAATTTAGCATTAAATTTTTTATTTTTACTGTATTTAGAGGTTATGTTATTTTGATTTTTTCAACTTTACATGAATATTTCTTTTGAATGTGTATATTTATTATCTAGGATAATCTTTGTCCATTAGTTAAATATTTGTGTCTGAATTATACTTGTTTCTATATCAATGTCCATATTTGAGGATGTGGCTTGCGATTATGTATCCATTTTCGTATATGTATCGAACTTTTAAAAGGATAAGGATATAGAAAATAGATGTATCCATATATGTATTCGATCATATGTATCCTTAAGAGGGGTCATCAAATTTTTTGACCGCCGCAGCTACGCCATCGCCCTCATCTCCCTTTTCCACAAATAGCGGTTACAAATCCATTCAAACTAGTTCTAATGTAAAGGTAAATTTGCCACATAGTTCAAGATTTTAAATATATGTAATATCTTCTTATTATCGATCATTATCTTTTTTTCCGCCTTAATTATTGAATCATTTTGTTTTGAGAAGAATATAAGTATGAACTATTCAAGAAGTTGATGAACGTTGCCCTAAGAAAATCCACAGTGGAGTTAGCGTGTCTTTCCATATCCATCCATGCATATAGACATGTATATAAAAAGTAGTGGTGTTGCTTTATAGATTGTGATTACGATGGCAACCAATTTCGCACAATCGATATTGTAACTATTTTATCTTTACGGTCAAAAGAAAAAAGCATTTAAAAAATGTAAAACTCATTTGAAAAAAATCGAGCCCTTGACCGTTGGTTGGAGGGTTATTTGGGTATGCGTAATCATTTTTTATGTGTTTTCGTGTTTTAATAGAGGGTTTGGAGTTGAGATGGTTAGTAGTGATATATTTGTATTCAAGTTTGAAAAAAATGAGTAATTATTGTGATGTGATTGTATTTAAGATGGAAAAATACAGTTGAGTATGTTATAATTTTTAGATAATACGATGGTATAATATATTATTTTTTGTTGGAATGGATGAAAGAAAAATGATTTATTTAATGTATTAAAAAAGGGAGTGGGCCCCACATGAGGGATAGAAATATGGGTTTTGGGGGTAACTATGGATTAAAACGGATACATATATATATCTGAATATCTGCTTACCGTATTCAAAAATTATCGGATACAGATATCCAGGGGTAGAACTAGTATATGTTATGAGAGGGCATGGCTCCCCATGATTATTATACATCACTAGTACAATGTACTAATTTTAACATGACCCCTCCTTAATTGTATTATAATTTATGTTGTCAAGAGAAATGTTGTAGAATAGTTGTAGAGAGAGTAACATGGTTACTATTTTGGAGACCAGGGTTCATATCTTATATCCCGCAATTTTACTTTCTTTTATATGATTTATCCAATCACTTCTGAAGTATCAAAATAATTTGATATAAAACTACATTCGAGTTTATTTATCTCTCCCACTGATTTTAATACTCCTTTCAACCTCTCCAACATTTGTCATTGCCTCATTTTAAGACACAAGTACCTAGCTAACCCGACCACTATTGTTGTCGTTCTTGTATTTTCGACACATTTTTTATCTCATATGAATGTTAAAATGAAGATTTATATTGGTCTAAGATGAGGGCTAGGCGAGGGATTGATCCATGGCTCGATGGTTGTAATAATGCCCGCCATATGTTCGATGAAATACCTCAACGTGGACTACATATTAATTGCTTGTGTTAAGGCTTGGGGGAGGTTCCTATGGGTCTACATAGGCATGTAAGTGTATGCATATACGTGGACACGTGTGTGGGTGAGAGTGAACATGTGTGTACCTTTCTCTTAATGGTTAGAACTATAAATTTAAAACTAATATGAGTCAAGTTAAATTTCATTGCCTATAGGTGTAAGTGATAAAAAATTTATCATTCGTGCATCAGTTCCTCTCTCATGGGAATGATTGTGTTAATACAACATTTCACGTGTTTCAATAGTACCATTTTGTTCTTTTCATTTGATTGTAATTCACATTGAAGGACTATAACAACTTATAACTTTCATTATTCCTGTTAGCCATGTGAGCCCGAGGCCAATCTTTATTAAAATAAATGTTATTGTAATATTTTATATATCAATAACAGTTATTGATTGATTTCATTCCGTATCTAAGATTAAATGAATGAATGCACTATAAGGTACCTTAGTACAATTAGGGTTATGTACCATTATCTTCTTAATGATCATACAATTGTTTATTCAATTGTTGAATCATAGAGGCTGGTGCTTAGATGAATACCTAAAGAGTTAGATTGAGGACTCATTAAGAACCATCAAATTGATTATTAAAAGATGATCTCCAGCCTGAGTAGGAGATGGGAATCCTTTTTCTTCTGACAGATATCTGAACGACCTCTTGATGTAGGTCCTCTGCATAGGAATATAGAATCAGAGGTGTCAGATTAGTTAGGTTAAAGAGTTGACATAACGAGATGGATATAACCAAGTTCTATGTCGTATACTATTGCGATATAGGCATGCATCTTTTGATCGAACATAATGCATTGTTATATGTCTAAGTATGTACATTTAGCATACCGACAGGTTGATGGCCTAATCAAGGTCTATACGCTGACAAGCTGGTGTGCATATGAGGGTATATGAGTAATACGATCTCTCAAATGGATCATATAGATTCACTTGTGAATCGAAAGATATGAGATCACTTATGAGGACTTGGGATCGATCAAATTCCATGCATGTTCGTCTTGCTTTGGAAGCATGACAATAATTTGTAGGTATGATATTATGCTTTTGTAAAGCATATGGTCGATACCATCTCCTGGTGACCGAATGAGAAACTTAATTATAAAACCTAAAGATGACAATGTAAATTGATCCATATCTTCGTGCTTATTCTAAGTCCTGCAGTATGCAGGATGTACAAGTATTAAGAATACCTGAGGGTGATGTGATCATAAACAATTAGATAACCATGACGCTTCCATTCCGAGGGAGTGATGAAACAAGTCTGGATTTTAGTGACTCCTCTAAGAAGTAATATAATCTTGGTTCAAATGTTGGACAATGATCTGAATGTGATTTAGGTGCAATAAGAAGATTAGATCCACGGTCTTGATTTAATAAAGCATCTGTGAGAGATCTCTATGATCTAGATTTGAGATGTGATCTCAATATCCATCACTATACGTGGAACATACAATCATCATGTCCTTATCTCCAAGTATATGCGGAGAAAGCGCATTATTGTTGAAGTAATTCAAGAATAATTCCATTATATGTATCAAAGTATTGAGATATAGATAATTAAATGTGATTTAATTATCATAAATAGTATTAATTTGATTCATATTATTTAGATTCATGAAAATGATGATCCAATATAATAAATGTGATTTAATTATTATGGATATGAATAATGTAGATAACACTATCCATATTAATCATATATATTATAAATATGATTTATAAAATATAAGAGAGATATTTTCAATAACATATATAATTTAAATGTTGATGTGAATCGAATTCACATTGGACATTTAATTGAAAATGTAATTTAGATTTTTATTTTGGGATGTAAATGTGATTCAACATTTTTCAATGGTATGATTGATATTTCATTAAAATAATTTGGAATTATTTTTTATGAAATAATTTAAAATAAATGTTGTTGTGAATTTTGGAGAAATCATGGAATAATATAATCTCACATAAAAGGAGATGGAGGACACTGTTGAAGACAATTTTTCACGGGTCTAAAGTAATCCACACAAGGCGAGATCACAATGTCGCTGAGGTGACCCACAAGAAATCAAATCTTCAAACAACAATTAACCCACAATAATCAAATAAGGTAATGAGAGTAAATGCGGAGTTAAAATTTATTATAACTCTACAATGGATGTGTATAGTGTGCAAGCATGTAGAGGTCAAACACATGGAGCAGACTAGTAGAATGGGGCAAAATGCTCAAAATGTGAATGCGATCAATTTGTCTATAAATGCTATTTTTTGGATTTTTAATTTTATATTTTTTATTTAGTTAATGATTTTATTTTTGTATTTGTATTTTTAATTTTATGATTTTATATTTTCTTTTTCTATTTTGTATTTTTGTATTTTCTTTTTCTTTTAATAAAGATATAATATATATAAGGAATATATACACTCTAGAGATAATAGAGAGATTAAAATAGGGAAAAATATTTAAAATATAGGAAATAAAATATTTTTGTGCTTTTTATATTTTTCTAATGCTTTTGTGATTTTTTTATATTTTTCCTAATTTATTTGGTATTTTTAAAGTCAAAAATACTAATAAACAATGAAAAACTTGCTGGCTGAAAATAAAATGAGGATGAAAAATATAAAACAATGTCCAAAATTCCTCAAATTAATTTTATACTAAAGGCAATAAAATAGGGAAAATATAGAAATTAAAATTGGATTTTAAGATTTTTGTAGAATTTTAAAGATTTTTATAAAGATTTTAGGGGTTATGTAATTTTTTAGGTGTTTTGTTTTGTAATATTTAGTGAGTTTTGGGCTGAAGTTACTAGACATTACAATATGCAAAATGTATTTTTTAGGGAACTTTTTGAGATGTTTTTATAATTTTTATGTATTTTCTAATGCAAACACTAGAGAAAATGCATGTTTTTGAATTTTTATAAATATTAAAATGCACTAAATATACAAATAAAAATATGGAGTGGACCTACAATGCAACAAGAACTTATGTTATTTTTTTGGTAATTTTTGGGATTTTATAGATGCACGAAATAAATAGAGACAACAAATAAAAACTACACAGCTAACAGGGGCATAAATGTAAATAGATAAAAGAACGAGGGTCATAGTGCAATTTTCACATAAACTTATAAGTGATTAAAAATCTTTCAGTTCTAACATAAAAACACCCAAAATGATGGGTCCTTTGCCGCAAATAGCCAAGCACCTCGCTGGCAATGACGATATTGCAAATACTAAAAGTCCAGGGTCCTAGATTACAAAAAATTTAATACAGCAGATGATTGATTTGGTGCGGCATATTAAATACAAAAAATTGGTTGGGATGAATATGCAAATTACCCAGAATAGGGATCGATCGGTTGATGAGAAGCTACTTATGCCAAATGTCGAGCCCGCAACGTGCGATGCCGCTTCGCTCCAACGGCCAGGATTAGATGAGGTGATGATGATCCGACGGCGCGGGAGCATCACGATCCAATGGCTCAGAACAAAACTGGGTCCGGCCTACAGATCGAACGATGGGGAGGCAGTGAAGACGAACAGGGAAGAAGAGGCGGCAAGGCGACTTTCCCCCGGCGATCCAAGGCCTCTCCGGCGTGCTGGGAAGCTCCAAGGCGGCCCAATCTCCTCCTGCGGGTATCACTGATCTCTTGGGACCCTCAAAACTTCCGGGGGGGGGGGGGCGCTATGTTGCATCCGCAAAGGCGACGGAGCTGAGAGCTCCAGGTAGCCCCGGCGGACGATCAAAATCGAGCCCAAGTGCTATGCTATGCTCCTGACCTGCAAGAAAAGTGAAAGAGTCGGGGGCAAAATGCCCCGACCCTGCAGCGAGGTGGTATGAAGGTGGGGAGCGGTAGAAATAGAACTCGCTAGAGCTAGCACGATGATTTCCAAGGCGAAAGGGTGGAACTGATCCTAATGCATGGTAAAGGAAAAAAATGCAAGATAAACCAAGATAATGGTGAACCTAAAAATGCAAGAAAAGTAAATAAAAATGCAAACCTCAAGGGTTAAAATAAACCCCAAGGTAGGTACCTCACGGCCGTTGGCCGGAGATGGGGGGTGGAAGCGCCGCTCCGGCCTTCGCTAGCCCTCGCGCGAAGGAGCTGGAGGCTCCCTGTCATAGGAGTCGATCCAAAGCTCCAATGCGAGGCCAATCTAGGGTAGAAGAGGGTTCAAACGATCAAGGAGGTGACGGGTAGTTTTTGAAGAAGTGGTCGAGGTGGCTCAAAAAATCGATGGTGTCAGCTCGATGCAGCGATTCATAGCCCACGGAGACCCTTTGGCGTGAATCACCACAAGTCGAGGAAGAAAAGTCAAGAACAATGTATCATGAGATAGTGCACGATGTGCTTCCTGAAAATCGGCAAAAATGAGGAAAAACTCGTTCTGACACACAGCAGAGGAGAAGGTCAGACAGTTGACCGGAGGTCAACTATCCAAGCCTCCTGGTTGGTCCACGTGGACCAACCAGGAAAAACCTCAGGAAAAAGATTTGTAAATTAGTTTAAAAATAGTAAATGATTTAATTAATTGTATATTATTGATTAAAAATGTTTATTATTTTATAAATTATTTTATTATGATTTTTATTTATTTTTTAGTGGTATAAAAATACAAGTTGCCTTTTTAGGCTTATATAGGTATATTTATATATATATATTTTGTTATTTTATTTTTTATTTTATGCATTCAATTTTATTTATTTTTGTTTATTATTTTATAAATTTATAAAATATTTCTATACACTTAAATATATTTTTATTTTATTTTTCTGATGTAATTTGTACACTTAATAAAATAGAAGTATTAATTATATAGGTGTGTGTATTGGTATTATACCTAGGTATTTTATATACATATTTTATTTTTGTATTTTCTTTAGGTTTTATTCTGATTTTAATGTACATATATATTATAAATAATATTTACAAAATATAAAAATATAAAATTATAAAATAAATGAATAATAAATAAAAAGAATATTTTAATCTGTACAAGTATACAATAGGGGTCCAAAACTCAACTTTCAAACCGTAGCTCTTCCAAATGCGAAACCACCTTCATTAAATAGATTATTTAAAATTATATACAATTAAAGGTGAGTTTGACGCGTTTGAGTTTTTATTTGAGAGATACAGGTCTGAGAAGTTGGGATTCTGGAATCTTATTCAGATCATAACTTTTTATGCGTACATTATTTTTGTGTGAAATCAATTTTATATTTTTCTATATTAAATTATCTACAACTTTTATGTACAAAGTTTCTTTATTTGAAGTATAAAAAGTGGAACTAAAAATAGGTTCCAAAATGAATAAAGAAAGGGTTAAATAAAAGGTATTTTTATTGTATTTTGGCCCTTATCTCCCCTACTTTATTCCTTGTAGGCCTGGTCATCGAGAAGCCTAGGTCTTGGGGTTTTGGGTAATAAAATATTTACAATATTTTATTCTTTTTCTTTTCTTTTTTTTATTCTATATATTTTGGCTTTAAAAACCATATTTTATACGCTATTAACACAATGATGCATGAATGCTAAAATGCCTAAATTGAGCCTATTTACACGCATTTACTAGAGTTTTTAAGGCCAAAATGATAGAATAAAGATGATGAAACTTGGATTCATCAGCCACCTTCCTTAAAGGAGAGAGTGGACAACAACAAGTCCTAATTGGAATTGGTCGCCATCCACTCCCCTTATGGAAGGAGGCTAGCTTCCTTCCTTTTTCTCCAAGGTAGATTGATTTAATTAAAATTAATTTATATTTATTATTATTGTATATTATATTATATTATATTGATTATTATATTTTTACACCAAAATCATGACAATTGAAAGAATCACAAAATCAATCTCAACCATTGATTTTGCGTTGTCTATGAATTGTGTGATCCATGGACTCCCAAAATATTATAAAAGAAGATGAAAACCTAGATCTTCATTCTATACACACAATATTGAATAGCATCTCTCTACTTCTCATAGTACATGCCCCATCTCTCTCTAAATGGCTAGCCACTTTGTGCCCAAGAGACAATTGTCGTCGTCACCATTCTGTCATGTGGCCGCTTCAACCGCTCGTGGATCTCCACCTCCTTCAGTGCATAATGCTTGATATGAAGACATCTAATCTAAAGATACTGAGATGCATCATTTGGATTGTCAACTTGGATTGCGAGAAGCATGCGTTTCATTAATGTGCTCGCAAGCATCTCCTCTATGGGATCGGACTTGAGACAAGCGGTCTCTTGCTTTAGAGGCACGATTGCAACCATACTTCAATAGGTATTCCTACATATTATTTTTTTATTTATATGAAATGATCTGAGAAGTTTTCTGGGATCATGTGGTTTCATCATTTTAAAATCTTTTAAATTTTGCTGCACCAGGCAACTAGTGCGACTAGTTGCTTCCGATCGTATATGATGCGATCTTTACATTTCTGTGACGCACTTAAGGATCTTTCTATATCATTCAAGTGGTATCCGAGACTTGGTTGAGGTCATGTATATGATCCAAAATCCTAGGTGATAGAGGATCATGTTTTAAATGTGCGGGAATAATTGTTTTTGCATTAGATACAAGATTCGAGTCAATTTTTTGCTTAACAAAAAACTTATTGTTTTTGGTTATTAAAATGTACTTAGACGGTCTAAAATATCTCAAAAATTGTAACCTAATGTTGGTACCAAAAGTGCATGAAAAAGATTTGATGAGATACCACCAAGAAAATTATTTTGCATGTATTCATGGGTCTGTAAGAAAATTATTTTTACTTACTATTTTTAAATCATGAAATGTGAAATAAATACTTTAATTAAGTATAGAATCAAATCATAAAATCACTCAAACTTATTTCGTGCGATTCAAGTCTATTTGCCGAAGATGTTCCATATTTAGTGGAGATGGGTCAAGAGATGATTAGATCATCAAATCTCATTGTTTAATGTGTTTCTGTGACTCCTCTCAACATTGAAGTAATATAATCTTGGTCGAAATGTTGGACAATGATCTGAATGTGATTCATATGCAATGATAAGATTAAATCTACGGTATTGATTTAATAAGCATATGTGAGAGGACTCTGAGATCTGGATTTGAGATGTGATCTCAATATCCATCACTATACGTGGAACATATAATCATCATGTACTTATCTCCAAGTATCCGCGGAGAAACTGCATTATTCTTGAAGGAATGCAATAATAATTCCATTGATAAATGTGTATACAAGTATTGAGATATAGATAATTAAATATGATTTGATAATCATAAATATTATGAATTTGATTCATATTATTTAGATGCGTGAAAATTATGATCCAATATAATAAAATGTGATTTAATTATTATGGGTATGAATAATGTAGATATCACTATCCATATTAATTATATATATTATAAATATGATTTATAATATATAAGAGATATTTGTAATAACATATCTAATTTAAATGTTGATGTTGGACATTTAGTTGAAAATGTAATTTATATTTTATTTTGGGATGTGAATGTGATTCACAAATTTTTAATGACATGATTGATATTTCATTAAAATAGTTTGGAATTATATTTTGTGAAATAATTACAACAAATGTTGTTGTTAATTTTGGAGAAATCATAGAATAATGTAATCTCACATAAAAGGAGATGGAGGCCACCTTCCTTAAAGGAGAGGGTGGATGACCACAAGTCCTAATTCGAATTAGTCATCGTCCACCCCCCTTATGGAAGGAAGCTTACCTCCTTCCTATTTCTCCAAGGTAGATTGATTTAATTTAAATTTATTGATTATTACTAAATATATAGTAATAATTATTATGCACCAGGCAACTAATGCGATAGGTCACTCCCGATAGCATATCATGCGATCTTTACACTTCTGTGATGCACTTAAGGACAGAGACTTGGTTAAGGTCATGTATATGATCCAAAACCCTAGGTAATCGAGGTTCATGTTTCAGATGTGCGAGAATAATTATTTTTGCATTGGATACAAGATTCAAGTCAGTTTTTTGCTTAATAAAAAACCTACTATTTGTGCACCATTTTAGTTATTAAAATGTATTTAGAATTTCTAAATATGTCTCAAAAATAGTAACCAAATGTTTGGTACCAAAAGAGCATGAAAAAGATTCGATGAGTTCCTGCCAAGAAAATGATTTTGCATGTATTCACGGGTCTGTAAGAAAATTATTTTTACTTACTATTTTACATCATGAAATGTGAAATAAATACTTTAATTAAGTGGAGAATCAAATCAGAAACTGCTCAAATTTATTTCATGCGATTCCAACTCTATTTGCCCAAGATATTCCATATTTAGTGGAGATGGGTCAGAAGATGATTAGATCATCAAATCTCATTGCTTAATGGTTTATGTGACTCCTCTAAACAGGGAAGTAAGCTAATTTTGGTCCAAATGTTGGACAATGAACTAAATGCGATTCATATGCAATAAGAAGATTAGATCTACGATTTTGATTTATCATGGTCTCTGAGATCTCAAATTTGAGATGTGATCTTAATATGCATTACTATACGTGAAACATACAATTGCCTCATCCTTATTTTCAAGTATCTGTAGAGAAAGCACATTATTCTTGAAGGAGTTCAAGAATAATTTCATTGATAATTGTGTATCCAATTATTTAGATACAAAAAATAAAAGGGATTTTTACCTTGCAGACCCTATAATCTTTGCTAATGACCTCTACGACCTTTGAAACATCGATATTCCTCCCTCGACCTCGTAAAATTGCTAACACTTACCCTACAGACCCTCTGGTTAACCCTCATCCATTTACCTGTTAAAACTAACCAGATTCCGTTATATTTACACTATACCCATTTTGTTTATTAAATTTATAGTCAATGCCATTCCACCTCTCCCTCCTCATATACGTTTCCCACCCCCTCACCCTCCTCGTAGTCCTCCTCGAAGCCCCGGCCCCCACTGTGCCACCCGAAACCCTAGGTTGAACCCACCACCCCTCTCCAGTCGGGTCACGCTGCATCGAAGCCCCCCCACCCCCGCGTCGAATCTCCCCTTCTCGAGCCCCCAACTGCGCATCCGCCCAAAGCTCCCCCCTCGGAAGCCACCTCCCCTGCTCGAGGCCCCGCCGCCAACCGCTCGAATCCCCCCTTGGGCGCAGCCTCCTCAGCTCCCGCTCGAAGCCGCCTCGTCCCTCGCTTCAGGCCCCCGGCCGCGCTGCCTCTCCTTCTCAAGCTCCCCTCCCCCCTCCCAGGTTGAAGACCCCCTCCCCTGTCCACCGCCTCACCCCCACCCCTCGCGGGCTTCCTACTTGAGCCCCCCCACCCCAATCGTCGCTCGAAGCCCCCCTCCCCTGCTGCTGGAAGCCTCCATCAGCCCCTCCGTCTCTCTTGCTCGAGACCCCCGTCGCCAACTACTCGAAGCTCCCCCCTCCTGCCCCTTGAAGCCTCCCCCAACCATGCCGCCTCCCCTGCTCGAGCTTCCCATTCGTTTTTTCTCTTGTTTAATTCTAGCCATCCGATCGTGGTTGGTTATCTTAACTCATTTTTATCCTAAGGAAGTTAACTCTAGGTGTGTGAATTTAACGGTAGGGTTTGTGGGGTAAGACAGAGCAAGTTTATGGGGTCGAGGGAGGAATATCGATGTTTCAAAGGTCATAGAGGTCATTGGCAAAGATTATAGGGTCTGCCGGGTAAAAATCAGATAATTAAGTGTAATTTAATTATTATAAATAATATTTGATTCATATTAGATGCATGAGAATGATTATCCAATATAATTAAATGTGATTTAATTATTATGCATATAAATAATGTAGATAACACTATCCATATTAATCATATATATTATAAATATGATTTATAATATATAAGAGGGAGCTATTTGTACATAAAATTTATAATTTAAATGTTGATGTGAATTGGATTCACATTGGACATTTTATTGAAAATGTAAATTATGTTTTATTGATGTGAATGTGATTCACAATTTTCAATGGCATGATTGATATCTCATTAAAATAATTTGGAATTATTTTTATGAAATAACTTACAATAAATGTTGTTGTGAATTTTGGATGAAATAATGGAATAATGTAATCTCACATAAATGGAGATGGAGGCCACCTTCCTTAAAGGAGAGGATGGACGACCACAAGTCCTAATTGGAATTGATGGTCGTCCATCCCCCCTTTATGGAAGGAGGCTTTCCTCCTTCCTATTTCTCCAAGGTAGATTGATTTAATTAAGATTAGTTTATATTAATTATTATTCAATTTATATAAATTAAATAATAAATTATAGTTGTATTTTTACAACACAATCATGACCATTGAAAGAATCACATATCAATCTCAACCATTGATTTTGTATTGTCCATAGATTGTGATCCATGGACTCCGAAAATATTATAAAAAAATATGCAATCCTAAATCTTCAATTTACATACACAATATTGTATAGCATCTCTCTACTTCTCATAGTACACGCCCCATCTCTCTCTCTCTCTAAGTGGCCATCCACTTTGTTCCCTAGAGAGAATTGTCGTCGTTGCCACACCGTCGTGCGGCCGCATCGACCGCTCATGGATCTCTATCTCATTCGGTGTATCTTTCTCGTGAATAAGATATCGAATCACGTGTGAAGAGATCATGAGATTTGTCACTTTGATCATCAACTTCGATTGCGAGGAACATGTATTCCATCAATATGCTCGCAAGCGACTCCTCCATTGGATCAGACTTGAGCCAAGAGGTCTCTTGCTTTAGAGGCACGATCACAACCGTACTTCAATGTTTAGATGAAACGATCCTATGTTCTTGGATCATGTGGTTTCATCATTTTAAAATCTTTTAAATTCTGCTGCACCGGGCAACTAGTGTGACTAGTCGTTCCCGATCACATATGATGCGATCTTTATGCTTCTGTGATGTGTTTAAGGATCTTTCTATATCCTTAATATGTTATCAGAGACTTGGTTTAGGTCTTGAATATGATCCGAGATCCTAGATGATCAAGGTTCATGTTTCCGATGTGCGGGAATAATTGTTTTTGCACTGAATACAAGATTCGAGTCGATTTTTTGCTTAATCAAAAACCTACTATTTATACATCATTTGGTTTTAATTTTTAGTTATTAAATGTAATTATAATGTCTATGTATGTCCTAAAAATAGTAACCTAATGTTAGCACCAAAAGTGCAAGAAAAGGATTCGATTAGTTCCCACCATGAAAATTGCTTTGCATGTATTCGTGGATCTGTAAGAAAATTATTTTTGCTTAATGTTTTTCCATAATAAAATATTAAATAAATAATTGAATTAAGTATAGAATCAAACCATAAAATTGTCCAAATTTATTTCGTGCAGTTCCGACTTTGTTTGCCCTAGATATTACATATTTAGTGGAGATATGTCTGGAGATGATTAGATCATCAAATCTCATTTCTCAATGTGTTTATAATTCAATGAAAATTATGAATTTTCCTTGATTAATTATGATGCGTAATAATTATTACAATAATTTATTAATTATCATAGGTCATTGGATGTATATTTCTTGAAAAATTTTGTTTATCCTACAATAGTTGTAGGACAATCTATACACGCAAAACATCGTTACTTGAAAAGGAAGGGGGATTTGTTTAGAAAATATCCTTCTAATATTAATCAAAATGATTTTGATAAATATTATATGGTATAACTTCAGTTGTAATGCGAACATTATCTCAAATACAAAATGATCAAATCACATTATCCTAACATGAGGCGGATATGGCATCTAGTTGGGGATAGTTGGGGTAGGAGGTTATTCTGTGTGCAGTCTGTTCCACATCCTATGCATACTGGCCTTAACAACAGGTAAGGAAATGATAATGCTTAAAGTAAACATGATTAGTTTTCCTAATTATTAAAATTTGGATAATACGTATTTTGAAATTATACCATCCTTCAAGAAACAATCAAGATTATTTTTTAATTGATTGAATTAGATTAATGATTGATTTAATAAGATTAAA
Organism: Ottelia alismoides; assembly: GCA_037367405.1. Classification (NCBI taxonomy): domain Eukaryota; kingdom Viridiplantae; phylum Streptophyta; class Magnoliopsida; order Alismatales; family Hydrocharitaceae; genus Ottelia; species Ottelia alismoides. The sequence continues at coordinate 1,132,344 of JAZKJV010000834.1, read as the reverse complement.
TTAATTGTATCCAATTAAATACTTTATTATGAATAGAGTTGTATTTACCTTGAAAGAGTTAATTATGTGAATGCGATTCATGACAGTTAATTAAAATCTGAATTTGATATGGAGGATCATATAAGTGACATCCATGATCTTCCATTAAGGCGAAGGTTCAATCACTATGGATTGTATGTAGAGATGCCTGTCCGAAGTGATAGCTCATGCATACAAGCATACCTAGATCGGGCTCTTTGCCTCTCAAAAGAGTAAGGCTTTATATGTAGTGACCAATATCGATTCCTCATACCATTGGGGCAATTTGGAATACGCATATCGAGTTCTATTCATGGTAATGGTTGGTTCAATTAATGACAAGTCAACATTGCTTTAGAGGTGGTGGGCCTTGGTGTTAAAGATTGATTTGGGAATGCAATTTGGACTTGCGAGGAGGAATGTATTTCCACTTTTTTACCGGAGTTATAGTTTCTATTATTGGGATGTATCTAAGGTAGAAAAAGGAGATCATATTTCTTGCTAGAGATATAACGGTAAGTATATCTCTTACTTCGAATGTGATTAAGGGAATGAATTTTCAAAGTTGAAAAAGAAACACTAATTTGATTAAAAATCCTTAATTAAAGAATTCAATTTTTGAATATATAATCATTTATATATTCTAATATAGTGCATTTTTAATTTCAAACAATGTAGTCCATCAATGCACTCACCATGCTTTTGGAGGTCAACTAGTTCACCAGACCAAACTACCCAGATTTGATCCGTAATTTAGATGTTGTCATTTCTACGGACCACATATTTTATGTGTTGTCTAAGGAAAAGATTGCAAACCCTAAGACATCGAAAGATATCAAATACAATGAAAAATATGATGAAGACCATACATTGGTCAAATGTTATATTCTAGGATCTCTCTCCAATGTGCTTCAGAAGCAACATGTTGAGATGGGCAATTGCCAGGATATAATTATGAATCTCAAGGGGCGGTGATGTCAATCACACTTAGTGTTATAACGTTATGAAAGAACTTATTCCTGAAAAATACAAGAAGGGACTTCAGTTAGAGAACACATACTCAAAATGTTTGCGTACCTATACGAACTGAAAGCTATCGAGGCTCAGATGGATGTATATATGCACTCCAACTTCATTCTATTGTCTTTTACCAAGTCTTTTAATAACTTTATGGTATCATTATATATGAAATAGATGAATTGGTTTATCGCTGAGTTGATAGCTTCATTAAAGTTTATAGAAGATGTAAAGAAGAAAGATAATCCCTTCGACAATACAAAGGTTGCACATGTTAAAGGGAAGCACGATTGAAAGTAATGACCTAGGAAGGGCCCGACCCATAACAGAAAGAAGAAGAGTCAAGGAAAAGGCTCATGTTCTACTGATTACACTCTTTTGGCATCAAAGAAGATTGATGTGTATCATCACTACAAGAAGTCGGGACAATGAAAGCATAACTGCCCAGATTACCTGAAGTCTGCTGATAAAGGTAAAACCCCAGTAGGTATGAATTCTACTTTCATCATTGAAGCCAATTTTCTCATAGGACGAGAAGGTAGTTTGGTCATCAATTCAGGTGCTTCTGCTCATGTATGCAATTTGTTGCATCTATTTCAGGAAACTAAGAATCTTGATGAAGGGGAGATAGTCATTTAGATGGGATCTGATGGAACCGTTGCAGCAGTCACCATCGGGACCTACAGACTATTATTATACAGTAGAAGAGTCCCAGTACTTAAAGAATATCTTTATGTTCCAGATGTCAGAAGGAACTTAATATCTATATCTAAATTAGTCAAAAGTGAATATTCTTTTCTATTCTATAATAAACTTGTCATAAGTCGTTATGATAAATATATTTTGGATGGTGTTATGACTTTTGGTGTGCTCTATGACTTGTGCATTGATGAAAATGTCATGAATGTTACTACCACTAATTAAACCCCTAAAAGAACCAGAAAGTATGGAAATTATTCTAACATAATTTGGTATCAAAGGCTTGGTCATTTATTTGATGATAGAATCAATAGACCGATAAAATATGGACCCTTATATTTTCTAAAGGTCCAATCTTTTCCTACCCACAAACATTATATTCGAGGTAAAATGATTAGGATGCCTTTTGATAACAAAGTTACAAGATGCAAAGTTATTCTGACCTAATATATACTGATGTATGTGGTACAAATTATCACGACCCAAAATGAATATTGATATTATTTGACATTTATTGATGACCATTTGTGATACGGGTTTATCTTCCTATTACGTCATAAATATGAAATCTTTGATGAGTTCAAAGAGTTCATGGCTTTGGTTGAGAACCAAATTTATAGGAAGATTAAATGGATTCGATCTGATCGAGGTGGCGAGTACCTCTCAGATGAATTTAAGAAATACCTTAAAGAGAGCTATTATCTCCAATCTCACTCCTCCTGGAGATCCTCAATGTATAGTGTTGTTGAAAGATGCAATAGGTCCATCACGGAGATGGTCCATTCAATAGTGAGTAAAGCACATTTACCACTTAGTTTATGGGGATATGCAATAGAGACTATAATATATATCCTGAATAATATTCCTAGAAAGTCTGTACCTAAAACTCCTCACGAGCTTTGGTATGGAACCAAACCTAGTGTTAGACACTTAAGGATTTGGGGTTTCTTGGTCCATGCAAATAACATAGACACACGTAAGATAGAATCTTGCACTCGTGAATGATAATTCATTGGGTATGTTAAGGATGGTATTGGATACCGGCTTTATGACCCTGATACTCAAAGAATATTTATCTCTAAAGATGTAAAATTTATGGAGGATGACTTCCTTAAGAGTCAAGACAAAAATGAAGTAAAGGAACTCATCGAATCCTATGAGGATACTAGGTTTCATGAACCAGAAACTGAAGAAGTAAATGAAGATGTAACACCTGTACCTCTTCGAAGGAGTTCGAGGGTGGTTGCACAACCTGAAAGGTACAAATTCCATGTGTCAGGTGAAACTAAAAATGATCCAGCCTCATTTGATGAAGCACTTGCAGATTATGACATGGATAGATGGATGCTAGAAATGAAGTCTGAATTAGACTCCATGCATAAAAATGGTGTATGCACCCTAAAGGATCTATCCAAGGGGGGTAAAAACCATTGGGTGTAAATGAATCTTCAAGAGAAAAAGATACCTGATGGGAAGGTAGAGACCTTCAAGGCATGGTTCGTAGCCAAGGACTATACACAGAGAGAAGGCGTCGGCTACAATGAGACATTCCCTCATGTGACCATGCTTAAGTCCATTAGGGAACTGTGAGTTATAGCTTCATATCTTGAATATGACATCTCACAGATGGACATCAAAACAGCTTTCCTCAATGGATACCTCGAGGAGTATATCTATATGGAGCAGCCCCATGGCTTCATAACCGAGGAAGGTAAAGTATGCAAGCTGAAGAAATCCATCTATGGACTCAAACAAGATTCTCGTAGCTAGAACATTAGATTCGATGAAATAATAAAGAGTTATGATTTTGTGCAGAATCCTAATGAATCATGTGTGCATAAAATAAGTTTAATAGGAGAAACATTTTGTTCACCGTGCTTTATATAGATGACATCCTTATCATTGGGAATGATACATAGATGATGAACAATGTTATGATTTGGCTATCCCATACCTTCAAGATGAAAGATCTTGGAGAAGCCTATTATATCTTGGGTTTGAAACTGTTCATAAATCGAGAAAAGATAATCTTAGGACTGTCACAACATGGGGTACATTAAGAAGATCTTGGAGCATCTTCATATGCAAAACTCCAAGAAAGGTTTCCTTCCCTTAAGACATGGTATCCACCTGTCTAAAGGGATGGCTCCTCAAAGTGTTGAGGAAAAGAAAACCATGGCTGGATGCCCCTATGCATCAGTTGTAGGATGCTTAATGTACAACATGATGTGCACAAGCCTAGATATATGCCATGCAGTGGGATTGGTAAGCTGTTACCAATCCCATTATGGAGAGGAACATCTTCAAGTATCTAACACGAACGCCAGATTATATCTTGATCTATGGAGATGATAATCTCCAAGTCTTAGAATACATAGATTCTATCTTCCAGTTTGATATTTATGATCGAAAGTCGATATTAGGGTTTGTATTCCTAATGAACGATGGTGTTGTGAGCTGGAGAAGCAAGAAGCATGACACTACAACCGATTCAACAGAAGCTGAATATATTACCGCATCGGATGCTGTAAAGGAGGCGACGTGGTTGCACAAGTTCATACTGGATCTTGACGTAGTTTCATCTGATACTCCCATCCCACTACTCTGCGATAACATGAGAACCATAGCCCATGTGAAGGAAACCAGATGACATTAAAAGAGAAAGCACGTGGAAAGGAAATACCAGATCATTCGAGAGATAAAAAAGTGTGGTGACATCATCAACACCAAGGTGGCCTCTACTGACAACGTTGTTGATCCCCTTACCGAACCTTTGACACAAAAGGTTTTCAACTAACATGTAATGAGTACGGGATTAAGGATTGTACCTGAATGGTTCTGAGGGCAAGTGGGAGATTGTTAACCATGTGATACCGAGGTGAACCATTCCTACAATAAATGTTATTGTAATGTTTTATATATCAATAAAAGTTATTGGTTGATTTCACTCCCTATCTAAGATTAAATGAATTAGTGCACTATAAGGTCCCTTGTAAAATTAGGGTTATGTACCGTGGCCTTCTTAATGATCATACTGATGTTGATTCAATTGTTGAATCATAGAGGTTGGTGCATGGATGAATATCTAAAGAGTTATATTGAGCACTCATCAAGAACTGTCAAATGATTATTAAGATATGATCTCCAACCTGAGTAAGAGATGAAAATTCTTTCTTTGTTGGTTGATATCCAGCCAACATCTTGATGTAGGCCCTCTTCATAGGAATAGAGGTTCATAGGTGTCAAATTAGTTAGGTCAAAGAGTTGATTTAATGATGAAGCCACATTTCATCATTTTTATTCTATCATTTTGGCCACAAAAACCCTAGCAAAATGCATGTAAATACCCTTAATTAGATCATCTTAGCATTCATGCATGTGTATGTAAATAGTGTATAAAATATGATATTTAAAGCCAAAATTATAGAATAAATAAAAGAAAAGAAAAAGAATAAAATATTGTAAATATTTTATGACCCGAAACCCCGAGACCTAGACATCTCGATGAATAGGTCGACAAGGAATAAAGTAGGGGGAGATAAGGGCCAAAACACAACTAAAATACCTTTTATTTTATTCTTTCTTTATTCATTTTGGGACCTATTTTTCGTTCCACTTTTTATACCTCAAATAGAGAAACTTTGTACATGAAAGTTGTAGAAAATTTCTTATAGAAAAATACAAAATTTATTTCACTGAAAAATAACATATAGATAAAACGTTTTGATCTGAATAAGATTCCAGAACTCCAACTTCCCAGACCCGTATCTTGCAAATAAAAACTAGAAATATGCCAAATTCATCTTTAATTGTATATAGTGTAAAATAAACTATTTAATAAGATTGTTTTGTATTTTTCGGAGTTACGGTTTGAAAGTTGAGTTTTGGACCCCACTTGTATACTTGTATAGATTAAAATATTCATTTTATTATTTATTCATTATTTTTATAATTTTAAATTTTTATAATTTTGTAAATATTATTTTATATATATGTACATTAAAATCAGAATAAAAACTCAAAGAAAACATAAAATAAAATACATGTATAAATCTAGTACATAGGTATAATACCTATACGTATACCTATACAATTTATACTTTTTTTTATTAAGTGTACAAATTACTTTAGAAAAATAAAATAAAAATATATTTAAGTGTATAAAAGTATTTTATAAATTTATAAAACAATAAACAAAAATGAATAAAATTAAATTCACAGAATAAAAATAAAATAATAAAATACATAGATAATATACCTATAAAGGGTATAAAAGGAAACTTGTAAATATACACCTCATAAAAATAAATACAAATCACTATAAAATAATTTAGAAAATAACAACACTTTTCATTTTAAAACCTAAAAATAATATAATCATTTTTATTTTTAAATGATTTTTTAAAACTTTTTCCAGGGGATTTTCCTGGTTGGTCCACGTGGACCAACCAGACGCAAACCCTAGTTGACCCTGGTCAACTAGTCGTCCTCCCCCCCCACCCCCCACCACCCCACGATGTGCCTGTGTCAGACCTCGTTCTTGACCCTATTTCTCGATTTTTTTGAGGTCAAATCTTTCACCCATTCGCGTCGATTCCTTCTGCAAAATTTCGCCTCGATCATCTCTCATCCTCGCCCAGCGATTGCCTCGAGGAGTGGATCACTGTGGTGCGCCTGCCTCGTCGTTCTTTGAGCCTCTTCACCATCGGGTCAAACTCCATATAACGCACCCCCCGACTTCAACTCAAATTTAGAACCCCTCTTCCTCAAGTGCCTCTCCCGTAATCGTGCCCAAAAGCCCTAGGAAGGTGACAGCTTCCTCCGGCGGCCTTCAGGCGGGTCGAGCAAGCACTGAGGCGGCTCCACCACCTCACCATTCGCCGGCGGTTGAGGTACTTCTTCCCTCTGGCTCCGGCCATCGAGGCAGCCTCTTTTCTCTTTCATTTACGTTGCATTTAGTTTGCCTTAGTCTTAGGATCAAAAGCCCCAAAGAAATTTCAAGTTACATCGATCCAATCACCCTATAAACCACCTCGCCGGAGCGCTCCTCCGGCCGATTACCTTCACGCCACTCCTCGCCTCGCATCCACCACCACGGGACCCAAGCATTTTGCCCTAGGTACTCTCATGACTTTTTGTAGGTCAAAGCTCGTTGACTCGAGCTTGGGAGAATTTTTGCATCTCACCGGAGCTCCGTGGAGCTCTCCAGCTCCGCTGCCCTCCCTCGCGAGCCTCGGCCGTCGCCGAGGTATTTTGAAGCTCCCAGGAGAAAGCACCGACCGTCAGGAGTCTCCAGCCTCCTTTTGAAGCCCAGACATTTGCCGGAGAAGGAGATAGAGCTCGGAGAAAGTCGCCTCGCCGGCGCTCCTCCGTTGTTCTTGCTCCGATCTTCAGAGCCATTGGATTAAGACGGAGCTCCAGAATGTCCAGTAGCCGTTGGATCGCGCCCAGCCCCCACCGTCAGATCTTCAGCTGAAGATCTAATCTTCGCCGTCCAACACGAAGCGTCATCGACCGTCAGATCATCGACACGTGGCAAGTGGAGTCACATCAGCCGTCGAATCGCGCACGAGGCATTGGGCGTGGGTATTTTGCACTATAACCCCCAACATTTTGGTAATTTTTATTTAGTCCATAAACATTCATTTACAGTTTAAATATTTTTGTAATATTTGCATTTAGGACCCTGAACATTGGTTAATTACATTTAGGTCCAGTCCACGTCACCTCACGTGATCTGTGCATGTGGGGTGGTGGTGATTTTGCACTGGACCCCCCGCGGGGTTAGTCATTTCACTTTAGTCTAAGAGCTTTCATATCACGTGTATTATTTTTGGACAATTTGCATGTAAGCCCCTGGCGTTTTGTGATATTGCTCTTATACCCCTGCCAGGTCACGTGTTTATACGTGTGGGCTTGGTGATTTTGTAGAGAACCCCCTCCGGGTTTGGGTATTTGTGATTAATCCAGGAACTTCCTTTAATAGTTATATATTTTGCATGAAAATTGCACTTTGGCCCCTGGATGTTTTGCTATTTGCACTTATGACCTTGCCAATAGTGTAGTTTCTTGATGTTGTCTCTATTTATTTCATGCATTTATAAATTGCTAAAAATCAGCAAAAAATTAGTTTAAGCTCCTGTTTGCTTGCTCATTCACACCATATTTTTGCATTGCATTTTTATTGCATTTTCATAATTATTAAAAATAAAAAACATGCATTTTCAGCATTATTTGCATTAGAAAACCCATAAAAATTATAAAAACGTTTTGAAAAATTCCAAAAAAATTTTATTTTGTGTATTTCATCATCATTTAGTGTCAATCCAAAAATCATTAAAAATTTCAAAACAAAAACCCTAAAAATGAGAAAGCTCCTAAAAATTTCATAAAAATCTAAAAAATTCTAGAAAAATCCTAAAAATATAAACTCAGTTTCTATAGCTTCCTTATTTTATTAACTTTTTTTAAAATTAATTTGAGGAATTTTGGGTACTTTTTAGTATTTTTCATCCTCATTTTGCTTTCGTCCAGTAGTGTAGTCCACTGTTTTCTTGTATTTTGACCTTTGAAAATATCAAAAATATTCTGAAAGATCCCCAAAAATCACAAAAACATTGTAAAAATATAAAAAGACCAAAAACATTTTATTCCCTTATTTTTGAGCATTTTCCTTTATTTTTTTATAAATAATCTACCCCTCTCTTCCTTATATTGTATATCTATTCTATTATAGAAAAAAAATACAAAAATATAAAATATAAAAAGAAAAGATAAAATCAGAAAATTAAAAATCAAAATACAAAATTAAAAATTAAAAATAAAAAAATATAAAATTCAAACCCCACAAAAAATTTGCATACTTGTAGACACTTAATCACATCACACTTTTGCACTTGCTTGATCTAGCCTGCCTTGCTCCCTGAGTTCGACCTCTACATACTTACACCTATACATCTTTCATGTAGAGTTATGATAAATTTTAACTCCACTATTGCTTGTCATTGTTTGATTTGATTGTGGGTTAATTGTTGACTTTAGTTCGGATTTCTGAGTGGTCGACACATCGACTGAGTTCCCGCCTTGTGTGGAACTTAAGACCACCAATTTTCGGCTAAATCACTTAACGATATCGAGATAACCAAGAATATCATATACTGTCATGATATAGGCATGCATCCTCTGACCATAGACAGATGTATTGCTATATGCCTAAGCATGTACATTTTGTAGATCGATAGGTTGATGTCCTAATAAAGGTCTATGTACCGGTGAGAAGATATGCATGTAAGAGCATATGAGTAATATGATCTCTCAAAGGGATCCTGCATATTCACTTGTGAATCAGAAGACATGAGCTCGCTCATGAGGTATTAGGATCAATCAAATTCCATGCTTGGTCGTCTTACTTTGGAAGCATGATAATAATTTGTAGGTATGATATATGCTTTTGGAAAGCATATGATCGATACCAACTCCCAATGACCGAATGAGAAACCTAATGATAAAACCCTAAGATGACAGTGTAAATTGATCCATATCTTTGAGTTTATTCTAGGTCTTCTAGTAAGCATGATGTAATGGTATTAGGAATACCTGAGGTTGATGTGATCATAAACAATTTTATAACAATGATACTTCCATTCCGGGGGAGTGAGGAAACAAGCCTATATTTTAGTGACTTCTCTCAAAAGAGAAGTAATCTAATCTTGGTCCAAATGTTTGAAACTGATCTAAATACGATTCATGTGCAATGAGAAGATTATATATGCGATCTTGATTTAATCAAGCATATGTGAGAGGTCCTTGAGATCTGGATTTGGGATGTGATCTCAATGTCCAAGTTACTATACGTGGAATGTACAATCACCCTATCTTTATCTCCAAGTCTCCACGAAGAAATCACATTATTCTTGAAAGAGTTCAATAATAATTTCATTGATAAATATGTATCGAGGTATTGAGATGTAGATAATTAAATGTAATTTAATTATCATAAATAATGTGAATTTGATTCAAATTATTTAGATGCATGACATAATGATGTAATATATTTGAAATGTGATTTAATTAGTATGGATATGAATAATGTGGATAGAGCTATCTGTATTAACCATATATATTATAAATTAGAGATATTTTTAACTAACATTTACGATCTAAATATTAATGTGAATTGGATTCACATTGGACATTGAATTGAAAATGCAATTTATATTTTATTTTAAGATGTGGATATAATTCACAATTTTTCAATGGCATAATTTATATTTCACCAAAATAATTTGGAATTTTTTTGTGAAATAATTTACAACTAATGTTGTGGTAAATTTTGGCGAAAATCATGGAATAATGTAATCTCACATAAATGAGATGGAGGCCACCTTCCTTAAAGGAGAGGGTGGATGACCACAAGTCCTAATTGGAATCGGTGGCCCTCCACCCCCCTTTATGGAAGGAAGCTTGCCTCCTTCCTATTTCTCCAAGGTAGTTTGATTTTATTAGAATTAATTTATATTGACTATTATTCAATATGTATTTTTTTAATTAAATTAATTATTGTTGTATTTTTATAACAAAATCATAGCCATTGAAAGAAACACAAATTAATCTTAACCATTGATTTTGTTATCCATGGATTCTATGGTCTCTAAAAATATTATAAAAGAAGAGGCGACCCTAACTCTTCATTTTGCACACACAATATTGTGTAGCCTCTCTCTACTTCTCATAGTACACTTCCTATCTCTCTCTAAGCAATTATCCACTTTGTACCCTAGAGAGAATCATCGTCGTTGCCACGCCGTCGAGCCACCGCTTTGATCGCTCGTGGATCTCTGTCTCCTTTGGTGCATTTTTCTCATGAAGAAGACATTGAATCTCATGTGAAGAGATCATGAGATTCCCTACTTGTATTGTCAACATGGATTGCGAGGAGCACACGTTTCACCAATGCGCTCGCAAACATCTCCTCCTTCGGATCGGACTTGAGATAGGAGGTTAAACATGATCACAATTACATTTCAAGATGTATTCCTACATATTATTTGTGGTTTAGATGAAAATATCAGAGAAGTGTTCTTGGATCATGTGATTTCATCGTTTTATTTTTTTAAATTCACCTACACAGAGCAACTAGTGCGACTAGTTGCTTCCCATCACATATTATACGAACTTCACGCTTCTGTGATCCGATTAAGGATCTTTTCATATCGTTCAATTTCTACATGATTTAACTTGGGATTTTAGACATATGAAGTACTTTGGGATCACTTGAATTATTGATTCTTCCTACACACTAGTTACTTTTATTATTTCACATATGTTGATACATCTTTATTCTGCTATAATAGATGTATGTTGAATCAGATATTTGGTTTGATGAGAATCATTGATGATATACATTTTTATCGATCGAGGTGCCTCTTACACCTGACCATGCAAGGGCGTGGCGCTCCTCAACTACGTTGAAGTTAGGATGCTAAGATTGGGCATCAACCGCCTTGTGTGCGGGTCTAGGATCCCAGTCCCTTCCCTAATTTTTATCACAAGCTTGTAGTTTTTCTACTTCAATGGGATCTATATCCCTTCACTTAAATTGTCTCCCTGGCCCTTAGTTTCCGTTATGGTTCCTAGGATGGAGGACCTTGGTTTTACTTTGAACTTCTTGGTCTCATTCCTACACCAGTTTGGGCCGGAGTGGAGTTAACTCAGATCGAAGAGTCTCTCCCATCCGTCTCAAGGGTCATAGTTGGAGTTTGGGCTAGCTCCCTCTTGGACCGTCCTTCCACTAGGGGAACAAGACGTATGAGTCCCTTGGGAGGCTTCTTTATTGATTTGAGTTTGATTATTATTTGCCATTAGGCTTTGGCGAGGAAAAAGATCATGACATAAACATCATTATCAATCATATACATCTTAATGAGAACCATAACTACATCCTAAAAATAAAATCAATGGAATGGTGTGACCTATCTCTAGATCTCTTACTCTCACATCATATCATACATAACAAATGAATTTTCTATGTGTTGGACTTTGTGGTGAGGGAGAGTGTGTGTGTGTGTGTTATTGTTCTATGTGGTTAGCGTTGGTGTTAGAACATGGACAAGTACTAGAGTTATGTGTTTTGGATAACCTTATTCTCAAGCAATTAGTTAATTCCATGTATGTTATCACTGCCCATCTACTTGCATCACTTATATTATACCACTTAAATTCCTATTTAATTTAATATGAATTACTTGTACACAACAAGTGTTAACGTTTCCTTGTCCATAACATCGATAACAAGGAAGGTGCCTCTAGGTGAGAAGCTTGGTTGGCGAGGTTCCCAGTTTTTTTGGTGGACCGGTGATGAATACGCGATTCATCACTCTAAAAGTAAAAAATAGAGCTTTGTTCCCAAACAATTAGATGCGTACTTCCATTTATTATGCATTATTCGCATTCATACATTTAGAATTAATGTTTGCATTTTAGCATGCATATTTGCATTAAATAAGAAGCCAAATTCGTTTGTAAATATTCACTTGTATATTAGTCAAATTCACATATTTGTATCTATTTTATACTAACTCCATAACAACCAAAATCAAATCTATAATGTATATATTACTAACACTAATAAACATATCAAAAAAATACTAACTCGCAAAATTGTCCAATAAAACCCGAGCCCTAGCTTAAGACTAAGAACCTTAAAATATACATATCTCTCTTAAAGTGTCCAATTTAGGTCTACTCACTTTTAAAGTAATATAAATTCAAATACGTTCAAAATAAGACCAGTTTCATAAAAATTGGAGATTGTATGTGAAACTTGGGTTTTGGGCCCCTATTGTTGATTGCACATATTGACCAAATTATCCTTTATTTTATCCTTTTATTTTTTATTTTTAAAAATCCAACAAAATAGATGAAGTTGTAAATATTCCTTTCCTATTTTCTCGAGTTTTATTTTGATTTTTCTCTTTTTAAAAATGACAAAAAAATCCTCAAAAGATAAAAATACGATATATTATAATTATAAGATACGACACCTAAATATATTTTTTTGTACAATTAAATTCTTTTATTTTTAGATCATTTATGAAATTCGTAGATCTCGTCGAGATGTTGACCATTTTTTATTTGACCCCATTTGTTATTTCTTTTTCTTTTCTTTACATTTAATTTTTGATTTTTTTTGGAGCTATACATGGCCGCTCCTGGAGCTGCCACCTGTCACCATAATTTTTATTTATTTATTCTCGTAATTTTATTTTAATTATTTTTATTTTAAAATTATGTATATTTATTATTATTAATGTTAAATTTTATTTAACTCCTGCCACGTGGTCGCATCCTTGCACGCCACGTGACCGCCCTCTTCCTTACTCTCTCCTCCATCTCTCTGTCTCTCCCTCTCTCCCTACGTGTCTCTCTTTCCTCACTTTCTCATCCATGCATGTATATCTCTTCTCATTTCTCTATATATCTCTCTCTGCATAACCAACTACCTGCCTACAGACCCACGCATGCACCATCGACCTCCATATTGTGCGTGGCTTCGTCCATGCACCTCACAGTTCTCCACTCCCCCCGCTCTCCCTTGCACCCACCTATATAAGACACTTGTCCTCTTCATTTTTGAGGATCCACCTTTTCATGTTTCAACGAAATAGAGAGCGAGCTTGGAGTATTTCCGTCGGTGAAAACGACATAGCATCCTCCTCGAGCAATGACCTCTCCAAGGCGAGATCCGAGGTGGTCTCAACCACTTCGTTGTAGCCATCCCTCGCAGGAAGCTGCTTCGGATTTGAAGGTCCATCTTCACCGACCTTCTTGAGGCAACAACTGGAGTGGCAGCATAACTCCTCCAGAATCTGTCGAACGTAGGTAGGGTACCTTCTCTCCTTTCATTTTCATTTTGTTTTCTTATTTTGTCTTCCATTCGCATGTTTCCATCTCCTTATTGAAATGAATCCAACACCAAAAAAGTTACAAATCCAGCACCAACGAAATCACCATCACCATCCTCCCTCCCCATTTCCCTTCTATCTTATCACAAACCCACATCGACTCCATCTCTAATTTATCTTAGAACATCACAAGCAGGAGTATACAAGGAACAACATCAAATTTGAAAAAAAAATAAGAGAGGCAACAACCAACGTTGTCCTCCCTTACGCGGCCAGCGACCCCCCCCCCGCTACAGCACCTGCGTCGTCTCTCCACCACCACCCCGTGCGTGCCAGCCATTGCCACACTTCTGCTCTACTCCCATCCAAATCCTCACTCCTCCAACCATCGCTTTAATCACGGCCGCCAGCCGCCCTACGTGCCAACTCCATGCCACCCATCAACCGTTGCGCCCACGCCGCCCACCTGCTGCTCCGCCACTCCCCATCCACACCCTCCTCTAGGTCGCCGGACCCCGATACCCTACACGCATGCCACCGTGTGTGACCGTCCAGCTCCAGCAACGGCACTCCTGTACATCTCCCAATCAGCCGCACCCTTTACCGCGTGCACCATCGCCCTAGTCGTGCACTACCCTCTTGCCTTCCAGCCTCCTAGCCGTTACCCTAGTCGCACCCGCACACGACCGCCACCCGCGCATGCCCGATGCTGCACTGCCTCGATAGATCCTTTGGCTTTGCGTTCCAAGCCACTCTGCTAGCCCTCCTTCGCTGTAGTCGCGTGCCACACCACCCCCTTGCACGCCCTTGCCAGATCGTGCCCTAGTCGCTCTTGAAAGGTCATTTTATTTTATTTTAGGAAAAATTGCATATTGACTCCTGTATGTAGTTTCAATTATAAAAGTGCCATTAGGCATAAATCTTTTTGTTAAGTTTTTATTTCCTTTTTTGCAAGAATACCTCTCTGTTTATATTTTAATTTGGATTCCAATATTACATCATTTATTTTAATAAAAATTGTAGATTGTCGATCATTTGATTATCTATCTATTGGCTATTTATTAAAATTTTTTGAACATTAGATAATTAACTAAAATTATATATGTAAAAATTACATATTTTACCTAATTTATGGTCTGAAATTCGTATTTAATTAAATCTTTCTCCAAAAATTGTGAAAAAAGTTAAATATGATTCGTATGAATGTCTGTTAATCACTATCCAAATTTCATCTCTATTGGATGTGTATTATGCATAAAATAAATTACTGTGTGGTTTTTGTATTTGCCTTTTAATTAAATCCACTAATCTTATTTTGCAAAATTTCAATGTCTCCTGGATTGCTCATTAAAAAACTTTCTAAGATGAATTGCTCTATAAAGAAATTGATATCGTGGATTTATTAGGAATTAAATACTCACAATCACTCTTTTTTCACTTAAAAATTCATAAAGAAATCATATATCGTCAGAAAATTCCAAAAGACTTACTATAGCTTCATTTCATCATTTTTAACTTTCAGTAAAATTTTCATAATTTTTACATTTCGTTTGCGCGAAAATATGCATAAAAACACCTAAAAAGTTTGTTTTTTATTATTGCATTTTATCCCCAAAAATTCCAAAAAAATATATTTTGACTTCATTATTGGATTAGATTTTCAGGAAAAATATAATTTACCTAATTTGGACTAATTTTGCATTAAAATTAATTGGCTAAATTGCTTGATTCCTTAATAAACTAATTTATCTACATATTTACATTTGCATTTATATTGCATAAAAAATACAAAAAATTCTGCTTGGAAAATCGTGAGCTAATTCCTTTAAGTTAATCAGAAGTTGTTCATTTGCCTCCTTGAGTTGAACCTGGGGCTTGCCCAAGTTAAAAATATACAAAACCACATTTGATTGCTTATTAGATAATTAATCCATGTGGTTATTATTTTTGATCGATGCTGATTGCCTGACTACAACAACACGACACTTTTAGCATAGGGTGATTGAGGGTCTGTAAAATAAAAATATATACAAGGAGGAGTGATAATATACAAGTATCAAGAAGGTTTGTGACGAACCTTCCTACTGGAGGTAAGAGGTGAATAATATACATATGTGTTGTTGTCGGAATCATCCTCAGATGATTAATAGTGAGGTGAAGGGATCGGCCAATGAGGGTCGACACACGACTACCAGCCCAAATATGGATTAAGAACATCCGAACTGAGCTAACTCGTATAAATCACTTCATCAGGACCAGATGAGGATTCCTACGAAAATTCCTTCTCCAGTTTGTTGAAGGAAACTTTCTTAGTCGGTTTTCTTGAACTTGAATCATTGAGAGGGAGAGGAGAGTGGCGTTCCTTGAGGGGTTCGGGGAAACACCTCGAGGAATCGATTCTCGAATTCCTCTCACTGGATAACCGACTAGAGGAAGGAGAAATCTTGTTTTAGGGTGGGGTCAATTCAGTCCTGGTTGTCTACTTTGAAGGTCCAGGATGTGGTGCGGTGCTGACCATGGGATCCTCATCAGACGAGTCACCATATAGATTGTAATATTCCTGAAGGGTCATCACGTGTCTCAGGGAGGTTGTAGTTATCTCAGTAGGCTTGGCATTAGGAGTGATGCAAGAAGTGGGAGTTAATGATGTGTGAGGATTCTCGGATCCAATGGTCGGCTCGACAACTGGTATCTCATGTAGCATAAAGGTGTGAATCATCTACCTCTCGGTGGTCATGATTGTCAGTAGCTTTGTGGGTTACCTTAGAGTATAATGTGTTAAAGAATGGGTGAGGTCAGAGTGCTCCCAATGTTGTGAAATCGATCTCCTAAGTCTCACAATCTATAGTCGCCTTAGCTGAGGCTAAGAACGGCTTCTCGAGAATAATAGAGATTGGGTAAACTTTCCTCGGTGCTCAATGTTAATGACCGTGAAGTCCACATAGAGTAGAGCACCTTTGGAAAGTAATGATGATTAAAATGGTTCCTTTCCACTGTTTTATAGATCGATCATCCAGTTGAACGATCTCTCTCGACTTTCTGATTGGCCTGAGTTTGAGCTTGTCAAACACAGAGGTCGAGAGGATATTTATCGATGAGTCATCATCGATTCTGGCATGGGTAAAGGTAGTATCTTTGATTTCACATTCAACTTTGGGCAACCAATTCACTCTGCGGCTCTTGGTTTTTCTCCCCATCACCAAGGAGGTGTTCATAGACACTAGATGTTTCTTAGTCCTTGTCCTTTTATTATCCGACCTCTTATGCATCAATTTACTTCTCACAAATCGTTTGAGGTGGAGGAAGTGATCTATGGCCATTATTAAGGTAAGATTAAAAATCAATTCCTCATTGATTGCTTCCCTGTGGTCAGGATACAATTTTTTTAGATCTTTTTAATTTTCAATTTTTATGAGTTTTTCTGATTTTTCAAATTTTTGGGTCTTTTTTGGAATTTTGTTTTTTTATTAGGTGAAGGAATAGTGGGAGGATGTACAAGCTCTAGATGGGAAGCTAAGTGGTTAGTAGAAGAGGGATGTATAATGGACTCCAGCTGTACAATATGTGTGTTTTTTGTGTCCTCTAAGTTTTCAATATTGATCCACGTATTCCATTCTCCACTTTCGTACCTAAGCTGGAATAGACTGAAATCATTCGGTCGATGATATTTTTAAGGTTATCCATAATTAATTCATATCTCTTCGTAATCCCAGAAATGTTATACTCTAAAGAGTCCTCATATCAAATGATCGAAACAACCTGTCTACTCGGAGGATACTGTTGAGATCTTAAAGTCCCATACTGAATAGCCTAAACTCTGGCATGTAATACTGAGTCGAGTATGGACCATCTGAATGGAAGATATTGGTCGTAGCCTCGAATAATGGAATCAATGAACGAAGGGCTTGTAAGTCTAGCTCATGAGTCCAAGCCCATGCATGTGTAGGCTCTCTGAATGAGTGATATGAAGGCTAGTCAATGTGGGCTTGATTACTAGGGTCAATCAAGTTAGGAATATCATATGGTGCTAGCCTCTCCATTCGGTTTGTTTGATCGACCATGTTATGCCCTCAGGTCATGTCAGGATGTGTATATGTGAATTGTTGTCCGGTCCCAACTTGAGATGAGAATGAGGTCTGAGGGGGCACATAATTTTGCCAATCATTTTTCTCAGCAGTAGCTTGCTTTTTGAATTGTTCATTGATTCCAGTAAGCGATCGACTATAAGGTGAGTTAACCAAGGTTGGAAGTGGGTCAAGATTGTAAGAAGATTGGGTAGGCGAGAAGTACGAAGAAGTGGGGAAGTCAGTCGAAGTTCTGACTTCACAATCTGGATGGGTGTTTAAGGAGGAATAAGAAGGTGAAGATGATCGGATTATGGTTGAAGAAGAGTGACCTGGATATGATGACCAATATCCTGACATCTTGAAGAGAAATGGATGAATGTAAGTGGATCGAGGTAGATAGCATTCAAATACATAGGATGACACATACAGATAGATGCAAACAAATGCAAGAGCAAACCCCAAATTCACAAACTCTACACATGGGGGCCGTAAAGATTCGATCGAATTATCTTGTCAGTTTTAGTTGGTGACAAATGCAAGTGTTGAAAAATTAACAAGTTATTAGGTGCCTATACTTCCCTACAATCTGTCTACGAATAGTTCCACCCACTTTCAACCAGTATAGAAGTAAGTGCAGACCGTATAAATACAACTACCCGTTACTTGAGGATGAATCCTTATATGATGTCCTCTAAATCTCCTGCTCTGCTAAGAAAATCCAAACTATTTATCGGCTACCTGTAGATCCTCACTGAAAAGTGGCTAATCATTTTTTGAACTAGTAGTCTATAAGAAAATCCTAGCTTTGGATCTATCCTATTGTCATCTCTCTCTCACTTGCAAGTAACTTCAAACAATGACGGTGTTGCTCTTCCTCAAACAAGGATTACTTTCAGTTATTTTTTCCCAATTAAATTAGCAGTCTCGATTTTAGAGATTATTTATCACTGTAGTTTATCCACACAAGCAATCACATCTACCGTCCAGTCCCAATTCCTTTATCCTAGGTTAGAAAAACCGAGAGCAGGAATCAGAAAAGTCGACGCAATCAAGAAAAGTATGATGAATGCTTGAGTAAGAATACTTACAGTGCCTCCATCTCTCTACATGTGGGATGCAATATTGAGTAGAAATTTTACAATATATAAATGGAAAATGAGAAAACCGTTCCTAGATAAGCAGTTCTATTAGCGAGTGATGAACACTTTAATTTTGACTAATAGCTCTACACTCTAAGCGCATCTCGTTAAGTGTGTTTTGTCATCCTATAGAGTACGATGACAAGAAACATGATATTCTAAGGAAATACTCTGAGAACTGCTAGTGTAGGTCCTAGTCTACGCCAATCAACCACACAACCATGGCAGGGACAATATCCGATCCTGATACAAGCGTGAGATTTCAAACAGAATCCACTTAAAATCTAGAAATAGTAAAAATTAAAGAAAATGAAAATCTCTCATCAAAAATCTTCTTGGCATCTCAACAACTAACTTGATCCACTAATCGTCGGCCTCCGATGCTCTTCGAGATGCACGACTTCATGAAAGCCGCTCCAAGAGCACCGGACCCTCGCACAAAGAGATAAAATTTATGTGAGAGAGAGATATCAAAATATATACAAAAATAAGAAGAAAAAATAATTTAGAAAAATAAAAATGGATCAATTACAAGGTGGTTCGGTGGTCAGACTAGCTGAGTGAATGAAAAATCTAAATTAATTTCTAAAATGATCCTAAGCTATTTATCTCCTCGGTAATGATGTCATTTGATGAATTGGGGAGGGAAAGAAAATTAGATTTTATCTTATATAAAAATGATAAAAAATATGTAAAAGGTAAAATGCGGTATTTTATACATATCATATACCACCCAAAAATACTTTTATGCAATTGACTTCATTTGATTTTTGATCCTTCACAAAAGTTGTAGATCTCATCGAGGCGAGCAACTTTTGCGTTGACCATTTTTTGATTAGATCCTTTTTGTTATTTCTTTTTCATTTTCTTTACATTTAATTTTTGATTTTTTTTGGGAGCGACACGTGGCAACTCCTGGAGTCGCCACATGTCACCCCCATTTTTATTTATTTATTTTCATAATTTTATTTTACATTATTTATCTTTATTATTATTATTAATTTTAAATTTCATTTAACTCCCTCCACGTGGCAACATCCACGCGTGCACATGGCTGCATCTTCCCCACTCTCTCTCCTCCATTTCTCTCTCTCTCTCTCTCTCTGCATCTCTCTTTCCTCCCTTTCTCATACATGCACGTATATCTCTTCTCATTTCATTCTCTCTCTCTCTCTCTCTCTGTAACCATCTACCCATATGCAGACCCGTGCATGTACCACCGACATCCATCTTGTGCATGGCTCCATCCACACAGCTCACAGTTCTCCCACTCTCCCTTGCACCCACCTATATAAGACACCACCCCTCTTCATTTTTTAGGATCCGTAATTTCGTGTAAGGTAGAGGAGGGAGCTCCTCACAAGCTTCAGGTGATAGTTGCGAGTTTGAGAGTTTGGCTAAGACATCATCTACCGTTGGCGTGATCCGAAGGTTATCCCAACCTTCGTAGCAACACCTTCGAGTGTTACTTGAGCTCGTCATCGCCGACGACTTGAGCGAAGACCGAGGCCCTGCTTTGAGCTCCTCCCAAACACCCATTCTTCCAATACATAAGGTAAACCTCTCCGCTTCATTTTCTTTTTCTTCTTCTTCATTCAATTTTCTTCTTCTTCCTTTATCTTAATATTTTCTCTCTCCTAGATTCACCATCATCCAATCACTAAATCACCAAAAAATTGTGTTTCTATGGGTAAATCACTCATGGAGAATCTAACGATGATTTTTAATGGATTTTTCGAAGTTTTTTCATGAATCGATTTATCTACCATTTAGGAGATAAATAAATACAAGGAAATACCCTATTGCAACAAGGGATTCTTTGAGCACCAGCTCCACATGTCTCTCTCATCTCCCCTCCCTTCCATCCATCTTCTCATCTTCTCCTTCCCCTTCACCTCCTTTTTCTTCATTTCTACACCCTCCTCTCCGCACTGGTGTGCCCTCCGTTCTTCCTCCACCGATGGGTCTTCACCGCCTCTGCCTGCCTGCATTGACACGCCATGATCGACTCCACCTTATCTCCACCATCGTACGAGACTTCTTCACGACCACCACCCATACGCTTCCAGGCCTCCAGTCGCCCAACCGCCAAATCCACGAGCTCCAACGCCCGTCATGTGTCGACGGAGGTGGAGAACCGTGTGCCAACTCCAGCCATCCAGTTACTCCTGTCCACCCACAGGGCGCACGCTTACGTGATGT
Source organism: Ottelia alismoides (assembly GCA_037367405.1). Classification (NCBI taxonomy): domain Eukaryota; kingdom Viridiplantae; phylum Streptophyta; class Magnoliopsida; order Alismatales; family Hydrocharitaceae; genus Ottelia; species Ottelia alismoides. Next base: position 1,111,299 of record JAZKJV010000834.1, on the reverse strand, counting down.
CATTGACCTCCTCCACCTGTTGTACAACTTCCGCGTGCCTCCTCCTGGACTTCCTTGCCACTGCCGCGAGCAACCTCCGCCAACGCCGCTCCAACCCCTCCTCCCCTCTCCCCCCCAACCTTGTTCCAGGAGGCCTGCATGCTATTTCAACCTCACGTGCAAGGCACATGAGGTTTGGATAAATACGTCCAAACTCATCCATTTTCAAGCATTTTCATATAAGTCCACTCTTTCAAATAGCATGTGAGGTGCACGTACTACATTGGCAAATTTGCATAAGCATCCCTCGGAGCTTTGGTAATTGCATCTTAGTCCCTATGCATGTTTGTTAATTCAATTTTATTTTCTATTCTGCATGTAAAACCCCTATGTTTGAACATTTATTTGAACCATCATTTCATGCCATTTTGAAGTACAAAAATAGCATGTTGTAGAATAATTCATCTTCTATATCATGAGCATTTATTTATATTTTTATGATCAGTGGATTATTTATTGAAATTAATTTGGTGAAAAGTAATGCAGTTTATCTACTTTATGCTTTGAAATTTATATTTGATTATTCACTGATCTAAAAAATCCCAAAGAATCATAATAGTTTGATTTTAGGCTATTCTACACTGTGCCTAAATTTCATTGAATTGGCATGCATATTAGGTTAAAATAAATGAAATGGTGAATTTAGTTATAGATTTTTAATTAATTCCTCGCATAGTATTTTTAGGAATTAAAAATTATTCTGGATACCTATCATATAGACCTATCTACGGTGATTTAATTTCCAGAAAATATTGAAATTTGGTATTTATTAAAATTAAGATACCCAAAATCGCCTAGTCTACATTGTTTCATTCATAATTAATTCATTTTCTCCAAAAATTTCAAAAATTTATAGTAGCCTAGTTTCATCATATTTCACATTCTGGCCAATTTCATAATTTTTTGGACAATGTTTGAATGAAATTTCATTTTAGTCCCTGAAATTGGTCAAAATTGCATTTCACTCATTTATTACATTTACAAATTTAAAAATTCCTCTTGAAAAATATAATCTCTAGATCGACCAAAAACCAACATAAGGAGATAGTGGTCTCTCTGAGTTTGATATTGGGCTTGCCCAAGTAAAAAAAATTGACCGCTCACTTTTATTGGAAAATTATTAATCTTGCGATTTTTGATTAATTCAACTTTTCCCAACTACAACGGACAAAACTTCGAACTTAATTCATCACTATTAAAAAGGAAATTTTTTTGGTTCATCATATGTTGCAGTTACCGGGGATCGAACTTGCGTCACCCGCGTGACAGACATGAATACTTACCACTATACTACGACTTCTATACCTTTTGTTATTTCTCTCTCATTCTGTTAGCACAAGCTATGTATTTTCCTTGCTTCTTGTGCTTTGAGGACACATCATGCTAAGTATAGGGGGCGTGTATATATTACATTTATACTTTACCCATATCTCATAATTTCACATATTTTTTCTATATAATATGCCATAATTATGGGACGAGTAAAAATTTAAATTTTTTTTTGTAAAATACATGTATACTTGTATAGTATATTATATAATTTGTATAATACTTGTAAAATTCTTGAAAAAACTTTTTAAGAAATTTTGTAAAATAGGAGATATACCAGAAAATTGAAAAAGATGATTAAAAAATAGGCTTCTTATTTACTCTGCATATCATCCTTGCATTAAAAAAAGTGTCTTGCACTCCATTCATATACATAGCATGTCATCTGCATATCTATCATATGCAAAGTGAAAAGTTAGTGGGTTCTGAACCATTTTATGAATAGAAGTCGAGGATGGACTTGATTTGACCTTAATTTACCTAATTTCATAAGAATCTTATAGGAACTAGAGTTAAGATTTTTCAAGTGAGTGACTTAATTCTTTGCGTCTGCAAGTCTGTGTTAACATGTCATCTTGATTGGTCTAAGTAGAATATTTCACACATACACATGATTCTCTTATATAGTGACCTAACATGGGCAAGCACCATGCACACAACTCTTCATTCATGAGGTGGTGAGGAGGTAGAATCTTTTGGCTTGGAGTATCATACGAGTGGAAACATCCATCCTCCTATAGTGAGGGTAGTGCATCTCAATATAGTCTATTGGGGTCGACGTCTAATGACAAGATGCTATGAGTTGCAATAATACTTCAAAAGATAGACAATCTACTTGCTCAAGAAGAAAAACTCTTAATGTACTGAGGATGAGTCTTCAGCTACTCGGCTTAAGGTATAAATTAAGGTCGTTGCGACCTGAACCGCGAAGATAAGTCAATAGGAAACTCAAGACCACTAAAGTAAAAAGCAATCAATCAAGCATGGAAAGCGGTCTCGCTAATTTATTTTACCTGGTATAGCCATCGGGGTCGCACAAGGAGCACGAAATGCGAAAGCTACGAAGTAGTCAAGAATCCATAAATAAGAGAAGTTGGTGGATTTTACATTTTTAATTTTTTTTAACTTTTAATATGAAGAAAAAGTGTAAAAGAACTCAAAATCCCACAATCAAACAATTATTCAAGGCATAAAAATACTCAGAAAATTCAAATAAAAATATTTTTTGGTTTTTTAAAATATGTAAAAGTTTTTGTTAATTTGCTTGAGTTTTTCTGATTTTATTAAATTTTCTAAAAATGAAATAAGGATAAAAATGCTAAACAATATACAACCCGAATCTAAAGGCAATTTAAAATTATTTAAAATGCCTATAAAATTCAAGCGATAATTTTATGATAAACTATAAAATAAAAGCTAACTACAAAATCCTAAAATGCATTTTTTGAGTGTTTATAAATTTTTAATGATTTTTATAATGTTTTTAGTGTTTTTTAATTTTTATAGTTTTTATAAAGGAAAATGCAACAAAAAATGGACTGAAATGAGAACAACACTAAACAAGCAAACAATGATTTCTTTTAATTTTTTAAGGATTTTTAATATTTTTAGTTGATTTTCTAAAACAGATAGGAGCTATTTTTGTTGTTTTTGAATTTTTAAAAATAATAAATGGCAACAAAATAAATCTCAAATTCTCAGAAATTCCTATACTATGGCAGGAGCCATGTGTCGAAATTTCATGAATTATGGACAAAAAATGCTATTTATTAAAGCAAAAACACAACACACAACATACATGGACTAATCTGCAACAAAAACATGTTCCTGGACCAATCAATAACTAGCATAAAGATTCTAGGGTCCTAACTACAATTTTTCCACGAATTCTAGCACATGTCCCAAATCAATACACATAGGGCTATAACTGCAAATAATGAAACTATAAATTCAAAACATAACAGAGAATAAGTCCAGGACAGGAACTGCAATTAACCCACAAAAACACGTGACGAAGCACGTGACGCCACACAGGAAGGACTTGAAAGTAAATAAAGAAAACTTCATGTGCGAAAGTACAAATTACCCTACTGTATCCTTTTTATTTTACAGACTAAATGATAAAAGAAATAAACGTAGGGATATCTGAGAAAATTACCAAGCAACTCGTGCATCGTGCGTGGGGGTGGACAGGAGGCATGCTTTGAGTGGAGGCGAGGCGTACAACTCTGGTACTGGCAGCTATCAGATCCAATGGTGGGCGAAGAGGTGCAAACGTGGGCATACGGGGGCCGTTAGATGTCAGATCTAACGGCCTGACAACCGTAGGATCTGAACGGCTGTGATGGCATATGGCAGGGGGCGTGATCCAACGGCGGGGAGATGCACTGGAAGAACTCCGCCTGAGCGAAGTTCACCAGAGCATTGACGGTGATCCAGCACTTTGATGAACGATCGGACAACAGCGAACGACTCGCGAGGATCCTCATCGTCGGGTGAACAGGTTGGATGGGCTCGCTAGTGGTCAGATCTCTGGGTAGGTAGCTAGGTCCTTGGCGAGCTCCGGCAAAGTGGGTCAAAGATGATATGAAGGGTCTCCATGCGAACCAAGACCTGTGGGGTAAATCTCTGACTCGGAGCAAGACTCCGGTCAAGATTATTTGACGGAAAACAAAGAGAAGCGGGGTGGATGGGCGGGAGGTCTCCGACGTACGTGAGGGTCGATACCTAAGGCCTAATCATGGCTATTCGAGCCAAGATTCAAATGATCAGGTTGTGGAAGAAGATGGGCGTTGAGTCGGTGTGTCGATCGAAACGGCTAGGAGTGGCTGACGAAGCTCCGACCTGCTAGTCGGAGCTGGCGGAGGTGCGACGGAAGTGAGAACTAAGGATCGAACTGATAAGGGAGTTGAGGACTCTAAGATGGATACCTGAAGGTCTTAAATGAATCCTGATCTCTAGGGGGTGCTGTCGAAGGGGGTCGTTGCTTCAATCTCGCTGCGGAAGTCGGGGGAGGCTCGTCACAGTGGTGCTCCGGCCACGAGTCTCGAGTGTTGGCTGCAGCGGTCTTCTCCGATCACCAACGAGCCAATCCGATTATTATCACCAAGGGTAAGGGTTCTAGGGTAGTAGAGAAGTGTGCGACGCGAGCTACCGAACTAGGGAATCGAATGAATGATTTATAGGAAGTCCCAGGTGGTTGGAACAATCGGGCAAGGGCGCATAATCCGAGGACGATTCACGGCTTCCTAGGGATCTACAAGGATCACTAATCCACTGGGGAGATGCGGGCACCGCAATCAGAGCATGAGTGAGCAAGATCCAATCGAGAAAAATGGAAAAAGATTGGGCGTAAATCGGATCCACGCGCAAGAGGGTCCGGGAGGGAAAGTTGACCGGGGTCAACATCCCTCCTGGACCAATCGGAAAATAGCTTGGTCAAAAATATTGGTAAAATAACTTAAAAATAGAAAATGGTTTTAAATTAAAAAATATTCAACATGAAAAATATTTATTATTTTTCAAACTATTTTCTATGATTTTTTTATTTTTATGAAAAATAAATTATGGTATATACATTATATTATATTTTGTACAGGTATAAAATACCTATGTATTTTATATAATTATTTTTATTTTCTTATTTTTGCAAAAATACCCCAATTTTATATTTTATTTATTTTCAACATATTTTTTGGAGTATAATGTAATTTTTATTTTATTTTTATTGGTTATTTACAACTATAAAAGAAACAGGTGTGTGGTACATATATACATGTGTTATGTACAGGGTCGTGGAGAGAGAATTTTATTTTTATAATCTATTTTTCTAATTTTTGTTTCATTTTTAGAAATATATATATATATATAAGGGGTTAAAAGAACATTTTTATTTTTATTTTTGTAAAAATAAATTATATAAATAAGTGGGAAATATATACAAGTTAGAGTGGCCCTATCTCTCTCTACTTATTTTATTTGGCGATCTGGTCCATTTTGGACCCTCTCTTGGGTTCAGGTCTGTCAATATTTATTATAAATATTTCCTTCTTTTTCTTTTATTCTTTATTATTTTATTTTTGCACAAATACATTCTAATTATTACTACTAACAAATTCATGCTTATTGATAATTTATTATATTTACAACTATATGCATGGTGTTTTGCCAAAATAAGTAGCTAAAATAAAAGAATAAAGAGTGATGAATGGGTATTCATCACTCCCCTATACTTTACTTTTGCTAGTGCCTTAGCAAACCTTATTTGAAAAAGAAGTGAAAAGAGAAAGAAAAAGAAAAAGAAGGTGAGTCAAGGTTGATTATTAAACTTGTCTTCATTAAATTGAAGTATGGAGCTCAGTCAGACCTTTGGATTATTAATTTGTCGGAACCTTATTTGGACTTAGGTTTAAAACTCAACAACCTCTAAGTTCCACCAATCTATAGTCTAGACTCCTCAATAATCCAGATCAGAACAAGTCTACATACACAAACTCTAATGACCATGAATCTTTTCTTGTACAGTGTAAGTGATATGTAGCTCCCCACCTCAGAAATGGCAAAGTGACAACCCTCCTCAACAAGGTAACTCTAATGCCCTAGTCTGGTAGCTCTTTCCTCGAGGAGCGGGGTATTCCCTTCTAAGTTCAAGTTCAACCGGCTCAAGAAGAGGAGGAAGAAGATAATGGACCATGACCAGTGTAGCCATGTATCCTTGGGAGCCCAACCAGTGTTGCTAAGTCTCTCGCTGCAAGCCTCATGAGATGATAATGTGTAACATAAGCTTTGTTTTATTTGACTATATACACTCCGGTGGGTATTTTATTTTCAATCAGACCCGCCACGTTTTTAGAGTTTTTCTTTCTTTGCACATTTTTCTTGATGTGCATATGTACAACATATCTACATGGTGAAACATATATACATAAGGAGTTTTTCCTCTTGAGCCAGTAGACTATCCCTCTTTTGAAGCTTTATTACAACCCACAACTCCTGTCTTTAGACCTCAACACCGCCAGACCAAGTTGAGACGCACTTCCTTAACTAAAAGAAGAAGAGAGGTTCCGCCTAGAAGTACTACTCTCATATGCTACCCCAAGCCAAAGGAAGTTGCCTCCTCACCACCTCATCCGTGGAGAGCTATGTGTAAGGTGCTGGTGCAAGTAAAGCCATTGTCTCTGAGAGTCATGTGTGCGTTGTTAAGTGTTTAACTTAGGCTCATCAAGATGACATATGGTCATAGCCTAGTGGGCTTAATGAATTAAGTACTAAATAGACCTGAAAAGTCTTAACCCTAAGCCATATAAGGTTCCTCTTCGAATTAGGTGGATTAAGGTCTTAACCATGCTCCATTTTTCAATTTTATTCCAGGCCAGTTTAAATGTCAACTGTGATTCAGAAAAACTATACAAGTACAAAAATGTTTTCATGCAAGTTTTTGGAAGATGTGCAAATTTTTGGAGAATGTTTGAATGCATTAATGCATGAAGTTTTGCAAAATATTTACACACATTTACACAAGGGTTTTTGCAAACTTTTGTTTTTCAAACATTTTACAAAAAAAATTGTACTATATACATAATTTTGATATCCAAATATTTACAAACTCTTTACACAAAACATTTTTACAAATATTTGTACAAAAACAATTTTTATAAATAGCTATGTATGTGCAATAAAGAATTTTATGTTCAAGAAAAAAATTTAAATTTCTATGGTTTTTAGATAAAAGAGTTTTAGCCATTTTATTTATTAACACACTCACATAAGCTAAAGAATATATGAAATATATATTACACCCCCTATACTTAGCTCGAACGATGTCCTCAGAGTGGATCAAGAGTGATGAAGAAGACATAACTCATGCTTAGTATAGGGAAGTGAAAAGGAATGGTATACTACAATGATGAATCAAAGAATAGAATGAAGAGAGCTCGGTGTTTCCCCCTATACTTAGGATTAAGTAATCCTATGTATAGCAAGCTATACATGAAGGGAAATCCGAGTGATAGGATGTACAAGTTTTACCTCCCATATACTTAGAGCGAAAGGTCCCTAAGTGTAGGAAGCAAAACATAGGTAAAAAGAATCACAAGAATACTCAAGAGGGTCAAGTACACCCTAAGTATAGCATAATCATAGGATGAAGATGGGGTGTGGGACTAAAGAATGGAATGATATGGACATCTGGATCTATACAAGGAGGAACACAGTGATAATCAGACATGAGATGCACTAGATGTGAATCAAAGACCACATCTCACGCAAAATGAATAGGGGCGACGTCAACGACCAACAGCTCATGATCTAGATATGGTTTGAGCCACTGCCCGTTAACAAGAAAGGTAGACTCAGATGACATTTCAAATATGTCAATACTCCCATTGTCATGTACCTTTCGGACCAGGTATGGTCCTTTCCACTTGCTCTACAACTTCCCTGGAAATAATCTATGCCTGGCATTAAACAACCATACTCTCTGATCTGGCTCAAACTGCTTGTGGCTGATACGAGAATCATGCCACTCCTTTGCTCTCTCTTTATAATGTAGGCTGCTCGAAAAGGCTTCATCTCTAAGCTCCTTCAGGGCTGCCAAATTGCCCTCCTCTGGTCTCCTATACTCACTGGATCTAAAAGAATATATGTGACAACCCAAAGTGACTTATGCCTAAGCTCAACAGGTAAATGGCATAGCTAGCCATAAACGAGGTGAAAGGGATATGTAACCAAAGGAGTCTTGAAGGATGTCCGGTATGCCCACAAGATGGAGTCCAAAAGTTGTGACCAATCCTTTTGGTCAGGGTGGACGAGCTTCAACAATATATTCTTGATCTCCCTATTCGACACTTCAGCAGGACCATTGGTCTGAGGGTGATATGGAATGGCTACTCGATGGTCAATGCTGAACTCGCTAACAAGGGCCTTTACCTTGTCGTTGATGAAATGAGACCCCCCGTCAGATATCAGAACTCAAGGTACCCCGAACCGTGAAATGATGTTCTTCCTCAAAAATCTGCATACAGTCCTAGCATCTGCGGTTCGGGTGGATGGTCTCAACCCAACGACTCACATAATCAACGGATAACAAAATGTACTCGAATATCTGTCTCTTAGGGAATGGACCCATGATATCAATGCCCCATGCATCAAAAACCTCACAAAAGTGAATGGGTTGCATCAACATCATGTCACACTATCCACAAGTGCCCATCCTCTGACAGTCAATACATCTCTTCCCGAATTCATCAGAATCCTTGAAGAGAGTAGGCCACCATAGGCCGGATTGGAGCACTTTTTATGTCGTTCTCCTCCCAGAGTGATGCCCTCCTGCCTCCAGCTTGTGGCAGTAGGTGAGGACGCTATGGTGCTCCTCCTGAGGAATGCACCGTCGTCAGACACTATTCCCTCCTTCATGGTAAAGGATGGGATCCTCCCAATGGTAAGACTTGGCCTTCACTAGGAAGGTCTCTAGTCTCTGCCTGGGCCAACCTTGTGGAACTTTCTTGACAACAAGATAGTTCACAATGTCGGCATACCATGGGAGCGAGGTGATAGCAAGAATCGCCTCATCTGGAAAGGTCTCTTTAATAGGATCAATCTGCTCAGAATCCTCAAGATGCTCTAATCGGGAGAGATGATCCACCACCACATTCTTGACTCCAGGCTTGTTGATGAATATCTTATTCATCATGCTAAAAATCACATATTAAAACCCTTGTCTTAACTAATCCAATAAAAATCACCATTAATTCTCCATTTTTATCTTGTACCATCTTGTGTAAATTTAACCTTAATTAATTGTATTTAATTTCCCTTATTTTTCTTGTAATCATTTTATCATAAAAAATCCCTAAACATTAGGTAGAGTAATTATCCATAATTCACTGACCATAAAAAAGACTAAAAAAATGCAAAAAACATCTCAAAGCCAAAAATCCGGTATTTTTATCCCCCTTAAAAATATCCCCAAAATACTTTTTGTACAAATGACCTCTTTTGGTTTTTCCTCCAACATGAAACTTGTAGATCTCATCGAGACGAGCAACTTTCATGTTTTGACTTTTTCCTAATTATACCTCTAACTATTTCTTTATATTTATACTTCTAAATTTTCTGATTGGGCCACGTGGCGCTCTCTGGAGCCACCACGTGGCCCGCCTCTTCTCTTGCCACCCGGCTCTTTTCTGGGCCATCACTTTCCCCGCCTCCATCTCCGCCCTCCATTGTTGCCTCGCTCACAACCCTTAGATCCAACTTCCAGATCTAATCCTCGCCCCTATCTAGCGTCCCAGCTACAACCGTTAGATCCAGTTCCTATCCTAAGGCTACCATCTCTCCACGTCACCCAGTCCTTCTCAGCCCTCTGATCAACGGTCCTGACCACTTGCTTTTCAATTTTCCTGGGAATAACTTCAACTTAGCATCAAACGACCAGACTTTCTGATCAGGGGAGAAAGTCTTTCTTCGAATGTGTTTATCATGCCAGCGCTTGACTTTCTCCTTATACATAAGTGAATTATCATATGCAAAGTCTCGGAATTCCAGTAATTTATTCAAATCCAACTTCCTGTTCTTTCCTCCTTTCTCATAATCTAAATTGCATACACGGAGTGCCCATAAAGATTTGTGAATTAATTCCACTGGCAGGTGGCAAGGCTTTCCATATACCAATCTGTAGGGAGACATACCCAAAGGAGACTTGTACGCCGTCCGATAAGCCCATAGAACTGAATCAAGCATCTGGGACCAGTTCTTCCTATCTGGACGTACAAGTTTTTGCAATATCGTTTTGATCTCCCTATTTGAAATTTCTGCCAAGCCATTAGTCTGAGGGTGGTAAGGAGACGCAACTCTGTGTTCAATAGCGTACTCCTTCACAAGCTTCTTTACATCTCTATTAATGAAATGGCTTCCCCCATCTGAAATCAATATTTTGGGAATACCGAACCGCGCAATAATATGGTCCTTAAGAAAGGAACACACCGTACGACTATCTGCGGTTCGGGTGGGAATAGCCTCCACCCATCGACTAACATAATCCACGGCGAGCAGGATGTACTGAAATCCCTGACTGACAGGAAATGGGCCCATGAAGTCTATGCCCCAAGCATCAAAAACATCAGAAATCTGTATATATCTTAGGGGCATGGTATCTTTGGAACCAACTGTTCCTCCCATTTTCTGACAATCAATACAACCTCGAACATACTCTGTAGCATCCTTAAACAATGTGGGCCACCATAGGCCACTCTGTAAAACCTTTGCTGTCGTGCGTTTCCCCGAATGATGCCCACCAGATTCTAGCTTGTGACAGTGCTCAAGTACACTGGTGTGTTCCTCCTGAGGAATGCACCTTCTCCAGATACAATCCGCACCCTCACGAAATAGGTACGGATCCTCCCACTGGTAATAATGAATCTCTGACAGAAATCTTTCTACCTTGTACTTCGGCCAATCTTGTGGAACTTTCTTGGAGACAAGATAGTTCACAATATCAGCATACCATGGAAGCGAGTCCACAGATAAAATGGACTCATCTGGAAAGGTTTCAGAAATAGGAATCATGTTCTGCTCAGAAGTCTCTGTGTCTGTGATACGGGAAAGGTGATCTGCCACAACATTTTTCACTCCAGGTTTATCTCGTATCTCTAAATCAAATTCCTGAAGAAGAAGGATCCATCTGATAAGGCGTGGTTTAGCATCCTTCTTTGCATGTAAGTATTGTATGGCAGTGTGATCCGTGTATATAATCACGTGTGAACCAATGAGGTAAGATCTGAACTTTTCTAGACCAAATACAACTGCTAACATCTCCTTCTCTGTAACTGTATAATTCCGCTGTGCTTCATCCAGAGTCTTGCTAGCATAGTGTATAGCAAATGGTACCCCATCCCTTCTCTGTCCTAAGACTGCTCCAACTGCGAAATCTGATGCATCCGTCATGATCTCAAAGGGAAGAGACCAATCAGGTGGCTGTAAGATAGGAGCACTAGTAACCATTTCTTTCATCTGATTGAATGCAAGGAGAACTTTCTCATCGACAATAAAATCAGTCTCCTTACACAAAAGCTCCTTCAAAGGTCTGGCGATTTTGCTGAAGTCCTTTATGAATCGCCTATAGAATCCTACGTGTCCCAAAAATGACCTCAACTGCTTCAAATTCTGCGGTGGCTCTAACTTGGAAATCACATCAATCTTAGCTGGGTCAACCTCCATACCGTGTTTGGAGATGACATGGCCCAATACAATCCCATTAGTCACCATAAAGTGACTCTTCTCCCACGAGAGCACTAGGTTTACCTCACAACAACGTTGAAGAACTCGGTCTAAATGAGCAAGACATGTGTCAAAACTATCCCCGTAGACCGAGAAATCGTCCATGAAGACTTCAAGAAAATTACCCACCATGTCGGCGAAAACGGCCAACATACACCTTTGAAATGTAGCGGGGGCGTTACACAATCCAAAGGACATCCGTCTAAAGGCGTAAGTGCCAAACGGACAAGTGAAAGTAGTTTTCTCCTGATCCTCAGGAGCGATAGCAACTTGGTTGTATCCCGAGTACCCATCCAAGAAGCAAAAGAACTCTTTCCCTGCCAACCTCTCAATAATCTGATCAATAAAGGGCAGTGGAAAGTGATCCTTCTTGGTAGCTGAGTTTAGGCGTCGGTAATCTACACAGACACGCCATGAAGTAGGTACCCAGGTCGGAATCTCCTCACCACGGTCATTCTTTACGATCGTAATCCCAGATTTCTTTGGGACCACATGTAAAGGACTGACCCATTTGGAATCCGAAATGGGATATATAAAACCAGCATCACACCATTTCTTGATCTCCTTCATGACAACCTCCCTTAGATTTGGATTTAGACGGCGCTGACATTCACGGGAGGGTTTACAATCATCCTCTAGGTAGATATGATGCGAGCACAACGCTGGATTGATCCCATGGAGATCCGAGATATTCCATCCAATGGCCTTGCGGTTTCTCTCAAGAACCTCTAGCACGCGAGATTCTTGTTCAGCGGTCAACTGCGAGCTGAGGATGACCGGAAACATTTGGGGGGACCCGCAAGGAAGGCATATTTCAACGTTGATGGTAAAACCTTGAGCTCAGGTGGGGTCTGAATCGTCTCTGTGATAACCTCTGCTACTGTACTGATAGACGGTATGTGATCTATGCTCTGTAGACTATCCACCTTGGCTATCGACGGCTCAGCAAATAGAATATTTGATAGATCTGCGATGAATGATCTTTGCTCAGAGAGGAATGGCTCATCAGGATGTTCAATATCATTATCAACGAACGGCTCAGATATCTCAGCAATAATCTCAGAAAGATGTCTCTCATCTGTGCATAAATCAGGAAATTCAATGAATGGCTCAGATATCTGGACCTCAGAACTCTGCTCAAACTGCTCATCGGTAACTATCTCAATTGGACCACCAAGGGAACTCATGTCGACTGTACTTTCCAGAGAGTCCTTTTGGGAAAGGAACTCCTGGGTATCTATAAAGTCCGTGAAAAGATCTGTCTCTCTGAATTCAGCAAGAAAATCACAGTCATCTGTCTCTGATATCACTTTCTCTGTATCATCTGCTGCTGGTGAAGGTGATGATCTAGGATCAGAGATCGTCTCAATTTTCACCTTGTCACTACGAGAGTGAAAGATGATCTCTCCAGTACCATAATCAACTGCTGCTTCGGCCGTTCGGAGGAACGGTCGACCTAGTATGATCGGGGTATGGAGTAACGGTGCAGATGTGTCCATATCCATGACAACAAAATCAACAGAGGGAATTTCAGTCCCTGCACCGTTACAATAACGTCCTCTAAAATACCTCTTGGCCTCTTAATCGATCTATCAGCAAACTGAAGGATCATCCTGGTTGTTTTAAGAGGCCCTAACTGGAATTCAGTTAATAACGAGGAAGGCATGAGATTAATGGAGGAACCGCTATCAAGAAGAGTACGATCAAATTCTTGATTAAAGATATGGCAACGGATGTGAGGTGCTCCCTTGTCTTTCTTTTTAGGCGGAAGGTTACTGATGGCATGAACTGTGGCCATGGTCAGGATGTGTTTCTCTGTTTCCTTTCGTCTGTTCTTCCTTGGTTGACGCTTTTGGGTACATGCCTCTTTCATTCCCTTTTTTACTATAGGCATGTATTCCATGGCTTTAAGTAGTGGCATCTTTAAAAAGATATTCTGTAAGATCTCAACCACTCCAGGATCAGATAGTGCTGTTTTTAATTTTTGAATTTTTTTAGCTTTGAGAGCGGAAGGAAATGGCACAGAATTAGAATAAACATGCAAACGTTCATTTCCTTTATTCAGAATGGAATCATCATGTACAAGAGGACAACTAGAATCAGTCTGTATAGTGTTGTCCAATCTAGGTGAAGGAAAAACAGAATCTAAAACAGGATGGGATGTTGTTGCTGGTGAAGAGGAAGAATCTGCGACTGGTATATTCTCCCTTGCTGATGGTGATCTGCATCTGTCTGGTGAAGGTGGTGGTGAAGGCGGTGAAACTCCAGATGTGGGTGCTGCTATACTGGGCCTCTCGACTATTGGTGAAGGAGATGATGTAGAAGATGAAGCTCTCTCAGTGGACCGATCTCCCAACCCCAACTGTTGTGCAGGCAGCTGCAATCTCCTACCGCTCCTGAGATGAATGGTGTCAGATAAACATGTAAAATCAAGGGACATACCTGTCTCGGGGGTGGGTGGGCTTTTAGCTACCTGCTCTTTGCGTTTGAAATTATTGGGGTTGGCTTCGACCTGTGCTGGAATTAGTGTCTTGGTGGTAGTCAGGTCATCGATCCGCTGAGTCAGTTCATTCATGTTCTTCATAATCAATGCAAGTTGGTCCAGTGGTGGATTGACTGAAGGGGCCTCAGGTTGCTCATTGACTGGCTGTTGTTGAGACTGATAGTGCGGAGGCTGTTGGTACCCATACGGATTCTGGTAATGAGGAGGAGGGGGGAAAGATACTGTCCATAATATGCAGTCTGCTGCTGGTTCGGCTGAGGGAAATACATGGACTGCTGCTGTGGCTGGCCTTGTCTCCAGTTTTGGAACTGAGGTGGAGACTGATACTGAGGCTTGAACTGCTGGTGCTGGTACTGGTACTGCTGCTGCGGTCTGCCTCCTTGAAGCTGGTGGGTGGGCCTCTGACCCTGCTGTGAACCCAACTGGCTTTGCCCTGACGGACGGGGCTGGTTTCGCTCACGGTCGAACCAGATACCATTCACCTCCTGAATGACAGGTGGAGGTGGAGACTGCTGCTCAGGAATGTAGGCCACTTCTTGTTGGTACGGAACTATCTGATGTGCATGCTGCTGAGCTTGATCAGGTGTCTGCACGTAGTAGACATGCTGGACTGTAGATGGTCCTCTGCTATTTTGCTGAGTGGAAGGAGTATGCTCCCTAGTAGAGGGGTCTACTGCTGCATTTGTATTGTGGACTGCACTGATTGTACTAACAAGAAGTTCCAAATGCTTTGTTATCTCATCCAGCTTATCCAGGTTCTTTGTCCTCTGCTCAATCACATGAAGCTTATCGAGCTCCTTGGATCGCTTCTCAATAATGTCTACTTTGGATAGGTGGTTTCCAATGATAGCCAAGTTTGTGCTATCCACCTTATCCACTTCTTGTATTGCCGTCATTTTGACATCCTTGTGGGGTACTACAGGGGTGGTGACAGGGTGCTTCTGAAAAGCACGTGAAGAAGAAAGAGCTGCTGAACTTTCTGCCATCTCCTCAAAAATTTGATAAAGGACATCCTCGTCCTTGTTAAAGTGGCTTCCCCCACAAGCGGTATCTACCAGCTTCTGATTCTCAATGCTTAAACCCCCAAAGAAATTTTGTACAAGACTGGTCTTTGGAATATCATGATGGGGGCATTTCTCCGTCATATCTTTGAAACGTTCCCACGCCTCGTGAATAGGCTCTTGGGGCATCTGGGAGAAATTAGCAATCAGGGATCGCATTTGGTTGAGTCGTCCAAGTGGATAATACTTGTTCAGAAATGCAGATCTCAACTCTTCCCAAGTGGTGACAACCTTCCCCAAGTGATTTAACCAGTACAAGGCTTTTCCCATCAGGCTGAATGGAAAGGCGGTCATCTGCACTACCTCTAATGGGACGTTTGGGTAGTGTACTGTTCCACAAATGCGATCGAACTGCTGGAAGTGTATATAAGGTTCTTCATTAATATTTCCATGGAATATTGGGAGAAGAGGTAAAATAGTTGGCTTAAGCTCAAAATGCCCATGAACCGCAGGGATTTGTATCCACGAATTTGTCTGCCCTGCCCCTGGATTATAAGCATCTTTGAGTGTAGGCTTAGGCTCTACATGAGGTTCTTCTCCATTCCCACCTCCAGGGTTTCTGTTATCCCCCCCTCTCCTGTCTTCTCTTTCTTGTCTTATCTCGAGAATCATCTCTCTCAATGTGGCTTGGAACTTAGCCTGCTCTGTTAACTGTGCTTGGATTGATTGAATGGAGGCTAACATGGTACTGTTGATCTCGCTTTGTTCCGACATGGCTCCCTTTCCCTTTGGTGGCATTAAGTATTCAGCTTCTGACTCTGAAAATGTATATGCCACTCGATTAGTGCTCAGAATTGATGGAGTCTCAGATATTAATTCGAGATTAAAGCCAATCTCAAATAGTGGATTTATGGATGTTGTGAATTTTGAAGTGGGGAAAGAGGAATATTTGTGAAGTGAGTCTCCCCGAATAGAAGGTGAACGGCTCGGAGCGTAGAATGAGTTCGCGGAGTCCGAACGAGAAATACTCCGGGCCGACATCTTCGAAATCAATAGGCAGGATGCGAGAGCACGAATGTCAATGCAAGAGTGAAAGTGAATGAAGGCGCAAATTGCGCAGAAGGATCTTTAGCACTAACAAGCAAACACAATACAAACCCCCAGTTCACCAACTCAACTCAATGTGAAGACCGTGAAGGTTAGGTCAATTATCTTGTTGATTTTAGAGTTTGGTGATAATTACAAAGTTGTACAAACACTTAGGCTGAATTATGGGATTTGGGCACTAACCTTAGTGTGTGCGCGAGCAAGTAAAAATGAATACAATGAGGGGGTTACTCTCCCCAAGACAATGATTTTTCTTTGTATTTTTTTTAGGGTCGAGTTTTCTTTAGCAGTCCCGGTTTTAGGCAGTTGTCACTTGGTTAAGATATTTTCAAAGAATCGCCTACCGAGTGTCCAATTTCCTTTTTAACTTATGTGAGTGAAAACAAGGGAGGAGATCGGAAATGCCAATGCGCGATTAAAAACGATGATGCATGCAGGGGTTAGAGATGCGTACCTTGTCGCCAACACTCTACATGCAAGTGATCCGCGTAGAATTTAAATACAGAAAATAAACTAACCTATATGCAATGCAAGTGAACCGTCCTACATGATAACTTCTATTAACGGGAAAGAACAAGTTAATTTGACTAAGTCCAAATTACGATCTACTCTATAGGCACAGAAATTCTTGTTTAGGGTGTTTGGACCTAATTAATTACCTGGCTCAAGCAAATTAATTAAAGAAATCAATAGGTGGCTTTCGAAATCCGCGGAAAACAAAGAAAATAAAGGCGATGAAAACAAAACCGATGAGGTCCCCCAAGTGCACCGGCACTTGGCGAAACAGACCCCGCAACAAATGAATGTTCGTTTACAAAGTTCAAATGATAAACAAAAACTCTCTTCTCTCTCTCTCTCTCTCTCTCTCTTTTTCTTTTTTTTCGGCTCTTTCACTTCTTCCTCTCCTCTTCTCACGCTATCCTACGGCTTGGTGAAGAATCAAGCCGCCTCCACGTCGCTTGGGTGCTTCGACTCTCCTAGGATCGCCTCCTTCGCTCCGCGGGCCCTCGCAAGAAAAAGAAAAGAGAATGTGTAAGAAACACAATTTTCAAATATGAGAAAATGATGAAATGTATGCAATGGATATGAACAATGGAATAATGTGGCAAACAGATATTTACAACCGAGAATAGCAGGTCAAAAGAGAAACCTAACTACCCTCGTCGTGCCTCCCCGGCAACGGCGCCATTTTGTTGAACCGGAAATTTTAGAGATTGGAATTTTTAAATGGTAAAAAGTTGTCGTTGATTTTCCCCAAAATCCCGCGTCAACAAAAGATTATTATTTTTTTTATTTTTGCTACTTATTAACCTGTATAGCGGACATGATCGAACTCAGGGAGGCTACAATTCCCGAGGGTTATTCAATTAATCGAAAATCAATCAAGAGAAAACAGGAATCTCAAAGGACAACTATCCTTGGTTTTTGTGATTTTTTATTTTTTTTTATTTTTTTTATTTTTTTTATTTTTTATTTTTTTTATATTTTCTGATTTTCAATTTTTTAGTGATTTTTATTTTGCAATTTTTTTTTTCAAAAATAATGCGAAGCAATAGTAACAAAAATCAAGATTATACACACACCAAGTACTCTTTTTGCAATTTTCAATTATGCCAAAAATACTCAGAAAAATTTAAAGAAAATATTTTTGGGTTTTAAAAGTTTTGAAATATTTTTAGGAATTTTTGTGGAATTGTCAGATGTTTTTGTATTTTTTCTAAAAATCAAACAGTGAGAAAATAAGAAAATGTGCACAGCCTGCAGTAATTTGCAATTTAAAAATCTTTTAAATGCCCAAAACTCCTGGCAGTTATTTTTAAGGCAAACTAGAAACCATTATCTACAAACAGGAACTGAAATCACAATTTTTGGATTTTTGTAGAATTTTTTATGATTTTTATAAGATTTTTGATATTTTTCAATTTTTTTGATTTTTTATAAAGAATCAATGCGTGAAAATTGGTCAGAAATTAAAAGACAATGAAATCAAACTACCCTGATTTTTTTGGAATTTTTGGAGATATTTTCGAAATTTTATGAATTTTTGAATTTCCAACAATGAAAAAGACACTGTTTTTGATTTTTTTAATAATACCAAATGAAAGCAAAATGCAACAAAAAATTTATGCTAGATGGATATGAACATCAGGAGCATGCCACAATTTTTTTAAAAATTTTTGGACTAATAAAAACATTTATTTAATCATAGAGATCAAGAAGTTCAATTGTTCTGCAGTTTGGGGACCAAAACGTAAAGATTCAATGTTTTGCATAAAATAAATAATGAAAATAAACCACAGAGAAGAATACGCAATTTACTAATGGAACATGTGCTCTGATGCTGGCAGGGGCGTACTCGTAATTTTCAAAACCTTTGGACATCAATTGTAATTTTCCCCTTTTATTTTTAATCAACAGCCAAACCCTAGAGAGGGCCTTCGATCAAAGAGGCACACAAGAGCCAAAGGGGCGGCGCCGACTTTTGTCTTCTTCCACAAGGGGCGCGGGGACGTCGGCGTCGCCGCCGCGCGGGGCGATCAGGCGGAGAAGCGGGAGGCCGGGTGGAACGGCGGCCTGAGGGGCGCGCAGGCGCGCGGTGGTCGCGGATGCGAGAGGAGGTGCGCCGCCACGAACTGCTGGAGGGAAGGGGGCGCTGCGGGCGGTCCTGCGGCGGGTGAAGGTGCGCCGCGTGGAGGAGTGCGGCGAGCCCGCACGGCTGCAGGTGGCTTGATGGAGGTGCCGCGGCCTGCGGTGGAGCGAGAAGTCGGTGGCCGCGAAAGGCGGGGCGCTGGAGGTCGGCGGGGTCGCGAGCACTCGCCGCGTGTTGGTCAGAGGGCCGGCTGGAGGAGGAGGACCGGTCCTGGGCGGCGCTGCCGCCTGCAACTGCGGCTGAAGGAGCGGGGTTTGGCCGCCCACTTGCGGCGTTGGAGCGAGGTGCGAGCGGCGGGGGTTGATGGCCCTGCCGCCTGCGATTGATTTTTTTTATTTTTTTTTATTTTTTTATTTTGTTGTAAACAATGAATAAAAGAACAGAAAACTTTTTTTATTTTTTTTTTGTAAATCCGAAAATAAGGAAATAGCAGAAATAGGAAAAGAATTTATTTATTTATTTTTTTTATTGTTATCCTGCAAAACAAATGTTATAGATAAAGAGAAAAAAACATTTTTTATTATTTTTTTATCCTGCAAAACAAATGTTAGGCATAAAATTTTTTTATTTATCTACAAATTGGGAAATGAATGGGGATTCGGCGAACGTGAAAGGAATCGAATCCGACTCTCCGACCACCGTGCGTGGTCGGAGTTGATAGATCGCGGGAGATAGAAATTGAAGGCGGAGAGATCACGATGATGAGATGAAAAATCGAGTCGGTGGCGGATCAAATCGAGATGAATTTTTTTTAGATCTAGAGCAATAAAAATGACGAAGAAAAATACGACAAAATAAAATACGATTAAACTAAGATGAAAAATGTGAAGAAAATACGGATCTCACCTTAGGAGCGGAAAATGGACCGTGATCGCCTCGAGAAGGCCGACTCGCTGTCACCGGACGGCTCGGAGGCTAGGCTTCCTCGACGAAATTTCTCTCGGAGATCGGGCTCCTCTCTCTAAAGATTGATCATGTTGGAATGGTGGAGAAGGAGCCATATAAATAGAAAAGAGATGAATTTTGAATTTTGAATTTTTTTGGATAAGAGATGAATTTTTGATTTTTTTGGTGGAAGAGATAACATGAGATATAAGATAAAATTATTTACAAAATTATCTAATTTTTTTTAATTTTCGTCGCTTTATTTATTTGAATTAAAAAATGTTATTTTTTTATTTTTTAAATATGGTTAGTTAAAAATAGCAACTATATACATGTACTATATATATATATATGACATTATATACAAGGATAAATGGGGAAATTAGCCTCTTTTTTTTGTTTTAAGAATTTTATTAATTTTTTTATTTTTATTTTTGTTTTAAGTAATTAGTAAAAATATTTACAAATATATATACAAATACAATATACACAAAATACAAGGGAAAATTGCACAAACCACCCCAGAAAACCGACTTTTCAACCGTAACTCCAAAAATTTAAAATCACAGCCATTTTGAAGATAATTTAATTTAGAATTCAATGGAAGTGATATTTGTTCAATTTGAGATCATATGGAGCCGGAATTGATCTTTCAATTAGTGCTTAGTGGCTTTTTCCAAGTGTGGCTACTTTTATTCTGTACATGATTTAATTGTGCAATCAGTTTTATTAATTAGGACCCATTTTTATTTACAACTTTGATTTTGAATGTTATTTGATTTGGGGTCAATTAAGGTACAAATAAATTAGTGTTAGTTTTATACAAATATACACAAAATAAGTGAGAAACACATTTTTTTGGATTTTCTGGTTGAGGACCCTATCTCCCCCTACTTTATTCCTGGTCGATCAGGTCAAGTCTTGACCTTCTCTCGGGGTTCGGGTCATCCTGTATACAGTCTTCCTTTTTTATTTTCTTTTCTTTATTTTTCCTTTCTTTCTTTATTTATTTATTTTAGGTTAAAATTAGTAAGAAATGTACAATATTTACACACAAATGCAAGTTAGTAAGAATATGGAGTTAGCGTTATATGCAGGTGTTTTATAAGGGATTTTAAGCTAAAATAAATGAATAAAGATGACGAATCGCAGAGTCATCACTGGTCATCCTACGCTTTAGCGCTCGCCACGTGATCTCTTTCTCTCCCACCGTTGGATCACCCTATCTCCAAATCTCAGCTGCTCCTTCGCGCCTTTACACCAGCCGTTCGATCAGATCCTCAGATCTGATCATAGCCCTCCACATGAACTCACATCCTAGCCTTTGGATCGCATGATCCAACGGCTCGCTGGTCATCTTCCTCCTTCGTAACCCCCTTCCTCAGCCGTTTCACCTCGCCAACCCACCGCCCCCTTCCTATTTTGGGAAGAACCTCAAGCCACCTCTCCCTCTCCTAACGGCCACACCATGAAGCCCCATCCTCCACCATTATCGCTCACCCTTCACGAACACCATACATCACTCTCCTACATTAAAATCCCCGTTTGAAAACCCATCGCCTCCTCATAACGCCCAGCCATCCCGTCCTATAAAACGACCCATCCACCATCCTTCACCGGCATCCACCAATTCACGGGTCTCCTCCCTAGCCTCCTCCACCCTCCGGTGACATTGGAGGGTGCCCTTGTCGAGGCGAAGATGGTCGCCATCCCTGGTGTGATCCATCGTCTTTTGACCATGTTGCGGGCGTCACCGTGCTCCGCCGAGCACCGGGGAAGGCTCAACCTCATCGTGCGAAGACCCCGGGCTTCAACCGAAGCCCAACCCAGGTTACCTCCTTCGTCGGTTCCGCCCCGACCTCCAAGTCATCTCCTCTACATTTTCTTTACTTCTTCTCCTAATTATCGCGTTGCCTCCTATCACTCCAACCCTCCATTGATCACCCGACCATCTCCGCAAGTTCACCCACATCCTCGCCGACCACCCCTCGCTTCCTCAGAACCTCCCTCGCCCCAACTCATCTCCTCTACTTCGCCAGAGAAGAAGCTTCAGGGCCACAATTTCCCGACGCCTCATGTCCCTCGCTCACACACCACTCACCTCGCACACAGTCGCACAAGCTTCGGCTATGACTAACCCCTGTAGGTATCTTGATTGGCCGGAGTTTGCGACGGAGCATCTTCAAGCCTTTCTCCTCCGGTGAAGCTTCATTCTCTGCCACCTCCAACCATCTCCGGAGCTTCGCAACGCCTCCAGGTCTCTTGCCATGACCCTAGCGATCTTTCTCGACCCTCTAGCGAGGGCTTGGAGCACGAAGGAGCCAAATACAGGTCGTTGGAGCCCCGCCTTCTCCGGTGATCTGCGGAGGAGGAAGATGCTGCAGATACCGTCCGATCATCCGGATCGAACGGCTGCGAAGATGGCATGTGGCAGCCTAGACCTACAGACGAACCTCCAGGCTCGGATCCCTCTGAACCTCGACCCGAGCCACCAGCTACTGCCACCTTGCTCCGAGCCAGAGGCGCCCTCCTGAGCTTAGGCCCCTCACGTGCGCCGTACGTAAGGGCTTGGGTATTTTGCACGAAGGACCTCGGAATGATTTTTGTAAATTACAGGGAGGCCCTCAATGTTCTGAAGATTTACAAAAAGGTCCCTACGCATTTGGGAAAAGTATAGAAGACCCCAGACAGTTTTTGGTATTTGCATTTAGGTCCCTCTAGGGACCTAAATGTAATATTTATCCTTTTATTTCTTGCATTTTTATTACAATTATGCCCCTGCTTTGTTTTCTTCATAACTTGAGCATCGTAGGTCCAAATTGCATGATTTTAGTGTCGTTTTGATCCTTGTTTCCTCATCTATACCATGGCATGCTTAATTTTCTCACTTGACATCATTTTAAATGAAGTAAAATTTTGTATTAGATGAGACCCTGTGTTTCATATGAGGGTGTCCAGATTAGATGATCGCTTCTAATGTTGTGATCAGTTCGACTCTAGTTTCGCACAGTATTTTTTTGCTCATTTATGTACTTTTTCTTAGGCATAATGGTTTGCATTATCACAACGTACATTTAACCTTGCGCAATTGTTCATTCATCACTTTATCCCTGCATAAAAATTAACTAAAAATAAATTAAAAATTGCATGCATAATTTTAGTACTTTGTAATTTGCATAGTGTATCTTGCATTTTCAGGCAGACCTGAAGTTGAGAAATAATTCACACGTGTGCTTCAATGATCAAAATTCGATAAATAGATCGAGTAGCTGTGTCCTTGTGTTCGACCTTGGTACACTTGCCAAGTATAAATACTCCACAACATTCAAAGATTGTGGTTTTTGACGAACTAAATTTGTCTCCTATACTACAACAATTTTAGATTTAAAGAGACAGATTTCATGTTCATCAAATTGCGTCTTGCCGGGGACGCGGCTTAATTTATTTATTGAATTTATCTTAGTTGAATAATTTCAAGATTTTTAGGTCCTCATTTCATGTATCATTTTTTGCATCATAATTGTTGATTAATTTCCTATGTATTCTTCTAACTTTTCTCTTTTGTGGCAGGGCCCATGAAAATCAAGGATGCTTGATCTTCATGGAGGCGTGAAGTCAGGAGCTTCTACTGAAGAGACCGCAGAAGAATTGGTGAAGGGAATTCTAGGATCTTTTATCAGTCAGCTTGCATTTGCATATTGTATAAAAAAATTGTTGCATGTGCATATTTATTTCAACAGTCCTCATAAAGGGCTTGCATTTTGTAAAAAAAAGAAAAAAAGGAAAAAAAAGAGATCACTTGATGATCTACCCCCCCCCCCCACATACACGTACACATATACACTCACCCGATCCATCTCCCTTCCCTCTGTATATTTCAGTCTCTCTCTCTCTCTCTCCCCCCCTTTCTCTCTCTCTCTCTCTCTCTCTCTCTCTTCGTGTATATTTCACCAACCCCCCCATCTACCCCCTAGCAATCCGTAGAAATACAACACCCCCTCCACCCTTGTATCATAGTAGAGACACCCACCCTAACTTAGACCTTACATTGGCTATTTGTAGCCTAAGTGTAGGGGGTTCCATATACCCATCTATCCCTCGCATTGTCTTCTTGTACTTAGGTCAATTTTCGACCTAAGTATAGGGGGATCCACCTCCTCAGTTCCACTATATCACCCTATATTTGATTGAGCCTTGGCTTCATGGCACTTGTGCTATGGGGACATAGCAAAATTTAAGTATAGGGGGCATACCGTATATAACTGTATATTTACTTTTGCCATAGCTCGTATTTTTAAAACTTTTTGAAAAATTTACTTTCGGGCTTGGTTTTGGTAAACCTGTGAACTGAGTTTTGTAAAAACCTTGTAAAAACATTTTCTTAAAATTTGAGGGATTAATTTGTGTAAATACTCCTTTTCAAAAAAATAAAAAATAAAAACCGTTCTTTGATTTAGACTCAGACTACTAGGATTAGTAGATGCTGTCAGTGAGGGAACTTCGGTCTCCCTTAGCAGAGTAGGTGGTTTAGAGGACACTCGGAAGGCACCGTCCTTAAGGAATACGGGTCTGTCTATCAGCCCGTACTTACACCCATATTGGCTGAAAGTAGGCACTTTTATTTATTTTAGCATGGGCTAGTCATTGTCTCTCCAAAGAATTTAAAAAAAATTGATGAAAATTAAAATCCATAAAAATCTGCAAAAGTCAAAAATCACACAAAAATCACTAACTAAGGAGTTGGTGTATTCCTGACACAAACACATTCATTCAAGGCTTAAGGATTTTGAGGACACTGGATTTCTGTGATCTTGAGAGTCTGAGTTAACATGCCTTAGTCACTAGGGTTTTAAACTTAATTGTCCACACTTCCCTAGTTCGAAAGATTTGAGCGCTATATTGCACTCTTCATCTCTACCTTTAAAAGAATATGATCAGCAGAATCACCTCCACAAACCGCATGATTGATGAGATGAGTTGAGTTATCACTTGAGGAGCTGGGACTAGATATTTGAGTTTAGACCCGATGTGATGATATTCGTGGATGGGATAAAGTTAATGAAGGCTTCAGAAAACCTAAGTGTCAGCAAAACCCTAGCCAGTATGTGAACAAGATTCATATCCCATCTCTTTAATATTTACCTAAGTGCCAGGGTGTGATGAAACTTAATGAATATTGTTGATCAGTGTGCGCTAACTTTTGGTAAAAGCAGTGGAGCTAGCTAACAAAAGCAATGAAATGTCAAAGAAAAGCTCTATCATCTAAGGCAAATTATTAATGAGCTTCCACCAATGGCAAGCGCTCCCAAACATTTTCAAAGTGTCCACTTGGACCAAGCGCTAATTAGGACCAAGGAGTCGGGCTGACACCAAAAAAGGGCTCTTTATCGTAAATGCTACAAGTCTGGGTGTCGAAGGTATCTTAGATACTCAAAAGAGACACACCCTGTGTACTCTCAGAAAAAAAAGTGCAGACGACTCCGATTCTCCTGACGGACACATTGATCAACAATCTAAAAAATTTTTACCTGTGTTGAGTAAAAAGGCACTCGAGAGGCCCCTTATTCCAATGTAAGGGAGAGAAAAATAGACACAATCCTATGCCCTCCATCATCTGGCCGTCCATCTACATTTCAAGTCTGACGAACTAATGAGACGGTTGACTGAAACAAGAATACACTTATTCCCTAGTGTTGAGGATGAGGTCTAGAGGAGAATCTTTGGGACTGGAACTTTGGGTGATGCCTCGACTCGACTCTCATGAAATGCAGTACATTAAATTCATATCCTTATACTATATGTACAAAAAGAGAGTCTGATAATTAGAGAAGTTGGATTCCTTCTGACAAAAGCATGGATAAGCTAAGAATTTTAGGATAACTTAGGTCAAGGGTCTTCGAAGGATTGAGCCTTGAAATCTTCACTTGCACTGTCAGGAATTAATCCGACTCCTTCATTCTTTATATGCTCGAGGACGAACATGGTTTAAGTATAGGGGTATGATGAATCTCGTATTCATCATGCTAAAAATCACATATTAAAACCCCTGTCTTAACTAATCCAATAAAAAGCACCATTAATTTTCCATTTTTATCTTGTACTATATTGTGTATAATTAACCTTAATTAATTTTATTTAATTTCCCTTATTTTTCTTGTAATATTTTATCATCAAAAACCCCTAAGCATTAGGTAGAGCAATTGTCCATAATTCACTGACAATTAAAAAGACTAAAAAATGCAAAAAAACATCTCAAAGCCAAAAAGCTGGTATTTTTATCCACCTTAAAAATATCCCCAAAATACTTTTTGTACAAATGACCTCTTTTTGCTATTTGTCCAACAGAAAACTTGTAGATCTCATTGAGATGAGCAACTTTCATGTTTGACTTTTTCCTAATTATGCCTCTAACTATTTCTTTCATATTTTTCTTTGTATTTATACTTCTGGATTTTATGATTGGGCCACATGGTGCTCTCTGGAGCCACCACGTGGCCCGCCTCTTCTCTTGCCACCCGGCTCTTTCCTGGGCCATCCGATCTCACTTCCCCCTCCTCCATCTCCGCCCTCCATTCTCGCCTCGCTCGTATCCCTTGGATCCAACTTCCAGATCTAATCCTCGCCTCTACCTAGCGCCCCATCTACAGCCGTTAGATCTAGTTCCTATTTTACGGCTGCCATCTCTCCACGTCACCTAGTCCTTCTCAGCCCTCCGATCAACTGGTCATCCTGCGCTTTAGTGCTCGCCACGTCATCTTTTTCTCTCCCACCGTTGGATCTCCATATATCCAAATCTCAGCCACTCCTTCACACCTTTACACCAGCCGTTCGATCAGATCCTCGGATCTGATCATAGCCCTCAACTTGAGCTCACATCCTAACCGTTGGATCGCTTGATCCAACGACTCACCGATCATCTTCCTCCTTCGTAACCCTCTTCCCCTAGCCGTTTCACCTCGCCAACCCACCGTCCCCTTCCTATTTTGGGAAGAACGTCAGGCCACCTCTCCCTCTCCTAACGACCACACCACGAAGCCCCATCCTATGCCATTCTCGCTCACCTTTCACGAACACCATTCATCACTCTGCTACATTAAAATATCCGTTTGAAAACCCTTCGCCACCTCATAACACCCGGCCATCCCCTCCTATAAAACGGCCCCCTCCACCACCCTTCACCGGCATCCACCAATTGACGGGGCTCCGCCCTAGCCTCCTCCACCCTCCGGTGACAGCGGAGGGTGCCCTTGTTGAAGTGACGATGGTCGACGTCCCCTGGTGTGATCCATGGTCTTTTGACCTTGCTGCAAGCACCATTGCGCTCCGCCGAGCACCGGAGAAGGGCCGACCTCGTCGTGCGAAGACCCCGAGCTTCAACCGAAGCCCAGCCCAGGCCACCTCCTCTGCCGGTTCCGCCCCGACCTCCAGGTCATCTCCTCTACATTCTCTTTACTTCTTCTCCTAATTATCGTGCCGCCTCCAATCACTCCAACCCTCCGTTGATCACCCGACCATCTCCGGAAGTTCACCCACATCCTCGCCGACCACCCTTCGCTTTCGTAGAACCTCCTTCACCCCGACCCATCTCCTCATCCAATTCGCCGGAGAAGGAGCTTCAGGGCCACCATTTCCCAATGCCTCACGACCCCTCTCACGCACCACTCACCTCGCACACACTCGCACAATCTTCGGCTATGACTAACCCCTGCAAGTATCTTGATTGGCCGGAGTTTGCGTCGGAGCATCTTCAAGCCTTTCTCCTCCGGCGAAGCTTCAGCAACTCCCACCTCCAACCATCTCCGAAGCTTCGCAATGCCTCCAGGTCTCTCGCCATGACCCTAGCAATTTTTCTCGACCCTCTAGCGAGGGCTTGGAGCACAGAGGAGCCAAAGGCTGGTCGTCGAAGCCCCGCCTTCTCTGGTGACCTGTGGAGGAGAAAGATGATGAAGATACTGTGCGATCATTCGTATCAGATGGCTGCGAAGATGGCACGTGGTAGCTCAGACATCCAGACGAACCTCCAGGCTCGGGTCCCTCCGAACCTTGACCGGAGCCACCAGCTACTGCCACGTTGCCCTGAGCCAGAGGCACCCTCCCAAGCCTAGGCCCCTCACATGCGCCGCACGTGAAGGATTAGGTATTTTGCACGAAGGACCCTGGAATGATTTATAATTACAGAATGGTCCCCAGGCATGCACGTTACGTGCATGCCTGGGTAATTTACAGAGAGGCCCTCTATATTTTGAATATTTGCAAAAAGGTCCCTGCACATATGGAAAAATTATAGAAGACCCCAGGCGGTTTTTGGTATTTGCATTTAGGTCCCTCTAAGGACCTAAATGGAATATATATCCTTTTATTTCTTGCATTTTTATTACAATTATGCCCATGCTTTGTTTTCTTCATAACTTGAGCATCGTAGGTCCAAATTGCATGATTTTATTGTCGTTTTGATCCTTGTTTCCTCATTTACATCATGGCATGTTTAATTTTCTCATCTGACATAATTTTAAATGAAGTAAATTTTTGTGTTAGATGAGACCCTGTGTTTCATATGAGGGTATCCAGATTTGATGATCGCTTCTACTGTTGTGATCAGTTTGACTCTAGTTTCGCACAGTATTTTGTTGCTCATTTATGTACTTTTTCTTAGGCATAATGGTTTGCATTATCACAACGTACATTTAACCTTGCATAATTGTTCATTCATCACTTTTTCCCTGCATTAAAATTAACTAAAAATCAATTAAAAATTACATGCATAATTTTAGTACTTTGTAATCTGCATAGTGTATGTTGCATTTTCAGGCATACCTGAAATAATTCACATGTGTGCTTTAATGATCAAAATTCAATAAATAGATCGAGTAGCTGTGTCCTTTTGTTCGACCTTGGTACAGTTGCCAAGTATAAATATTCCACAACATTCAATGATTGTGGTTTTTGACGAACTAAATTTGTCTCCCATACAACAACAATTTTAGATAAATAAAGAGACATATTCTACGTTCATTACTTGTCCTTAATCTCAATATCAAACTCCTGGAGTAGAAGGATCCATCTAGTCAGTCTCGCTTTGGCATCCTTCTTTGCTACGAGGTACCTGATGTCGGTATGATAAGTAAAGATAGTCACTCTAGATCCAATGATATATGATCTGAACTTGTCCAGGGAAAATACTATGGCTAGCATGTCCTTATCAATAACGGTGTAGTTCCGTTGGGCGGCTGACTAGTCTATTTCTACCCTTGATAATTTAATCAAATTAATGATTAAAATAAACATCGTGTTGTTTGTTGTAGTCACGCAAAAACGGACTGATCAAAAACCACTTTTAATTAATGTTGAGTTAATCACGAGTGGCAGATTTATTTTACTTGGGCAAGCCCAAGGTCGAACTCAGGTAGGCATCTATCGCCTTAGGTAAATTTTAAGCCAATTCAGAGGTCGGATTTTCAGAAGATTATTTTTGAATTTTTGGAGCAATTTTTATGCAATAAAGGAAAAGCAAATGCAATTTTCTGGCCAGTTTACAAGTTATATCAGAATATGATAAGACGAGGTCCAAAAATTATGAAACTTGGTCAGAACATGACATGCAATGAAATTAGGCTACACTATTTTTTTGATTTTTCTGACACATTATGAAGTTACTGCGAATAAAATATAAATGCAAGGTAATTTTTACAAAATTAATTTTAACAAATAAAAAACACATTATTTCCAGGTAGAAAAATTATCCTAGATAGATCTAAGTATGATGAATCCAATAAAATTAATGAACCTAAAATTCTATGTGAATTGGACATATTAAAAATCACTTAAGGTAGTCACTAATTAATTTATTCAGGCCTCGTGATGCGTGTAAATGCGATGATTTTTGGGCATAAGGTAGATTAAATTATCCTAAGTCTAATGTGATTTTATGATGATTTTTGGAACAATTAGGAATTTAATATGAATTAAAAAGTACATAATAGGCAAAATACATGAATTTCACCAATTTAATAATATTAAATTCCAAGGATGTCACAAAATTGAAATATGTGTCACATAAGATAGAGGTCAAGATAAGATACATCATGTAATTTTTAGAATTGAAAAATAATGCCAAATAAACATCTAAATATACGTGCAAAGATAGGGACTAAATTGCAATTATGGAAAATAAAATTACTGAAAATTAAACATGCTGACAGGGACTTAAATGCAATTACTTATAATGCTGGGGGTATGCATGCAAAATGTCAACGTGAACAAGTGCGCCTCAAGTGATGCTCCTGGCGGGGACTGAACTGTAATTTGGAGGACTTGCAGGGGCCTCAGTGCAAAATGCCCAGACCACAAGTGAAGAAGACGTGAGGTGCTAGGCTCGGGAGGCGTCGGAGGCTCGGGCGTTCTTCGGTAACTCCGAGCCAAAGGTTCGGGGGAGGAGGCTCGGAGAAAGCGATGCGGCGTGATGCGGCCTGTTGGATCAAGATGGATCCAACGGTATCTGTAGCGGGGCTGGCGATGGTGACGTGGATGATCGAGGGTCATTTCATTCTTCTGATCTAATGGGGTCTGGAGCTCGACGAAGCGGTGATGTGGCGAAGCGAGAGTCGTCGGATCAAGGCGATCCAACAGATGCTGCTCGTCGTCTTTTCGGGTCCCCGGCGATGAGCTCCTTACTCCGCCTCCTTCGTCTGAGGTCAGTGAAGCTCGTAGGATACTGGTGGAGGGCTCGGACCACTCGTGGGGATGTGATGGATCTTTCGGAGATCCTAGAGTAGGCGGAGGCGTTTTGGAGCCCAAGGGCGATGAAGCTCGAAGGAGGTCCGCCGAGACGTCCAATCAGTGAAGATGCGTGCCTGCAGGGTTACCTGGTGCCAAAACCAATGGTGCTCGTGATCGTGAGAGTGCATGCAAGTGCGAGTGAGGCCTGACGTGGAGTGAAGGTGGTCAGGTGATGTTCCTCCGTCGTGGCGGTAGAGCTCTTGGTCGGAGGAGGTGTGATGGGTCGTGGGGTTGATCCGAAGGTACCGCGAAGGTCAGAGCTCCAGGGCGGAGCTCGGTGGGGGATCAGGAGAGCGTGGGATTGATCGTAGGAGGCAGAGAAATTAAGAGAAAAAGAAAGAAAAGGGAAGAGGAAGATCGGAGAGGAAAATGGAGGATGTTACCTGGGGGAAGAAGCTCGGAGAGGAGCTCCTAGTCTTCGCTCAAGGACCGGCAACTAGCCCGAGCTCGTGCTGCATGCCGAAGGAGCTGCGGCACGGCGGAGACACCGTGGATTTCGTCGGAGAAGATAGGGCCATCCTCGCTCGATTTCTCGCCTACTTGCTGTCACCAAAAGGAGGAGAGGAGCTCAGGGTATCTCTCTGCAGGGGCAGATAGAGTCGAAGGTGGCTGGAGGCGAGGTATTTATAAGAAGGAGGCGAAGGTGCATGTAACAGAGGGTGAGGTTTCGTAGGATTCGTGGAGCAACAATGATGGGTTTCATGGAGGTCATGGTAGCTGACGAGGATAAGGGAGTCATGGGCTATGAGGTGGAGGTGTTAGAGGGTGGAGATGATGGCTGTAGTTGCGGCGAAAATAGAAAGGGGGCGAAGGGTGCGCGGAGTGGGCGACACGCGCAAGGGAGGCGGGCACGAGGTAGACGACGATGTCTTGACCGTTGGATCGAGTGATCCAACGGCCATGAGAAGGGCGTAAGGGGATGGTATGGATTCGATCTAGGTTCGTTGGGATGGAGGGTGATTGGGCGCACCACGCGGCGTGCTAAGAGCATGACGATGGCGGTTGGCTCATATCACATATGGAGGGCGATTGGAGGGTCAAAGATTTGGAGGGACCTGATGGTTTATTGGTCGTTGGATCTTGCGATCCAACTGTTAGGGTAAAGGCGTGAAGGAGTGGCTCTAATCTGCTTGATCAGAGCGCATCCAAGGGTTCGGAAGGAGGCGGAAATGGACAACTCTGATCAAACGATCAGAACATATCCAATGGATGTGAGCAGGGTGCATGGAAACAGTGAGGCCGTTGGATCTAGGAGAGATCCAACAACAGGGAAAGAGGGCGACAAGAGCAAAGGGGCCCGAGCCACGTGGTGCAATCAGAGGGCGCCACGTGACCTGATCTGAATGGCCGAAAGAGAATATGGAATTAGGGAGAGAAGATGGCCGAATTTGGAAAAACTCAAAACATGAAAGTTGTAGATCTCGATGAGATATACAAGTTTCATGTTGACCAAAAACGGAAATGAGGTCAAATAAGATACAAAAGTACAAGAGTACAAATATACATACATATAATGTACAAAGGGTCCCCAAAACCCAAGTTTTGCATACGAGCTCCGATTTAAATGAAAGTAGTCTCATTTTGAAGGTCTCTGAATATGTATTATTCTAAAAGTGAGTAGACCTAGATCGGAGGTTGTATGAGGTAGATATTTGCATTCTAAGGTCTGAGGTCTCCAACTAAGTTTGGGGTTTTATTGGGTAATTTTACAAGTCAGAAACTTTGGCCCTTTTTCTTGTATTATTAATTAGTAATATACACAATATACATATGGGTTTATTGACTTTGGAGTGAGTATAAAATACAGATAAATAGATGAATAATGGTGAACATGTAAGTGAATTGGACTTCTTATTTATTGCAAATATGAATGCTAGAATGCAGATATTATGCAAGCATATATGCATGCTAATTATGCAGGATAAGGAGAAATATGCAACTAATTACTCGGGAACGAGACTCTATTTTCAACTTTTAAAGTGATGAATCACAGATTCATCAACCCCCTATACTTAAACCTTGCTCGTCCCCGAGCAACTAAAATGAAATGCTAAAGTGAAATGATTTTGGGTTCCATTCCAAAGTTATGAACAAAAGTTGAAACTGGAGCTTGACTCGACCTTTGGATTAATTGTGTGGCGGAACCTATTTTGGATCTGAACTTAAGACCTAACAGACTTCAAGGTCCACAAGTCTTCTATTCAAGATGCCTCAACAGTCAGGTCAGAGTAAATCCTCAGACGCAAATTTCCGATGACTATGATTCTTACTTGTACTGTGTAAGTGTAAAATAGCTCTCCACATCAGAAATGGCTAAGAACCAACCTCCTTTAACAAGGTAACTCTAATTCTCCGGTCCAGTAACTCTTTCCTCGAGGAGCGGGGCTTTCCCTTCTAACTTCAAGTGCGACCAACTCAAGAGGAGGGGGTAGAGAAAAAAATGGACAGTAGCCAGTGTAGCTACCTATCCTGGGATGCTTGACCAGTGTAGCCAAGTCATCCAGCTGCAAACTTCTTGCTAATATACATACTCCGACAAGTATTTAATTTCTATCTAGCCTGACTACTTTTTTAGAGTTCTTGCAATTTTTTGAACTATTTAGAAGGCGCAGCATGTACATCAGGAGTTTTTCCTCTTGAGCCAGTAGACTATCCCTCTTTTGAAGCATTATTGCAACCCACAGCGTCCTGTCCTCAGACGTCAACACCACCAAACTAGGTTGAGATGCACTACCCTCCCTAGAGGAGGACGGATGTTTCCACCCATGTGCTACTCCAGGCTAAAGGATTCTACTTACTCACCACCTCATCAATGAAGAGCTACGTGCATTGTGCTTGTCCAAGTTAGGTCATTATCTAAAAGAGTCATGCGTGTGCACGAGATATTCTATTTAGACTAATCAAGATGACATGTAAACATAGACTTGCGGACTTAAAGAATTAAGTCACTTGACCTGCGAAATCTTAACTCTAGTTCCTATAAGGTTCCTCTGAAATTAGGTGGATTAAGGTCAAATCAAGTCCATCCTCAATATCTACTCACAACTTGGTTCAGAACCCACTAGCTTTTCACCTTGCATATACAAAATATGCAGACGACATGCTATGAATGCAAGACTCTTTTTCTTTCTTTTTTTTCAGATGCAGAGATGATGTGCAAGAGTAAATAAGAAGCCTTTAATTTTTGTTTTCATTTTTTTTTAATTTTTACCCATCCCATAATATATACAAAAATATGCGAAAATACGTGAAAGTACAAGCTATGGGTAAATTATATATGTGATATATACACATCCCACTATACTTAGCGTGTGCTATGTCCTCAGAGCACGAAAAGTGAGGACGAAGGCATAGCTTGTGCTATGCGTAGGAGAGCCAAAAGAACAAAAATTTATAGAAGTCATCCTGCCTCCCTATACTTAGGCTCTTGCAGGCTAAGTATAGCAGGAGATCAAAAACGGGGTAGACGAGGTCGAGAGGGGAAGTGGATGAATATATGTACAAGATGGGCATCGGTTCCCCCTTACACTCAGGCTCAGGTCAACCTAAGTATAGGACTATAGTGGTATGAGGACCGATGTGATTTGGAGGATGTACAATAAATGGACTTAGGGGACTCTCTCTCCCCTATACTTAGGATCTGGTCATCCTAAGTATGGACATAAAATGAAACGATATGGAGCCGGGGCGAGTGAGATTCGAATCACTGGGGAGGGAGGGAGAGAAAGTATATACAAGAAAGAGTGAGAATATACAAGGATTAAGAAGTTTGTGACAAACCTTCTTGCGGACGTGAGGAGGTGGATAATATACATATTTGTCGCTGTCGGAATCGTCCTCGGACGAATAATAGTGAGGTGTAGGGATCGTACAACGAGGTTCGACACATGGCTGCTTACTCAAATATGGAACAACCAAACTAAGCTCACTCATATAAATCACCTTATCTGGACCAGATGAGGACTCCTCAGAAAATTCTTTCTTTGGTATGGTGAAGGGAACTTTTTTAGTCGGTTTTCTAGAACCTGAATCATTGAGAGGGAGTGGAGAGAGACACGCCTTGAGAGGGTCAGGGGAACACCTCGAGGAATCAATTCTCGACTTCCTCTCACTAGATAGCCGACTAGAAGAGGGAGCAACCATGTTTTTATGTGGAGTCAATTTAGTCTTGGTTATTTCCTTTGAAGGTCCGGGACATGGTGTGATGTTGATCATGGGTTCCTCATCAGACGATTCACCATATAGATTGTAATAGTCCTGAAGCATCAGCACACGGCTCGGGGAGGTGCTAGTGGTCTTAGTCAACTTGGCATTATTGGGCTCTTGTGTCGGATCATAAAAATGGCCAAGACAATCAACAAAGACTGTGTCCGACTCAATGATAGCTTCTGGTCAAGAGTCCTCCTCAGAAGATGTCACGGTGGTGGTGTGAGATGATGAAGTGGAGGTGTGGGGAGTCTCAGAACCAACAGTCGTCCGGATAGTCGGTCTCTCAGGTGTAGCAGAGAGGTGGGACTCATCTACCTCTCGATGGCCATGACTGTCAGCGGATGTGTGAGTCACCTTAGAGTAAAGTGTAATAATGAATGGGTGAGGTTGGAGCACTCCCAATGCTGAAAAATCGATCTCCTGAGTCTCATAATCTATAGTCGTTTTAGCTAGGGCTAAGAACGGCTTCTCGAAAATAATCGGAGACTGGGTGAACTCTCCTCGGTGCTCAATGTCAATGACTGTGAAGTCTACCTGAAGTAGAGCACCTTGGAAAGTAACGATAACTGAAATATTTTCTCTAAACTGTTTGATGGATCGATCAGCCAACTGAACGATCTCTCTCGACTTTCTGTCTGATTGGCCTGAGTTTGAGCTTGTCAAACACAAAGGTCGGGAGGATATTTATCGAAGAGTCATCATCGATTCTTGCATGGGTAAAGATAGTATCTTTAATTTCACATTCCACCCTAGGCAACTGCTTCACTCTGCGGCTCTTGGTCTTTCTCCTCATCACCAAGGAGGTGGCCATAGACACTATGTGTCTCTCAGTCCTTGTTCTCTTAGTACCCGACCTCTTGGGCATCAATTTACTCTTTACAAATCTCTTGAGGTCGGGGAAGTGATTTATAACCTTTATTAAGGGAATTTAAAAATCAATTCCTCATAGAGTGCTTCCCTTAGGGTAGGATCCAATTTTTCCACATCTTTTTCATTTTTAATTTTTATGTATTTTTCTAATTTTTCATTTTTTTTGATATTTTTGGTGGATGAATGATCAGACTCTAGATTGGAGGGTAAGGAGTTAGTAGAAGAGAGAGGTAGAATGGAATCGAGCTATACAAACGGTGTGGGTTCCCTAATGCTCACTCGATTTTCCACATCCAATCTGCTTACTTCGTTTTCCACTTTCATACCCAGGCTGGCAGAAATTGAGTGCAATATTTCCATGACATCTCTCAACTCGTTACCAAATAATTCATTTTTCTTCATAAGTCTAGAGATGTCATCCTCCACAAAATTCCCATGACAAATCATGGGAGAGTTCTTCTCAATTGGAGGATATTGCTGAGGTATTGGGGTCTCATACTCAACATACCTAGACTCTGGCATGTAATGCTGGGTGGAGTATGGACCATCTGAATGGTAGACACTAGTCAGAGCCTCACATGATGGAGTCAATAAAGAGGAGGTTCGTAGATTGAATCCATGAGTCCAATCCTGTGAATGCGTAGATTCTGTAAATGGCTGGTCAATGTAAGCTTGATCACTAAAGTCATTCAAGTCAGGAAGATCATTAGGTGCATGCCTTTCCAGTCGGTATGTTCGATCATCCAAGTAATTCTGCCAGTCGTCTGTCTCAGCAGTGGCTTGCTCTTCGTATGGTTCATTAATTCCATCAAGCTCTCGAGAATAAGGATAGTCAGCCCAAGATGGAAGTGGGTCTGGAGTGTTAGAATATGGAGTAGGTGAGAAATGTGAAGAAATGGAGAAGTCAGTCGAAGTTCTGACTTCACAATCGGGTCAAGGTGGAACCGACCAAGGGTAAGGTTCTCTCGTGGGTGGCGGAAGATATATAGAAGAAGGAGAAGGTGAGGATGACCGGTATATGGTCGAGGAGGAATGACCAGAGCTTCATGGGGACCAATATCCTGACATCTTGAGGAGGAAATAATGAATGTAAGTAGGTTGGGCTAGAAAATGTGCAATTACATAGGATAACACACACAGATAGGCACAAAAACAAACCCAATAGCAAACCCTAAGTTCACACTCAACACGGGGAAGGACTCAAAACCAATTCCGATTAATCTTGTTGATTTATGTGTGAATTTTCAGACAAGTAGC
This sequence comes from Ottelia alismoides, assembly GCA_037367405.1. Classification (NCBI taxonomy): domain Eukaryota; kingdom Viridiplantae; phylum Streptophyta; class Magnoliopsida; order Alismatales; family Hydrocharitaceae; genus Ottelia; species Ottelia alismoides. Next base: position 1,074,398 of record JAZKJV010000834.1, on the reverse strand, counting down.
AAAGGTTACATGGCCTATAGGGAAGTCGGCTAAAAACCGAATGCATCTTCCCTGTTTAACATGTCGCCTAAGATACCGACGCCCTTCCTTTCTTTCCTCATATCTCAAGTTGATGAGTTCAAAGACCTGCCCCTATCTACATGCAAGCAGGCAGAGGCTGACAAGGCTGGAACTTCACCCTGGAGGGTTACTAGCAACTTGTTGCGAAGTACCGCTGGTTCACCCCTAACTACCTGCGAACAGGCAGAGGTTACTTGGTACTAGTCAGTGAACTTGAAAAAAATTCAACTCGTGATATTTGCTAGGATCACTTGGTACGTGATATGGAAGGTGGGGATTTGGAATCTGCCTGAAGGTGTACACACACACACACATACTCAAGTACCCTCTCTCAGCATGAAAACAAGGTCCAGGTTAATCTCCCGCAAATAAGGGTTAATTTTAGTCAAAAATTTTTTGTCCAATTCAATTAGCACTCCCGATTTTAAAGATTAGTTGTCACTGATATTAATCTACACAAGCAATCATGTCTACCGTCCAGTCCCAATTCCTTTATCCTAGGTTAGAAAATCGAGAGAGAGAGAGAGAGAGAGAATCGGAAAAAGTTGATGCAATCGAGAAAACGATGATGAATGCTTGAGTAAGAAGACTTACAATGCCTCCAGCTCTCTACAATGCGTGATGCAATACTGAATTGAAATTTTACACTAAATAAAATTCAATCAAAGAAAAGACGCTCCTAGACAGGCAGTTCTATTAGCGAGTGAAGAACAGATTCAAGTTTGGCAAAAGTCCTACGGTCTAACGTGTTTCTTTTAATGGTGAAGTGTGATCCTAAATATTACGAGCACAAACAGTCCTAGGAAGTTCTAACAGCCGCAACTGCAGGTCCTATTCTACGTAAAGCAACCACACAACACACAGGGAAACGTTTTATTATGACTTACATGTGCGAGATCCCAAACAAGAACCGCTGTAAATGCAGATACTTTTTTTACAAGTTAACAGAAATCATTTTGGCCTCTCAACAACCGACTTGATCCACGAATCGCCGGCCTCCGAAGCACTTTGAGATGTACCGACTTTAAGAAAGCTGCTCCAAGTCCACCGAGACCTCGCACAAAAAGATAAGAATTATGTAAGAGAGAGATTTCAAAATATATAAATAAATGATCAGAAAAATAATTAAGGAAAAAATGGATAATTACAAAGTGGCTCGGGGGTCAGACTACCCGAGTGAATGGAAAACATAAATCTAATTTTCTAAAGTGATCCTAAGTCATTTGCCTCCCGACAACGGTGCCATTTGATTGATCCCATATCTACCCTTTTATTGTATCGAATTGACGATTTTGTTGCAGTCAGATAAGTCCGGATCGATCAAAAATAACCACACGGATTGATGAATCGTCGAATGAAATTAATGTGTGGTTCTATGTTTGTTTAACTTGGGCAAGCCCCAGGGTCGACTCAAGGAGGCAAAGGAACAACTCGGGATCAGATTATATGAATTAAATTGCTATTTTCCAAGAAAGTTTTTTTTGTAATTTTTTTATGCAATAAAAATGCAGTTGCACCGATGCAGATAAATTAGGTTATTAAGAAAACAAGCGACTTAGCTAAAATTAATTTGAGTATGAAATTAGTCCAAATTGGCCAAGTTATATTTTTCTGTAAATCTAATCCAATGATGAATTCAAGTGTAATTTTTTTTGGAAATTTCGGATTTAAGATGCACATAGGAAAAATATAAACTTTTTTAGTGTTTTATGCAATTTTTCATGCAAATGAAATGCAAAAATTATGAAAATTTTAGTCGAAGTTAAATATGTTGAAATAAAGCTAAATTAATGTTTTTGGAATTTTCTGACATTTTATGATTTTTTATGATTTTTTTACAGAAAACAGAGCGGCTGTGAGTATTTAATACCTAATTAATCCACAAAATCAAAATTTCCAGAGAGCTATTTATATCAAATAGATAATTTGATGAGCAATCCAGGAGATTTGAAATTTTGTAAAATTCTTATTTGTGGGTTTAATTAAAAATCAATTACATAATTCACTCTATAATTTATTTTATGCAAAAGACAAATCCAAGTTGGACGAAATTTGGATTGTAATTAAAGCACATTTAAAGTCATCATTCACAATTATTTGACAATTTTTGGACAATAAATGAATATGTGTGAATTTTAGAGCTTAAATGGGTAAAATATCACTGATTTTCAATCTCTGATTTTTAATAAATAATCCGATGCTCACAAAAATGCAAATAAATAGTCACGAGATAAAGAATTAGTTGCTCATCAAAGTGCTATTTTTGATTGAATAAATGATGCAAGATGGTTGTCCAAATTAATGCTCAAAGGAAAGGGTGTCTTCATAATACGGAAATTGAAATTAACCGGACAAACTGTACACAGGGGCACTTCTGCAAATAAATGAACTTAAAGGGCAGACTATGCAAATTTAACAAAAAAATAAAAAAAATAAAAAATAAAATGGACCTTTGGTAACTTCTTCCGCAAGTAAGGGGCACAGATGGGGAATGGGCGGCAAGGGCTCGCAAGGAGGCAGGGAGGCGTCGCACGGGGCGGCGGCCGCTGCGTGAGGGCCGCGGGCAGCGACACCGCAACCGCGCGAGGCGGTGAGGAGCTAGAGGAGGCTCGCAGCCGCGACGACTGGAGCAGAATGATGCGGCGGCTGCTGGCGCCCATGCGGTTGCACTGGCAGTAAAAGCGGCAATGCATGGCGGCGCAGCACCGCGTGTGGGGCGGTCGGGAGTAGCGGCGATGCAGGCGGAGCACCGATGGAGGGGGTGTCACGGCTGGTGGCTCGAGGCAGGTGGCGATGGCGGGAGACCACCGGGTCGTAGTGGCGACGGTGGAGGATGGACGACAGCATCGCTGGGCTGCACCGCACGCGGTTGAGGGCTGGAAGGGTGGCAGAGGCCAGTGGATGTGGCCGCGGGTGGTGCGGTCGACACTGGTGTGCTACTGGGCAGAGCAACGACTTGCTAGGGAGGAGGTGTCGGCGACAACAAGCTCTTCCTGTTTTCCTTTTTTTATGTAATATTTTTTTTTGTTATAATTTTTTTTGTAAACAAAAAATGTATAGATGAAATGGATATGTGTATTGTGATGGTGGTGGTGGTAGATGATGGTAATGGTAATATGGATCAAAAGAAAAAAAATTGTTAGACAAAATAAAATGGAAAGATGAAGATAGCGTGCGTACTTGTGAGAATCGCCGGATTTTGAAGGAGCCATGGTGTGCGGCTTCTGATCGTCATGGCCTCGATCCGATTTGGCGATAAAAAATCAGAGAAACTATGTGAGCTTGACTGGCAACTCACTATGCGGTGATTAACTGCAGATCTCGCCTACAGGTTGTTGTCGCTCAATGTCTAAGGGGGAGCTGTCACTTCACGGCTTAAACGGGGCTCGAACCTCTGTCACTCGTAGAATGGCGGATGAAGAAAAATGGAGGATGAGATGTAAATATAAAGAGGAGGAGGGAGTTAGAAAAGAGCCGGAGAAGATGGAGGGATGGTGGAGGAAATGTTGAGTTGGTGGCTTGGAGTGGAAGACAAGTATGGGGAGAAGAAGTAAAAGGGTAATAAAATAAATAATAAATATAGTAATATAGTAGGCTACTAAAAATAATTAAAATAGTAATAATATAACAATAATAAAAATAATAAATCCGAAAATAATAAAATAAATCCGAAAATAATAAAAAATGGGGTGACATGTGGCAGCTCCAGGAGCTGCCACATGTCACTCCTAGAAAATTCAAAAATTAAATGTAAAGAAAAATAAAAAAGAAATAACAAAAGAGATTAAATCAAAAAGTGGTCTACACAAAAGTTCCTTGTCTCGACGAGATCTACAACTTTTGTGAAGGGCTAAAAATCAAAGGAAGTGATCTGTACAAAAAATATTTTTGGGTGGTATCTTATAGGTATAAAATACTGGATTTTAACTTTTGCATTTTTTTGTCATTTTTCAATAACATAAAAATCAAAATAAAAATAGAGAACATATGAAAAGAATGTTTACAACCAAATCTAATTGTTTGGATTTTTAATAAGTAAGAAAATAAAAGGATAAAATGCAAGGGCATTTCGGTTAATATGTACAATATACAAAAGGGGCCCAAAACCCAAGTTTTGCATACGAGCTCTGATTTTAATGAAATTAGTCTTGTTTTGAAGGTCTTTGAGTATACATTACTTTAAAAGTGAGTAGACCTAAATCTGATACTATATGAGAGAGATATGTGCATTTTAAGGCTCGCAGTTTCAAACTTGGATTGTGGTTTTATTGGTCAATTTTACAAGTGAGTATTTTTTGATATTTTTCTTTAATTAGTGTTAGTAGTATATACACTATGGAGTTGATTTTATTGGATTTGGAGTTTGTATAAAATATATACAAATAGGTGAAATATGGTGAATATACATGTGAATATTTACAAGTGAATTGGGCTTCTTATTTAATGGAAATATGAATGTTAGAATGCAGATATTATGCATGCAGATGTGAATGCTAATTATGTAGGATAGGAGAAATGTGCAACTAACTACTCTGGAACATGACTCTATTTTCAACTTTTAGAGTGATGAATCACAGATTCATCAGCGACATCCAACGTACGACTAGCGTAGTGAATGGCAAATGGTACTCCATCCCTCCTCTGTCCCGGCATGGCCCCCATGGTAAAATCGGAGGCATCCGTCATGATCTCAAATGGGAGAGACCAATCAGGCGGTTGGAGGACAGGAGCCTCAACAACTAGACTCTTGAGAGTCTCAAATGAGGCAAGACACTTATTATCTACAATGACACCGAATCTCGCTGAACCAGAAAATCTGGTGAAGATTGCTCTGCTGGTGTGTCTATGCTCTGAATGGGATCAATCTCCACCCTAGCTGTTGGCTCTGTGGAAATCAGACATGGAATCATATCATCCAACTCTGCCCAATCAATATCTGACTCCGAGGGATCTGAATCTGAATCTGAAGAAAAGTCAACTGCCTTGCTATTAGGAATGTGATCTGCTGCCTCAAATGTACTCTCTACTAGGAATGCACTCTCCAATCTCTCCTCTGCTGGAATCTGTGCATCGACGGAATATGAAGGTGAGAGGATGTCTCGTGCAACGGGGTCTGACCAAACTGCCTCATCGTCTTTGATCACAAAATCACACTCGTTATGGACATCTCGCTCTGCCTTTGTCATCTGCTCTGAATCTATAAGTGGCTCTGAGCAAGCAGAATCTCGCGCTCTTGTCTCATCGATCGTCTCTATTTGTATACTTTCACCCTCGACGTGAAAGTATACCTTCCTGCTATCATGATCAGACACTACCTTGGTTGTGGCCAAGAACGGGCATCCTAAAATGATGGGGGTATCGGTCACAGACTCAAGGATCTCCATGTCCAACACAACAAAGTCCATGGGTAAGTTCATGCCCTGAATTGTGACGACCACGTCCTTCAGCAACCCCTTCAGCCTCTTAACAGATCGATCAGCAAACAGAAGGACCGATCTGCTTTGTCGAAGAGGGACAAACTCGAAGCGGTCGAGTAATGCTGCCGGAAGAAGGTTGATAGAAGAACCACTGTCTAATAGAGTTCGATCAAACCTCAACTCATGTATGTGGCATCTGACATAAGGGGCCCCTACATCTGGCCACTTTGCTGGAAGACGGTTCTGGATGGCGAAGAAGGTGGCACAAGTGAGCACATGGATCTCTGAATGATGGTTCCTCCTCTTCCTACGAATGGTGGTCCTCTCTCTAAGGTTCCTCTGGAAAAGGGGGATGTTCTCCAAGGCCTCCTGTAGAGTCAGCTGTATCTGGAATCTGTCTATCATCTGTTGGTTGAACTCTAGTTGCTGGGATTTTTTTAGATTTTCTTTTTGGGTCCCTTTAGCCAAGCGGAGTTCTTGGGGAAAGGGGATGGCTGGGCCCTCCTTATATGGAAGGCTAGGATCAGGTCGCTGCTGCTATGACAAAGTAGAATCCATACAAACATCTCCATGCATCACAGATGGACTCAGAAATGAAGAACCCTTTCCTTTATTACCAGAATAGTCCTGAGATACATCAATAGAAGGAAATACAATATGAATTGAAATGGTGGCCTCAGTACCACCCACGACAACTGGACTTGCGACATCAGTACCGCACTCTGGCTCATCATCAAATCTGGTGGCATCAGCACAATCTCCTAAATCTGGTGAAGTGACGTCCTCAATACCGTCTCATGGGTCTACATCCTTGGTGGCGTCAACACCACCGTCACAGGAGCAGCATCAACACCGCTCTCCTCCTCATCTGGCGCTCCTGAGTCCTCATGTGGTCGTCGCTCAGATGAGGTGCTGCCGGTTGGCATCCTATCGCTCCTAAGTGTAACAAAGTCAGCATCAAAATGGTATGTAAGTGGTAACCTCTGTAAAATCTACCTGCTCAAACTTCCTCTTCAGGTTGTTCGGATTCAGCTCGATCTGTGCAGGTATGACGGCCTTCCCTCTCACTATCTCTCTCATCTCCTATCTGAACTCATCCATCTCCCACCTGAAAGTAGCCTGCTACTCAAAAACAAGGAGGGCTAGATCCTCAAGAGCTGGGTTGTCATAAGCTGGCCCATGAGAACCAGACGGTTGGCCTCTCTGGGAATGAGGTTGCTGCTGGTGTGTAGGATGAGAGGAATACTGGGATGATACTGCTGAGGCTGTTGCCTACACGACTGTCCCTACTGATAGGTACGAGGAAAATGCTGCTGGTAAGACTGTGGCTGTGGCTGTGGATGTGGGAACTAGGGCTGCTGTTGTGACTGTTGGCCGTACTGTCCACCATGAACTGGAGGCTGCTGCTGGGAACTGGTACCTCCGGTCGTCCAACAGAATTCGAGATGGTCTCATCAGATCTCAGGATGAGGTCGATCATACCAAATCCCGTTGACATCCATCAATGGCTCCTACTCGTAAGTGGATGGGGGGAGAACTTCTAGCAGTTGATCCGACTGGTAGACCACCTTCCGAGTATCCTGAGATGGTGGTGGCTGGTAATACTGCTGCTGTAGCTGGAACAACTCCGCCTGAACATCGTGAACTTGCCAGGCTAGCTGGAGTGCTGGGTTGAGCTGCTGCTGCTGCTGGGATCTGCCCGTGACCTGAGACGGGGCTAAGAAGCCATCTGTTCCTCCTGTAGACACATGATCCAGGTCTTCGGGTCACTCAGCATATGTGCCATTTGATCTATCTGAGACATGCCCTCGCATTGCTTCTTCTCAATAAACTCGATCCCGTCCAACTTCTCATCGATGATCCCCATATCAGTGGCCGTCGACTCTGCCTGTGCTGCGACTGCTGATGATGTAGATGGACGGGCATCAACCCGTGCTATCCGCTGATAGGATATGACCTGTGGCTGGGTCTTCCCCCGAGTGTACAATCGGGTCTAAGACATCACTATGTAGTTCTCTGCCATCTCCACATAGATGGCCCAAACCTGATCCTCATCCTTGGCGAAGTAGGAACCCCCACAAGATGCATTGACTAGCCCCTGCAACTCTGGTGTAAGTGTAAGCCCGCAGATGAAACTCTGGACGAGATTGGGCTTGGATATATCATGATGGGGACACCGGTCTGTGAGCTCCTTGAATCTGTCCCTTGCCTCGTGAAATCACTCATTGGGAGCATGGAAAAGTTGCTGATCAGGGCCCTGGCTGCATTGGTCTAACCGAGTGGATAGTACTTGTTCAAGTACTTGTTTTGGAGCTATTCCCATGTAGTGACAAATCTCCTTTGGTGCTTCAGCCAGATGCCTGCTCTGTATACGAGGGAGAAAGGGAAGGCCGTCATCCTGATGGTGTCCTCGCCCACGAGGCGATCGTGGACAGTACTGCAGATCATCTAAAACTCCTGGAGATGGAGGTGTGTCTCCTCTGTGGCGAGTCTGTGGAAGGGAGGAAGAAGCTGAATGGTCTGAGGCGGGAACTTGAAATATCCCACAATGGCAGGAAACACTATCCATCTATGGGTTAGAGTTGCACCAGGGTTGTGCAACTCCCTCATCGGTCATGCATGTGCTGCTAGCTGTGTGGGCTCCTCAGGGTTCCCACCCTTATGAATCTCTGGTCCTCTGCCTCCACTGGCTTTGCGCTGCTCTCTATCATCTCTCATCTGCTCCATCTCTCTGCGCATATCCACCATGAAATCCCCCTGGTCTCTAATCTGATGCTGCATGGTCTCCAGAGAGGCTAACAGAGTGTTGTTGATGGCACCCTGATCAAGTACGTAGGTATGAGTCCCACTGGGTCCATCGGTGTGCTCCTCACTGCTGGTTATGGTCTCTACACAGGCAAAAGACCCAAACTCAGGTTCTGATAAATCAACTATCTGCTGCCGTCTCTGCTCGGGCACCTCAGGACTAGTAGAAGGGTGGTCAAGGGGGAACAGGGCGAAGTCAAACTTGGGTTCGAAGAGCGGGTCTCGGCTCTCACGAACCAACCTAGATGAGCGGGCTGGAGTGCTTGAAAGCGGTGCAGCCAGAGGCTGCCTAAGGGGTCTCCTGCCCATCATCTTGATGTAGCGAGCGAAGGCAGATGAGATCTGGAAAACATACCAGATCAGAAAGAAAACCCCCCAATTCACCTACTTACGTAGAGCTGATGATCGTAAAGGCTCAATCTTTTATCTTGTCTATTTTATTAGGTGATAAAACAGTCTTTCAGAGCGATTAAGCGAGCAGGTAGTAACCCAATGCTCCTAACAGATTGTCCCGTATAAAAGGTCGGTAGTCTGCCAAGAGTTCGGGTATGGCTCTATCCTAGTGAGTGGGTCACTCTCTCACTCATCCAAACATATAATGAGGGTATTACTCTCCCAAGACAAATTTTTAAGTGAGGTGTCTTTTAGGATCAAGTGCAGTCCCGATTTTATAGTTTTTCTTTTTAGGTCTTTTTCAAGCAAACAACCCCTAACAAAATTTTCGATTTTCCTGATTATTTTAAGTCCAAAAACAGGGGGAGAGAGCGAAAAAGCTGATGCCCGGTCAAACACGATGATGCATGCAGAGTAAGAAATGCGTACCTAACTCTAGCTCTCTACATGCAGGGTGATCTATGCATAATTGTAAAGACAGAATTAAAATTACCTATATGATGCAAGAAGAAATCGGCCTTAGACGAAGCAATTTCTACACGATAAGCACAGTAGCTAGCTAATTAGACTAAGTCTGGAGTCCGATCTTGGGAACCACTCAGTGCCCACCACAACGGGTCCTGCCAACGTTGTATGTGGTTCCTCACGGCATGTGGACTCAAGCCTAATTAAACTAACTTTTTCTTTGTGATTTAATTAATTAGGTCCAATTATCGATCTATAGGTGCAGGCAGATAATTAGGGTTGGGCCTTAATTAATTACGTCACAATCAGAGAAAATCCGCGATGAGGACCCCCAAGCACACCGGTGCTCGGTAAAACAGACCGAAACAATCATGAAGTCTAAGAGTCCAGTGTTTGTCCTGCATTATTACAATAATAATGCAGAAATAAAGACTAAGCTAACTAACTACACTACAACTCCCCACACTCCTGCTTCTCCTCTCCTACGCTCTCCTACGGCTCGATGCAGAAACGTGCCGCCTCTAAGTCACGCGGGTGCCTCGGCTCTCCGAAGATCACCGTCCTCGCTCGTCGGGCCCTCGTAAGAAAGACAGAACAGAAATTGTATCAGTCCACAGTTATTTAGAAAAATGTATCATGAGATAGCAAGAAAGATATAGCAAGAAATCACACAAGGAAACTAACTACTAAGCCGTGCTCCCCAGCAACAGCGCCATTTTGATGACGAGTCTTCAGCTACTCGGGTTAAGGTATAAATCAAGGTCGTTGCGACCCGAACCGCGAAGCTAAGTCAACAAAAAACTCAAGACCATCAAAGTAAAAATCAATCAATCAAACGATGAAAGCGGTCTCACTAATTTATATTACTTGGTATAGCTACCATGGTCGATCACAAGGAGCACGAAATACGAAAGCTACGAAGTAGTCAAGAATCCAGAAATAAGAGAAGACGGTGGATTTTATATTTTTCATTTTTTTAAGTTTTAATATTAAGAAAAAGTGTAAAAGAACTCAAAATCCCACAATCAAACAATTATTCAAGGCATAAAAAATACTCAGAAAATTCAAATAAAAATATTTTTTGGTTTTTTAAAATATGCAAATGTTTTTGTTAATTTTCTTGAGTTTTTTTATTTTTACTTGATTTTCTAAAAATGAACTAAAGTTAAAAATGCTAAATAGTGTACATCCTGAATCTAAAGGCAATTTAAAATTGTTTAAAATGCCAATAAAATTCAAGCGATAATTTTATGATAAGTTATAAAATAAAAGCTAACTACAGAAACCTAAAATGCATTTTTTTGAGTTTTTATTAATTTTTAATGATTTTTTGAAGGTTTTTAATAATTTTTAATTTTTATGGTTTTTATAACCATAAAAATTAAACAGGCAAACAATGATTTTTTTAGAATTTTTTAAGGTTTTTAATATTTTTAGTTGATTTTCTAAAAAAATATAGGAGTATTTTTTGTGATTTTAAATTTTAAAAAAAATAAATGGCAACAAAATAAAAATAAAAATTCATAGAAATTCCTACACCATGACAAGAGCCATGTTTCAAAATTTCATGAATTTTGGACAAAATTTGCTATTAATTAAAGCAAAAATACAACACACAGCATACATAGACTAATTTGCAACAAAAACATGTTCCTAGACCAATCAATAACAGGCATAGAAATTCCAGGGTCCTAACAGCAATTTTTCCATTAATTCTAGCACATGTCCCAAATCAGTACGTACAGGGGTATAATTATAAATAATGAAACTATAAATTCAAAGCATAAGAGAGAATAAGTCCAGGACAAGAACTGCAATTAATCCACAACATGTGACGAAGCACGTGATGCCACACAGGAAGAACTTGAAAGTAAATAAAGAAAACTGCAGGTGCGAAAGTACAAATTACCCTACTGTATACTTTTTTTATAGAGTAAATGATAAAAGAAATAAATGCAGGGGTATATAAGCAAATTACCCAAGCAGCTCGTACGCCACACATGGGGGTGGACATGTTGGCTTTAAGTGGATGCAAGGCGTACGACTCTGATATTGGCAGCTATCAGATCCAACGCTGGGTGTAGAGGTGCGAACATGGGCGTACGGGGCCTGTTAGATGTCAGAACTAATGGCCTGACAACCGCAGGATCTGAACGGCTATGATGATGGCATCTGGCAGAGGGGTGTGATCCAACGACATGGAGATGCACTAGAAGAACTCGGCCTGGGCGAAGTTCACCAGAGCACCGGCGGTGATCCGACACTCCGATGAACGATCGGACGTCAGCGAATGACTCGTGAGGCTCCTCCGCGTCGGGTGAACGGGTCGGATGGGCTCGCTGACGGTCAGATCTCTGGGAATGTAGCTGGGACCTGGGCGAGCTCCAGCGAAGTGGATCGAAGGTGATATGAAGGGTCTCCATGTGAATCAGGACCTGCGGGGTAAAGCTCTGACTCAGAGCAAGACTCTGATCAAGGCTATTTGATGGAAAACAAAGAGAAGCGACGGTGAATTGGCGGGAGGTCTCCGGCATACGTGAGGGTTGAGTCCTAAGGCCTAATTGTGGCTACTCAAGCCAAGATTCGGATGATCAGGTTGTGGAAGAAGATGGGAGATGGGTCGGTGTGTCGATCGAAATAGCTAGGAGTGGCTGACGAAGCTCCGACCGACTGGTTGGAGCTGGCGGAGGTGCGACGGAAGAGAGAACTAAGGATCGAACCAATACGAGAGCTAAAGACTCTGAGATGGATACCTGAAGGTCCTAAATGAATCCTGAGCTCTTGGGGGTGCTGTCGAAGGGGGTCGTTGCCTCAACCTCACTGCAGAAGGCGGGGGAGGCTCGTCGTGGCGGTGCTCTGGCCACGAGTCTCGAGCGTCGGGTGCAGCGGTCTTCTCCGATCACCAAGGGGCTAATCCGATTGCTGTCACCAAGGGGAAAAGTTATAGGGTAGCAAGGTAGTATGCGATGCAAGATACCGACCTGGGGAATCAAATGAAGGATATATAGGATGTCCCAAGTGGTCAGAACAATCGGGCGAGGTCGCACAATCCGAGGACGATTTGCAGCTTCTTAGGGATCTGCGAGGATCACTGATCCACTAGGGAGATGCGGGTGCCGCAATCGGAGCATGAGTGAGCAAGATCCGATTGAGAAAAATGAGGGAAGATCGGGCGCAAATCGGATCTACGCGCAAGAGAGTCCGGGAGGGACAGTTGACCGAGGTCAACATCCCTCATGGACCAAACAGAAAATAACTTGGTCAAAAAGATTGGTAAAATAAATTAAAAATAGAAAATGATTTTAAATTAAAAAATGTTCCACAGGAAAAATATTTATTATTTTTCAAACTATTTTTTTGTGATTTTTATTTATTTTTATGAAAAATAAATTATGGTATATACATTATATTATATTATGTACAAGTATAAAATACCTATGTATTTTATAAATCTATTTTTATTTTCTTATTTTTGCACAAATATCCCAATTTTATATTTTAGTTACTTTCAACATCTTATTTGGAGTATAAGTAATTTTTATTTTATTTTTATTTGTTATTTTCAAGTATAAAATAAAAAGGTGTATGGTACATATATACATGTGTTATGTACAGGGTTGTGGAGAGATAATTTTATTTTTATTTTTATTCTATTTTTATAATTTTGATTTTATTTTTATAAATATATACAAGGGGTTAAAAGCACCTTTTTATCTTTATTTTTTGTAAAAATAAATTATATACATAAGTGGGAAATATATACAAGTTAGAGTGGCCCTATCTCTCTCTCTACTTATTTTATTTGGCGATCAGGTCCATTTTGGACCCTCTCTTGGGCTCAGGTCACTCAATATTTATTCTAAATATTTCCTTCTTTTTCTTTTATTCTTTATTCTTTTATTTTTGCACAAATACATGCTAATTATTAATTACTAACAAATGCATGCTTATTGATAATTTATTGTATTTACAACTATATGGATGATGTTTTGCCAAGATAAGTAGCTAAAATAAAAGAATAAAGAGTGATGAATGAGTATTCATCATGTACATGCTGCACCTTGTATATAGTTCAAAAAAAGAAGAAAAATAGAGAACTTCAAAAAATTGGACGTGCCTGACTGAAAATAAAATGTCTGTCGGAGTATGTCTATTTGCAAGGCATATGCTTCATGGCCTCATACCATGGTAGCCTGCAACTGGAGACTTGGCTACACTGGTCAAGCTCCACGGATATGTGACTACACTTGTTACTATCCGTTTTCTTCTCTACTCCCTCTTCTTGAGACGGTCACACTTGAAGTTAGAAGGGGATACCCTACTCCTCGAGGAAAGAATTGCTAGACCAGGGAATTAGAGCTACCTTGTCAGAGGAGGCTGGTTCTTTGCTATTTCTGATGTGGAGTGCAATATTTCACTTACATAGTACAAGTAAGAATTATAGTAATCAGAATTTGTGTATGAGGAACTATTCTGACCTGGTTGTTGAGGCAATCTGAATAGAGATTTGTGGACCTTAAAGGCCGTTAGGTCTTAAATACAATTCCCAATAAGGTTACACCATACTATTAATCCAAAGGTCAAGTCAAGCTCAATTTTCACCTTTTGTTCATGACCTTTGGTATGGAACCAAAAATCATTTCACTTTTGCATTTCATTATTAGCTGCTCAAGGACGAGCAAGGTTAAAGTATATGGGGTTGATGAATATGTGATTAATAAATCTAAAAGTTGAAAATAGAGCTTCGTTATTGAAAAATTAGATGCATATTTTCATTTATAGTGCATTATTCGCATTCGTGCATTTAGAATAAACGTTCACATTTTAGCATGCATATTTCATTTAAATAAGAAGCCAAATTTACTTGTATATATTACCTTGTATATTAGCCAAATTCATTAATTTGTATCTATTTTATACTAACTCCAAATCTAATAAAGTCAACTCTATAGTCTATATATTACTAACACTAATAAAGAAAAAATATCAAGAAAATACTAACTTGTAAAATTCTCCAATAAAACCCGAGCTCTAGTTTGAGACTGAGAACCTAAAATGCACATATCTCTCTCTTACAATGTCCGACAAGGCCTGCACATTTAAAGTAATATACGTTCAAAGAATTTCAAAACAAGACTAACTTCATAAAAATTAGAGATCATATGTGAAACTTGGGTTTTGAGCCCCTATAGTAGATTGTACATATTGACCAATCTATCCTTTATTGTATATTTTTATTTTTTTAAAATTATTAAAAATCCAACAAATTAGATTAAGTTATAAATATTACTTTCATATTTTCCTAATTTTATTTTTATTTAGAAATGATAAAAATGTGCAGAAGAGAAACTACTGTATTTTATACCTATAAAGTAGCACCCAAATATACTTTTTATACAGTTGACTTCTTTTGATTTTTAGTCCTTCACAAAAGTTGTAGATCTCGTCAAGATGAGCAACTTTAGTGTTGACCATTTTTTTATTTGATCCCTTCCTTATTTTTTCATTTTCTTTATATTTAATTTTTGATTTTTTGGGAGCGACACGTGGCAGCTCCTGGAGCCGCCATGTGTCACCACCATTTTTATATATTTATTTTCGTTATTTTATTTTTTATTTCACAGTATTTATCTTTATTATTATTAATTTTAAATTTTATTTAACTCCCGTTACGCGGTCGCATCCCCCGCGTGCCACGTGGCAGCCCTCTTCCCCACTATCTCTCCTCTGTCTCTCTCTCTCTCTCTATATCTCCCTACGTCTCTCTCTCTCTCTGTCTCTCTTTTCTCACTTTCTCATCCATGCATGCATATGTCTCCTCATTTAATTCTTTCTCTCTCTCTCTCTCTATGTAACCAACTACCTGCATGGAGACCCGCGCATGCACCACCGACCTCCGTCTTGCGCACGACTCCATCCACACACCTCATAGTTCTCCCACTCTCCCTGGCACCCACCTATATAAGACATCGCTCCTCTTCATTTTTGAGGTTACACCATTTCGTGCAAGGAAAAGGAGGGAGCTCCTCACAGGCTCCAGGTGACAATTGCGAGTTTGAGAGGTTGAGCTAAGATATGATCTACCGTCGGCATGATCCGAAGCTTATCCAAAGCTTGGTAGCAATACCTTCGAGTTTTGCTCGAGATCATGATTGTCGACGACTTGAGCGAGGAACAGAGCACTGCTTTGAGCTCCTTTCATGCACCCATTCCACCAAAACATAAGGTAAAAATCTCCTATTCCTTTTCCTTCTTCTTCATTCAATTTTCTTCTTCTTCCTTTCTCTTAATATTTTGTCTCTCCTCAATTCACCATCATCCATTAATTAAATCACCAAACAAATTGTATTTCTAAAGATAAATCACTCATGGATTATCTAACAGTGATTTTTAATGATTTTTTCAAAGTATTTTCATGAACTAATTTATCTAACATTTAAAGGAGCCAAACAAATACAAGGAAATCCCCTAATTGAGCTCCACCTCCACACGTCTCTCTCCTCTCCCCTCCCTTCCATCCCTTCTTCTCATCTTCTCCTTCCCGCCTCACCTCCTTTTTCTTCATTTCTACACCCTCCTCTCTGCACCAATGCGCCATCCGCTCTTCCTCCGCCAATGGGTCTTCACCGCCTCTGCCCGTCTGCGTCGACATGCCATAGACGACTCCACCTTCTCTCCACCAACGTGTGATCCTTCTTCACGAGCACCGCCCACGTGCTTCCAGGCCTCCAACCATCCCGTCAACCAACTGTTAACTCCATGAGCTCCATTGCATATCATGCTTCGATGGATGTGGAGAACCACATGGCAACTCCAGTCGCCCGCGTCCACCCACAAGGCGCATGCCTCCGCGACATTGTCGACCTCCTCCACCTACTGTATAATGCCCACACGCCTCCGCTTGACCTTCCTCGCCACAACTGCGAGCAATCGCCGCCAATAATGCTCCAGCACCCCCCAACCGATCGCGTGCCAAGAGTCCTGCACGTTATTTCAACCTCACATGTAAGGCACGTGAGTTTAGGAGAAATTATGTACAACCCGTACATTTCCTAGCATTTGCATATAAAGTTCCCTCTTCCAGATAGAATGTGAGGTGCATATGCTCCACTGGCAAATTTACATAAGCATCCCTCAGAGCCTTGGTAATTACATCTCAATCCCTATGCATGTTTGTTGATTCAATATTATTTCCTTTTCTACATGACACCTCTGTGTTTGGACATTCATTTGAACCATCATTTCACGTTATTAAGTACAAAAATAACATGTTGTATAATAATTCATCTTCTATCTCATAAGCATTAATTTATATTTTTATGATTAGTGGATTATTTATTGAAATTAATTTGGTGAAAACTTCTATAGTTCACCCACTTTAGGCTCTGACATTTATATTTGATTATCTACAGATCTAAAAAATCCTAAAAGAATCAGTAGTTATCTTTTAGGTCATTCTACATCGTTCCCTAATTTCATTACATTTACCTGCATATCAAGGTCAAATTAAATAGAATGGTGAATTTAATAATTGATTTTTAATTAATTCCTCACATAGTATTTTTAGGAAATAAAAAATGTTTTGGATACGTCTCACATAGACCTATCTAGGATGATTTAATTTCTGAAAAATATTGAAGTTTAGTATTTATTAAAATTAAGTTACTCAAAATCACCTAGTCTGCGATATTTCATTCATAATTTATCCATTTTTCATCCAAAAATTCCAAAAAATTACGCTAGCCTAGTTTCATTATATTTCACATTCTGACCAGGTTTCATAATTTTTGGACCTGTTTGAATGGAAATTTTACTTTACTCCCTGAACTTGGTCAAAATTGCATTTCACTAATTTATTACATTTTAAAATTAAAAAATTCTTCTTTGAAAACATAATCTCTAGATCGACTAAGAACCAACCTAAGGAGACATTGGCCTCCTTGAGTTCGACCTTGAGCTTGCCCAAGTAAAAAAATTGGCCGCTCGCTTTAATTGGAAAATAATTAATGGTTTTCTTAATCCAACTTTGACTGGATGAAATGAACAAAACTTCGAACTTTAATTTGACACTATTAAAAAGGGAAATTTTTGAGTTCATCAACGGGCAAAGATAAATTTTTTACGGTATACATGATAGCATCTTTTATGGTTGTTTTTTGTGCTTGCTCTTTCTTTTAACAGACTTGTGAGATACATGTATTAAACACTTAATTACCTTTGATACATGTTATGCTATTGATGAATCATTTCATCACCTTTATTCTTTTGTTCTGATCTTAAATCCCTAGTTAAATACATGTGTATAGCATTAATTATTACAAAATAACACTCAATAATTGATACATATATGATGTATAAAATATTGTATTTAAGGCCTAAATAAAAGAATAAAAGAAAGAAAATAAAAAATAAATGAAATACCAAAGGTATTTAATGATCCTAAACCCTAAGATTAAGTCATGAATTGACTTGGTCGACAAGGAATAAAGTAGGGGGAGACAAGAGCCAATAGTTAAAGAAATACTATAAATTTTAGCCTAACAAAATCTTTTGGACCTATTTTTTTAATTTTTATACCTCAAATAATAAAACACTCAACATTAAACTTGTACATAAAAATACAAAGAAAAATACAAAATTCATTTCCTTCAAAAATAATGCACATTATGTCGGGACACACAAAATAAAAAGTTGTAGAGAAAATTTTGTAGACGGTATCTTCTCCATGCATACTCAAAATTCACCAAACTCGCCTTTATTGTTCATAAAATTGAATTATATATTTAATGAAGGAGGTTTCATTCAGTTTAAAATTGAGATGCAAAAGTTTGCTTTTAGGCCCTCATTGTGGAATATACTTGTATAAATTATTCATTTTATTTATTTTTTACATTTTTCAGTTTCTTATATTTTATATATTTTATTTTTTTTAAAAATATATGTAAAAAATAATAATAATATAAACCCATTAAAAATCCATTTAAATGAATAATGTACTTCAATATATAGAAGAAGTCAATAATATACCTATAAAATATTTGTACATAGTTATTTAACTATGTAAATAAACTAAGAAATATAAAAGAAAAAATGTATATATATATATATTTAAAATTTTATTAATATAAAATGTATGTATATAAAAAATATAAAATACAAAATAAAATGCATCATATATAGGGAAATATACCTATAATTGTACTAGTAAAAACTTATACCTAAAAATTCACTTGGAAAATATAAATAAAAATTATGATAAAATACTACATAAATTAATAAATATTCTTTGTGTTTTGACAAAAAATAATAAAATCATTTATTATTTTTATACATCTATTAGGGGAATTCTTCCTTGTTTTACCGTTTTGTAGCCAACGTGGACCAATAGAAGCGTGAGGATTGTTAACCTCAAGTCAACTGTCCTTGATTCCCAGGTCAGCTTATGTCAGAGTAGACCCCTGCCAAGGAGGTTTGACTTCTTCACAAAAGGTCATCCATGTACATCCATCCACTACGCCAAGCATCTTCCCTCCTTCCACCTCCCTCGAATCGAGTGTAAACCCTAGGTTTTGAGAGGCCTTCCAACGTGTTTATAAATAAAAGACCTTCGCCTATTTTTGCTTTTTGATCCTTCTTGGCCTCCCTAAATCGTAATATTCCATCTAAAATAAGTTCAGCATGGTGACAACTCGCTTCTTATAAATTTGCAACATGCGAAGGGGCATCATTTGGAGCGATCTATGCCACGCCAGAGCTCCGTCGACGAGGTTCTTGCTCCCTGATCTCACATATGACTTGTACTTTTCTTTATTTGCTTTCTAGGTAGATATTATTTGTCGTTTTTATTCCTCGTTTTTCTTTTATATTTTAATCACTTATGGTAGTGTAGAGCTTCGATTTGAGTTCACTGGAGCTCTAGAGCTCTGACTATCGTTCTCAGTAGTCTAGTCTTGTTCTGACCTCCATTCCACCTCCACTTCACTCCCCTTCATCTTCTCCAACTTCTTCCCCATCCAGCCGCCTTTGGTTCCCCCAATATCAAAGCTTCAAGGTCTTCCTCCATCGCCTTGTCGGACCTCTACACTCCACCTCCATTTCCACATCGATCTACCACCAATAATAGCCAGTGACCTTCGCCCTTGCACTGCCTTACTTTTTACACCATTTGTATGTTCTGAAGGACCCATATGAGGGTCAAAAGCACCAAGAATAGGTTCTCCAGGTGTTCTAGATTCTTCGACCTACTAGGACCCTACCAATTGGTCTTGGGCATTCCTGGCGCCACCAGTAGTTGTAGATGACTCCCCTAAGTGTACAGAGCACTTGAGAAGTGATGGAGACTGCTGGAGTTGAGAGAAAAGGGTGATGAATATGTGATTCATCACTCTTAAAGTTGAAGATAGAGCCTTGTTCCTGAGTAATTAAGAATATATTTCCACCAATATTGCATAATTAGCATTCATGCATACATTGATAACATGTGCATTCTAACATTCATATCTGCATGAAATAAGAAGCCATATTCAGCTGTAAAAATCACCTATCTATATATATTTTACACTAACCCTAAAACCTATAAATCCACTCTATACTGTATATATTACTAAAACTAATTAAAGAAAAATATCAAAAAAAATGCTAATCTGTAAAATTGATAAATAAAACCCCAAACCAAGTTAGGGACCATGGACCTTAGAATGCATATATCTCTCTGATATAGCCTTTGATCTATTTCTACTCATTTTAAATTAATACACATTTAGAGACCTTAAAAATAAGAACAATTTCATTTAAATCGGAGCTCGTATACAAAACTTGGGTTTTGAGCCCCCCATTGTACAATATATGTATTTATATCTGTACCCTTGTATTTTATCACTTTATTCGAGCTCGTTTCTATTTTTGGTCAACATGAAACTTATAGATCTCATTGAGATCCACAAATTTCATGTTTTGAGGTTTTCTAAATTCGGCCATTTTCCCCCTCTTATTCCACATTCTTCCTCAAACATTCTAATTGGTTCACGTGGCACCCTATGGTTGCGCCACGCGGCCCACTCAGTCGCTCGCCACGCGTCCTGTCTCCTGGCCATTAGATCATCACCCCTTCCTTCAAATCTCGGTCACCCATTCCACAAACCCTATCAACCGTTATATCATTCGCCTGATCTCATCCAGACCACTCGCTTCCACCTTAACCTCAGCGCTCCACGTGGTGCCTCCTGCGCCTTTCGATCCTCCATCCATCGATCGCATCCCCGCCATCGATTTCTAGGAGATCGTCACCCTCCGATCCATACCCCTAGTATCATCTCCATTGTTCCCCTGCGCCCGCATCTATGCCTGCCACACATCACGCCCACCGCCCTTCGATCTCGACCCCCGGTCTGATCCAGGCCCTTCCTTAGCGACTCGCTAGCTGCTGTTGGATCACTAGATCCAACGATCAAGGCGTTGTCTTCCACCTCCGAAAGAGCCTTGCCCACATCGCCCCACTTCATCTTCTCACCGACCCCTTCATATTTTCTTCACCACTACATCCACCATCTCCAACCATTGACCAATCCACAACGTAGTCCTATCAACCCTCATCCTCACCAGCACCCACGAACACCATGATGCCTTCTCCTTCGCTCCATAATAAACAGGAACTTCACCCCTTACATCACATGTACCTCCACCTTATACCTATAAATACTCCATCTCCGTCGAACGTCGACCCCATCCGCCCTTGCAGAGAGATTCCCAGAGCTCCCCTCTACATGTTAGTGACAACACTTAGGCAAGGGAGCGAGCAACGTGAAGGATATGGAGAAATCCTCAAGCGCATCACGGAAGCGTGATCGTCGTATCGAATACGACGAAGAACGACTAGTCGTACTAGTTGTTCGGAGCAGCGGAATTTTAAAATTTTTAAACCGATGAAACCACATGATCCGAGAACCGTTCTCAAATCGTTTCATCTATAACCACATCAAGTATAATGCAATACCTCTTGAAGCGTGGTTGATCGAGTCTCTACGAAAAGAGACCTCCTGTCTCAAGTCCGATCGTCGGAGTAACGGCTTGCGAGCGCGGAGATGAGTCGCGATGTCCTCGCAATCCAAGATGATCCAAGCGCGGTTGCTCCTGATCTCGTCGCACGAGATCAAGCGTCTCCTTCGTGAGTGAAGCACTCCAAGAAGACAAAGAACCGCAAAGAGTTGAAGCGGCAGCACGATGGCGCGGGCGTCGACGTTCCTCTCCACCAAGGTGGACGGCCACCAAGAAGAGAAGGAGAGAGGGCTGTCGTGTATATGAGAAAGAGAGAGAGAGTTTTGCTACAATAGCATGTGTAAAGAGAGAGCCAAGTATGCCTCTCTATTTATAGGGTTTTGGGATCCATGGATCTCAATCCATGGGACACATAAAATCAATGGATGAGATTGATTTATGCTCATCCAATGGCTGAGATTGTTGTTGTCAAAAGCAACAAATTTAGGTCAAAATATATTTAATAAAATCAAATATAATTTGCTCCTAAATTAACCCAACAAATAAGGAGAGAAGACACATGGAGATTTCATCTCCATGTGCCTTCCATGTAGGCGCACACCCACTCCAATTAGGAGTGGTGTGCCGCCCACCATGGATTGCATGGAGATTTCAATCTCCATGAGATTGCAAATCTCCATGTAATCTCTCTTATTTATTTGCAACAAAATAATTTGGGTTTTATTTCTCAAAAATAATTCATAATTATCTTTGAGGAAATTGCAATCTAGCCATGGAATAATTGTGAATCATATTCACAACCCAAAACAACATGTAATTCATATTGTTAATTAATTACACAATGTGTATCCAATACACATCATAATTAATCAACACATATAAATTATAATTAACTCTCTCTAATACATTATAAATCACATTTATAATATATCATGAATAATTGGATATCTCTATCCACATTATTCTTATCCAAACTAATTAAATCACATTTAATCATATTGGATAATTTCTCATACATCATGATAATTAAAACACTTTTAATTATCAAATTCTCTTTGCTTAGATCTTATGGAATTGTTCTTAAACCATTTAAGAACAATGCTATTTCTCCTCAGATACTTGGAGATAAGGACAGGGCGATTGTATTGTTCCACGTATAGTGACTTGGATGTTGAGATCATATCTCAACTCCAGATCCTATGGACCTCCCACTGATGCTTGATCAAATCAAGACCGCAGACTTAATCTTCTCATTGCATCTGAATCTCGTTCAGATCAATGTCCAGTTCATGGACTAAGATCAGGTCACTTCTCTAATGAGAGGAGTCACTAAAATCCAATCCTGTTTCATCACTCCCTCGGAATGGAAGCGTCATGGTTATACAATCGTTTATGATCAAATCACCCTTCAGGTATTCCTAATACCTGCACATCCTACATACTGGAAGACTCGTGATCATCCTGAAGATAAAGATCACTTTTATACTGTCATCTTCAGGGTTAGATCATTAAGTTTCTCAATCTTGGTCATCGGGATTTGGTATAGATCATATGCTTTCACAAAGCATATATCTTACCTTCAAATTCATGTCATGCTTCCAAAGCATGACGACCATGCATGGAATTTGTTCAGTCCCAATACCTCATGAGTGAGCTCATGTCTCCCGGTTCACAAGTGAACCTGTATGATCCCTTTGAGAGATCGTATTACTCATATGTCCTTACATGCACACCAACTCGCCGGTATATAGACCTTGATTAGGTCATCAACCTATTGGTCTGCCAAATGTACATACTCAGACATATAGCAATACATCTGTCTCTAGTCAGAGGATGCATGCCTATGTTGTGACAGTATTCAACGTAGGTCTTTGGTTATCTCGATCTCGTCAAGTCAACCCATTGACTTAACTAACCTGACACCTCTGAATCATTATTCCCATGCAGAGGACCTGCATCTAGAGGTCAGTCAGATATCAGTCATATGAGATAGGATTGCCATCTCCCACTCAGACTGGAGATCATCACTTAATGATCATTTGATGATGCTTGATGAGTCCTCTATCTAACTCCTTAGATATTCATCCAAGCATCAGCCTCTATGATCCATCCAATGAATCAACAGCTGTATGATCATCAAGTTGGCCATGGTACATAACCCTTATTGTACAGAGGGACCTTATAGTGCATTCATTCATTAATCTCAGAAGGGGAGTGAAAAATAAACAATAACTTTTATTGATAATTTATTCATTACAATAACATTTATTGTAGAAATGGTTCGCCCGGGGCTCACATTGCTAACAATCTCCCACTAGCCCTCAGAACCATTCAGGTACAATCTTTAAACCCATACTCATTACATGCTGGTCAAAAACCTTCTGTGTCAGAGGTTTGGTAAGAGGATCAGCAACGTTGTCGGCAGAGGCCACCTTGGTGATGATGATGTCACCACGCTTTTGTATCTCCCGAATGATGTGGTATTTCCTTTCCACGTGCTTGCTCTTTTGATGCCATCTGGGTTCCTTTGCCTGGGCAATGGCTCCCGTGTTATCGCAGAGTAACGGGATGGGAGTATCAGAGGAAACTACGCCAAGCTCCAGCACGAACTTGCGTAACCACACCGCCTCCTTTGCAGCATCCGATGCGGCAATGTATTCGGCTTCCGTTGTTGAATCTGCAGTAGTGTCCTGCTTCTTGCTTCTCCAGCTCACAGCACCACCATTCAACAAGAACACGAACCCCGATGTCGACTTTCGATCATCCACATCCGATTGGAAGTCAGAATCTGTATATCCCAAGACTTGGAGATCACCATCTCCATAGACCAAGATGTAATCTTGCGTCCGTCTTAGATATTTGAATATGTTCTTTACTGCATTCCAGTGTTGTTCTCCATAGCAGGATTGGTAACGACTTACCACTCCCACTGCATGGCAGATATCTGGCCTAGTGCACATCATGGCATACATTAAGCTTCCTACGGCTGATGCATAAGGACATCCAGCCATGGCCTTCTTTTCCTCAACACTTTGAGGAGCCATTCCTTTAGACAGGTGGATACCATGTCTTAAGGGTAGGAATCCTTTCTTTGAACTATCCATATGGAATCGCTCAAGAATCTTCTTAATGTATCCATGTTGTGACAATCCCAAAATCCTCTTTTCTCGGTTTCTGAATAGCTTCAGGCCTAAGATGTAAGAGGCTTCTCCAAGATCTTTCATCTCAAAGGTATGGGACATCCAAATCTTTACACTGGTCATCATCCCTGTATCATTCCCAATGATAAGGATGTCATCTACATAAAGCACGATGAATACAACGGCGCTCCCACTAAGCTTCTTGTATACACAAGGTTCATCAGGATTCTGCACAAAATCATAACTCTTTATGGTTTCGTCAAATCTGATGTTCCAACTACGAGAAGCTTGCTTGAGCCCATAGATGGATTTCTTCAGCTTGCATACTTTACCATCCTCAGTCATGAAGCCCTGGGGCTGCTCCATGTAGATATCCTCCTCGAGGTATCTATTGAGGAAAGCCGTCTTGACGTCCATCTGCCAGATGTCGTAGTCAAGATATGCAGCTATAGCTAGCAATGTCCGGATGGATTTAAGCATAGCCACATGAGAGAATGTCTCATCGTAGTCGATGCCTTCTCTCTGTGTGTAGCCCTTGGCTACGAGTCGTGCCTTGAAAGTCTCTACTTTCCCATCAGGTCCCCTCTTTCTTTTGAAGATCCATTTACACCCAATGGGTTTTACCCCTTTAGGTGGATCCTCTAGGGTCCATACACCATTCTTATGCATGGAGTCAATTTCTGACTTCATCGCTAGCATCCATCTATCCATGTCTTGATCCGCGAGTGCTTCATCAAATGAAGTAGGATCAATGTCAGTTTCACCTGACACATGGAATCCATACCTTTCAGGTGGTGCAACCACCCTCGAACTCCTTCGAAGAGGTATGGGTGTTTCATCTTTATTTATCTCTTCCGTTTCTGGTCTAGGAAGTTCAGAATCCTCAGGGGATTCAAAGGATTCCTCTACTTCATTATTGTCTTGACCTTTAAGGAAATCATTCTCCAGAAACTTCACATCTCTAGAAACAAAAACCTTTTGGGTCTCAGGGTCATAAAGTTGGTATCCAATACCATCTTTAACATACCCAATGAAGTAGCACTCACGAGAGCGAGATTCTAGCTTACTTGCGTCTACGTTCTTCGCATAGACCAAGCAACCCCAAACCCTCAAGTGATTAACACTAGGTTTGGTTCCATACCATAGCTCATGAGGAGTCTTAGGCACGGATTTGCTAGGAATCTTATTCAGGATATATATTGCAGTCTCTACTGCATATCCCCAGAAACTAAGAGGTAAATTTGCTTTATTCATCATTGATCGGACCATGTCCATGATGGTCCTGTTGCGTCTTTCAGCAACACCATTTAGTTGGGGAGTTCCAGGAGGA
Source organism: Ottelia alismoides (assembly GCA_037367405.1). NCBI lineage: Eukaryota > Viridiplantae > Streptophyta > Magnoliopsida > Alismatales > Hydrocharitaceae > Ottelia > Ottelia alismoides. The sequence continues at coordinate 1,048,794 of JAZKJV010000834.1, read as the reverse complement.
GTGAGATTTGAAACAATTCCATTCTCCTTAAGGTATTCCTTGAATTCATCTGATAGGTACTCGCCACCTCGATCAGATCGAATCCGTTTAATCTTCCTATCGGTTTGGTTCTCAACCAAAGCCTTGAATTCTTTGAACTTTTCAAAGGTTTCAGACTTATGACGTAGTAGGAAGATAAACCCGTATCGCGAATGGTCATCGATAAACGTCAAATAATATCGGTATCCATTTCGAGTCGCGGTACTGAAGGGACCACATACATCGGTATGTATTAGGTCAATAATACCTTCGCATCTCGTAACCTTGTTACGGAAAGGCGTCCTAGTCATTTTGCCCTGTATGCAATGTTTGCAAGTGGGCAGAGGTTGAACCTGTAGAAAATCTAGAGGTCCATCCTTTATCAATCTATTGATCCTATCAACAGACAAATGACCAAGCCTTTGATGCCATATCTCATTTGAGATATTTTTATCCTCTCTGGATCTTTTAGGGTTTTTATTAGTGGTTGTCACATTCATAATACATTTATCAATGCACAATTCATAGAGTCCACCAGAAGTCAAAATACCATCCGCAATATATTTATCATAACGACTTATGACTAATTTATTACAGAAAAGGAAAGAATATCCGCTTCTAACAAGCTTAGATACAGATATCAAGTTCCTTCTGACTTCGGGTACATAAAGACATTCTTTAAGTATAAGGACTCTCCCACTAGATAATGATAGTTTACAAGTCCCGACGGCTACTGCTGCAACACTTGCATCAGATCCCATCTGGATGACTATCTCCCCTTCCTCAAGATTCCTAGTTTCCTGAAACAAATGCAACAAATTGCATACATGAACAGAAGCACCAGAATCTACAACCCAACTTCCTTCTCGTCCAACGAGAAAGCTAGTTTCAATGATGAAAGTAGATTTCATACCTGCTGGGACTTTACCTTTGTCTGAGGACTTCAGGTAATCTGGGCAGTTACGCTTCCAGTGCCCCGGCTTTTTGCAGTGATGACAGACGTCGGTTTTCTTCGACGCCATGAGAGTGGATGCATTGGAAGAAGAGGCAACACTTTGTCCCTTCTTCTTTCTCTTCTGGGCCGGGCCCTTCCGAGAACCATGCTTCCGACCGCGCTTCCCTTTGACCTGTGCAACCATTGCACTGCCACTGGGACCATCCTTCTTCATTACGTCCTCTGCGGACTTTAATGAAGCAAGGAGAGCAGCATTTGTCAATTCCAACTTGTTCATGTGGAATGACACTACAAAGTTATTAAAAGACTTGGGCAATGACAGCAGAATGAAGTCAGCTTGCATGTCTGCATCCATCGTTGCCCCAAGAGTCTCCAGCTCCGACAAGTACCCAAACATTTTGAGTACATGTTCACGGACCGAAGTCCCTTCCTGCATTCTACAACGAATGAGGTCTTTCATAACATTGTACCGCTGAGTGCGGTTAATGTCACCAAACATATCTTTAAGATTCTGCATTATTTCCTGACAGGTATTCATCTCCACATGTTGCTTCTGCAGCACATTGGAGAGAGAACCTAGGATATAGCACCTAGCCAAGACATGATCTTCATCATACTTGTCATTAAATGCTTTTTCTTCCTTGGACTTAGGGTTCTCAATCTTGTCCTCGGATAGCACATAACTTATGCGCTCAGCAGAGAGAACAAGCTCCAAATTTCGGATCCAATCCGAATAATTTGGGCCGGTCAATTGGTTGACCTCAAGAAGCCTACTAAGTGGGTTCAAAGACTTCATTTTCTGAAATTAAGAATGCACTATATTAGAATATAGAAATATATATTCAGATTTATGATATTTGATTAAGGTATTTTAAATCAAATTATTCTTGCATTGTCGACTTTGAAAGTTCAATCCCTTAATCACTTTCAAAGTAAGAGATATACTTACCGCTATATCTCTACCAAGAATTGGGATCTCCTCTTTATCATTGTCACATCCCAATAATATGAGAATCTGTGACTCCAATAAAGAAAAGCAGGAACTCATTCCAATTTGCAAGTCCAACTTGCAATTTCCCAATTCGGTCTTTAACACCCGAGCCCACCACCCCTAAGGCGATGTTGACCCGTTGTTAATTGAATCAACCGTCAACAGGAATAGTACTCGCTATGCGCAATCCAATATCACCCCAATAATATGAGGATCCGATATTGGGGTCACTACGCATACGGCCTTACTCTTTCGAGAAGCAAAGAGCCCGATCCAGATGCGCTTGCACACGGGAGCTGTCACTTCGGACAGGCGTCTCCCATATGCAATCCCTGGCGACGAAACTCTTCGCCTTGACGGGAGACCATGGATGTCACTTATGTGATCCTCCATCTTCATATTCAAATTTTAATTAATTATCGTGAATCATATTCACATAATTAATTCTTCCAAGGGAATTAATAACTCTAATCATATTAGAGTATTTCAATTGGACATAATCAATTTAATCATATTAAATTAATTATCAATCCAATTCAATCAATCAAACTTGATTATTTTACTTGAATACATATATGGTAATATCTCAAAATACGTATTAATTCGAATTTTAATAATTAGAAAAATACATCTTAATCCCTCGGACATTATCCCGGCCCTACCCGCTGTCATGGCCAGTACCGACGAGAGTGGGACGGACCACATACGTTGCAACCCGCAACCCCAATGCTCTCCGACTAGGCACCATATCCGCCTCGGGAAAGGATAATGCCAAATTGATTAATTTGTACTTGAGATGATCATCGGTTTTTCAACCGAAATTGTACCATATAGTAATAATCAAAACATTTTTGATTATAAGGAAATTTGCTAGACAAATTCCCAAATCCTATTCAAGCATCAAGTTTGAAGATTGTTGTTTCCAATTTATGATTTAGATCACATCTTAATCAATTAATTGGTTGGGGCCATGTCAATTAGGCAAATAATCATGTCTCAATATTTCACAAATATTATTCAAGATTATTTCACGAAATTAACAATTAATTTCACTAATTGACAATCACTTGGTTCTAGATTTAGGAATGCAATTTCAGTAATGACCCCTATTCACTAAAATTGGCATATCTCAATCAATTTAAATCCAAATTAAGCAAACTCAATTTTTATAGATTGCTAACTTGATTTACAACAGAACCTAAGTAGATTTGCACGCATTTCGAGGCAGATGATAACAGTAATTAACTTTTTAATCATGTTAAAATCTATTGTTCCCGCAACAGTGCATACATGTCCATTAAAACAACCATAATTAGAGCATACGAAATCCGATTTACGCAAACTCAGTTCCTATGGTTTCCTTATTTAATGGGGAACAAAACCAAGTATTAAATTCGTGTTTAAACAATTTAAACAGTACCGAATTTATTTACTAAACAGATCTGCGAAATCAAATGCGATGAAAACTTTCGCGACCTAAACGAACCTAAGTCGTCCTCGGTTTTTCGAATCATATTCGAAACCGTCGACCTAAGGCTCTGATACCACTTGAAGGATATGGAGAAATCCTCAAGCGCATCACGGAAGCGTGATCGTCGTATCGAATACGACGAAGAACGACTAGTCGTACTAGTTGTTCGGAGCAGCGGAATTTTAAAATTTTTAAACCGATGAAACCACATGATCCGAGAACCGTTCTCAAATCGTTTCATCTATAACCACATCAAGTATAATGCAATACCTCTTGAAGCGTGGTTGATCGAGTCTCTACGAAAAGAGACCTCCTGTCTCAAGTCCGATCGTCGGAGTAACGGCTTGCGAGCGCGGAGATGAGTCGCGGTGTCCTCGCAATCCAAGATGATCCAAGCGCGGTTGCTCCTGATCTCGTCGCACGAGATCAAGCGTCTCCTTCGTGAGTGAAGCACTCCAAGAAGACAAAGAACCGCAAAGAGTTGAAGCGGCAGCACGATGGCGCGGGCGTCGACGTTCCTCTCCACCAAGGTGGACGGCCACCAAGAAGAGAAGGAGAGAGGGCTGTCGTGTATATGAGAAAGAGAGAGAGAGTTTTGCTACAATAGCATGTGTAAAGAGAGAGCCAAGTATGCCTCTCTATTTATAGGGTTTTGGGATCCATGGATCTCAATCCATGGGACACATAAAATCAATGGATGAGATTGATTTATGCTCATCCAATGGCTGAGATTGTTGTTGTCAAAAGCAACAAATTTAGGTCAAAATATATTTAATAAAATCAAATATAATTTGCTCCTAAATTAACCCAACAAATAAGGAGAGAAGACACATGGAGATTTCATCTCCATGTGCCTTCCATGTAGGCGCACACCCACTCCAATTAGGAGTGGTGTGCCGCCCACCATGGATTGCATGGAGATTTCAATCTCCATGAGATTGCAAATCTCCATGTAATCTCTCTTATTTATTTGCAACAAAATAATTTGGGTTTTATTTCTCAAAAATAATTCATAATTATCTTTGAGGAAATTGCAATCTAGCCATGGAATAATTGTGAATCATATTCACAACCCAAAACAACATGTAATTCATATTGTTAATTAATTACACAATGTGTATCCAATACACATCATAATTAATCAACACATATAAATTATAATTAACTCTCTCTAATACATTATAAATCACATTTATAATATATCATGAATAATTGGATATCTCTATCCACATTATTCTTATCCAAACTAATTAAATCACATTTAATCATATTGGATAATTTCTCATACATCATGATAATTAAAACACTTTTAATTATCAAATTCTCTTTGCTTAGATCTTATGGAATTGTTCTTAAACCATTTAAGAACAATGCTATTTCTCCTCAGATACTTGGAGATAAGGACAGGGCGATTGTATTGTTCCACGTATAGTGACTTGGATGTTGAGATCATATCTCAACTCCAGATCCTATGGACCTCCCACTGATGCTTGATCAAATCAAGACCGCAGACTTAATCTTCTCATTGCATCTGAATCTCATTCAGATCAATGTCCAGTTCATGGACTAAGATCATGTCACTTCTCTAATGAGAGGAGTCACTAAAATCCAATCCTGTTTCATCACTCCCTCGGAATGGAAGCGTCATGGTTATACAATCGTTTATGATCAAATCACCCTTCAGGTATTCCTAATACCTGCACATCCTACATACTGGAAGACTCATGATCATCCTGAAGATAAAGATCACTTTTATACTGTCATCTTCAGGGTTAGATCATTAAGTTTCTCAATCTTGGTCATCGGGATTTGGTATAGATCATATGCTTTCACAAAGCATATATCTTACCTTCAAATTCATGTCATGCTTCCAAAGCATGACGACCATGCATGGAATTTGTTCAGTCCCAATACCTCATGAGTGAGCTCATGTCTCCCGGTTCACAAGTGAACCTGTATGATCCCTTTGAGAGATCGTATTACTCATATGTCCTTACATGCACACCAACTCGCCGGTATATAGACCTTGATTAGGTCATACCTATTGGTCTGCCAAATGTACATACTCAGACATATAGCAATACATCTGTCTCTAGTCAGAGGATGCATGCCTATGTTGTGACAGTATTCAACGTAGGTCTTTGGTTATCTCGATCTCATCAAGTCAACCCATTGACTTAACTAACCTGACACCTCTGAATCATTATTCCCATGCAGAGGACCTGCATCTAGAGGTCAGTCAGATATCAGTCATATGAGATAGGATTGCCATCTCCCACTCAGACTGGAGATCATCACTTAATGATCATTTGATGATGCTTGATGAGTCCTCTATCTAACTCAGATATTCATCCAAGCATCAGCCTCTATGATCCATCCAATGAATCAACATCTGTATGATCATCAAGTTGGCCATGGTACATAACCCTTATTGTACAGAGGGACCTTATAGTGCATTCATTCATTAATCTCAGAAGGGGAGTGAAAAATAAACAATAACTTTTATTGATAATTTATTCATTACATTAACATTTATTGTAGAAATGGTTCGCCCGTGGCTCACATTGCTAACACAACGATGATGTTTTATTCTCCAACGAGATCCATGGTGTAGCACGCTGTGCCACAGCTTCCTCTACAAGCTGCACGAGCTCGGGTTCCTACTGGCCTTCAAGCGACGATCAACGACTCCATCTCGAGTGCCAACTCCCAGGTAGCTTCACTCCATTTCCTCTCCGATCTTCTTCTTGTTTTCTTTAGTTTTTCTCTGAATTTATCCCGCTTCTCTGATCGCTTCCATCCTCACCCAACCATCCGCTGAGCTTTGCCTTGAAACTCCAATATTTGCGCACTCCTTCGTTTACTCTGACAACGCATCGCACCCTCTTCCCACAGTGTCGTCGGTCACGATGGATGATCATCTCCGCCCGATCATCACGACCGCCCTCAGTCCTCACCGCACTCGCACGCAGCCCACGAGCACTGAACTTGATTTCTGGCATGAGCTAACCCTGCAGGGACCATTATCTTCATTGGATGGAACCATCACTAGAGCTATTTCGAGCTTCGTTGACACCGACCTACATACGACTCCAACAGCATCCAGAGCCTCTGGCGACCTCCTGATGCTTCGACAATCGATCCTCGCTCTCCAGGAAACTTTGGAGAGCTCCCACGAGCATGTGGGAGGATGAAGGAGCAAGGAGCGCATCGCTGGATCCCCACCAAGCCCGCTGTAGGAGGAGGTGGAATCGAGAAGATGAAGTACAATTATCGTTGGATCTTCTTGATCCGAAGACCCTCTTCACGACACGTCGCTCCGCTCCCGCAACCGTTGGATCTTCCTAATATAACAGATCTAGTCGAGCCACGTCGCATCTGCTTTGACATCCAGCTACTGTTGGATTGATCGCCATCCAACGACCATTACTTTGCCACGTTGCCATCGCCCTCCATCTCTAGATTCTGTCGGATCAATCTCGATCAGACGGTCCACATCACGCCACGTGTTAAGCCATCACCACCATTGGATCGACCTCGATCTGACGATCCCTCAGGAACCACGTATCCAGCTCCAGCAGCCATTGGATTTAATCAGATCTAGTCGTCCAAGTTGCACCGCGTAGTCACCGTCCGAGCCTCTTCCCCGACCCTAGGCTTGGAGCAACCGGAGCAAACGAAGCTAGTCCGAGACTCCTGCATCTCCCGAGCCTAGCTCCTTACGTGTACCTCATGTGATGGCTAGGTAATTTGCTACGAGGCCCCTACAACTTTCAGAAATTGCATTTCAATCCCTACCAGGAGCGTCACGAGAGGAGCCTGTGTTTCAGTGGGAATTTTGCGTCCATACTCCCAGCATTATATGTATTTACACGTTAGTCCTTGTATGCACGTTTTATTTCAAGCAATTTTAATTTTCTATTTTGCATTTTAGCCCCTATGTTTGTACATATATTTAGGCATTCATTCATCATCATTTTTAAATTCCAAAAATTGCATATTGTAGTAGAACTTGTGCTTTATATTCTGTGACAAGTGTCATATTTTTATGAGTTGCATTGAATTTAATAATATTATTTTGGTGGAATTTGACACATTTTGCCCACTGTGTGCCTTTTCTTTATTATTAAATTATCTGTTTCTCCAAAAATCACCATAAAATCATATTAGCTTAGGCTAATCTCTACATTGTGCCCAAAAATCATTGCATTTGCATGCATCATGAGGCCTGAATAAATCAAATAGTCTTTTGCCTAATTGATTTTTATAGGTCCAATTTACAAAGATTTTTAAGTTTATTAATTTTCCTAGATTTCTCTCACTTAGGACTATCTAGGATAATTTTTATATCTAAAAATAACGTGCTATGGTATTTATTAGAATTAATTTTGCAAAAACTACCCTGCATTCATATTTTATTTTTATTTCATTCAGAATCTATAAATTTTAAAAAAATTATAGTAGATTAATTTCATAGCATTCCATATTCTGGCCGAGTTTCATTAATTTTGGATTTTATTTGACTATATTTCTAATTTAACTTAAAAATTTGGCATGAAATTGCAATGTGTTTTCTTTAATTGCATAATTTTTTAAAAAAATACCAAAATATTCTTCTGAAAATCTGATCTCTAAATTAACTAAAAATTTACCAAGGATACAACTGCCTCCCTAAGTTCGACCTTGGGATAGCCCACGTAAAATAAATTTGCGCTTGAATTTAATTGAACATTAAATATGAGTGGTTTTTTGACGAAGTCTCGATTACACGACTGCAACGAATGACAAACCTAATTCGATTGATAACTCGGTTGAATTAACAAGGGTAACCGAGGGCACGTAACATGGCGATCAAAGGATTTCAATCTCGATGTTCTTCCCTGTTCGTCTAATCCGCTTCATCACTGCCAGATCAGGAGCCATTCTCCAGGAATGCATCCACTGTCAGATACACCATCGAATCTAATCATACCCGCTCATCCATGAACCGACATCAAACATCCATCATCGACCAATTCCCCAAGTGAATCCTTTAAAGCCATTGGATCACATGCTATATTGGGTAAACATTTGAGTTACACCTACCCTTTTATTATTAAAAACCTTTGTAAATATTTAATATGTTTTATAGTTTATGTAAAAATCACAATTGGGGCCCCGCATTTATTGTATATCACATCTAGGTTAAATGCTAGACCACCTTACGTGGATTCCAACGTGAGGCAGCTATTTTGTAGAGAACCCCTTCTGAGTTCATTTATTTATTTTTAGTTCATAAAAAATATAATATAATGCTAAATTTATAGGCATTTTGCACGGAACTCCTTGTATTTTTATTAACTTGCAAATATACCCCTATTAGTACATTGTATCTATTTTGTGTCTTTTTATTTTATTAAAATAATACATGTGCTTGTAAATTATTGGAAAAATATATGAAGATTCTTGAAATCATGCTTGTTCATGCATATTTTTATTTTAATATTTTCTTGCATTTTTCATTTATTAAATTCATTTAGGAGTTATGTATTCCTTGTATAATTATAAAAATAAAAAATTTATAAAACTATTTTAAAAAATTCTAAAAAATTAAATATCGTATATTACTATATAATATAATCTCATACAAAAAATCATAAAAATACAAAATGAAAACCTTAAAAATAGAAAACCCTCCAAACCCCATAAAAATTTGCAAAAATTATATAAAATTCAAAAAATAATTTTCAATTGTATATTTTATTTATGTTATATACGTCATATTACAAATTGTCTTAAGAAAATGTCTACTTGTTTTATATCTTTAAATCTTAAAATGATTCAACCTATTTATTAATTCATTGTTTTAAGTACCGTAGACTTTAAAAATACATAAAAATTTGCAAACATAACCAAAAAATCACAAAAATAGAGGAATAAAATATAAAAACAAATTTTATTTTGCAATTTTTTGTTATTATAGCTATATTTATAAATTGAAAAATGTATATAGACTTTATTTCTACATATTTCTTGAATTATTATATAGACTTTACATAGAGTTTATATAGAATTTACGTAACTGTATTTATTTTATATAGACATTCCTAAATTATTATATATTTAATATTATATATATCATATATAGTATTGATATTATGCATAGTATTATGTATATTCTTATACATATTAAAGATAAAAAGATATTAAAAATTAGGAAAAATAAAAAAGGAAATAAAAATTTTGAATTTAAAACATAAATACATATAATCCATAAAGTTAATATGATTAAAACCCACAAAAATCTAAAAACCCAAAAAAGTACAAAAAAATAGTTGTTGTTGTTTATTCTTTGTAGGTAATAATTGTTTGCGTATACTCGTAGCTCTCTATGGTTAGACCTTTGCACTTTCTTGATTATAAACATTTATTTGTAGGGTATATGTAAAGTGGCCATCTCTTGGATCTTGCATCATAAGATCCGGCTCGTCAAGAGGAAACCAACGGAATTTGTTTCGTATAAATCAGACTTCGTCTTTATTTGTTATGATTTTCAAAAGAAAGAGAAGGAGACTTAAGGTATCATTAACTCTTAATGACCGTCACTAAGACTAATTAAATAAATTAAAGAAACTAATAATGGACTAAGGATCATTAATGACCATTAGCGAACACTAATCAATAGTTAGCAAAAGTTAAGTGTAAGCCGCGAAAGTTAAATCGTGATTAGTAAAAGTTAATCATGATTAGCGCTAATTAAGTGTCATTAGTGAATCTAGAATCTTCTGGATTGTTCTAACTTAAGCTCTAAGTTTCGGATAAGCTTTGGCCAAAACCATGGGCTTCTAACCACAGTTAAGTTTAAACCATGATTTACTAACCATGGTTAGCGATTTAATGGATCCTATAAATACCCCCATTCATTCTCTATGATTTCCACAACTACCACCACCGCAAGGGCTAGGATCGAGAGGTCGGGAGGAGGAGAGGGAGACTGGGAAGGAATGTTAGCGAGGTGTTGCCGGGAGAACGAGGAGAAGAAAGATGTGATCCACTCTTTGCTTCGTAAGCTAGGTTTTTGATTCCTCTTCTTTTTCCAGATTTGTTTTCAATTCATCTTTCTTTCTGATTCATTTTCTGTTGTAGTTCGACGAGAAATCTGTGTAATACCCTACTTAGGTGTGGGCAGCTATGCACGTTAGTGAACCCTGTGATTCATCACACTTCCACTCACCTAAGATGCGTCGTGTCTACCGATTCTCCATTGCTTATGGTTCCATTCTTTCTTCTCCTCTTTTATAGTTATTTTGATAGAGAAATCTGTGTAATACCCTACTTAGGTACATGTGGCAATGCACGTGAGTGAACCCTGTGATTCGTCACACATTCACTCACCTAAGACTCGTGGTGTCTACTGATTCTCCATCTCTTGTTGATTGATTATATTTTTTCAGTTTCGTTATTGTTTTCCTCTCGATGATTTTATAGAGGAAACTCTTTCCGTTTTTTCTTTTAAAATGTCCTGATATAAGGGGAAATTCTGCCGAAATCTTTCTAGAAATATGTCCCAGTATTGTGGGTAACTCTGCCGAAATTTTCCTAGAAATATCCCATGTATAAGGGGAAGCTCTGCTCAAATTTCAAGAGAAAATATGTTCTTCGCATTCCTCATGTTCTTCGTGTGTTCTTCGTGTTCTTCATTCATTCTTGGCACGTTCTTAGCGTTTTTGATACGAAAATGGACATTCTACCATTTCAAGAGCCATACATCATCCTTTCTGAAAACGAATCACGGTAAAGCATTGAATACATGAGAGAGATCTTGATTAGGTAACGAAATCCTTCCTTTTGCTTTTGGGTTTTCATATGAGAACGTTGAATTTTTTGATTTTGTGTTCTTCACTATGAAGAACTCAATTTGATTATTTTTGGAGAAAATATGAAAAGTTGCACTGTGATTTCAACTAAAATAAGGTCTAAGCATCATATGGATGCCGTGGCTTGGAAAGTAATTTGGAAGTTAAAATGATCATAAATATGAGTATATATATGTGTATGTTTATGTGTGTATGTAAGTCTACGTTCAGTATTGATGGGGATCCAAATTAAAGGTTTAACAGAGGAATTATGTCATGGGAATTGATGTATATTGAGTTGGATACTGAAAAGGATCGTGTCTTACGTTAAGAATGACTGGGAGTAGAACTACAGGTCGGGCATGCAACCTGTAGATTTGTCGGAAGGAACCCGTATTGGCGTTTCCCTACCTAGGTGGTACACGATTGCCCTGTTATGAGAATTATGCACTAAATGAATGATTTGCAATGCGTGGTACCAGGATCCAATATATTCATGTTGAATGACGGAAGACGTAGTCATGACATGTCGAGGCATGGATGGTTCAATAATGGCTGGGTCACGATAACATGTATTTAAAGCCGCTAGGTTATATGATTAAAGGTTAGCCTGTGATTTTAAGCAACCAGATCCTCAAGGACGATGTGCTCCTTTATTACCAGGCTAAGGGTTTGAGACCCTGATTAATAAAAGAAAAGGAAATTGTCAGGGTAGTATTGGAGGATTGGATGAGGTGACATGCTATGACATAAGCTTAACAGATCAACACAATCTCCAATCCCGAAGTGTCCACAACTTCAGAGTCCATATAGTGGAAAGGTAATTCCCTCGACTAATCACTGACGTGGAATAGAAAGGAATAGGACTTAAACTAATGAGAATGAATGAATCATTTTGTGTTATCATGTTTTGAAAAAAATATTTATTTGTTTGCTTTTCTCTTTTTCATTACTTAGCATTTGCTAATTGTTATCCTATGATTTATGAAATACTCAACAGGTGTCGGTGAGCCAACACAAGGACTTTAGTAATCCAGCCAGCCATATTAGCTTTATTTTGTAAGGTAGTTACTAATCTTTTTGAGTATTTCCTTCTATTTGATGTACATGTAAATGGTTATAGTGGGACAATGTATCATGCAAACTTTATTTTGCGAATAGAAAAAGTGTTGATTACTACTTTTGAGTATTTTTAATTGCAGTCTATTTCTGAATGTTAGTTGTGATTGTTTAATAAATTATTGCCGAGTAACCAGATCCGGATATGGAAGAATCCGATGACCCGGAATTGGGATCGTGATAGTTTGGTATCAGAGCCTGCTTACTCCAGTAATTTACCCAGTGATTGATAACTATGAGTGGTATTCAGAAACTAAGGTTGTCTTAAGATCCTTTGATCTTAATAAGTGACTACATCACCATTTACAGGTCATTGTCCCTTACGTACATCATGCTAAAACGTATAGGACCTAACCTTTGGCCTTGACTTATCCCTGGATCATGGCAGACCAAGACATGTCTAGGAAATTAACAGCTATGATAGTAATGACCATGAGATGGGCTAAGGTAATAAGCATTAGAGTGAAGACTCAATGCCACAATGAGAAATCAAAGTCATCCAGACCCGTGGATGCTAGAGTTGAGGGTTCTATTCACCCTTATAAGAAAGAGTCTAGATAATATTGGCCAATAGCATTTATTTTCCCCTACTCCATTTGTCGGAGCAGTAGCAGAGATGATTGGTCAGAAGAAAAAAAGGAAAATAAGAAGAATATTTGATTCCTATTCTAAGGATTAGATTTCGAAAAAAGCACAAAACCATTATCTGAGTAAGGAACCAGGAGGTAAATTATAATTCAAAAGATCTTAGACAACTATGTAGGACATATTGCCGGATATCAATCACCTGCTTATCTGCTACTTATTGAAAAAAATTATTTTGATCTCCTCATCGTAGCGATGGACTGACAAGAAAGGCATCGTGCATCCCTTGACTATTTGAAGAAGACAGTAACTTTTCACCTTCCTAACTCGATAGAGTTTTAGTTTATTTGAAAGACATACAATGATAATATTGAATATATCTCTACTTTGAAGGCACAACAGTTGTTAAAGCAAGGGTCCCAAAGTTATTTAGCTTATGTAACCACTACATTAGGGTCAGACAAAATGATAGAAGATGTACCTATAGTGTGCGAGTTTCCTGATTTATTTACAGAGGAACTACCTGGATTACCACATGAGCGAGAGATTGAATTTGAAATCTCTCTCACACCTGATACTCATCCTATCTCCATCCCTCCATATAGGAGGGCACTAACTGAGTTACGAGAGTTAAAAGTACAGTTACAAGAACTGTTAGATAAATGATTCATTCATCCTAGTACTTCACCACGGGGTGCGCCTATCTTGTTTGTAAGAAAAAAGGATGGGTCAATGTGGTTGTGCATTGACTATAGATAGTTAAATAAGAAGACAGTAAAGAACACGTATCCTCTGCCAAGAATAGATGATCTTTTCTGGGTTTAAATTTGTATTCCAAGATTGACTTAAGATCTGGATACCATCAGTTGAAGATTGAAGATGTGGATATCCCCATGATAACCTTTTGAACTATATATCGACATTATGAATTCTTAGTTGTGGCTTTCGGACTGAAAAATGCCCCAGCAACCTTCATGGATCTAATGAATAGAATATTCAAGGAGTTTCCGTATCACTTTGTAGTAGTCTTTATTGATGATGTGCTTATTTACTCCAAGGATAAGTATCAACACGAACACCATCTTTTGCAGACACTTGAAACACTAAGGAAAAATAGTCTGTTTGCTAAATATAGCAAATGTGACTTCTGATTGTCCGAAGTATCATTGTTAGGACATGTTATTTTTGAGGAAGGTATATTAGTTGATCCTACAAAGGTTAGTGCAGTAATGAGTTGGGAACGACCGAAGACTATCACAGAAATACGATCTTTTTTGGGTCTAGCTGGGTATTATAGAAGATTTGTGAAGGACTTTTCACGAATAGCATTGCCAATGACTCGGCTGACTCAGAAGGAAGTCCCATTCATATGGTTTGATGCATGCGAAGCTAGCTTTCAGACACTGAAAGAATGCTTAACGTCTGCACCTATCCTTACTCTACCTTTTAGGACTTAAGGGTTTACAGTATACACTGATGCATCTAAAGAAGGACTTGGGGCAACTCTTATACAACACAGTAAGGTAGTTGCTTATGCATCACGACAACTCAAGACACATGAGAGGAACTACCGAACACTTGAACTTGAATTAGCTGCCATAGTTTTCGCTTTAAAGATATGAAGACACTACCTTTGTGGTATTACTTTTGAAATATTCACTTATCACAAAAGCTTTAAATATATGTTTAATCATAAGGAGCTCAATATGAGACAAAGAAGGTGGCTAGAATTGTTGAGGAACTATGATTGCATCATCTCCTAACACCCTGCTAAGGGGAACGTCGTCGCAGATGCCCTTAGTAGAAGAACTTATTCATCTAGTTGGTGAGTGCTATCCACTTATGTGGTTTACTATCAATGTTGAGTGAATGAAAACCATTTGATAGTAGTGTTGATACTTCATCGATATAAACCAAAGCTCTGGGATAGAATAAAGAAAGAACAGGAGGATGATCTAGTCCTTAAAGACATGAGATGACAACTTGAGAAGAATGGGGTAGAGGGATTCCAGATACAAGATGGGTTACTATATAACCATCACAAAGTTTGTGTACCAAATATATCTAAATTGAGGAAAGACATATTACGTGAGGCACATTGTTCTAGATTATACATTCATCCAGGAAGTATGAAGATGTATAAGGATCTTCATTCAAACTTTTGGTGGACAGGAATGAAGAAGGATGTTGCTGAGTTTATGAATTCATGTTTCACTTGCCATCAGGTAAAGGCTTCACATCAAAAGCCACTAGGATTATTGCAACCTCTTTCTATACCTGAATAGAAATGGGAAAGCATTTCCATGGACTTTGTTACAGGCTTACCTTAGACGACTGGTGTAAAGATAGTATTTGAGTGTAATAGATCATTTGACAAAGGTAACACACTTTATTTCAATAAGCTTATCTTCCACTCCAGATCAGTTTGCTGAGTTATATATTACACATGTGATCAGCCTCCATGGTATTCCAAAGGAGGTAGTTTCCGATCGAGATTCACGATTCACCTCACACTATTGGGAGAACTTCATGAAAGCTTTAGGCACACAACTATGCTTGAGCATAGCATATCATCTACAAACAGATGATCAATCAGAACGTACGATTTAGACTTTAGATGATATGCTACGAGCATGTGCCTTATAATGGAAAGGATCATGGGTGAAAGATTTGCCCTTGCAGAATTCACGTACAACAATAGTTATCGTGCAAGTATTGGCATGGCATCGTTTGAAGCACTATATGAGAGTAGGTGTACTAATCCTCTGTGTTGGCAAGAGGTTGGGATAAAGAACCTTTATGATTAGATAGACTCCAAGAGACAAGGGATGTTGTAGAGCTTGCTCGAAAAAGACTAATAACTGCTCAGAGTTGCCAGAAAAACTATAGTGATACCAGACAAAGAGACCTTGAGTTTGAGGTAGGTAACATGTATTCCTCAAAGTATCACCTATGAAGGGAGTTCATAGGTTTGGTTTGCATGGGAAGTTAGCACCTAGGTTCGTGGGTCCCTTTGAAATTATTCAACACATTGGAAACGTTGCAAACAGAATTGCACTTCCTCCACATCTTTCGTCAATACATAACGTTTTTCATGTATCGAATATGAAAAAATTTATTAAGGATCTTTAGCATAAGATAAGCTATGATGATCTGCATGTTAAGTCGAATTTGACATACCTAGAAATACCTGTGCAAATACAGGACAAGGATATCAAGAAGTTGAGGAATAAAGAGATACCTATAGTTAAAGTGTTGTGGCGCAACCAAGAGTTTGAAGAAGCCATATGCGAACTTGAGGTCGTAATGAGAGAAAAATACCAGTACTTGTTTTAACAATAACACTATGTACTGTGAATATCTTTATTATAAATGAAATGACGTTCATTCTCTTTAAGGTTGTTATGGTTTCAATCCTCTCTATAATTTTTATACATGCATTTCAAGTCTAGAGGATGAGATTTCCTTTAAGGTTGTTATAATTGTAAAGTCTTGAAAGTGTCCATCTCTTGGATCCTGTATCTTAAGATCAGCTCCTCAAGAGGAAACCAACCGAATTTGTTTCGCCTGAATCGAACTTCGTCTCGATTTGTTATGATTTTCGGAAGAAAGAGAAGGAGACTTAAGGTGTCATTAAATCTTAATGACCATCATTAACATAAATTAAATATTATTAAAGAAACTAATGATGAATTAAGGATCATTAACAACTATTAGTGAATACTAATCAATAGTTAGTAAATGTTAAGTGTAAGACATGAAAATTATATCGTGATTAGTAAAAGTTAATCATGATTAGCACTAATTAAGTGTCATTAGCGAAACTAGAATCTTCACGATTGTTCTAACTTAAGACCTAAGTTTCGGATAAGCTTTTGCCAAAACAATGGGCCAAAACCATGGGCTGCTAACCATGGTTAAGGTTTAAACCATGGTTACTAATCATGGTTAGCGGTTTTCTGGAGCCTATAAATACCCCCCACCCATTCGTTCTCTACGCTTTCCACTACCACCACCATCCCATTGGCTAGGGTCGAGAGGTAGGGAGGAGGAGAGGGAGGCGGGGAAGGAACGCTAGCGAAGCACTGCGTGGAGAATGAGGAGAAGAAAAGTGCGATCCTCTCTTAGTTTTCTTCGTAAGCTAGGTTTTCGATTCCTCTTTTTTTTCCAGATTTGTTTTCGATTCATCTTTCTTTCCAATTCATTTTTTATTATGGTTCGAGGAGAAATCTGTGTAATACCCTACTTAGGTGCGGGCGGCTATGCACCTCAGTGAACCCTGTGATTCATCATACTTTCAATCACCTAAGACACGTGGTGTCTACCGATTCTCCATATCTTATGGTTCTATTTTTTATTCTCTGCTTTTATAGTTATTTTGATGGAGAAATCTGTGTAATACCCTACTTAGGTGTGGGCGGCTATGCACGACAGTGAACCCTGTGATTCGTCACACATTCACTCACCTAAGACGTGTGGTGTCTACCGATTCTCCGTCTCTTGTTGATCGATTATATTCTTTCAGTTTTGTTATTATTTTCCTC
Organism: Ottelia alismoides; assembly: GCA_037367405.1. Lineage (NCBI taxonomy): Eukaryota > Viridiplantae > Streptophyta > Magnoliopsida > Alismatales > Hydrocharitaceae > Ottelia > Ottelia alismoides. The sequence goes on along the minus strand of JAZKJV010000834.1, from coordinate 1,031,276 downwards.
TCAGTCATTTTATAGAGGAAACTCTTCCTGTTCTCTTTTAAAAATATCCCGATATAAGGGGAAACTCTGCTGAAATTTTTCTAGATGTCCCAGTATAAGGGGAAACTCTACCGAAATTTTCCTGGAAATATCACCCTATATAAGGGGAAGCTCTGCTGAAATTTCAAGAGAAAATATGTTCTTTGCGTTCTTCGTGTTCTTCATATTCTTCGTTCATTCTTGGCACATTCTTAGCATTTTTTATACGAAAATGAAATTAGATATTTTCGGCAGCCATAAATCATCCTTTCTGTGAATGAATCATGATAAAGCATTGCATACATGAGAGTGATTTCGATTAGATGATGAAAACCTTTCTTGTGTTGTTGGGTTTTCATATGAGAATGATTTTGTGTTCTTCGCTACATAGAACCTAATTTGGTTATTTTTCGAGAAAATAAAAAAAGTTGCTTTGTGATTTAAACTAAAATAAGGTCTAAGTATCATATGGAATCAGTGTCTTGGAAAGTTAGGGATTGGAAGTAAAGATGATCATAAATATGAGTGTGTGTGTATATATAAGAAAGTCTATACTCAGTATTGATGGGGATCCAAATTGAAGGTTTAAGGGAGGAATCACGTCATGGGTATTGATGTGTATTGAGTTGGATCCTGAAATGGATCATGTCTTACATTAAGAATGACTGGGATTAGAACTACTGGTTTGGCATGCAACATGTAGGCTTGTCAGAAGGAACCCTTATTGGCGTTGTCTTACCTAGGTGGTATGAGGTTGTCATGTTATGATAAGGGCGTAGAAAATGAATGATCGCAACACGTGGTACCAGCAACCAGTATATTCAGGTTGAACGACGAAAGATGTGGTCGTACCATGTGGAGGCATGAGTGGTTCAATAGCGGCTAGGTCACGATAACATGTATTTAAAGCCGCTAGGTTATGTGATTCATGATTAGCCTGAGGTTTTAAGCATCTGGATCCTCGAGTACAGTGTGCTCCTTTATTTGCCGTGCTGAGGGTTTGAGATCCTGATTAATAAAATAAAAGGAAATTGTCAGGGTAGTATTAGAGGATTGGTTGAGGAGATGTGCGGCGACATAAGCTTACCAGATCAATGCAATCTCCAATCCCCAAGTGTCTACAACTTCGGAGTCCATATAGTGGTGAAGTAATTGCCAGGACTAATCCATGACGTGGAATAGAAAGGAATATGATTTAAACTAATGAGAATGAATGAATCTTTTTGTATTATCAAGTTTTGAAAATTTTACACATTTGTTTGCTTTTCTCTTCTTCGTTACTTAGAATTCGCTAATTATTATCCTATGATTTATGGAATACTCAATAGGTGTTGGTGAGCCATCACAAGGACTTTAGTAATCCAGCCAACCACAATAGATTTACTTTGTAAGGTAGTTAGTAATCTTTTTGTGTATTTCCTTCTAGTTGATGTACATGTAAATGGTTATTGTGGGACAATGTATCAGCAAACTTTATTTTGTGAATAGAAAAAGTGTTCAAATACTTCCTTCTGAGTATTTTTATTGCAGTCTGTTTCCGAATGATTGTTGTGATTCCTGAATAAATTATTGGTGAGTATCCAGGTCTGGATATGGAGGACCCAATGACCCATAATTAGGGTCGTGATAGTATATTAATTTTACCCTTCACAATTTCATTGATTTAACATTATTGTGAGTTGATTATTATTTATGTGTATTGGTTGAGTTTCGAGTACTACAAGAGCGACCGACACATTGATTGTCGGACCAGACTTGTCGGGCACCGTAGGCACTCCAAGACTAGGTGTTAGGACCCTCGTAAATCCATATTATCAAATGATGCCACTGTTGGGGAGAAACATCAGATAGGATACTTGTGCACATAGTTATTTTATTTCCATGTCTTTTATTTATTTATATTCAGATAATTACTTATTTGTTCTAATATTCTCTCTTTGTTAATGTTTTTGCTAGGGCCTGCTACAAGAGGACGATCTTCTAGGGGACCAAGGAAGCCAAGTACAGTAGAGACCGACCCTTTCGTTACATGCCAATAGGAGAGAGCGGAAGAGAATACCGAGGAGAAGGAGAAGAGCAGTCTAGAAATTATTTGCCTATTTATTTGTATTTACAATTTGTGAGAATAGACATTGTTTTAAAATACTTGCAATAACTATACTCTCTAGACACTTGAACTCTCCGAGGTCCAATGCCCGAGTGATTGTTCACTTAGGGGCCTTGTTGGCTTTTTTTCATATTCTACCCCCTTTCTTTTATTTTGTTTCTCGAATTTTGAGTTTTTCGCTTTATTTTACTTTTCTTTGTATGCTTGGAGCCTTAGATTTTAGGATTTTATTTGGTTGTTCAAAGCAGACTTAGGTCCACACCTAAAAGAATTTTGTACCTATAGATCACTAGACTTAGTCAAATATTAAATATGTGCTTCCCGAGTAGAAGTTCATGCTAGGATAAATTCCGCTTTCTATAGGATAGATTTTCTTTTATGCACGGATCATCTTGCATGCAGACTATTGAAGTCAGGTACACATCCCTCTCATTAGCATATGCATTTATTGATTTTCGAGCACCAGCGTTTCTGACCTCAACCCTCTTATTTATTTGAATTATGAAATAAAAGGATTTAGAAAATTCATTAGACATTTTGTTTTCTCAAAAATACAAAAAAAGTGATAGCTAATAAAATTGGGTCTGTTCATTTTACCTGACCCTAAAATAGAACGTAAAAGATCCAAAATAAATGTTTTAAGAGAGTAATCCCTTCATTAATCACATGTACACTCCAGAACAAGTGAGGCACATACATATAAGGACTAGAGCCTCCATCCTTAGACTTGTGCCTTAAGCATTTGGGTCAGCTCTTGAGCCTTGTTATTACTAAAATCACTTGCCTCTGACTATAGACGAAGTGGTCCCGTTATTCTAATTGGTGTTCTACGATGACTAGAACACAACCACTCTAAGTGATAGCACCTGTGAATTAGTAAATAACTATCTTCTCATCTAACTCTAAGATTGAAAAGATAAAAAAGGACTTTCATGGCCTTCACCGTGTTGAGTTGGTGAATTGAGGGGGTGTGTTTGTTTTATTTGCATTTGTTTTGTGTGCATACTAAAACTTCTCTGTGAATTTGCTCCTTTCTCTTACATATCTTGAATTGACTATCATGATCTCTCAATCAATGTCTTTTGTTTCAGAGATGACATACTAGAGCTATTTTTATCTGGACTTCATGGATCCTGGTTATTCTTCTCCAGTCGGCTACCCTCCATTTTATTAGGAGGACTTTGCTCCTGACTTTTCTTTTTGTGCATACCTGCTACATCCGCTGTTTCAACCATTAGATTTTGATTATTACCCACTACCACCATTACATTGCCCACCATTTCACCCACCCGATACTGAGCTATTGGATTCACCTCTCATGAGCACCACTTTTGAATGTGTGACCCGGGTAATGAAGTAATTACAACAGAGGATTAATGATTTATCTAACACTGTGATTCAAACTGGTGCTTCTCCGTATGATGTCATGGATTCACAGGAGGAAACCCATGAGAGATTTCAATCACCAAAAATACAAAAAATGAGAAAAAAATATAATAATGGGAGATAACTAGACGGGTCAGTTTGTGAGGAGAAGGCATATGTGTCGTCCACTTTTCATACACATGCATTCACCATAGTTCCCACCCCCTTAACCCCCAAGCATGAAACTGTACATACTGCTCTTAGTCATCCTTGTGTAGATGATAATTCCAATCTCTTCCCTAGTATGAAAGAGATAGAAAATTAGAAAAGGTTAACCAACCTTGAAGTGTTGATGACCATCAGGATATAATTGATGCCCCACTTCGAAAGGCCATGAACCTTTTGACTGCGCTCATATACATGAAGAGAAAGAGATGATACATAGTCGAGCAACACATTCTTACCATGGCCACTGCACACGCCATCACCCATCGCCTGCCCTATAGGAAAGGGGACACTAGTACACCCTTCGTGAGATGTGCCATTTCCGACAACCATTGTGATTATAATCTCCTTGAAGGTGGTACATCAATTAATATAATACCCTTCTCTCTTGTACAATCACTCAATCTAGGGCCTCTCAAGATAATGAGGATGATTTCTCAATTCGCTGATGGATCAATAAAGAGGACGGAGAATATTCTTAAAAACATCATCATACAAATCCAGGTCATGACCTACATAGTGGATTTTGTAGTATCACCCATGGAGACCTCCATATATGTAGAGCGCACTCCAATCATTTTGAGATGACCTTTTCTTATCACTGCGAGAGCTGTTATTGATTATGTATCTAAAGAGATACGTTTTTGTTCTGACATCGAGAGAATTTTTATTGAGATGATCACTGCACCTGTTGCAAGTCAGGGACCCACATTTGATGAGAGTGTACGTATGTCAGCCAACCACAAGGACTATGATCTAGCTGAGATAAGAGATGTTTTCTTCATAATGGATGATATTGAGACCCAAGAATTCCTCTTCAGGGAGGAAGTCTTGAAAAGCATAGACCTTGGAATTCCCTCCTCTTATAAGTGGCAATTTGTTGATGAGATCCACAACAATTACACCATAGACACCTTATCGCGGAGAGTAGATTTAGGAGAGACTTCTCATGTTAGACCTGACCATAGTGCTTCCATTGATGAGTTCGTGCATGATCGTTCTGAGACCAGTGAGGATCTTCACCATGTCGATCCTGATTTTTTTATGTCAGTTGATGACCAGGATATCGACTTGCACCTTGTGAGATCCATTCCTTAGTGTTCACGCAAGAATGTACTATTTCTACCTTCATGATCATTGTATGGACACCACCTAATATATTCACTTTCGTTTCCTTCATTCCATCTCCCATTTCCATTATCTACCTCGATCCATGTGTTCCCCATGCTTAGGATGAGCTCTATCCTAAGTATAAGGGACGCAGATGAGTCGAGTGTTCTTTCTTCGTTCTGTTTTTTACTCCTGTCATTGATTATACTGAGGGATCTCTTACCCTAGGTATAGGGGAGTGATGCGTTCATTCCCTCATTGTATTTTATTTTTTTTATCACTTTATTGGTCGCCTTGCTGTCTCCTCTCTCGGTAATCTTCCTGTCTATACTTAGGGGTCTCTTACCCTAAGTACAGGGACATGTCGAGTTGTCAATATGTTCATTCCCACCTTAGATCCTCCCTGCATGTTGCGTACAGTCTACTATACTTATGATTAATTGAACTTAAGTATGGAGGGACGATCGACTTCTCCTTCTTTCATTATTTAGTCTTTGTAGTATAGTCTTTTCTATATTAGTACATGTTTTCTTCCTCTTTTCTCCCTGATCTATAGGAACATATCTTAAGCTAAGTATAGGGGGGTCGTATATACATTGTATATACTTTAGCCATAACTTGTACTTTGTATTTTAGAATAATATGGCTAAAATACTATATAGATAAAGATATACGATTAACTAATTGTAACAAATAAACTGGTAAATATGTATAAAAAATCTTCGAAATTCTTTGTATAGACCGATTAATAAATTGATGCAAAATATTTGGCAAAATATTGAAAAATGATTGAAAATATCTTGACAAATCTTTGGAAAGTCGTTGAAAAACTTTTGTAAAATATTTTCAAATATTTTTAAAAACTTTATGTTTGTAAAAGTTTGTTTCATTTGTATGAATAATATTTTTGAAAATTCAGTTTGCAAAATATTTGGAAAATGGTTGCAATAATACTTTGAGAAACCTATACATACTATTTAAAAAATGCAAAATGATTTTCAAATTTTGTAAATACTTACAAAAATTATTTGTAAAAATTATTTTCAAAATAAAATTTTCAAAGTGTTTCTTAAAATATTTTCAAACTATTTTGAAAACCCTATACACAATTATAACAAATTAAAATTCTTTAAAAACCTTATAGATAAAACTTGTAAATAACAACTAACTTAACTTTTACAAATTCCTAGTGTAAATACTCCACCTAATTCTTATAAATATGGATGTACTCCCTTGTAAATATATGCATATAATTCTTTTACTATCCCATTTTTTTCAAAAATATCTAAAAACTAGTAAAATGTTTTCAAAATGACATAAAAATTGCCAAAACTTCTTTAAAAAATTTGTAAAAAATTCTAAAATTAGAAAATTACTTCACAAAAAGATTTTATTTTTATTACATTGCATTTGCATTTTTCCGATTGATAATGACAATTGAATCGATCTAAATAAAATATAAAGATTAGAGCTTGGTTGGACCGTAATCCACTTAATCACAAGAACTTTAGAGGATCTAGAATTGAGGGGCTTCAAGTCTACTAGACTTAATTCTTTGATATTATAGGACTAGCTTGATATGTCATCTTGACTGTCTATGTTTAATATTTCTAAACACACACATGACTTTGTCGATAGTGACCTAACTTGCACACCTGCACCTTACTCTTTGCTCCACTCAGTTGAAGTGGTAGAGGGCTGGATTTGCCATATGAGACATAAATCAACGGAAACATATGAAGTCACACTCTGTGGCCATTATTCCTTAACCCGATCCAGTAGCGACGAGGTCCAAGGACATGATGTCGTAGGTTGCGATAATGCTTCATAAGGGGGGTAGTCTACATGCTCAAGAGGAAAAATCCTTATGTAAATGTTGTTGTAAAAAGTATTTAAAAATGCAAAATCAAATACTCCAAAAAATAGATGGGAAAAAATAAAAAAGTTAACTCCCGTCGGAGTATGTATTCAATAAGCAAGCTTGTGCTTCAACGCCAAATATTTACGTGAGCCTACAGCTAGATGAATCGGCAATACTGGTCAAGCATACTAGGATAGGTAGCTAGAGTGGGTACTATCCATTCTCTTTTTCACCTCCTCTTCTTGATCCAGTTGCACTTGAACTTAGAAGGGAATACTCTTCTTCCCGAGAAAAGAGTTGGTGGGTTGGGGAAGTAGGGTCACCATGTTGGAGAAGACTGTCTCTTTATCGCTGCAAGCGAGAGGAGTTGCATATCACTTACACTGTACAAGATAGACTCATAGTCATAAGGGACTGCGAACGACATCAACTTGTTTTGACCTCTCTTTTGAGCAGACATGGACAGAGTTTTGTCGTTCTTAGAGGTTGTTATGTTCCAAGTCTGCTTCACAACAAGGTTCCACCAAACCAAAATTCCAATGGTTTGACTGAGCTCCAAACATTGATTTTGCGAAGATAAGTGAGTTAAAATCAATCCAATTTATTTCCTTTTCTTTTCATTAATTTTCTTTTTATGCACTTATATGCATAAGTATTTGCTAGAGACAAGCAAAGGAAAGCACATGGGGGGTGAATCTCCATTTCATTACCTTTATTTTTTCATTTTGCTCTTTAATCCCTTGTTAAATGCATGTATATAGCATTAATTGATGCAAATTAACACTCAATAATTGATGCATATATGTTGTATAAAATATTGCATTTAATACAAAAATAAAAGAATAAAGGAAAGAAAAGAAAAAGAAATAAAATGCCAAAGATATTGAATAACCTTAAACTCTGAGACTAAGTAAAGAATTGACTTGGTTGACAAGGAATAAAGTAAGAGGAGATAAGGGCCAATAAATGCTCACAAACCCTAATTTGCAGCCCAATAATCGACCTTTGGGACCTATTTTATTTTTCTGTTTTATACCTCAAATAATAAAACCCTCAACGTGAAACTTGTACATAAAAATACAAAGAAAAACATAATTCATTTCATTCAAAAATAATGCACAACATCCCTAGGATACATAGAATAAAAAACCGCAATGAAAACTTTAAAGGCCAGTATCTTCTCTATACATAGTCAAAATTCACCAAACATACTTTATTATTAGTAAAATTGAACTATCTATTTAATGAAGGTGGTTTCATTCAGTTTTGGAATTAAGATGCAAAATTATCTTTTGGGCCCTCATTGTGCAATATATCTGTATAAAAAAACTATTTTATTTAGTCTTTATATTTTTATATTTCTTATATTTTTGTATATTTGTAAATATTATTTGAAATACATGTAAACTATAAAAATAAAATAAAACCGTTAAAGTCCATTAAAATAAATAATGTACTTCAATATATATAGGAAATATACCTATAATATACATATGCAGTGTATTTACATATCTATTTAAGTATATAAAAAACTTATAAAATTTAAAATATATATATCTATTTAATAAAGTGATAAATATAAAATTTTTAATTAAGTAATAAATAAAAGAAATTATTTTTAAAAATAATTAAATATAAATACAAAACGAAAATAAAATACATCAAACAAAGTTAAATATACCTATAATTGTACATGCAAAAACCGATACCTAATAAATCAATTTGAAAAATGAATAAAAATCATAATGAAATACTATATAAAATAATAAATATTTTTATGTTTTGAGAAAAACAATAAAATTATTTATTATTTTTAATATAGTTATTAGGGGAATCCTTTCATATTTTAACGTTTTCTGGCTGTTGTAGACTAATGGGAGCGCGAGTACTCTTGACCTTGGGTCAACTATCCTCCCTCCCTATGTCTACTTCTATTAGAGTCCACCCCTTTCTATTTGTCGATTTTTCCTCCATGACAGACTACCCAAGGAGGTTCGACTTCTTCACTAAAGGTCATCACTCTACATCCATCCACCATGTTGGGCACCATCCCTCCTTGTACCTCGCTCGAATCGAGCAAAAACCCTAGGATTTAAGAGGCCTCCCAACATGTTTATAAATACAAATCCTTTGTCCATTTTTGCTTTATGATCATTCTTGGTCTCCCTAAACCCTCATATTCCATCCAAAACAAGTTGAGCTTGGTGACAACTCGCTCCTTGTGGATTTGCAGTGTTTGAAGGGGTGTCATTTGGAGTGATCCACACCTTGTTGGATCTCCGCTAGTGAGTACCTGCTCCCTGATCTCAAATATGAGATGTTCTTTTTTTATTTGTTTTCAAGGTAGATATTAGTTGTAGTTTTTATTCCCCCTTTTATTTATTATATTATTCACTTATGTTAGTGTAGAGCTTCTATTTGAGTTCGATTGATCTCTAGAGCTCCGGTCACAGTTCTCCGTTGTCTAGTCGTATTCCTACCTCCATTCCACCTGAATTTCACTCCCCTTGGTCTTTACCACCCGCCTGACCATCTAGTAGAACTCTACACTCCACCTCCATTTCCACCTCGATCTACCATCAATAATAGCCAATGACTGTTGCCCTTGCATTGCCAAGCTTTTTTTCATCATTTGCACGTCGTGAAGGACCCATATAAGGGTTAAAAGCACCATGAACATGTTATCTAGTTGTTCGAGCTTCTCCGATCTACCAGGACCCCAACAATGGGTCTTGGACATTATTGAAGCCACCAGTAGCTGTGAACGACTCCCCTGAGCATACATAGCACCTGAGCAGAGAAGAAGACAAGCAGAGTTGAACGAGAAGGGTGATCAAAGGATTCCAGTCTTGTAGTTCTTATCTGTTCGTCCATGCCACTTCCTCATCGTCCCATCATGAGTCACTCTCTATGCAAGCAACCACCGTCAGATGGAGCACACCAATCACTGTTGGATCCACCATCGGATCTAATCCTCTTCTGGTCATTAATGTACCAATATCCATCGTCTAGAACCAGCCACATGTCCAAGTAAATCCTTCAGAGCCGTTTGAACACACACTATATTTAGTAAACATTTGAGTTAACCCCTACCCTTTTATTTTTTATTACACACCCATGTAAACATTTCAGTATATTTTATTTTGTATAAAAATTGCAATTGGGCCCTACATTTATTGCATATCATATCCATGGCCCAATGTTAGGACACCTCATGTGGACTACCATGTGAGGCAGGCATTTCATAGAGAACCCCTCCCGAGTTTGTTTATATATTTTAGTCCATAAAATTTGTGATATACTCCTAAATTTTCAGGTATTTTGGATAGAATTCCTTGTTTTTTATATTACAAGTACACCCTTCTCTGCACATCATATTTATTTTGTGTCAATTTTATTTAAATAGCTCATGTGCTTGTAAGTTCTTGGAAAAATAGGTGAAGATGCTTGAAATCATGCTTGCACATGTTATATTTCCGTTTTGGAATTTTCTTGCATTTGTTGTTTATTAAAAATCAATTAAGAGCTATTTATTCCCTATCTAACCATAAAAATAAAAATTATAAAATCACTTATCAAAAATTCCAAAAAATAAATATTGTTTATTATCATATAATATAACTCCGGACCAAAAATCACAAGAAATACAAAATAAACACCTTAAAAATTTAAAACCCACCCAACACTATAAAAATTTGTAAAATTATATAAACTCTAAATAAATATCTTTATGTTGTATATTTTCCTTTTTATTATATATGATATATTAAAAATAGTATTTATACATTTTGCACTTATTTTATATTTTTTAAATCTCTAAACAATCACACCTATTTATTAACTCTTTATTTTAGAGTATTTTATCTTTTAAAAATACATAAAAATAGCAAAAAATACCAATAAAATTCATAAAAAGGGAGAAAAATATAAAAACATGGAAACATTTTATTTTATTATATTTAAATAATTATAACTGTATTTATAAATATGATAACCTATATAGACTATATATACATATATACAGTTATATATACTTATTATTATAATTAGATTTAAAAACCTAAATCTATTTTAAAAACTTTAAAAATAAAAAGTAATGTACTTAATTGACACAGAACTATCAGAACCGGACGAGTTAGATCGTGCAAGTATGGATTCGACCGTTGAGACGATAGACGAAGGGGAGCCGACCGTGTACCACAAAGTTAGCTACAGACTAGCCAATCTATCTCTTAGAACTGACGAGGAAAGATGCCCTTCTTGATTCGAGATCTCTATCCCCATTTCCTGAATTTTTATATATTTATTATTATATACATCTTATAACCAATAGATATTATACATGGTATTATATATATATATATCCTCATATTATATTAGAACAAAAGGAAATAAAAATTAGACAAAGAAAACAAAAAATAAAAATTATAAACTTAAAAACATAAACAAATATATATAATCTAAAATCCATAAAAAATAAATGTAATAATAAACACACAAAAATCTAGAAAACCCAAAAATACAAAAACTTGTTATTGTTTATTCATTGGAGACAATAATTATTTGCCTATCCACATAACTCTATGTAGTACGACCCTGCAATTGCTTGACTACACACATTTATTTGCAGGGTATAATAAATTTCACCATGCACAATTTCATTGATTTATCACTATTGTGGATTGATTACTGATTTATGTGGATTGGTTGAGCTTCGAGTATTACGAGAGCGACTGACACAACGATTGTTGGACCTGACTTGTCGTGCATCACATGCCCTCCAAGACCAGGTGTTAGGAACCTTACAAATCCATATTATCATCTATATGGGACTTGCTTATTTTGAACATTTTGTTGGAAATGTGTATTTTGTGGAATGCTTTTCGTCTTATGGTGACATGTGATTGTATGTGGTTAATTCCGTTATCATGAAGGGCATTCAACTCGTGAAAATTTTCCTTGTATTTTTGTATTCGATAGAAACTAACATGAATTAAACTCACAAATGTTATGTAAATCGGTAACTCAGATCCTGGAGCACCATATAATGGTATCATAGCATTAGTACCCTACTACACACATTCATAGTAGTTCCGATCGTATTGAGTTCTTGGATAGCGACAGCCGTCCGACTTGTCACGAGTCTATGAGGGAATGGATGAGATTCTAATTGAATAGCCACATGTGTCACCGACAATCCACCGTTTACATCTGATGTCTATATAGTATCTCAAGAAGTGAAAATCACAATCAACTGTCCTTGGGAACACCCACTATTATTTGTAATGATGTTGGTTCATATGAAGAACCATGATGTCTAGGGGCGATCATGTAGTGGTGGACAACTTGGAGTGTATCTTGGCCACACTTACAAACCTTCAGTAGCAATATGTTGTTATGATGGAGTAGTAGACTGCCATGAGGGATGAACAACTGGAGATGAAAGGCCAGCATGATTAGATCTTGGCCCGATAGATAAAGATAATCAATAGACAAACATATATAGATGAGATTCGAGGAGTTGTTAGACTTCTCCTACCATCCCTCCCAAGATGGTACACCACAGGTGCAACCTCCTCAGTCCGTGGTGGTTCAACAACCCCAGTTTGGTATCCTATTAATGAATCCATGATTAATATACTTTATACAAAAATCTTAGCAAAATCCCCTTTATAGTTCAACAATTAAATATCCTACAATGTGGTAATTAACATTCACTAACTATCCTGAAATAAAGGTTAATCTGTAATGAAATGACCTATGTGTTTTGACCTTGTTTGAGCCTATTATTTTAAGTATAAATATTAAATAATTTGACCTAAATCTTTCTCTACTATATTCTTTTATTGACTAACTTAGCAGAAAGATGCAAAACCCAAAAAAGTATCAAAAATAAAAGAAAAAAAGACCTGACATTGTATATTCTATAAAGACTTTAACTTTATTGATTTTATTTTACAGTTTTCTGACCTACAAAAAATCCATATAATTTATATTAATTATGCATATGTTGTATATAAATTAATTTACTAGTTAAAATCAAATTAAAAAAATAACAAAATACAAAATATGGTATTTCATTATCAATGGAGTACCACCAAAAATATGTTTTGTACATATGATCTCTTTTGATTTTGGGTCCTTCAAAAAGTTGTAGATCTCATCGTGATGAACAACTTTTATGTAGACAACTTTTTAGTTTGATCTCATTTTCTATTTCTTTCTTATTTTCCTTTTGATTTAATTTATGTATTTTTTGGGAGCGACAAATGGAAGCTCCCGGAGAAGCAACATGTCACCTACTTTATTTTTATTTTATTTTATTTTATTTTTATTTTTATTTTAGTCACCACATGGCCTCTCCCCAACATGCCATGTGGCCCCCTTTTGCTCGCTCTTCTCTCTCCAAGGCACATGCACAACACGTGCTACCTCTTTCCTTTTCTCGCACGTGACATGCACATGTTGTCCCCTTCCTGTCACAACGATCGATGCACCTCTTCCGCTGCTCGCTCCGCTTTACCTCCCCAGGACACTAGATCCCCTTTGCTATTCGAATTACCCAATTCTGCTCCGACCAATCCCATGTAACATCGTTCTTCTCCCTTCTTCTCCCATGCTCCTCTTCCTTCTTTTGTTCTAATCTCTTCTCCTTTACGGCTCGTCACCACTTCTCATATCTCCACTTTTTCCTATATCACACTTTCACCTCTTGCTCTTACCACACTCACTTCGCATGCTTTCAGCTCATCATAACTCCCTCCACCGCTCCGAACCACAACAACCACACAATTGTCCTTACCGCCACTGAGCCACACCTCTCAATTGTCAGTCCATCATCGCCTACCGAAGGAACTCCACCTTTAGACACTTCGCCATTCACGCTTGTGCCCTCGCAGATCTATGTCGCTTCTTCGCTGCTCGTCGCCCCTCTGGTGAGCTCACACCACCACCGACTTCCACGACCTACTCGCCACTGGCCCCTTAGGCTCGACCCTCAAGTGCTTGTTTCCTGAGGTCCAAGCTTCACACCGACCATGGAAGAATGGCCACAGCCACCAGTCTGCCCACGCTTCTCCGAAAGTCGATCGCCTCCATCACCTCACCACCACTCGCCTCGATGTACAATCGTCATTGGATCATGGACTGGCCCTTGATCCAATGACCATTCAGTTGCCATGTGGATTACCCGATCATCGGCCCACACCTCGAGGTTCGGGTGTGCCAAGCCTCCCCAATGTGTCATATGGAGCCTCAGGGCTCCGTACCTTAGCCTCACCTCGAGCTGCGAGCCTAGAGTAGCATGTGTGCAGCATGTACGAGCGGGAAAAAATTGAATCCCCCCTACCATTTCATAAAATTGCAAAGAGAACCCTGCCTCAAGAAGTCACGAGCCCTATATGCCTGCTTAGGCAAATTGTTGAACGACCCAGGTAGTTTTGCATATTTAAAGATAAGCCCCTCTACAAACCATTTTTATTAGGAGACCTTTTTTTGCACTTTAGTCCTAGGAAATTTATTTTGTTATATCTTTCTCCTCTATGTCATTTTAATGATTGTTATGTGCTCTATCATTTTATATATCTTGTGAAGAGATTAGACCCTGATTTATATTGAATATATTTTTAGGATCCCTTCTAATCATACATGCTTAATTTTGACTTATTGGTACGATTTTATCTTAAGAAAAAATTGATTTAACCTACATGGACCTGATTGAGAAAATTTAATATGATTAATTCTCTATTAATTATTGTTGATTTTATTGAGAAATTAATCTTTATAGGGAGAAAGTATGATTTGAATTTAATTTGATAGTTTTTGCTGAATAATGAGTGAATTTCCTAGCCCGCTATGTTGAAGTTTGATCGATAAATATCTCTTTTGATGTATATCTGGGATTTGGGATTAATTCGGGATAATTACGTAGTTTAGAGGATGGCTTCTGATATTTTTATGCAGGGATTACGGAGGTCTAAATTTCAGTATAACATGAGGATATTAATTATAGAATTTGATTATTGATCTCCCAACCTACGACCTGGATTTAATTTGATATATATATATATATATTTCTTGAACATCCTTCTATGGATCTATGGTTGTTTTTGAGTTTAATCGCTTTTATTTGTGGATTGAAAGAGAGAATAATCACATATCATGTTCTCCATTGTTTCATTGTATTATTTTGCTTGCATTGCATTGCATTTATTTTATTTTAATGTTCGCTTTTTTCTGACATAGAGATTAATATAGCAATTAATTAATTATTTAAATTAATTTTTAACCACATAACTAAAAGTCATTATTCCCTTAGTTCAACCTTGGTACACTTATCAAGTAAAAAATTTTCAACATATCCAAGATTTTTGGTTTTTGATAGATCGTTTTTCACCTCCTATACTACAATTCATCATCTTTACTAAAGAGATGGATTTCTGATTCATCAAATGGATGCTCCCGGAGAAGTTTTTGCTGAATAATGAGTGAATTTTCTAGCCAGCTATGTTGAAGTTTGACCGATAAATATCTCTTTTGATGTATATCTGGGATTTGGGATTAATTCGAGATAATTACGTAGTTTAGAGGATGGCTTCTGATAATTTTATGCAAGGATTACGGAGGTCTAAATTTCAGTATAACATGAGGATATTAATTATAGAATTTGATTATTGATCTCCCAACCTACAACCTGGATTTAATTTGATATATATATATATATATGTCTTGAACATCCTTCTTTGGATCTATGGTTGTTTTTGAGTTTAATCGCTTTTATTTGTGGATTGAAAGAGAGAATAATCACATATCATGTTCTCCATTGTTTTATTGTATTAGTTTGCTTGCATTGCATTGCCTTTGTTTTATAGTTCATTTTTTCTGACATAAAGATTAATATAGCAATTAGTTAATTATTTAAATTAATTTCTAACCACACAACTAAAAGTCATTGTTCCCTTAGTTCAACCTTGGTACAGTTACCAAGTAAAAAATTTTCAACATATCCAAGATTTTCGGTTTTTGATAGATCGTTTTTCACCTCCTGTACTACAATTCATCATCTTTACTAAAGAGATGGATTTCCGATTCGTCAAATGGATGCTCCCGGAGAAGTTTTTGCTGAATAATGAGTGAATTTTCTAGCCAGCTATGTTGAAGTTTGACCGATAAATATCTCTTTTGATGTATATCTGGGATTTGGGATTAATTCGGGATAATTACGTAGTTCAGAGGATGGCTTCTGATAATTTTATGCAAGGATTATGGAGGTCTAAATTTGAGTATAACATGAGGACATTAATTATAGAATTTGATTATTGATCTCCCAACCTACAACCTGGATTTAATTTGATATATATATATATATATATATTTCTTTAACATCCTTCTATGGATCTATGGTTTTTTTTGAGTTTAATCGATTTTATTTGTGGATTGAAAGAGAGAGTAATCACATATCATGTTCTCCATTGTTTCATTGTATTATTTTGCTTGCATTGCATTGCCTTTATTTTATAGTTCAGTTTTTTTCTGACATAGAGATTAATATAGCAATTAGTTGATTATTTAAATTAATTTCTAACCACACAACTAAAAGTCAATGTTCCCTTAGTTCAACCTTGGTACACTTACCAAGTAAAAAATTTTCAACATATCCAAGATTTTTGGTTTTGATAGATCGTTTTTCACCTCCTATACTACAATTCATCATCTTTACTAAAGAGATGGATTTCCGATTCATCAAATGGTGATGTTAGGAACAATAAAGTTTTAGGGTTTAGATTAATTTTTGCAATTAATTATTCAGACTATTATTTTCGTGTCTATTTTCTTTTATTTTTTCATTATATATCTTTTATTTCTTCATTTCTCTGTCATAAGATACTAACCACATTTTCTCTCTTCGTAGATAACTAGCTCAGAACATTTTTGACAAAATTCAAGGATCTGCGAAGAAGGCTATTTTAATTTTGTCTTGTGAGATAGAGCGTAGATTGGGTTTACTCCATTCTGTATTATTTTCAGGATTTCTCTGAACCCTAATTTCTTTAAGAATTAGAACTGAACTCTCTATGGTATCTTAGGTCTGTTTCAACGCCTTTTGTGCGGTCGAGACCCAAGTTGAGTGGCTTAGAAATTAGGTGCACATACGTTGATTAAGTTGTTTATTTTTTATTGTGTTCATACTTTTTTGGGTCACACATTTTCACTAACAAGATGCACTTGTAGATTGTTCGAACTTAGCCAAATCAAAACTCAAATTATTCACGCTAATAGAACTATTTGCTAGGGCAATTTTATCTATGCATATCATTTATTGTAAATTTTAAATTCCTTGTATTGCATCCTACATGAAAAACACAAGAAATCATTATAAGTCGTCTTCTTAGCATGCATAATTGATTTCATGCTTGCATCAGCTTTTTCGATTCTCCCCTCTCATGTTTTTTACAACTTAGGATTTAAAGGAATTGGGAATGCTCGTTAAGCATGATATTTTTGTGATCATTTAAGATCGTATGATAACCTTGCATAAAAATTGGGACTACTAATCAAGATGATTGTAAATAAACTAACATAAAACCAACCTTGTGTCTTGTGGAGAGTGATGAATCTCGTATTCATCACTCTAAATCTCATTTATTAAGCTCAAATCCCTAAAAATCAACAGCATTTTAGCATCTATTCTACATACTTAGCATTCATGCATGATTTCATAAGAATTACATTTTAGCGCAAAAATCTGCACAAAATAAGAAGCCAAAAGTCCAAGCCAAAATGACATGTAAATAGCCTAACTTCCTAGATTTTTAACTCATTCATGCTAACTCCAAATAACACAAAATCGCCTCCACTGTGTACATATCACTAATAAGAATAAATGAAAAATACAAAAAATAACTAACCCAAATAAACGGACCAAAAACCCAAACCCTAATTTCAGGATTTTTGGACTAAAAGCCTCATATTTTCCTCATCCAGTGTCCGATTTAATCCTACTCACTTTTGAACTAATGTACAATCAATTACCTTCAAAACAAGACCAAGTTCAAGTGAATCGGAGCTCATATGTGAAAGTTGGGTTTTGGGACTCTTTTGTATGTTGTATATTTTAGCGGTTTTTGACCCAATATTTTTTGTACATATTTTATCAATTAATAAAAATCCAAAAAAAAAGATTAAGGTGTCTTTATTTATCTTCGATTTTGCCGTAATTTTTCCGGATTTTTATCTGATCAAAAAAATGACATAAAAATTACAAAACCCCAAAATTAAGGTATTCTATGTACATAGGATACCCCAAAAATTCACTTTGTGCAAATGATCGATTTTGGTTTTGATGTCTTCATGAAAGTTGTAGATCTCATCGAGACGAGCAATTTTCGTGAAGAAAGTTTTTCGATCCGAGGTCATTTACTATTTATTTTCGATTTTACAAGATATTTATTTTCGGAATTTTCTGGTGCTGACACGTGGCAGCACCTGGTGCCGCCATGTGTCAGACATTTTTTGGCTATTTATACCTTCGTTTTTATAAAAAAAATTAATAAAAAATAAATAAATAAATGGGAGCACGTGCGTCGCACGTGCCTCCCAGGCACGTGCTCCGCACGTGCCATCCTGCCTCTCCCACGCGCCACGTGGCTTCTTCTCGGCCGTCCGATCTCGACCGATCGGACGGCCGCTGTGCATCGTTCTCATCAGGCCACCTTCCTCCTTTGGAACTCTGCCGCCCCGCGTTCTCGCCGCAAATCGCGCGCCTCCCGCTCATCTCCAATCGCGGCCGCGTATCTCGCACCGCCTCCCATCAAATCTCTCCTCCCGCGAACTGCCATCTCTGCCCTCTTCCTCTCTTGTATTTAAAAACCACCGCCACCATTCTTTGAAACCCATCCGCTGACTGATGCTCGAAGGACGACCGGCTGGAGGTGACAGCTCCACGCCCCGACGACATGGCGAGATCCGAGGGCTACCCCTCGTTGCAGCGCCGCTCCTCAGCGTGCAGGCTCCTGCTCCGCCCCCTTGGCGTCGAGCCAACGACCTTCTGTTGTAATATAAAAAGGGCCTTAGAGTCACCAGATACTGTAGTCCTCATTCTGATCCTTTTTCTCATCATATATATGTACCTTCTCCGTACCCTCTATTTTACCCTTTTCTGCTTATAGTGAAACCAATCGTCGCCTCCCAAGGACGTAGCCCATTGACGAGTGAAACTTGTAAATCCTTATGTTTGTGTCTTACTTGTTAGATCGTGTTTGTGCTTGTTTGCTTCCGCGATTCGAAACAAACTGGTATCGGAGCTTCAGGATCCGTCGGGATCATTTGGTAAGATGGCATCACACAATCTGAAGATCGAGAAGTTGACAGTGAAGAATAGATTCAGTTTATGACAGATCAAGATGCACGCCCTTTTAAAGCAGCATGGCATTTGGGAACCTTTAGATCATGAGCGGGCGAAGGAACACGAGCCGTCCGAGTTGACAGTGCAGGAAGAGAAGGCTCACTCGACGATCATTCTATGTTTGACAGACGAGATTGTTGTGGAGGTTGCTGATGAGGATTTCGCAGCCAATCTGTGGCTGTGACTGGAAAGTATATACTTGGTGAAGTCTCAGGCCGACAAGTTTCTCTTGAAGCAACGTCTGTTCTCTCTCTACATGCATGAAGGTACATCTCTTAGAGAACATCTAGATCGCTTAAATGCATTATTGATGGATTTAAAAAACATAGATGTTAACATTGAATATGAGGATGCTGGCTTGATTTTATTCGTTTCTCTTCCATTATCACTTGGGAATTTTGTTCAACCATTTGTTGTGGGAAGAGAATCCATAAATTTAGAGGAAGTTCGTGTGAGTTTGCATACTTGTGAACTTTGATATATGGCTATTGGGATGCATGACTAACATTGCAAGTTTGGTTATGATTCATGAGAAGAGTCATGCTGTTTCTGAAGGATATTGAGTATCCTCAAGCGCATCACGGAAGCGTGTCGATCGCATCGTATGCAATCGGAGCAACTAGTCGTACTAGATGCTAGATGCAGCGGAAATTAAAATTTTTTAACTTTAAAGATGAAACCACATGATCACGAGAACACTTCTCGGATCGTTTCATCAAACCACAAAGTACAAGGAATACCTCTTGAAGCATGGTTGTGATCGCGAGATCCCAAAGTAGAGATCCTCCTATCTTAAGTCCGATCCACGAAGAACGCACTTGCGGGCGCGATGATGAGTCACGTTCCTTCCCGCAATCCTCGATGAAGATCCAAGCGATGGCTCCCCCGATTTCGTCAAACGAAATCCGTCGTCTTCCTTTAGAGTAAGAAACTCCAAAGAAGATGGAGATCCACGAGTCGTCGAAGAAGAAGCCGAGAGTCTCTCCTTTCTCGACACAAAGTGGACGGCCACTTAATGGAGAAGAGAAAGAGAGAGAGAGGGCGAGAATGAGAAAGAGAGAGAGAGAGAGTTGTCACCATGTACAACTCTTAATGATGTACCATGGAAGGCTACCCTAGCCCTCTATTTATATTAGTTTAGGATCCATTGGATCTCAATCCATGGACTCATAGATCCAACGGCTAGGCTTGGTCTATGTAAGATCAATGGTTATGATTGTTGTTGGTTAAAACCAACAACATTTATTTATGATTAAATTAAATATATGTTGCAACATTATCAACACATTTTAATTTAACATAAATAAATTAGTTGAGAGATTAATCATCATAATAAAATGGAGTCAATATAGCCTCCTAAAATTAAGGGGCGTCACCTCTAAATTTGGTGGCTTTATTTCGCCTTTTATTATATTATTTTATCTCTCAATTATTGCAAAAATATCCACCAAATTAGTTCCAAATTAATTTGTGAATATTTCAATCATGCCATTGAACATTATGTGAATCATATTCACAACCCAAACTAATTTGTAAATTGCATTTCCAATTAATTAACAAATGCGAATCCAATTCACACTATTAATTAACAAATGCTATTTACATAAATTCTCTCTCTTATATATACATATTATAAATCACATTTATAATACACATATATCATGGATAGTATTATCCACATTCTCTAATCCTTGATAATTAAATCTCATTAAATTATCTTGGATAATAATATGAATCATATTCATATTATGCTTGATAATTAAATCTCATTTAATCATCAAGTTTTTCTTGCTTGGATATGAAGTTCATCAAATGAATTATTCTTGAATCCCTTCAAGAATAATGTGCTTTCTCCGCGGATACTTGGAGATAAGGACAGGGCGATTGTATTATTCCACGTATAGTGACTTGGATGTTGAGATATCATCTCAAATCCAGATCTTACGAACCTCCCATAGATGCTTGATTAAATCAAGACCGCAAATCTAATCTTCTCATTACATCTGAATCTCATTCAGACCAATGTCCAACACTTGGACTAAGATCAGATTGCTTCTCTACTGGAAGGAGTCACTAAAATCCAGACCTGTTTCATCACTCCCTCGGAATGGAAGCGTCATGGATATACAATCGTTTATGATCACATCACCCTTCAGGTATTCCCAATACCTGTACATCCTGCATATTGGAAGACCCATGGTCAACCCGAAGATCAAGATCTATTTTACACTGTCTTCTTCAGGGTTTGATCACCAAGTTTCTCATTTGATCATTGGGATTTGGTATTGATCATATACTTTCCAAAAGCATATATCATACCTAGGTCTTGATCATATACTTTCCAAAAGTATATATCAAACCTACAAATTCAGTCAAGCTTCCAAAGCGAGACGACCGTGCACGGAATTTGATTCTTCCCAATATCTCATGAGTGAGCTCATGTCTTCCGGTTCAGTAGTGAACCTGTATGATCCCTTTGAGAGATCGTATTACTCATATGCCCTTATATGCACACCAACGCGCCGGTGTATAGACCTTGGTTAGGTCATCAACCTATTGGTCTGCCAAATGTACATACTCAGACATATAGCAATACATCTGTCTCCGGTCAGAGGATGCGTGCCTATGTTGTGACAGCATTCAACATAGGACTTAGGTTATCTCGATCTCGTTAAGTCAACTCTTTTGCTTAACTAATCTGACACCTCCGAATCTCTATTCCTATGCAGAGGACCTGCATCAAGAGGTCAGTCAGATATCAGCCTATGTGAGAAAGGATTGCCATCTCCTACTCAGGCTGGAGATCACATCTTAACAATCATTTGACAGTGCTTGATGAGTCCTCAATCTAACCCTTTAGATATTCATCCAAACACTAGCCTCTATGATTCAATAATTGAATCAACAGCTGTATGATCATTAAGACAGCCATGGTACATAACCCTAATTGTACAGAGGGACCTATTATGCAAATTATTTATTCTTCATTTCAGATCAGGGAATGATATTTGCAATAACATTTATTGCATAATGGCTCGCCGTGGGCTCACATGTCCAACAATCTCCCACTAGCCCAAAGAGCCATTAATGGGCTAATCATTTAAACTCACACTCATGTGACAATCATAGGCCATTTAGAAATAGCTAGGTAAGCTGATCAGTCACTCTGTTCCCAAAAGACTATGCCAAGTCCTTTTACGGCACTTGCATATCCCTAGGTAACAGTGCTCGCATCCAATGCGAATGTTGCATCTAATGCAACCAATACTCAATCTAGTCAAAGCAGTTATAGTGTCTTTGACACTATTGCTTAATAACTATTATAACCAGTATTTCCATAATCCTTATCAGAATACCCTTATTCCGGGAGATCACTATCTCTCAAGGTATCCACAGTTAAGACCTTTTAGATCTCTATCTAAAAGTCTTATTTTCTAAAATATAAGACTCACAGATCACCATCTCTAAAGCCTTGTCATCTTTGAAGATATCGTTATTTCTGCAATCAAGTGTTTTATCTCCATAATAGGATTAGTAACAGTTTACTACTCCCACTGCATGGCAGATATCTGACTTTTATACACATTTAGTATACATTTAGCTTCTCGTAACTGATGCACAGGTGCAAGCAGTTCTAGCATTCACTTCCTCAACTCTTTGAGGTGCTATCCCTTTAGATAGGTCAGTACCAAATCTTAAGGCAAGAAAGCCTTTCTTGAAATTTCCAAAAATTGAACATATCCAAGGTGTACTACTAATGTGACAGTCCCAATACCTTCTTTTCTTTTCTTCTGAACAACTTCAGAACTAAGATCTAAGAGGTATTCTTGAGATCATATCTCAAGGTATGGAATAGCCAGTCTATAAAACACTTATTATCATCCTTATATCATTCCAAATGATTAGGATATTATCTACATTTAGCACGATGAACACAATGGAACTCCCACTAAGCTTCACATGGTACATCAAGATTATATCTAAAATCATAACACTTATGATTTCATCAAATCTGATGTTCCAACTACAAGAAGCTTATTTGAGTCCATAGATGGATTTCATTAGCTTTCACACATTGCTTTCCTCAACCATGAAGCCCTGGGGTTACTTCATGTGAATATCCTCCGAGAGGTATTCTTAGAGGGATGCAATCTTGAATTACATCCTGAAGATGCAATAGTCAAGTTGTGTAGCTAAGGTTAGCAATATTCTGATGAGATTAAGCGTGGTTACCGAAGAGCAAGTCTCATTGCAAGCAATGTCTTCTCTTCCGGTGTGTAGCTTGTGGCTACGAACCGAGCTTTGAAGGTCTCTACCTTCTCATCAGGTTCCTCTTCTCTTGAAGATCCATTTACACCTTAATGGGTCTAACCCTTATAGGTGGATCCTCGAGGGTCCATATACAACACTTGTATATGAAGTCTACTTTAGACTTTATTGCTAATATCCGTCATTCCATGTCATGATCCTTAGGAGCTTCATCACATGAAGTGCGATCATTGTCAGACTTGGCTGATACATCCTCAAACTCATTTGAAGAGGTATTAATGTTTCATCTTTAATTGTCCTTTTAGTTTCCGATTTCAGGAGCCTCATTATCTTCTCAAGATTAAATGAGTTCCTTTACTTCATTTTCATCTTGATTCTCAAGAGTCTCAATCCTCCAAGAATCACATTCTCATAGATGAGATCTTTTAAGAATCTCAAGGTCATAAAGTAGGTATCCAATACCATACTTTATTTTCCTAATGAAGTAGCACTCTCAAGTGCTAGATTCCAGCTTACATCCATGGAACCTTATTAAGGATATATATTGTAGTCTCTACTACACATATATACCAGGAAACTAAGAGGATAACTATGCTAAAATTCATCATTGATCAAATCATGTCACACATGATCCAATTGTATCTCCCAATAACTCTATTGAGTTCAGGTTTATCAGGAGGAGTGAGATAGAAATGATATTCATATCTCCATAAGGTATTCTTTGAATTTTATCTAATAGGTACAAGCTACCTAAGTTAGATCAAATTCATTTCATCTTTCTTCAAATTTTGGTTCTAAACCAAAATTGTGAAATCTTTGAACATTTCAAAGGTTTCTCAGGTGAAGAGAAGAAATCTCATATCATACGTAATCATCAATAGATATTACATATCCATAATGTTTACTATGATATTGATGATCTACATACATCAATATGTATGAGATCTTGAATACCTCGACATCTAACACCATTCCCAAAGAAGGGTGTATTGGACATTTTACTTTGAATATTCACAAGTATGTAAGATTTGAAATTTTAGACATTCTAAAGTTTCATATCTTACTAGTCTATTGATCAAATCAACAGACATATGTCCAAGACTTGATGCCAGATCATTGTCAAATGATCTTCATCCTCCTATTGATCTTATAAGGTTTGATTTTCAGTATTAGAAATCTTAATGAACCATTCATTAATTTTCTAATTTTATGGAGTCCACTAGATGTTAGATTACTATCTGAAATATTTCCATCATAACGTTTTATGATAGTTCTATCTCAGAATTCAAGTTTATTTCCAACATTTAGAAACAAACAATGATGGTATTCTAATATCTAGGTCATAGAGACATTCTCTAAGACTAAGGGCTCTCCCACTGAGAATATGAAGTCTATCTATCCAATAGAGATTGCTGCAATAATTACAGTAATATCCATGTAGATGACTACTAAACCTTAAGATCAAATTTCTAATCTTCTAATATATATATGCAACCAATTGCAAATGTCATTAGAAGATTGGGATACAATTGTCAGACTTTAACTTATGAAATAAGAAAGTCATAGTCAATGATTACATGTAGATTATTCTGATGCTCTATCTGAGTCCTTCACTAAGGATTTTAGACAGACTTGATAGTCACACTATCAACACATCAACATATTGCAGTATTGGCATTCATCCAACTCTTTGGATGTCATATGGAAGTCACAGAAGTAGGTCAACTCTTTGACTTTCCTTCTTACTCGGGTCTCACCCATGCTTCCACTGCGCTCTCTTCATCTAAAAACAACCATTGTTCAAGACAAAGAATCTCTTATGCTGAATTCTAAGGATTTCAATACAAGAGCATTTCAACATTTATACATGCTTCATTAAATTCATTCAAAATGATTATTATGAAGCTTCATGAATGACTTGAGTATAGATAGTAGAATGATGACACTCATCATATCTACATACATCTTAACTCTTAGAGACTTAGGTTCAGGTAGGTATTCAAACATTTTGAATACATCATCTCTTTCGAGCCACCATTCTGCATAATGCAGAGAACCATGTCATTCATGATTAAATGTCTAGAGCACATACGTATGCCAAAATATCTTCTTTTATTTTATAAGGATTATTCGACAATTACGATCATCATCAACATGTCGCTTCCAAGTACACTCGATGAAAGATCAAGACTATAGAGACATACAAACCCTAAGGTGATGTCTTATTATCTTATTTAATTGTCATTCCTCATTATCTTGAGGAAACTTGCACATTGCAACCACATACATTATGTGTTCAATTGCAAGTACAATATCTGGATCATGAGTCCAATCCAAGATATTTTTACTGGTTATCATTGAGTATAACATTGAGTGGGTTTAATGAAGGATTATCTGAAATAAGAAATTTGCATAAGGGTATATATATTATATATACATGTTTTACTTTGATTTAGGAATTTTTATATCAAAGTTGTCTTGCCTTGTCAACACTGAAATTTCATTCCCTTAATTACTTTCAATGTAAGAGATATTCTTACCATTATATCTCTAGCAAGATCTGGGATCTCCTTTCCTATCTTTGTCGCATCCCAATAATATGAGAACTTACGACTCCAATAAAAAGAAGCGGGAACTCATTCCGCCTTGCAAGTCCAACTTGCATTCCCAATTCGGTCTTTAACACCCGGGCCCACCACCCCTAAGATGATGTTGACCCGTTGCTAATTGAACCAACCGTCAACAGGATTAGAACTCGCTATGCGCAACCCAATATCGCCCCAATAATATGAGGACTCGATATTGGGGTCACTACGCATACGGCCTTACTCTTTCGAGAAGCAAAGAGCCCGATCCAGATGCGCTTGCATATAGGATCTGTCACTTCGGACAGGCGTCTCCTACATACAATCCCTGGCGACGGAACCCTTCGCCTTGACGGGAGACCATGGATGTCACTTATGTGATCCTCCACCTCATATTCAAATTATAATTAATTATCGTGAATCATATTCACATAATTAATTCTTCCAAGGGAAATACACATCTATTCAAAATAGAGTGTTTATTGGATATAATTAATTTAATCATATTAAATTAATCATTAATCCAGTCATCAATCAACAAACATGTCTTTTACTTGAATAGTAGGTATATACTCAAAGTATGTATTATTCGAATTTTAATAATTAGAAAAATACATATTGTCTGTCTCCGGTATTATACAGTCCCTACCCGCTGTCATGGCCAGTACCGACGAGAGTGGGAAGGACCACATACGTTGCAACCCGCGACCCCAATGCTCTCCGACTAGGCACCACATCCGCCTCGGGAAAGGATAATACCAGATAGACCATCATGTACTTTGAGATGTTCATCGGTTTTTCAACCGAAATTATACCATATAATATAAATCAAAACATTTTTGATTATAAGGAGATTTGCTAGACAAATCCCCAATCCTATTCAAGCAAAAAAAAGGGTTTTTCATGTAAAAGTTGTCCTACAACAATTGTAGGATAAACTATGGTTTTCATGAAAGCAATGTTTGTTGATGAACCAATGATCAAGATCTAATATCTCATCATTGTGGTTTAGGCAAGTGTCATTCAATGAAATAATTATCTCTTTAAATATTCCACAAATATTTATCACTAATTATTCCAGAAAATTAACAATTAATTTTCATCATGATAATTGAATGACATATCACAAGGTTCAAGATCAAAATTGTTAATTTCCAACAGTGACCCCCAATCACTAAAATTAACTTATCTCGATCAATTTAAATCCAAAAAATGCAAACTCAGTTTCCAAAGATTGCTTATTTGATTTATTAAAGAACCCAAGTGATAATTCACGCATTTCAAGGCGGATTAAAACCGTAATTATCTCATTAATCACGTTCAAATCCGCAGTTCCCGCAACAGTGAATATAATCATATTCAAAAAGCCATATCTTGAGCAAATAAAATCCAAATTTAGTAAACTCAAGTCCTATGGTTTCCTTGTTTAATGGGGAACAAAAACCAATTGAAAATTTCGTGTTTAAACATTTTAAACAGTACAGAAAAATTCAATTAGACAGAGGTGCGAAAATTGAAATGCAGTAAAAATTTCGCAACCCTTTCAAGAACCAAATCGTCTAAGGTCTATGGATCATATCCAAAACCATATTCAACCTGGCTCTGATACTACTTGAAGGATATTGAGTATCCTCAAGCGCATCACGGAAGCGTGTCGATCGCATCGTATGCAATCGGAGCAATTAGTCGTACTAGATGCTAGATGCAGCGGAGATTAAAATTTTTTAACTTTAAAGATGAAACCACATGATCACGAGAACACTTCTCGGATCGTTTCATCAAACCACAAAGTACAAGGAATACCTCTTGAAGCGTGGCTGTGATCGCGAGATCCCAAAGTAGAGATCCTCCTATCTTAAGTCCGATCCACGAAGAACGCACTTGCGGGCGCGATGATGAGTCACGTTCCTTCCCGCAATCCTCGATGAAGATCCAAGCGATGGCTCCCCCGATTTCGTCAAACGAAATCCGTCGTCTTCCTTTAGAGTAAGAAACTCCAAAGAAGATGGAGATCCACGAGTCGTCGAAGAAGAAGCCGAGAGTCTCTCCTTTCTCGACACAAAGTGGACGGCCACTTAATGGAGAAGAGAAAGAGAGAGAGAGGGCGAGAATGAGAAAGAGAGAGAGAGAGTTGTCACCTTGTACAACTCTTAATGATGTACCATGGAAGGCTACCCTAGCCCTCTATTTATATTAGTTTAGGATCCATTGGATCTCAATCCATGGACTCATAGATCCAATGGCTAGGCTTGGTCTATGTAAGATCAATGGTTATGATTGTTGTTGGTTAAAACCAACAACATTTATTTATGATTAAATTAAATATATGTTGCAACATTATCAACACATTTTAGTTTAACATAAATAAATTAGTTGAGAGATTAATCATCATAATAAAATGGAGTCAATATAGCCTCCTAAAATTAAGGGGCGTCACCTCTAAATTTGGTGGCTTTATTTCTCCTTTTATTATATTATTTTATCTCTCAATTATTGCAAAAATATCCACCAAATTAGTTCCAAATTAATTTGTGAATATTTCAATCATGCCATTGAACATTATGTGAATCATATTCACAACCCAAACTAATTTGTAAATTGCATTTCCAATTAATTAACAAATGTGAATCCAATTCACACTATTAATTAACAAATGCTATTTACATAAATTCTCTCTCTTATATATACATATTATAAATCACATTTATAATACACATATATCATGGATAGTATTATCCACATTCTCTAATCCTTGATAATTAAATCTCATTAAATTATCTTGGATAATAATATGAATCATATTCATATTATGCTTGATAATTAAATCTCATTTAATCATCAAGTTTTTCTTGCTTGGATATGAAGTTCATCAAATGAATTATTCTTGAATCCCTTCAAGAATAATGTGCTTTCTCCGCGGATACTTGGAGATAAGGACAGGGCGATTGTATTATTCCACGTATAGTGACTTGGATGTTGAGATATCATCTCAAATCCAGATCTTACGAACCTCCCATAGATGCTGGATTAAATCAAGACCGCAAATCTAATCTTCTCATTACATCTGAATCTCATTCAGACCAATGTCCAACACTTGGACTAAGAT
Source organism: Ottelia alismoides (assembly GCA_037367405.1). Classification (NCBI taxonomy): domain Eukaryota; kingdom Viridiplantae; phylum Streptophyta; class Magnoliopsida; order Alismatales; family Hydrocharitaceae; genus Ottelia; species Ottelia alismoides. Next base: position 1,002,227 of record JAZKJV010000834.1, on the reverse strand, counting down.
CAGATTGCTTCTCTACTGGAAGGAGTCACTAAAATCCAGACCTGTTTCATCACTCCCTCGGAATGGAAGCGTCGTGGATATACAATCGTTTATGATCACATCACCCTTCAGGTATTCCCAATACCTGTACATCCTGCATACTGGAAGACCCATGGTCAACCCGAAGATCAAGATCTATTTTACACTGTCTTCTTCAGGGTTTGATCACCAAGTTTCTCATTTGATCATTGGGATTTGGTATTGATCATATACTTTCCAAAAGCATATATCATACCTAGGTCTTGATCATATACTTTCCAAAAGTATATATCAAACCTACAAATTCAGTCAAGCTTCCAAAGCGAGACGACCGTGCACGGAATTTGATTCTTCCCAATATCTCATGAGTGAGCTCATGTCTTCCGGTTCAGTAGTGAACCTGTATGATCCCTTTGAGAGATCATATTACTCATATGCCCTTATATGCACACCAGCGCGCCGGTGTATAGACCTTGGTTAGGTCATCAACCTATTGGTCTGCCAAATGTACATACTCAGACATATAGCAATACATCTGTCTCCGGTCAGAGGATGCGTGCCTATGCTGTGACAGCATTCAACATAGGACTTAGGTTATCTCGATCTCGTTAAGTCAACTCTTTTGCTTAACTAATCTGACACCTCCGAATCTCTATTCCTATGCAGAGGACCTGCATCAAGAGGTCGGTCAGATATCAGCCTATGTGAGAAAGGATTGCCATCTCCTACTCAAGCTGGAGATCACATCTTAACAATCATTTGACGGTGCTTGATGAGTCCTCAATCTAACCCTTTAGATATTCATCCAAACACCAGCCTCTATGATTCAATAATTGAATCAACAGCTGTATGATCATTAAGACAGCCATGGTACATAACCCTAATTGTACAGAGGGACCTATTATGCAAATTATTTATTCTTCATTTCAGATCAGGGAATGATATTTGCAATAACATTTATTGCATAATGGCTCGCCGTGGGCTCACATGTCCAACAGTTTCTGACTACACAAAGAATGGAAAGCAGAAGTCCAAGTTGAAAAATTACAATGCTAGGGGCATCTGCAATTACTGCAAGGAACCTGAACATTGGAAGAAAGACTGCCCAAAGATGGCCACAATTGTTGTAGTATCTCAAAGTGACAGAGATTCTGAAGATGATTTCGTTCTCACCGTCACAGATCAGAAGACAATAGATAGTACATGGATTCTTGATTCAGGTTGTTCTTACCATATGAATCCTAACGAAGATTGGTTATGAACCTATGAGATGATAGATGGTGGAAACATTGTCACATGGAGTAATGCAGCGTGCAAAATTGTAGGGGTCGACTTTGTGAAGATCAAGATGCATGATGGAGCCGTGGAGATTGTAAAACAAGTACGACACATTCTTGATCTGAAGAAGAACCTGATATCCCTTGGAGTCTTGGACTCTAAAGGATACATGCACAACGCTGAAGGTGGAGTCATGTACGTTGCCAAAGCTGGGGTTTCTGTCATCAACGACAATAAGCAGAGGACCTTATAGGTCTTGCAAGGGTCTACAGTTCCTGGGAGTTAAGTCCAAGCATTGTTTGGACTTGCTCAATATTGATAGTTGGCAGTAGCCCCAAGGAGGGGCTGGCAGCGACAATGTAAAGCTCGGTAAAGCTTCTCTAAGGAGACATTTCAAGGTGAATATTGTTTATAATTCTTTAATTCATGTTATCTGAATTTCAAGTAGTGAATTATAGTAGTGGTTAATTCTGTTATATGAGAATTCAACCCCAGTGGAGTCTAGCAGTGGTAAATTTTGCTAGTGGAAAATTCAACTCATGTAGAGTATAGTAGTGGTTAATTCTGCTATATGATAATTCAATGTCAGTGGCGTCTAGCAGTGGTTAATTCTGCTAGTGGAGAATTCAACTCATGATGGAGTAATAGTAGTGGTTTAGTCTGCTATATGAGGATTCAATTCAAGGTGGAGATTGTTGATAGAACTTGAATCCTAACCACTTGTTGGGTTGCTGATGTGACTGATCTATGTCTTACCTTATGATTGGCTGAGAGTTGTTGGGTCAGGTTGCTGACATCTCTGATCTGTGTCTTGCCTTTTGATTGGCTGAGAACTGTTGAGCTAGGATTGCTGACGTGTCTGATATGTGTCCTGCCTTCTGATTGGCTGAGAGCTGTTGGGCAAGGATAGCTGACATGTTTGATCCGTGCCATGCCTTCTAATTGGCTGAGAGATGTTGGGATGGATTGTTGAATACAAATGATACTCTTCTGTTGTAGTATAAAAGGGGCCTTAGGGCCACCAGATACTGCAATTCTCATTCTGATCCTTTTTCTCATCCTATATATGTACCTTCTTAGTACCCTTTGTATTACCTTTTTTCTCCATATAGTGAAATCGATCGCTGCCACCCAAGGATGTAGCCCATTTATGGGTGAAACTTGTAAATCCTTGTGTTTGCGTCTTGCTAGTTTGATCGTGTTTTTGCGTGTTTGCTTTCACGACTCGTCACACAATTGGTATAAATCCATCTCTAAGGATGCTAGATGTGTTGAAGCTTTAGAATATTGATCAATAGTTTGATCATTTTTCTTATCTTGGATTAGTCCCTTTCGAGATCCATGCTTCCTCTCGTTCTTCCATTTAACCTTTGCAACCATTGCACCACTAGAGGGAAATTCTTTCTCATAATATCCTCAGTGGAATTTAATGTAGAAAGATTATGATTCACATCTCGATACATCTCCTTCAGATTCAGGAGGATGTCATGAGCAAATTCAATGTCTATAAGTTGCTTCTGAAGCACATTAGTCAACGCTTCAAGAATGTAGTAACGAGCGATCGAATAATCCTCGTCCCAATTCTTTTTGAACTCACATGCTTTCTTTTTCTTAGGGTTCTCATACACATACGCTACTCTATATGTTATGTCTCAAGTATGAGTTCCATATTATGGATCCAATCTGAATAATTTGGATCTATCATCTTATGGACCTTAAGCATAATGTTAAATGGGTTGAGAGATTTCATTTGAAATAAAATAGGAAAAAAGAATACACTTTAATATCTTTATTAAGGAAATTAAACAATTTAATATTTTTTAAGTCAAGAGTTCTCGTATTTTTTGTACTTTGGAATGTTATCCCTTATAAGCTTTCAAAACATGAGAGATGTTAACCAAAGGCCTCACTACGAGATCTGAATCTCCTTTTCCATTTGCATCCCAATAATATGAGAAAATGTAAGTATGATGAAAGAAGTGGGAACTCTTTCCACCTTACAAGTCCAACTTGTATTCTCAGTTCGGTCTTCAACATCTACACCTCCACATGTATGGATTAACATGTTGTTGATTAAATCAACCGCAAATGAAATAGTAGAAACTTTGAAACTCAATGAATCATTCAGATCATTAAAACACTCGCAAGATAATGTTCCAGATAATCGGAATAATCTAGCACATCAGCCGTCGGACTTGGTTGCAATCCAATCCTCTGAAATATGGCTCTGATACCAATTGCAGGAAGTAAATAAAAAATTTATTTACTACACATCACAGAAATGTAGAATATTTAGCAAATATTTTTCCATAACAATGTTAGTTCATAACATGAACTAGAGAATATAGCACAATGATTTATGCATCAAGAAATCAAATTTGAAAGGAAAACAAATTCATTATGATTTTTATATTCATGAAGAATATGAGAGGTAGAAAATGGTTGCCTTTGAAGCATGAGTTTCTACGAAATAAACCTCTCGAATCAAGTTCGATCTGCAGACTTATCTCTCATGACCGTGGAGATGAGTCATGTTGCTTCCCACTAATCCGAACGTCGACTAGGCAAACAAAAAGAAATTTGTTAGAGTTGAAGACTCTCAAGACTCTTTCTCTCTCAAGGGAGAACAAAATTTAGAGGAGGACTTACTCTTATAATTGTTGTAAAAAAGAGAAGGCATTGCCTTCCTTTTATACTTAAAGCACATGTCCAACATGTGCATTGGTAGCCCTTGGATTTTAAATCAAGGTCTAAGACCTAGTTTTAATTTGAAAGGATTATCTCCTTATTATCTACAATCAATATTAATTAATTAAAATAAAATAAGCAACAATTTTAAAATCTAATTCAATTAGAACTCAACCAAGTGGAGACATTTGTAAATGATATGTACAAGACACATCATCTTCCATATATGGAATTTTTTCTTGCAAATTTTCTTTAGTTAACCAATTCACTTGATAATCATATTATCAATGTTGGAGAAATTTTGGAGTTAATCTTTGAAGTTTGTGAATCATATTCATGAGCCCAAAATTAAATGTAAATCCAATATAGATATACAAAATTAATGTGAATAAAATTCACAAAATTTAATGCATTGGAAAAATTATGTAAATTATATTTATATTGTGAATAACTATTCACATTAATTAATGAGTTATGCTTATGAATCATATTCACAAAATTGCTCTTATTAATAATATGTAAAATTGTCGAGTCAAACATGAAGGAGAACACACCAATCGTGGAGTCTTTTTCTACACCAACATACCAAGCAGCTCATCCTATTTTTCCCTTTGTTTCTTCTACTCCTTTATTGGATAACTTTGTATAGACCGATTCTTGTTATCCACTTGTACATAATGACACTGATTTGAATAAGTGAAATGAGCATTTTGATGTTTCTAATTTTGTTCCATTTCCTTCAGCTTTGAATAAAAATAGAAAAATGTAAAATAAATAAAAATAGCACTATCTGATCCTGAAGTGGTAGAGATACTTCAGAACATATTTTTAGAGATTCCACTCCTTAAGTCCATGGAGTACATGCCTGGAGTTAAAAAGGAATGAAAGAAGCATGTAATCAAAAGTGTCAACCAAGGTAGAACATATTAAAGAAAATAGAAAAATACATCTTAACCATTGTCACAGTTCATGCCATCAGTAACCTCTCTCCCAAAAATAAAGATAAGGGAGCACTTCATATCCATTGCCATATATTTGATCAAGAGTTTGCGCGTACTCTACTCTCTAGAGGATCCTCCATTATTGTCATGCAATCATCGCTACTTACTGAGTTTGGGTTGGGATCTCTTAGATCCACAGGATGACCCTTCAGTTTGCTGATAGATGGATCAAGTGTCTGAGAGGCATTTTAGAGGACATTATAATAAGGGTGCAAGGAATTATAATTATTACAATATTACGATTAATAGGTATGAGTCCTAATCCAATTAGAACTCATGACATAGGAATGCAGATACATGAAGATAATGTCGGGGAGATCATACTATCCATATATAGTGACTTAAAATGTGGATAACTATCCAATTTTAGGGTTTATGCCATTTTTGCAAAAATCAATCCCATATGAATGTTGAACTTGAGCAGTAACACTTCACTCTCAGTGATCTCAACGAAACTCATCAAACTCTCCATGAGATGGACAAAGTGTTGGTGAGTTGAATCCAGCTTCCTTGACCATTTCTAGTCATATCCCAAATTATTTGGAGCTAAGAAATGATCTTAAAGATCTTGTATACTTCTATTTCCATGACCATTTCTATTTCCTATATTTGGATATTGAAATTGAAATTGGAAATTGGATTCAAATGAAGTGTGATTTAATCTAATTAAATAACAAATAATATAGCTAAATGGAGAAGCTATAATCTATCATATTTCATCACCCCGTTGGAATGGAAATGTCATGCTAGATAATCCATTACAACAGATGTAACCCTCAATATTCCCATTACTCATCCATCCTTCATACTAGAGGACTTTATAAATCTGAAGTTAAAATCCTAGTTTGATTGTCTTCTTCAGTATATATCAATAGATTTCTCATTTGATAATTGGGGGACAATATTAATCATATGCTTTCCAAAAACATATATTAATTTCTCGAAGTCGTAGCTTATTTCATAAATAAAATCACTATGCATGGAATTTTGACCCCAAATCATCTCAGAGTGAGCTCTGTCTCCTGGTTCATCAACTATGAACATGTATGATTACTTTGAGTGATCATAGATCTCATATGATTTTATATGAACACCAACACACCGGGATATGGACTTTGGCTACGTAACCAACCAATTGGTCTGTCAAAACTGCATACTCAAACATATAGATGCATATCTTTCGCAGGTCAAAGGATGTGTGAATGATCATGACAGTTACAATTGATGTCTTAGTTTATCTCGATCTTATCAACTCAACTCTTTGACTTGACTATTACGACACTTCCGAATCTCCATTCTTATGTAGATGACCTATATTAAGAAGTTGTTTGGAATTCAGTCTTTAGATAAATATCGCCATCTCTTTCTCAAACTGGATATCTTTATTATATATCACATGTTTGAAGTCAGTTGTGTCCTCCCAGCTGCATGGTATTCAGTGTGGCCTTGGTACATAACCCTAGTTGTACATAGAGACCATAACAATAAAATGTATCATTTAATTGTTCATTTCATTTCAGATGGATATGACAAAAATAATAAATTTTATTTTTTTATTGGGTCGACGAGGGCTTCCAAGTCCAACACTTATGTGGAATTGGACCATGTTTACGAGAATCATCATGACTATTGGAGTGATCCAATTTTTTAGTCGACAGTAATTCATTAAATAATTGAACCATTCTAGGAGCTGACTCTTTTTCCTAAGGAAAGATCTCATGTCACCGAAATTAATGGATATCAAAAGCTGATGTCAACATCCCCTACAATCACTCATACTACCACCAAGAATGAGCTCACAATGCCTAATGAAAATGAGGAAAGTCCCTAAAGACGTGTTATGACTCTACAAAAGAGGGTTAATGAAGACAATGATTCATCTAATGAGGAACCCATAAATGCCATAACTTCCATATCGATTACTCATGATCGGGAGAAGAAATCTAACATTCCTATTTTCGATGCTTCATACAGAAATAAACCGGCTAAGAAAATCATCTTTGACCATAGAAATCATGTGACTTCTGAATATTCCTCATCATGTTCCTCATCTGGTCCTGAAATGGTACATCAGGTAAGTGCAATAAATCAAAGGACACTTACATTTGGTTGACAATAGTTGGAGATACTCTACGTATGACTATTATTTTTCTGCGGATGACTCTGACGATGGTTGGACTTCTTTATCTTCTCCCTCTTCACACATTATGCATCTCCATACTATCTTCCACCACACTCGTTTAAGAAGGTTTGTCAAAAACCTCATTGACCCCCTTGTATAATTATCTCAAATATACTTAGTCCCCTACTTCTAATTATACTTAGGCTGACTTGAGCCTAGGTATAGGGGGGCCAACATCATTATGTATATATCACTTCTATTCTTTCTTCTCTCCCTCGACCGCCTCATTTCTTGCTCCTCTTCTATGCATATACCCTTAAAGCCTAATTATATTGGGGCAAGTCGACTACCTATTTCTTTTCTCTCAACTATGCATGGTACGAGCATTGTCTACATTTCACTTTGTGCCATGAAGACATAGCACAAGCTATGTATAGGGGGTGTATATATTCAATATAGTTTATCCATAGCTTACACTTCAATTGTTTTCACATCAAACATTGGGTATGGGTATAGTTTGTGTATATTATGTTAACTTTCTTTTGTGTGCATCAAAATGTTTTACAAAATTTAGGGGATATAACAAAAAAATTCAAAAAAGTGACAATTATGATTATTGGATTTAAAAATTACTAGATATTTTTCAGTGGGAGAACTAGAGTCTACCTTATTAGATTGGGTGGTTAAAGTACAACCCGTAAGGCACCATCTTTAAGTAATATGGGTAGTCATCCTATGGTTTGTACTTACACCCATACTAGCTGAAGTAGATCTAGCCATATGAATTCGGGTAAGTCATTATGTCACTATAAAAATGCAAACAAATAAAAAACAAAAGAAGATTTTATGCCTGACAATTTCACTATTACTCATGACTTGATAAATAAAAGAAACTCTAGTTTATGAGGTCATTTGATTCATAGTTAACCAGCCTTAGTCAATAGGTTACAGACTAATAATCCACACTTTCCTAAATTTGAAAGATATGAGTGATATATTGTACACTTAATCTCTACCGTAAAGAATATGATCAACAATTACATACGTAACTGCATGAATGATGAGATGAGTTTAGGGTTCAGTTGAGGGACTGGAACTTGAGATTCGAGTCTAAACCTGATTTTATGATACTCAAGGATGGGATGAATGACGAGTCCGTAAATGTCGAGTTAAAAAGTTGGTTTTATCTTCGTGAGTGAAAAATAATAATGTGTCGTTCGTTGTAGGCGACGATTGGAAACGGTCAAGAAATAACCACAAATGTTTAATCAACTTTAATCAAGTGGTTTTTATGTTTATTTTACTTGGGCAAGTCCCAAGGTTGATCACAAGGAGGCAAAGGAACAACCTAGAATTATGTCTATCAAATTTCGTGTTCAGTTTTCGAGGTGGTCTTTTTTTTGGAATTTTCAATGCAATAAAGGGATGCAAAATGCAATTTTGGCCTATTTTAGGGACTAAAATGTAAACTCCATTCAAATAATGTCCGAAAAATACGAAACTTGGCCATAATGTAAATGATGATGAAATGAATGCACTGTAATGTTTTTGGAATTTTTGTATGCAATATGGATTTTTTATGAATTTTTAAATGCAAACAAAATGATTTTCAATATTTAATTATAATAAATATTAAACCTCCTTATTTTCAAGAGATAAAATCATCTAAGATCTATCACTAGGTGATGGATCTCAGAAAAATTCTAAACCTCGAAAATGTGGGGTTTAATACCTATTAAAAATTAAACACTGAAAGATGAAAAATGATTTTTATAGGACAAAATATGGCACAATGTTAAGCAAAATAATCTCTACAACACGTGATTTTTCGGGGATTTTTAGAGCTAAGGTTAATCAATTATGAATTTCAGAGCATAAGATGGGCAAAATTTGTAATTTTACACAAAATCTTTATTTATTAATTAAACGTCAATCACAAAAATAGCCACAATATGTCCGGATGTAGAGAATTAAGTGAGGAACATAATGCAATTTTAAGATAAATAAAATAATATCTAGAAGAGGTTCAAAAACTAAGGGGAATACAGGGATACAAATGCAATTAAATTGTGAATAAAATAAAATGCAAGGGGGCTAGTGCGTAATTACCAATGAAACTGGGGGGCGAACTGCAAATTGACCAAGGGGCACGTGCGGAGCACGCGCCCTTTGGATCTTGGGCTTAACGGCAAAAAGAGGAGACTCCCGGGGTGTTTCTGCAAATTACCCTGCAGTCACATGCGGTGCACATGACCCGGGGGATGACGCCCGCTGACGTCCCCTCACATGCACACGCCTCGCACGTGGGGTGTATCAGCCTGGAAGCCGGTGGCTGTCGATTGGGAACGACAGAGAGGGGGGGGGTGCTCCGGTGGAGGGTGAGATCGGCGATGGGAGGCTGGGCTCCTCCCGGTGATCTGCGAGCGCCTTGTGCGGCGGAGATGAAGTGAAGGTCGAAGAAGCTGGCTTGAGGCGGTGGTGCTGTAGACATCGTAGAAGATGCTCAGGAAGAGCAGCAGCTGGGCGGAGAGGTGTCTGGAGACGAAGGCCGTTGAAGGCGGTGTCGCACGGCGGTGGTTGTCGAAGGCGCGTCGGAGCGAGGTGTTAAGGCGGCGATATTGTCGAAGGCGGTTGTCGAAGAAGCTCGATGAAGAACGGTGGTGAAGTAGCGTGGTGGTTGACGTCGTGGTCGAAATCGTAGTCATTGGCTCGACAGAGATGGTCTGGAGCTTATGCGAGACGGCGGAGCTTGCCGTGGACCGCAACGAGGGAGGAGGACCCTCGGACCTCGTCGAAGGAGGGCGCTCGGAGCTATCACCTCCAAGCATCGTCGCTATCGGTGGATGGGGGGCTACGGTGGGTGAGGCGCTTTCAAATAGGGGTGGAAGATAACAGACTGGCGATGGTTGCGGAAGATGCGAAGGAGGCTATATCGGAGGTGGTTGGCAGTTGACGGTGAAGTCGCGGGGCTATTGCAAGGGACGCGGCGGAAGTTGCGGAGGCGGCGGTAGGCGCGAGGTTGAAGATGATGAGCAGTGGTCATCCGATCGGCCGAGATCGGACGGCCACAATGCCTACACATGGCGGGCATAAGGCTGAAAGGCGTGGGACGCACGTGCAGTGCGCGTGCGTGGGTGGCACGCACGCTGCACGTGCGTGGATTTTATTATTTTTTAATTTTTTTATTATTTATATTTATATTTATTTAAAATTTTTGTTTAAATAAAAACGATATAAATAAAGGCTAAAAAACGCTGACACGTGGCGGCCCCTGGGGCGGCCACGTGTCAGCACCAGAAAATTCGAAGAAAAACATTTTGTAAAATAAAAATGAAATAGCAAAAACCTCGGATCAAAAAAATTCCTTCACAAAAAATGCTCGTCTCAACGAGATCTACAACTTTCATGAAGACATCAAAGCCAAAATCGGTTAAATGTAAAAAGTGAATTTTTGGGGTATCCCATGTACATAGAATACCTAGATTTTTGGGTTTTCTATTTTTTTGTCATTTTTAAACAATATAAAAATCCTAGAAAATATGAAAAACTCAAAGATAAATAAAAGACACTTTAATCTATTTTTTTGGATTTTTATTAATTAAGAAAATATATACATAAAAAGAAGGTCAAAAACCGCGAAAATATACAATGTACAAAAGAGGCCCAAAACCCAACTTTCACATTCGAGCTCCGATTCACTTGAACATGGTCTTATTTTGAAGGTAATTGAATGTGCATTAGTTCAAAAGTGAGTAGGATCAAAATCGGACATTGGATGGGGAAGATATATGGCTTTTAGTCCGAAAATCCTGAAACTAGAGTTTGGGTTTGTGATCCACTTATATAGGTTAGTGAGTTTTTTAGTATTTTTTATTTATTCTGGTTAGTGATATGTATATAGTGGAAGTGGTTTTGTGTTATTCGGAGTTAGCATGAATTAGTTAAAAATCCGGGAAGTTAGGCTTTTTACATGTCATTTTTGGCTTGGATTTTTGGCTTCTTATTTTATGCAGGAATTATGGATAAAATGCCATTTTTATTAAAACATGCATGAATACTAATTATGCAGAATAGATGCAGATATGCTGTTGCTTTTGAGGGAATTGAGATTAATAAATGAGATTTAGAGTGATGAATCCGAGATTCATCATCCCCCTATACTTAAACCATGCTCGTCCCTGAGCATCAAAAAGAAATGCCATGAGGTGAAATGAGATTGGGTTCCATACCAAGATCACGAACTGAAGGTGAAAGCGAAATAAACTCGACCTTTGGATTATTTGTGTGTCGGAACTTCTGTGAGACTTAGAATTTTAAAATCAACAGCCCTCAAGTTCTACACATCATTGTCACAGTTTCGGCTCAGAAGTCATCTTAGATCAATCCTCTTCCCAAAGTATACCCTATGAGCATTGAATAATCGACTCATGTGTGTGAAAGGTTTTAGCTCTTCCCATCCAGAATGTCGGACTACCATGCTCCTCTCCTCTCTAGTAACTCGTCCTCGGGGAGTCAGGTATTTCCTTCTAAGGTCTGTCGTGCTGTGTTCACAATCGAAATGGGAGAAGATAGAAGAATGGGAAAAGAACTTGAGGGTGGCCAGTGTAGTCATCTCTCCTTGTGAAGATGGCCAGTGTAGCCGAGTCTCCACCAAGATCTGCAGGTTTCTTGAAGCTTGGACCTTTTTGGTCGGATTTTATTTGGTAGTTGCTTCTTTGTATTTGGAATTTTTGGTGGTTCTGCTTGGATCTTGTTGTGCCCCTACGGATATAGAATATTTTTGTTCCGTACATTTTTTTGGGGTCTTAGAAAAAATTGTGCCCAGTCGTCCATCCCTTTTCCGAAGCTTTATTTCAACCCGTACTCCGGTCTTTAGATTTCCACGCTACCAGAAAAGAGACTTACACAGTCTTCCAACATCTCATCTGAGTTGAGATAAGTGCATAGTGCGAGAGTACAAATTAATTCCCTATTCTAGAGTTGTACCCAGAATGAAGAGACCAGGTTAGACACTAAGAGTCAAACGCTGCACATTGTCATGTGGAACTTAAAGAATTAAGTCAAAAGACCTGATGTTCTTAAAATCATATTTCTCGGTGAAGTTCCTCTGAAAATGAGGTGGATTAAGGTCAAGTCCAGACCACTCTCGGTTTTGTCTCATAACTCGGTTCAGAACCCAATGACTTTTCACAGATGCAGATGAATGCGATGCTGGATGAAGTGCAGGTGTGTGAAATGAAGACACAATTTTTTTTTGTGTGTGAGATTTTTGATTGATTTTTTTTGATGCAAAAATGAAATAAGAAGCCATTTTTCAAAAAATTTTGGGCAAGTCAGTGTTAGTAGAAAAACTCTCTTTTTTTTTCTTTTGTTTTGTTTTGTTTTTGTTTTTTACTTCAAGAGATTACCTATGCCGTAAATACATATAGACTTATGCGAAAGTACGAGATATGGGTAAAATATATACAAAATATATATATACAGACCCCCCATACTTAGCGAGTGTTGTGTCCTCAGAGCACAAAAGCGTAATGAAGACATAGCTCGGGCTAAGCGTAAGAGAGTTAGGAATTTATACACAATGGTTCACCCCCTTATACTTAGACTGCGAACAATCTAAGTATAGAAGAAGAGCTAGAAAATGAAGCAGTCGGGATATGTGGATGAAGAGACTATATACAGGTGGGTGTCGGTTCCCCCTATACTTAGGCTCTGGATAGCCTAAGTATGGAAGAAGGGTGGAAATGGAGCGGTCGGGAGAAGGAGTGTGGTGAGAGAAATGGTATAAACAAATGGCATCGGTCCCCCCCTATACTTAGGCCTTGGCCTAAGTAGAGGAAGAAGCTGTACAAGGAGACCGATGTGGTCGGGAGGGAGGGTGGGTAGCCGATGATTAAGGCGGTTTTCGGCTGATCTTTTTGTGAGCCTGTGGTGGGAGATCGTAATGATGGGATGGAGATGAAGCATATGATTCCCAGCTATGATCAGTGTCATCCTCAGAAAAATCATGATGGATAATAGATGAAGTGTTTGAGTCAGAAGAAAGATATCCATCATCTGAATTATCCTCAGAGGAGTAATATTTGAAGGTTGACATACTCCAAGTATTCATGTCTTTTTGTTTCCTCAGTTGTTTCCTTAGAATTCGTTCCTTTTTGGGATCAAGTGGTTTATCCTCAGATGAATACTCGGAAGCACTAGTCTCAGTCAGCTCATACGAAAGAATTCCAGTGTACTTGAAGAGGGCAGGAGCATCAGCTTTGGATGAGTAGTCCAACGAGAATTGAATTTTGGATCCTTGCGAAGATATGGCTTTAGAGCTGCCGAACATACTTCACTCATATAGACCACCTTTTCCGGACCTGATGAGGGATCACCAGCTGATTCCTCTTCCGAAAAGGTGACTCTCTTTTTATTTCTTCGTGAAGGTGTCGGTTCACTTGAGTATCCAGATGAATAGCCATTGGAATTCTCCTTGGTCGGTGTTGGGTTTATGTGCTTCTTCTTAGTCTCTTGTATGTTTGAGCACTCTCGATTTGGGATGATTTGGTCAAGATATTCAAAGAATGTTGCTCCAGGGTGTGACCATGCATATGTCTCAGGATCGTAGTAGAAAGATTTGTCTATTTTGAGATCCGCGGGAATTGAAATACTAGGGAGAGTCTCTGCATGTTCTTTCTCAATTGATTCGATGTTGGCGCATTCCTGTGTCGAGTTGATATAATCCATGTAGTCAGAGTAGGTTGACCCAGGGTGTGCCCATGCATAAGTCTCCGGATCATATGATTTATATACATGATTCTCCATGGTGAGAGCGGTTAGGAATGGAGCAGGGGGAGATTCTCTAAACCAATAGTCTCATCAAGAACCACTATCTCAGGTGTGGTTGCAGGGTAGGGCTCTTCTACCGTTTCATGGTTACGGTTGTCGGGGACTTCGTGGGTTGCCTCAGAAGATCGTGGTTCCTCAAAGATAGGGTCAGATCTAAGTGCTTCCAATGCTGTGAAATTGATTTTCCGAGTCTCACAATCAATAATTGCCTTGGCCAATGCCAAGAACGGTTTTCCGAAAATGATTGGAGACTGTGTGAATTCTCCATCATGCTCAATATCAATGATCGTGAATTCTACTTTGAGCGGAGCACCTTGGAATTTCATGATGACAGAAATGATTCCTCTCGGTCGCTTTATAGATCGGTCTGCCAATTGAATAATCTCTCGTTTCTTCCTGATCGGTCCGAGTTTGAGTTCATAGAATACAGAGGTCGGGAGGATATTGATCGGTGAATCATCATCAATCCGAGCATGGGTGAAGATTGTGTCTTTGATTTCACAGTCAAATCTAGGCAATCGCTTCACTATGCGGCTGTTGTTTTTTCTCCTCAACACCAAGGAGGAGGCCATTGACAAGATATGTCTCTCGGTCTTGGTTCTAATCCTGCCCGATATTTTCATGGTCAATTTATCAATTACAAATCTTTTAAGATCGGGGAAGTGGAAGAAAGGGAAGTTCAAAAATCAATTTCTTTCCTAGTGCTTCCCGTACATCAGGATCCAAATTCTGCAGATCTTCTTCAGTTTCAATTTTTATATATTTTTCGAGATTTTCAATTTTTTGTGATTTTCAAATATTTCCATTTTTTGGTATTTTCTGTGTGGTGTGGGGGTGTGGTGTGTTCCTCAGATGAACAGGAGTTCAGGTGTTCAGAGTGAGAGTCAGTGGCATAGTCATCTCTAGGGGAATAATATGTGGAAGTGATATTGTCAGAATTGTCCCTCGGTTCCTGACTCTCTTCAAAATTTTCAATCTCAGATCCAATCATTTCCTCATTCATTTTTATGTCCGAGCCACCATAGAATGAGATTAATCGGTCGATAAATTTTTGCCATCTATCCTCCATTGATTCGAATCGTTTATTTATCCTCGAGATATCATCCTCAAAAATTTGTTCATGATCACTTATGGGAGCAGTTGATGTGTGTTCTTGTGATTCAATAATTTCATCTTCCATTTTGTATGTGCTAGAAGAGGAGTTTCTTGGAATGTCTAATGTATGATCCTTATTTTCTGAAAATATCTCCTCAATAATTATGGAAGGCGACTGCTCATATGGTTCAGACATGTCGAGTTGGTCCGAGTAGAATTTATTCAATTGATTGGTCGGATCTTGATATGGTGTAGTCAACATATAGGGTTCCTGTGTTTTTATGTATTCAGTCCAGTCCTCTATATGATTGTCATGTCTGAAAAGGGGGTTATCATGGTCAATCCAAGATGATGATTGTTCATTGGTGTTCACTAGCGGGAGATATGAAGAAGTATTGAGTTCAATCATGTGGTTATCATCTCCCATGAATGATGGATTAACATTCATTGAATAAGAAGGATCAATTGCATGATCGGCATAGAGAGGATTGGTATATGAGGAAGTGGAGACCTCAGTCAGTTGTGGGTTTGTTAGGTCTGAAAACAAAGGATTGTCATTCATAAAGCAAATCGGATTTGTAAAAAGAGAGGGTGGTTGAGAGTCTCTTATAGGTGGGGTTTTAGGTCTAACCGATACGAATTCGTTTTCATAGTAAAGTTCTGATGGATTCTCGGTCATTTCTGGAAGAGTTGAAAGGAATGAGGGGTTGGGTCTGTAGGAGTTTTTGTACAAGAGTTTCATGATGAGGTTAAAATCAAGAGAGGAAAGAGATGATCACACGGGAAGAGAGTTTTTATCAAATGTACGGCTTTTGATCTTAGGTATCGGTTTACGCACACCAATGCAAACACAAATCAAACCCCAGATTCACCAACTCACACAATGAAGACGTAAGAGTTCGGCTATTATATTTTCAATTTTAGTTAGTGATAAATCAATCTTGGCAAAAATTAGCGAGATGTTAGGTGTCGGAGCTTGGCTCTAACCTTAACTGTTGTCTCTCGCTCACTCAGAAAAAATAAAATCATCCAAGGTCGGGGTTGCTCTCCCACAAAAATTCCTGATTTTATGATTTCTTAACATCGGCTATATTTAGCAGTCCCAATTTTAATGAGGTGATCACTGAAAAATTAGATAAGCACAAATACACGTCTACTGTCCAGTCCCAGTTTCCTTTAAAATTATGTGATAAAACAAGAGAGAGGAGTTCGAGAAAAGCCGATGCACGCAGAAAACTATGATGAATGCTCAGTTGGAAGACTTACAGTGCCTCCTCGCAATCTCCATGTGGGATGCAGTACAGAATTGAAAAATTATTCTAAATGCGTGCAAGCCGATGAAAACCGTACCTAAGCAGAAAGTTCTATTAGCGGGAAGAATTGAGTTAAATTTTTGGCTACGTTGAACGATCTAATGTGTGTCTCAATTAAAGTGTAGTGTGGCCTTATATCCTACGAGCACAATCAAAAATATAAATGCTCTGAGAGCCGTATGTGCAGGTTTATCCTATTCACCACTCATGTCGGGCCCCACCCTCACCGGAGAGTGAAACAGGCCACGACACACCACAAATAAAGTTCAAGGTCTTTTTACACACGCGAGAGTCCAAACGGACGCCGCTGTAAATGAGAAAGTAAAGAAAATTGCAGAAATTAAAAACCTAGACTCTACGCTCTCTCATGACTCGACTCGATCTTAAATTAATTGCGGCTTTCTCGGATATCGGTGAAGATGCGTCGGTTTTTTGAATACCGCTCCATGTATGCCGGGTACCTCGCAAGAAAAATAAGAGAAGAGATGTAAGAGAGTGACTCCGAAAATAATCAGAAATAAATGTTGAAAATAAATGCAGGAAATAAAGCGGGATTTACAATGAAATATTCGGGGGTCAGACTACCCGAATGCGGAAAACCGAATGAAAAATGTCAAAACACAAAATTAAGTCGTTTGCCTCCCTGGCAACGGCGCCATTAGTGTTGGGCATTGGGCTGGACCGGCCCGACCCGACTCAAAACCCGACCCATATAACCCGACCCAAACCCGAACTCAAAATTTAATGGGCGGGACGTGGACCCTAAAATGAGCCCATATTGATTATCGGGCCGGGTTTGGGCCTGAGAAGGCCCAAACCCGTTAGCCCGATAGCCCGACCCATTCTAAAGCAAGTATATTCATATCTAGTACGGTATAATTATATCAATTATATTCATGTTCATTCCAAATACCATGTTCTAACTTTAATATCCTTATTCGAGTGTAGAATAAATGCTTAGACACATTAATAATCATATCCATTAGTGGATTGAGGATATTATTACATCAATATACAAGATTATTACATTAATATGCAAGAATGGAATCTGTGTCCTCAAGTATTACATCATGTACAACTGTAAGTAACCAATCTGTATTGGGTCATAGTGCCTGCATCTACAATAGAATATGTAATAGTGAATTGAATGGTGGTTTAAGTCACCATATTTTTACCACATTTGTATTTCCAACATACAACTAATGTTAAAATCACAAATTAGTTAGCATGTTTTTAGTTTTAAACATGCACACATGCATAAGAAACAACCACACAAATGAAAGAAGAATGGAAGACATGATATTGGTATACATAGGTGTTAAATTGGGCCGGTCCGACCCGAACCCGACCCATTTTGTTTGGGCCGGGTTTGGGCTTGGGCCTAATTTTTGAAAATAAAATGCGCCTAGGCCCGACCCGTTAGCCCATATTCTAAAATGGGCTTGGGCCGGGCCAAGGCGAACCCGGCCCGAGCCCGGCCCATGCCCAACCCTAGGCGCCATCTGACGAGTCCGTAAACGCCGAGTTAAAAAGTTGGTTTTATCTTCATGAGTGAAAAATAATAATGTGTCGTTCATTGTAGGCGGCGATCGGAAACGGTCAAGAAATAACCACAAATGTTTAATCAACTCTAATCAAGTGGTTTTTATGTTTATTTTACTTGGGCAAGTCCCAAGGTCGATCACAAGGAGGCAAAGGAACAACCTAGAATTATGTCTATCAAATTTCTTGTTCGGTTTTCGAGGTGGTCTTTTTTTTGGAATTTTCAATGCAATAAAGGGATGCAAAATGCAATTTTAGCCTATTTTAGGGTCTAAAATGTTAAATCCATTCAAATAATGTCTGAAAAATACGAAACTTGGCCATAATGTAAATGATGATGAAATGAATGCACTTTAATTTTTTTGGAATTTTTGTGTGCAATATGAATTTTTTATGAATTTTTAAATCCAAACAGAATGATTTGCAATATTTAATTATAATAAATATTAAACCTACTTATTTTCAAGAGATAAAATTATCTAAGATCTATCACTAGGTGATGGATCTCAGAAAAATTTTAAACCTAGAAAATGTGGGGTTTAATACCTATTAAAAATTAAACACTGAAAGATGCAAAATGATTTTTATAGGACAAAATATGCATGCAAATGCAAATCTTTTTGGTCACAATGTTAAGCAAAATAATCTCTACAAAACGTGATTTTTCGGGGATTTTTAGAACTAAGGTTAATCAATTATGAATTTCAGAGCCTAAGATGGGCAAAATTTGTAATTTTCCACAAAATATTTATTTATTAATTAACCATCAATCACAAAAATAGCTGCAATATGTCCGGATGTTGAGAATTAAGTGAGGAACATCATGCAATTTTTAGATAAATAAAATAATATCTAGAAGAGGTTCAAAAACTAAGGGGAATACAAGGATACAAATGGAATTAAAATTGAATAAAATAAAATGCAGGGGGCTAGAGCGTAATTACTAATGAAACTGGGGGGCGAACTGCAAATTGACCAAGTCCACACATGCCCTTTGGATCTTGGGCTTAACGGCAAAAAGAGGAGACTCCCGGGGTGTTTCTGCAAATTACCTCGTGGTCACGTGCGGTCCACGTGACCCGGGGGATAACGCCCGCTGTCGTCCCCCCACACGCACGTGCCTCGCACGTGGGGGGTCTCGGCCTTGAAGCCGGTGGCTGTCAATTGGGAATGGCGGAGAGGGGGGTCGCTCCGGTGGAGGTTGAGATCGGCGATGGGAGGCTGGGCTCCTCCCGGTGATCGGCGAGCGCCTTGTGCGGCGGAGATGAAGTGAAGGTCGAATAAGCTGGCTCGAGGCGATGGTGCTGTAGACGTCGTAGAAGATGCTCAGGAAGAGCAGCAGCTGGACGGAGAGGTGTCTGGAGATGAAGGCCGTTGAAGGCGGTGTCGCGCGGCGGTGGTTGTCGAAGGCGCGTCGGAGCGAGGTGTTGAGGCGACGATATTGTCGAAGGCGGTTGTCGAAGAAGCTCGATGAAGAACGGTGGTGAAGTAGAGTGGTGGTTGACGTCGTGGTCAGAATCGTAGTCGTTGGCTCGACAGAGATGGTCTGGAGCGGATGCGAGACGACGGAGCTTGCCGTGGACCGCAACGAGGGAGGAGGACCCTCGGACCTCGTCGAAGGAGGGCGCTCGGAGCTATCACCTCCGAGCGTCATCTCTATCGGCGGATGGGGGGCTACGGTGGGTGTGGCGCTTTTAAATCGGGGTGGAAGATAACGGACTGGCGATGGTTGCGGAAGATGCGGAGGAGGCGATATCGGAGGTGGTTGGCAGTTGGCGGTGAAGTCGCGGGGCTGTTGCAAGGGATGCAACGGAAGTTGCGGAGGCGGCGGCGGGTGCGAGGTTGAAGATGATGAGCAGTGGCCGTCCAATCGGTCGAGATCGGACGACCACAATGCCTACACATGGCGGGCATAAGGCTGAAAGGCGCGGGACGCACATGCAGTGCGCGTGCGTGGGTGGCACGTGCGCTGTACGTGCGCGGATTTTATATTTTTAAATTTTTTTATTATTTATATTTATATTTTTTTAATTTTTTTTAAAATAAAAATGATATAAATAAAGGCTAAAAAACGCTGACATGTGTTGGCCCTTGGGGCGGCCACGTGTCAGCACCAGAAAATTCGAAGAAAAACATTTTGTAAAATCAAAAAGAAATAGCAAATGACTTCGGATCGAAAAAGTTCCTTCATGAAAAATGCTCGTCTCAACGAGATCTACAACTTTTCTGACATCAAAGCCAAAATAGGTCAAATGTAAAAAGTGAATTTTGGGGTATCCCATGTACATAGAATACCTAGATTTTTGGGTATTCTATTTTTTTGGTCATTTTTAAACAATATAAAAATCCGAGAAAATATGAAAAACTCAAAGATAAATAAAGGACACTTTAATCTATTTTTTTTGTATTTTTATTAATTAAGAAAATATATACATAAAAAGAAGGTCAAAACCCGCGAAAATATACAATGTACAAAAGAGGCCCAAAACCCAACTTTCACATTTGAGCTCAGATTCACTTGAACTTGGTCTTGTTTTGAAGGTAATTGAATGTGCATTAGTTCAAAAGTGAGTAGGATCAAAATCGGACATTGGATGGGGAAGATATGTGGCTTTTAGTCCGAAAATCCTGAAACTAGGGTTTGGGTTTGTGGTCCACTTATTCGGGTTAGTGAGTTTTTTAGTATTTTTTATTTATTCTGGTTAGTGATATGTACACAGTGGAAGTGGTTTTGTGTTATTCGGGGTTAGCATGAATGATTTAAAAATCCGGGAAGTTAGGCTATTTATAGGTCATTATTGGCTTGGATTTTTGGCTTCTTATTTTATGCAGGAATTATGGATAAAATGCCATTTTTATTAAAACATGCGTGAATGCTAATTATGCAGAATAGATGCAGATATGTTGTTGCTTTTTAGGGAATTGAGCTTAATAAATGAGATTTAGAGTGATGAATCCGAGATTCATCAATGAAGTCAATGAAAGCTTCATGACTCATGAGTATCAGCAAACCCTAGTCAGTATGAGAATAAGTTCTTATGCTACCTTTTGATATTGACCTATATACCAGAGTGTGATGAAACATAATAATTTGTGGATCAATGTGCGCCAACTTGGTAAAAGTAGTGGAGCTAGCCAAAAGGAAATGAAAAAATATTGAAAGAAAATCTCTCTCGATACAAAGTCAAATACCAAGATCTTACATCAAAGAGAAGTGATCCCAATCATTTCAAAGTGTCCACTTGGACCAAAGCTAATTAGGCCAAATGAGTCGGGCTAGTACTTCAAAAGGATCTTTGCATCGTAAACTATACAAGTCTAGGTGTAAGTTTATTATATACTTAACAAAGACACATGATGAATCAATGATTCACATCCTTTATTCTTTTATTTTGGCCAAATTCCCTATGCAAAATACATGTAAATATATATCAAATTCCAAAAATTAGCATTGTGCATAA
Organism: Ottelia alismoides; assembly: GCA_037367405.1. Taxonomy (NCBI): domain Eukaryota; kingdom Viridiplantae; phylum Streptophyta; class Magnoliopsida; order Alismatales; family Hydrocharitaceae; genus Ottelia; species Ottelia alismoides. The sequence continues at coordinate 980,878 of JAZKJV010000834.1, read as the reverse complement.
TTGCTTTAATATTACATATTTAACATTCTTTTTAACCAAAATAAAAGAAGAAGAAGAAAAGAAAAAGAAAGAAAATAAAATAAGGATGTATTTATACAATAAATGCAAACTGGCCCAAACTCTGAGAGAAGGTCAAATAGTGACCTGATCGACAAGGAATAAAGTAGGGAGAGATAGGATCCGTATTCATTGTATATATTTATTTGTACTCATCCTGTACACATCCTTCACCTATTTTTATTTCTAAATAAAATAATTTCAAAATAATTTAATTTCTCTTAATAAAACTTGTAAATAGATGTAAATAATAAAAATCTAATTGCATACAATTGTATAATACCTATACTTGTATATATGTATTTATTTATTCATTTCTTTTGTATATAAATTATGTGAATATTTTATTTTTAAAAACTTGTATATATTTACAATAATTAAATAAAATTTAAAAAAAGCATAAAATACAAAATAAAACAAAAATCAAATCAAATTTTCATTGTATTATATCACAAATATTGTATAAATTTTACATAATATTAATTTATTAACACTGGTAATTAATCTATAAAAATCAACTAAAATTTTTTTATACACTTTAATTTATTTTGTAAATAAATAAAATATAATGTATTTTTGTAAAAATAATAAAATGGAAATACATGTATATAATGTATAAGTACATTATTTCTATACATATTAATGGATATTGCATATAATATTGTATATACATTATTAAAATGATTAAAAATCCTAGAGAAATTGTTTATAAAACAATAAACATTTTCCCTTGTATTTATTTTTTTATTTTAAAACTATTGGTTATTTTTAATCGATTTTTATTTTATTTTTTAATTTCGAATTTATTGATTGGTCAACTTGGGTCCGTTGACCCAGGTCAACCTTCTCCTCCCTCAGGCCCGACCTGACAGATGTTGGTCGAACTTGATTTCTCGACATTTTCCTACCTGGATCCGACAACTTCTCCACTTGGATTGTAGGCCCATTTATTCCTTGCAGATATGTGATCCTCACAAATCCCTAGGAGGGTCTGAATCCACCTCAGATTGCGCACCCTCTCTCGATCTTTCCAGAACTTGAGGCACCCTATAAATCCTATCCTTGAGCTCCTCCATACCCTAGCTCTCTCCTCGTGCTTCCTTTCCTCCACTTGAGTCTTCAGGATAGTGACAGGATCCTTCAGCTTCCATTTGGAGCTCAAATTGGTGTTGACTCGGTCACAACTCGTAAGTGGCTAGAGAGCTCCGCCTCGTTCAGCCTCCTAGGCCTTCCACCACCTGATTGAGGCCACGACACTTCCATCACATATGCCATTTTTCACCTAACACCTAGGGACATTCAAGTACCATCTATCACTTTCATTTCACCTTCCTTCCTTCTATTTTGTCCGCCAGCCGCAATCCATCTTGGTATCTCCGACCATCGGGTCGGAGCTACATCTTCAACATATGGACATATCGATCCCTCCCTCGCTCCATCGTCATCCTTCTCACAGAACCAGATCATCCTTAAATCAATCCATAAAGATAAATTTGAGGCACGACGTCCTTTCTTCATTTTTCATTGCAGGTCCTTCACGCATCCGTGCGACTTCCCTTGTTTTATTTGCATAATAACCCTGGACGAAGTTGTGTCTCCAAGATGCAAATGCCCTTGGAAATTTAGATGCGCGCAAGAGGGTCATTTCGACCTTCCTCCGAGGTGATGGAGCTGCTCCAGTTGATCTATCTCCCAGATCACCATTGGCCCATACTTTAGTACATCCGAGCCCTCTCCCCAATGTGGAATCACGTTTACAAGGAGTTGGACCCTTTGGCAAGCCACTCAGAGCTGAGGATCGCTAGATAATCCTGATCGAAGCTCGCCCAGCTCCATATTCTTCATATTTGTCTAACCAACTTCTTAGCCATTAGATCGAGAGCCATCATGCCTTGTTTTGATCAATACTGCTCCTCCATGCCCAAATCTAGGCGGTCAATCAAGATCCACATTGATCAGAGTCGTACGTCATCGCCTTTTCACAAGTATGTTGGATCCATACTGACATGCCAGATTTGACCGTATGTCTCCAACATTCCTGCACCATCAAATCCTTTTCAGAGGCGCATCAGAGTTGTCACAGTCGCACGTGCATGTAACACCTTTAGCTGGGTATATTGCTTTTTCCCCCATCATTTATATAATTTCCTTTTAGTCAAATAAATGTAATATCTATTTAAAAACTATTTACAGTTAGGACCTCATACTATTATTATTTACATTTTATTCCAACCGAGCTGCACTCATGTGCGCATTGACATGTTTTTGGGTTATTTGCATTTGTTACCCCCACTGTGTTTATATGTTAATGAAATGGGGAAAGTTTTTTAAAATTACACATTTAACCATGTGAGTGTTGAATCATGCGGGACACATGTTTCTTCTGGATTAATTGCATTTTATCCCCCATAGTTTTATTGTTTGTTATTATTGGCCCCCTGGAACTTCATATTTGCTTAAAGGTCATCTTTTCACTGTTGTAGTTTTTATGCCCTTTTATTAACCGCAATAAATATAAAATAAAACCAAAATTTGCAGAAAAATTACCTATGGCTCCAACTAGTATTCTCTTTGCATGGTTGTTTTTGCTTGATTTATTTCTCTTATTTACTATTATTAAAATAAAAAATAGTAGAAAAGTTCTTGTTTTCCATATTAAAATCATAAAAATTTGAAAAATACCTTTAAAACTCTTAAAAAACTAGAGTAGCTTTATTTTGAATTGCTTGAAAGTTTTTCCAATTTTTTTGCATTTGCTGTTGTAAAAACCTAAAAATTTGCAAAACCATAAGAACACCAAAAAAATTATATAAAATCATAGAAAAGGTCCAAAAATTATTAGTTTAGTTATTGTTTGTAGATATTTCAATAATTTTTTAATAAAATTGATTCCTAAGAGTTTTGAGCAGATAAGTGTTTTTAGTTTGAAAAACATTGTTGAATATGCACTATTTAGTTATTTGCTCAATTTTTTAATTTTATAAAGTCCCAAAAACATCTAAAAATTCTCTAAAAATTACAAAAACATTAGAAAATTGGTAAAAACATAAAAAACATGTTTACTTGATGTTTCTAGTTATTTTTGCCCTATTTGAAATATATAAAAAGAGTGTGTGTTTGACTTTTTATTCATTGTCTTTATGTGCATTATTTTCAAAAATTAAAAATTTGAAAAAATAAAAACCACTAATAAAAATTAAAATTTCTTTGATTCTTTTCGAATTGCCTGCCTAGTTTATCACAGTGCTCCTTGTGTTCATCCTTGGTCGCTATACCATGTTATTAAAATTTTCTTAGACCATCATTTTATTTTCTTGATTTTTTTTGTGGTTGAATAATTTTTTGATGTCCATCTTGTTGGCTTAGGTGACAACAACACTTGAATTAATTAACTTAACCAGGCTAGCTATTTGGCCCATCAGAATGGTACCGTTATCGGGGAGCACAGTTAAGTAGTTAGAATTTTGTTTTCTTCTTTGTTTCTTGTCTATTTATTTTCTCTTTTTTTTATTTTATTTGATTTACTTATAATTCTCATAACTATTTCTGACACTCTTCTTGTTCCATCTTTGTTACACGGGCCCGTGGATCAAGGGAGGCCATCTTCGGAGAGCCGATACACCGGAGTAAGGCATAGACCATGCACTCTACACTGACCGATATGAGAGAGCAACCTATGAGGAGTAGTAGGACCAGGAGTCTGTCTTAGTGTTTAGACTTTATTTTCAGATATTTTATTTCACATTTGTATAAACTTGTAATAACTTTCAGAGACTTTGGACACTCTTATTCGAGGTCTATTTCGCAGAGTGCCAGTGCACTCGGGGACCTCTCCGGGTTTTCTTCATTGTTTTTACAGCCTTTATTTTCTTTTATTTCTCATGGATTTGAGTTTTCTGACATTATTTTATTTTGTTTTCTTTGTGTGATCCCCAAACTTAGGCTTTTATTTTTTTGAGCCAGGTAGTGATTAGGTCCAAACACCTAATAGAATATATGTTCTTATAGAATCGATCGGACTTAGTCAAATAGTTATTAACTATTTGGATTTGAGATGATGCCGAGAGAGGTTGCATACAACACTAGCAGAACATGTTGTGGAGGGCGCCGAGCGGCCTCCAAGACCGGACCTTGGTCATGTTTCTAGATATCTATCACCTTGTTCTTCATGTAATAGAAGTTTCTATTTAGGGCGATTTCTTCTTTCATCGTATATGTAGTTTATTTTCTATATTTACATTATGCGTGGATCATATTACATGTAGACTGCTAGAGCAAGGTACACCTTCTATCGCATGCATGCATTATTGATTTCATCACACATCATCTTTTCCATCTTCCTCCCCCTATTTTATTGGACATAGGAATAAAAGGAAATTAGGAAATTCATTAGACGTGTCTTTATTCAGAAATGCCAAAAAATTTATGACCTAATAAAATCGAGACTGATAAATAAACTCTACCCTAAAATAAATGTAGATCACATTTATTGTTTTGATGAGAGTAACCCCCTCCTTGTTGTAGGTACTTACCTCCAGAGAGTAGGTGAGGACGTAGCCTCTAAGGATTAGAGCCCAAATCCCTATACTTGTGCCCTATGCTAGTGTACATTAATCATTGATGTATGGTTGAGATGCACACACTTGCCTTTAATTCTTGGTAGAAGTACTCTTGTCCAAGTTGGTTGTGCATTGCCAACTTGGTCAGGTTCTACCCCAGGTGACCTCACACGTGAGTTTGCTTAATAACTGCATTACTACTAAACTCTAAAAAAAGAAAATATTAACGAACAAACTTTCACGATCATCGTTGCGTTGAGTTGGTGAATTGGGGGTTAATTTTCTCATCATTGTTTTTAGTCTGTATCTACTCTTCACTACTCCCCATGTCATGATGATGGGCAGGTGATCTCTTAAGTTATTTTTGGTGGTACTGCTTCACAACACTCCTGACAATTCATCTAGGGAGGTTCCTTAGAGCACATACCTGCTCTGAAAACCCAAGTATTCCACCTCCTTCTTCTTTAACCTTCCCAACCCATCACCTAAGGTACAACAACAGTCAAAGCATATTTTTGTTGACTTGGTGACACATGAGGTCTGCTCTTGTTCCTTTTCAGGGTATGACGAGATGGCCCAAGAGCGGAGAGAGAATGAGCATCCAGACATTGACGACATGTTTGATCAGGCTATGATCAACAACACCCTCCCGACATCCCTAGAGGAGATGCAAAGACAAATTAGGGACCAGTAGTTGCTAATGACAAAGGTGAGGAGGGAGCTAACATAGATGAAAGATGGGAGAACATATGCTAGATTTAAGAGAACTGGTGGAGGAGGAGAGATACCTAAGGACCGAGCAGACACAAATACGAGGAGGGAGACCATGATCTACAAAGACCTTTACACATCATGAGAGCATTTCACAACCCTGGTGCGACTCTCACTCATAGGTGGATTCAGTTGCTTGCAATTCTTGGCAATTTTGAGCTCCAACCCAAATGATTTAGTTGTTGTCCATGTTCTATGGGCACGCCATCGAGGAGCCTCATCTACGTCTTCAGAAGTTTGAGGTGATTTTTATCACAATCCATGACATATTGGTGGACGAGGATACTATCAAGTTGATATCCTTCCCATTTTAATTGTTCGATAGAGCAGCCTACTGAAGGATATGGGAAAATCCTTAAGTGCATCACGAAAGCGTGAGGATTGCATCGTATGCGATCGGGAGCGATTAGTCGCACTAGTTGCTTGAGGCAGCAGAATTTTAATGAATTTTCAATTCGATGAAACCACATGATCCAAGAACACTTCTCAAATCATTTCATCTAAATCACAAACAAGTATAAGGTTTACCTCTTGAATAATGGTTACGATGGAGTCTCTAAATGAAGAGACCTCATGACTCAAGTCTGATCCAACGAAGGAGATGCTTGCGAGCACGTTGATGAGACACATGCTCCTCGCAATTCATGTTGATGATCCAAGTGGCGAATCTTTTGATCTCATCACACGAGTTCCAACATCTTCTTCACAAGTGAGGCGCTCCGAAGGAGACAGAGATCCACAAGAAAATAATCTGGTAGAATAGCGACGATGCTGCGATGATTGTGACTCTTTCTAGGGCTCCATGGTGGACAACCACAATGAGAGAGATTGACGTGTAGAGAATGAGAGAGGGAGAGAGAATGTTGTATCTCTTATTGTTGTATATAAAAGAGCAAGGGGTGACTCTTCTTATATAATATTTTTGGATCCATGGACCTTAATCCATGGACAACACAAAATCAATGGATGATATCAATTTGTGTTTCTTTCAATGGCCATGATTATGTTGTAAAAACATAACAACAATTAATATTATTAAATATATATATATATTAAATTATCGATATACATTAATTTCAAATCAAATTAATTATCTTGGAGATAAATGGTAAAATATAATCATCCGTTAATTAAGGGAGAACGTCCACGCAATCCCATCAGGACTTGGTGGTTGTCCACCACCTTTGGTGGAGGGAAAATCTTTTTCCAATGAGATTACATTATGTCATTCCCACATTGTCTCACAATAATAATTCTCAAATATCTTGAGAACATTGCAATCATGCCATTGGAAATTTTTGAATCACATTCACAACCCAAAAGAAAATGTAATATAAATTTTCAATTAATTATCCAATGTGAATCCATTCACATCAATAATTAATCAAAAAATAACAATAGGCTCTCCGTGATATATTATAAATCATGTTTATAATATATAGGAATAATTTGATAATGTTAACCACATAACTCATATCTATGATTATCAAATCACTTTTAATTATCTTGGATATCCATCCTCATGTCGTCAAATAATATTAATCACATTCACATTATTCACATCTTTGATAATTAAATCACATTTAATTATCTCAGATAACTCTCCTTAAAATATGAATCAAATTCATATTATTCATGATAATAAAATCACATTTAATCATAAATTTTCTTAATACTCAGATATATAATATCTACAATGAAATTATCCATGAACTTTTTCAAGGATAATGCACTTTCTCCTCGGATACTTGGAGATAAAGACATGGCGATTGTATTGTTCCACGTATAGTGACTTGGATATTGAAATCACATCTCAGATCCAGATCCCACAGACCTCCCAAAGATGATTGATTAAATCAAGGTCGTAAATCTAATCTTCTCATTGTATTTGAATCACATTCAGATCAAGGTCCAATATTTGGACTAAGATTAGACCACTTCTCTATGAGAGGAGTCACTAAAATCCAGACATGTTTCTTCACTCCCTCGAAATGGAAGCATCATGTTATACAATCATTTATGAACAAATCACCCTCACGTATTCCTAATACCTATACATCCTTCATAATAGAAGATCCAGAATAAAGCTAAAGTTTTATATCTATTTAGACTGTCTTCTTTAGGGTTTTATCATTAAGTTTCTCATTTAATCAATGGGAGTTACTATTGATCATATACTTTCCAAAAGCATATATCATACCCATGTGTTGATCATATACTTTCCAAAGCATATATCAAACCTACAAATTCAGTCAAGATTCCAAAGAGAGATGACCGTGCATAGAATTTGACTCTTCCCAATATCTCACGAGTGAGCTCATGTCTTCCAGTTCAGCAATGAACCTGTATGATCCCTTTGAGAGATCATATTACTTATATGCCCTTGCATACACACCAACATGCCAGTGTTTAGACCTTGGTTAGGTCATCAACCTATTGGTCTACCAAATATACTTACTCAGACATACAGTAATACATTTGTCTCCAGTCAGAGGATGTGTGCCTATATCATGAAAGCATATGACATAGGTCTTTGGTTATCTTGATTTCGTTAAGTCAACTCTTTGACCTAACTAATTTAACACATCTGAATCTCTATTCCTATGCAGAGGACCAGTATCAAGAGGTGGGTCAGATATCGGCCTTTAGAAAAAGGATTGCCTTCTCCTTCTTACGTTGTACATCCTCTCTTAATAATCATTTGACCGTGCTTGACGAGTTCTCAATCTAACTCTTTAAATATTCAACCAAGCACCAGCCTTTTTGATTCAATAATTGAATCAACAATTGTATGATCAATAAAATGGCCATGTTACATAACCCCAATTATACTAAGGGACCTATTACGCAAATTAGTTATTTTCATTTCAAATCGGGGAATGATATTTTCAATAACATTTATTACATAATGTCTCACTGTGGGCTCGCATGTCCAACAATCTCCCACTATCCCAAAGAGCCATTATTGGATAATATTTAAACCCACACAAGTGTGACAATCATATGCTATTTAACATAGCTAGGGAAGTTGATCAATCCTCTGTTCCCGAGAGTCTACGCTAAGTCCTTTTACAGTACTTGCATATCTCCTAGTAACAATGCTCGCATCCAATGCAAATGCTGCATCTTATGCAACCAATACCGAATATTGTCAATTAGAGTATCCTCGACACTACATCTCAATAAATATTATAACCAGTATTTCCATTATCCTTATTAGAATACCCTTATTCCTGGAGATCTCTATCTCCTAAGGTATCTCCAGTTAGGACCTTTTAGATCACTATCTATAAAGTCTTAACTTCTTGAAGATAAGACTTGGATATCACTATTTTGAAATTCTTGCCCTCTTTGAAAATATTGTTATTACTGCAATCAAATGTTAGTAACAGTTTACTACTCCCACTGCATGGCATACATCTGGCTTTTGTACACATGTACATACACTGAGCTTCCCAAAGTTGATGCACTAGGTCATATTGCTTTGGTATTCATATCCTCAACTCTTTGAGGCGCTATCCCTTTATATAGGGTAGTACCATATATTTAGGAAAAATAAGCCTTTCTTGGAATTTTCTAGAAAATGGAAATGTCTAAGGTGTGCCACTAATGTGATGATCCCAATACCCTCTTCTCTTTGCTTTTGGATAACTTCAGACCTAAGATCTAAAGGTGTCCTTGAGACATATCTCAAGGTATGGAATAGTCAGTCAATAAAACACAATATTTTCCTTATATAATTCTAAATGATTAGGATATCATCTACATTTAACACGATGAACATAATGGAACTCCCACTAAGCTTCACACGGTTCATTAAGTTTCTATCTGAAATAATAACATTTATAATTTCATCAAATCCAATGTTCCAAATATAAGAAGCTTATTCAAGCCCATAGATGGAGTTCTTCAACTTGCACACCTTACTTTCCTCAACTATGAAGCCCTGGGACTACTTCATGTGAATATCCTTATAGAGGTATTCATAGAGTATTGCAATCTTGACTTACTTCTTGAAGATGTCATAGTCAAGTTGTGTAGCTATAATTAGCAATATTCTAATGGGTTTAGGCATGGTCACTAGAAAGCAAGTCTCACCGCAAGCGATGTCTTCTTTCTATGTGTGTCTCCAAGATATGAGTCATGCTTTGAAGGTCTCTACCTTCTCATCAGGTTCCCTCTTTCTCTTGAAGATCCATTTACACCTTAATGAGTCTTACCCATATAGGTGGATCCCTAGGGTCCATATACAACACTTGTATATGAAGTCTATTTTATACATTATTTCTAAAATCCATCTTTCCATGGCATGATCTTTAGAAGCTTCATCACATGAAGTCAGATCATTATCAGACTTAACTGACACATGGAATACATCTTCAAACTCATTTGAAGAGATATTAGTGTTTCATCTTTAATTATGTTATTAGTTTTTGATTTTAGGAGCCTCATTATCTTCTCAAGATTCAACAAATTCCTTCACTTCATTTTCATCTTGATTCTCAAGAGTCTCATCCTCCAAGAATCACATTCTCAGATATGAGATCTTTTAAGAATCTCACGGTCATAAAGTAGGTATCCAATATCGTACATTATTTTCCTAATGAAGTATCACTCTCTGGTGCTAGATTCCATATTTCTTGCATGGAACCTTGTTTATTGTAGTCTCTACTACATACATATTTGGAAACTAATAGGTAATTATGCTAAAATTCATTACTGATCAAATCATGTCACACATGATCCGGTTTGTATCTCCTTACAATTCTATTGAGTTTAGTTGTATCAGGAGGAGTGAGATAGGAATGATATTCATATCTCCATAAGGTATTCTTTGAATTCATCTAATAGGTACTTACTACCCAGGTTAGATCGAATTCATTTCATCTTCTTTCAGACATTGGTTCTAAACCAAAATTATGAAATCTTTGAATAGTTCAAATGTTCTAAGGTAAAGGGAAGAAATCTCATATCATTAATAATCATCGAATGATATCACATATCATCAATGTTTATTATGATATAGATGATCGTCATACATCAATATGTATGAGATATTAAATACCATGACATCTTGCACCAATCCTAGAGAAGGGTGCAATAGACATTTTACTTTGAGTACAATATTACAAATATGCAAGATTTAAAATTTCAAATATTCTAAAGTTTCATCTCTTACTTCTCTATTGATCTCATCTAGACTTATGTCCAATACTTGATGCGAGATCATTATCAAATGATGTCCATCCCCTTATTGATCTTTAAAGGCTTAATTTTCAATATTATAAATGTTAATAAATTATTCATTAATTTTCTAATTTAGTATAGTCCTCTAGATGTTAGATTACTATATGAAATATATCCATCATAACTCTTTATGATAGGTCTATTCCAGAATTCATATTTATTTCCAACATTTAGAAATAAACTATGAGTGTATTTTAATATTTAGGTCATTAAGACATTCTCTAAGACTAAGGGCTCTCTCATTGAAAATGTGAAGTCGATCTATCCAGTAGAGATAGCTGCAACAATTGCATCAATATCCATGTAGATGAATATTAAACCTTAAGATCAAATTTATAGTCTTCTAATACATATGCAACCAATCGCAAGTGTTATTAGATGAATTAGATACAATTATTAGACTTTGATCTTATGCAATAAGCAAGTCAATATTAATAATTATATGTAGATTATTCCGATGCACTATCCGGGTCCTTCTATAAGGATCCTAGATAGTCTAGATAGTTATACTATCAGCACATCGGCTTCTTGCAATATTGGCATTCATCAAACTCTTTTAATGTCATATGTAAGTCACAGAAGTACAGTCAACTCTTTGACTTTCCTTCTTACTTGGGTCAGACCCATGCTTCCACTGTGCTCTCTTCATCTATAAACAATCATTGCTTAAGACAAAGTATCTCTTATTTTGAGCTCAAAAGAATTCAATGTGAGAGTATTTCACCATTTATACATGCTTCGTTAAATATTATGAAGCTTCATGAATTACTTGTGTAGACAGTAGAATAATGGCACTCATAATATCTACTTCCATCTTAACTCTTAGAAACATTGGTTCAGGTAAGTACTCAAATATTTTGAATACATCATCTCCTATAGAGCCACCATTCTGCATAATGCAGTGAACCATGTCATTCATGATTAAATATTAAGAGCACATATGTATGCCATAACATATTCTTAGATTTTTTATAAGTACTATTTGACAATTACTATCATCATCGACATGTCACTTCTAAAGTACATTTGATGAGAGATCAAGACTATAGAGACATACAAACCCTAGGTTATTGTCCTATTGTCCATTTAATTATCATTCCTCATTATAATGAGGAAAATTGCACATTGCAACCACATACATTATGTATTTATCTACAAATATAATATCTTGATCGTGTATCCAATACATGATATTTTACTGATTATTATTGAGTATAGTATTGAGTGAGTTTAATGAAGGATTATCTGAAATAAGAAATTTGCATATATATTACTTTGATTTAGGAAATTTTATATCAAAGTTGACTTGCTTTCTCAACAATGAAAGTACATTCCCTTAATCAGTTTAAATGTAAGATATATACTTACCATTATATCTCAATCAAGATCTGGGATCTCCTTCTTACCTTTGTTACTTCCAAATAATATGAGAATTTGCAACTGGGTAAAAAGAGGCAGAAACGCATTCCGCCTTGCAAGTCCAACATGCATTCCTAATTCAATCTTTAACACCCATTCCCACCGCCCCTAAGGTGATGTTGACCCGTTATTAATTGAACGGTCCGTCAATAGAAATACAACTCACTATGCGTAATCCAATATGGGCCCAATAATATGAGGACTCCATATTGGGGTCACTACGCAATCCTTACTTTTCAAGAAGCAAAAAGCTCGATCCATATGCGCTTGTATGCAGGAGTTGTCACTTCGGATAGGCATCTCCTACATACAATCCCTGGCGACAGAACTCTTCGCTTTGACGGGAGACCATGGTTTTCACTTATGTGATCCTCCATAACATGTTCAAATTCTAATTAATTATTATGAATCATCTTCACATAATTACTTATTTTAAGGGAAATAATACATTTATTCGTAATAGAGTGTTTTAATTGGTTTTAATTGGATTTAATTTATTTAATCACATTAAATCAATTATCAACCAATACTATCAACAAACTTGATTGTTACTTGAAAGGATGATATTATGTCAAAGTACGTATTATTCATATTTTAATAATTAGAAAAATACATTGTGATCCCTCATGCATTATCCCTTCCCTACCTATTGTCATGGCCAATACCAATGGGAGTGGGACAGACCGCTTACAGAGCAACCTGCTACCCCAACGCTCTCCGACTAGACACCATATCCACCTAAGGTTAGGATAATAATGATTGATAAATTTGTACTTGATGATAATAGGTTTTTCAACCAAAGTTATACCATATAAAAATAATCAGAACTAATAAAATGAATTTTCTAAACAAACCCAATCCTATTCAATCAAGTTTGTTTGTTGGAGAGTAGATTTTGATCTAGAAAATATCTAATCAATTATTAGTTAAGACAATGCCATCTAAGGAAATAATTATTATCAAATATTTCTCAAATATTTTATACAAAATTATTAAAGGAAATTAGCTATTAATTTCACTAATTTCTTAAATGACAATCACAAGGTTCTTGATTATGATTATAATTTCCAACAGTGACCCTCACTAAAATTATCATATCTCAATCAATTTAAATCCAAATCATGCAAAGTAAGTTTCTAAAGTTTGCTATTTTTATTTATAGAAGAAACCAAGTGATATCATGCATTTCCATGTGTTTCAAAGCAGTAACTAACTCTTTAACTACGTCAATATTTGTCATCCCCGAAACAATGGATATATGTTCATTAAAAAGGTCGTAACTTGAATTATCATATTCCAAATCACACAAAATAAAATCCCACGATTTCCTTATTTAATGTATAATATTATAAAAGTGATAATTTCATGTTTAGATATTTTAAACAGGGTCGAAATTAGTCACAAAATACAGCTACAAGACTGAAATGCGATAAAAGTTTGTACAAGCCCAATGAGCCCATCTTCCTAAGCTTATGGATGATATACAAAACCTCCAACCAAAGGCTCTGATAACACTAGAATGAGATGGAAAAATTCTTAAATGCATCACAGAAGCGTGAAGATAGCATCTTATGTGATCGGTAGTGACTAGTCGCACTATTTCCTTAAGGTAGCGGAATTTTAATGAATTTTCATTGCGATGAAACCACATGATCCAAGAGTACTTCTCGGATCGTTTCATCTAAACCACAAAAAATTATAAGGTTTACCTCTTGAAGAGTGGTTACAATTGAGTCTCTAAACGAAGAGACCTCTTGCTTAAGTCTGATCCAACGGAGGAGACACTTGCGAGCATGTTGATGAGACGCGTGCTCCTCACAATCCATGTTGATGATCCAATCGACAAATCTCCTGATCGTATCACAAGAGATCCAATGTATTCTTCACGAGCGAGATGCTCCGAAGGAGATGGAGATCCACGAGCAAACAATCCTGCAACATAATGACGATGGTACGGTGATGGCAACTCTCTCTAGGGCTCTATGGTGGATGGCCACAATGAGAGAGAGAGAATGTTGATGTGTAGAGAATGAGATAGAGAGAGAGAGGAAATGTTGTATCTCTTACTGTTGTATATAGAAGAGAAAGGGGTGCCTCTTCTTATGTAGTATTTTATGATCCATGGATCTCAATCCATAGATAACACAAAATCAGTAGATGAGATTGATTTGCATTTCTTTCAATGGTCATAATTATGTTGTAAAAATACAACAACAATAAATTTTATTAAATTAAATATATATCAAGTAATAAAGATAAAATGGTTTATCAAATCAATTATCTTGGAGGTAATTGGTAAAAGATAATCATCCATTAATCAAGGGGGACAACCACGAAATCCCATTAGGACTTGGTGGCGGTCCACCACCTTTTGTGGATGGAAAATATTTATCCAATGAGATTACATTATCTCATTACAACATTATATCATAATAATAATTATCAATTATCTTGAGAACATTGCAATCATGCTATTGGAAATTTTTGAATCACATCCACAAGCCAAAATAAAATGTAAATTATATTTTTAATTGATTACCTAATGTGAATCCAATTCACATAAATAATTAATCAACAAATATAAGTAACAATAGGCTCTCTCTCTCTCTAATATATTATAAATCACATTTATAATATATATTAATAATTGGATAATGCTATTCACATTACTAATATCCATGATAATTAAATCACATTTAATAATCTTGGAGGTCCATTCGCATGTACTATAATAATATGAATCACATTCTCATTATTCACATATTTGATAATTAAACCACATTTAACTATCTCAGATAACTCAAATATGAATAAAATTCATATAAGTCATGATAATCAAATCACATTTAATTATCAATTTTCTCAATGCTCGGATATATAATATCAACAATGAAATTATCCATGAACTCTTTCAAGGATAATGCGCTTTCTTCGCAGATGCTTGGAGATAAGGACATGATGATTGTATTGTTCCACCTATAGTGACTTGGATATTAAGATCACATCTCAAATCCATATCATGCGGAGCTCCCAAATATTCTTGATTAATTAAAGGTCGTGAATCTAATCTTCTCATTGTATTTGAATCATATTCAGATCAAGGTCCAACATTTGGACGAAGATTAGATTACTTCTCTATAAAAGTAGTCACTAACATCCATACATGTTTCATCACTCCCTTGGAATGGAAGCGTCGTGGTTATACAATCGTTTATGATCACATCACCCTCAAGTAATACATGTACATGTTGCATACTGGAAGACCTGGAATAAACTCGAAGTTTTAGATCTATTTAGAATGCCTTCTTCAGTGTTTTATCATTAAGTTCCTCATTTGATCATTGGGAGTTGGTATCGATCATATACTTTCCAAAATCATATATCATACCCAGGTGGTTGATCATATACTTTCCATATAATATATCAAACCTACAAATTTAGTCAAGCTCCCAAAGCGAGACGATCGTGTATGGAATTTGATTCTTCCCAATATATCATGAGTGAGCACATGTCTTTCGGTTCAGCAATAAACCTGTATGATCCCTTTGAGATATCATATTACTCATATGACCTTGCATGCACACCAACACACTGGTGTATAGCCCCCGGTTAGGTCATCAACCTATTGTTCTACCAAATGTACTTACTCAGACATATAGTAATACATTTGTCTCTGGTTAGAGCATGCGTGCCTATATCGTGACAGTATACGACATAGGTCTTTGGTAATCTTGATCTCGTTAAGTCGATTTTTTGACCTAACTAATCTAACACCTTCGAATCTCTATTCCTAAGAAGAGGACCATCATCAAGAGGTCGGTCAGATATTAACCTTTAGAGAAAGGATTTCCATATCCTTCTCAGGCTAGAGATCCTCTCTTAACAATCATTGGAAGGTTCTTGATGAGTACTCAATCTAACTCTTTAGATATTCATCCAAGCACAAACCTATATGATTCAATAATTGAATCAACAGGTGTATGATCATTAAAATTGGCCATGGTACATAACCCCAACTATACTAAGGGACCTATTATGAAAATTAGGTATTCTTCATTTCACATTAGGGGATGATATTTGGAATAACATTTATGGCATAATGGCTCGTCATGGGCTCGCATGTCCAACTCCTATTGGATGAAGTACTTGGAGAAGTTTGTCATTACATGGGATCAGTTGAGGACCGAGTACCTCAACAAGTACTATCCACTCGTTCGGACGAATGTTGCAGGAGCGATGATCAACAATTTAACCATGATCCCAAATGAGCAGTTCCATGAGGCGTAGGATCGTTTTAGAGAGCTCATCAACAGATGTCCATATCATGATATCAGCAAGACCAACTCGGTCCATAGCTTCTTTTGTAGGCTGACACCTGAGCTACAGGGGCTTGTCAATGCCTCTTGTGCAGGATCCTACTTTTCCAAGAATGAGGATCGGGTTCGGGCCATTCATGAGAAGATGGTTGAGAACTACACAGTGATGACCCAGACCCGTGTCTACACTCATGGGAAGCCCCCCCATTCATTGTCTCACCACATCACATATAGAGGCTGGTCCTTCTTCATCTTCTATAGTAGCATCACTAGCAGAGTCATCAACTGTATACATGGGCATCATTAGCCAGAAGTTAGATCGCATGGAGATCATAGAGAAGAAGACGTGCCAGGGCCTAGACAAGCTTAACAGGATTGATGAGCTGGTCCAAACTTTGAGTGACCTTAAGACGCAGATCATGTGCCTTCAAGAGGCACATATGACTTCTTTGCGACAGTCTAGGTCACATGCTGATCAGGAGAGCAGATCTACATAGCCATCAGCCTTGTACAGACAAGTCCACCACATCCATGTAGAGCACATTCAGCCAGCCTCCCAGTACCACTTTCCACCAGACACACATATGGTTGTTTATTAGAGCGATTAGCCATTACCATCCCTCCTCCAACCAGTGCACGAGCAGACGAAGTCATTGATGAAAGTCAACAATATTTGGTATTCCTAGTACAAACAATAGCATGTTATCCGTCGTGATCACATATGCTTTAGATGGTCCACTAGAGGTGCTCAGTCCCAACAACATCCTCTACCATAGTTAGGGTAAGGCATGCAATAGCAACATCCTGAGTGCTCCCAGCACACCATTTCGACCCCAGTAGCAGGGTCAGCAGTAGAGGCAACAACAGCCACACTCCCAATTTCACCACCATCCCCCTCACTCTTACCAATAGTAGTAGCATGGTCAGTAAAACACTTTTAGAGAGTAAACCCATATAGTTCTCATGCACCCTCATATGAGGACCCAATGTTAGAGGATCTCGCCCGTATGCTTACAAAGCAGCAAACTACTTTCAAGCGAGAGATGGAAGAGTTCAAGTAGAAGATGAGAGAGATCATCAAGGGCAAGGCCACCATACCCACACAAATTGAGCCCAATCTAAATAATCTGAAGAGAAAATCTGAGCAGGTACAATTTACAGAGTTCATCACTCCTAGTGACAGATTTTGTGACACTTAGGAGCGGTAGGAAGCTATCCAGCAACGACTCATCTAGGCAACAATAGGATGTCCATTCAAAAGCGCTAGATGAGTGAAAGAGCAGTGTTGGTGCCACTGATGTTGATGATGATGTTGATGCCATCCACTTTGATGATGATCCAGTAGATGGTGTTGATTCCATCCCTTGTTCAAATGTTGTAGATGGTGGTGTTGATGCCACCGATATTCCATATAATGAGCCCGAGCATGGTACTGATGCTGCTTCTTCGTATGTTGTTGGTGGTATTGATGCCAACAAGAGTCCATGTACAGATACTTCAGTTATTTTGACTCCTATTCTTGTAATTGAAGATGATGTTCTTAGAAAAATACAAAAATGGAAAACTTTTGAAAAAACAAAAAGATGATTAAAGGAAAGGTTTCTATTTCTTCTCATGGTCCATATGATGTGATACTTAATGATGCTTATATGGATTCCATCCATTTGCATGTTCAGAGACCTATTCCTACTTCAAACCCCCTATTTCCTGATGAGGGTGCATCCATCCCCTTCCCTCAAGCACTCTGCTTAGGGAAGGTCCCAAAATAGAAAACCCAAAAAAGAGACAACAGTTAGAGTTCAACGAGTGGATGATAGACATATTCCATATCCAGCTAACTCTGGATGAGGCATTGGAGCACATTCATCTCTTCCAAAAGAATCTCAGAAAGAATACCACAATCCGCATGAAGAAGAGGCACAACCACAGAGCAGAGATCCATGATCTCACCCATGCCACATGCTTTGATTGCCAGCCAAGAGAACAGATGCAGGGGATCCATATGTCAGATTCCATATTCCCGAGCAGTGATTTGATCGTACTCTATTAGACAGCGGGTCTTGATTAACCTTCTTCTATCAACCTTACATGATCGCTTCAAGTTTGGCCCTCTTCGATAGAGCAGGACATTATGTCAGTTTATAGATAGATCTTTCAAGAGTTCGAAGGGGTTACTAAAGGATGTGGTAATTACCATTCAAGGACTAAAATTCCTCGTGGACTTCATAGTGTTGGACATGGATATCCCTTAATGGATGATCGATACCGCCATCATATTAGGTTGACCTTTCCTGGTGACAGCAAAGGATGTATCTGATCATGATAGTGGGAAGGTATACTTTCACGTTGAGGGTGAGATTATACAAATAGAGATGATTGAGGGGATGAAAGCCATAGATTTAATTAGCTCAGAGCAGGGATAGGAGAAGACGACAGATACATAGCTAGATATCCACTACGAGTATGATTTTGTGATTATAGATGATGAGGTAGTTTGGGCAGACCCGATTTTACGAGCTCTTGTCACACTTTGAGACTCTACGGATTCACAGATGTCAGCTGATGAGAGTTCAGAGATCACACTTGCGGAGCATGATACTTTAGAGGTTGATGATGCAGATTCTGGTAGTGAGGTTGATTTCATTTTGTATCATTCACATTCAGATCCCTCGAACTCAGGCACATATTGTGATTGATGGGATTTTGATGAGTATTTGTTGTGTTTGATGTCTACATAGCCTACAACCAAGATGGAGATAGAGTCGGTGTAGTTGATAGAGACACCAGTAGGGCCATATTCGTTGAGTTCAGATGAGCAGAAAGAGTTCTCCCATTCAGATATGGTTGCCTTCACTCAAACATTGCATAGGCCAGATTTGCTATCTCCCACATGCCAGGAATTGTAGACCTTACCGTGTAGAATGAAGTACATATTCCTTGGGGCGAGCCCGATATGTTTCCAATCATTATCTCAACATATTTTACTGATGACCAAGAATCACATTTGGTGGAGGTTCTTGATAGGAATCACAAGGCAAACAGTTGGTCTGTAGCAGATCTCCAGGGGATAAGTCCGGCCATGTGCTCCCACCACATCTATCTTGAGGTTGACGCTAAGCGTTCACGTGAGTTCCAACACAGGATGAACTCAAATCTTCGAGAAGTGGTCATGAAGGAAATATCCAAGTGATGGAGCACCGATTTTATCTACCCCATCTCCGGCTATAAGTGGGTTAGTACAATACAAGTGGTACCCAAGAAGATAGGTATGACTACAGTTGTGAATGAATCTAGATAAGACATTGCTACTCATGTACCAACTTCTTGGAGGGTCTATGTGGACTAGAGACGATTGAATCAGGACACCAAGAAGGATCACTTCCTGCTACCATTCTTTAATCAGATTATTGAGAGAATAGGTGGGGAGAGTCATTATAACTTTCTTGACGGGTACTCGGGGTATAATCAGGTGACCATTGTGCCCAAAGACTAGGATACGATGACATTCACATGTTCGTTTAGGATGTATCATTTTAGATGGATGCCTTTTGGATTATATAATGCCCCAGCTACATTCCAAAGGTGTTGGTTTCTCATCTTTTTAGACATGGTGGGTGAATGTTTAGAGGTCTTCATGGATGATTTTTTGATCTATGGTGATGGGTTTGATGCTTATCTTGCTTTCCTAGATCGTGTGCTTCAGCGGTGCATTGAGGTCAACCTTGTTTTACCTTTGGAGAAGAGTCATTTTATGATGACTCAAGGAATGATTCTTGATCATATCATCTCCAACAAGGGCATGGAGGTCGATCCCTTCAAAGTCGATATCATCAAGAAGCTCACTCCATCGTCCAATTTAAGGCAGTTATGGTCTCTTCCAGGGCATGTCAATTTCTACCGACAGTTCATTCAGGACTTCAGTCGTATTGCCTGACTTCTTACTAATCTTCTCACAAAAGACATCAGTCCCTTATAGATGATAAGTGTCTTTCGCCATTTGAGACTCTCAAGAATCTGGTTGTGTATGCTCCCATTTTTCAGCCACTCGATTGGTCTCTCCCATTCGAGATAATGGTTGATGCTTCAGATTTTGCCATAGGGTTTGTGCTAGTTCATATGAGGGATGGATTTCCATTTGCCATACACTATGATAGTAATACGTTGGATGCCACCCTACGGATATATAATGTTACAGAGAAGGAGATGCTAGTTGTAGTCTTTCCTTTGGATAAGTTCAGATCTTATATTTTCAGATCTAGAGTGACTATTTACACAGATCATTGTCATCTGGTACTTAATGGTTAAGAAGGATGCCAAAGCATGCTTGAATAGATGGATCCTTCTACTTCAGGATATTTATATTGAGATTGAGTATTATCCTAGAGTCAAGAATGTGGTGGCAGATCACCACTCCCGATTAGATCATCTTGAGGATTCTGAGACATCCACACCTGTCACTGAGACTTTCTAAGATGAGGTGATTCTTGCTATCACCTCTCGCTCATGGTATGTTGACGTTGTTAACTATCTTGTTGCCAAGAAAGTTCCACAAGGTTGGTCCAGGAAATGACTTGACTTTCCTAGCGAAGGCCAAGTCATACCATTGGGAGGATCCCACCCTTTATGATGAAGGAAGGTATGGTGTCTGGCGTCGGTGTATCCTTAGAAGGAGCGCCATAGTGTCCTCACCTTTTGCCACAAGCTTGAGGCATGAGGACATCACTTTGGGAGGAGGACAACACAAAACATTTTCTAATCCGGCCTTTGGTGGCCAACACTATACAAGGATTCAGATTAATCTGTGAAGCGGTGTACTGACTATTAGAGGATGGGCAGTTGTAGTCATAGAGACATGATGCCGATGCAGCCCATTCACTTCTATGAGATTTTTGACACATGGGGCATCAATTTTATGGGCGCATTCCGTAAGAGTCAAGGATTTGAGTACATTTTATTGGATGTGGATTATGTAAGTCATTGGGTTGAGGTCGTCCCTGCCCGAGGCATTGATGCGAGGAGTATTTGCAGATTTTTTAGGAAGAATATCATATCATGGTTCGAGGTTCCTAGAGTTTTTATTTCTAACGAGGGGACTTTATCAACAACAAGGTAAGGACCCTCGCTAATGAGTTCATCATAGACCATAAAGTTGCCACTCCATATCATCCATAGACGAATGGATTTGCTGAGGTTTCGAACCGAGAGATAAAGACTATATTGCAGAAGGATGTTCGCCCAGATCGAAAGGATTGATTACTGCTTTTAGACTCGATCTTGGTGGCCTATAGGACATCCTTAAGATGCCTTTGGGTTTATATCCATTTCGATTTGTTTATGACAAGCCATGCCACTTACCTGTTGATATTAAACACAAGGCATAATGGGTAGTCATAGAGCTATTATTGAATCTAACGATTTGTAAAATATTTGTATAGAAAATTATTTCTAAAATGTTTGTAAATTATTTTGTGCATCAAAATTATGTATATGGTATACATGTCTGTAAAATGTGTGAAAGCAAAATATTTGCAAAAATCCTTTTTGAAAAACTATTTGTAAAATGATTTGTAAAATTATTTGTAAAACTAGTTTTTAAAAAGGTTTTGAAAATGTTTTGAAAAATTTTGTAAAATGATTTGTGAAAATGTTTGTAAAATATTTTGTCATATGGGTTATAAATTGTGGGTATATCAAGTAGTTGTATATATGTGTTGTAAATTCTTGTAAATAAAATTGATACTCATTTGTAAACTTTGTATACAAACACTTGAATATAAAAATCTTTAATAAATATTGTAGAGAAAATCCACTTGTAAAAATTGTATATAAAACTTGTTAATAAAACCTTGTAAATATGTACATATTTTTGTAAATATTTGTAAATGCTTACTTTCTTTTCTTCTTTCATCGGATTTTGTCTTTTATTTTCTTTTCATTCCAAATACTTCTTGTTGCATGTGCGTATGCATTTTTCAGAATAGTTTTGACATTTAAACTAGTCTAGAATAAAATTGAAGAATGGAACTTGGTTAAGACCTTAATCCACTTAATTTCAAAGGAACCTTATAGGAACTGGAGTTGAGACTTTTCAGGCCCTAGCGACTTAATTCTTTGAGTCCACAAGACTATGTTCATATGTAATCTTGATTGGTCTAAGTAGAACACTTAACAATGCATGCATGATTCTTCTAGATAGTGTCTTAACTTGGACAAGCACTTTACACGTAGCTCTTTATGGATGAGGTGGTAGGCGGAGAATCTTTTGGCTTGGGGGAGGACACGATTGTGTTACAAGTAGTGGGAACATCCATCTTCCTCTAGGGAGGGAACTGCAACTCAACGTGGTCTAGTAGCATTGAGGTCTAACGACAGGATGTTGTGGGTTGCAATAATGCTTCATATATTGTGAATATGTCATAAAAAATTCAAAACTCCAAAAAAGGGGACATTCCTGATTGAAAAGTAAACCTACCGGAGTGTATATAGTTAAATAAGTAAAGCTTATGTCATTCATTGTCACATGTCATGAAAGCTTGCATCTGGAGGCATGGCTACACTGGTTATGTTCCATTCTCTTCTTTTCCCCTCTTCTTGAGCTGGTTGCACGTGAACCTAGAAGGAAATACCCCTCTTCTTGAGGAAATAGTTACTAGATTAGGGGTCTAAGTTACCTTGTTGAGGGAGTTTGTTTCTTTGCTATTTCTAAGGTGGGGAGCCAAGTAAAGATTCATAGTCATAGGAGTTTGTGTGTGTAGACTTGTTCTGACCTAACTGTTGAGGCGACTTGAATAGAAGTCTTGTGGAACTTAGAGTCTATCAGGTTTTAAGTTCATTTCCCAATAAGGTTCTGCCAAACTAATTATCTAAAGGTCCGATTGAGCTCCATACTATAATTTTATGAAGATAGGAAGTTCTTTCCTTTTTCTTTTATTTATTTATTTTTTACTTCTTTTTCAAATAAGTGTTTGCTAAGGGACTAGTAAAGGTAAAGTATAGGGGAACGATGAATTCATAATTCACATCCTTTATTCTTCTATTTTATCCAAATTACCTATGTAAAATACATGTAAATATAACATCAAATTCAATAAATTAGCATTGTGCATAATTGTGTTGATATTGTATATTTTACCATCTTTTTAACAAAAATAAAATAATATAGAAGAAAAGAAAAATAAAGAAAACAAATAAGGCTATATTTATGAATAAATGCATATTGACCTGAACCCTGAGAGAAAGTCAAATAGTGGCATGATCGATAAGGAATAAAGTAGGGAGAGATAGGGTCCTTATTCACTGTATATATTCATTACTACTCATCATGTATATATCATTCACCTATTTTTATTTCTAAATAAAATAATTATAAAATAATTTAATTTTTTAATAAAACTTGTAAATAAAAATATGATAAAAATAATAAAAGTCAAATTGTGAACAAGTGTACTATACATATAGTTGTATATATGCAGTTATTTATTTATTTCTTGTGTATATAAATTATGGGAATATTGTATTTTTAAACACTTGTATATATGTCCAATAATTAAATAAAATTCAGAAAATACAAAATAAAATAAAATAAAATCAATTCTTCATTGTATAATATCACCAAAATTGTATATATTGTACATATTATCAATTTATTAACACTTGTAATTAATCTACAAAATCAAGTAAAAATGATTTTATACACTTTAATTTTTTATACACTTTAATTTATTCTGTAAATAAATAAAAGATAAAAATAATGTTTTTTTGTAAAATAACAAAAAAATTCATTTTAAACGTATATATAATGTATGGGTATATTACACCTATACATATTAATGCATACTATATATAATATTGTATATACATTATTAAAATTATAAAAAAACTCAAAAAATAGTTTGTAAAATAACAAACATTTTTCATTTCATTCATTTCTTATATTAAAACTGTTTTTTTATTTAGTCGATATTTCTTGTATTTTGTAAACTCAAATTTCCTGATTGGTCAACCCAAGTCTGTTGACCTGGGTCAACCTTCTCCTCCCCTAGGTCCAACCCAACATATATTCGTTGGACTCGATTTCTTAACATTTCCCTGCCTAGGTCCGACCACTTCTCCTCTTGGATTGCATGCCTATTTCTTCCATGCAGATCCGTAATCCTCGAGGATCCCTTGGAGGGTTTGAATCCACCTCGGATTGCATGCCCTCTCTCGATCTTTCCAAAACCTGAGGCACCCTATAAATCATATCCTCGAGCTCTTAGCTCGTTACTCGCACCTCCTATCCTCCACTTGAGTTTTTAGGATAGTGACAGGATCCTCCAGCTTCCATTATGAGTTGGGATTGGTGATGAGTCAATCGCAGCTCACATGTGGCTGGAGAGCACCGCCGCATTCGACATCCTAGGTCTACCACAATCTAGTTGAGGCCACGACCCCGCCTTCTCCTCTGTCGTTCTTCACCGCCCACTTTAGCACATTCAGGTACCATCTATCTTCCTTCAATGTTGTCCGTCAGCCGCCATCCATCTCCGACCATTAGGTCGGAGCTCCATCTTCCACATCTGGTCGAATCAGTCCCTCCCTCATTCCATTGTCATCCTACTCACACAGCCTAATCATCCTCAAATCAATACATCAAGACAAATTCGAGTCTCGATCTCCTTTCTTCAATTTTGTCGGAGGTCTTCCATGCATATATGCCACTTCCCTTATTTTCTTTGCAGATAACCATGGCCGGAGCTATGTCTCCGAGCTGCGAATGCCCTTGTAGGTTTAAGTGTGTGCGAGAGGGTCATTTTGACCTTCCTTCAAAGTGGTGGAGCCGATCCAATTGACCCACCTCCCAAATCATCATCGACCCATCCTTCAGGACATTTGATCCCTCTTCTGACACAGAATCATGTTAGCAAGGTGTTGGACCCTTCGACAAGCTGATCAGAGCCGAGGATCACCATATAATCCAGATCGAAGCTCGCACAGCTCCACCATCTTCATGTTCATCCAACCACCTTCTTAGTAGTCGGATCGAGAGCCATCACACTCAGTTTTGATCGAGACCACTTCTCCATGCCCAAATTCTGGCGGTCCAATCAATATCCATGTTTATCATAGTCGCATGTCTTCACCTTTTCACAAGATCGTTGCACTACAAGAAGATGACCCTGAGGGGGCGGTCGAAGACCGTCCTTTTTGCTATGAAAACTGTCCCTCCTGATCAGAGGAAATGGTCCTGGGACCGTTGAAGGATATTGTGAATCCTTAAGCGCATCACGGAAGCGTGTCGAGCGCATCGTATGCAATCGGAGCAACTAGTCGTACTAGATGCTAGATGCAGCGGAAATTAAAATTTTTTACTTTAAAGATGAAACCACATGATCACGAGAACACTTCTCGGATCGTTTCATTAAACCACAAAGTATAAGGAATACCTCTTGAAGCGTGGTTGTGATCGCGAGATCCCAAAGTAGAGATCCTCCTGTCTCAAGTCCGACCCACGAAGAACGCACTTGCGGGCACGATGATGAGTCACGTCCTTCCCGCAATCTTTTGACGAAGATCCAAGCGTCGAAGCGAAGCCAAAATACTCTCCTTCCCAATACACAAAGTGGACGGCCACTTGAATATTAGGAGAGAGCCCACACGAGAATGAGAGAGAGAGAGAGAAGAGTTCCACAACTCTAGATAATGTAACTTGGAAGGCTACCCTAGCCCTCCTTTTATACTAGTTTAGGATCCAATGGATCTCAATCCATGGGACACATGGATCCAACGGCGATGCTTAGTCCATGCAAAATCAATGGCTATGATTGTTGTTGGTTAAAACGAACAACATTAATTTAAATGAAAATATGTTGCAACATTATCAACATAACTTAATTTAACATTAACTAATTAAGAGATAATGTGATAATAAAAATGGAGCCAACTAACCACCCTAAA
Organism: Ottelia alismoides; assembly: GCA_037367405.1. Taxonomy (NCBI): domain Eukaryota; kingdom Viridiplantae; phylum Streptophyta; class Magnoliopsida; order Alismatales; family Hydrocharitaceae; genus Ottelia; species Ottelia alismoides. The sequence goes on along the minus strand of JAZKJV010000834.1, from coordinate 954,573 downwards.
AAATAGGGGGCGTCACCCATGAACAAATCATAGGTGACGCCACCTATGAAATTGGTGGTTATTTTGGCTCCTTTTTATTTATCTTATTATTCCATAATTAATTTTGTAATCACAAAAAAAATATTCACCAAATTAATTCCAAATTAATTTGTGAAAATTTCAATTATGCCATTGAATATTATGTGAATCATATTCACAACCCAAACTAATTAGTAAATTGCATTTACAATTAATTAATAAATGTGAATCCAATCCACATTTAATAATTAACAAATGTTATTTACTAAAATTCTCTTTCTTGAATATATGTGTATTATAAATCATATTTACAATATACAAATATCACGGATAGTATTATCCACATTCTCTAATCCTTAATAATTAAATCTCATTTAATTATCTTGGATAATAATATGAATCATATTCATATTATGCTTGATAATTAAATCACATTTAATCATCAAGTCCTTGCTTGGATATACATTTCATCAAATGAATTATTCTTGAACCCTTTCAAGAACAATGTGCTTTCTCCGCAGATACTTGGAGATAAGGACAGGGCGACTGTATTATTCCATGTATAGTGACTTGGATATTGAGATCTTATGTCAAAACCAGATATTACGAACCTCCCACAGATGCTTGATTAAATTAAGACCGCAAATCCAATCTTCTCATTGAATCTGAATCTCATTCAAACCAATGTCCAACACTTGGACTAAGATCGGATTGCTTCTCTACTGAAAGGAGTCACTAAAATCTAGACCTGTTTCATCACTCCCTCGGAATGGAAGCGTCATGGATATACAATCATTTATGATCACATCACCCTTCAGGTATTCCCAATACATGTACATCCTGCATACTGGAAGACCCATGATCAACCCGAAGATCAAGATCATTTTTACACTGTCTTCTTCTGGGTTTAATCATTAAGTTTCTCAATCTTGGTCATTGGGATTTGGTATCGATCATATGCTTTCCCAAAGCATATATCATACCTTCAAATTCATGTCATGCTTCCAAAGTACGACGACCATGTATGGAATTTGATCGGTCCCAATACCTCATGAGTGAGCTCATGTCTTCCGATTCACAGGTGAACCTGTATGATCCCTTTGAGAGATCATATTGCTCATATACCCTTATATGCACACCAGCTCGCCGGTGTATAGACCTTGGTTAGGTCATCAACCTATTGGTCTGCCAAATGTACATACTCAGACATATAACAATATATCTGTCTCCGGTCAGAGGATGCGTGCCTATGCTGTGACAGCATTCAACATAGGCTTTGGTTATCTCGATCTCGTCAGGTCAACCCATTGACCTAACTAATCTGACACCTCCGAATCACTATTCCCATGAAGAGGACCTGCATCAAGAGGTCGGTCAGATATCAGCCTATGTGAGAAAGGATTGCCATCTCCTACTCAGGCTGGAGATCTCCACTTGACAATCATTTGACGGTGCTTGATAAGTCCTCTATCTAACTCCTTAGATATTCATCCAAACACCAGCCTCTATGATTCATTTAATGAATCAACAGCTATATGATCATCAAGCTGGCCATGGTACATAACCCTAATTGTAAAGAGGTACCTTATAGTGCATTCATTCATATAATTTCAGAAAGGGAGTGAAACATCAATAACTTTTATTGATAAACATAAATATTACAATAACATTTATTGTAAGAATGGTTCGTCCAGGGCTCACATGTCTAACAATCTCCCACTAGCCCTCAGAACCATTCAGGTACAATCTGTAAACTCATACTCATTACAAGTTGGTCAAAAACCTTCTGTGTTAGAGGTTTGGTAAGAGGATCAACAATGTTGTCGGCAGAGGCCACCTTTGTGATGATGATATCACCATGCTTTTGAATCTCCCGAATGATGTGGTATTTCCTTTCCACGTGCTTGCTCTTTTGATGGCACCTGGGTTCCTTTGCTTGGGCAATGGCTCCAGTGTTATCGTAGAGTAACGGGACGGGAGTATCAGAGGAAACTACGCCAAGCTCCAAGATGAACTTGCGCAACCACACCGCCTCCTTTGCAGCATCCGATGCGGCAATGTATTCGACTTCTGTTGTTGAATCCGCTGTAGTGTCCTGCTTCTTGCTTCTCCAGCTCACAGCACCACCGTTCAACAGGAATACAAACCCTGATGTCGACTTTCGATCATCAATATCTGACTGGAAGTCTGAATCTGTATATCCCAAGATTTGGAGATCACCATCCCCATAGACCAAGATGTAATCTTGCGTCCGTCTTAGATATTTGAATATGTTCTTTACTGCATTCCAGTGTTTCTCTCCATAGTAGGATTGGTAACGACTTGCCACTCCAACTGCATGGCAGATGTCTGGCTTAGTACACATCATGGCATACATCAAGCTTCCTACAGCTGATGCGTAAGGGCATCCAGCCATGGCCTTCTTTTCCTCAACACTTTGAGGAGCCATCCCTTTGGACAAATGGATACCATGTCCTAAGGGGAGGAATCCTTTCTTCGAACCATCCATACGAAATCGTTCAAGAATCTTCTTGATGTATCCATGTTGTGATAATCCCAATATTCTCTTTTCTTGGTTTCTGAACAACTTCAGGCCTAAGATGTAAGAGGCTTCTCCAAGATCTTTCATCTCGAAGGTATGGGATAGCCAAATCTTCACACTGGTCATCATTCCTGTATCATTCCCAATAATAAGGATATCATCTAAGTAAAGCACGATGAACACAATGGCGCTCCTACTAAGCTTCTTGTACACACAAGGTTCATCAGGGTTTTGCACGAAATCATAACTCTTTATGGTTTCGTCAAACCTGATGTTCCAGCTACGAGAAGCTTGTTTGAGCCCATAGATGGATTTCTTCAGCTTGCATACTTTACCATCCTCAGCTATGAAGCCCTGGGGCTGCTCCGTATAGATATCCTCCTCGAGGTATCCATTGAGGAAAGCCGTCTTGACGTCCATCTGCCAGATGTTGTAGTCAAGATATGCAGCTATAGCTAAATGTCCTTATGGACTTAAGCATGGTCACAGGAGAGAATGTCTCATCGTAGTCGATGCCTTCTCTCTGTGTGTAGCCCTTGGCTACGAGCCATGCCTTGAAAGTCTCTACTTTCCCATCAGGTCCCCTCTTTCTCTTGAAGATCCATTAACACCCAATGGGTTTTACCTCTCTAGGTGGATCCTCTAGGATCCATACACCATTCTTATGCATGGAGTCAATCGCTGACTTCATTGCTAGCATCCATCTATCCATGTCATGATCCGCAAGTGCTTCATCATATGAAGAAGGATCACTGTCAGTCTCACCTGATACATGGAATCCATACCTTTCAGGTGGTGCAACCACCCTTGAACTCATTCGAAGAGGTATGGGTGTTTCATCTTCATTTATCTCTTTAGTTTCTGGTTCAGGAATCTCAGAATCCTCAGGAGATTCAATGAGTTCCTCTACTTCATTCTTGTCTTGACCTTTAAGGAAATCATCCTCCAGAAATTTCACATCTCTAGAGACAAAAACCTTTTGGGTCTCAGGGTCATAAAGATGGTATCCAATACCATATTTAACATACCCAATAAAGTAGCACTCACGAGTGCGAGATTCTAGTTTACCTGCATCCATGTTCTTTGCATGGACCAAGCATCCCCAAACCCTCAAGTGATTGACACTAGCTTTGGTTCCATACCAGAGCTCGTGAGGAGTCTTGGGTACAGATTTGCTAGGAATCTTGTTCAGGATATATATTGCAGTTTCTACTGCATATCCCCCGAAACTAAGAGGCAAATGTGCTTTGCTCATCATTGAACGGACCATGTCCATGATGGTCCTATTGCATCTTTTAGCAACACCATTAAGTTGGGGAGTTCTAGGAGGAGTGAGATTGGAGACAATTCCATTTTCTTTAATATATTCCTTGAATTCATCTGAGAGGTATTCACCACCTCAGTCAGATCGAATCCGTTTGATCTTCCTGTCGGCTTGGTTTTCAACCAAAACCTTAAACTCTTTGAACTTTTCAAAGGTTTCAGACTTATGACGTAGCAGGAAGACAAACCCATATCGTGAATGGTCATCGATAAATGTCAAATAGTATCGATATCCATTTCTAGTCACGGTACTGAAGGGACCACATACATCAGTATGTATTAGGTCAAGAATACCTTCACATCGCGTAACCTTGTTACGGAAAGGCATCCTGGTCATTTTACCTCGAATGCAATGTTCACAGGTAGGTAAAGTTTGAACCTGTAGAAAATCTAAGGTCCATCCTTTATCAATCTATTGATCCTATCAACAGATAAATGACCGAGCCTTTGATGCCAAGTCATATTCGAACGATTTCCATTCTCCCTGGATCTCTTGGGGTTTTTATTATTAGTGGTAGTGACATTTATGACACATTCATCAATGCACAATTCATAGAGTCCAACAGAAGTCAGAACACCTTCCGCAACAAATTTATCATATTGATTAATGACTAATTTATTACAGAATAGGAAGGAGTACCCATATCTAACAAGCTTAGACATAGATATCAAATTCCTCCTGACCTCAGGTACATAAAGACACTCTTTAAGTACTAGAACTCGATCACTAGATAACGACAGTTTGCACGTCCCGATGGTGACTGCTGCAAGACTTGCATCAGATCCCATCTGGATAACTATCTCCCCTTGCTCCAGATTCCTAGTTTCCTGAAACAAATGCAACTAATTGCATACGTGAACAGAAGCACCAGAATCTATAACCCAACTTCCTTCTCGTCCAATGAGAAAGCTAGTTTCAATGATGAAAGTAGATTTCATACCTGCTGGGGCTTTACCTTTGTCGGTAGACTTCAAGTAATCCGGGCAGTTACGCCGCCAGTGCCCCGGCTTCTTGCAGTGGTGACAGACATCGGTCTTTTTCGATGTCATCAGTGTGGAAGCACTAGAAGATGAACCAACTCCTTGATTCTTCTTCTTTCTCTTCGAGGCTTGGCCCTTCTGAGAACCTTGCTTCCGCCCGCGCTTTCCTCTCACCTGTGCAACCAATGCACTAGCAGAGGGGCCGTCCTTTTTCATGACGTCTTCTGCAGACTTCAATGCAGCTAACAACCCAGCGTTTGTGAAGTCACCTTTGTCCATGTGGTAAGACACAACAAAGTTGTTGAAAGACTTAGGGAGCGACAGGAGAATGAAATCAGCTTGCATTTCAGAATCCAAGTAGGCTCCCAGGGTTTCCAGCTCAGAGAGGTACCCAAACATTTTGAGTACGTGTTCTCTGACAGAGGTCCCTTCCTGCATCTTGCAGCGAATAAGCTCTTTCATCACATTGTAACGGTGTGTGCGGTTTATGTCACCGAACATCTCCTTCAGATTCAGCATAATCTCTTGGTAATGGTTCATTTCCACATGTTGCTTCTGAAGCACATTGGATAATGACCCAAGGATGTAACACCTTGCCAGATTATGGTCTTCATCATATTTATCATTATATGATTTATCTTCATCAATCACAGGGTTTACTATCTTGTCCTTGCTAAGCACGTAGGAGATGCGCTCTGCAGAGAGGACAAGATCCAAATTTTGGATCCAATCCGAATAATTTGGTCCGGTCAACTGGTTGACCTCTAGGAGCCTGCTAAGTGGGTTCATGGACTTCATTTTCTGAAATTAAGAATGCACTATATTAGAATAATTATATATTCATTTTATGAATAATTTGATTAAGGCATTTTAAATCAAATTTGTCCTGCCATGTCGACTTTGAAAGATTATTCCCTTATTTTTCTTTTAAAGCAAGAGATACACTTACCGCTATATCTCAAGCAAGATCTGGGATCTCCTCTCTATCCTTATCACATCCAATAATATGAGAACCTGTGACTCGACTAAGAGAAGCGGGAACACATTTCGCCTTGCAAGTCCAACTTGCATTTCCCAATTCGGTCTTTAACACCCGAGCCCACAACCCCTAAGATGATGTTGACCAGTTGTTAATTGAACCAACCGTCAACAGGCTTAGTACTCGCTATACGCAATCCAATATCACCCCAATAATATGAGGACCCGATATTGGGGTCACTACGTATACGGCCTTACTCTTTCGAGAAGCAAAGAACCCGATCCAATTAAATCATGTACATGATCTGTCATTCCGGATAGGCGTCTCCTATACACAACAACTGGCGACGAAATCCTTTGCCTTGACGGGAGATCATGGATGTCACGTATGTGATCCTCCACCTCTTATTCAAATTTTATAATTAATTATCGTGAATCATATTCACATAATTAATTCTTCCAAGGGAAATACACATCTATTCATAATAGAGTGTCTATTGGATATAATTAATTTAATCGTATTAAATTAATTATTAATCCAATCATCAATAAACATGTCTTTTACTTGAATAGTAGGTATATTCTCAAAATACGTATTATTCAAATTTTAATAATTAGAAAAATACACATTGACTTTCTCCGGCATTATACAATCCCTACCCGTTGTCATGGCCAGTACCGACGATAGTGGGACGGACCACATACGTTGCAACCCGCGACCCTAATGCTCGCCGACTAGGCACCACATCCGCTTCGGGAAAGGATAATACCAGATAGATCATCATGTACTTTGAGATGCTCAACGGTTTTTCAACCGAAATTATACCATGTAATATACATAAAAACATTTTTGATTATATTATAAGGAGATTTGCTACACAAATCCCCAATCCTATTCAAGCAAGAGGGTTTTTCATGTAAATGTTGTCCTACAACTATTGTACGATAAACTATGGTTTTCATGAAAGCAATGTTTGTTGATGAACCAATGATCAAGATCTAATATCTCATCATTGTGGTTTAGGAAAGTGTCATTCAATGAAATAATTATCTCTTTAAATATTTCACAAATATTTATCATTAATTATTCCAGAAAATTAACAATTAATTTTCATCATGATAATTGAATGACATATCACAAGGTTCAAGATCAAAAATGTTAATTTCCAGCAGTGACCCCCAATCACTAAAATGAACTTATCTTGATCAATTTAAATCCAAAAATGCAAACTCGGTTTCCAAAGATTGCCTATTTTATTTATTAAAGAACCCAAGTGATAATTCATGCATTTCGAGGCGGATTAAAACCGTAATTATCTCATTAATCACGTTTAAATCCGCAGTTCCCGCAACAGTGAATATAGTCATATTCAAAAAGCCATATCTTGAGCAAATGAAGTCCAAATTTCGTAAACTCAAGTACTATGGTTTCCTTGTTTAATGGGGAACAAAATACAATTGAAAATTTCTTATTTAAACATTTTAAACAGTACAGAAAAATTCAATTAGACAGAGGTGCGAAAATTGAAATGCAGTAAAAATTTCGCAACCCTTTCAAGAACCAAATCGTCTAAGGTCTATGGATCATATCCAAACCCTTATTCAACCTGGCTCTGATACCACTTGAAGGATATTGTGAATCCTTAAGCGCATCACAGAAGCGTGTCGATCGCATCGTATGCAATCGGAGCAACTAGTCGTACTAGATGCTAGATGCAGCGGAAATTAAAATTTTTTACTTTAAAGATGAAACCACATTATCACGAGAACACTTCTTGGATCGTTTCATTAAACCACAAAGTATAAGGAATACCTCTCGAAGCGTGGTTGTGATCACGAGATCCCAAAGTAGAGATCCTCCTGTCTCAAGTCCGACCCACGAGGAATGCACTTGCGGGCACGATGATGAGTCGTGACCTTCCCTCAATCTTTTGACGAAGATCCAACCGTCGAAGCGAAGCCAAAATACTCTCCTTCCCAATACATAAAGTGGACGGCCACTTGAATATTAGGAGAGAGCCCACACGAGAATGAGAGAGAGAGAAGAGTTCAACAACTCTAGAGAGAGAAGAGTTCTCATTGAATCTGAATCTCATTCAGATCAATGTCCAACACTTGGACTAAGATCGGATTGCTTCTCTACTGAAAGGAGTCACTAAAATCCAGACTTTTTTCATCACTCCCTCGGAATGGACGCGTCATGGATATACAATCGTTTATGATCACATCACCCTTCAGTTATTCCCAATAGCTGTATATCCTGCATACTGGAAGACCCATGATCAACCCGAAGATCAAGATCATTTTTACACTGTCTTCTTCGGGTTTAATCATTAAGTTTCTCAATCTTGGTCATTGGTATTTGGTATCGATCATATGCTTTCCCAAAGCATATATCATACCTTCAAATTCATGTCATGCTTCCAAAGCACGACGACCATGCATGGAATTTGATCAGTCCCAATACCTCATGAGTGAGCTCATGTCTTCCGGTTCACAAGTGAACCTGTATGATCCCTTTGAGAGATCATATTGCTCATATACCCTTATATGCACACCAGCTCGCCGTTGTATAGACCTTGGTTAGGTCATCAACCTATTGGTCTGCCAAATGTACATACTCAGACTTATAGCAATATATCTGTCTTCGGTCAGAGGATGCGTGCCTATGCTGTGATAGCATTCAACATAGGACTTAGGTTATCTCGATCTCGTCAGGTCAACCCATTGACCTAACTAATCTGACACCTCCGAATCACTATTCCCATGCAGAGGACCTACAACAAGAGGTCGGTCAGATATCAGCCTATGTGAGAAAGGACTGCCATCTCCTACTCAGGTTGGAGATCTCCACTTGACAATCATTTGATGATGCTTGATGAGTCCTCTATCTAACTCCTTAGATATTAATCCAAACACCAGCCTCTATGATTCATTTAATGAATCAACAGCTATATGATCATCAAGCTAGCCATGTTACATAACCCTAATTGTACAGAGGGACCTTATAGTGCATTCATTCATATAATTTCAGAAAGGGAGTAAAACATCAATAACTTTTATTGATAAACATAAATATTACAACAACATTTATGGTAAGAATGGTTCGCCCATGGCTCACATGTCTAACAACCGTCCCCTTTGTCACCGTCTCATTTGACCAGAAAGGACGCTTACCACCAACGTCCCTTTTATCCAACCATTGGGGACAATTGTAATCGTCCCTTCTACGTTGAATAATAGGGACGGTTACGACCATCCCTACTACCATGATTAATTGGCGACGATTTTGACCGTCCCCTTTATAAGAACATAGGGGACGGTTAGAACCATCCCCTACACTCAAAGAACCTTTTGGGACGGCCACAGAAGACTTTCGGGAGCGGTTGTAACCGTCCCCTTTAGGTCCCACAGGTCAATACCATTGATAGGGAGTCCATGTTGAACGGACGTAACGGTCGAAACCGTCTCCTTAGTTTATTAAAGGGGACAATTGTAACCATCCCTTACGTTTGAAGTACCTATAGAGACGCCAACAGAAGATCTTTGGGGACGGGTTAAACCATCCCTTTTAGGTCCCATGGGCACAAAACGGAGACAACGAGACCCTATCAAGCGGAAGGGATGGTTACAACCATCCCCCTTGATAATCAGTGGGGACAGTTCCAACCGTCCTTTTCGCTTGATAGGCCCTATAGCGACACCAACAGAAGACCTTTAGGGACGGTTTAAACCGTCCCCTTTAATCTTTAAAAGCCAAAAATGTAGACCGTGATTTATTTTGATAGAGAGGGGACATTTCTAGAGAACATTAGGAGACGGTTAGAATCGTCCCTAATACCCTTTGACAGAAAAAAAATTAATGAATTCATGGGTATTTTTGTCATGCTCCTGCTGCAAAATCACATAGACAATACAAGAGACTTAAAAGAAACCAAATTTCTACAAAATAATACTTAAAAATAAATAGTTTTTCAGTCCTCCATCATCGTATCCACTAATCTTAAATTACAACAAAAAGTTCAAGATAAAACTAAAATATATTACATACATATTCTACATCCATTGTAATCTATTCTGATTCTTCACTTTCCTCGCTCTCTTCATCAATTTCCTCATCATCGTCGAGTTGTGCAAGTTCCACTGGTGGCTCGGCCTGGCTTTGAAGACGGCTTATGTATGCCATGACATTCACCATGTCCATACGCATCTTAGCCATCTCTTCATCCTTTGCGGACATCTTCGCCTTGACATCGTGCATATCCCTCTCCATCTCTCTTTCCCTCTGGCTCCCTTGCGAGGACGTCCGAGACCCACTTGCACCACCCATTCTGTACCATGTACAGATCGTTTCTCCACGTCCTCCGCAACGTATGCATCCATTGTGTTCTAGACTTGTGGCTTGGAGGAAGGCATCATCGGCGGATAAAGGAGGAATGCTCGTCCCTGTGCTATCTAGTGAGGTGGTGGTGGAGAGCCTAATCATTTAGATCGATTAGAAGATATTCAATAATTGAAATATAAAATAAAAAATAACATTACCTCGTGTTGCTAGTACCAATTTCGTTGTCTACTACTTCATGAAAAAAGTCATTTGAATTATTTTGGTATGCAACATAATTATCCAATGCATCTTCCTCTTCATTAACATCAAAGAAGTCTCTCGGTGTTGTCCTAATGAGTATAATCCATCCACTACCAGAGTTATCTGGAACATAGAAGACCTGTTCTACCTGATTGGCAAGCGCATATGGCTCATTTATTTGTAACTGACATGTTTGCTTTAAAGAGACAACTCCATTTTTATCTTTCTTGTACCCTGCTCCAATGCGACCCACATCGAACCAAATGCAATGAATTAGAACACACCTTGCATCATGTGTAAAACCGATTTCTAGTATATCAATAATTTCGCCATAGTATCCATCAATTTCAGAAGAAAGATCGATCTTCACTATTACTACAGAATGTTGTGTTGCTTTATTTTAATTAATTGACTTTTTCCAAAATCTGAATCCATTAACGATATAGCCAGAATGTGACACTACTATTGAGTATGGACTCCTGTGGATAATATCAAGATTCGTGCTCCACCGTCCATCTTTGGTAACTTTAAACAGTTCAATACTATCCCTAAACCATTTAAGAAAGTCTGATTTCTTAGTGCTTGTTGACTGAAACTCTTCAAAGAAAGAATCAACCTCATCTAATTGCATCAAGATATAGTAATGAATAAGGTCTCTTTCATCGTTTGAAATACTGCAATGGACACTCTTTAAAATAGCTCATCCATTTTGTTTAATATCCAAATTTTGTTTGTATCTAAATTTGAATATTCCTTCTAATATAAAATGCAATCGTTTGGATATGCATCAATTTTCTCGTAATTTAGTCCAAATGAGCAGAATCTTGACTTAGCGTCCTTCTAGTCCTTTGGAAAACCATCAGAAGTATTTAATAATGTCCTAATTAACTGCAAGACATTTGTCATCCTAACCGTTGTACATCGATAGTTCACTTTTATCTTAAATAACTTCAAAAGAAAACATAAATGAGATATTTTGATTCCCGAGCATATTGGTTTTCTGCATCTTGTATCTTTTCATGTAAAGTATCCGGAAGTGATTCCATTATTTCATCAACGTTGTGTCCTCGAATATTGTCTATCATCTTAAATATAGCACCACAGTCATCTGCTTCAGACATATCTCTTTCATTATCAACTGAGGCAGTATTCACTTCTTCTAATATGACTCCTTCACCATGATACGTCCAATTTGTATAATGATGCCAAAAACCGTTTAATATCATATGCTCGTAAACAACAGTTCGATTTTGAGTCAGAGTGTTCTTGCATCTTATACAAGGACAATGTATCATATCTCCTTCAACTCTTACAATATGATAGAGTGACTCATACCGAAATGGCCAGTCTAAGAACCGATAACTCCTTTGTTATATGTTCGATAATGATCGAACCTTTTGTTCATCCAACTTTTGTCCATTTCCTAAAGGTAAAGATCCATAGTTAATTACAATGTCAATATTTATTACAAATCACTTCTACACCATATTTCCTATATTTTTAAAGTTTTAATATCCGAGAGACCATAGCTAAGTTTTAATAATGTATGCCAAGTCAATTTATACATCATATACTAAGTTAATGTATATCCCAGAGACCATAGCTAAAGACAAGCATACACATGGAGAATTAATGTATTACATTATAAATCCTAAAGACTAAGTTATTAGTCCTAATGACGAAACTATTACGCATATAAACAAACATATTACATTTACTTCATTGATCCTAAACACTAAAATATTAGTTTAAGATTCTAAACAATCATAGAAGCAAGCATATTTCAATTAAAAATTTAATAAAACTAAAAATAGTTGAAAAACTCACTATCGAAGAAGAGGAGAAACGGCAGTAGCGCTAGGGGAGGAGGAGACCACGGCGGCAGGCTAGGGGAGGACGACTGACGCGGCTACAACAGAGGCTTCAACGGGAGAGAGGAGGTCGGCCTCGGCGCTAGGGGAGGAGGAGGTCAGGGCAGCCCTAGAGGAGGTGGAGGTCGGGACGACAGACTACGGGAGTAGGAAATCGGAACGGTGGTGACGGAGGCCTCAATGGGGAGGTCGGACAGCGGATCCGGAGGGAGGAGGACGTCGGAGGGAGGAGGGCGGCGTAGGAATTGCGATGAGTACGTCGGAGAGAGGAAGGCAGCGTTGGAGGGAGAAGGAAAGAAATGGGGAAAGGATTTGGGGCCGAGAGGATATAAGACAATCGGGGAATTGTGTACGATTGTCCCCTATAATAATGATCGGGGATGGTTATAAGTGAACCGTCCCTTTTGGTGACAGATATTACGTAGAGTGCGCCAATTACACAGGCATAGACGACGGTTCTGCAACCGTCCCTTATAGCTAGGTATAAGGGACGATAGCAACCGTCCCCTAAAGTTACATCGGCGATGGTTTTGTAACCGTCCCTTATGCCTAACTATAAGGGATAGTTGCAACCGTCCCCTAAGGTTTGGTATACACGACGTCAACAGTGGAGTATAGGGGACGATTATGAACGTCCCCTAAAGTGCCTGGGTTCAGAGAAAACAATCTGGAGCTCTACTCGTAAGGGACGATTATGTAACTGTCTCCAAAGGGTCAATTATCGGAGACGATTACTAGCGACTGTCTCTAATACTCGACGGAGGGGACGGTTGTGGTATGACCGTCCCCTATGCTACTATAGGGGACGGTTGCGCTTTGACTGTCCCCACTTAGTGTCCCAAAAGAATGTTTAGTTAATACAATTGTATTTGTACTGAATCGCCAGATCTAACCGCATATCTCCGACATTCGTGCACCGTCAGATCCTTTTCAGAGGTGTGTTAGAGTCGTTAGAGAAACATATGCACACCACTTCTCTTATTGGGTATATTTCCTTTTTCCCCTATCGTTTATATGATTTACTCTTAGTCTAATAAATGTAATATGTAGTTAAAAACTATTTGTAATTAGGACCTCATACTTTTGTTATATGTATTTTATTCCAGCCAAGTCATACTTACGTGCGTGTTCACGTGTTTTTGGATTATTTGCATTTGTTCCCCTAGGGCTTCATTTTTCAATGAAATAGTGAAAGGTTTTTTAAATAACACATTTACCCCTGTGAGTGTTGAATCACGTGTGACACATGTTTCAACTATATTAATTACATTTTAGCCCTTGTAGTTTTATTGTTTGTTTTTATTTGTCCCCTAGAACTTAATTATTTTCTTATAGATCCTCCGTTCACTATTGTAATTTTTATGAATAGCTATTAATCGTAATAAATATCAAGATAAACACAAAATTTGCGTAAAAATGACCTATAGCTCCAGCTACTATTCTCTTTGCATGGTTGTTTTTGCTTGATTTATTTAACTTGTTTACAATTAGTAAAAATTTAAAAATAGTAGAAAATGTCTCTATTTGCCTTGCAAAAATCATAAAAATTTGAAATATTACTTAAAAATTCTAAAAAATAGAGTAGCTTTATTTTGAGTTGTTTGATTTTTTCTAAATTTCATTGCATTTGCTTTTATAAAAACCTAAAAAATGCAAAATCATAGAAATAACAAAAATAATATAAAGTCATAGAAAAAATCCAAAAAATGCGATTCCAGATTCTATTTGTAGATATATTTGTATAGTTTTAATAAAATTGATTCCTAGGAGTTTTGAGTAGACTTGATACTTTTAATTTCAAAAACATTCCTTATTGTGCACTATTTAGTTATTTGCTCAATTTTTTATTTTATAAAATTCCCAAAACATCTAAAATTTTTCCAAAAATTATAAAAACGTTAAAAAATTCTTGAAAACACATAAAATATTTTTACTTTATTTTTCTAGTTATTTTTACCCTATTTGAAAAATATAAAAGGATTGTGTTTGCATTTTTATTCATTGTCTTTATGTGCTTTATTTTCAAAAATAAAAAAATTGTAAAATTAGAAACCAATAAAAAGAAAATAAAATTTATTTGATTTCTTTTAAATTGCAGACTTAGTTTATCATAGTGCTCCTTGTGTTCGGCCCTGGTCGCTATAACCATGCTAATAAAAGTAGCTTAGCTTATACCACCGTTTTACTTTCTTGATTTGTTTGTGGTTGAATAATTTTCTCTATATCCATCTAGTTGGCTTAGGTGACAACGACACTTGAATTGATTAACTTAACCAGGCTACCTATTTGGCTTATCAACACACCATCATTTAATTCTAGGAAAACAAGTACAAGTGACTTAAGAACTCTTTACAGACACCCTGATTAACACAAAAAATATATTTGTTGAGTAATAAAGCACTCGAGAGGACCCTTATTCTAGAGTAAGGAAGAGAAGAAATGACGCAATCCTATGCCCTCCATCAACTGGCCTTTCATCTACATCTTCAAGTCTGACAAACTGTTGAGATGGTGGATTGAATCCAATAATTGATTTATTCTCTAGTGTTGAGTGGTTCTTGATGAGAGTCTCTTTGATCAGAATTTTGGGTGACAGCTCGACCCTACTCTCAAAAATGAAGTGCATACTAAACTTCATACCTCTATGTTATATGTATAAATAGAGAGTCTGATAATTAGAGAAGTTAGGTTCCTCTTGATTATAGCGTGGTTCATCGTAGGATTTTAGGATCACTGAAACCAAGGAACTTAATAAGACAAGTCATGAATTTGTACAAGCATAGTTCGGGATTCAACCTTCTAACCCACTAAATTTCCTTGGGGACAAGCAAAGATTTAAGTGTATGGTGTGATGAATCCATGATTAATCTACTTTATATGGACATCTTAGCAAAATTCCCTTTATAATTCACTAATTAAATTTCCTAAAATGTGTTAGTTAATATTCTCTAAAGGTTAAAATCTATAATTAAATAACTTGTATTGTTTACCTTATTTGAGCATAATATTTTATGTACAAATACTAATTATTTTAACCTAAATCGTTCTCTACTATATTGTTTTATTAACTAACATAGTAGAAAGATGCAAAACCCATAAAAATAACAAAATAAATATAAATAAAAAATCTGACATTGTATATTATGTACAGACTTTACTCTGTTAATTTTATTTTATAGTTTCTAGCCAACGAAAATCCATAAAACTAAGATTAGTTATGTATATGTTGTATATAAATGAATCCATTTGTTAAAATCAAATTAAAAATACAAAAAAAACACAAAATACCAAAATAAAATATTCTATTACAATATAATACCACCAGAAATACATTTTTTATAGATGATCTTTTTAATTTGAGGTCCTTCATAAAATTTGTAGATCTCATCGAGACGAACAATTTTTATGTAGACCACTTTTTCATCTGACCTCATTTTCTATTTCTTTTTTTCCTTTTTATTTAATTTCTTCTTTTTTGAGTGAGCCGCCACGTGTCACGCCTTTATTTTAATTTCTATTTCTTCTTTTTCTCTCTATTCTCTCTCCCAGGCATGTGCACAGCATGTGTCGCATCCTTCCTCTTCTCGCACGTGACACCCACGTGCCATCCCCTTCCTTCCACAGCAGCCGATGCACCTCTTCCACTGCTCGATGTTGATTGTTTCACTTCCTCTACTCCTCTCCATTACGACCACAACCATAACCGCCACAACGGCTGGGCATTGTGCCACCTCAGTTCCTTCAATATCCATTATGACACCCCAGAAATTACTCTAGTGCTCCTCTTATAAAACCGACACTCCGCATACATTGCCGACCATCCTCCATTTACACTAACACTCTAGTTCCCCTCTACTGCACTTTCACCTCGTGCTCCGCCCGCACACAATTCACTGGCCTTTTCCTCGACGTCGTTGAATTGCACCTCTCAGTCACTGTGTCACCGTCTCCCACCGCATGAACTTCACCTTCAGCCACTACGCCCTCATGCTTCCTCCCTCATCGATCCACGTCGTTCCTTGGCTACTCATCGCCCCTCCGTCAAGTTCGCATCACTACTGACCTTCTCAGCCTGCTCGTCACCTGATCCTCAGCCTCGACCCTCGAACATGTGTCTCCTAAGGTCTGAGATACACTTCAACAATCAAAGAATAGCCATATCCATTGGTACGCCCACACTTTGCTGACCACCGATTGCCTCCACTGCCTCATCGTTGCCTACCTTGATGTACAACTTTGTTGGGTTTGGGGCTGGGGCGTGATCCAATGTCCATTCAGCTGCCACGTGGATTACCCGAGCCTCAGCCCACACCTCGAGGTTCGGGTGAGCAAAGCCTCCCCAACACGACACGTGGAGGCTCGAGGCTCAGCACCTCAACCTCACCCCGAGCCTACCCCTCCCCCCTCAAGCCCGGAGTAGCACGTACGTAGCACGTGCGAGCAGGGAAAGTTGTGTTCCACCCCCAGCTATCACCATTCTAAAAAAATTGCAAAGAGTATCCCACCTCCAGAAGTCACGTGCGACGAACATGTCTTCTTGGGCAAATTACATAAAGGCCCGGGTAGTTTTGCATATTTACACATAAGTCCACTAGGGACCATTTTAATTAGAAAACTTTATTTTTATTGCAATTTAGTCTTTGGAAATTTATTTTGTCATATATTCCTCATATTTTATCAAATTTTAATGCATAATATGTCATTTTGAAGCATGTTTTCTTCTCTGTCATTTTATATATCTTGTGAATCGATCAGACTTAAATTTATATTGAATATTGTTTTAGGATCCTTTATAGTCATGCGTTCTTAATTTTGACTTATTGGTGCTATTTTATCTCCAGAAAAAATTGATTTAACCTACATGGACTTGATTGAGAAGATTTAATTTGATTAATTCTTTACTGATTATTGTTAATTATCTTTGAGGAATTAGTCTTTACAAGGAGAAAGTATGATTTGGATTTAATTTGATATGGCCATTTTTGTTGAATAATGAGTGAATTTTCTGGCCAGCTGTGTTGAAGTTTGACTAATAATATCTCTTTTGATGCATATCTAGAATTCGAGATTAATAGGGGGATAACTGCACAGTTTAGAGGGATATTTCTGATATTTTTCTACAGGAATTGTGGAGCTCCAATTCTTTGTATAGCATGAGGCTATTAATTATAGAATTTGATTCTTGATCTCCTAGCCTGTAGCTTGGATTTAAATGGATATATATTTCTTAAACATACTTCTACGGCTCTATGATTGCTTTTGAAGATTAGTTTCATTTTCATTTGATGATTGAAAAAGAGAATAATCACATATCATGTGCTTCATTATTTCATCTACTTATTTTGTTTGCATCGAATTTATTTTATTTTGTTTCGTTTTTCACCTTATTTTTTAACATAGAAATCAATATAACAATTAGTTAATTATTTAAATTAATTTTAAACCACGCAACTAAAAATCATCGTTCCCTGAGTTCGACCTTGGTACACTTACCAAGTAGAAATTTTCCAGATATTCAAAGGTTGTGTTTTTGATAGATCATTTTTCACCTACTATACCACAACTCATCATCTTCATTAAAGAGGTGGATTTCCGGATCATCAAATAGCACGGTTGTCGGTTGTCATTGTTATTCCTTTGTCTATTTCTTTCATAATTGATTTTCATTGAATTTTCTTTTATTTTATGCATTTCTCTCTCATCATACTAATCACAATTTCTCTCTTTGAAGACAACTAGCTTAGAGCATTTTTAACAAAATTCAAGGATATGCGAAGAAGACTATTTTAATTTTTATCTTCTGAGAGAGAGTTTAGATTAGGTTCACTTTTTTGCATTCTTTTCACGGTCTCCCTCAACCCTAATTTCCATAATAATTAGAACTGAATTCTCTGTGTTCTTGGGTTTGTTTCATCGACTTCTATGCAATTGGGACCTGACTTGAGTGACATAGAAATTAGGGGCACATAAACTTGCTTAAGTTATTTAATTTTTATTGTGATCGTAATTTTTAGGTCACACATTTTCACTAACAAGACATGCTAGTATATCATTCGAACTTCGACAAATCAAAACTCAAATTCTTCACACCAATAGAACTATCTGCTTGGGGTGATTTTATCTCTGCATATCTTTTAGTGTTAAATTTAAATTCCACGTATGATTCTCGTAATAAGAACACCAAGAATTGTTGTAAGTCTTATTCTTAGCATGCATCATTGATTTCATGCTTGCATTTGCATTTTTGATTCCCCCTCTTCAGTTTTTACAAATTAGGATTTAAAGGAATTGGGACACTCATTAAGCATGATATTTTTGTGCTCACTTAAGACTTAAGTGATAACCTTGAATTGAAACTGATACTACTAATCAAGATGACTATAAATAAACCGGCATAAA
The DNA here is from genome assembly GCA_037367405.1 of Ottelia alismoides. Lineage (NCBI taxonomy): Eukaryota > Viridiplantae > Streptophyta > Magnoliopsida > Alismatales > Hydrocharitaceae > Ottelia > Ottelia alismoides. The sequence goes on along the minus strand of JAZKJV010000834.1, from coordinate 935,876 downwards.
GTCAACCTTGTGTATGGTGGAGAGCAACACCCACTCATTACACGTAGGAGATAATCGTACACTTAGGGTGGAGACCCAACCTATACGTACACATACTTATCAAAGATTGCTTTACAAATCAATTAAAATAGAAAAGATAATTGACTGGACTCTTGCATCCTTCACTACGTTGAGTTGGTGAAATCATGGTTTGCTTGTCTTCCTATGTTGTTTGTCTTGTGCTATGTTTTGGTTTCTGTCCGGGCCATCTTCTTTGTCATCTCTTCCCTTCCACCATGTATTCCCAATCTACCTCATACCCGAGGTCCACTCCATATTGTTCGTATCTTGAAGTTGAAATCTCAACCGACTTTGTCGTTTCTTCACACTCCCCACCTTCTACAGATTCTTATCATGTTGATACATCTGCATACTAGTCAAACTAACGAAACTCCATTTCATGACCTTTATACTTTTATTTTGTCCTTAAATCCCAAGCTAAATGCATGCATATATCATTACTTTGTGAAAGATAACACTCAATAAATCACAAAAAATAATGTACAAAATACTCTATAAAATATTGTATTAAATTCCAAAATAAAAGAATAATGGAAAGAAAAAAGAAAGAAGTGTCAAAGACACTGAGTGACCCTAGACCCCGATACCCAGTCATCATGATGACTTGATCGACAAGGAATAAAGTAGGGGGAGATATGGTAGAGAAAATGTGCAGAAAACACCCAAAAACCCAAATTTTATGGCCCAATTATTGCACTTTTGGGATCCATTTTCTTTTATTATCTTTATACTTCAAATCAATAAACAATCAAAATAAACGTTGTAAATAAAAATACCAAATTTATTTCACTAAAAATTAATTCACAATGTGCTTTGGGGACACAAATTAAAAAAACCACAAAGAAAAATTTGCAGACCTATAGCTTCTCCATACAAATTCAAAATTGATGAAACCCATTGATGAATGTGCATGTGGGCATATTAATCGTACTCGTTGTAGCACATCACTCAGCCAATTAATCAAAACCGAGAAAAGAACTCTGCGAGGAGCATATCGTATTAAATTTATATCCCGAGCAAGTCCAGGGTCGAACATTAGGAGGCATAGGAACAACTTTGGGTTAAATCAGAAAACTTAAGTCTAGGTTTCCAATGCGGATTTTTTTATATTTTTACATGCAAAAATAATGTAAATGCAAAATCCAGGTGAATTAAGTTAATAAGAAAGCACACAATTTATCCAAATTAATTATAATGTGAAATTAAACTAATTTAGACTAACTACAATTTTCCTATAAACCTAATCAGTGATGAACGCAAAACAATTTTTTGGAATTTTAAGGGTTAAAATGCAACAATGAAAAAATGCACACTTTTTATGGGGTTTTACACAATTTTTCACTCAAACAGAATGCAAAAATTATGAAATTTTACAGCAATTTAAACATGATGTAATGAAGCTACAGTAATTGTTTTGGTTATTTTAGAAAAGATAAGAAGTTTTATGATTTTTTAATGAAAACAAAGTGATTGCAAGTATTTAATTCCTAATAAATCCATGATGTCATTTTATCCAGAGAGTGAATTATCCCAACAAGGTATTTATATGGGAAGTACAGGAGAGTTGCAATTTTGAAAATTAATGTGTGTGGATTTAATTAAAAATCATTTTCTAAATCAATGTACAATTTATTTAAGCACGAAACAACTATAAGTAAGATGAAATTTGGACATTAATAAAAGCACATTTCAACACCATTTCTGATTTTTCAAAAAAATGGAGTAATTGTGAATTAAATATTAATTTAAAACCACATATTAGGTAAAATATGAAAATTTTCACTAAAATGTGTTTAATTAATTACCCCATGCTCACAAAAATACAAATAAATAGTCAAATGATAAAGAATTAGTTGCTGAACATCATAACATTTTTCATTGAAATAAATGATGTAAAAAAGATGACTAATGTAATGTGCAAATATAGAGTTATCCATGTAATACAGAATTTAACTTTAACAATGCAAACTTGTGCATAGGTACGTTTTAGCAATAATAGAAACTTGAAATATAAATAATGTAATTTTAAAAAAAAATTAAAAAATGAACCTTCTTCTTCTTCTTAGGTAGGGTACGAAGTGGGATATGAGGAGGCAGCAGATGCTTGGGGACAGGAAGCACACAACTGTAGCCTTGGCGATCGGCTGGAGTAGGCAGGTAGAGGAGCCGCGTATGTGGGCATGCTGGGAGGAGGGCCTGCTGAAGGCGGAGGAATCACCGCGGAGGGGCGGTCATGCAGGGGGGGCACAGGTGCAAGATCAGGGTTCGTGGAGGTGGTGGGCACGCGACATGGGATGTGGTTGAAGGAGGTTCCCAGGTGGAGCGGGGGCCACGGTGGCTGGAGCTGGTGCGGACACGGAGGAGGGGCCGTTGATGGTGACGTAGCTCTGAAAGTGGACCTGTGCATGGCGACCTCCTGCTAGAGAGGTGAGAAGGCAGCAACCGATGTGGTGGCAGGGGGCCTACTTCAACTAGATGGGGTGGGAGGTGCGGATGACTGGAGAATTGTAGAGGTGGCCGGCGGTGGAGGAGGAGATGGGGTCGGCTACTTGCTGTAGTTTTTTGTTTTTTCCTTTTTTAAATTTTATTTGTATATTTCTATTGTAATTTTTATATTTTTTTTCAAATATGTAATGAAACAAAGATGAGAAGCTGGTGGAGGTGGATGTGGTGTGAAAAACATGGAAAAATGTTAGATAATTAAAAGAACAAGGGAAATGAGAGGGAATACTTACCTGAGGTTCATCAGATTTGCGGAGTAGCTATGCTGGACTCCTTTTGGCCTCGATTCGATTGGCAAAAAGTTCATAGAATCTACGCGAGCTTGATGGGAAGCTCATGACTTGACAATGATGGTCGCTACGAATCTTGCCTGAAGGAGGTCATCACTTCGTATCGTAGTGGAATGTTGTCACTGATCGACCTGGATGAGCTCTCTTCTTTTCCTCTAAGAATGGTGGATATGCAGATCTCTCCTAAAAGGCAAAAATGAAGATAATGATGAATAAAAAGAGAAGGAAATGGAAGTTAGAAATATAGTGGAATAGTGGAGTTGAATGGGAGGTTAAAGAATACGGTGGAGTTGAATGGGAGATTAGATGGAAACTTGGTGGTTAGTGGAAGAAAATAAAGTGAGTGTAGAGAATGAAAAAGAAAAATAAAATAAAATAAAGTGGTCTATTAAAATAAAATAAAAGAAAATAAAAAGAAAAGAGCAGAGAATTTACAAATGTAAGTCCATAAATACAAACACTATGTACATGTCTTTTTTATTTTTATAATTTTAATTTTATGTATTTTTTAATAAAAGATATTTACAACATAAAAATAAAATAAAATACTAAAAAATTAAAAAATAGTTTTTTGGATTTTTTATAATTAAGAAAAGTAAATAAAAATGAGAAAAGAAACATATGTATATTATATACAAAGTTACTTTGCCTTATTTTCAATACATTTTTTTATTTTAAAATTAAGTATTTTATTAAAAATGTACAATAAAGAAATTAATAGAAAACATATAAATCAAAAAGGGTTCGATTGTACAAGAAAAAAATCAAAGCAACAATTATTGCATTTTGTATAATATAGAACGGGGTCCCAAAACTTAAATTTTGCAAACAAGCTCTGATTTTAATGAAATTACTTTAATTGGATAGATAATTTTTTAACTTAAATTTAAAAGTGAGCTTGGGAATTTGGAGTTCATACAAAGCGAGAATTTGGTCGGGGAGTTGGAGTTTATGGCTTTTTATCTTTGGGATGTACGAGTCTTTATTTGAAATGAAATTTGTTTTGTATTTTTCTATTTATATTTATTTATTTATTTATTTATAAACAAGTTAGAGAAAGAATTAGCTAAATAGAAGTTGAAATGAAATTATTAAAAATACATGAAGTTATGGGTTTTATTATTAATTGATTTTGTACAATATAATATAGAATAATTAGTGTATTTTATTTATTGAAAGCCATTTTGTTAATTTCTTGATTTTATGGACATTTATTTGATATTTTACTAAGGGAATTTGCTAGATCAATATATTGAGATGATGAATCGTGGATTCATCACCCCCCTATATACATAAACTTTGCTAGTCACCGAGTAAATAAACAATGACTAATTTGGATTAACCCATGAATATGCATGTGAATACAAGACTTGATACGTTCAAGAACTCTCGATTTTAGAGATCCTAAAATTCTAAGTTGAACCATGCTCTAGTCAAAAGGTATCCAATTTCCATGATCATCATACTCCCTCTATATACATATGTAATAGGGATATGACATTAAGTGTGGACTGCAGTTACAAGAGTAGAGTTGCAACTTCACCCAAGGTTCCAGTTCAAGAGACCCTCCTAAGAACGTGATCCCAAACGCTAGGAAATAAACATTTCTTGCATCCAATACACCTTCTCTTTAGTTGTCAGACTTAAAAGTGTAGATGGGAGTCTAGTTGATGGATGGCATATGATTGTGTCATTTCTTCTCTGCCTCTCATTGGAACAAGGATCCTCTCGAGTGCCTTATTAACTCAACACATGTATTTTTTGGTTGTTGATCAGTGTGTCCGTCAAGAGAAGTTGGAGTCGTCTGCACTTGTTTTCCTGGGAGTACACCGGGTTGTGTATCTTTTGAGTATCCAAATACCTTCGGCACACAGACTTGTAGCATTTACAATGCAGATCCCTTTTTCGGTGCTAGCCCAACTCCTGGTTGAGAGCGCTCGCCTTTCATGGAAGCTCTATGATATTTGACTTTGTATGGTGAGTGCTTTTCTTTCAACATTTCTTTCTTTCTTTTCTTTGCTTTTGGATAGCTCCACTGATTTTACAAAAAGTTGGTGCACACTAATCAACAATTTTTAGATTTAATCACACCCTAGCACATAGGTAAATGTCAAGAGATAGTACAAGAACCATGTTCTCATACTGGCTAAAGGTGCTGACACTCAGGTTTCTTGAATCCTTCACTGATTTTATCCCATCCCCAAGCATCATAAAATCAAGTCCAAACTCAAATTCCTCATACCAGTTCCTCAAATGAAATTTCAACTCATCTCATCATAACTGCAGTCATGTATGTTATATGTTGATCATATTATTGAGGTAGAGACTAAGCATGCAATATAGCACACAAATCTTTCAAACTAGGGAAATATGAATAATTAAGTCAAAGATACTAATGACTAAGGTTGATTAACTCAAAATCTCAAGACCTAATAAACCAAGTGTTCTTTAACTTCACTAGTCTTGTGTGAATATGAATGTCTTAGGGTCTAAACCAACTCATTAATTAGGTTCTTTTGTGATTTTTTATTATTTTGATATTTTATTTTTTGACAAAAAAAGGAGAAGAAGAAATATGAATTTTTTAAAAAAATGGTTTTTATTGTTTTTATTTTTTTCAAAAGATTTTTTGAAAAAGAAAGGTAAATAAGAAAGGACACACTAAATTTTTTTGATTTTTTTTGAAAAGCAAGAGGAAAAAATTCAAAAGGTTTATTAAAAACGTTTTTTAAATGAGATTTTTTAATATTTTTTGTTTTTTCCAAAAAGCAAGAAGATAATTTTTGAAAATATTTTGGATTTTTTTCAAAAAGTTTTATTTATTAAAAAGTTTATTTTATACCTCTTATTTACAAAAAATCTACCCAAAACCCCTTATTTTAATTACAAACAAGTCAAAGTACGAGCTATAATTGATGTATATATGTAATATATACAAACCCCGCCTATACTTAGCATGTGTTATGTCCTCATGGAACCAGGTGACAAAAATCCATAACTCGTACTAAGCATAAGTGGGTGAAAAGAATAGAAGAGAAGAAGAATATAAGGGTGGTGGAGAATATACAATAAGAATTTCCCCCCAATATACTTAGGCTCTGGTCAGCCTAAGTATTGGAGAGAACACAAGATAGGGAGACCGATGAGGGTGGGAAATAATATACAAAAAGAAAAATAAAAAGAAGAGACAGAGCAACTTGGGTCACTCACCCCCAATACTTAGGATCTAGTCATCTTGCGTATTGCCACAAAATGAAAGTGATACGGAATTGGGGTCAGTGATAAGGATCACAGGGTAGGGAGGGAAATGAAGGAAGAAAATCTATACAAGGAGGAGTGATAATATACAAGGATCATGATTTGTGATGGACTTTCTTAAGGGAGCGAGGGGGTGGGTAGTATACATTTGTGTCACTGTCAGAGTCATCCTCAGGGGAATAATAGTGAGGGGTAGGGAACATACAATGAGGGTCGACACACGGGTGCTTGCTCAAATATGACTTAAGAACAGCCGGACTGAGCTCACTCATATAGATGACCTCATCTGGATCTGATGAGGACTCCTCAAAAACTTCATTCTCTGGTATATCGAAGGCAACTTTCTTAGCTAGTTTTCTAGGACTTGAAGAATCAAGAGGAAGAGGAGAGTGATACATCCTGCGGAGTTTGGGAGAACACCTCAAGGAATCAATACTCTTCTTAATCTTACCAGATGAGAGACTAGAGGATGGAACAATCGATTTATTGAGATTGGTCAATTTGGTCCCAGTTGTCTCTTTTGGTGTAGGTCCCGGATGTAGTGAGGTGCTGACGAGAGGTTCATCATGAGATGAATCACCATATGTATTGTAATACACATGTAGGGTCAACACACGTCTCTAGTATGGCATAGTGTTCTCAGTTTGCTTGGCATTGGTTGGCTCATGCATCGGATCATCTAAATAGTCAACGAAATAAAAAATGATCTTGTTCAACTCATGGGCAGCTTATGGTTGTGAGTCCTCTCTAAAAGTTGTCATGGTGGTGGTGATGCAAGCAGTGGGTGGTGTGGAGGTGTAGGGAGTCTCTGAACCAATTTTCGTATGGATAGTCGGTATCTCAGGTGTATTACAGAGACAAGACTCAACTGTCTCTCGGTGATCAGGACTATCTGCGATTGTATGAGTTACCTTAGAATATCGTATGTCCTCAAAGATTGGGTGAGGTCGGAGTGCTCCCAATGTAGTGAAATCGATCTTCTGAGTCTCATAATCTATAGTTTCCTTATCCAAGGCTAAGAACAGCTTCTCGAGAATGATCGGAGACTGGGTAAACTCTCCTAGGTCCTCTATGTCAATGATCGTGAAGTCTAGCTGGAGTAGAGCACCTTGGAAAGTAATGATGACTGAAATGGTTCCTCTCAACCGTTTTATAGATCGATCGGCCAGCTGAACGATCTCTCTCGTCTTCCTGCTTGATCCGAGTTTGAGCTTGACAAACATAGAGGTTGGGAGGATATTTATCGGTGAGTAGGTGAAGGTAGTGTCCTTGATTTCACTGTCAAACCTAGGCAACCACTTTATTCTACGGTTCTTGGTTTTACTCCTTATCACTAAAGAGGTGGCCATAGACACTATGTGTTTCACAGTCCTTGTCCTCTTATTGCTCGACCTTTTAGGCATCAATTTATTTCTCACAAATCTTTTGAGGTCGGGAAAGCATTCAATGGCAATTATTAAGGGAAGCTCAAAAATCAACTCTCTATCAATCGCTTCCCTTACTGTAGGGTCCAATTTTTTATGTCTTTTCCATTTTCAATTTTGATGGGGTTTTCTGATTTTTCAATATTTTTGCTTTTTAATAGGTGAAGGAGTAGGATAATGAACATACTCTAGTTTGGAGGGTAAGTGGTTAGTAGAAGAGGGAGGTAGAAGAGACCCCAGTTGTATATGACATGTGGTCAGTTCGATGTCTTCCTGGTTTTCAAAATTCAATCCATGAAATCCATGATCCACTTTCATACCTGGACTCTTGATTGGTATAGAAATGTCATCCTCCAAAAAGTTCTCATGACAAATCATGAGAGAAGTCTGCTCAGTTTGAGGATACTCTTGAGAACCCGGTATCTTATACTCAATACACCTTGACTCAAGTGTGTAATGTTGGATTGAATATTTCCCATCTGCATAGAAGATGTTGGTCGGAGCCTCATAAGGTGGAGTTAGTAGACATGATGTCTATAAATTGGTCACATGAATCCAATCCCTTGTACGTGTCAGCTCTCCGAATGGGTGGTATAAAGGCTGATCAAGGTGGGCTTGATCACTAAGGTCGATCAAGTCAGGAGGATCACGTAGTACAGGACTCTCCATTCAGTATATTTGGTCGACCATGTTGTACCCAAAAGTCAAGTTAGGTTGTGTATAGGGCAATTGTTGTTCGATCCCAACTCGAGGTGAGAATGAGGTCTTTGGGGGCAATTGATTCTGCCAATCATTCATCTCAACAGTGGCTTGCTCTTTGGTTTATTCCTTGATTCCATCGAGCAAACGATAATATGGTGAGTCAATCCAAGGTTGATGTGGGTCAGGAGTGTAATAATGTGGGGTAGGTGAGAAGTACAAAAAAGTGGGGAAGTCAGTTGGAGTTCTGACTTCGCGGTTGGGGTGTGTGTATGAGGAGGAATAAGAGGGTAGAGATGGTTAAAATATGATTGAAGAAGAGTGACATGGCTATGATGACCAATATCCGAACATATTCGAAGAGAGATTGGAGAATGAAGTGGATTGAGGAAGAAAGTGTGCAAGTGCACCAAATAACACATAAAACAGACAACTACAAGAACAAACCTTGGGTTAACATACTCAACACTGCGATGGTTGCAAGAGTCCAATCGTTTGATCTTTTCAATCAGTCTCGATTTCCTTTTAACCTAAGTTTCAAATCTGATTAGCTGTCCTGATTTTATGTTTGGTATCACTTGATTAATCCACCAAAAAATGCACGCCTAATTATCAGTCTCGATTATCAGTCCGATTTATTGAGATTGGTCAATTTGGTCCCAGTTGTCTCTTTTGGTGTAGGTCCTGGATGTAGCGAGGTGCTGACGAGAGGTTCATCATGAGATGAATCACCATATGTATTGTAATACACATGCAGGGTCAACACACGTCTCTAGTATGGCATAGTGTTCTCAGTTTGCTTGGCATTGGTTGGCTCATGCATCGGATCATCTAAATAGTCAAGGAAATAAAAAATGATCGTGTTCAACTCATGGGCAGCTTATGGTTGTGAGTACTCTCTAAAAGTTGTCATGGTGGTGGTGATGCAAGCAGTGGGTGGTGTGGAGGTGTAGGGAGTCTCTGAACCAATTTTCGTATGGATAGTCGGTATCTCAGGTGTATTACAGAGACAAGACTCAACTGTCTCTCGGTGATCAGGACTATCTGCGATTGTATGAGTTACCTTAGAATATCGTATGTCCTCAAAGATTGGGTGAGGTCGGAGTGCTCCCAATGTAGTGAAATCGATCTTCTGAGTCTCATAATCTATAGTTTCCTTAGCCAAGGCTAAGAACGGCTTCTCGAGAATGATCGGAGACTGGGTAAACTCTCCTAGGTCCTCTATGTCAATGATCGTGAAGTCTAGCTGGAGTAGAGCACCTTGGAAAGTAATGATGACTGAAATGGTTCCTCTCAACCGTTTTATAGATCGATCGACCAGCTGAACGATCTCTCTCGTCTTCCTGCTTGATCCGAGTTTGAGCTTGACAAACATAGAGGTTGGGAGGATATTTATCGGTGAGTAGGTGAAGGTAGTGTCCTTGATTTCACTGTCAAACCTAGGCAACCACTTTATTCTACGGTTCTTGGTTTTACTCCTTATCACTAAAGAGGTGGCCATAGACACTATGTGTTTCACAGTCCTTGTCCTCTTATTGCTCGACCTTTTAGGCATCAATTTATTTCTCACAAATCTTTTGAGGTCGGGAAAGCATTCAATGGCAATTATTAAGGGAAGCTCAAAAATCAACTCTCTATCAATCGCTTCCCTTACTGTAGGGTCCAATTTTTTATGTCTTTTCCATTTTCAATTTTGATGGGGTTTTCTGATTTTTCAATATTTTTGCTTTTTAATAGGTGAAGGAGTAGGATAATGAACATACTCTAGTTTTGAGGGGAAGTGGTTAGTAGAAGAGGGAGGTAGAAGAGACCCCAGTTGTATATGACATGTGGTCAGTTCGATGTCTTCCTGGTTTTCAAAATTCAATCCATGAAATCCATGATCCACTTTCATACATGTGGTCAGTTCCAATTTTTTATGTCTTTTCCATTTTCAATTTTGATGGGGTTTTCTGATTTTTCAATATTTTTGCTTTTTAATAGGTGAAGGAGTAGGATAATGAACATACTCTAGTTTGGAGGGGAAGTGGTTAGTAGAAGAGGGAGGTAGAAGAGACCCCAGTTGTATATGACATGTGGTCAGTTCGATGTCTTCCTGGTTTTCAAAATTCAATCCATGAAATCCATGATCCACTTTCATACCTGGACTCTTGATTGGTATAGAAATGTCATCCTCCAAAAAGTTCTCATGACAAATCATGAGAGAAGTCTGCTCAGTTTGAGGATACTCTTGAGAACCCGGTATCTTATACTCAACACACCTTGACTCAAGTGTGTAATGTTGGATTGAATATTTCCCATCTGCATAGAAGATGTTGGTAGGAGCCTCATAAGGTAGAGTTAGTAGACATGATGTCTATAAATTGGTCACATGAATCCAATCCCTTGTACGTGTCAGCTCTCCGAATGGGTGGTATAAAGGCTGATCAAGGTGGGCTTAATCACTAAGGTCGATCAAGTCAGGAGGATCACGTAGTACAGGACTCTTCATTCATTATATTTGGTCGACCATGTTGTACCCAAAAGTCAAGTTAGGTTGTGTATAGGGCAATTGTTGTTCGATCCCAACTCGAGGTGAGAATGAGGTCTTTGGGGGCAATTGATTCTGCCAATCATTCATCTCAACAGTGGCTTGCTCTTTGGTTTATTCCTTGATTCCATCGAGCAAACGATAATATGGTGAGTCAATCCAAGGTTGATGTGGGTCAGGAGTGTAAGAATGTGGGGTAGGTGAGAAGTACAAAAAAGTGGGGAAGTCAGTTGGAGTTCTGACTTCGCGGTTGGGGTGTGTGTATGAGGAGGAATAAGAGGGTAGAGATGGTTAAAATATGATTGAAGAAGAGTGACATGGCTATGATGACCAATATCCGAACATATTCGAAGAGAGATTGGAGAATGAAGTGGATTGAGGAAGAAAGTGTGCAAGTGCACCAAATAACACATAAAACAGACAACTACAAGAACAAACCTTGGGTTAACATACTCAACACTGCGATGGTCGCAAGAGTCCAATCGTTTGATCTTTTCAATCAGTCTCGATTTCCTTTTAACCTAAGTTTCAAATCTGATTAGCTGTCCTGATTTTAAGTTTGGTATCACTTGATTAATCCACCAAAAAATGCACGCCTAATTATCAGTCTCGATTATCAGTCCGATTTATTGAGATTGGTCAATTTGGTCCCAGTTGTCTCTTTTGGTGTAGGTCCTGGATGTAGCGAGGTGCTGACGAGAGGTTCATCATGAGATGAATCACCATATGTATTGTAATACACATGCAGGGTCAACACACGTCTCTAGTATGGCATAGTGTTCTCAGTTTGCTTGGCATTGGTTGGCTCATGCGTCGGATCATCTAAATAGTCAAGGAAATAAAAAATGATCGTGTTCAACTCATGGGCAGCTTATGGTTGTGAGTCCTCTCTAAAAGTTGTCATGGTGGTGGTGATGCAAGCAGTGGGTGGTGTGGAGGTGTAGGGAGTCTCTGAACCAATTTTCGTATGGATAGTCGGTATCTCATGTGTATTACAGAGACAAGACTCAACTGTCTCTCGGTGATCAGGACTATCTGCGATTGTATGAGTTACCTTAGAATATCGTATGTCCTCAAAGATTGGGTGAGGTCGGAGTGCTCCCAATGTAGTGAAATCGATCTCCTGAGTCTCATAATCTATAGTTTCCTTAGCCAAGGCTAAGAACGGCTTCTCGAGAATGATCGGAGACTGGGTAAACTCTCCTAGGTGCTCTATGTCAATGATCGTGAAGTCTAGCTGGAGTAGAGCACCTTGGAAAGTAATGATGACTGAAATGGTTCCTCTCGACCATTTTATAGATCGATCGGCCAGCTGAACGATCTCTCTCGTCTTCCTGCTTGATCCGAGTTTGAGCTTCACAAACATAGAGGTTGGGAGGATATTTATTGGTGAGTAGGTGAAGGTAGTGTCTTTGATTTCACTGTCAAACCTAGGCAACCACTTCATTCTACGGTTCTTGGTTTTACTCCTTATCACTAAAGAGGTGGCCATAGACACTATGTGTTTCACAGTCCTTGTCCTCTTATTGCTCGACCTTTTAGGCATCAATTTATTTCTCACAAATCTTTTGAGATCGGGAAAGCATTCAATGGCAATTATTAAGGGAAGCTCAAAAATCAACTCTCTATCAATCGCTTCCCTTACTGTAGGGTCCAATTTTTTATGTATTTTCCATTTTCAATTTTGATGGGGTTTTCTGATTTTTCAATATTTTTGCTTTTTAATAGGTGAAGGAGTAGGATAATGAACATACTCTAGTTTGGAGGGGAAGTGGTTAGTAGAAGAGGGAGGTAGAAGAGACCCCAGTTGTATATGACATGTGGTCAGTTCGATGTCTTCCTGGTTTTCAAAATTCAATCCATGAAATCCATGATCCACTTTCATACCTGGACTCTTGATTGGTATAGAAATGTCATCCTCCAAAAAGTTCTCATGACAAATCATGAGAGAAGTCTGCTCAGTTTGAGGATACTCTTGAGAACCCGGTATCTTATACTCAACACACCTTGACTCAAGTGTGTAATGTTGGATTGAATATTTCCCATCTGCATAGAAGATGTTGGTCGGAGCCTCATAAGGTGGAGTTAGTAGACATGATGTCTATAAATTGGTCACATGAATCCAATCCCTTGTACGTGTCAGCTCTGCGAATGGGTGGTATAAAGGCTGATCATGGTGGGCTTGATCACTAAGGTCGATCAAGTCAGGAGGATCACGTAGTACAGGACTCTCCATTCAGTATATTTGATCGACCATGTTGTACCCAAAAGTCAAGTTAGGTTGTGTATAGGGCAATTGTTGTTCGATCCCAACTCGAGGTGAGAATGAGGTCTTTGGGGGCAATTGATTCTGCCAATCATTCATCTCAACAGTGGCTTGCTCTTTGGTTTATTCCATGATTCCATCGAGCAAACGTTAATATGGTGAGTAAATCCAAGGTTGATGTGGGTCAGGAGTGTAAGAATGTGGGGTAGGTGAGAAGTACAAAAAAGTGGGGAAGTCAGTTGGAGTTCTGACTTCGCAGTTGGGGTGTGTGTATGAGGAGGAATAAGAGGGTAGAGATGGTTAGAATATGATTGAAGAAGAGTGACATGGCTATGATGACCAATATCCGAACATATTCGAAGAGATATTGGAGAATGAAGTGGATTGAGGAAGAAAGTGTGCAAGTGCACCAAATAACACATAAAACAGACAACCACAAGAACAAACCTTGGGTTAACATACTCAACACTGCGATGGTCGCAAGAGTCCAATCGTTTGATCTTTTTAATATTAATTAGGTGATAAATCAAGATATATATCCACTTATGCAATGCTTAAAAGTAGGTTTTGGGCACTATCCCAGGAATGCGTCCTCACCTCTCAATAATAACAACAGTACAAGCATACAATGACGATTTTATTCTCTAAAAAAGTGTTAATTTTATAGTCAATTTTATTGGTCAAATTTGATTAGCTGTCCTGATTTTAAGTTTGGTATCACTTGATTAATCCACCAAAAAATGCACGCCTAATTATCAGTCTCGATTTCCTTTTAACCTAAGTTTCAAAACCATGGGGAGGGAGTAGAGAAAAATCGATGCAAATAGTGAAATCAATGATGCATGCCCAGTTCAGAAGACTTACAGTGATCCTCGTGCTCTACATGTGGGATGCAATGCAGGATTGAAATTTTATAATATTTGAGATGCAAACAAGAAAATCGTTCCTAGACAGACAATTATATTAGTGATTGATGAACAATTAATTTCGACTAATAACTCTACGGCCTAGGTACATCTCTTTAAATGTGATGTGTGGTCCTAAAGATTACAAGCATAAGAAAAATAACTCTAGTAAAAATGCTCTAAGAGCCACGAGTGCAAGTCCTATTCTACCTCAATCAACCACATGGTCACAAACGGGTCAAATGTCTAGTCTTGATACAAGCGTGTGCTCTCAAAGAAGAGATGCTATAAAGAGCGAATTACCAAAATTATTACCACACAATAATTTCAGAAATTTACAAAAATTAAAAATGCTCTTGAAAATAAATTAAATTCCTTGATCTTCAGCGGTCAGCGCATGTTACATCCGTCGACCTCCAATGCACTCCAAGTCCACCGGGCTCTCGTAAGGAAAAAGAAATTTATATTAGGGAGATAAACAACAAAATATATACAAAAAAAGAGCAAATAAATAATTGATAAAAATGGATTACTACAAGGTGGTTTGGTGGTCAGACTAAACGAGGGAATAAATCAAATTTTCTAAATTAAATCCTAAGTTGTTTGCCTCCCCGACAATGGTGCCATCTGATGAATGTGTTTGTGGATATATTAATCATACTCATTGTAGCACATCACTCAGCCAATTAATCAAAACCGAGAAAAGATCTTTGCGAGGAGTGTCTCGAATTAAATTTATATCTAGGGCAAGTTCGGGGTCGAACACAGGGAGGCACAGGAACAACTTTACGTCAAATCAGAAAACTTAGGTCTAGGTTTTGCATGTAGATTTTTTTGTATTTTTATATGCAAAAATAAAGCGAATGCAAAATGCGGATGAATTAAGTTAATAAGAAGACACACAACTTAGTCAAATTATTTATAATGTGTAGTTAATCCAATTTAACCAAATTATATTTTACCTATTATCTTAATCCAATGATGAATGCAAAATATATTTTTTTAATTTTAAGGTTAAAATGCAATAATGAAAATGCACACTTTTTACGGGTTTTTACGTATTTATTCACTCAAATAGAATGAAAAATTATTAAAATTTTGCTGAAACTTAAACATCATGCAATGAGTGTACATTATTTTTTTGGAAATGTTAGAGAAGATACAAAGTTTTTATGAATTTTTTAATGAAAACAGAGTGGCTGTAAGTATTTAATTCCTAATAAATCCACAATGTCAATTTATCCAAGGAGCAAATTATCTCAACAAGATATTTATATGAGCAATCCAGGAGAGTTGGAATTTCGCATAAATAATGTGTGTGGATTTATAAAAATTATTTACCAAAATCACTCTAAACTTTATTTAAGGCAAAGAACAAGTCTAATTAATATGAAATTTGGATATTAATTAAAGAACATTTCAAGACATCATTTTTTTATTTTTTTGGAATTTTGAGCAACTGTGAATTAAATATTAATTTATAACTAGAGATTTGGTAAAATATAAATTTTTTTACTAAAACAATTTTAGTTAATTAACGGATATACACAAAATACAATTAAATAATCGAATGATAAAGAATTAATTGTTGAACATCATGACATTTTTCATTAAAATAAATGATGTAAAAAAGATCTCCAAATTATGATGCAAACATAGGGTTATCCGTGCAATACAAAAATTAACTTTGAGAATGCAAACTTGTGCATATGGACATCTTTGCAATAATAGAAAATTGAAATATAAACAATGATTTTTTTACAAAAAAATAATAAAACAAACGAACCTTCTTCTTCTTCGCATGTAGGATACAAAGTCGGATGGGAGGAGGTGACGGATGCTTGGGGGTGGTGTGTGGGTACGCTGAGAGGAGGGCTGGTTAAAGATGGAGGAACCATCGTTGGAGGGAGGCCGTGCCGGGTGGTTGCAGGTGCACGGGCGGGGCGTGCAGAGGTGGTATGCACGCGACAAGGGGTGCGGCTGAAGATGATGCCTAGGTGGCACGAGGGCCACAGCGGCTGGAGCTTGTGCGGATGTAGAGGAGGGGTTGTTTGTGGCACCATAGCTCTGGAAGTTGGGCCTCTGTGCGAGGAGCAGCTGGATGGCGGCCTCCTGCTGGAGAGGCGAGTAAGAAGCGATCGATGTGGTTGCAAGGAGATTTCTGCACCTGTAGGGGGGCAGGCGATGCGACGGACATGGAGAACCGCGGTGGTGGTTGGCGGTGGAGGAGGAGATGGGCTCGGCCACCTGTTGTAGTTTTTTTTGTTTTTTTTTTTGTTTTTCTAAAATTGTGTTTGTATTTTTATTCTGTGATTTCTAATTTTTTTGTTTTCAAATAGGGAATGAAACAAAGATGAGAAGATGATGGAGTTGATGATGTGATGGTGCTATGATTTTGATGTGGCGTAAAAAACAAGGAAAAATGTTAGATAATATAAAAGAACAAGAGAAATGAGAGGGAATACTTACCTGAGGTTTACCAGATTTGTGGAGCAGCTATATTGCACTCCTGTCATGGCCTCGATCCGATTGGAGAAAAAATCAGATAAGCTATTCAAGTTTGATCAGAAACTCATGACACGACAATGACGGTCATCGCGGATCTCGCCTGAAGGAGATCGTCGCTTCGTATCGTGGTGGAACGCTGTCACCGATCGACCTCGATGAACTCTCTCCTTTTTCTCTAAGAATGGTGGATCCAAAAATCTCGCCTGAAAGGCAAAAGTGACCAGAATGATATGAATATAAAGAGAAGAAAATGGAAGTTAGAAACATGGTGGAATGGTGGAGTTGAATGGGAGGTTAAGAACATGGTGGAGTTGAATGAGAGGTTAGATCGAGACTTTGTGGTTAGTGGAAGAAAATGGAAGTTAGTGTAGAGAATGGAAAATAAATAAAAGAAAATAAAATCAAATAAAGTAGGTTACTGGAATAAAATAAAACTAAAGAGAAAATAGAGTGGAGAATTTACAAAAGTAAGTCCGCAAATAGAACAAACACTATGTACATGTTTTTTTTACTTTTCTAATTTTATTTTTTATTTTAAAAAATATAATTACAACAAAAAATAAACTAAAGTAATATAAATAAAATAAAAAACAAAAATGTTTTTTTTCGAATTTTTAATAATTAAGAAAAGTAAATTAAAATTGATAAAAGAAACATTTGCACATTATATACAAAGTCACTTTACCTTATTTTTAATAACAATACATTTTTTAAATTTTTAAAATTAAGTAATTTATTATAATATATAATAAATAAATAAATCAATCAAAAAAGCTTATATTTGTACAAGAAAAAAATCAAAGTCACATTTATTACGTTATGTACAATATACAACGAGGTCCTAAAACTCAAATTTTGCAAATGAGCTCCGATTTTAATGAAACCACTTTCATTGGATAGATAATTTTTTGTTAAATTTAAAAGTGGGTTTGGTAAATTTGAAGTACATACGGAACATAATTTGGTCGGGAAGGTGGACTTTATGGCTTTTTCTCTTTGGGATCTAGGAGTATTTACTTGTAATAAAATTTGTTTTTTGTATTCTGTATTTTTATATATATTTTTTATAAAAAAATTTATAGAAATAATTAGTCGAAAAGAATTTGAAATTAAAATATTAAAAATACTCAACGTTTTGGGTTATTTACAAGTGAAAAGCTCCTTTATTTTACAACTTTTTATTATTAATTTATTTTGTACAATATAATATGGAATAATTAGTGTATTTTATTTACAAAAGTCATTTTATTAATTTATTGATTTTATAGATATTAATCTGAGATTTTACTCAGTGATTTTTCTCAGATCAATATATTGAGATGATGAATCGTGGATTCATTACTCACCTTTATTATTCATAAAATAAAAGTAGCTACTTCATTGTGCACTATATTGTTATTAAATATTAAATTTATTTATTCTTCATATTTTCATTTTCTTTTATTTTTATAAATTTGTAAATATTATCTAAAACACATGTTCATAATTAAAAAAAATTAAACCATCAAAAATTCAATAAAATAAATAGATCTATGAGAAATATAGATTAAGTATACCTATAAGGAGTATGTATATAAGTAATTATGTATGTAAATAAATTCAGAAAAATAAACTAAAAATACCAAGATATGTATTTAAATAAATTGTAAATATATAAAATACTAGGATATATAATAATATAAAATAAAAATTAACAATAAAATATATAAAAAAATGTATATTTACCAATATATATACACACAAATACTAACCTATAATAAATTAACTTGTAAAAAAATAAAAATGCCCTAAAAATACTACAATAAATTATAAATATTTTTTATGGTTTAGCCAAAAATAAATTAATTCATTTATTATTTTTATTTATTTTATAGGTATTTTTTCCTAGAATTATCTAATCGGTCCACGTGGACCAACCAGATCACTCTGTTAGTTGACCCAGATCAGTTATACTCCCTCATCGACTGCCCCTATCAGAAGTTCACGGGATGCCAAATTCTCTATTTTCTCACAATTCCTCCATGCTCCCCCTTGCCTCGATCCCTTCACCCTTCTACAGTCTGCACATCCACCTCCCTTGTTAGACCCATGCCTTCCACCTACCCCATCTTCTTCGCATGCAATACCTAATTGAAGTCAACTCCTTATTCGCCTATAAAAATCCCTTCTCTTTCGTTTTTGAGCCACTTAATCACTCTTCAACGCTTCTTAGCCCCTCAAATATCCAGTGCCTCTCCCTCTTCATGATAATAGGAGGTGTTGCTGATCTGCAGCAAGGAGGAGGCGCGAAGGAGCTTGATCTGCCTATCGCTGGAGACACCCCTCTGTCGGTTCTACTTCCTTGGCCTCTCGGAAAAATCGAGACGACTTTCCATTATTTCTAGGTAATCGATAGTTTTAGGTTTCACTTAAATGCTTTAATTTATGTTTTTATCTCGTAATTTAGGTTAAATGAAAACCCCAGTTTAATTTGGATCATGAGCTACATGCCAAATCCATCTGTCTCTGACAATGTGCTTCCTTCCATCCCTTTTCAATACTCGACATATGCTCCATCTTTCTCTCACTCTGTTCAACCCAGATCCTTGTTGGATCTGGCGAATCAAACTTCAGATCGTCTCCCTCCTTCGGAGGATTTTCGTTCTACTCATCCCATAGCTTTCAGCTTCATTGACTAGTCGAGGATATAGCCTGCGAGTTGCTTTAACTTTTTGTATAGGTTCCGGGTTTTGAGGTCATACTGGAGCCTCAAATTGAGTCTTGAACAAAGCTCCAGGTCTCATGGAGAAGGCTGATCCCATATATGCATCGACAACACCTATAGTTATTGGAGACCATCTACATACGCGAAGCAAGCCCAGGAAGCTGTAGTTGTCATCGGAGAAAGGAGACGATGTTAGAGGCCAGAGAGAATGAAGATCAAAGCTCGACTCCAGGGTGTTATTTGGTTGTTCATCCAAAGACCTTGAACACTGTCTAATAAATAATGCACCGCAGGTCTAATTTTGGTGTCCATTCAAGAAGAACCAATGTATGCCATCGGTCATCAAATCAGCCACGTATCACCTAGAGAATGACCCGATCAAAGCTAGTTAAAGAGGTAAATTGTGAAGACACCTCCATTTTTTTGTAATTTTTTAATAACTTTGTGAATATTTAAATTAGGATTCAAATTTGTGGGAAAATTACAAAGGAACCCCTGCTTGAATTGCAAATTACATATTTGTCTTGTACCAGGTCCTCTCACATTGTCCCCTGTGTGAGGGGTCAAACAACACTCGTACCCCTCTGGGTTTCAATATTTAAGTTTAGTTTAAAATTTTGTAATTTCAGTTCAAAAACTTTAGGTGTTTTGCATGTAACCTATCGCCTTGTATTTATATTGCAAAAATAACCTTTCCGGCTTGTGTATTTATTTATTTTCTTTCAGTTTTGTATAAATAGTTCATGTGCTCCAAAAATTATGGAAAATAAGGGAAGATGCTTGATTGTATGTTCATTGACGTTGCGCATTTGATTAGCATAATTCTTGCATTTTTTTATATATTAAAAATCAAAAAGATATTTTTAATTCTTATTTAGCTAAAAAAATCCAAAATCTTCTTCAAAAATTCCAAAAAATTAGGTACTATTATTAATATATTTTATCACTACAGAACAAAAATCACAAAAAAAGATATTAAAAGAAAAACTTAAAAATTAAAACCCTCTTTAATCAAAAAAATAGAAAAAAATCTCAAAAAATCCAAAAAAATATTTTGTTGTCCTATATTTTTATATGAAATAGCTTTGAGAAAAATTGGACATTTTTATACTTCTAATTCTCAAAACAATCCGACCTATCTATTTATTCCATGTTTTGGGGTGTTTTTTACTTTCAAAATAATACAAATTAACAAAAATTACCAAAAAATCACAGAAAAATATAAAAAAATACAAAAAACATTTTCTTTTATAATTTGTTGCTATATAGAGCTATATTTATAAATAGAATATCGTATATTGTATTTAATTGCATAAACACCTATATATGTATATTATTATTGACTATTATAAATACTGAAATATATTCTAAACTCTTTAAAAATAAAAGGACTTTTTGTTAGTATTTATTGAATTTTGATGTTTATTATCTATTATATATATCTTGTGTTATATATATTATTACATATAGTGATATATATACACTTATTATACATTAAAAAGAAAAAAATAAAAATTAGACAAATAAAAAAAGATGTTTTAAAAAAATTGAAAAAATAAATTAATATATATAATCCATAAATTAAATAGTTAATTTAAAAGCCCACGAAAATACCAAGTACATAGTAGAGAGATATCTACATACATACATACATACATACATACATACATGATTTAGAAATAAATAATTGCTACACCCGTCTACTCCCTATGTTCGACACCCTACACATACTTGACCACGATAAACATTTATTTCTAGGTTTATAGTAAATTTTGACTCCACATTTGCGTTTCATTGCTTTATTGTTCATATTGTAGGTTGATTGTTTTTTGAGTTTAGGTTTTATGATCAGTCACCTCAGCGATGACGTTCTCTCATTGTATAGAACACTAGACCCTTGCAGATTTCGATTTGATAAATGGTATCATTATCGGGGAGCAACAGATAGTGTAGCACATTTGTATATATTTATCTGCACATTATTTCTCTTTTATTTTTGATAATTATTTATCTACCTCTAATCATTCTTCTTTGTTGACCTTCTTGCAAGGGATATCGTGGCGATGGTGACTTCCTAGGAGGTTGGTGCATACGAGCCGTGTGGTACCATGAAAGTTCAGTTTTTTTCTTGTCAATTTTGTAGTTAGGTGAAAAGACAGTTATTTACAGACACAAGTGCAGTCACCTAGAGTGGTTGTGCTCCAGTTGGCATAGCACACCTACTAGAACACTAGGATCACTTTGTCTATAGTCAAAGGCAAGTGCTTCCAACAATAACAAGGCCCAAGAGCCAACCCAAGCACTTAAGGCACAAGTTCAGGGATAGGAGCTCTAGTCCTTATGTATATGTACCTCTCTCGATCTGAAATGTACTTTTGACCAGTGATGGGGATACTCTCCCCAAAATAATGATTTGTCCTTAACGTTTGATTTTAGGGTCGAGTGGAATTAACAATTCAAATTTTATTTTGGTTATTACTTTTTCTATTGTTTTTCATGCACGATGCCCAGCAAGGTTTGAATTCCTTTAGTATCTTAAGGTGATCAGAATCAAAGGAAAAGATTGGAAAATCAATGCAAGCGAGAATTAATGATGTATGCTCAGTCAAAAATGCTCACCTTGCTTCCCAACGCTCTTCGTGCATGATGCTAAATAAGAATTGAAACCTATGATATATGGAAATGAAAAAAAAACGATAAAATCACCCAAATACAGAAATTACTATAAATCGTGAAGAACATACGCCTACCACTCAAAAATGGAACTTAAATGTCCGATCTTGTAGACTCTTCGGTATCCACCACAACAGATGCTGCTAACGTTGTATAAAGTCTCTATCGATGCTCGGTTCCAAGTCTACGTAATCAACAAATAATCTGTTTAAATCCAAGCTTAGAATCTATAGGTATGTGAAACAATTAGGGACATGGACCTTAGACTATGGAGCAAGCAAGTCCTAGGCTAGGGCTCAATCACACCAATAAAACAAAAATAAAAGGTGGACAACTCAAAATACAGTAAACAAAGAAAAGAAGGCAATAAAACAAGATGAAAACTGGCGAGGCCCTCAGGTGAACAATCACTTGGGCAATGGACCTTATGAAATGTGAATATCCAAGTGTCCAAGTACGTATGTTATTACAAATTAATTTACAAAAGAAACATGATGTCATGTTTATCTTGGAAACAACAATCTTATAGAGGATACATGGAGTTGGAATTAATATTATATCAGACATCATGTTTAAATCGAGAGTGGATATAATCGGTATTCTTGAAAAATCTCGTGATTGGAATTTCCAGCTTTGGCAAGAATACATGAAAATCTGAATAACCACTATAGGGTTAATTTCGATAGTTGAAACTAAATGTCCTATAGTGAAAAAGGTAAACCTCACATACGATAGTCAGAAGGTGCAATCTGCGTGGAAGGAACATGACCGTATATATTATGGTTGCATCTTATGGTCTCTGTCCAACATGTTGTTTGATGTATATTGTTCATCAACACAAATTGTGAAGGGGTTGTGGGAAGAACTAGATCAAAAGCATAATCCCGAAGATCTCGGTATAAGAAATACTATGTTGCTCATTTCTTAAAGTTTTCTATGTCCAAAGGAAGTTGATTTCTGAACAGGCACACGAGCTTTTACTCATGCTCCATGTTTTAGAAGATGATGAGATAAAACTTCCAGAGAAGTTTTAGGTCATATGTATCATAGAAAATTTTCTCAACTTTTAGGAAGACTTCAATAAGACCTTGAAATACAAAAAGGGGATGATTATTATGGATGAGTAGATGATGCCAATTGTCATAGACGAGGAATACATGAAACAAAAGCATGTGGTTACTGTTGATGTTCAGGCTAAGGTTAATTTTATGACCTCGAAGGGGATATGGAAAAAGGGAAAGGATAGTAACAATAATAAAATGAAACCAAATGGCAATATCCATAAAAAGGTAAAGAATAAATCATGTTGATATTGTTATCATGTTGGTCATTGGAAGAAGGATTACCCATCCTTAAATGTTCAACCAGAGATTGCAGATGAGAGCACTCAACTGAACATGATCACTGTGGGACGGACTAGAGAGGGATATATCTTTGTAAAATCTGAACTATACCATATCCATGATCCTAATGAGTGGCTCGTGGATACATGAGACAACATACATATCTATTCTAACAGAAGTTTGTTTCTTCTTAGCAAAACTACAGTGGCAGGACTGTGAATATGGTGAACGATTCTACAGTCAGGGGGTGTGAGGGTCGGGACAAGTCAATTTGAGTTCTCCTCTAGAAGGTTTTGTACCTCGCATAAGTGTTGCAAATCCCCTATATGAAGAAATATATTTTATCTAGCTCTATTTTAACTAAAATGGTTTTGAATTGAACATTAAAAGTAATAAAGTTGACATTTTAAGACATGGCATTTTTTATGGAAAAGGTTGTTTTGTATATTTTGATTTGTCTAAAATTTGATGTAGTACAACAAACATTGATTCAATAAATACTCCGAATTCTGAGTGTTCTAATTTTCTGTGTCATGTAGTTAATAAGTTAGAATTTTGTCTAATGTGGTAGATTGGGTCATGTGAACTTAAATTCATTTAAAAGAATGATGAATTTAGAGTTGATACCTATATATTTTTTTTATAAAAACTCAAAAATGTGAAATTTGTGTGCAAGCTAAGACATCCAGGAAATCTTTTTAGTTTTTCTCTAGAGATAGTGAGATCTTGGATCTAGCGCACACGGATATCTATGAGTTTAATAGTGAGTAGATCAGAGATAATAAGAAATAATTATCACTTTTATAGATAGTAGATATTGATATGTACATATTATGAAAATCAAGGATGAAGTATTAGTGAAATTTCTTAATTTAATAATGAGGCTGAGACAAAATAGGAAAAGTGTTTGTATATCTTAGGTCATATAGAGGAGGTGAATACATATCCAACTTGTTTGATGAACAATACAAGTTGTTTAGCTTAGTTCATGAAGTTACTGCTCCATATTCAGCACAAACAAATGGGATAGCATAATGGAAAAATAGGAGTTTAATTGACATAACCAATGTTCTCCTATTGAGTTCTAGACTACCAACCTATATGTGGGGACAGGCCTTGAATACAACTTGCCATATTCTAAATAGGATCTCTCAAAGACATATGGAAAAGTTTTATTTAAATTTTAGAGAAATAGGAAACTCAACTTAAGGTATCTTAAAGTATGGGGTTGTCTCGGTAAGGTTTTCGTCCCAAAGCACAAGAGAAAGAAGCTAGGTCATAAAATTGTTGATGCGGTCTTCCTATATTATTTGGAAAACAGCTACACATACATGTTCTTGGTAATTAGGTCTGAGATACTAGGTATATATTTCAACACTATTGTTGATATTTGTGATTATACCTTCCTTGAGGATGTCTTCCCTACGATGACTGGGATTCTTCAGAATCTGACCAATGATGTTGCCTCCACATCAGGATTTATTTCAGACCAAGTGGAAAGGATAATGGGTGGATTGAGGCTCAACGTAAACTCAACGGTCTTTCAAAAGTACTTGAACCAAGTATGAGTAAACGACCATGGATGGCCAAAGATCTGGGTAGTGACTCTATTGTTTACCAAATCAAGGGTCATCCACCAAGTTACAAGGAAGCCATGGCTTCATCTGAAGCAAAACAGTGGAAGGAGGTCATCAAATCTAAGATGATTTCTATTATGACTAATGGAACTTGAGAACTGTTTAATTTACCCAAAGGGAGCTCTATCATTGAGTACAAATGGGTGTTTAAGAGAAAGCTTTGGCTTGACGGATCTATTGAAAAGTATAAAGCTGGATTAGTTGCTAAGGGCTTAGGAAAAAGAAAGGTATCGATTATTTTGATACCTATTCCCATGTGACTAGGATGACCACAATCTATATGCTTATATTATTAGCATTTGTGTATGATCTCTCCATCCACTAGTTGGATGTCAAGCACCTTCTTGCATGGTGGTCTTGAGGAAGAGAAGAGAACTATATGGATCAATATGATGGTATTGTGACTCCTGAGAATTAGGGAAAGGTTTGCAAGCTTGTTAAATCTCTTTATTGATTGAAACAAACACCAGAGTAGTGACACTAAAAATTTAACAAAACGATTTTATTATGTGGCTTTAAGGTTCATGAATCCAATGTGTGTCTATTCCAAGGTGAAAGGTCATAAGTGTCTTGCCTTTGCTTGTATGTTGATGGTATACTATTATTTGGATCACATGCGGGGACGAGACTAAAGCATTCTTACATAGCAAGTTTGACATAAAGGACATGGATGTTGTTGATGAGATCTTAGATCTCAAACATAGAAGGTCAGTTGATGAGATTTAGTTTCTCAATCTCACTATGTTGAGAAGGCACTTGAAAATTTTCTATAATAAAGATTGTAAATCTATAAACACTCCTATTAATTCATCCAAAATCATGTTTAAGAAAAAGAGTGGAGCACATGTAGATCATCTAACATATTTACAAGTCATTGGAAGCTTAATGTATTTTGCAAATTGCACGAGACCTGATATTTCATTCTATTTGCAAAGCTGAGTAGATACACTAGATGTCCTCACCATACTCACTGGGAGGCTCTGGATCGATTAATGAAGTACTTGAAGGGAACTATTTCCCTTAGTTTCATTATGGTAGACATCCAATTGTTTTAGAAGGATATAGTGATGCGAGCTGAATAGGGAAAATAGAGGAGTCTCGGAGTAATGGTGTTACTAGGTTTGTCATTACCCTTTGAGGAAGTGCATTCTCCTGGAGGTCTGTGAAGCAGATCAGTCTACCTCAGTCTACCTTTGACGCTGAGTTGTGTGCTTTGGACACCACTAGAATTGATGTTGAATGGCTAAGGGAACTTCTTTCTGAAATTCCTATGATAGGTTTGCCAATTTCTACGATTTTGGTATATTGTGACAACATGACTACATTTGCTAAGATCAAGAGTTCAAAGTTCAATCAGAAAACAAAGATACACATACAAATCAAACTTAAAACATTAAGAGATTTGGTCTGATGAGTAGTGTTGGTTGTGGATTTTGTTGGATCCAAAGACAACATGACAAATCCATTAACGAAGGGACTTGATAGATCCTTAGTCTTAAAATCTAGGCTTGGGATGTGACTAATACCTATTGAGAGTTTCTCTATACCAGCAACCCAACCTATTTGAGTGGAGATCCCACAAAGTAGGTTCAATATGGTAATAACAAGTTATTTGGAGAACTGATTGTCACTCTTATTTCAATGATTATGCATGTGTGTCTTATCCTTGGAAGAGTGAATGACATTTAAGAGCCAACTTTTAGAAAGAGCATATGCTCTGAATGGGTTCAAGTCTTTGAGAAGGATGTTAGCAATGCATCCTTGGAGAATGCCACTTATGTGAGTATTATTATGGGCCGCAGTTAAAAGCAAAGGATATTTCCTGAATACACTCATGAAACATGATAACGGTGCATGTCCTTTAAGAGAGCCAACCTTGAGGATTGTTGGTGACATTCCTCGTGACTCGGGCTAAGTATCAGATAATAACCAGGTCGTTGCAACCCAAATCACAAAGCGAAATCAACAAGAAAACAAGAGAACGACTCAGGTAATCAATCAAAGCACAAAATCCAATGTTGGCGGTCTCTGCTATTTATTAACCTAGCATAGCAACCATGGTCAAACACAAGGAGCACGTAAATGTACGAAGTAGTCCTAATCAAAAAATAGAAAGCATATTTTTGTGGATTTTAATTTTGTAATTTTTCTATATTTTTCAATTAAAGAAGGAAAGCAAGAAAATAAGGTAAATAAGCACACAAGCAAGCCTTCAATAGTTTTTAGTAAGGTAAAAAATGCTCAAAAATCAGAAATAAAAATATTTTTAAGTTTTTTAAATATTCATATGTATTTGGTGATTTTATGGGATTTTTCCAATTTTTATGTAATTTTGTAAAAATCAAATAAGAATAAAGCAATGAAACAATGCACAACCAAGACAATATTGCAAATCAAAAATATGTAAAATGCCTTAATGTCCTTGAGTGCAATTTTATATGAAAATAGATAATAAGAGCTACAAACATGGTGAAAAAACTATTTTTTTGATTTTTTAATGATTTTGATAAGTTTATGAGTCTTTTGTAATTTTTAGGGCTTTTATAAGGTACAATGCAACAAAAATAGGACGGGAATGAAAAACACAAAAACAAGCTCATAGAAATATTTATGGAATTTTAAATATAATTTTTATATTTTTGTGGTATTTTATAAAATAGACAAAATAGCTTTTAGGTGCTTTTGATTTTTAGAAAATATCGAATAAAACTAAATTAATTCATAAAAATTACCATAAATATTACGTATTAGCAAGATCTAACTACAATTTTTATGGAATTTTAGAGTTAATTTAGTAATTATTTGGTCAAACACAAAGAACATAACATATAGGGACCTAAATGCAATTATGTAAAAGTTTCCAGGGTAAAAGATAACATACGTGGAAAGCACATCTCTAATATTGCAATTCAACCAACATATTTACGTACTTGCTCAAAAATATACGCGTAGGTGTATATATGCAATAAACATAAAAGTTTACTTGAAAATATAACATTCAAAAACTTCAGGAGAAAACATGCAAATAACCCTCAAACTCACGTATACATGCACGTGTCTCATGTCCAGGAGGACTAAATTGCAAATACTAGAAACTTTGGGTCCAAATTACAAATTATTTGAACTACAATTTATTTTATGGCACTATAAAGTAAAGCATAAAAGTGAAGGATAAATAATGCAAAATACCCTTTGTAGGGCGTGTGCGGGGCACGTGGGATGTGTGGCACACAGGGAGGCTGTTGTTATCATACGTCTCTGATCGCCTCCTGCTACTGATATGGCGGTGCAGATGGTGTTTGGAACGTACGGGGCAGATGCGTTAGAGAATGTCAGATCCAACGGCCCAAAAGCTGAATCGGTCGGCCGCTCTGATGGAATTTGGCATAAGGGGGGCTCATCCGACGGTTCAGAAGGGTGCTGGAAGAACAAGGCCCCGACGACTTTCACTTGAGCCTCATATGGAATTCGAGTCTCTAATGAACAATCGGAGAGATCCGGTAGGATCGTATAAGCGGCCTGCGTCGAACGAGCAGTTCTGATAGAGTAGGTATCGGCCACATAGGTGTGATGTGGGGTGTGTCCTGGAGCAACTCTGCCAGAGCACCTGGAGGCGTAAAATGAGCTCCTCGCACACGTTAGGACCTGCAAGAGTAGAGCGACTCAGAGGGAACTCTCTGATCAGGTTATTGCTTGGGGAAACACAATGAAGCATAGGTGAGGCGGGTGGTTGATATCCGACGTAAAGGAAGGATGGAGACCGAGCTCAATCATTCTTAGATGATCTTGATTCAAGAGGGATAAGTCGCAGGGGAGGATGAGGCATTTATCGAGATGTTGATCAGTATGAATGGTTGCGTGAGGTGGGGTTCCAGACTAGGTGGGCGGAGCTAAGGTGCGTGCAGTGGTGCAAGGTGGAATGATTGAATCGAACAGAGAAATGAAGGGGATATGTTGGGTACTTGAATATCTGGGAGGACTCCTGAGCTCCAGGCAATGATGGTTGTCGACGTTATGGCTTCAATCGAGCTGTGGAAGGCTGGGAGGATAGACACGGCAGTGCTCGTCGGCCACATGGCCGAGCTGCGTGATTACGAGACCAAATTCTGATCCAAAGATGGCCTCCGATAGTTGTCACTCAACCAAAGGTGTCTTGATGTGGAAGAAGGAGTGAGGCACGAGCTGTCATGCCCGAAGACAGAATCGAAGCTTTTATAGCCAACTCAAGGGTCCAGAAAGATCTACATGGCGTACGAAACCCTAGAGAGATTCGGATCAATCAACGGACCCACGAAAATGTCGGATATGCAAGGAATTCTGGGTTCAGATCTTGAGGCAAGATAAGCCCGGAATTGGCTGGAAAAATCAAAGAAGATGCTCCGACGACACAGAATCACCCGACCCGAGCTTGGGGGAGTTGATCAAGGTCAACAGACCCTCCAAGACTAATTAGAAATTTTGATATTCCAAAATATTAACAAAATAAATAAAAAATAATAAATGGAGTCAAAATAAAAAGTGTATAAAATGAAAAATATTTATTATTTTTCAAACTATTTTTTGTGATTTTTAATTAATTTTATGAAAAACAAATTATTGTATATACAGTATATAGTATTATATACGAGTATAGTATACCTATGTATTATGTACAATTATTTTATTTTAATAATTTTACAAAAAATACTCAAATTTTGTATTTTATTTATTGTCAACATGTTTTTAGGGTACAAAAAAATTATTTTATTTTTATGATTTATTTACAGGTATAGAATACATAGGGAGTGATACATATATACATGCATTTTGTACAAGTGAGAGGATTTTATTTTTACTTTTATTTTTTCCTGATTTTTATTTTATTTTATTTTTATTTATAGGACTATATACAAGGAGGTAGAAAGATATTTTATTTTTATTTTATCAAAAATAATTATTTACATATATAGGTAATATATACAACATAGAGTAGGCCCTATCTCTCTCTACTTATTTTCTTTAGCGATCAGGTCAAGGATTGACCTTCTCTTGGGGTTCGAATCACTCTTTGTTTATTCTAAATACCTCCTTTATTTTTCTTTTCCTTTATTCTTTTATTTTTGCACAAATACATGTTGATTATATAGTATTAACATATGCATGCATAATGCTAACTTATTGTATTTACACCTATTTACATCATGATCTGCCAAGATAAATAGCTAAAATAAAAGAATAAAGAGTGAGAATCAGGGATCATCATCCCCCTATAATTTACCTTTGCTAGTCACTTGGTAAACGCTTATTTGAAAAATAAGTGAAGAAGAGAAGAAAAGAAGAAGAAGGAGAATCAAGGTTGATTATTAAACTTGTCTTCAAGAAATTGAAGTATGGAGCTCAGTCAGACCTTTGGATTATTAGTTTGTTGGAACCTTATTTGAACCTAGGTTTAAGACTCAACAGCCTTTAAGTTCCACCAATCTATGGTCAAGATGTCTCAATAATCCAGATCAGAACAAGTCTACATACACAAACTCTAATGATCATGAATCTTTCCTTATACTAAGTGATATGTATCTCCCCACCTCAGATATGACAAGGCAACAACCTCCCTCAACAAGGTAACTCTAATGCCCTTGTCCAGCAGCTCTTTCCTCGAGGAACAAGGTATTCCCTTCTAAGTCCAAGTTCAACCGGCTCAAAAAGAGGAGAAAGAAGAGAATGGACCATGACCAGTGTAGCCATGTATCCCTGGGAGCCCAACCAGTGTAGATAGGTCTCCCGCTGCAAGCTTCATGAGATGAGAAGGTGTAACATAAGCGTTGCTTTATTTGACTATATACACTCCGGCAGGCATTTTCTTTTCAATCAGGCTTGTCCACTTTTTTGGAATTTTCTTTTGCATATTTTTTTACGTGCATATGTACAACATATGCACTTGGTGCAGCATATATACATAAGGACTTTTTCTTCTTGAGCCAGTAGACTACCCCTCTTTTGAAGTATTATTGCAACCCATAACTCCTGTCTTTACACCTCAATACCGCAAGATCAAGTTGAGACGCACTTCCCTCCCTAAAGGAGGATGAGAGGTTTTGCCTAGAATTACTATCCTCGCATGCTACCCCAAGCCAAAGGAAACTTCCTCCTCATCACCTCCTCCGTAGAGAGCTATGTGTAAGGTGTTGGTGCAAGTAATGCCATTGTCTGTGAGAGTCATAGGTGTGTTGTTAAGTATTCTACTTAGGCTCATCAAGATGACATGTGAACATAGACTAGTGCACTCAAAGAATTATGTCACCAACGGACCTGAAAGATCTTAACCCCAAATCCTATAAGGTTCCTATGATAATTAAGTGGATTAAGGTATTAATTAAGCTCCATTTTCCAATTCAATT
The DNA here is from genome assembly GCA_037367405.1 of Ottelia alismoides. Taxonomy (NCBI): domain Eukaryota; kingdom Viridiplantae; phylum Streptophyta; class Magnoliopsida; order Alismatales; family Hydrocharitaceae; genus Ottelia; species Ottelia alismoides. Next base: position 904,700 of record JAZKJV010000834.1, on the reverse strand, counting down.
TCAGACTAGTTTAAATGTCAACTATGTTTCAAAAGAATGTACAAATATTTACAAAAATCTTTTTATGCAAAGTTTTTGAAAATGTGCAAATTTTTTGAAAATGTTTGAATGTATGCATGAATGCAGAAGTTTTGCAAATTATTTACAAACATTTACACAAGGATTTTTGCAAATATTTATTTTTCAAACATTTTACAAAAATTTTGTACTATATACATAGTTTTGATACAAAACTATTTGCAAACACCTTTTACAAGCAAAACATTTTTACAAATCGTTGTACACAAATAATTTTTATAAATAGCTATGTATATGCAAGAAAGAATTTTATGTACAAGAAAATTTTAAATTTTTATGACTTTTAGGTAAAGGATTTTTGCCATTTTATTTATTAACAACACTCACTCAAAGTACGAGTTATGGCTAAAGTATATATGGAATCTATACAACACCCCCCTATACTTAGCTCGAACAATGTCCTCAGAGTGATCAAAGTGCGATAAAGAAGACATAACTCGTGCTTAGTATAGGGAAGTGAAAAGAAAGGCTATACTACAATGACGAATAAAAGAATAGAATGAAGAGATCTCTGTGAACCCCATATACTTAGGATCAAAATCTTAAGTATAGCAGACTGTACACAAAAGGAAAACCGAGTAAAAGTACAGGGTCTACCTCCCCTATACTTAGGGTAAAATATCCCTGAGTATAGGCAACAAACAGAGGCAAAAAGAATCAAAGGAATGATAAAAAATCTGACACCCCCCTATACTTAGGGTAAACCACACCCTAAGTATAGAATAATCACAAGATGCAGATGGGGTGTTAGACTAATGAATGAGATGATATGGACATCTGGATCTATATAGGGCAGAAAAAAGTGATAATTAGGCATGTGACGCAAATGATGTGAGTCAAGGACCACATCTCATGCAATACGAATCGGGGCTACGTCAACAATCAATGGATCATGATCTAGATATGGCTTGAGGTGCTGACTATTAACGTGAAAGGTGGACTCAGATGACATCTCAGATATGTCAATACTACCATTGCCATGCACCTTTTGGACCAGGTATGGTCCTTTCAACTTACTCTGCAACTTCCCTGGAAATAATCTAAGTCTGGCATCAAACAACCATACTCTCTGATCTTGCTCAAACTGCTTATGGATGATATGACAATCATGCCATCTCTTCACTTTCTCCTTATATTGTAGGCTGTTTGAAAAGGTTGTATCTCTAAGCTCCTCTAGGGCTACCATTTCTTCCTTTCTTTGATCACTTATACTCTTTGGATTAAATAATATACCAGTGATAGTCCATAATGACTTATGCTTAATCTCAACAGGTAAATGGCATAGCTTGCCATAAATTATACGAAAGGAAGATGTACCCATAGGGGTCTTGAAGGAAATCCAATATGCCAACAAGACTGAGTTCAAAAGTTGTGACCAATCCTTTCGGTCTATGTGGACTTCCTTCTACAATATCGTCTTGATCTCCTTGTTCAATACTTCAGCAAGACCATTAGTCTGAGGATGATATAGAGTGGATACTCGATGGTCTATGTTGAACTCATTAGAAAGGGCCTTTACCTTGTCATTCATAAAATGAGACCCCCCATCAGATATCAAAACTCTAGGCACTCCAAACCATGAAATGATGTTCTTCCTCAAAAATTTGCAAATAGTCTTAGCATCTGCAGTTCAGATGGGTATGGCCTCAACCCAATGACTCACATAATCAACAACCAACAGAATGTACTCAAATCCCTGACTCTTAGGGAATGGACCCATGAAATAAATGCATCATGCATCAAAAACCTCAAAGAAGTGAATGGGCTGCATTGACATCATGTCACGATGTCCATGAGTGCCCATCTTTTGACATTCAGTACGCCTTTCACGAATTCATCAGAATCCTTGAAGATGGTAGGCCACCATAGGCTGGATTGGAGCACTTTCTATGTTGTTCTCCCCCCAGAATGATGTCCTCCTTCCTCAAGCTTGTGGCAGTATGTGAGGACGTTGTGGTGCTCCTCCTGAGGAATGTACCGATGCCAGACGCTATCCCCTCCTTCATGATAAAGGATGGAATCCTCCCAATGGTAGGACTTGTCTTTCGCAAGGAAGGTCTCAAGTCGCTGTCTGGGCCAACCATGTGGAACTTCCTTGGTGACAAGATAGTTCACAATGTCGGCGTACCATGGGAGACAGTATTAACAAGGATCACCACATATGGGAAGGTCTCTGCAATGGGATCAGTCTGCTCAGAATCCTCAAGATTTTCCAAATGGGAGAGATGATCCGCCCCCACATTCTTGACTCCATGTTATCCTTAATCTCAATATCAAACTCCTGGAGTAGAAGGATCCATCCAGTCAGTCTCGCTTTGGCTTCCTTCTTTGCCATGAGGTACCTGATGGCGGTGTGATCTGTAAAGATAGTGACTTTGGATCCAAGAATATATGATCTAAATTTATCCAAGGCAAAAACTACGGCTAGCATCTCTTTCTCCATGATTGTGTAGTTCTGTTGTGCGGCATCAAATGTACGGCTAGCGTAGTGAATGGTAAACGGTTCTCCATCCCTCCTTTGTCCCAGCATGACCCCTACGGCAAAATTGAAGGCATCCATCATGATCTCAAATGGGAGAGACCGATCAGGCGACTGAAGGACAGGAGTCTCAACAACTAAGATTTTGAGAGTCTCAAACGATGTAGGACACTTATCATCTACAATGAACTCAATGTCTTTCGTTAGCATATCAGTCAACGATAGGCAAATCCTGCTGAAGTTGTGTATAAAACATCGGTAGAAATCGACATACCCTAGAAAAGACCGTAACTGCTGCAAGTTGGATGATGGATTGAGTTTCCTGATGATATCAACCTTGGCTGGATAAACTTCCATGCCCTTGTTGGAGATGATATGACCAAGCACTGTCCCCTAAGTCACCATGAAGTGACTCTTCTCCCAAGATAAAACAAGATAGACCTCTATGCAGTACTGAAGCACTCGGTCTAGGCAGTCAAGACAAGCATCAAACCCATCGTCGTAGACCGAGATCGTCCATGAAGACCTCTAAACAGTCACTCACCATGTCTAAGAAGATGGACAACATGCACCTTTGGAATGTCATCGGGGCTTTACATAGGCCAAAGGGCATCCTTCTAAAAGCATAACTCCTAAACGGACAGGTAAATGTCACTTTATCCTGGTCCTCGAGCGCTATGGCCACCTAATTGTATCTTGAGAACCCGTCAAGAAAGCAGTAGTGACTCTTCCTAGTTAGCATCTCTATAATCTGATCAATAAAAGGTAGAGAGAAATGGTCCTTCTTGGTGGCTTGATTCAATCGTCTGTAGTCCACACAGACCCTACAAGAAGTGGGTACCCTTGTAGTTATCTCCTCTCCAGAATCGCTCGTAATTGTAGTGATGCATGTCTTCTTGGGCACCACATGTAATGGACTAACCCACTTGGAGTCAGAGATGGGGTAGATAAAATCAACTCTCTATCATTTCGATATTTCCTTCATGACCACCTCTCGAAGATTCAGGTTTACCCGTCGCTGGAACTCACACGATGGCTTAGCGTCCTCTTCGATATAGATATGGTGGGAGCTCATGGACGGACTTATCCCATGGAAATCAGCTACACTCCATCCTATTGTCTTGTAGTTTCTTTCAACAACCTCCATCATAAGATATTCTTGTTCTCCAGTCAAATCTGCTGAGATAATGAGTGGGTTACATCTCATGCTCACCCACGAGGAACCGATACTTCAACGACTGCAGCAAGAGCTTCAGTTCTAGACACTGGGAGTTGGCAAATCCGGCCTTTAAAAGGTCTAAGTGAATGCAACCATATCTGAATGGGAGAACTCTCGATGATCATGCAAAACTAGCAAAGACAACCCTACTTGTATATCTGTATTCGGTGCTGGCACGGTCTCCACCCTAGCTGTTGGCTCTAGGGAAATCAGACAAGGAAATAAATTATCAAACTCTGCCTAGTCTATGTCTAAATCCAAGGGATCTGAATCAGAATCACATGACATAAAATCTGCTTCGTTGTCCTAAATGCGGTCATCAGCCTCAAAAGTGTCCTCAACAAAGAGTGTGCTCTCCGAACTCTCCTCTGTTGGAAACTGTGGATCTGCGGCATCTGAAGGCGAGAGAAGGGCTCATGAGACAAGATTGGACCCCACGGCTTCATCATCAATGATCACAAAGTTGCACCCCTGATGGATGTCTCGCTCTACCTCTCTAGTCTACTCTGCATCATTGAACGGCTCTGTGCCAGTTGAATATCGTGCTCTAGTTTCATCAATTATCTCTATTTCTATACTCTTGCCCTCGATGCTTAAGTATACCTTCCCACTATGATGGTCGGAAACCGCCTTGGTTGTGGTCAAGAATGGACGTCCTAGAATGATGGAGGTATCGGTCACAGATTCAGGAATCTTCATCTCCAACACAATGAAGTACATGGGGAATTTCAGGCCCTGAATTGTGATGGCCATGTCCTTCAACAACCCTTCAGCCTCTTGACAGATATATCAACAAACTGAAGGACTATCCTGCTCTGTCGAAGAGGGCCAAACTCGAAGCGGTCGATTAAGGCTGCCAGAAGGAGGTTGATGGAAGAGCCTCTGTCTAATAGAGTATGGTCGAATCTCTTGTCATGAATGTGGCATCTTATGTAGGGAGCTCCTGCATCTAGCCTCTTGGTTGGCAGATGGTTCTGAATAGCGAAGCATGTGGCACGAGTCAGCACATGGATTTATGCATGATGGTTCCTCTTCTTCCTGCGGATAGTGATCTTCTCTCTCAAGTTCCTCTGGAAGAGAGGGATGTGCTCAAGTGCCTCCTGTAGAATCACATGGATATGGAATCTATCAATCATCTACTGGATGAACTCTAACTGTTGATCTTTTTTTGGATTTTCTTTTTTATTCCCCTTCGCCAAACAGAGTGCTTGAGGGAAGGGGATGGCTGGACCCTCATCACATAGAGGGATAGGAAGAGGTTCCTGTTGTTGGGAAGGCATGGAATCTATACAAGTATCATCAATCATCGCATATGGACTCGAAGATGAAGAAACCTTTCCTTTATTTTTTTGTTCTTTTTCATAATGTCTCGAGATACAAGAACGGAAGGAAACACAACTAGAATAGAAGTGGTGGCGTCAGTACCACCCACGGCATCGGACTTTGCAATATCAGCACCACACATTGGCTCAGCATCAGGGAATCTGTTGGCTTCAGTACCACCCTCTACATCTGGAGAAACGATGACCTCAGTGTTGTCGGTTAGATCAATGTCCTTGGTGTCTTCAGAACCACCGTCATCGTCATCATTAGCGGCATCAACATCGCTACCCTCCTCGTCTCGTGCTCCTCGCTCCTCATAGTGTTGTCGCTCAGACGAGGCACCAGTGGCTCGCATCCTACCGCTCCTAGGGGACACAAAATCAACATCAAATGTGTGTGAAGCAATGTCACCTAATAAATCACTAGGAGTGGTATTCTCTGTGAATTATACTTTCTCAGATTTCCTCTTGAGATTATTCGGGTTGGGCTCAATCTAAGCTGGTATGGCAGCCTTGCCCTTAATGATCTCCCTCATCCCCTGGCGAAACTCATATATCTCCTGCTTAAAGGATGCCTACTGGTCTGCGAGTAGGTGGGCTATTATCATAGGATGGTCCATGAGAACCGGACGGGTTGCCTCGCTGAAAGGGAGGTAACTGTTGGAACTGAGGAGGAGGCTGAGAATACTATTGAGGCTATTGTTGGTGCTGCCTCTACTATGGTCCCTGCTGGTAGGGACGAGGACACGACTGAAAGTGTTGTTGTTGTAGCTAGTGGGAGAATCGGGGCTACTATAGCTATTGGTCGAACTACTCACCTTGAGTTGGAGGCTGTTGTTGGGATGAGGTACCTCCGATCGACCACCTGAATCCAGGATGATCTCGGTGGATCCTGGGTTGTTGTCGGTTAGTACTAAATCCCGTTGACTTCCATCAACGGCTCCTACTCATAGGGGGTGGAGGGAGAACTGCTAGTGGTTAATCCTACTGATACACCATCATCTAAGTGTCTTGAGATGGTGGTGGTTGAGAGTACTGATGTTGCAACTGCTGGATCGGCTCCTTCTGGATGTGGTGAACATGTCTATACTGGACGGAGTGCTGGGATGAGCCCCTGCTGCTAGGATCAGCGCGTGACTTGAGACGGGGCTGAGAAGCCTTCTGTGCCTCCGGGAGACACATGATCTGGGTCTTCAGGTCACTCAGGGTCTGTGCCAACTGATCTATCTGAGTCATGTCCTAGCACTACTTCTTCTCGATTATCTCAATGCGATCCAGCTTCTCATTGATAATGCCCATATCAGCGGCCAACGACTCTGCCTGTGATGCAGCTGCTGAAGAGGTGGATGGACCTGCATCAACTCGTGTTATCCTCTAGTAGGACACGACATGGGGTGAGGGCTTCCACTGAGTGTAGAGTCGGGTCTGGGACATCACTGTATAACTATCGACCATCTCCTCATAGATGTCCTAGACCTGGTCTTCATCCTTGGAAAAATAGGAGCCCCCAAACGAAGCATTCACTAGCCCTTGCAGCTCCGGTGTTAGCCCACAAAAGAAGCTTTATACTAGGTTGGGCATGGAAATCTCATGATGTGGACACCGGTCAATGAGCTCACGGAATCGATCCCACACCTCATGGAAATGCTTACTAGGGATAATGGAAAAATTGTTGATCAAAGCTTGTGCTACGTTCGTTCGACCGAGTGGGTAGTACTTGTTCAAGTACTTGGTCCGTAGCTGCTCCTACGAAGTGATGAATCTCTCCAAATGCTCCGGCCCAAAAGCTGGTCTGTCTATTAGGGAGAAAGGGAATGTCATCATCTTGATGGTGTCCTCATCCACGAATCTGCCATGGACAGTGCTGCAGATCATCTCAAACTCTTGTAGATGCATGTGCAGCTCCTTGGTGGCAAGCCCATGGAACTTGGGCAAGAGCTTAATTGTCTGCGGAGGAAGCTTGAAATCACCAGAATTACTAGCAACTGGATCCAACGATATGTAAGAGTTGCACCAAGGTTGTGCAACTATCTCATCGGTCGAGGCTGCCTGGCTGGCTCTGGCTGCTCCTCTGGCTCTTCTGGTTGGCCTCCCGCTCCTCCTCCACCTACGGGGATATCTCCACCGGCTGCTCGTTGCTGCTCTTCTCTGTTGGCTCACATCTGCTCTAACTCTTGACAGACCTCAACCATAAATGCTCCCTGATCTCTGATTTGGCATTGCATCGTCTCTAAGGAGGCTAACAAGGTGTTGTTGATGGCACCCTAGTCTAGAACATATGTGGTACATTAGGGATGTCCAATCGGTGCGTCCATCGCTGCTGGCCATCTCTTGGGTCTCTGTAAAGGTAAAAGACCCCAACTCAGGTGCCGTTAAATGATCAAATATCTGTGCTGGTCTCTAAGCACCTCGGGAATGGATGAAGGGTGATCGAGGGGCAACATGGCGGAGTCAAACTCGGATTCAGAGAGCTGGTCCAAGCTCTCCAGAACCTGCCTAGATGAGTGAGTCAAATTGCTTGGAAGAGGTACTACCAAGGGTATCCTATGGGACCTCCGACCCATCATCGTGATCTGGAAAAAGTACGGATGGGATATGGAAACAAACAAAATCAGCAATCAAACCCCAAATTCACCTACGCAATGCTGAGCTGACAACCGTAAGGGTTCAGTCGTTATCTTATAACTTTTAATTAGGTGATAATTCAATATAGCAGGGCGATTAAGCGAGCAGTTAGGTACCCGATGTTCCTAAGAGACTGGCCCAATCCCAAAGCTAGATCTTTCTTAGCCAGTACAAGTTGCGGATCGTTTACCAGCTACCCGATCAACTCGCTCTGTTAAGGATATCACAATCCGCTTTACTGAAGACTAGAGTGATCCTCACTGGAGAACGAATAACCCCAAGACCAGTAGTCTTATGAGAGTTCAAGTGTGGCTCTAGTCTAGTGTGTGAGTCACTATCTTACGCAAGAAAACCAAATAATGAGGGGATGAATCTCCCAAGACAGATTTTTAAGTGAGGTTTCTTTAAGGATAAAGTTTGTTTAGCAGTCCCAATTTTATAGTTTTCTCTTTTTATGGTATTTTTCAATATCAAGCAAATGCATAACAAATTTTTCGATCTCCTGATTATTTTAAGTCCAAAAACTAGGGAAGAAGTCAAAAAAGTCGATGCACAATCAAACATTATGATGCATGCAAAGTAAGAGATGTGTACATGTCGCCAACACTCTACAAGTAGGGTTATCCATGCATAAATTTAAAGACAGGAAAGTAAACTAATCTAAATGTTGCAAGAAGAAAACATCCTTAGATGAGCAATTTCTAATCGTGAAGAACCAGAGTTAGCCAACTAGATCAAGTCCGGAGTCCGATCTGGGGAACCAGTCGGTGCCCGCCACAACGGGTCATGCTAGCGTTGTATGTGGTTCCTCACGACGCGTGGACTCAAATCTAATTAATCTAACTTTTTATTATGAATTACTAATAAGTTCCAATTACAAATCTATAGGTGCAGGCAAGATATTAGGGATTGGGCCTTAAGCAATTACGACGCAATCAAAGAAATTCCTAAATCTAAGGGACAAATTCTTTGAGAATCAAAGGAATAAAAATTTGAACAAATCAAAATCGATAAAAAAATCACGGTGAGGTCCCTCGAACACACCGGTGCTTGGCGAAACATACCCCAATAAGCCAAGTCCAAACAGAGTCTGAGGGTCCCTGTATTATTACAACAATAATAAGAATGTACAGAAAGGAAACCTAACTACTCTATTCTATATAACTAATGTCTGGTTGTCCTCATGCTCCACCTTCGATGCGGTTACCCCAACCAAAAGCTGCAATGTACGAAGTAGTCCGTATCGAAAAATATAAAGCATATTTTTTGGTTTTTAATTTTGTAAAATTTTGTTTATATTTTTAAATTAAAGAAGGAAAGCAAGAAAATAAGGTAAATAAGCACACAAGCAATCCTTCAACATTTTTTAGTAAGGTCAAAAATGCTCAAAAATAAGAAATAAAAATATTTTTAAGTTTTCAAAAATTCAGATGTTTTGGTGATTTTATGGGATTTTTCCCATTTTTATGTAATTTTATAAAAATCGGCACAAACAAAACAGTGAAATAGTGCACAACCAAGACAATATTGTAAATTAAAATATGTAAAATGCCCTAATGTCATGGAATGCAAATTTTTGCAAAAAATAGATAACAAGATCTACAAACAGGTCTAAATTCCATTTTTTTTTGAATTTTTGGAAATTTTAATAATTTTTCTAAGTTTCTGAGTCTTTTGTAATTTTTAGGGTTTTTATAATGAATAATGCAATAAAAATAGGATTGGAATGAAAACACATAAAATCAAGCATACAAATTTTTTATGGAATTTTTGAGACAATTTTTATATTTTTTTGGTATTTTATAAAATAGATAAAATAGTTTTTAGGTGCTTTTGATTTTTAGAAAATATCATATAAAACTAAATTAATTTACAAGAATTACCATAAATATTACGTGTTAACAAGAGCTAACTATAATATTTATGGAATTTTTGGAGTTAATTTTGTAATTATTTGATCAAACACAAAGCACATAGCACACAGGGACCTAAATGCAATTATTCAAAAGTTTCCGAGGTAAAAGATAATACACATGAAAAGCACAAGACTAATATTGCAATTTAAGCAATATATTCACACACATTCTTAAAAATATACGCACAGGGGTATATATGCAATAAATAGAAATGTTTACTTCAAAACATAACATTCATAAACTTCATGAGCAAACATGCAAATAACCCTCAAACTCACGTGTACATGCATGTGTCTCAGGTCCGGGAGGACTAAATTGCATATACTAGAAACTTAGGGTCCAAACTGCAAATTATCGGAACTACATCTTATTTTACGGGACTATAAAGTAAAGCATAAAAGTGCAGAATAAATAATGCAAAATACCCTTCGCAGGGCGCGTGCGGGGCACGTAGGACGCGTAGCGCGTGGAGAGGTTGTCGCTATCGTATATCTCTGATTGCCTCCTACTACTGATCTTACGGTGCAGATGGTGTCTGGAACGTATGAGGCAGATGCGTTAGAGAATGTCAGATCCAACAGCCCAAAAGCGGAATCGATCGAGGGATCTGATGGAATCTGGCGTAAGGGGGCTCATCCGACGACTAAGAAGGGTGCTGGAAGAACAATGCCCCGATGATTTTCACCTGAGCCTCATATGGAATCCGAGGCTCCAATGAACGATCGAAGAGGTCCGGTAGGATCGTACAAGCAGCCTGCATCAAACGGGTAGCTTCGATTAAGTGGATATCGATCGGGGTGAACCATGGAGCGAGAGAGTGTTTGTAGAGACCTGGAAAATTACGCAAAATAAAAGGAAAAATCAGAGAAGATCAGAGAGCTTACCTGGTCGGAGATGGAGGTAGTGGCCTGGGCTGGGCATCGGAGAAGAGGCCCGGGTCGTCGCACATACTGGTCGGTCGTGCCAGCGAGCTCGGGCGGGGCTTTGAGCCACCGCAACGCCGCTTGGAGGTCGGCGGGTCTCATCGGGGAAGAAGGTCATTATCGCTAGATCCGAGCTCCTCCCCCTGTCACAGGGAGGAGCTGGAGGGCTGGGCCTCACCCCCTTGGTTGATGGACCGCTGGAAATGGAGGAGGAGGCGAGTATTTGAAGGGCGACGTTGGCAATTCCGGTGATGAGGACGTGCTTTGCGAGGGCGATATGGAGTGAGTGGAGAGGTGTCGTGGGGTGTTGGAGATAGCGGCGAAGAAGCTGGATGATGGAGGAATGTCGTACCCGTTCCTCCGACCTTGTGTTATGTTAGGGTTCCTAAGCTGGAGGACCCTTGGTTTTTCTTCGAGCTCGTTTTAGGCATGACGTGGGGGGTGGCCTGTATCAGCTCCACCGAAGCACCTGGAGGCGTGAAATGAGCTCCTTGCGCGCGTTAGGACCTGCAAGAGGTAGAGCGACTCGGAGGGAACTCTCTGATTGGGTTATTGCTTGGGGAAACACAAAGAAGCATAGGTGAGACGGGTGGTTGATCTCCGGCGTATATGGAGGATGGAGACCAAGCTCAATCGTGCTCAGATGAGCTCGATTCGAGAGTGATAGATCGCGGGGGAGGATGAGGTGTTCGTTGAGGTGTTGATCAGTACCTATTGGGCGGAGCTAAGGTTCGTGCGGTGGTGCAAAGTGGAATGATTGATTCAAACAGGGAAATGAAGGGGATATTATGGGTACCTGAAGATCTGGAGGACTCCTGAGCTCCAGGCGATGATGGTTGTCGAGGTTGTGACCTCAACCGGGCTATGGAAGGCTGGGAGGCTAGACGCGGTGGCGCTTATCGGCCATGTGGATAAGCTACGTGATTACGTAATCAAACTCCGATCTAAAGATGACCTCCGGTAGTTGTCACTCAACCAAAGGTGTCTAGGGGTGGAAGAGGGGGCGAGACACGAGCTGTCGTTCCCGGAGGTAGAATCAAATCTTTTATAGCCAACTCAAGGGTCTAAAAAGATCGACATGGTGTGTGAAACTCTAGAGAGATTCGGATCAATCGAAGGACACCGAGAATGTCGGATATGCACGGAATTTCGGGTCTGGATCTCGAGGAAAGATAAGCTCGGAATCGGGTGGGAAAAATCAGAGAAGATGCTCCGGCGACACAGAATCAACCCGACCCGAGTTGAGGGGAGCGATGACCGAGGTCAACAGACCCTCCAAGATCAAACTGAAAATTCGATATTCCAAAATATTAACAAAATCAATAAAAACTAATAAATGGAGTCAAAATAAAAAAATGCATAAAATGAAAAATGTTTATTATTTTTCAAAATATTTTTCTATGAATTTTAATTATTTTTATTAAAAATAAACTATTGTATATACAATATATAGTATTATATACAGGTATAGTATACCTATGTACCATGTACAATTATTTTTATTTCAATAATTTTACACAAATACTCTAATTTTGTATTTTATTTATATTCAACTTGTTTATAGGGGTACAAAATAATTTTTGTTTTATTTTTATGATTTATTTGCAGGTACAGAATACATAGGGAGTGTGACATATACATGCATTTTGTACAAGCAAGAGGATTTTATTTTTATTTTATTTTTCTGATTTTTTTTATTTCTAAGACTATATACAAGAAGGTAGAAAGAATATTTTATTTTTATTTTATCAAAAATAATTATTTACATATATAGGTAATATATACAACATAGAGTAGGCCCTATCTCTCTCTACTTATTTTCTTTAGCGATCAGGTCAAGGCTTGACCTTCTCTTGGGGTTCCGATCACTCTATATTTATTCTAAATACCTCCATCCTCTTTTCTTTTCCTTTATTCTTTTAGTTTTGCACAAAGACATGCTACTTATGTAATATTAACATATGCATGCATAATGCTAACTTATTGTATTTACACCTATTAACATGATGCTTTGCCAAGATAAATTGCTAAAATAAAAGAATAAAGAGTGAAAATCTTGGATTTATCAATTGACCAAGAACAACACTTTGTTATTTCTATCATATATTTTAACAATAAGGTCTGAAGTTCAAGAAATATTTCACTTCGTCCTTGTTAAGGTGAAAGTAGAAAAGTCAGGAAGAGGTTCAAACCAAAAGGTACTAAAAGAAAAATGTGACAGTGGAAAATATATTTTGACTCTCTTTGAATCTCTTTTTAAATTTATGAGTTCGTGGAGGATTGTTGTATTTATTGATAACGTAATTATATTTTAATTTGGTAAACCTATTCAATTACATTTGATTTTGATTTGATTTCAATTGGGAAGTCAAATAAAATTGGAGGGAAAGTTGGGAATTCTCAAATTTGAAAAAGATGACCATTGGGTTGAAGTTTAGTACCAAATCTAGTAGTTTTAAACTTTTGGACTCATATATGAGTGCACCACCCAAGCTCTTGTAGCAATAGTAGAAAGAAGGAATTGAGGAGCACACACGTATGTGCACATTCCACTCCGCTCCGTCTCGAACTCATTCTCGGGAGAGTAAATTCGGATCTTGGATCTTGAAACTTTTGTTGCATATTTTATTAACGAGTCGAATAAATTAATTGTACGGATTAATTATGATTCGACTGCATTTAGGGAATTCGAATTGACTCCAACGGCTCTATCTAGACGCTTCTTTAGAATTTGAAGAGGTGCTCGTTGAGGGGTATTTTCGAAAGATGAAAAGTCGTACTCTAGGTCTTTTTATGCCCTTCATCTGGATGTCATTTTTTTCACTCACAAGAAAACTTTCTATCATCTGCTCTTTATTCTTCTACCGCGACTGCGATCCCTTTCTTCTTTTTTGGTTGTGATTCTCTGAGGTGATTTTGAAGATGATCTCTTTTGTGTATGCGGACGACGATCATGTGTCGTCATATCCTAAAGAGTGGATCGTCGGTACCCTTTGCACCGATATTGTGAGGGGGGGATATCCTGTCTGAGGACAATCCATAGTGGACATTTCAGTTATCTTTAATCTAATCTATTTTCTATAATTTCTACCGCAATTTATTTATTGCTTTGTTTTTCATGGATCTTACCCCAAAATGATGTATAAATGGTTTGATTGATTCATGTGTACATCTTGTACAGTATGAATCAGACATATATGATTATAATCTTGCTAATCCATAATGTATTGATTCATATTGATCCGGATAATTAGTATTTAATTTACGCCATGCTTATCTTGAAAACAACATAATCTGATATTTAAAAAAAATCACTACTTGCATTGCTTCCCGCTTTGGGCATGTTTCTTCTAAGTTACTTCCATGATGTCAGCTTGCGTATAGACATCAGTGGATCACCTCTTAACTTATCCTATCCGGAGTTGATATTGGTTTCCTTTCACTGCCAAATCTCTGTCTTTGTGCATTTGTATGTTTACTTAAACTAGAAGAAATGTTGAGGTCGCTTTTGTTTAAATTTAAACGCAACATAGCATATTGCCAATTTCATGTAATGCATTATCCAATGCAATGCACATTGTTTACCTTGATCCGCGCCTCTTCCGCACGTTCGCCACACGCAAGCAACGTGGTCTCCAATGCCGTGAACTCCGCAATCCTTGGCAACAGCCCCCTCAATCAAGATTATGTCATCCGACGAAGTGTAATAATACTGTGAGACTGTCAATGCAAGCAATTACGTGTAGTGCACTGTAACAAAATTGAGTTACAGTGTATTATTTATTATAAAATGAGTTTTCGTATTTGAAATTAGCAACGAATATGATATCTCTCGTTATATTATTAACAACAGTCCACATAGCGATGCTTATCGGTTGCTATTTTAAAACTTCTAATTAATCATCGCTAAATTTTGAATTAAAAATAGCGGCGCTTATCCGTTGCTATTTCCAAACATCTAGTTAATCGTCTCTAAATTTTGAACTAAAAAAATAGCGACGATTAGTTGATATTTTGGAAAATAGCAATGGATAAGCGTTGTTATATGAAACATTGTTAATGATATAACGACTTATATACTATTTGTTGCTAATTTCAAGTACAAAAACTCATTTCACAATGAATAATATTGTCATTATATGACATATTTTGAACAAAGTGTCACTATAGCTCAAATTTATTGTAGTGGTGGTGGGCATTCGACTGATCTGAGTATGTTTAGGTTATTCAATTTGATTGAATTTGATTTGGTTGCAAAATTGCCACTGATCACCTGAGCCAATTAGATTGTTCTGAGATATTTGGGTGAGCGGTTGAGATCGATCGAGTTGGGTGAACAACTTGTGATGGGACCATTGATGTATAAAAAAGAAAGCCAAAGTGTGCACGAGTTAAGGTCGATAGAGATGAGGAAGGACATGGAACGTTCAAGTTGATATGGAATCATTACGTGAAGGCTAATAAATTTTCAAGACCAACCTTGGATCTCCTGAAATGGATTGGGATTGGAAATCAATTTTTTAGGTTATCAAGTGCAAAGAGATGGGTTATCCGAAGTTAGCCAGTAATCGGATTTTTTTGGGTGGAAGTTTTCCTTCCATAAAAATAAATTTTGTATACCATGATTGAACTCCTCCGAAAGCGACTATTATTTAAGACAAGATGGTAGAGAAATGGCCATTTAAAGACAACATGCAAATAGACGTGCCGGGCCAAACAGGTCGAGATTTTAAAATCTCCTGTTCAAGTTCCGGCCCGGCCCGGTCCACGGGCCATACTTCAAGGTCCAATCTCGGTCCACGGGCCATACTTCAAAGTTCAAGCCTGGTCCAAGTCTGAACAGGATCGGGTCGGACCGACTCATGGACCGAATGTAAAGTATTTTTTATTAATTTTTATTTATATCGAGATAATTAAGTTTTTTTAGCATCCGATGAGATAGGAACCAAGGACGGAGGGAGAGGGGGGCGGGAGGGGGCCCGGCCTCGCCGTTGTTGCAGGAGTCCAGGGTTTTAGGAGGAGATCGACCCCATCCTTTCACGAGTCGGTAGTTTTAGGAGGAGATTGGCCTCCCCGTTGCAGCAAGTAAATTTTTTTTAAATAATAAAAAAGGTATTGGTCTTTTCGTACTCAATCCAGGATGAGATTAGCCTCCCATTGTGTAATTAATTGAAAAATGACAATTGATTTTTTGTTTAAAATAGCAAATAACTTGTTTACTATAAATTGGTGATAGATTATTTCTCTATCACACAATATCCTTCCATTATCTATGTCTCCTCATATTTGTTAAAATTTCGTCCTACGTATCGATTCCTACCGACTCGAGACTCGAGGGGTGCAATAGACAACAAGTCTTAATCTATTTCAACTTTTCTCCACGAATTCACATGTGAGTAAGTTGTAACTTTTTTATATATTCAGATATACCACTGATTTAAAACTTTAAGCCTTTTTTTTAAAACCATCATGATAATTTTTTAAATATAAAATGGTATACATACTTCAAAATTTATCTTCACTGCTATTTATTATCAGCCAGCAACTCACGTATTCTTTAATTAAAAAATTACTTAGAATGGCCCCTCAAATGTAAAAAAAAGGAGTTGTTGACCTTTTCCTGGATAAATGAAATATAGGAGACGAGTTTTGAATCTCCATGTAAAGTTGTATTTTCTAAAATTCCAATCCAATTATAATGCTGAAATTATACTATAAAATTAATATATGCCAGACACTACAATTCACTTTGCAGTTTGCACACTACAACAAATTTGATCAACAACAATAAATAATTTAACATTCATGAATATATCATCCGTAGTTAAATTTATAACAAGGATTGTTATTTCTTACAAAATTGTATTTGATTCTTTAAATTCACAAAAAATCCTAGTTGATGCTATATCACTAACAAAGATTCATATAATAATGATTATGTGTGTAAGTAAAAATAAGATTTGGCATCATTTTATGTAATATAATCTATTGTTAGAAAAAAAATATATTTGTATTTTATTTAGTCCCCCCAAGCCAACAATCTTGGCTTCGTCTCTGATAGGAACTATAGATTTAAAAGTAAAAATAACAGACAGCTAAAGTACATTCAGCGTTACATCTTCTTGTCAAGTTATTACTGACTGCGCCATACATTAAAAAATAACTTCACTTTAACCATGTATATTAATATTTTAACCAGATTGCTGAAATACCTAACGAGAAAACTGATAGTAAGTGAAAATATAAGCATTCTGAATACTGTTTCTTTTGTACAACTGCAATGGGTGATCAGTTTATCGAACCTTTGACCATACATACCCAACGGCTCACAAAATCACTTACGCACGCCTACAACAGACTTTCGTTTCATCCAGCGTGCCCCCCGGGCCCCCGAGCCCCGGTATTTTGACTCATTATATGTGGGCACCTGATATCTATTAGGGTTCACCCACCCCGGTGACACGTACTACTGTATAAAAATACACTGTTCAAACCTTTGAAATAGTCGTGTTATGAGTCATCTAATCTTTCTAAATTTATAGAGATAATTAAGTTTTTTTTAGCAACATCTAATCTTTCTAAATCCAAGTAACCATAATATGTGCTACTTTGTATGTAAATTATAAAATAAGATGTAATATTGATGATGTAAAACAAAGACTTGAAGTATATTATATTAAATGTATCTAAAATATAATTTTTAAACATATATTTTATAGGTGTGGCCGGGCCGGGTTTTATAACACATGCTCACGGCCCACTCAATTGACGGGCGAGCCAAAGAGCGGGCCAGACCGAGCCGACCCATTCCCGAAATCTCTGGACCCAAGTCCAGCCCATGGCGGGTTGGACGGACGGGCTCCCGACCCATGGGCGAGGTCTACATGCAAACATGGATGTTTGGGATGTTAAAGATTAAAGAAGTTATATATATATATATATATATATATATATATATATATATATATATATAGGGTAAAATGGGGCTGCCCCCAAGGGGTAGCTAACTTAGCTACCCCCGCCCTATTTTCTTCATGTTTTTAATTTTTTTTTGAAAATTTCTTCCATGAATATTCATCATTATATCCCTATATTGTGTCATTAAAATTTCATGTGAAACAGAGACTCCTACGGCCTCCATCCAGACAGTCATTTTTTTAACGGTAACAAGATTTTTTAAATCGACCCCGTTTGGATGGAGGTCGTAGGAGTCTCTGTTTCGCATGAAATTTGAATGACATAATATAGGGATTTAATAATGAATTTACACGGTTTTAGATTTCAAAAAAAATAAAAAAAATTTGTGAAAAAAGGGCGGGGGGAGCTAAGTTAGCTCCCCCTGGGGGCATACACATTTTACCCATATATATATATATATATATATATATATGTATATATATATATACATATACATATACATATACATATATATATATACATATACATATACATATATATATACATACATGGGAAAAGGGAGTATGCTCCCTAGTTGTAGCCAACTTAGCTACTCCCACAACTATTTTTCCCTCATTTTTTAATTTCTTTGAAAAATAAAAATTTGTGAATTCATCATTATATCCCTCTCACATTCTATTAAAATTTCATCAGAAATAGAGACTCCTACGGCCTCCATCCGAACAGGGTCAATTTAAAAAATCCTGCGACCGTTAAAAAAATGACGTATGGATGGATGGCTTAGGAGTCTCTGTTTCTGACGAAATTTTAATAGTTTGTTAGAGGGATATAGTGATGAATATACCAATTTTTTTTTTCCAAAGAAATAAAAAAATGAGGGAAAATATGGGTGGGAGTAGCCAATTGGCTACAACCTGGGTGTAGCCTCATTAAAACACACACACACACACACACACACACACACACACACACACACACACACACACACACACACACACACACACACACACACACACACACACACACACACACACACACACACACACACACACACACACACACACACACACACACACACACACACACACACACACACACACACACACACACACACACACACACACACACACACACACACACACACACACACACACACACACACACACACACACACACACACACACACACACACACACACACACACACACACACACACACACACACACACACACACACACACACACACACACACACACACACACACACACACACACACACACACACACACACACACACACACACACACACACACACACACACACACACACACACACACACACACACACACACAATAATCTTTGCACATCATTCATTTAAAAAAATACGATTTCTTGGATTGCGACACCACCAAGGGATGAAAAAGTGATTTGAGATAGTTTGAAACCTTTTCACGGAAATCATAACATGCACAGAATATTCAGAGAATCAAGGCAATTAGTACATTATCTAGTATTTTTATGTGGAAAATCACCTTGGTAAAAATCAAGATGTGAGTCACCTGACTCCGTATTTAACAATTAGCCTAACCGACCGACTACTTCTCTATAAAGCCTAAGATATTTTCACGGATTTCTCAACTAAATAATTATGTGATATCCATGAAAGTTTTAGTCTCTTTGATTTAATTGGTATTGTAATTCTGAAAATTTATACGTGAATCAAGATTGAGCAAAGGAAATTTTCAAGTCATAAACTTAGACCTGTAGAATCCTACTCAGTAGAATACAGAAAACCGTTACATGACGTTTAGCTTTACAACCTTGCATCAAACACCAACATCCACACTACAAGTTACACATTGTAGTAATTGTAGAGGACCGACGAAACATTGCTTTTATCTTACTTCTACTGGAATATGCGGAGCCTCCAAATGCAAGTACTTTCCTGCAAACTTGAAGCTCTAGCACCAATAAGTGTCTGCATTAAATGTTAACAACAAAAACAGACGTGCTTGCAATAACTCTTTGTTAGTAATTAAATAACTTTTTTCTCAAAGATATCAGAAATAATTCTCAATCACAATACAGATATATCATGGATAATCTACAAAGTGTAATCATGCAGATATTCGCAAGTATGAGCACATCAATTATATCATAGATAGCATAGGTGAATAATAAATAATAATTTACAAAATAAATATTACCAAGCTAGAGAAGAGCTGCCAAAAGTATTCTATTTGCTATCAAAAAACTTAAAGATGGGCAGCCGATCAAATGTTGTTAGCTTGATATCTTTCATGCAAAACTATCCTTCAAAAATACTCTCCTCCAAATATCAAAGAACTCAAAGAATTAGAGAGATAATAATAGAGAAATCATTCAAGGAGTAGCTTTTGCTTTTCTAGTGAGAGCAAGAGTAATTATTGTCAAGTGATGTGTTTTCCTAATCCGTTATATCGGAATATAAGAAATATGATCGTTGGAAATAAAATAGGTAACAAATTGGTGAAGACTTTTGAGATATGACAGATCAGGTAAGTTACATGATGGATCAGTTCAATGTAATCGATGATGTCAAATGGTTGATCGATCATTGCATGACTATTAGAAATTCAATATTCAAAATATGATAGATCATGAACAAGGATTGCTCGATCATAGGTGATCGATTAGTGGGAATAAGTGGCCGATCAGGTTGATCGATCAGTGAGCTATGATAATTGCTCATTACTGAATTTTTTGATATTCTTGATTTGGAAAGTTTCTCAGGATGAAACTATCGGACATTTGAGTCCATAACGAGCATGATGCAATGAAAATTATTGTATGTAATTCCTTTCATCTCGCACCCACCACCTCCATCATTTTGATCTCGCTGAGATTCAACATTCCGTACCTCCTCCTCTTCATTTAAGCCATCGTTAGATCAATTATGATCTAACAGTTTCAATCTTCATATCCTTTTGCCACATGGCTACCCTATGCCCCTTTAATAATAGCCATCGAACGGTGGAGACTCTGTCTTCCACCTCTGTGTCTCTCGATCTACCAATAACCCCACCCTACACTAACTGACCTCCCTCTTTCCGTCATCAACTTCATCCAACTATCACTAGCCCCTTCTGTAAGATTTTTTCCACCCTCGTTGACTCTCAATTTCCAACCAACATCGAAGTTCGTGCAAACCCTAAATGAACCACCATCAAAACTCAATCACCGCCTATCGATTCGAGCCATCAACGGCTTTGAGCACAAGAACCCTGAGCTTCGCCTTTTCCTCGATGACAGAGAGAGAGAGAACCGCCATCAGACAATGACCGAATCCCTTACCGGTGAGATCCAATGCTTCTTTGCGCCTTGCTACAGTAGCTTACAGTTTTTGTCAAACTCGTACTCCAGTTGTACAACTCGGGCGAGAACCAGCCAGACCACGAGCTCTATCATCTAAGGTGCTTCCTTCATCATCCCATGTAGACTCTTTCACTTTCTTCCTTCTTTCGTATATCTTCTTCTTCATATTTTCTCTGTTCTTCTTTTCTATTCTCCGCTACATCATCTTCTTCTACAACCTATAACCAACCTATTTCGACAAACCCAAATCAACCTCTTCTTTTGTATATCCCCTTCCAATCAGCTCAATCCTTACATAGGACAGAGTTCACCGAACCTTCTCCTTCTCCACCCGATTAGGTATCCATTTTTCTCCCACTTCACCCAATTCTAACCCGGTAGGAATGCGAAGAACAAAGCTTCATCGAAGCTCAAATCATACAAGTGCAGGTGCCTTCCCATTGCCAGGTGTGTGTCAACCAGAGATCAGAGGAGCCCCTCGGTTGTGATCTTCTTTGGCGAAGCTCCAACATACTCCCCGCTCTGTCGTATGTCAATAAGTTGATAGCGAGACCAGAAATACTTTTCGATGATCGCAGCTTCGAGATATACCCTCATATGAAACTCCATCATCAAGCCACCTCCAATATCTCCAATTCAACCTCAACCACATGTGAATATAACATCATTCCAACCATCATCCACTAGAGAGCTTCGTACTCCTTCACTAGACCTTCATCGCATCACCATCGTGGAGCCTCATCGTTCGTTGAGTCCACAACTTGGATCTACATCAGAGCTAACAACCGAAGGAGGGATGAAGAACATCATATACTAATGATCGATCTTGGTCGAGAGGTGTTTGTGAATCTTGAGTCCCCTATTGGTTGTTGTAGATCACAGTGGATCTGACGGCTCAGAGGTCTCCACGCCAGCCACTCCAAACCAAGGTCTGAGCCTCGAGCCTCGGGATTATTGATCCCTTTGAGAGCTATGTCAACACGCCACCTGGCTCAAGCATGTGTTGCTTCCCAAACCTAATTTCTCACGTGAGTGAATCACGTGGATGGTAGATTCTTTGCAATTCCAACCTCGATACTTTCTGGATTCATGCCCAAGTCCCTGCTTGCTAGAAGAGTTGCGCCGACATCCTAGCAGATCACTTGTTGCCCTTGTGTGTTATTCTTTATATTTAATTTCCATTTTATTTTTGCAATAATACCTGTGTATTGGAGTATCTGTTTAGACCTTCATTTGTCCTTATTTATTTTACCTAAAAATGGTATATTGAACTTTGATAAAATATCTACATTGTGGCATTGATGTGTATTTTATTCTCTGTGATTGATTTAATATAATTATTTTGGAGCCATTGATCATAGTTTTATATCTAAACATTCTTACAAAAATAAGAGTGCGTAGAATTACTTGTGTTCTTTCATGCTCCAAAAATCAACTAATTTGCATGCATATTTTGTTCTGAATAATTTATCTAGTGAATTAAGTAATTGATTTTTAATTTAACAAACATTTATTATTTTTACGGTGTAGAAATAACTTTAGATTCCTCTTAATTAGAGCTATTTATATCATTTTTCTTTGAAAAATATTGAAATTTGGTACTTATTAAAATTCATATGTTAATAATCATCATATTTATATTTAAAAATTCATTTCACATCAGACTATTCTAAAAATAACTGTAGCTTAATTTTGCATCATTTAACAACATAGCCAAGTTTCATCATTTTTCGATTGATTTGATTTAAAATTTCTTAAAATACTCTTGAACTTTACTTTAATTCCATCGTTCCATTCTTTTGCATAAAAACTTCTAAAAAATCTTTTTTTGAAAACTGTATGCATTAAATGATATGAAATTGAACATAAAATTGATAAGTAACTCCTTGTGTTTACCTTGGGACTTACCCAAGTAAAACAAGCAATTGCTACATTAAAGTTAATTGAACATTTTTGTGTGATTTTGACTAGTCGATGAATTTATATGCTACAATTTAAAATAACTTTATCGAAGGGAATTTAGGGTTTTCAATGTGTAAATTTTCTTACACTTAGTGCCAATCTTAGAGACCTTTTAGATACTTGAGATATGGAGCGACTCACAAAACGTGGAGGAGGACGACTTGTAGATTCAACATAGATGAAGGTACTTATAGCATTTATTCTAGAGAAATTTTACATATGAGGTTATCATATTTTGGTTACTTGCTTTGGAATATTTGCGATTTCATATGTCATCATCTTCATCTTTTCATCCAATTTTTGTAATCTCTCTCTATAATCCTAGTGCTCCATGTATTTCTTCTTGCGAGTTATCATCACTGAGAGTATCTCCATAGACCCGCTCAAAGAATCCACAACTTCTACCTGGGCATGTGTACCAACCCTTACTCCAAGGTTTCGAGAAGGCCCTCACCATGACAATATTCTAGGATTTGCATCCCACCATATCATGATCATATACACTTGAGGTAGAGCAATGTTCCATCTTGTTGCATGCCTGATTTTTAAACGCGTCTGCCTTCGATGTTGTATAAAAGGTACCCTTTAAATTAGAATAAACATGTAGTATTAGAATCATGTAGAGTATTAGAATCATGTAGAAATAGAATCATTTCATATTACTTGGACCAGTGTATATTAGTTGGACCAATGTAATAAGAATAACACTTGTTGTTAATAAATTTTCCATTGGGGTGTTTGAAATAGTTCTTTTCATCGTCTTTTATGCATTTAAATATAGATAAAAGCTTTCATTATCATAGTCGTTGGAGGGTAAAAGATAATTCGTTACATTTCTTACCAACGTCCATCTCTTAGAGGGGTGAAAGTTGGTTTCTACTTGTGGGTGGATGATTGTTAGTGTAAAAGGCAAAAGATCTTAATCTTGGGTATGTCATATAAGAGTTAGTAAGTTTGCATGGGTTTAGGAACTAATTACATAGAGCACATGATCAAGTGGGTGATTTACAAAGTTTATACGATTCATAGTGCTAAAATTCCAAAAAAATTGGATTCTTACACATGAAATTATGTAGTTTTGCGTACAGTGATTATATATAAAAATGGAGGCCCAAAACCTAAGTTTCACGTATGAAATTTGATTTATTTGAAGTTGATTTTTTTATAGAGAACTGAACATACAATATTTTAAAGGTATGCGTTCACAGGAATATGTGTAAGAGAGATTCAATTTTTTGATTTTACAAATACCAAATTAGGGTTTCTTTTTATTCCTTATATCTTTAGGATGGAATTTTGTTGTATTTTCATTCATTATGGTCAGTTATATGTATGTAAAATAAATAGTTTCACATTAATCAGTGTTAACTTGAATTTATTAAAAAACAATGATGCTAGTGTTACATACCTTATCTATACATACATACGTACGTACCTACATATATATATATATATGCATAGATGAAGCTTTTTTCTTTGATTTTTCTTTTTTTTACCTAATCATGTTGATCGAGTCCTTGGACTTAGGAAAACTAAATGAGTTTTTTACCCTTCATTTCTTATTTTTCGATCAGTTTATACAAGTCCATCCTTCCTTACTTTTTCAGTATTTTTTATTATATTTTTGTGTAATTTTTTTACTAATTATGGAATATCAATAATATAGATGTCAATGATAAAAAGATGAAATTAATTACAAATATAGTTATTTTTAAGACTGAAGCCCAATTTACGACTTTAAGTGAGTGAATCCCAAATACATAAGCAATCCACCACAGTCTCCACCCCATATATGGGATCCGATGACCATGAAGCTTGGGCAATTCGAGTGGTTGGTGGAGAGGCATCTTGATTGTGCCAAGGGAGATTGATGGCAAGTTCCTTGAGCCGGAGGCTTCAACACGAGTTGAATAGGGTAGGGGTTGATGAACATTGTTGCTTGATCGGAAACTCATCGGGGGAGAAGACAAATTGGTGGATGGAAAAAGGAAAAAAGGATGAATAAAATAATAAAATCAACTATTGGATATATATCGGATTAGATTAACCTTAAGGTTGAGTTTGTTATGAAAGCAATGTCAAGATTTTACATGTAAGATGGAGTGACTAGCTACGTTTTACATCTAATTGTCACTATTGAAAATTCATGTTTTTGCATTGGATAAGTTGCAACAAACATTTATAGGCACCACGAATGCAAAATATTCGCAGCGGATATTTGTTAGATATTGCAAAATGTGATGGATGCGATTGAAGTTCATGCGGACATCAGTGTCAACAGATAGAAGATCGATGTAAATATTCTTTGGACACAAAAAACAATTGGTGGTGGACGTGATGACCATCGTGAATAGCTTTATTTACATAATCGAAATTTCAATTTCTCTCTTCCTCCCACCCCTCCTTCTCTAGTGTCGCACCTCCCTTGTAGCCCTTCATCCTCCCCTCCCCCTCTCCAATCGTTGTTCCTCTGTAGCTCCTCCTCCCTTTCATTGCCACCATCCTCCTCCTCCTCCTACTCCTCCTCTCCAAGCCCCCCTCTCCAAGGCCCCCGGTCGCTCCTCTTCCTCTCCAGCCTCTCACCCCTCCTCCACCATCTTCTCATCTCCAGCATGCTACCTTCCTCCTACTCTTCCTAGGAAGCCCTCAAGCCCATCACCTCTCTTCTTTCTCCTCCTCCCCAACCTACCACCCCTCCTCTCCAAAAGCGATCCCTCATGCACCTTGTCCTCCAAGGTCGTTGATTCTGCCCGCAACTCCTCTCGACGACTAGTGTTCACTATCATCGATGTGAGATCTATGTCCACGTCCTGCACTACTTCTGTCGTATGCATTCTAACTCTTTTATAATTTTAACTTTAATTAATGTATGTATGTGTATGCTCTTATTTAATCTATTATGATTATTCTTGTTTGATTTCCATGTTCAGTATAATGTATCAATGTCTCTAAGATGGAAATCTATTGATAAATTGATAAATATAGTATGTTTATTTGTAGCTAAGTCAAAAGTGAAATTCTTGAATGTGTGTAATATTGTCATCTATTGTATAAAACCGTGGGCTTTATATTGGGCTACATGAGGATTCGTCTGGTGATTCATCTAGAGTCAATAATATAGTGATTAATTTACGACCATCCTATTCGGCTATGTATCAACTCAGATCTTTATATGCCAACATTTGTGTATATGGGGATCCACCACGTTAATAAACAATTTGTAATACCAAGCTATAACATAAATATTAAATTAATGTGGTAATATGAATGTGCCACATTAATATGTAGTTAGTTAGATATGAAAATTTTAAAACTAATTGTATTTAATCACACAAAACAAATCATACAGCGTGCATCCTCCATATTGAGTTATATGTGGCCATGCACAATAGGAGGAATGTGCAACACATTGGAGGATTTCATCACTTCCGGTTATGTTATATTTTTTCACAAAACTATTCGACTCATGATGAATCAGTTATCATTCTTTATTCTTTTATTTTAGCTTTATCTTTTAGCAAAACCACCAGTAATTATATGTAAATACAATAAATTAACATTCTACAGATGCTTGTTAAGATTGCATAGTTAACACACATTTTTCTAAAAATAAAAGAATAAAGAGAAAAGAAAGAGAAAGATATATTTAAGATTGGCCCGAATCTCAAGAGAAGGTCATTAAGTGACCTGATCGATAAGAACCGAGTAGAGAGAGAGAGAGGGCATAATGTATATAATACCTATACATATAAATATTAATATATTTATGTTAAACTTTGTAAATACTATATTTATTTTTAAACATTTGTATATAATCCAAATAAAATAAAAATAAAATCCACAATCCATTGTATAAAAACCACATAGGTGCACGCACCACCTAACTATTTATACGTCTATGTAAATTATAAAAATTAAATAAAAATAATTTTATATTCCTTAAATTATATTGTAAATAAATAAAATATAAAATAAATTGTATTTTTGCAAAAATAATAAAATCAAAATACATGTATATAATACATAGGTATATTATACATGTATATAATACACCATACTGTATATATGATGTCATAAAAATAATTAAAAATCATAGAAAAATAGTTCTCAAAATTACAAACATTTGTATTTTATTCATTTTTATGTTGAATCCATTTACTATTTCTTATTTAATTTTGTAAATCCTCGCATTCGGATTGGTCCACGATGGTTTGTTGACTGTGACCAACCCCTCCTCCCAGCTGACCCGATCCGATTTCAGCTCCGTCGTAGCATCTTCTCCCCTTTTTCTTGATCAGGTCAGAACTCCATTCACCTTGATTCTTGCGCCAGATTATGATCCTAAGATCCATTATCCTCGTGGATCCCTAGGCACAATCGAATCACCCTGGGGTTTCGAGCGCCACTCCGATCTTTCCGGAACCCTAGGCACCTCTATAAAACGTCTCTTCCGCCTCCCGAGATCAGTAGCTAGTTCCTCGCCACCTTCTCCCCCTAGCTACCTCTAGCTGAGTGACAACTGCCTAGAGAGACCTTTGGAGATTTGTTTGGTGGTTCGTTGAGCGAAGCTCATCATGTGGCCAGAGTGTCGCTGCAAGAAGCCTCCTTCGTATGTCGCAACTTAGTTGAGGCCACAACCATGTCGTTCGCCTCGCCTGAAGATCACGAATCCCTCAGAAACTCCAGGTAACCTCCATTTTGCTTATGATTCCCCTTTCATATCGATTTAATCTTTAGCTTCCACCGTAGTTCATCAGCTTCGACCATCGGGCCGGAGCTCTATCTGACTCACCTTGCCGCTCCGAACGACACGCCATATCATCACCCACCTTCCCTTACAATCTGACCCCCTTAGACTCACTCATCGGAGTGAGATTAAGGTTGGACCTCCTCCCTCCACTTCTGTTCGAGGTCCAAGCTCACCCGCCATCGCTTCTCTGGTTTCTCTGGCACAATAACAATAGCTAAAGCTTGGTCTTCGAGCCTGGAGTCTACCTACAGGTCTACTTGCATGTGGAGATCCACTCCCATCCCTAGCAACTCAGGTGGAGCATCACCTCCCTAGCATATAATATTCATCAAAACCATTTTGATAATATTATAAGGAGAATTGCTAAACAAATCCTCAATCCTATTCAAGAAATACGGTTTTGCATGTAAAAGTTGTCCTACAACTATTGTAGGATAAACTAGGGTTTTGCATGAAAACAATGTTTGTTGATGATTTCATATCAACCAATTATGATCATGATCTACTATATTATCATTTTGGTTAGTGAAATGTCATTCAAGGAAACAATTATCATATTTCAATATTTCACAAATATTTATCAATAATCATTTCAGAAAATTAATAATTAATTTCCATTTTATTTGAATGACAATCACAAGGTTTTTGGATAATCATGCAATTTCCAGCAGTGACCCTTACTAACTAAAAATAGCATATCTCATTCATTTTAAATCAAAATTAAGCAGAATCAATTTCTAGAGATTGATAACTTTATTTAAAAATGAAACCCGATAAACATGCATTTTCAGGCATTTTAAAACCGTAATTAACATCTTAATTACGTCTCTAATCGCCATCCGTGAAACAGTTGATATATGGTTAATAAAATGATCATATCTTGAGCAAACGGAATCCAAATTATGCAAACTCAAATCCTATTGTTTCCTTTATTTAATGGAGAATATTATACAATTTAAATTTTGTGCTTAAAAATTTTAAACAGTGCCAAAATTTTATTACAAGACAGGACTGCGAAAATTGAAATGCTAAAATCTTCACGAACCCAAACGAGCCCAAATATTCGTAGGTTCATGGATCTAATCCAAAACCTTCGTCAACCTGACTTTGATACCAGTTGAAGGATACTGGAAAAATCCTCAAGTGCATCACAGAAGCGTGATGATCGCATCGAATGCGGTCGGGAGCGACTAGTCGCACTAGTTGCTCGATGCAGCCGAAATTAAATCTTTTTATGTGATGAAACCACATGATCCAGGAACACTTCTCGGATCGTTTCATCTAAACCACAAACAAATAATAGGATTACCTCTTGAGTGTGATTGCGATCAAGTCTCAAATCCAAGAGACCTCCTGTCTCAAGTCTGATCCGATGGATGAGACGCCTGCGAGCGCGGGGATGAATCGCGTGCTCCTCGCATGTTGATGATCCAAGTGGCCAATCTCCTGATCTCGTCACACGAGATCCAACATCTTCTTCACGAGCGAGATGCACTAAAGGAGATGGAGATCCACGAGTAAGAACTCCAGCAGCATAACGACGATGCCGCATCGATGTCGATTCTCTTAAAGGCTCCATGGTGGATGACCATAAGAGAGAGATGGGGAGAGGCACATGACGTGTAGAGAGAGAGAGAAGAGAGCATTCATTATTCATCTAACATATATCTTGAAGAGCAAGGGTGCCTCTTCTTATATAAGGTTTTGGGAGTCCATGGATCTCAATCCATGGACAACACACAATCAATAGTTGAGATTGATTTGTGTTTCTTTCAATGGCCATGATCTTGTTGTGAAAAACACAACAACAATTAATTTAATTTAATTTAATATATATTGATAAATAAATATATTTAAATTCAAATCAAATCATTTAATTATCCTTGGAGATAATGAGGAGATAAATCATATCCCCTAAAAATAGGAGATAACCACTCTTCTCATGAGATCTCATTTATCTCATGAGATCTCATTGTCTCATGAGATCTCATTATCTCGTGATATATCTCCAAAATTTACAACAACAATTGTTGTAAATTATTTCACAAATATAATTCACAATTATCTTGTGAAATATTGCAATTATGCCATTAAAAAAATGTGAATCACATTCACATCCCAAAACAAAATGTAAATTATATTTTCAATTAATCATATAATGTGAATCCAATTCACATTAATAATTAATTAACAAATATAAATCACAATATGCTCTCTCTTATATTTTATAAATCATATTTATGATATATATGATTAATATGGATAGTGCTATCCATATTATTCATATCCATGATAACTAAATCACATTTAATCATCTTGGATCTCTTTTCTGATGTGCCCAAATAACATGAATCACAATCACATTATTCATATCTTTGATAACTAAATCACATTTAATTATCTTAAATATCTCTCCTTATAATATGAATCAAATTCATATTATCCATGATAATTAAATCACATTTAATTATCAATTTTCTCGATGCTTGGATACTTATATCAACAATGAAATTATACATGAACTCTTTCAAGGAAAATACACTTTCTCCGGGGATACTTGGAGATAAGGACAGGGCGATTGTATTGTTCCACGTATAGTGACTTGGATATTGATATCACATCTCAAATCCAGATCTTGGGCCTCCCATAGATGCTTGATTAAATCAAGACCGCAAATCTAATCTTCTCATTATATCTGAATCACATTCAGATCAATGTCCAACATTTTGACCAAGATTAGATTACTTCTCTACTAAAAGGAGTCACTAAAATCCAGACCTGTTTCATCACTCCCTAGGAATGGAAGCGTCATGGTTATACAATCGTTTATGATCACATCACCCTTAGGTATTCCCAACACCTGTACATCCTGCATACTGGAAGACCCAGAATAAACCCGAAGTATTAAATCAACTTTATATTGTCTACTTCAGGGATTTATCAGTATGTTTCTCAATTGATCTTTGGGATTTGGTATCGATCATATACTTTCCAAAATCATATATCATACCTAGGTCTTGATCATATACTTTCCAAAAGTATATATCAAACCTACAAATTCAGTCAAGCTTCCAAAGTGAGACGATCGTGCACGGAATTTGATTATTACCAATATCTCATGAGTGAGCTCATGTCTTCCGGTTCAGTAGTGAACCTGTATGATCCCTTTGAGAGATCGTATTACTCATATGCCCTTATATGCACACCAGCGTGCCGGTGTATAGACCTTGGTTAGGTCATCAACCTATTGGTCTGCAAAATGTACATACTCAGACATATAGTAACACATCTGTCTCCGGTCAGAGGATGCGTGCCTATACCTTGATAGCATACGATATAGGTCTTTGGTTATCTCGATCTCGTTAAGTCAACTCTTTGACCTAACTAATCTGACACCTCCGAATCTCTATTCCTATGTAGAGGACATGCATCAAGAGGTCGATCAGATATCAACTTATGTGAGAAAGGATTGTCATCTCCTACTTAGGCTGGAGATCATTTCTTAACAATCATTTGACGGTGCTTGATGAGTCCTCAATCTAACTCTTTAGATATTCATCCAAGCACCAGCCTCTATGATTCAATAGTTGAACCAACAGTTGTATGATTATTAAGATGGACATGGTACATAACCCTAATTGTACTAAGAGACCTATTATGCAAATTAGTTATTCTTTATTTCATATCAGGGAATGATATTCGCAATAATATTTATTGCATAATGGCTCGTCGTGGGCTCGCATGTCCATCAGACCCCTAGTGATATTTTGGATGACACTTCGTCTTCTGTATTTAATGCTGATTTTGTGACACTTAGGAGCGGTAGGAAGTCAGACGACAACATCTCATCTAGGCGACATCCCGAAGTAGATTCTAGAGCGCTAGACGAGGTCGGGAGAGGTACTGATTTCGCTCGCCATGATGATGATGATGATGATGATGATGATGAAAGTGGTGCTAAAGTCACCATGGATGTTGATCTGGATGTCAGTGTTGAGAGTTGAATCTCCAGTTGTAGACGGTGGTGTTGATGCCACCTATATTCCAGTTGCCAGGCCAGAGCACAGTACTGATGCTGCAAGTTCAGATGTTGTCGGTGCTACTGAGGCCACCATGATTCCATCTGTTGTGTTGACTCCTTCTATACCTGAGAATAGTGTTGGAAAAAATACAAAAAAATAGAAAAAAATCCCAAAATCAAAAATATGAATAAAGGAAAGGTTTATGTATCTCTTGAGAATCCATTTGTTGTGCTTAATGATTTATGCATTGATTCTAGCCTTATGAATGCACAGGAACCTACTCCTAACCCTCATCTCTCTGGAGAGGGTCCTTTTATCCCTTCCCACAGGCACTCCGCTTAGGAAAGGGGCTAAAAATAGAAAATCCCAAAAGGGGGCACCATCTAGAGTTCAATGAGAAAATGATAGATATATTTCAGATCTAACTGCCCCTTCAGGAAGTACTTGAGCACATCCCTTTATTCTAGAAAAACTTGAGAGAGAAGACCACTATTCATTAGAAGAAGAGGAATCCTATTACAGAAATCCATGTGCACACCCGTGCCACCTACTTTGCCATCCAGAACCGATTGCCAGCCAAGAGACCTGATGCAAGAGTGCCCTATGTCAGATGACATATCCATGAGAAGCGATTCAATTGTACTCTATTAGACAACGGTTCCTCGATTAACCTCCTCACGGCTACCTTATTCGACCCATTCGAGTTTGAACTTCTTAAATAGTGCATGATAATCTTTAGTTTTCTAATAGATCCGTTAAGAGGCCGGAGGGGTTATTAAAGGACGTTGTCGTCACAATTCAGGGCCTGAAATTCCTCATGGACATGGATATCCCTAAATCAGTGAGATATCCCCATCATCTTAGGACGCCTTTTGTTGGCCACAGTCAAGGTGGTGCCCGATCATGATAACAGGAAGGTATACTTTCACATCGAGGGAGAAAGTATACAAATAGAGACGACTGAGGAGACTAAAGCCAGAGACTCAACTTGCTCAAAGCAAAACACCGATTCAGATCTAGATCTTGCCTAAGTAATTGCCACATTGAAGTTAATTGAACATTTTTGTGTGATTTTGACCAGTCGATGAATTTATGTGCTACAATTTAAAACAACCTTAATGAAGGGAATTTAGGGATTTTCAATGTGTAAATTTCCGTACATTTTAATGCCAATCTTAGAGACCTTTTAGATACTTCAGATCCGGGGCGACTAACAAAACGTGGAGGAAGATGACTTGTATGTTCAACATAGATGACGGTACTTCTAGCATTTATTCTAGAGAAATTGTACATATGAGGTTATCATATGTTGTAGACTTGCTTTGGAATATTTGTGACTTCATATGTCATCATCTTCATCTTTTCATTCAATTTTGCAATCTCTCTCCATAATCCTATTGCCCCATGTATTTCTTCTTGCGAGTTATCATCACTGAGAGTATCTCCATCGACCCCCTCAAAGAATCCACAGCTTCTACATGGTCATGTGGAGAATTTCCGACCCTTGCTCTAAAGTTTAGATAAGGCCCTCACCATGACAATATTCTAGGATTTGCATCCCACTAGATCGTTATCAGATATACTTGAGGCAGAGCAATGTTCCATCTTGCTGCATGCATGATTTTTAAACGTGATTGCCTTCGATGTCGTACAAAAGGTACCCCTTAAATTAGAATAAACATGTAATATTAGAATCATGTAGAGTATTAGAATCATGTAGCAATAGAACCATGTCATATTAGTTGGACCAATATATATTAGTTGGACAAATGTAATAAGAATACCACTTGGTTTTAATAAATTTTCCAGTACGGCATTTGAAACGTGTTTTTCATCTTCTTTTATGCATTTAAATATAGATACAAGCTTTCATTATCATAGTTGTTGCAGTGTAAAAGATAAATCGATACATTCCATACCAACGTCCATCTCTTAGAGGTGTGAAAGTTGGTTTCTACTTGTGGGTGGATGATCGTAGTGTAAAAGGCAAAAGATCTTAATCTAGGGTATGCCATATAAGGTTAGTAAGTTTGAATGGGTTTAGGGGATAATTACAAAGAGCACATGATCAAGTGGGTGATTTACAAAATTTATACGATTCATGGTGCGAAAATTACAAACGAAAAGATAGATTCGTATCATGAAATTATGCAGTTCTGAGTAGGGTGATAATATACAAAAATAGAGGTCCAAAACCTAAATTTCACATATGAGATCTGATTTATTTGAATCTAATTTTTTATAGAGAACTGAATATATACTATTTCAAATGTGAGTATGGGTTCATAGGAATATGTTAAAGAGAGATTCAATTTTTTATTTTACAAATACCAAACTAGGGTTTCAGTTTATTCGTCATATCTTTAGGTTTGAATTTTTGTAATTTTCATTGATTATGGTCAGCTATATGTATGCAAAATAATTAGTTTCACATTACTCAGAGTTAACTTGAATTTATTAAAAAACAGTGAAGCTTGCTACATACATTATATATATATATATATATATATATATATATATATATGCATAGATGAAGCTTTTTCACTTTGGTTTTCTTTTTTTGATCCGGTCTTGTTGATCGAGTCCATGGACTTAGAAAAAATAAATGAATTTTTGACCCATTCATTTATTATTTTTTGATCACTTTATAAAAGTCCGTCCTTCCTTAATTTTTCAATATTTTATTTTTGTTAGTTTTTTATGTAATTTTTTTATTAATTACATAATATTAATAATATACATGCCAATGATAAAAATGTGAAATTAAATACAATTATAGTTATTTTTAATATTAAATCTTAATTTATTACTTTAAGCGAGTGAATCCTAAATACATAAGCAATCCACCACCATCTCCACCCCATATTTGGATCCGATGACCATGAAGCTTGGGCAACTCGAGAGGTTGGTGGAGAGGCATCTTGACTGCGCCAAGGGAGATTGATGGCAAGTTCCTTGAGCCATAGGTGATGTCGCAAGATTGATGACATTCATGGGGAGCTTCAACATGAGTTGAATAGGGTAGGGGTCGATAAACGTTATTTATTTGCTTGACCGTGAACTCATTGGGGGAGGAGACAAATTGGTGGAGGGAAGAAGGAAAAAAGGATGAATAAAATAATAAAGACAACTATAGGATGCATATCAGATTAGATTAACCTTAATATGTGGTTGAGTTTGTGATGAAAGTAATGCCAAGATTTTACATACAAGATGGAGTGATTAGCTAGGTTTTACATCTAATTGTCACTACTGAAAATTCATGTTTTTCGTTGGAGAAGTTGCAACAAACATTTATAGGCACTGCAAATGTAAAATATTTGCAGCGGGTGTTTGTTAAATACTGCAAAATGTGATGGATGCGATTGAAATTCATGCGGACATTAGTGGCAACGGATAGGAGAACGATGTAAATACTCTTTGGATGAAAAAAACAATTGGTAGTGGACGTGATGACCACTGTGAATAACTTTCTCTCACCACAGGAATTTATACCTTTCGGGAAGACAACTAGCGACGATTCCAGTATGACCGTCCCTAATGAAAGTTTTTGGGGACGGTCAATAGACAACCGTCCCCAATACCCACATAATGGGAGACGGTCTTTGGCTTATTGTCTCTTTTATAATAACGTAATAGGGGCGGTCATTCATGATCGTCCCCTCTGCTAGGACCAAGCCATTGGTCCATTTTCACCCGACGGGAGGGCCTTTGGGGATGGTTCTGACCATCCCCATTGTGCTTCTGTTGGCATCGCCTCTAATCAAGGGACCTAAGTGGTGATGACAATAATGGAGAAGAAGAAGAAGATGATGATGATGTTGATGATGATGATGACGATGACGATGACGACGATGAGGACGACGATTAGGATGACATATATATAGATGGTTTGGTTACTTGGTAGCATATAGTGTAGTATATTGTATAATTATTTTGGACAATTACTTTGCAAAGTAGGTTACTTTGTTTGAATACTTTATGCTTGAGTACTTTTATTTGAATCTTGTAGCGTATTCGTCAATTCTAACACTTCGTCTAGCTATGAATGTGGATTGAATGTTATTTTCTGTGTTGATCATAATATTTATTATTAAGAAACAATTATTGTAACAGGTACTAAATTATAGTGACATGCTTTGCAGGGTAAAATGAAGAACAAATCGGGGGTAATGAAATTTTTTTTGTTAGCAGATGAACAGAGGGGACGATCATCATGACCGTCCCCTTCGTTGTCGTAAGAGACGGTCATAACCGTCTCCTCTACGTAACCGTTTGGGATGGTCCTGACCGTCCCCCCAGAATGACTTTAAGGGACGGTCATGACTGTCCCCGATAATTGCCTTTAGGGACGGTCATGACTGTCCCCTCTACTAGACTTTAAGAGACGGTCACGACCGTCCCCTATGTATGACTATAGGGGATGGTGTCAATTACCGTCCCTTAAGCCAAATGGGACGCATGCTATGGAGACGGTTTCATGACCGTCCCCTCTGATCAAAGGGGACGGTCAATCTCTCATTGGCGACGGATAATGATCGTCGCCTGTTCTACACTTTCTTATAGTGTCTATTTACAAAATCGAAATTTCAGTTTCCCTCTTCCTCCCACCCCTCCTTCTCCAGTGTCGTACCTCCCTTGTCGCCCTTCATCCTCCCCCTACACCTCTCCAATTGTTGCTCCTATGTCGCTCCTCCTCCTCCTTCCTCCCTTCCATTGCCACCATCATCCTCCTCCTCTCCAAGCCCCCCTCCAAGTCCCCTGCCGCTCCTCCTCCTCCTCTACAGCCTCCCACCCCTCCTCCACCTCCTCCTTATCTCTAGCATGCTACTCTCCTCCTACTACTCTTCTTAGGAAGCTCTCCAACCCATCACTTCTCTTTCTCATCCTCCTCCCCATCCTACCACCCCTCCTCTCCAAGAGCAGTCCCTCATGCTCCTTGTCCTCCAAGATCGTTGCCTCCGCACACAACTCCCTCCAATGACTAGTGGTCACCGTCATCGATGTGAGATCTACATCCATGTCCCACACTACTTCCATTGTATGCATTCTAACTCTTTTGTAATCTTAAATTTAATTAATATATGTATGTGTATGCTCTTTTTTAATGTATTATGATTATTCTTGTTTGATTTTCATGTTCAACATAATGTATCAATGTCTCTAAGATAGAAATGTACTGATAAATGGATGAATATAGTATGTTTGTAGCTAAGTCGAAAGTGACCTTCTTGAATGTGTGTAATATTGTAATCTATTGTATAAAAGTGTGGGCTTTGTATTGGGTTACATGAGGATTCATCTAGTGGTTCATATAGATTCGGTAATATAGTGATTCATCTAGGACCATCCTGTTCAACTGTGTATCTACTTATATCTCTATATGCCTACGTTTGTGTATATGGGGATCCACTACATTAATAAAAATATTGTAGTACCAAGCTATAACATAAATCTGCAATTAATGTGGCAATATGAATGTACCGCATTAATATCTAGTTAGTTAGATATGAAAATTTAAAAACTAAGTGTATTTAAAATTGCACAAATCAAATCATACACCGTGCGTCCTCCACACTAAGTTATATGTGGCCATGCACACTAGGAGGCATGTGCAGCACATTGGAGGATTTCCTCACTTCCAATTATATTATATTTTTTCACAAAACTATTGGACTCAATTTGAGATGAGATATCATGGTCCAATGATCGTAGATTTTGATGTGTATAGGTGAAAGGATTTTTTAGAACGTTCCCTGTTATATTAAATACTATATTTAGGTAATTTAGGATCACTTAACTCGTAACCAATCAAATTTATGTAAATGCTCGGTCAACATTAATGATTAAATATTTTACGGACATCTTATAGTTTTCATTTATAGAACATACAAATGGATGATGTAAGGTGTCTATTATAATATTACATTTATATATTGGCTTTCCTTAGTTCTTATATGTAGCGCATGGCAACGATTGTTTTATAGTAGGCTCAAACCCTTGTAGACGGGCTCAAGTGATAACTTAAAGAAAACACTTCTCCTCTTATCTCCTAGAGTTAGCGTAACAGGTTTGGGGTCAACGTGAAATCACGAATCACGACCTCAATCATTTGTGAAGGTTATGGTTTAGGATTTCTTGACTTATATGGATTTATTTCTATTACAAAAAAAGAAGTTTTTAAATTATGAGGGTACTCGACACAAACAAATCGTGGCTAACAAAGCACATAATAGATTATTCCATCTACAAATCTAATGTGATGAATTAGTTAGAGTGGGCATATTACATTGCTCGATAGATATCTCAGAAAGGTCCTAACCTTTATCTCATTCCTTATCCATGCAAGAAGTGTTTTAAACATCCACCTGCGAGACATGATTACTATGTATGAGTACACCATTATAAATGGATAGTAGGACTTTTATGCCAACTGGACAGTTCATGGCGAACATTTTATAGAGACATCATCTGTAATGGATGAAGACTTTCAATTTGAAGCTGTTGAAGAACTAAATAATGATGAATTACAACAAGACATTCATAAATGTGAACCTGGCCTTGTTGAATTAGTCGAAGATAGTTGCAAATTCTTCATGTTTCTAAAAGATGTAGAAGAACCAACGGTGTCTGAAAACAAGATGCCTATTAAAGTTTCTCTTGGATCTCTTCAAGATAATGGAGAGACACAGAGTGATTACAGTTGCATGAATGGCATCCTTGATTTGATAAGACAATTATTAGAGATGAAGGAAGGCTGGGTTCCCAAACTATTGACGAGAAGCAAAGGATTTTCGTTAGCTAGGAGAAGGATGGTTTCCCAACATGATTGGCATATGGTATTATTCAGGTGTGATTGGTATGACCTATTCAAGGAAACTAGCCTTAAGAAAAGAAGAACCATTTTTGGAAATGTAGAACCACTTGTATTAGCATGCCAAGCAGATCGGATTTTATACATTGCTGATCATGCAAACATGTGGTGGATAATCCTAATAAAGTTCATTCCTCAAGGATATTATGAATAAGTTGAAATAAAGAATATGGATATGATGAAGATCATGCATATCAAGAAAATGTAGATTTCTAAAAATAAAGTAATTGACATTTTTGTAGAAATATCTCGTTCCATGGGAGCATAACCATTCTTTTACAGAAATATCTTGTTTACGGGTCATAATTCCATTTTTTTATAAAACTGTGTTGGTATCTGAAAATATCTTGTTCAATACCAAGTGTTGATGGTTTGTATACAATTTTCTCAA
This sequence comes from Ottelia alismoides, assembly GCA_037367405.1. NCBI lineage: Eukaryota > Viridiplantae > Streptophyta > Magnoliopsida > Alismatales > Hydrocharitaceae > Ottelia > Ottelia alismoides. The sequence goes on along the minus strand of JAZKJV010000834.1, from coordinate 865,868 downwards.
TAGCATGAGAAAGTGTATGATGTCGTCAGGGTCATGGACGAGGAAATGCCAATAATGACAGTCATTCAAATCTTGCGGTAGAGGAGGATCATGTAAAGGGAGCAGATGACATACCCAGACACCAACAAATGTTGGGGCCACAACTTTAGGTATAAAATTGAGATGCTATTATCCTCCAACACTAGAATTGAATGTATATCATGATGATTAACATGTACCCAACATAAAGGGAGTTGTTCTGCTGAATGCACCCAATTGAGCAATTTGAGGCCATGTGAGAGACTTAGAGTGGAGGTGACTAGAGTGGGCTAGGTTCTAAGAGAGCATGCAAGACCCTTCTCTAGTCGACTTGGGATGATAGCTAAGATCAATATCCCTATTCATACGAGGGACTTCAGAAAGGTCGCAGCTCCCTTGAAGGAGACAATTATAGTTGATATGAAAGTATGAAAAATTTAAATTACACAATTCAATTGTTTGATTTTTTGTACCTTTACAGACTATTTTTGACTGGGGTTAAAATTGTAAGATCGAGGAAGGGATCATGCGGGGTGCGCTAAAAATTCATTGTGATATCCATGCGGGAGGGAAGAAGGTTAGTGCTTGTCTTATATAGCTCATATCGGCTAGGGTTGTCATTCACTCTGATTGAATCCCATCGATTATAGCATTTTTTACAAGTTCTCAGCAGTGGAGAAAGTGACGTTGAATCTGCCCTCCAACTGGCATCCTGCAGCATGAGAGGATGGCATTTCTTATTGGGAAGCAAAGAATTTCATGTAAGTATGACTATCTAGTGTGATTAAGATGAAGTCTAAGTGTGCTTAAGAGGCATATTCTATAGTTTACTTGCTTATTTCTTACTTATAGAGCACATCTGAGAAGAATAAGACCAATAGGAATAAGGCTCCTGATCCTACCCATACTTTGAGAAGGACAAGTATAGATCAATTGAAACATAAACATGTAAGCTTGATCTTCTTGTACTAGTTTTAAATGCAAGTAATCTAATATTACTGACAAATGTACTCTTGTAGGATGTGATGGGAGATGAATTTGGTAGAGTCAGTCTGTTTGATATGACATGGACAATGAAAGATAGAGATGGCAATGTGGTTTTTATTCACAAGAATTATTTTTATCCAAGTTTGATCAGGTAAGGAGAGTCTTGCACTCCACTCAAGGCGAGAGCCTAGTCTGCATGGCGATCACTCATTAGGGATGAAGCGACTAAGCAACAAGTGCCCACAACATATGAATAATCCATGAATAACAAAAAAGTGAAATATAATTTATTTTACTCTATAAAATAAAGGTGTATAATGTGTAAGCATGTAGAGGTCGAACCATTGAGAGCAAACACGGTAGCTTAATGATTATTTCTAACCAAAGTAAGTTATGTACACATGTGTCTACTTAGTCCTTTTTTGTGGGTTTTTGGTTTTACAAATTTGTAATTTATTTTTTATATTTTTTAAACTTTAAGTTTCCTATTTTTAATTTCCTTTTCATTTTAAATTATTTAATATCATATAGATATAATATAAGATTATATGAATATATATAAGATAATGTATATATGGCATAATGTATACATATAATATATAATAAATATACAAAAATTAGGAAAATATTCTAAGGTACAGTCCTTTTTATTTTTCTAAGGTATTAGAAATATTTATAAGGTATTTATAATAGTTAATAATAATATAAAATATATATAGGTATATATAGGTATATAATACAATATGGGGTATTATAACCATTAATGTATCTAAAAATAACCAAAATTTGCAAAAAAAAGTTTCTAGGCTTTTTATATTTTTTTCCATTTTGTTATTTTCAGGGATTTTTTTCTAATTTTTAAGTATTTTTAAATTCCAAAATATACAAAATTAGGGACTTAGTAAATAGGAGGAATTGTTTTCGGATTTAAAAATACTAAATAAGTTCAAAAATTCTCAAAGATAATTTTATCATATAGTAATATGTATAAACAAAAATATGGACATCAAAAAATATTCTTTGTATTTTTGAAGATTTTTTTTATAATTTTTATAAGTATTTTAGAGTTTTCTAATTTTTAGATGTTTCCTTTTTCTATTTTAAAGATTTTTGGTCAAGAGTTATAAAATACTATAACAAAAATATATATTTTTTAGATTTATTCAAAAAGTTTTATAATTTTTTGGATGTTTAAATGAAAATAGAGACAAAATATGCTCTTTTTTATTTTTAATAAATAGACAAATGCATAAAATGCAAAACTAATTATATACCATCAAATAGCATGCATCCAGGTACTTTATCATATTTTTCATAATTTAATTCAAACAGGTGTTATTTTTCATAAAAGAAATAAGATAAATAGAAATTATTGGTTGGCAAGGATCAAGTTGCAAATAAAAATAAGTTTCCATGCATTTACAAACCCTAAAACAAAGTCTTGGGGTACACTTGCATTTTATCAAATAATTTAATATAAATGTGCCCTATAAGGGCATAAATGTAATTTATAAAAAGTTTCAAGTCCCTTTACATATTTTCCACAAAATTTAATGCTGAATATACAAATTTTTAAACTAGATACATATACAAAAACCAACAAGGGTATGCATATAAAAGTCCCACCTCACATTAGGGACCACATGAGGTGAGCTGACATGGACATAGATGCAAATACAAGAAAGTACAAGGGGTTCCATACAAAATAATCACATTATTTACACTATGAAGTATATTTACATGACTAAAAATGAAATAGAAAAAAGGCGCAGGAGAATCCTTGATATCACCCCATTCATCGATGGAAGAGAGTGAATGTGGTGGCACCACGTAGGCATCACTTAACTCGATCAACAACTGAGGTGAGGCACTGGTTCGTCTCATCTCAACAGCCCATATTAGATTTGGGCCGCTCGTGGCATCTGATGGCTTTGAATGGTGAAGGAAGAATAGGGAAGAGTGTCTCCCTCTTCTTGCTTCGATCGATTGTTCCTCCTCACTCCCGCCTTCATTCTTCGTGTCGATTGGTCCATTGTCTTCTTGGGAGCATTCTCCGAGCCCCGTTGGGAAGGGGCCTAGATCTCATCGAAGTATCAAGTACCTGGGACTACTTTATATAATCAAAGTCGACCCAATACTAGTCCTCTGGAGCTGCAACCTGCAGAGAAAGACTTGGGGGCTCAAGGTGATGCTCATCGACCCATCCAGAAGCTACTGCGCATGGAAAGTGAGTGAGATGGAGGATCTTCAGTGAGATGCAGCGGAGGAGCTCTGAGTCATTGATCCACAAAGGATCATGATAGATCGAAAGGGGGGATGGATGCAGCATGTGGGAGGGAATAATATGGTAGTGGTAGGTGGGTCGAAACGTGGAGGATTCACGGTGGAATAGGGTCAGAGTAGTGAGCTTCGGCGATCGAAATCTTGAAATTTTAGTTAGATCTACTATCTGATTACAAAAATAAATGCATGAATGAAATGACACTAACTAAAACTAAGTAAAACAGAATAAAAAGTGCATTTCAAACCTGGTTTTCACCAAGGAGCAGAGGCCTCATCGGAGCAATACCTTGGACCTCCTCCTTGCTTTGCCTCGGACCTTGGGGATGATTTCTCTATCACCGGAAATACACACACACGAAGGGTAAATGGATTCAAGATTTAAAGAGAGATCAAAGAATCAAAGAATGAAAATGGCATTTTATTTATAGACAACGGTTAGTGCCAACTTCGATCGATATTATTTCGTAGCTAGATGGAGATCGAGGGAATCTGATGATGGTGCAAGAAGGATGATTGTGATGGGAAGAGAATCGAAGAAGAGTTCGAGGCGATTTGGTGATCACGATGACCTGGAGACTTTGATGAAGTGGAACACTTGAGTTCTGACAGAAGTGAGAGAGGAGGGTAGTGTAGTTGACTCGAGTCAACTATTAGAGTATCCTGGTTGGTCCAAGTGGACCAACCAAAAAAAGGGGATGAGAAAATAATAGTAAAATCAATAAATAATAGTGAATGAATTTATTAATTGAGTTTATAAAATAGGAAATGTTTATTATTTTATGCAGTATTTAATTCCTATTTTTATTTATTTTTATGAAGTTATTTATTATGAGTCAATTTTTACATGCATAATCATAGGTATATTTGCCTATATTATGTGCATGTTATTTTATATTGTATATATTATATTTTATTATTTTATACACTTAATTTATACATTTATAACTTATTTAGATACACGTAAATATATTTATTGTATTTTTGATATTATTTGTACACTTAAAGAAATAGATGTATTTATTATATAGGTATAAGTATAGGTAATTCATCTATGTATTTTAATATATTATTTTATTTTAATGTATTTTTATCATTTTATTATATCCTAGATATGTGTATATACTATAAATAATATATATATAATTATAAAAATAAATTTGTAAAAAATATAAAGAATAAAATATAAAATACTAGATATGTGCATTTCTATCATTTCATTATGTCTTCCCACTTTCATCATAGCATTCCGACCAAGTCTTATTTAGTGGTTCGTTTGCCACCAAATTCACATGGTTCGAACGAGCTAGTGTTGTGTCACAATAGGAGGTTGACTGCCTCATGCAGGACATGAGGGACATGCAACAAGATCTTCAGAGATAGCACGAGAGGAAAGACCAAATGTAAGGCTCCCTCAAGCAGAGTACATAGATGATTCAAGAGATGAAACATCTACATCTAGAGCTTACTGGAGTGTGGATTGTAGTTACACTCCTATTTTTCCGCGACGTGACCAAGGCGATGACCCTCTCTCAACCAACAATGCCCCTCTACGCCCTTAGCATGTGTATGTGACAAATTGATGTATCAAACAAACTTGTAACGAACAACTATATTTTATATCTATCTTATTTTGGTATTTGTGTAGCATTTATGTTTGTATTAGTTGCAGCATTGACATGGCTTATGAGATATTCAATCATTGATTGTATGGACATTATATGATCGGAATTTTTACAACACGGGCATGTGTTGCAAGCATGCGGTAGCTGCAGTTTTTTTAAGGCACAAGATGTGCAGCGATCGGTTGTGCTCCGCAAGTATTATTATGTAATACTGACGGCAAACATCGCGTGGCTACCACTAATATTATCAATTACTCGTGGCAGTTGGTTACATTGTCGCAACATGAAAGACCCTCCTCAATCCTTGATGAGCACTTACTGAGGGTTTACGTAACAAAATGGTTATAGGTGTAAGACGAAGTACCTAACTAGGGTTTTATGTGTAATCCACAACTATAGACGGGTCCAACATGTAATTATGACTATATATATGGTTATGTCTGTAAAAATATTTTATCGGTTTTGGCTATTTATTGATAATTTATCTAATATGTAATCTTTTTAGTAAAAGGGACGTGCTAGAATGTGGGTAATAAATCAAATACTGGCTAGAATCAGATACTTTTTGAAACTGGTTAGGTCAGTCCATGACACGATAATGATAAGCTAGGACATACATGCTAGCTGAAAACCTCTAGGTGTAATCACAGTGTGACTATTTTATCGCCACATTACTTATTACAATGTTATAAATTTAACAAGCTCAGGGACACCAACAAAGAGAAAGATTCCCAACATAGGTGACTGATAATCGAATGATTTCATCGGTCTTGCGTTCCACACAGGGCGGGAGCGCAGTCGCTGAGGCGATCGACAGAAGATCTCGATCAATGAGCAATTAACCCACAATAAATATCAAGCAATGACTGGCAAAAATGTGGGGTTAAAATTTATTATAACTCTACATGCAAGTGTGTATAGGTGTAAGCACAAGTAGAGGTCGAACACTGGGAGCAGACGGTTTGGGGCAAAGATGAATGTGCAAAATTATTCAATTCTTCTCTTGTCCATGTTATTGTTTTTGTGGGGTTTTAATTTTATATATAGTTTTTTATTTTTATTTTTTTATTTTTATGATTTTTTATTTATTTTTGTATTTTATATATCTTCTCTCTTTTTTTATATATTTTCTTTTTATATTTTTAATTATATAAAATAGATATATATAATGAGATATTTATATAAGAGGAGAGAGAGATATATACAATATATAGGTATATACAGGTACTCAAAATATAAGAAATATAATGTTTTTAGGCTTTTCATATTTTTCTATTTTTTATTATTTTTATGGAATTTTACTAATTTTTATGTATTTTTTAATTCCAAAAATTCCCCTCATTTGGGACTAATTAAATAGGACGAAAAAAATTTGGGTCTTAAAAATATAAAATAAGTCTCAAAATTACCCAAATTAATTTTAATATGTTAATAATAAGATATAGATAATAATAAAGTATGAAAACATTTTTTTGGTATTTTTCTAGGGTTTTTATATTTTTTAGTTGGATTTTGGAGCTTTCTAAATTTTATATTTTTCTTTTTCTTATTTTTAGGGTTTTTCATTTTCTGGAGTCAATAGATATATAAATACATGATATATAATATTTTTCTAATTTTTCAAAATGTTTTTATATTTTTTTTGGTATTTTATGAATTAGACAGGGATTATTTAGGCTCCTTTTCATTTTTAATAATTAGATTAAATGCAAAAGAATGTAAAATGGACATGTGGCGTGTAAGTATGAGGCATAAAACATCTAACCTAATTTTTGTGGATTTTTAGGAGCTACATAGCTATTTTTAATAAATAGATAAAAGACATAAAAACAAAACAGCCTGATAGGGGCATAAATGCAATAAAAGTAACATACAAGGAATCAGTTGCAATTTTTCCTTCATGAAACAACATTTATTTAATTATTAGAGGCTATTTTACAATTACAAAAACCGCCAGGGTGTTACATGCAATTTTCACGTGCCTCACGTGGGACTACACGTGAGGCGGGGAGGGACCAATATGTAATAAAAATAAGTGCACGGATCCTGTGGCAAAATTAACTATTTATCTACAACGTAATATTCATTTTACAGAATTAAATATTAAATACAAAAAGGCCTGGTGTAGGTTTGCAAATTACCCCCTTAAGTGGGCGCAGGCGGATGGCTGGATCTAATTCACTTGCCACGCGGCGCCTCCTCCGCTTCTGATGATGTTTCGCCAATGAACGCACGAGATTAGATCTCGTGCGTGAGATCTACGGTGAGGGCTTCGCTCCATCGGACGGCTGGGCTTCAAACTGGGGGCCTCCATCAATCGAGCGGCTCTGGGGTGACCTGGAAGAACTCGGAAGAAGGTCGCCTGAGGCGACCTTTGATCGGTTAGTGCGTGCTCCTCCGGGCAGCTCCCTCACCGCCCAGCATCTCTAAATCTTCCTGGAGGCTCCCTTCATCCAACGGTGTCTTCACTGAGGCACCTGGAGCTCTCTTGAGCTCAGGTGAGGTCGAAAAAGATGACGAGCTCCAGGTACATGTTCTTCGTTTGAATTGAGCCAAGATGGGTCTCATGGCGCTCCGAGACCTACACATGAACTCACAACACAAAAAGAAGGCTCCGGGGGCCGTTTTGGTGGTGGAATGGGTGAAGATGGGTGCGGCGGAGATGCTCCGGCGAAGGTGGTGGAGGTGGAGCATCTAACTCCAGATCCGTGGAGGATCTGGGTGAGTGGAGGTGCCTGGGATGAAGTAGAAGCGAAGAGGAAGGAGTGGGGGTGGTTTGGCGAGGTCGGAAGATGGTGGATCTCAGTGAAATGTTCGCCGGAGCAGAGCTCCGGCGAACTACGAATACTCGATTTTATGCTACATCTAAGAGCTACTAATCAATCTAATGACATGATTAAAATGCTAACATTAAAAGCTACCTAAAAATAATTAAAAGGCGCAGCTCGAACCTGGTTTTTGGCCAAGGAGCAGGACCGCCGACGACGGTGGCCATGGGTGCAGCCTCCACCTCTCCTGCCCGCTCAGACGCTCCAGGGGCTTCTCCTTGTCACGGAGAAGCTCGCTAGGCCAGAGGCGAGGGCTGAAGACGAAGAAAGGCTGACCAAAATTGAAGGGGAAGCGGAGGTTGTTTATTTATGTAACATGTTGCGCACCCTTATTGACCAGTGAATATCAAAGAATCGGAAGCATGTACAATGGACTAAAAGGGATGGCGTGGATCTTGGTATGTTTAGGAACAATTCTTGTGAAGGGAGCAAGTAGATCCAATCATCGGTGTGGTTTGGGAAAGTCAGAGAAGACAAATCGAAATGACGTCTGACACAGGGCGATTGGTGGCAGAGGAGTTAACCGGGCGGTCAACGAAGGAAAGAACCTGATTGGTCCACATGAGCGCCAAATTGACTTATTAATTAAACATAATAAACGATTTTATTAATTTTTGCTTATAAAATAAAATTTGTTTATTAAATAATGTAGTATTTATTTATGATTTTTATTTATTTTTTTGATGTATTTTATTATAAGTTTATTTTAATGGTGTCTTTACAGGTATATTTACATGTATTTTGTACAATTGTATTTTTATTTTGTATATTTTATTTTATTATTTTTTTCTTATTTTATATATTTATAACTTATTTTTATATACAGGAATATATTTTGATTTTATTTTTATGGTATTATTTATTTACTTAAATAAATAGGTATATATAACATATAGGTATAGTGATAGATGTTTTACCTATAATTTATGTATATTTTATTTATTTAATAAATTTTATTGGTTTTTATTTTGGATTTACAATTTTAATAAAGTATAGATAATATTTAAAATTTAATAAAAATATAGATGAATAAAGAATAAAAGGATGAAATCCCCTTTTATTTATATACATATATAACATAGGTATTTTTGTCTATGTATTTACGGACTTATTTTATTTTACATGCTCTTTTTGGTTTTATTCTAATTTCAATATGTACATGCATTATGTATGTTATTTACAAAATTCTAAAAAATATAAGTTTGTAAGAATAATGAATAATGAATAAATTGAACATTTTATTCGGGTGAATTGTACAATGAGGGCCAAACACCTAACTTTCAAGGATGAACTCCAAAAATTATGAAAGCAATTTTATTAAAGAGCTCTTGAAAAGTTATATACAATTAAAGGTGATTTTGTGGATTTTGAGTTTTTATTTGCAAGATATGGGTATGTGAAGTTGAGATTCTGGCTTTTTATTCTGTGTATAAAATGTCCATTGTATATTATTTTTGCACAAACTCAATTTTGTATTTTTATTTACATTATAGATAACAACCTTCATGTACAAAATATTTCTATTTAATGAATAAATAATTATATACAAAATAGGTGTCAAAATGCATAAATGAATGAATGAATAAATGAGGTATTTATTGTATTATTGGCTCTTATCTGCCCCTATTTTATTCTTTGTCGACCACGCCAAGTCTTGACTTGGTCTCGGGGTTTGGGTCATAAAATATTTCCAATATTTTATTCCTTTTTCTTTTCTTATCTTTATTCTATAATTTTGGCATTAAAAACCCTATTTTATATACAAATAATACAATAAAAAATGGGTGCTATTATGGACAAATTGATGCTATTTACATGTATTTGCTGGGGTTTTTAAGGCCAAAATAATAGAATAAAGGTTATGAAATGGTGATTCATCAACGATGATGATCCCGACCATCCAATCGATGTGATTAGAGGAGGGACCATGCATCTGAATATCATCAGATTGCGAGCAAAATGGGATTATTCTTTTCAATTCTCTAAGGCTAAGGAGGATATGTGAAGCCAATCTTCTTTTGTGGGAGTTACCCATATTAGTAGGGGATATGTGCTTTTACTTTTTTTGGGCAAATTTCATGTGAGAAATCCAATTTGATAGATCAAGTCTACGAATATTGTTATATACTCTTATAAATTTCATCAAAATTCGGCATTTCTACATATTTTATCGTAAAAGTCAGAGAAAGTTAACAACAAAGGGACTTAAAACCTCATTTTAAAATCGACAAAAATCATATCAATCTTTGACTTTTAAGATAAAATAATTGGTAGAAATATCAATTTTTGATAGAATTCGACAGGCATGTAGCAAATATAAATAGATTGATATATATATATATATATATATATAATTGAATTTCCCATATATAATTTATCCTAAAAAAGCGAAGGCACAACACAGGAGAGGACATGCTACTGAGGATACGAGTTCTTTAGTCGAAAAAGAATAAAAGCACCCAAGTTATATCAGAGTTTGTTGTGCTCCTCTCTTTATTTTTGCGAAATCGATTTCAAAAATCCAACTGCATCTATGGCAACTATTCCACATACATATTAATTTTCGCTCAAATCCGATATTTATGACTATATTATCTTAACAGTCAACAAAAAGAATCAATATTTAAAAAAACTTCAGTCCCATTTAGATAAGCGCCATATATTTGACTATTAAAATAAATAGATATAAACATATGATTGAACGAAATTGGTAGATACACAGAACAATACTCAAAGGTTCAATCTTTATACGATTTGATTTTTTAATTCAATTGTGTAAAGAAAAACGAGATACAACCGACTCTGCTCTAGAAAAAGCTACAGGCTCTCCAAAATTTAAATGAGATTGAGACCATAAGAAGAGAGTGGATCCTCTACTGAAACAAAAACTACAATCTGCTGTGGCCTTTTATTGCAAAATTTATTTCAAAAGTCTAACCGCATTGATTCAATCTATGATTAGTTCTTACATACCTACCAAATTTCACTCAAATCCAATGTTTATAGTTACTTTATCTTAATGGTCAAAGCTATGGTTAATTTTTCAAATGGGTTTTAAGTTAGGTTGACTTTTGATTTGAGTGAAATCCTATAGGCTTTTAGGGAAAAAGTCCTAGATTGAAGCGAGCGGATCACTGTAGTACCATAGAGGTCTGTTGCAAACCCCTCGACCGTCTGAGCAGTTCGATCTTGATTGAGTTGTTCATGCGAAATAAATGCTTTTGTGAGCCCTTACTGTGATAACTCATGCGAGCCGCTTTTGATCTCGATTTACAACAATACTATAGAGGATCCGCTCTCGGGATTGAATGAATGCAATTTGTATTTTGAAATGGTTTTGCTTATAATATATTGTAACATTATATTTGATTATAAAAAAATTACTAATTTTCCAATACGTGGGCAGGGGGCAAATGTGTGGGGGGGAGGGGGGGAATGGGATATGAGAATTGACTCGTGACTGCGAGAGGGTCAAACTTAGTGAAGGGAAAATTGCAAAAAGTTAATTTTATTTTGTTTGTATTATATATAAATATATAAATAATAGGAAATATTTCAGATGAGGTGCACCTTTCTTGAGTATATGGAAAGCCATGCATCCTCACCGTTGGATTTTCATCAATGGTCATAGTTAAAACTGCCTAACTTTTCATAAAACCACACACGGTTTTCTATTTTTAGAATGCTTTAATATGTTCCAAAATTAATTTACTCGAAATTCTCGTTAATCATGCAATCCGTTACATGCTGGAAGCCATCTCTCTCTCTCTCTCTCTCTCTCTCTCTCTCTCTCTCTCTCTCTCTCTCTCTCTCTCTCCTGGGCCCACGACGCCCACTGGTCCATGGGCAGCCTCTCCTTCCTCCACCGCCGCCTCCAAGGCCGTATCGAGGGCTCCGTCAAGCGCCTCCGTGCTCAGCAAGAATGCCGCCACCGTCTCCTTCTCAATAACGAGAAGAAGATGGAGACCCTCCAAAACCATGAGGAGGAGCAGCCGGAAATCGCCAATTCAGAATCGTATTCAGATAAGGAAGAGGCTCCGACGCCGATCCCCGTCAGACCTGCAGGTCGGCCCTGCAGATCCGGGCGTACACATAATCTGGTGGTGTATGAGGACGAAGAGGAGGATGTGTTGTCGGATCCGGCTGAGCAGCAGCAGAGGAAGAAGAGGGCGAGGAAGCTTGGAGACTAGTTCGATAGGGTTGCGGATGGCAGTTCTTTTCCGCTGCCGGTTGCAGTGGTGGCGTCAAAGGAGGTAAGGAAGGAGAAGGTGGTCTCTGCGCTGAGGAGGAGCTGTAGGCTTTCTCCTAAGAAGAATTGAGTGGAATAGATTTGCAGCATTTGCTTAGCTTCTTTATGCGTTTGTTTGTGTTTTCTAGCGACATGGATTATGTTTCGTGTTCTTTATACACGATTCCGCATATTTATCATTGAATAGATGCAAAAATATTATAAAGAGCAATATAATTTGTAAGAAGTCCATGATCTTTTAATTTTCCAGTCCATCATTTACATTTTCGAAATGTGTTATTTTGTATTATTTTACCAATGTTTTGTATTTAAGGGTTTTATTTTGTAAATCTTAGTAAACTAAAGCAAACTTAACGTCCCTACCAGTTGCGAATTCATACGTTATCCTCAAGTTTGATTTATAATGTAAACTTTTGTTTTATTAATATTGTGTTAAGTTCAGTCATATAGTAATATTGAGACATATATTTCATATAACTGATTAAAATTGCAATATAACTGACAAGAAATACCTAGAGGAATTGATTTATTTAGTAATGTTTTGCAGTGTTTTGTATTGTGCCTTTTTATTTTGTAAATCTGAGTAGTTTAAAGTAAATACTAAGACACTCCTCAGTTTCAAATTCATATGCTCTTTTCGAGTTTGAGTTATTTTTGTAAACTTTACCTCGGATATTGAAATTTCTGAATATTGTGTTATTATACATACATATTGTAAAATGGGAAGTTAGTTCGCAAGTTACTGGTACAAATTGTAAAATAAATCACACTATTTGCCAGTACGAAAGAATTTATATTGTATTCTTTTGCATTGTTTTGTATTGTATTCCTTTTTTTTTGTAAATCACAGTAACTTTAAGTGACCCAACGACATTCTCAGTTTCAAATACGAAGGTATACAGTAAGTATAATCTATTTTAGGAATTTTTTCAGTAGTTAGTCGAATTAATTTTATAACTTTTTGAATTTTTAAAAATAGTAAAATATATGTTTTCAAATTTCCCACGCTCAATCACCACCCTTTACTTCGGATATTGAAATTTCTGAATATTGTGTTGTTATACATACATATTGTAAAATGGGAAGTTAGTTCGCAAGTTACTAGTAGAAATTGTAAAATAAATCACACTATTTGCCAGTATGAAAGAATTTATATTGTATTCTTTTGCATTGCTATGTATTGTATTACTTTTTTTTGTAAATCACAGTAACTTTAAGTGATCCAACGACATTCTCAGTTTCAAATACGAAGTTATACTGTAAGTATAATCATTTTAGGAATTTTTTCAGTAGTTAGTCGAATTAATTTTATAACTTTTTGAATTTTTAAAATTCGTAAAATGTATGTTCTCAAATTTCACACGCTCAATCACCTAACCTTTACTTCGGATATTGAAATTTCTGAATATTGTGTTGTTATACATACATATTGTAAAATGGGAAGATAGTTCGCAAGTTACTGTTAGACATTGTAAAATAAATCACACTATTTACTAGTACAAAAGAATTTATATTGTATTCTTTTGCATTGTTTTGTATTGTATTCCTTTTTTTGTAAATCACAGTAACTTTAAGTGACCCAACGACATTCTCAGTTTCAAATACGAAGGTATACAGTAAGTATAATCTATTTTAGGATTTTTTTCAGTAGTTAGTCGAATTAATTTTATAACTTTTTGAATTTTTAAAAATCATAAAATATATGTTTTCAAATTTCACACGCTCAATCATCTCCTTAATTTTAGGTAAGTAGTTAATTCTAATACCACTCTTAGCTTTTCTTTGGTGGTTTTAATCTCATCCATTAGATCCACATCATACGGTCTTTATGAGTGGCTTTCCATGATGCATGGAAAGGTGCACCTCATTGGAAGGGCCCTCATAAATAATATATGTATATATATTTGTTATCGAGCCCCTTATTGAGTTATCGAGCCGAGCGAGACTTGACTCGAGCTCGGCTTATTATGCTATCGAGCCCAAAATTCTGGCTGGGACTTAGCTTAATAGCCTAATGAACCGAACTCACGAGCTCTTATCGAACCGGACCTGAACCTGACTCATCGAGCCGTGACTAAATAGCCAACCCTATTGAGAATCTGCTCGCTCTTAAAAAGCAAGAACATCAAAAAATCACAACAAACTAGTGCCGTCACTCCTCCCGTTTCTCTTCCTCCCCACGTCAAGGACTTGCCCCTCAAGCTCATTATCCACCTCCCTACACTAAATCTCCTCTTCCCTTCCCGGCAACCTCTACAACCCCACCACAACAACCCAGCTATTTACATGTCACGAGGTCCATCATCTCCGCTGCATTGCACCGTTATCGATCAGAAAGCATGGCCAGTCAAACAGACGTGGTAGTACAGGTAGAAGACCACCGTCACCCGAGATGGACACCACCAGAGAGTAAGCTGACGCTCTTTGCTTTACGCCTCGCCGTCCTCGAGAAGGCAGCGAGCGGCATCGGTGCGCTGGGCTTCATATGGGCCACCGTCGTGATACTCGGCGGCTTCGCCATCACCATCGACAGTGCCGACTTCTGGCTCGTCACCACCATCCTCCTCATCGAGGGTGCGCGCATCTTCAGCCGCAGCCACGAGCTCGAGTGGCAGCACCACTCCACTTCCTCCTGGTCCTCCCTCTCCTCCGCCGCACGTCGCAGCTTCCGCGCCCTCAAGTCTCGCGTCCCGGCGGACTTTGTCGCTACCAAGCAGCCAGAAGATCACCCTCCGCGATCGAAGTCGCACGCCAACTGGGCCTTCCTCTCAGCAAGCATGAGCCGACTCCTCTACTGGCTGCAGCTCCTCTCCGCCACGACCTGCATCGTCCTCTCCCTCTCGCGCCTCGCAAGGCAGGATTACGGCGAGGTGGCGAAGGGCGATACCGACAAGCGCAACCGGAAGTCAGCCCTCAACATCTTCTATGGCCTCGCGCTCGCGGAGGCCGCCCTCTTCCTCATGGAGAGGTCCTACTGGGAATTCGAGGTCAGCTTCCGTAACCTTCTGTCAAATGTCGCCCGAGAGTGCGACCTCGGCCACGGGGGCATGGTGTCGGTAAGGCGGTTCTTTTACGACGCATACTCACGATGCGTCAATGGTAGCATCTTCGACGGTCTGAAGATGGACATGGTGTCGTTCGCGGGGGAGCTGCTGTTCTCCGAGTCCATGCATGAGGAGCTCATCGGAGCGAGGATCCTGGCGAGATACGCGATGAGCGAGCGATACGGCGAGGAGGCAGTGAGGAAGGTGGGGGCGAGTGCGGGGGTGGTGGAGAGGCTAGTGGAGATATTAAGCTGGGAGGGGGAGATGCGGAGGTGCGCGGCGCAGGTGGTGGAGAGGGTGGTGGCGGCGGGGAGGAGGAACGGGCTGAGGGTGGCGCGTGTGGGCGGAGCCATGGAGTCGATAGAGACGCTGCTGCGCGTGCACGACGCGGAGATGCACAGGGTGGGGCTCAGGATACTGAAGAAACTACCGCAGGACCACGAGTGCTGCGCTCGTATTGGCTCAACGAGGGGGCTGCTGCGGAGGATTGTGGAGTTCACGGCATTGGGGGAGACGCTGCTCGCGTGCGGCGGAGGTGCGGAAGAGGCGCGGATTAAGGTAAACTACGTGCATTGCATTTGCATCATGCATTACATGAATTTGGGGTTAGACTTAAAATTAGTTCATCAAACGTTTAAATTTAAACAAAAGCTGTGATGTGTCAATATTTCTTCAAATTTAAGCTATACAATTGCAAAAATAGAGAGACAAGGACAGTGAAGAAAAATCAATACCAATTCTGGATACGTAAGCTAAGATCTTGGAAGTAACTTAGAAGAAACAGGTAGAAAGTTGGAAGCAATGCAAGAATAATGTTTTAAAAACAAAGTTTCAACAAGTTAAACCAATAATTGATCGAAAAAATATCGAATCAATTGATTTTTACTTAAAAAATAGATACCGAATCCAAACTACTAGCCTTCTTTCGACAAAAAAAATTGTTTTTAAATAATATACAATTTTTTTAAACTTATTATTTTAACCATTATTTGAAGAGAAAAATGGGGCTGCCATGGTTGTCTCCTGCCTCATTTTTCTCTTATTTTTTTATTTATTTGATAAATTCTTCTATATATTTTCATCACTAAATTGTTTTAATATATCATTCAAAATTCGTTAAAAACAGATACTCCTATGCTATCCATTTAAAACATTTAATTTTATCGGTCTTAAAATTGTTGTAATCAACCTGTTCTGTATGGTTGGTATATGAGTGTCTGTTTTTGACGAAATTGACATGACATATTATAGGTATATATTGATGAAAATACAAGACAGATTTTTAAAAAAAATAGAAAAAAAGGAGTGGAAGCAACCATTTCGCTGCCCTTGGAGCAACCCCTTTTTACTCTTAATTGAAAATTGCTAATTTTAGACATTACATATACGTTTATACGATTATTAAAATATACAAACTTGTTTGTATAAAATTTCGATCAAACTTAGTTCAACCCAGTTGGATCATATGAATCACATCGATAACAACATTTCGATTTTTTCTAATAGTTATAAAAAATCTAATAGTTAAAACCGCATAAATTATCACATCTTCGATTGACCGATCCATTGATCTAACCGTAAAAAATTCAAAACTTATACTTTACCAGTTTGATGTCTGATTTGATTTTTAATATCTTGAGTGTAACAAAATTCCATTTCTAAAATTAGGGGGAAATTATTAGGAGATTTAAGAGATAAATCAGCACAATTTTTACTTGTTTGCTTTTGCGAATAAAAGGTTGCAAAGCGCGCCCTCCAGCTGCTGAAGATGCTGGCGAGCACTCCCGGCCCAACAGGGACGGCTCTCCGGAAGGAGATCTCCGAGATCGTCTTCACCATTTCTAACATTCGGGACATCCTCTGCCACGGTGCGAGCCACGCCAAGCTGCAAAAGCTCGCCATCGAGGTCCTCACGAGCCTCACCATGGATACGGAAGCACGGGAGCGGATCGGCGGCACGGGAGGTGTCATCAAGCATCTGCTCGGGATCCTGTTGAGGGACGGGGAGAGCAAAGCAAGAGTAGAAGCAGGGGAGGCATTAGCCGTGCTGGCATTGGAGAGCGAGCTGAATTGCCGGAGGATGTTGAGATTGAGTGTGGTAGATGGGCTCGTGGCGGTTCTCGGAGACCCCGAGATCGGCTTGGTCGCCGGTGGTGTCCTGCACAACCTCTGCGCCTACAGTGAGGACGAGGACCTCCCGTGGTTGGGAGGTGTTTTTGCTGCGGCGCCAATGGTAATATTTAAATTTTGAATTAGTTGTTTTGATTTTTTTAATTTAATTTATTTAATAACCCCTAAAAAACAATAAATTACAAAAAAAAGACCATGGCTTCATTTTTTAACTTCCATATTCACAGTGCCTTTATTTGATTGATCGAAAGCTCGGATTACTTTTATTTATTCTATGAGTATATATAGGTGTTGAAGGCGATAATGACGGAAGAGAAGAGAGCCCTACAGGCTCACCTAGGCCTCGCAACACAACTATTTCGATTAATGAACCCAGAAGATATAAGTGAAGGAATTGTAAGAGCTAACATCAAAGAGGTTGAGTTAGCCAAGAAGTTGATTCAAATACTGAAGGAGAATAGACAGCCATCTATCAAGGTCCCAAGGATGAGGAGGTTCGCAATGGAGCTAGCAATATGGATGATGAGACTGGACAAGCGCAACGTTATCGCTTTCAAGGCATCGGGACTCGAGCAAGAGCTTCGGATCATCGCAGATACCACATCCGAGCTCGAGTTGTACAAGGTTTTCAACGGAGACGTTGGGCTAGGCCGTCATGATACATCGATTTGTTCGCTTGTGGAAGCTTCGTTGGAGATGTTGGCCTGCCTTTGAAATGAACAACTCTTCCATTTGTTTTGTGATTGAGTTGCCATTTGAATTGTTTTAAACCTCCAAGTTCTTCAATTCTTTTATTAACTGCACTTCTGCTTGGACTCCCTTGTGAAGATATGGTATTATATAAACGCTATGTACATTTTGTGTATACCTTTCTAAATGTTGACTGAATTAGAAGATTATTAATGCGCAATAAAACATAGTAAGCATATCCTATAGGTTTATGTACTTCCACGAACTTATTATTTTTGGTTTAGGCCTTTTGGCTAAGCGTCTGCGGTTGTACTCCTGAATATATTAATTTATCAGATCTGCAAATAACTCCAAGATTGGGAAAAATTAGAGGAAAAAGAATTATTACTAAGATGTTAGCAGACATGGGGGGGGGGGGGGGGGGGGGAGTGTTAGTTTGGGTTGCCCTCACGATGATTTGAGAAGAAGAGAGCTTCATGAGCAAGTTTGAGAGGCAGACAAAAGATACCCGTGGAATTTTTCGAACAGTGCTCCTTCCTATTCAGCCACCAAGCTGATCCCATCCTTCATTTGATTTGCCAATTTGAGATCGAATTCGCCAAACTATTTACATAACTTGTACTTTTTTTAAAAAAATCACTAGCAACCCCATAATCGTCCAAATTTAGATGAGCTAACAATTGTTTCGTACATGAACATTTAGCTACAATATTATGTTGGTTTTCACTATGTTGCAGGCAAAGAAGGCATGAGTTTGCAAAACTAGTGTAGAACTTTGGCAATTTCTCTTGAGTTATTAACTTGTTTTGAGCCAAAGACGATAAAAAGTACGAAACACAAGGATGGAAAAGCTTCAACCAGAAGTGTTTATGTAGATTGGATCCTAGCCCAGAGTGAAAGAATTTTGTAAACTTGTTTATTTAACTGCATGTTTCCCTCATGACCTGAGTGCAAAATCTGATCTATATCTTCCATTTAGGTTTCCTTCAAGTTAGATAATTTAGTTTGAAGGAAGTTTACTTCTTGATGCCGAACAATGAGAAAAGTATATTTTACTGCCTTTAGCCAATTGTTTGTTGCAGAGATTGTTGGGGACGGATCCGATCAAGCATCACACGACTAGAACCACAATCGAAGAAGAAAGCACGCACAATCACACAAGACGAGGATTTATAGTTGTTCGGCAATGTGCCTACTCCACTTGCTCACATCAGACTCTTTCTACTATTGCTTGAATGATGTTGGGATACAATATGTGGTGCCACAGGGCTCCTTTTATACTACAACAAAAGAATACCAAGTATTCAGCAATCCCCACCATCAGCTCTCACCCAATCAGGATACAGGTTGTGGATTAAGCATCTTAGCAATCCAGCCCAATACCTCTCAGCCAATCAGAATGCAGGAGGTGGATCAGACACCTCAGCAATCCAGCCCAAGAGCTCTCAGCCAATCAGAAGGCAGGATGAAATCAACCACATCAGCAATACTTTCTACTTGTATTCAACCAATCAGTCTTCACAGGATAAATCTCAAGAGAGATTGTGGCACAAGCATGGGCTAACATATCGGTTTTTTCTAGCAATAAGGGATCTCCAAATTGTAGAAAACTTCACCTTAAGAGTGCATTTTTTTACCGGGTTAGCCCGAGTTAAACTTGAGAAGGGTAAACTGTTTTTGTATTTTGGTATTTGAATAGAGGGTTAAGGGTTAAGTGGGTTTGTTGTGATGTGATTGTATTAAAGTTTGGAAAAGTGAGCAGTTATTACGATGCGATTGTATTAAGTTTGGAAAAGTGAGTAGAAGTTTAGTAGTTTATAATTTTTAGATGATATGATGGTATAATATATTATTTTTTGATGGAATAGATGAAAGAGAAATGATTTATTTAATGTATAAAAAAGAAAGAAGGAGTGGACCCTACAAGTGAGAGAAAGGGTGGGTTTTGGAGGATAAACCTCCCCAAGGGGAGGTTAACTCGGGTGTCGAACGACCCCTAAAGGTATTCTCACTATTGGGTTGATCATCCCAAAGAGAGGAGTGTTTCCCAGAGTTACCTTCTTTGAGTAAATTTGCCTAAGGTCCTTCGAGCCATTTTTTGGGGAGGTTTACCCGGGTGTCGAACGACCCCTAAAGGTATCCTCACTATTGGGTTGATCATCCCAGAGAGAGGAGTGTTTCCCAGAGTTAACTTCTTTGAGTAAATTTGCCTAAGGTCCTTGGAGCCATTTTTTATCGAGCACCAAAATCGAGTCACTTGATTTATTCAGTGTACCGGAGTAGCCAAGCCCTTCAAGTTAGTTGCCCTAATGATGGTTGATGCTAAGGAATTACAGGAAGTCTCATCTAATTTTGTCAATGTCTTTAACGATTCTTCCTTAATTAAGGGAGGTTACGAGATGTGTTACTTGCGATGTGGGAGATGAGTTTAGAAATGCAATTTGAGATGAAAGGGAGAGGATTTTCGCCTTCCAGCTTTCTGAGGTGAATTTATCGACGACAGTTTGCCAATATTCACGTTTGAGAGGTGATGGGAAAAGTGTTATGCCTATATAGTTAGGGAATTATTCTTCATGGCACCCTAAAATGCTACAAATAAATGTGATTTCTGACTACGATAAAAAGGATTTCTGCTTATTCACTTCTAATTATAAGATTAGAGAAAATGTTTTTAAATTCAAGATTAGGCATTTAATTACACTACCCTCATATTGAAGAAAAACGAGGATATCATTCGCAAATTGCGTGAATTAAGATGTTTGTGATATCTACATTATCCCTTGGTAAAGAGAATACCTTTATATTTCCTATTTTAGCTACTTTTTTTGGCATAAAATCTGATATATTAGTTTTGCTTATGCAAACAGGGGGGAGTAGGGGATAGAGGATCTGCTTGATGAGCCCCTCTAGAGGACTTAAAGAAACCAATAGAGTCACTGTTGATTTTCAAAGATACCCCACTTGCTTTAAGGAAATAAAGGGTTCAATTTCTAAACTTTTCAGATCCAGTAATTTTCAACGCTTTTTCTATCAAGTCATAGCTTATTGTATCAGAAGTTTTTTAGGTCAATTTTCAGGATGAGAGTTTTGGTCTGTGTGTGTTTTCACTCCCCCTGTATTTCCAAACTAATTGCAAAATAATTGGAAGCACCTTGATTTTCTAAGAAGACATATTGGGAATGGGTGTGTGTGCGCGCATGCGTGTGTGCGTGTGTGTGTGTGTGTCTATATATATGTAGAGAGAGAGATGAGTGATCCTGTAAATATATATATATATATAGAGAGAGAGAGAGAGAGGAGTGATCCTGTGAGAACAAAAAGTTATGAGAGCATGAGAGGAGTGATTCTGTACTACTAGATTCAACCAGGAGAGAGAAGATCATGAAAGAGAAAACAAAATCTAGTGGTCCAGAATCACTCCTCTCATGCTCTCACAACTTTTTGCTCTCACAGGATCACTCATCTCTCTCTCTCTCTCTCTCTCTCTCTATATATATATATATATATATATATATACATGATCCTGTTAGAGCAAAAATCGTGAGAGCATGAGAG
The DNA here is from genome assembly GCA_037367405.1 of Ottelia alismoides. NCBI lineage: Eukaryota > Viridiplantae > Streptophyta > Magnoliopsida > Alismatales > Hydrocharitaceae > Ottelia > Ottelia alismoides. The sequence continues at coordinate 844,462 of JAZKJV010000834.1, read as the reverse complement.
CAGTAATTCTGGACCACTATTATGTCTTCTCTCTTCTGGTTGAATCTAGTGGTCCAGAATCACTGCTCTCATGCTCTTAAAGGTTTTGGCTCTCATAGGATCACTCCTCTCTCTCTCTCTCTCTCTCTCTATATATATATATATATATATATATCAAAATTGTCTAAGTCCATTTCCTGATCGGGATCTTCGAGTTTGAGTTTATTTTCATGGGAACATTAACGAGACTAACATGAAGATAGTTTTATTACTTGAGGGTCACCCTTCTTGAAGATTAAGGGAATAGTAGAGTTGTTTATAAACTTGATTTCCTTTGGGTTGAAATCATCCTCAAACATCCTATTTATCATACTCATGAAGTCTTTTTTGATAGTAGGCCTGAACTTTTTGAAGAACTCCGATATGCATCTGTTCTAGCTAAGTGCTTTCATTGCCTTGAGGCCAATAATTATACGTTCAGCATCCTGCTTCGACATGGGAGTAATCAGTTCCTCTAAATCGACGATTTAACCCACCAAGGATGGACATATATTGAAAGGGGTGTGGGAATTTTTCCTAGGACCCACGTATAGGTTTTTATATATACTAATCTAAGGCAACCTTTGAAATGTTGTGCAAGCCAATATGTGTTATGCCTTGGCTATCTTGAAGAGAATGCATTTTATTTCTAATACGTCTTATGGAATCCGTCGTTTTTACTAATTGATCATTTCTATCATCTTCCTTAGTCCATTTGATCTTAACATGATAAATCATCTTTGGAATTCATCCTCAAGGGTAGCTACTAAGGCTTTATGTAAGTGAGAACGTGTTCTCAATCCATTTTCATCTAGAAGGTTCGCGTTTTTTTCCTCCATCAACTTTATTTAGTCCTCTAATCTCTTCTTTTCTACAAGTAGGTGAGGAATATTCTCTTTACATTAGGCTTTAATATCCATTTTCGACCTAGACATATTTAACTGCCATACATGGAAGGGGTTATGGGCTTCCACTTGATTACCCCAAGAATGATTTACCACTTCCACAAAGGATTGGTAGTTGAGCCAAAATGAGAGTATGAAGTGATGGTCATTAAGGAATAAGAATATAGAACTCTATCCAGTTTACTCCATTTACTCTCTCAAAACCATCATTCCTGGTGAATTTGTCATCAAATACACCAGGATCCACTAAATTACATCTTAAGAACCAATCATCCAAGTTTCTGCATGCATTTGATAATGGTCGCTTCGAAGAGGATTCACTTAATAGTCTAACCTTGTTGCAATCTCCTACAAGGATAACATGGCCATAGATAGACGCTATACTTTCCATTTCACTCAAAAAGTTATGCTTACCTTAATTTTACAGAGGGCCATAGATACCTACCAACCTAAAACATTGTTAAGTTATCTCAGTTGGGAGAAGTGTAATTAAGTAATCTTTGTACTCCACATTTGTGCCCCCATTTAGTTAGTATTCCGCAAGACTTGCAGACTTCATTTATATTCCAAGCAAAGCGGTCTAGTGAGGGAAGTCTTTGTTGGGTTTTTTTTGTTCGGTCCCATGTTTAGGGTGCAACTGCAGCCTTGTTACTTTTACAGGGACACATGTGCAAATGTTCGTCAATTTGAAGCCTGATGGGGGCATTTGGGCAGTATCGGCTCCCCCAAATCCTGATTCCAGAGAGCATTCCAGCAAGTGCAACAAGGGTTTTGAGAAACCCATTTTCTTCCATGAGAGACCGAGAGAGAGAGAGCAACATCAAGTGGTCTTGTTCTTTTTCTCCAGTTGGTTGAGGTGTTGTTAGGGCTGCGGATTCGAGAGAGGAGCAGCAGCGAGGACGTCGCATGTTGGTCGACCTTAAGGAGTCGAAGCTATTTTGGGTCTCCATCCGGGAGCCCTCAAGGGAAGCCACTTCTTCATCATTTGTTTTTGAGCACATCTTTTGGTATTTTAGATACCTAGGGATAGTTAGTTGATTGTTGAAGAACTATCGGATTGTTCTCGTGGCTTGTATCTCGATTTTGTTGGGTCAAAAAATGAAAGAACATTTAGCTTCACTTGACCTGGTAGAATCGTTACAGATCTTGTCCCGTGGTTTTTCCCTTGCTCTCACCGAGAAAGGGTTTCCACGTAAAAATCCTCATCTCCTTTGGTGATTGATTACTGTAGTTGTTTGTGCTTTCTTATTTATCATTGTTGCCATTTAGTTTCCGTGTGGGGAACACATATTGTTATGTCATCTTTGCTATAGAATAGGATTAGGGGATACTCCTCTTTATGTTATCCCCATGAAGTGGTATCAGAGCGCATGTTGCACAAGATGGTCAAAGATGATGAGGGCATAATGATTAAGCTCACAAGTTGCAACTGGAAGATTGGGAAAGCCAAGATGGAAGACATTATATATTGCAAGGACCTCCATGACCCGATGGAGGGAGAGAGTGCCAAGCCAAAGAATAGTCCGTAAATGAATGGACAAAGTTGAACAAAAGGTCATTGAGACCATTCGTAAATGGCTTGACATGCCAGTTTCCCATCATGTGGATAAAGAGACGAACGTGAAGGAGTTGTTGGATAAGTTTTTCGAACTCTATGATAAGAAGATCGTAACCAACAAGGCATTTTTTATTCGGAAGCTTGTGAATTTGAAATACAAGGATGGATGCAAAGTGGCGGAGTACTTAAATGACTTCCAAAGCATCATCAACCATTTGAGCACCATGGGCCTAGCACTTGATGACTAGTTGCATGCACTTCTTTTATTGGGTTCACTGCCGGTAGTTGGGAGACCCTAGTTGTCACTGTGAGCAATTCTATAACAAGTTGACCATGCCCATGGTCAAGGGTAGCCTCTTGAATGAGGGGATCATGCGTCTCTTTTCCGAAGAGACATCCTCCTCATCACATGTGTATGCAATTGAGAGGAGAGGAAGATCCACTAGCAGAGGAATGTCACTAGAGAGCCATCAATCCAGGGATAAGTCCATGGGTAGAGGAAAGTGTCACCATTTCCATAAGACCGGTTACTGGAAGAGAGTTGTAGGATTTGGAAGAGAGAGCAAGCTGAAGCCAAGAACACCAACGACAAATACTTTTCCCGCAATTAAGTAGGGTTGGCTACATGGATTCTTCGCCTCCATTCAGATCTATCTTGGGTCAATCTCAGGATTATATCCAAAAAACTAAGATCCCTTTGTATATTATCTTTCCAACACTTCTTGGGTCGTCCTCATCCTCTCTTAGTCGATTCAGCATCCCAACACTCGCATCTCCTAACTGGTGCATCAACCGATCTTCTTTGCAAATGACCAAACCATCTTAAGCATCTTTATTGCATCTTATTCTCGATCGGATCTACATTAACTTTCTTTCTGTTGCATCATTCTGAATCCGATCTTTACATGTGAGTACACACATCCACCTTAGCATTTTCATTTCTGCTACAACCCTTCTCTGAACATGTCTATGGTTCATAGGATCATGTTGTGGATGATGACAATGCAGAGCCAAGAAAAAACAGAAAAATGAAGATGGAAATGTAGTTGCAGTTGTGAATGATGACAATGCATATGAGGTGGTTCTCACCATTCAGGATCAGTGCTTGCATGCAGGGAGTGATTTGGAGTGGATTGTTGATACGACTACCTCCTATCATGTAACTCCACATAGGGAGTTCTTCACCTCTTACACCAAGGGTGATTATGGATGAGTCTTGATGGGTAACGAAAGTTACTCTAAGATCACGAGAATTAGCACCATATCGATTCACAACTAGATAGTGAAGGCTACCATCTAAAGTTCAACGACAACAAGTGCAAGATAAGAAAAGGTTCTCTCATCATGGCTAGAGGAAGCTTGTGTTGCACACTCTATATGACTAGAGTGAAGGTCATGGATGACAGTTTTCATGCCAACAAGGTAGACACATTAGACTTGTGGCACCGTTGACTTGGGCACATGAGCCAGAAGGGCATGCAACTTCTAAGGAAGAGAGAGTTGATCCCCTACCACAATGACATCACATTGTCTCCTTGTGATGCATGCGAGGTTGGGAAGAGCAGGAGTGCGCCAGAGTCAGATCTAAGGTGAAGGGAGACCTTATACAATTGTTTCACTTAAATGTTTGTGGTCACATAGACACAACCTCTTTGGGAGGCAACATGTATTTTGTCACCTTCATTGATGATGCATCTAGGAAGGTATGTGTGTATGTGCTGAGGATGAAAGATCAAGTTTTTGATTGTTTCAAGAAATTTCATGCCATGGTTGAGAGTAAGACAAGGAAATTGCTGAAATGTCTATGCACGGACAATGGGGGAGAGTACACCTCCCTTAGCTTTCATGGCTACTGTGCAGAGCACAACATTAGGCATGAGAGGAAAGAGCCAGTCACACCCTAGTACGATGGTCTTGCTGAGCTGAGGAATAGGAGCATTATTGAGAGAGTTTGTTGTATGTTGAAAACAACGAAGTTGCCCAAGACATTTTGGGCTGAGGAAGTTCGCACCGCATATTACTTGATCAACTGATTTCCATCGGTTCCTTTGGGGCTTCCAAATTCTAGAGCGTATTTGGACAAGAAAGGACCCTTCATATGCTCATTTGAGGGTGTTTGGATGTAAATCTTATGCGTTGGTACCCAAGGAGCAGAAGAAGAAGTTGGATGACAAGACGATGCCTTGTATCTTTGTTGGCTATGGAAAAAAGGAGTTTGGGTACTGCCTTTGAGATCCAAGAAAGAAGACTGACACTAGGCACAAGGATGTAATCTTCTATGAGAATCAAACTTTGGTCGAGAATGAAGGATTATTGAAGAATCCTCAAGCACATCATGGAAGCGTATGGATCGTATCATATATGATCGAGAGCGACTAGTCGCACTAATTGCTCGATGTAGTGGAATTTAAAAATTTTTAATTCGATGAAATCACATGATCTAAGAATACTTCTTGGATTATTTCATCTAACCACACAACAGATAAAGGAATACCTCTTGTAGCATGGTTGCGATCAATCCTCCAAGAGAAGAGACCTCCTGTCTTAAGTTCGATCCATCGAAGAAGATGCTTGTGAGCGCGGGTATGAATCACATACTTCTCACAATCCAAGTCGATGGTCCAAACACTGGATCCCCTGATCTCATCTTTTATGATATCAAACGCCTTCTTCATGCACAAGATGTACTAAAGGAGGTAGAGATACAAGAGTCATCGACGCAGTAGCACAACGACGATGTGTCGACGAAGAGAGCCTTCTCTCTATGAGAAGAGTGGACCACCAATCTTGTAAAGAGAGGGGTTGGCGTGAGTAATGAGAAAGAGAGAGAAGTTATCAAAATTGTAAAATCTAAGAGCAAGGGATGCCTCTTCATTTTAGGATTTTGAGAGTCCATGGGTCCCAATCCATGGTTAACACCAAATCAATAGTTGAGGTTGATTTGTGTTTAATCCAACTATCATGATTTGTATTGCTAAAAACAACAATAACAATTGATTTAATTTAAATTAATGTATTGATAAATAAATATAATTAATTTCAAAATTAAATCATATGCCAAAATATCTTCTTAGATTTTATAAGGATTAGTTGACAATTACGATCATCATCAACATGTCACTTCCAATGTACATTCGATGAGATCAAGACTACAGATATATACAAACCCTAGGGTTGTAGATCTATTATTATTTAATTGTCATTCCTCATTATTATGAGGAAACTTGCACATTGCAACCACATACATTATGTGTCCAATTGCAAGTACAATATCTTGATCTTGGATCCAATCCATTATATTCTACTGGTTATTATTGAGTATAGTAATGAGTGGGTTTAATGAAGTATTATCTGAAATAAGAAATTTGCATAAGTGTATACATTTATACATATTTTACTTTGATTTAAGAATTTTTGTATCAAAGTTGTCTTGCCTTGTCAACAATGAAAGTTCATTCCCTTAATCACTTTCAGTGTAAGAGATATACTTACCATTATATCTCAGGCAAGATCTGGGATCTCCTTCCTTATCTTTGTTTACATCCCAATAATTTGAGAACTTGCAACTCAGATAAAAAGAAGCAGGAACACGTTCCGCCTTGCAAATCCAACTTGCATTCCCAATTCCGTCTTTAACACTCGAGCCCACCACCCCTAAAGTGATGTTGACCCGTCATTAATTGAACCAACCGTGAACAGTAATACAACTCGCTATGCGCAATCCAATATGGCCCCAATAATATGAGGACTCCATATTGGGGTCACTACGCATACATCCTTACTCTTTCGAGAAGCGAAGAGACTGATCCAAATGGATTGTATGCAGGAGCTTTCACTTCGGACATGCGTCTCCTACATACAATATCTGGCGACGGAACCCTTCGCCTTGACGAGAGACCATGGATGTCACTTATGTGATCCTCCATATCACGTTAAAATTCTAATTAATTATTATGAATCATATTCACATAATTAATTCTTCCAAGGGAAATAACATCTCTATTAAAAATAGAGTGTTTAATTTTAATTGGATTCCAATTAATCTAATCATATTAAATTAATGATCCAAGTAATATTAAACAAACAATCTTTATTGTTACTTGAATTATAGTATTATCTCAAATCCGTATTATTTCAAATTTTAATAATTAGAAATACATCATGATTTCTTAAGCATTATACCAACCCTACCCGGTGTCATGGCCAGTACCGACGGGATTGGGACAGACCACACACGGTGCAACCTACTACCCCAACGCTCCCCGACTAGACACCATATCCGCCTCGGGAAAGGATAATGCAAAATAGATCACTTTGTACTTTAGATGATCATCAGTTTTTCAACCGAAGTTATATCATATAATAACAATCAAAACAATTTTGATTAACATTATAATGAGATTTGCTAAACAAATGCCAAATCCTATTCAAGAAACATGTTTGTTGGAATGTAGATCATGCATATCATGTAACCAATTTGTGATCTAGATCACATCTGAGCAATTATTGGTTAAGGAAATGTCATTTAAGGAAATAATTATCATCAAATATTTCAAAAATATCTATACATAATTATTACAGGAAATTAAACTATTTAATTTCACTAATTTCTTAAATGACAATCACTAGGTTCTTGATTAGGAAACTAATTTCAGAAGTGACCATCACTTACTAAAAATACCATATCTCAATCAATTTTCCAAATTAAGCAAAATAAGTTCCTAAAGTTTGCTAATTTTATTTACAACAGAACCTAAGTGATTTGCATGCATTTCAAGGAGTTCAAAACTGCAAATAACTTTTTAATTACGTTAAGATTCACAGTCCACGAAATAGTGGATATATATTCACAAAAATGATCATATCTCGAGCATACAGAATCCAAATTATGTAAACTCGGATCCTATGATTTCCTTATTTAATGAATACAAAATCTAATTATTATTTTTGTTTTTAAACAATTTAAACAAGGCTGAAAATAACCACTAAGATCCGAAAATTGAAATGCGATAAAACTTTTGCAAACCCTAATGAACCCAAGTCGTCCTTGGTTTATGGGTCGCATCCAAGACCTTCAACCTAAGGCTCTGATACCACTTGAAAGATATGGTAAGATACTTAAGCGTATCATGGAAGTGTGAGGATCACATTGTATGTGATCGGGAGCAACTAGTCGCACTAGTTTCTTGATGCAGCGCAAATTTAAAAAATTTTTATGTGACAAAATCACATGATCCAAGAACACTTCTCAGATCGTTTCATCTAAACCACAAACAAGTAATAGGATTACCTCTTGAAGTGTGGTTGTAATCAAGTCTCTAAACGAAGAGACCTCCTGTCTCAGGTCCGATCCGACGGAGGAGACGCTTGCGAGCGCTTGATGAAACGCGTGTTCCTCGCAATCCATGTTACTGATCCAAGTAGAGGATCTCCTGGTCTTGACACATGAGATACTAAGTCTTCTTCACAAACGAGGCGCACCGAAGGAGACGGATATCAACGAGCAAACTATCTGGCAGCATAACGACGATGCTACGGTGATGGAGACTTTCTCCAGGACATCCATGGTGGACGACCATAAGAGAGAGAGGGAGAGAGGGCGTGTAAAGAGAAGGAGAGAGCCTTATGATTCTCATTGTGTTATTGTTACCAAGAAGAGCAAGGGGTGCCTCTCCTTTTATAATATTTTAGGATCCATGGATCTCTATCCATGGACAACACAAATCCAATGACTTACATTGATTTGTGTTTCTTTTATTGGCCATGATTTTGTTAGTAAAAAATCAACAACAATTAATTTAATTTATATTAAATATATATTGATAAATCAATATTATTTAATCCCAAATTAAATCAATCAAGCATAGAGATTATTGAATGAAGATTGCCTCCTTCCATAATATGGGATTTTGTGGCAATCTCGTGTAATCTCGTGAGATTACATTATTCCATGGAAATCTTCAAGATTTACAACAAAACTTGTTGTAAATTATTCTACAAAAATAATTCATAATTATTTTGTGAATATTTCAATCTTGCCATTGGAAAATTGTGAATCACATTTACAACCCAAAATAAAATGTGAATTCCATTTTCAATTAATTGTCCAATGTGAATCCAATTCACATCAACGTTTAATTAACAAATGTAAATACAAATAGCTCTCTCTTATATATTATAAATCACATTTATAATATATATTACTAATATGGATATTGTTATCCACATTATTCATATCCATGATAATTAAGTCACATCTAATCACCATTCACATGTGCCCAACTAATATAAATCACATTCACATTATTCACATCATTGATAATTAAATTACATTTAATTATCTAAGATAACTTTCTTTATAATATGAATCAAATTCATATTATTCATGATAATTAAATCACATTTAATTATCCATTTTCTCAGTGCTCGGATACTTATATCAACAATGAAATTATCCTAAACTCTTTCAAGGATAATGCGCTTTCTCCACGGATACTTGGAGATAAGGAAAGGGCGATTGTATTGTTTTACGTATAGTGACTTGGATATTGAGATCACATCTCAAATCCAGATCTCGAGCCTCCCATAGAAGCTTGATTAAATCAAGATAGCAAATCTAATCTTCTCATTGCATCTGAATCACATTCAGATCAATGTCCAACATTTGTACCAAGATCAGATTACTTCTACACTAAGAGGAGTCACTAAAATCAAGACCCGTTTCATCAGTGCCTAGGAATGGAAGCGCCATGGTTATACAATTGCTTATGATTACATCACCCTCAGATTTTCCCAATACCTATACATCCTGCATACTGGAAGACCCAGAATAAACCCGAAGTATTAGATCTCTTTTACACTGTCTACTTCCTGGTTTTATCATTAAGTTTCTCATTGGATCATTGGGAGTCGATATCGATCATATACTTTCCAAAAGCATATATCATACCTAGGTCTTGATCATATACTTTTCAATAGTATATATCAAACCTCCATATTTAGTCAAGCTTCCAAAGCGAGACAACCGTGCACGGAATTTGATTCTTCCCAATATCTCATGAGTGAGCTCAGGTCTTCTGGTTCATTAATAAACCTGTATGATCCCTTTGGGAGATCTTATTACTTATATGCCCTTGTATGCACACAACACACCGATCTATAGACCTTGATTAGGTCATCAACCTTTTGGTCTGCCAAATGTACATACTCAGACATATAGTAACACATCTGTCTCCGGTCAGAAGATGTGTGCCTATATCATGATAGCATACGACATAGGACTTTTGTATCTCGATCTCGTTAAATCAACTCTTTGACCCAACTAATCTAACACGTCTGAATCTCTATTCCTATGCAAAAGACCTACATCAAGAGGTCGGTTAGATATCAGCCAAATGAGAAAGGATTGCCATCTCCCACTCAGGCTGGAGATCATCTCTTAACAGTCATTTGATGGTGCTTGATGCCAATCTAACCTTTTATATATTCATCCAAGCACCAACCTCTATGATTCAATAATTGAATTAACAGTTGTATAATCATTAAGATGACCTTGATATATAACCCTAATTATACTAAGGGATCTATTATGCAAATTAGTTATTCTTCATTTCAGATCAGGGAATGATATTTGCAATAACATTTATTACATAACGGCTCGCCGTGGGATCGCATGTCCAACACAGCTATCTCAATGGGATATCTATATGGAGCAACTCTAGGGCTTCATAGTCGAGGAAGAAAAAGTATTCAAGGTGATGAAGTCCATCTATGGGCTCATTTAGGATTCTCATAGTTAGAGCATCTGATTCAATGAAACCATACAGAGTTATGATTTAGTGCAGAATTCGGATGAACCATGTGTGTACAAGAACCTTGGAGGGAGCGGGGAGCACCATCGTGTTAATTGTGCTTTATGTAGATGGCATCCTTAACACTGGGAATGATACATGGATGGTGACTAGTGTTATTGTCTGGATGTCCAATACCTTCAAGATGAAAGATCTCAGAGATGCCTCTTATATCTTGGGACTGAAATTGTTCAGAAACAAAGAAAAGAGGATATTGGGACTGTCACAACAATAATACATCCATAAATCTTGTGAAGATTTAGTATGGATAATTCCAAGAAAGACTTCCTTCCCTTAATACACTATATTCACTTATCTAAAGGGATGTCTCATTGAACTGTTGCGGAAAAGAAAGCCATGGGAACTTACGCATCGGTTGTGGGAAGCTTGATGTATGCCATGATGTGTACTAGACCATATATCTGCCATGTAGTAGGAGTGGTAAGTCATTACCAATCTTGCTATTGAGAGAAAAACGAGATGTAGTAAAAAGCATCTTCAAGTACCTAAGAAGAACTCAAGACAACATCTTAGGGTACACTACTTTAGACTTCCAATAAGATATTGATGATAGAAAATCAACCTCAGGATTCTTATTCATGTTAAATCATGGTGTTGTGAGCTGGAGAATCAAGAAGCAGGACACCACAACTGATTTGACAGCTGAAGCAGAATACATAGCCACATCGATTGTTGCTAAAGAGGTTGTGTAGTTGCGCAAGTTCGTTCAGGAACTTGACGTAGTTTCCTCATAGAAATCTCCCATCCCATTGTTATGCGATAACACAGGTGCTATAATAAAAGTAAAGGAACCTCGATGGCACCAAAGAAGAAAGCACGTGGAGAGGAAATATCACATCATTTGGGAGATCTAGAAGCGTGGTGATATCACAATCACCAAGGTTGCCTCTATCGATAACATTGTTGATCCTCTAACTAAGCCGTTGACCTACAAGATCTTCGACCAGCATGTAATGAATATGTGTTTGAGAGTTGTACATGAATGCCTCTGAGGGATAGTTGGAGATTATTGGACATGTAAGCCCTTGACGACTGATTAAATGCAATAAAAGTTATTGTTTTATCACGTCCATCTTAAATGAGATGAATAGTTGAATGAATGCAGTTTATTGTTAAGATCCCTTTGCACAATTAGGGTTATGTAACATGTCCATATTGAATACCATGCAACTGGGAGGACATAACTGACTTCAAGCAAGTGATATTCATTAAAGATTTGCAGTACGAAAAAGAGATGACAATCTTTCTCTAAAGACTGATTTCAACGGACTTCTTAGTAGATGTCATCTGCATAAGAATGGAGATTCAGAAGTGTTCGAATAATCAAGTCAAAGAGTTGGCTTGATGTGGTCGAGATAAACTAAAACCTGAATCATAAATGTCATGATGAGGCACGCATCCTTTGGCCCAAGATAGATATGCATCTATATGCCTGAGTATGCACATTTAAAGACCAATAGATTGGTGACCTGGCCCAGGTACATATATCTATGCGTGGGTGTGCATATGAAGTCATATGAGATGTATGATCTCTCGAAGTAATCATGCATGTTCATAGTTGATGAAATGGGAGGCAGAGCTCTCTTATGAGATGATTTGGGGTTCCATGCATGGTCGTCTTATTTATGACAAGACATGAATTTGATATATTAATATTTACTTTTGGAAAGTATATGACTAATATCATTTTGAAATTATCAAATGAGAAATCTATTGATATATTCTGAAGAAGACAAACAATCCAAGGTTTGAACTTCGGATTTAAAAAAGTCTTCTAGTGTGGAGGATGGATGACTATTGAGAATACTCAGGGTTACATCTGTTGTAATAGATCATCTACCATGACACTTCCATTCCGAGGGAGTGATAAAACAAGATGGATTTAGTGGCCCCATTTAGCTAGATGATTTTTGATTTAATTGGATTTAATCACAATTCATTTGAATTCAATTTTCTATTCCAATTTAAATGTCCAAATGTTGGAAATATAAATGCTCATGGAAATGAAAGTATACAAGCTCCTTGAGCTCATTTCTTATATCTAAATGGTTTGGACTATGATTATTAATGGTCAAGGAAGTTGGATTCAGCTCACGAGCACTTTTTCCAGTTAATGGAGAGTGTGATGCATTTCGTTGAGATCACTGAGAGTGTAAAAGTGTTACATCTCAATCTCAACATTCATAGGTGACAGATTTTTGCAAGAATGGTATAAACCCTGAAATTGGATAGTTATCCACATTTCAAGTCACTATACATGGATGGAATGATCTCTCCGACATTATCTCCAAGTATCTACATTCCTATCTCATGAGTCCTAACTGGATTAAGACTCATACATGTTAATGGTAATATTGTAATAATTATAATTATTACATATTCATGATAAGGGAGATTTTGTAAGTATCATTCACAAGCATAACTCATTAATTAGCGTGAATAGTAATTCATAGTAATTAATATTTATACAGATGTGATTCATTTAAATATTTATTTGGGTATGATTTACATAATTTTTTTCAATGCATGAGATTTTATGAATTTGATTCACATTAATTTTGTAGATGTATATTGGATTTACATTTAATTTTAGGCTCATGAATATCATACATAAGCTTAAGGATGAACTCCATAATTTCTCCAATATTGATAGTGTGATTATCAAGTGAATTAAAGAAAATTGCAACAACAACTTCCATATAAGGAAGGAGATGTGGCGTGTAAATATGATGCACACATGGCTCCACATGGTTAAGTTCTAAATCAATTATGACTCCAAAGTTGTTGCTTATTTTATTTTAATTAATTAATATTGATTGGAGATAATAAGGAGATAATATTTATTGAATTTGGACTTCGTATTAGGCCTTGATTTAAAATTTAAGGGCTACCAAGATAGACGTTGGACATGTGCTTTAAGTATAAAAAGGAGGCAAGGCCTTCTCTTTTTTATAACAATTTGATGAGCAAATCCTCCTCTAAATTTTGCCCCCTTGAGAGAGAAAGAATCTTAAGGGTATTTAACACTTACAACTCTCTTCTTGTTGCCCTAGTTGATGTATGGGTTCGTGGGAAGCAACATGACTCATCTCCACGCCCACGAGAGACAAGTCTGTAGATCAGACTTGATTGGGTATCTTTTGTAGAAAGTTACACTTCAAAGGTAGTTGTGATCTACATCTCATATTCGTCATGAATATTATAAATCATAATGAAAACTGTTCCTTTCTAATTTGATTTCTAGATACACAAATTAGTGTGCTAATTCTCTAGTTCATGTGATGAACTAACATTATTTTGGCAAAATGTTGCTAAATATTTCACATTTCCATAATGCATAGTAAATAAGTTTGTTATTTACTTCCCTTAATAAATTCCTATATCCGTACCAGTATCAAGGTGGGATGTGTGATTCTGTATGGAGGTGTGAAGAGAATCAAAGGTAGGTCCAACAATTGGTATCTCAAGTATAGAACCAAGAATAAGACCTTTCTCAATAGGTGAAGAAGTGAAGAGAGGGTTAGTCTGGGACCAACTAAACCCTGAGGTAGTATTATTGGTTTTTTGTGTGTCATGGTTGTCGAGTTCTTTTTGGGTTGCCCTAGGGTCGGTTGTATTCTCAGAGGTCTAATTATGTGTATGTGGCCTTAGTATTGGAAACTTAATTTCCTTCATCTCACAATCAATTACCACCTTAGCGGAGGATAAAAACAACTTTACTAGGATAACTGGAGATTGGGATAACTCCCTATGATGTTATGTATCAATGACCGTAAATTCTACCTTTAGATGAGCACCTTAGAAAGTGATGATGACAGAAATAGTTCTCTCGCTCATTTGATTGTTCGATCACCAAGTTTAAGAATTTGTCCCATCTCTTAATAGGTCCAAGTTCATTGAAGACGGTGGTCAGGAGGATGTTTATTGTGGAGTCATCAGCAATCCAAGCATGGGTGAAGAGGGTATCTTTGAGTATACATTCAACCCTAGGTAGCTACTTCACTCTACAGGTCTTGATTTTCGTTAACACTAAAAAGGAGGTCATGGATACGATATGTTTTCAACTATAGATCTCTTATTTCCTGACCTCTTAGTCATCAATTTCTTCTTTACAATTTCTTTGAGATTATGGTAGTATTCCATGGACTTTATTAGGGGAAGTGCATGAATGATCATTTTAACAAAATCATACCTTGAGAACGACCTAAGTAATCATCCAACTTCATCATGCCCTTAATTTTTTTGGATTTTCTAAGTTTTCTTTTTTGGGGATTTTGGGGTTTTTCCATTTTTTTCTTTTCTTCAATGTGGTTAGATAACTATACAGACACTGATTGGGAAGGTAAGGGGTAAGTACTAGGGAGAGGTTAGTGTGACTCCAGCTATACAAGAAGTGTTGGTGTATTAATGTCATTTCTATCCTCGAAATCATCTCCACTTGAATACACATTTATACCCAGTTTAACACATTGTATCTTTTCTCTTTCCAATGCTTTACTAAATTTATTCTCCAATGCTTCTGTATTTATTTTGATTTGAGAGTATCCATCCTCCTGTGTTTTCATGGGAAGATTAATGGAATGAGTTGGATGATACTTCTGAAAGGTTAAAGTTCCATACTCAATAGACCTAGATGTAGATATGCAATTCTATGTTGAGTATAGGTCTCTAGTTGTGAAAGATGAACCCTCATAATTTGATTTCTACTTATAGCGGGATGGTGAAGCACGATCTTGGGTCCACTCTTCTATGTATGAAGGCTCATTGAGTGGTGGGTAAGAGGGCTAGTGAGACTCAATCGAAGGAGGATAGATATAGGGTTCATGCCTTTTTGTTTATAAGTCTACGAGAAGTTTTCAAGTCAAAGGTGCATAGATGTATTCTTGACCTAGGTAGTTTGACCAATTATCATTCTCAGTATTTGTTTGCCCATGGTACGTGTCATAATGGCCAGAAAAATTTTGGTTATAGGGTGTGCTAGACTAGTAGGTCGATGTATCAAAAGGTTAAGAATGTGTAAAAAGTGAGGAGTATGAATAAGCGATGAATTCAGTTGAGGTTTCGACTTTGAGATATGAGAGATATGGAGTGGACCTCAAGTACGAGGTAGATCGAGAATACATGGTGGAAGGGAAGAGATGATGAAGAATATGATCTGAATATAAAGCAAAACAAACACAAGAGAAACAACACATGCAAATAAGCAAACCCATATTTCACAGAATCAATGCAGTGAAGGCCGCAAGAGTCCGACCGATTATCTTTTCGATTTTAGTTGAGTGGTAAAGCAATCTTTGAGAAGTATGAGTACATGGAGGTTAGGTTTTGGACTCTACCCCAAGTGTATGATTCTCTCCTATGTACAATGAGTGGGTTGCTCTCTGACGAATCCGAAGATGCCGGTTTTAAGAATGTGTTTTTATCGTGTCGTGCGTTGTAGGCGGCAATCGGAAACGATCAAGAAAATACCACAAATAAGTTATTCAATTTTTAATCTCGTGGTTTTATGTTTGTTCTACTTGGGCAAGTCCCAAGGTCGATCACAAGGAGGCAAAGGAACAACCTAGAATTAAGTCTATCAAAGTTTGTGTTCGGTTTTCGAGGCGGTTTTTTTTTGGAATTTTTCAATGAGTTAGGGGGTGCACAAGCAAATTCGGCCTATTCTAGGGACTAAAATGTGAATTAAGTCCAAACGAAGTCCGAAAAATACGAAACTTGGCCGAGATGTAAAATATGATGAAATAAGTGCACTGTATTTTTTTTTGGAATTTTTCGATGCAATGAATTTTTTACGGATTTTTAAATGCAAATAGAATGATTTTTAATATTTAATTATAATAAATATTAAACCTACTTATTTTCAAGAAATAAAATTATCTAAGATCTATCACTATATGATGAATCTCAGAAAAATCCTAAACCTCAAAAATGTAGGGTTTAATACCTATTAAAAATTAAATACCAAAAGATGCAAAATAATTTTTATAGAGCAAACTATGAATGCAAATTCAATTCTTTTTTGGGCATGATGTTAAGAACAATTAACTTGACAATGGATGATTTTTCGAGGATTTTTAGAGCAATGATTAATTAGCTATGAATTTCCAAGCAAGAAATGGGCAAAATGTGTAAATTTCCACAAAACAATTATTTATTAATTAACCATCAATCTGAAAAATACCCATAACATGTCAAAGCGTAGAGAATTAATTAACAAACATCACGCAATTTTTGGATTAAGAAAATAATGTAAAGAGGAGGTCCAAAATCACAGGGGAACACAGGGGTACATATGCAATATAAATAAATAAAAATGCAAAGGGGGGCTTGTTTGTAATTACCAATACTGATAGGGGCCTCTTGCAAAATTTCCAGAGGGGGCACGTGCGTGGCACGTGCCCTCTGGAGGCGGGGGTGATCTGCAAATAACGTGACCTTTGGGGGCGCTTCTATAAATTGCCCAAGGGGGCACGTGCGCAGCACGTGACCCCTGGGTTGTTTCTTGCTGGGGAAGTCCCCCACGCGCGTGCCCAGCATGTGCTGGGGTCTCGGCCAACCGGCCGGCAGAAGGCGAGGAAGAGGGCTCGTAGGCGGTGGGGCGCGGAGGAGTGGGCCGGCAGTGCGGTGGCGCGGTTGGAGGCGGCGGAGGGTCGGCGAGTCGATGTTGACGTGGCGAGGCGTCTGGGGCGGCGGAGATGCAGATGACGCAGGCGATCGATCGTCGTTGGCGGCGCAGCCGACACACGGCCGCGGGTCTGAGGAAGGGGGCTCGACGGCGAACCGGAGGCGTGACGGAGACGGTGACGATGGCATACTCAGCAATCCATCCCAATAGATCTCCGCCAATCAAAAGGCATGACATGGATCAGACATGTCAGCAATCCTTGCCCAACAGCTCTCATCCAATCAGAAGGCAGGACACATATCAGATATGTCAACAATCCTGGCTCAACAGCTCTCAGCCAATCATAAGGCATGACACATATAAAAGATGTCAGCAATACTGACCCAACAACTCTCATTCAATCATAATGCAGGACACAAAGCCACATCAGCAACCCAACAAGTGGTTAGGATTCAATTTATATCAACAAATTGCAATAAGCCAGGATTATGGAAGAGTAACCATCCATAATATCTAAAGTCCTTGGAGAAGGACAAAAGTATAACACTGTCAAATAAGAAATCTACTTTCATCATTGAAACCAACTTACTCGTAGAACAAGAAGTTCGATTATTATTTTTGGTGCTTATGTACATGTATGCAACAAGTTGCATATGTTTCAAGACACCAGAAATCTTGATGAAGGGGAGATAGTCCTCTAGATGGGATCTGGTGCAACTGTTGCAGTGATCACCATCGGGGCATGTAGACTATCATTATCCAATGGGAGAGTCTTTAAAATTGGATATTATCTCGATGTATTGGATGCTAGAAGGAACTTACTATCCATATCTAAGATGGTTAGACATGGATACACTTTCCTTTTCTGTAATAAACTTATGATAAATCGTTTTGGTAATTTTATAGCGGATGGTTCTCTAAAACCTGGTGGACTCTATGAATTAAACAAGCATGAATGTGTCATGAATATTAATACCAATGATAACATTAATATTAATAGTAATATTAAAGTCCCTAAACGATCAAGGGAGGATTGAGATCATTTAACTATGATCAATGACTATGACATGTGTCTATTTATAGGATCAACAAACAAGTAAAGGATGGTCCTCTAGATTTTCTAGAAGTTTGTAATTTACTTACCTGCGAACATTGTATTCATGAGAAAATGTCCATGGCACCCTTCTCTAAGAAAGGTGAATGATGCGAAGGTATATTGTACCTAATGCATATTGATGCATGCGGTCCCTTCTTTACAGCGAATCGAAATGGACATCAATATTATGTGACCTTTATTGATGACCATTTGCAATATAGTTTTGTCTTCTTGTTACGTCATAAACATGAAACCTTGGTCATGGTTTTGGTTGAAAAACAAACAAGAAAGAAGATAAAATGGATTGGATCTGATTGAGGTGGTGAATACCTCTCAGATGAATTCAAAGAATACCTTAAGGAGAAATGAATTGTTTCCAATCCCACTCCTTCAGGTATTCATCAACTCAACAGAGATGCAGAAAGACTTAACAGAACCATGTTGGAAATGAAAAGATCAATGATGAGTAAAGCAAACCTACCTCCCGATTTCTAGGGACATGTAATAGATATTAAAGCTTATATCCTAAATAAGATTCCATCTATATTTGTACCCAAAACCCCTCATGAACTTTGGTTACCAAGCCAATTGTATGTCACTTGAGGATTTGGGGTTGTTTGGTCCATGCTAAAAACATGGATGCAAACAAATTGGAATCTCGCACTATAGAGTTCTACTTCATTGGATACATAAAGAATAGTATTGGATGTTGACTTTATGATCATGAGACTCAAAGGATTTTTATTTCTAGAGATGTCAAGAATATATAAGATTAATTCCTTAGTAGTAAATAAAGTAATGTAGATAAGGAACTAATCGAATCTAGTGAGATCGATGATGTTCCTAATCCAGAAATTGAACAAATAATTGATAATGGCATGACTGTGCCTCCTAGAAGGTGTTCTAGGGTTGTAAGACAAACTGAAATGTATATATTCCATGTATCAGAAGAGTCTAATGATGATCTAACTTCAGACAATGAATCTTAGGTGGTCGGGAAATGGATAACTGGATGCAAGAAATGAAGTCTGAGACAGACTCCATGCATAATAATGTTGTATTGACCCTCAAAGATCCACCTAAAGGTGCAAACTCATTGGGTGAAAATGGATCTTCAAAAGAAAGAGGGGACCTGATGGGAATGTGGATACCTTCAAAGAATGACTCATATATAAGGGTTACACACAGAGAGAAGACATCGATTAAGATGAAACATTCTCTCATGTGGCCATGCTCAAATCCATCAGGGCATTGGTGGTTATAGTAGGACACCTGGACTATGACATATGACAAATGGATTTCAAGACCTCCTTGAAGGATATAGTAAGATCCTTAAGTGCATCACGGAAGCACGAGGATTGCATCGTAGGCGATCGGGAGCGACTAGTCGCACTAGTTTCTTGATGCAACGAAAATTAAAAAAATTTATGTGACAAAATCACATAATCCAAGAACACTTCTCAGATCTTTTCATCTAAACCACAATCAAGTAATAGGATTAACTCTTGAAGCGTGCTTGTGATCGAGTCTCTAAACGAAGAGACCTCCTGTCTCAAGTCTGATCCGGCGGAGGGGACACTAGTGAGCGCGTTGATGAAACACGTGTTCCTCGCAGTCTATGTTGATGATCCAAGAAGTAGATCTCATGATCTCGATACACGAGATCCGACGTCTTTTTCATGAGCTAGGCGCACTGAAAGAGACAGAGATCCACGAGCAAACTATCGGGCAGCATAACAACGACACTGCGTCGATGGAGACTCTCTCCAGGACATCCATGGCGGACGACCATAATAGAGAGTAGAGAGAAAAAGAGAGAGGGAGCCTTGTGTTTCTCATTGTACTGTTGTTACCAAAAAGAGAAAGGGATGCCTCTCCTTTTTAACATTTTAGGATCCATGGATCTCAATCCATGGACAACACAAATCCAATGGCTTACATTGATTTGTGTTTCTTTTAGTGGCCAATATTTTGTTAGTAAAAAACCAACAATAATAATTTAATTTAGATTACATATATATTGATAATTCAATATGATTTAATCCCAAATTAAATCAATCAAGCATAGAGATTATGGAATGAAGATGCCTCCTTCCATAATATGGGATTTGGTGGCAATCTCATGTAATCTCATGAGATTACATTATTTCATGGAAATATCCAAGATTTACAACAACACTTGTTGTAATTTATTCTACAAAAATAATTTGTAATTATTTTGTGAATATTGCAATCCTGCCATTGGAAAATTGTGAATCACATTCACAACCCAAAATAAGATTTGAATTACTTTTTCAATTAATTGTCCAATGTGAATCTAATTCACATCAACGTTTAATTAATAAATGTAAATAGAAATATCTCTCTCTTATATATGAGTAATATGGATATTGATATCCATATTATTCATATCCATGATAATTAAATCACATTTAATCATCTTGGATCTCTATTCTTATGTTCCCAAATAATATGAATCCCATTCACATTATTCACATCTTTTATAACTAAATCACATTTAATTATCTAAGATAACTTTCCTTATAATATGTATCAAATTCATATTATTCATGATAATTAAATCACATTTGATTATCCACTTTCTCAGTTCTCGGATATTATATCAACAATGAAATTATCATGAACTCTTTCAAGAATAATGCGCTTTCTCCGCGGATACTTAGAGATAAGGACAATGCGATTGTATTGTTCCACATATAGTAACTTGGATATTGAGATCACATCTCAAATCCAATTCTCGGGCCTTCCATAGATGCTTGATTAAATCAAGACCGCAAATCTAATCTTCTCATTGCATATGAATCACAATCAGATCAATGTCCAACATTTGGACCAAGATCAGATTACTTCTCCACTTAGAGGAGCCACTAAAATCCATACCCGTTTCATCACTCCCTAAGAATGGAAGCGTCATGGTTATACAATCGTTTATGATCACATCACCCTCAGGTATTCCCAATACCTGTACATCTTGCATACTGGACGACCCAGAATAAACCCGAAGTATTAGATCTCTTTTACACTGTCTACTTCATGGTTTGATCATTAAGTTTCTTATTCGATCATTAGGAGTTGGTATCGATCATATACTTTCCAAAAGCATATATCATACCTAGGTTTTGATCATATACTTTTCAATAGTATATATCAAACCTCCATATTTAGTAAAGCTTCCAAAGCGAGACAACCGTGCACGGAATTTGATTCTTCCCAATATCTCATGAGTGAGATCATGTCTTCTGGTTCATTAATAAACATGTATGATCCCTTTGGGAGATCGTATTACTCATATGCCCTTGTATGCACACCAAAGTGCCAGTTTATAGACCCTGATTAGGTCATCAACCTATTGGTCTGCCAAATGTACATACTCAGAAATATAGTAACACATATGTCTCCGGTCAAAGGATGTGTGCCTATATCATGATAGCATACGACATAGGACTTTTGGTTATCTCGATCTCGTTAAGTCAACTATTTGACCTAACTAATCTAACACCTCTGAATCTCTATTCCCATGCAGAGGACATGCATTAAAATGTCGTTTAGATATCAGCCAAATGAGAAAGGATTTCCATCTCCCACTGAGGTTGGAGATCATCTCTTAACACTCATTTGATGGTGCTTGATGAGTCCTCAATCTAACCCTTTAGATATTCATCCAAGCACCAGCCTCTATGATTCAATAATTGAATTAACAGCTGTATGATCATTAAGATGGCCATGGTACATAATCCTAATTGTACTAAGGGACCTATTATGAAAATTAGTTATTCTTCATTTCATATCAGAGAATGATATTTTCAATAACATTTATTGCATAATGGCTCGCCATGGGCTCGCATGTCCAACAATATGCCAGTAGCCCAAAGAGCCATTATTGGGTAATCATTTAAATCCAAACTCATGTGACAATCATAGGCTATTTAGAAAAATAGCTAGGTAAGCTTATCACTCACTCTGTTCCCAAAAGACTATGCCAAGTTCTTCTACGACACTTGCATATCTCCCATTAACAGTGTTCGCATCCAATGCGAATGTTACATTTTATGCAACTAATACGCAATCTTGTTAAAGCAGTTATAGTGTCCTTGACACTATTGCTCAATAATTATTATAACCAGTATTCCAATAATCCTTATCAGAATACTTTTATTCCCGGAGATATGTATCTCTTAAGGTATCTACAGCTAGGACCCTTATAGATCACTATCTACAAGGTCTTAAACTTTTGAAGATAAGACTTTGAGATCACTATCTCGAAAGTCTTGTCATATTTGAAGATTTTGTTATAACTGCAATCAAGTGTTTTATCTCCATAGTTGGATTAGTAACAGTTTACTACACCCACTACATGGCAGACATCTGGCTTTTGTACACATCTAGCATACAATCAGCTTCCCGTAACTGATGCACAAGTGCAAGCAGTTCTAGCATTCACTTCCTCGACTCTTTGAGGTGTTATCCCTTTAGATAGATCAGTACCATATCTTAAGGGAAGGAAGCCTTCCTTGGAATTTTCCAGAAGATGGAACATATCCAAGGTGTATGACTAATGCGACGATCCTAATACCCTCTTCTCTTTACTTCTGAACACTTTCAGAACTAAGATCTAACAGATATCACTAAGATCATATCTCAAGGTATGGAACAACCATATTATAAAACACTTATTATTGTCCTTATATCATTTTAAAATTATTAGGATATTATCTACACTTAATATGATTAACATAATGGCACTCCCACTAAGATTCATATGGTACATCAAGATTCTATTTGAAATCATAACATTTATAATTTCATCAAATCCGATTTCCAACTACGAGAAGCTCATTTGAGTCCATATATGGGTTCTTTAGCTTGCACACCTTGCTTTCCTCAACACTGAACCCCTGGGGCTATTTCATGTGAATATCCTCAGAGAGGTATTCATAGAGGAATGCAATCTTGACTTCCATCTTGAAGATGTCAAAGTCAAGTTGTGTATCTATAGTTAGCAAAATTCTGATGGGTTTAAGCATGGTCACTGGAGAGCAAGTCTCATCACAAGCGATATCTTCTCTTCGGTGTGTAGCTCATGGCTAAAAGCCGTGCTTTGAAGGTTTCTACCTTCTCATCAGGTTCCCTCTTTCTCTTGAAGATCCATTTACACTAACAGTTTTTACCCTTATAGGTGGATCCGCGAGGATCCGTATACAATATTTGTATATGAAGTCTACTTTAGACTTTATTGCTAAAATCCATCTTTCCATGTCATGATCCTTAGGAGCTTCATCACATGAAGTCCTCAAACTCATTTGAAGAGGTATTAGTTTATCATCTTTAATTGCCCTTTTGATTTCTGATTTCAGGAGCATCATTATCATCTCAAGATTCAATGAGTTCCTTTACTTCATTTTAATCTTGATTCTCAATAGTGTCAACC
The DNA here is from genome assembly GCA_037367405.1 of Ottelia alismoides. Classification (NCBI taxonomy): domain Eukaryota; kingdom Viridiplantae; phylum Streptophyta; class Magnoliopsida; order Alismatales; family Hydrocharitaceae; genus Ottelia; species Ottelia alismoides. Next base: position 820,940 of record JAZKJV010000834.1, on the reverse strand, counting down.
TCTAAGAATCACATTCTCAGAGATGAGATCTTTTAATAATCTCAAGTTCATAAAGTCGGTATCCTATACCATCCTTTATTTTCTAATGAAGCAGCACTCTCAGGTGCTAGATTCCAGCTAACTTGCAAGGAACCTTATTAAGGATATATATTGTATTCTCTACTACATATATACTTGGAAACTGATAGGTAATTATGCTAAAAAATCATCATTGATTGAATCATGTCATATTGATCAATAGTATCTTCTTACAACTCTATTGAGTTTAGGTGCATTAGGAAGAGTGAGATAGGGATGATATTCCTTTCTCCATAAGGTAATCCCTGAACTCATCTAATAGGTACATGATACCTAGATTAGATCAAATTCATTTCATCTTCCCTTAAATTTTGGTTCCAAACAAAAATGCCAAATCTTTGAACATTTCAAAGGTTTCTAAGGTGAAGAGAAGAAATCTCATATCACAAATAATCATCAATAGATACCACATATCCATAATGTTTATTCTAATATAGATGAACCACATACATTAACATGTATGAGATCTTGAATACCTTGACATCTTACACCATTCTTAGAGAATGATGTACAGGACGTTTTTACTTTTCAATACAATATTCATAAGTATGTAAGATTTGAAATTTCAGACACTCTAAAATTTCGTCTCTTACTTGTCTATTGATCTCATCAATAGACATATGTCCAAGGCTTGATGCTGGATCATTTTTTAATGATCTTCATCCTCCTATTGATCTTATAGGTTTTAATTTTCAGTATAGAATGTTGATGAACCATTCATTAATATTCTAATTTATCAGAGTCCTCAAGATGTCATATTATTATTTGAAATATATCCATCATAAGTTCGCATAAGTCAGTAGGACCTTCCCGAAGACGCACTTCTCATATCAGGCCTCTCCCGCTCTAGGTCTATTCCAGAATTCATATTTACTTACAACATTTAGAAATAAAAAATGAGTGTAATCTAATATCTAGGTCATAGAGACATTCTCTAAGACTAAGGGCTCCCACTGAAAATGTGAAGTCTATTTATCTAATGGAAATTGTTGCAGCAATTGCATCAATTCCAATATGAATGACCATTAAACCTTAAGATCAAATTTCTAATCTTCTAATATATATGCAACCAATTACAAGTGTCATTAGAAGATTGGGATACAATTATTAGACTTTATATTATTAAATAAGCAAGTCAATGTCATGATTATATGTAGATAATTCTGATGCTCTATCCGATTCCTTCTCTAAGGATTCTAGATAGACTTGATAGTCATACTATCAACACATCAACTTATTACAGTATTGGCATTTATCCAACTATTTGGATGTCATATGGAAGTCATAGGATTGGGGATAATGGTGGAAGGGATTGACACATCCCTTAAAAGGATGGACGACCACCAAGTCACATGGTACAATGTGTCCGTCCACCCTCTTTGATTTGGGATGAGTCAATTTCATTCCAAGTCATGATATTACATTATTTCATGTAATTTATAAGATTATATCACATTGATAATTCACAAATTATCTTTTGAAGATGCAATCAAGCTATTAGAATTATATGAATCACATTCACAATCCAAAACAAAATGTAATCATAAATTAATCATCCACTGTGAATCCAATTCACATAACTAATTAATCAACAATATGAATCACAATTAGTCTCTCTTTTATATATCATAAATAAAATTTAAGATATATATGAATAATTAGATAATACTATCCACATTATTCATATCCATAATAATTAAATCACATTTTATTATTTTGGATAATCATTCTTATGCATCCAAATAATATGAATCAATTTCACATTATTCATGGTAATTAAATCACATTGAATTATCTGTTTCTCAATGCTTGGATGTAATTCAACAATGTAATTATTCCTGAATCCTTTCAAGAATAATGTGCTTTCTCTGCATATGCTTGGAGATAAGGACATGGCGATTGTACATTCCATGTATAATGACTTGGATATTGAGATCACATCTCAAATCCAGATCCCATGGACCTCTCATAGATGCTTGATTTAATCAAGACCGCAAATCTAATCTTCTTATTGCATCTAAATCTCATTCAGATCAATGTTCAACACTTGCACCAAGATCAGATTTCTTCTCTACCGAGAGGAGTCACTAAAATCCAGGCATGTTTCTTCACTCCTTTGGAATGGTAGCATCATGGTTATATAATTGTTTATGATCACGTGACCCTCAGGTATTCCTAATACATGTACATCCTGCATATTGGAAGACCTATGATAAACCCGAAGATATAGTTCTATTTTACACTGTCATCTTTAGGGTTTCATCATCACGTTTCTCAATCTTTGTCATTGGGAGTTGGTATCGATCACATGCTTTCCTAAAGCACATATCATACCTACAAATTCATGTCATGCTTCCAAAGCACGATGACCATGCATGAAATTTGATCGATCTCAATACCTCATGAGTGAGCTTATGTCTTCCGGTTCACAAGTGAACATGTATAATCCCTTTGAGAGATCGTATTACTCATATGCCCTCATATGCACACCAGCTCACCGGTATATAGAACTTGGTTAGGTCATCAACCTATTGGTCTGCCAAATGTACACACTCAGACATATAGCAACACATCTATCTCCAGTCAGAGGATGTGTACTTATATCGTAACAATATACGATATAGGACTTTAGTTATCTCGATCTCGTTAAGTCAACCCTTTGACCTAACTAATCCGACACCTCCAAATATCTATTCCCATGAGGGGTCGATCATATATCAACCTAATGAGAAGGATTGCCATCTTCTACTCAGGATGGAGATCATCTCTTAATAATCATTTGACGGTTATTGATGAGTCCTCAATCTAACTCCGTAGATATTAATCGAAGAACTAGCCTCTGTGATTCAATTATTGAATCACCAACTGTATGATTATTAAGATGGCCATGGTACATACATAACCCTAATTGTACAGAGGGACCTTATAGTGCATTAATTCATTTAATCTTAGTTAGAGAGTGAATAAATCAATAAACTTTATTGATAAATCAAACATTATAATAACATTTATTGTATGAATGGTTCACATTGGTATCACATGGCTAACAATCTCCCACTAGCCCTCAGAACCATTCTAGTACAATCCTTAAACCCATACTTACTACGTGCTGTTCGAAAACATTCTGTATCAAAGGTTTGGTAAGAGGATCAGTAACGTTGTCAGCATAGGCCACCTTGGTGATGATGATGTCACCAAGCTTTTGAATCTCCCGAATGATGTGATATTTCCTTTCCATGTGCTTGCTCTTTTGATGCCATCTGGGTTCCTTTGCCAGGGCAATGGCTCCCATGTTACCGTAGAGTAATAGGATGGGAGAATAAGATAAAACTACACCAAGTTCCAGGATTAACTTGAGCAACCACACCGCCTCCTTTGCAACATCCGATGTGGTAATGTATTCAGCTTCTGTTGTTGAATCTGTTGTAGTGCCATGCTTCTTTCTTCTCCAGCTCACAACACCACCGTTCAACAGGAACACAAACCTGATGTCAACTTTCGATCATCAATATCCAACTGGAAGTCTGAATCTGTGTATCCCAAGACTTGGAGATCACCATTTGCATAGACCAAGATGTAATCATGCGTCTGTCTTAAATAGTTGAAAATGTTCTTAACTGCATTATAGTGTTGTTCTACATAGCAGGATTGGTAATTGCTCACCACTCCCATTGCATGGCAGATATGTGGCCAAGTAAACATCATGGCGTACATTAAGCTTCCTACAGTTGATGCATAGGGGCATAGAACCATGGCCTTCTTTTCCTCAACATTTTGAGGAACCATCCCTTTAGATAGGTGGATACCATGTCTTAAGGGGAGGAAACCTTTCTTAAAACTCTCCATACGGAACGTTCAAGAATTTTCTTAATGTACCCATATTTTGATAATCTCAATATCATATTTTCTCAATTTCTAAAGAGCTTCAGACCCAAGATGTAAGAGGCTTCTCCAAGATCTTTCATCTTGAAGTATGGGATAGCCAATTTTTAACACTGATCATCATCCCGGTATCATTCCCAATGATAATGATGTCATATACGTAAAGCATGATGAACACAATGGCACTCCCACTAAGTTTCTTATACACTCAAGATTGATTTGGATTTTGCACAAAATCATAACTCTTTATGGTTTCGTCAAACCTGATGTTCCAGCTACGAGAAGCTTGTTTGAGCCCATAGATGGATTTCTTTAGCTTGCATATTTTATCTTCCTCGATTATGAAGCCCTAGGGCTGCTCCATATATATATCCTCCTCGAGGTATCCATTGAGGAAAGATGTCTTGACGTCCATCTTTCAGGTGTTGTAGCCAAGAAATGCAACTATAGCTAGCAGTTTCCTGATGGACTTAAGTATAGATACAGGAGAGAATGTCTCATCGTAGTTGATGATTATCTCTGTGTGTAGCCTTTGGCTACGAGCCGTGCCTTGAAAGTCTCTACTTTCCCATAAGGTTCCCTATTTCTCTTAAAGATCCATCCACATCCAATGTCTTGTATGATGGATGCAGGATGCCAAGTATGCAGACCTGTGAATCTTGAAAATATTCAACACAAAAATAAATCAAAATTCAATAAAGTAAAAAAGTTGAGTCGTGTCCCCAGCAACGACGTCATTTGATGAACATCAAATTTGCCTCTTTAATAATCAGAGAATTATCGTAGTTTAGGAGGCAAATTTGGTTAAGCAAAAACCATAATCTTTGAATGTTGTGGATTATTTTTACTTGACAAGTTTACTAAGGTCGAACACAAGGACACGAGATGCTCTATCTATTTATCGATTTTCGATCAATTAAGAGCATGTGTGAATAATTCTTAATTCTATGGTCTTCATGCAGATTCAGGATGCCTATATCCGCCATTCACGAAGTCGTCCCATGCTTCTCCCCACCGTAGGTGACAACTGAGGTCTTTGAGAGAGCATCGACACTCTAGGAGAGATCTGGTCACTCCCTGACTGTTGTAAGCTTCGTTCCCAACGAAGCTCTCTCTACGCTGACTTCTCTGTGTCGTTGAGCCTCCCTTCCCAAGTGAGGAGAAATAAGTCACAATGCCTCCAAAGAATAACCTTGGTGACGATGATAATGACAATGATTCCATTCGAGCACTTTTTGGCTAGAATAACCATTGTTGAACAACACAATGAACTTCTTACGGCACAGTTGGCAGAAATGCAATACGGTGAGGCTGCTATGGAAGATACGTACCTCCCTGAATTGGATGAAGACTATAATTGGTTGAGGTAGGTACCCCCTGAGAATGTGTTTGAACACAAATCGTATTTGCTTGCATTGTTGCCTAAGTTCAGAGGGAATAATCATGAAGAATCATACATCTTCCTTTGTGACTTTGATCTAGTCTGTGCTAACCTATGTCATCCTTGGGTTAGCGAGGACTACAGAAGGCTGAGAGTTGTCCCCTTCGCCTTGACTGATAAGGCGGCTTACTGGCTGAAAAATTTAGGAGAAGTGGTCACTACATGGTCCACATTCAAGACTCTATTCTTAAAGAAATTCTACCTTGTTAGTAGAATCAATCATATGAGGATCAAGCTCACGAGTTTTACCCAACACCCGAGTGACGAACCACGATTGACCTACCCTTTTAATGTCGTATAATTGACTAGTGCATTGCAATCGGATAGATCCGCGTCGATCAAAAATAACCGCACAAATCGATAAATCGTCGAATGAAAATAAGATGCGGTTTTATGTTTATTTAGCCTGGGCAAGCCCCAGGGTCGACTCAAGGAGGCAAAGGAACAACTCGGGATCAAGTTAGAGTGATTAGATTGCGGTTTTCCAAGTGGTATATTTTTTTGATTTTTTTATGCAATAAAAATGCCAAATGCAATGTATGAATGGACTAGGTTATTAAGAAAATAAACAACTTAGCCAAATTTAATTTTAATATAAATTACTCCAAATTAGCCAACTTATATTTTTTCTGTAAACCTAATCCAATGATAAATACAAATGTATTTTTTTTTTGAAATTTTTGGGTTTAAAATGCACACATGAAAAATACAAACTTTTTTGGGGTTTTTATGCAATTTTTCGTGCAAATGATATGCAAAAATTATGAAAAATTTACTGAAAGTTAAATATGATGAAATTAAGCTAGGCTAATGTTTTTGGAATTTTTTGACACTTTTTAATTTTTTTATGAATATTTTACTGAAAATAGAGCGACTGCGGGTATTTGATTCCTAATTAATCCATGAAATCAAATCATCCAAAGGCCTATTTATCTCAGATAGATATTTCAATGAGGAATCCAGGAGAGTTGAAATTTCTCAAAAATATTATTCGTGGATTAACTAAAAATCAATTACCTAAATCACTCTATAATTTATTTTATGCACAAGACAACTCCTAATTGGACGAAATTTGGACAGTAATTAAAGCACACTTAGATACATCATTCACAATTTTTTCACAATTTTTGGAGCAAACAATAATTACGAGCCAATTTTAGAGAATAAATGGGTAAAATATCACTTAATTTCAATCTCTGATTTTTAATAAAATATCTAATGCTCAAAAAATGTAAATAAATAGCCAATAGATAAAGAATGAGTTTCTCTACAACATGTTATTTTTGATCGAATAAAATGATGCTATCTGACTATCCAAATTAGCGCTCAAAGTCAGGGGTCTTTTTGCAATACAGAAATTGAAATAAACAAATTCAAATGTGCACAAGGGCACTTCTGCAATTGAACAAACTTGACGGACTAAATATGCAAATTTCACAAAAAAAATGAAGAAATAAATTTTTGACCTTTACTTCTCCTGCAAGGCACACGATGGGGAGCAGCTAGGGCTTCGTGCGCGTTGACCGCGAGGAGGCGGTGCACCGCGGTGGGTGGGCGCGCGAGCGGAGGACGCCGTGTGCGGCGGCGTGGATGGTGGCGCGCAGCATGAAGGACGACGGCTTGGGCGCAGAGGCAGCGCATGCGGGGGATGCGTGCGCTCCAAGGCGGTGCACGGAGGAGGACTGCAGCCAGCGGTGGCTTGGAGCGCGCGGGCGGGAACTCGCGCCGCGGAGGAGGTCGGCGGGCTGAGCGGGCGGCGGCGCGGCCTTGGAGGCTACACGCAACGTCGACGGCGGCAGCTGCGTGGTCGGGGAACGCTGGGCGGCGGCGCCTGGAAGCGCGGGGGTGGCGCGTCGCGCGGCTGGAGGTGGGGCATGGCGAGGTCGGCCGGAGGCGGCGGAGGATGGGCATGGAACGCAGGCCTGGAGCTGGGTGGTGCGCGTCTCGGCGCGGCTATGCGCTCGAGGCGTGCACTCCCCGGAGGTTCGCGCGCGCTCCTGCGGTTGGGGTGGGTTGTGCCGCCCCGAGCAGAGAGGCACGCGCGGGCGGCTCCTTGCGCGAGGGGCGGGTCGTGAGTCGGAGAGGGAGCTGGTGTGGAGGACAGCCAGGGGCGGCGTTGCACCTGGGCGGCTATGCTCGGCTGACGAGGGGGAGGTGCTGACGTAGCACGGAGGCGCGGGCAGCAGGGGCCGGCCCTGGAGAACCTGCAACTTTTTGTTTTTTTTTGTTTGTTTTTTTAAATTTTTTATTTTGTAATCAGGAAATAAAATGTGAAATAGGTGGATTTTGATGGTGGTGATGATGATGGTAGTCGATGTGGTTTTTGGATAATGATTTGTGGATGAAACAATAAGGAAAAATTATTAGATAAAAATAATGTAGAAGATAGAGATAGAGAAATTACCTGTGTTGTTCGTCGGACCGTGGAGCCACGTCGTGCGGCTTCCGTCGTCATCGCCTCGATTCGATTCGACGAAAAATCGAAGAAGCTCAGTTGTGATCTGAAGTGATGCACAACGACACGAGGAGGAGTCCTCGTGGATCTCCTCTTGAAAACCGTCGTTGCTCGACCAAAAATGTTGACACTGTCACTGACAACACTCGGGGGCTGGTGGTCTCTCCCTCTTGATTGAAGAAATGGTGGATGATGAACAATGGAGAAGATGAGGTGAATATAAAGAGGAGGGATGAAGTTAAAAAATGGGTGGAGAAAGTGGAGAAGATGGGGAGTTATTGGCTTGGAGTGAGGAGTAAGAAAAAGGGAGAAGAGGTAAAGGGGGATATAATAATAATAGAATAATAATATAAAATAAGTAGGCTACTAAAAATAACAATAATTAAAATAATATTAATAAAATAATAAAATCCGAAAATAATAAAAAATAAATCCGAAAATCAAAAATTGGGGTGACATGTGGCGGCTCCAGGAGCTCTCCCAGAATATTCAAAGATTAAATGTAAAGAAAATCAAAAGGAAATAACAAAAGGGATTAAATGAAAAAGTGGTCAACACGAAAGTTGCTTGTCTCGACGAGATCTACAACTTTCATGAAGGGCCGAAAATCAAAGGAAATCATCTGTACAAAAATGTATTTTTAGGTGGTACCTTAAAGATATAAAATACCGCATTTTATCTTTTGTATTTTTTTGTCATTTTTAAGAGAGAGAAAAATAAAATAAAAAAGAGAAAATATGAAAAATTATTTACAACTTAATCTATTTTTTAGATTTTTAATAATGAAGAAAAAAATGGTCATTATGTACAATATACAAAAGGGGCCCAAAACCCAAGTTTTGCATACGAGCTCCGATTTTAATGAAATTGGTCTTGTTTCGAAGGTCTTTGAAAGTATATTACTTTAAAAGTGAGTAGACCTCAATCGAACACTGTATGAGAGAGATATGTGCATTTTAAGGCTCCTAATTTCAATCTTGGATTGATGGTTTATTGGTCAATTTTACAAGTTAGTATTTTTTGATATTTTTCTTTAATTGGTGTTAGTCATATATACACAATAGAGTTGGTTTTATTAGATTGGGAGTTAGTATAAAATATATACAAATAAGGTATTTTATCTAATATACAGGTGAATATTTACAAGTGAAATTGGCTTCTTATTTTATGCAAATATGAGTGCTAAAATGTAAATGTTATCAATGCATGCATGAATGCTAATTATATAATATAAGTAGAAATATGCCTCTAATTACTCAGGAACAAATCTCTATTTTCAACTTTTAGAGTGATGAATCACAGATTCATCAACCCCCTATACTTAAACCTTGCTCGTCCCCGAGCAACTAAAATGAAATGCAAGAGTGAAATGAGATTGGGTTCCATACCAAGGTCATGAACAACAGGTGAAAATGGAGCTTGACTCGACCTTTGGATTAATTGTGTGGCGGAACCTTATTGGGGTCTGAACTTAAGACCTAACAGACTTCAAGTTCCACAAGTCTTCTATTCAAGATGCCTTAACATTCAGGTCAGAACAAATCGTCAAACGCAAATTTCTGATGACTATGATTCTTACTTGTACTGTGTAAGTGATAAATAGCTCTCCACATCAGAAATGACTCGGAACCAGCCTCCTCTAACAAGGTAACTCAATAACCCGGTCCAGTAACTCTTTCCTCGAGGAGCGGGGTATTCCCTTCTAAGTTCAAGTGCGACCAACTCAAGAGGAGGGGGTAGAGAAAAGAATGGACGGTAGCCAGTATAGCTAACCTATCCCGGGATGCCTGACCAGTGTAGCCAAGTCATCCATCTGCAAACTTCTTGCTAGTATACATACTCCAACAGGCAATTTTTTTTGTGCCCTGTCTATTTTTTTTGGCGTTCTTGCATTTTTCTTTTTTTTTCTTTTTTCCTTTTTTTTGGGAACTATATACAAGGTGCAGCATGTACATCAGGAGTTTTTCCTCTTGAGCCAGTAGACTATCCCTCTTTTGAAGCATTATTGCAACCCACAACGTCCCGTCCTTAGACTTCAACACCACCAGACTAGGTTGAGATGCACTACCCTCCCTAGAGGAGGACGGATGTTTCCACCCGTGTGCTACTCCAAGCTAAAGGATTCTACTTCCTTACCACCCCATCAATGAAGAGCTACGTGCATTGTGCTTGTCCAGGTTAGGTCACTGTCTAAAAGAATCATGCGTGTGCACGAGATATTCTACTTAGACTAATCAAGATGACATGTGAACATAGACTTGCGGACTCAAAGAATTAAGTCACTTGACCTGAGAAATCTTAACTCCAGTTCCTATAAGGTTCCTTTGAAATTAGGTGGATTAAGGTCAAATCAAGCCCATCCTCAACATCTACTCATAACTTGGTTCAGAACCCACTAGCTTTTCACTTTGCATATGCGTGATATGCAGATGAGGTGTAGATGACATGTTATGAATGAAATGCAAGACTCTTTTTTTTCAATTATTACCCACCCCGTAATTATTGCATAATATATACAGAAAATACGTGAAAATACGCGAAAGTACGAGCTATGGGTAAAGTATATATGTAATATATACATGCCCCCTATACTTAGTGTGTGCTATGTCCTCAGAGCACGAAAAACGACTAAAAAGACATAGCTCGGGCTTAGCGTAGGAGAGCTAAAAGTACAAAAGTATAGAAGTCATTACGCCCCCCCTATACTTAGGCTCTGGCAGCCTAAGTGTAGAAGAAGATAAAAAATGGGGTGGACGAAGGCAAGAGATGAAAGGGATGAATATATACATGACGGGCATCGGTCCCCCTATACTTAGGCTATGGTCAGCCTAAGTATAAGACATGAGTGAGTATGAGGACCGATGTGATCTAGAGGATGTACAGTGAATAGATGCGGCTCACTCTCCCCCTATACTTAGGATCAGGTCATCCTAAGTATAGTCATAAACTGAAACGATATGGAACGGGGGTGAGTGATTCGAATCACTGGGAAGGGAGGGACAGAAAATATATACAAGAAAGAATGAGAATATACAAGGATTAAGAAGGTTTGTGACGAACCTTCTTGCGGACGCGAGGAGGTGGATAATATACATATGTATCGCTGTCGGAATCGTCCTCAGATGAATAATAGTGAGGTGTAGTGATCGTCCAATGAGGGTCGACACATGGCTGCTTGCTTAGATAAGGCTTGAGAACAGCCGAACTGAGCTCACTCATATAAATTACCTTGTCCGGGCCAGATGAGGACTCCTCAGAAAATTCCTTCTTCGGTGTGTTGAAGGAAACTTTCTTAGTCGGTTTGCTTGAACCTGAATCATTGAGAGGGAGATGAGAGAGACGCGCCTTGAGAGGTTCGGGGGAACATCTCGAGGAATCAATTCTCGACTTCCTCTCACTAGATAGCCGACTAGTGGAGGGAGCAACCGTGTTTTTATGTAAAGTCAATTTAATCTTGGTTGTTTCCTTTGAAGGTCCGGGACGTGGTGTGGTGCTGACCACGGGTTCCTCATCAGATGAGTCACCATATAGATTGTAATATTCTTAAAGGGTCAGCACACGGCTCGGGATGTTGCTAGTGGTCTCAGTCAGCTTGGCATTATTGGGCTCTTGTGTCGGATCATCAAAATGGTCAAGGCAATCAAGAAAGGTCATGTCCGACTTAATGATAGCTTCTGGTCGTGAGTCCTCCTTAGAAGCTGTCATGGTGGCGGTGCAAGCAGTTGATGAAGTGGAGGTGTGGGGAGTCTCAGAACCAACGGTCATCCGGGCAGTCGATCTCTCAGGTGTAGTAGAGAGGTGGGACTCATCTACCTCTCGATGGTCACGACTGTCAGCGGATGTGCGGGTTACCTTAGAGTAAAGTGTATCAAAGAATGGGTGAGGTCGGAGTGCTCCCAATGCTGAGAAATCGATCTCCCGAGTCTCGCAATCTATAGACGCTTTAGCTGAGGCTAAGAACGGCTTCCTGAGAATAATCGAAGACTGGGTAAACTCTCCTCGGTGCTCGATGTCAATGATCGTGAAGTCTACCTGGAGTAGAGCACCTTGGAAAGTAACGATGACTGAAATATTTCCTCTAGACCGTTTGATGGATCGATCAGCCAGCTGAACGATCTCTCTCGACTTTTTGATTGGCCTGAGTTTGAGCTTGTCAAACACAGAGGTCGGGAGGATATTTATTGGAGATCGTCATCGATTCTTGCATGGGTAAAGATAGTGTCTTTGATTTCACATTCAACCCTAGGCAACCGCTTCACTCTGCGGCTCTTGGTCTTTCGTCCCATCACCAAGGAAGCGGCCATAGACACTATGTGTCTTAGTCCTTGTTCTCTTCTTACCCGACCTCTTGGGCATCAATTTACTCTTTACAAATCTCTTGAGGTCGGGGAAGTGATCTATGGCCTTTATTAAGGGAAGTTTAAAGATCAATTCCTCATCAAGTGCTTCCCTTAGGGTGGAATCCAATTTTTTTAAATCATTTTCATTTTTTATGTGAATTTTTGGGTTTTCAATTTTTTGGTGTTTTTGATGGATGAATGATCAGACTATGGATTGGAGGGCAAGTGGTTAGTAGAAGAGGGAGATAGAATGGACTCCAGCTGTACAGACGGTGTGGGTTCCCTGATGTTTGCTTTATTTTCAACCTCAAAAATACTCATGTCTTTTCTCACTTTTATACCCAGGCTGGCAGAAATTGAGTGTAATATTCCCATGACATCTCTCAACTCATTACCAAATGATTCATTTTTCTTAATAAGTCTAGAGATGTCATCCTCCACAAAATTCTCATGACAAGTCATGGGAGAGTTCTACTCAAGTGGAGGGTACTGCTGAGACTTTGGGTGCTCATACTCAACATACCTAGAATCTGGCATGTAATGCTGGGTCGAGTATGGACCATCTAGATGGCAAATATTGGTTGAAGCCTCATATGATGAAATGGGGACTGATAAGTCTAGCTCATGAGTCCAATCTTGTGAATGCATAGGCTCTCCAAATGAAGACTGGTTAATGGAAGCTTGATCACTAAAGTCAATCAAGTTTGGGAAATCATGATGTGCATGCCTCTCTATTCGGGTTGTTCGATCGACCATGTTGTGCCCCAAGGTTAAGTCGGGATTTGTATATGTGAGTTGTGGTATGGTCCCTACTTGAGGTGAGAATGAAGTATGCGGGGGGCATATAATTTTACCAATCATCTGTCTCAGCATCGACTTGCTCTTCATTCAGTTCTTTGATTCCTGCAAGCTCTCGAGAGTAAGGACAGTCAGCCCAAGATGGAAGTGGATCCGGAGTGCTAGAATATGGAGTAGGTGAGAAATGCGAAGAAGTGGAGAAGTCAGTCGAAGTTCTGACTTCATATTCTGGTTGAGGTGGAACCGACCACGGGTACGGGTCTACCGTGGATGGCAGAGGATACATGGAAGAAAGAGAAGGCGAAGATGAGCGGTATATGGTAGAGGAGGAATGACCAGAGGTCACAGGGTATGGGGACCAATATAACGACATCTTGAAGAGGGTATGTAAGTAGAATGAGGTAGAAAATACGCAGTTACGCAGGATAACACACACGGACAGACAAAAAGACAAACGCAAGAGCAAACCCTGAATTCACACTCAACACGGTGAAGGACCCGAAACCGAGTCCAATTAATCTTGTCAATTTTAAGTGTGATTTTTCAAGCAAGATAGCAAGTAGTTACGCGGCCTATAGGGAAGTCGGATCAGAGCCGGATGCGTCTTCCCTAGTTAACCTGTCGCCTAAGATACCGCTGGTCCTTCCTTTCTTCGCTCCTATCCAGAGTTGGGGACTCAAAGACCGTGCCCCTATCTACCTGCAAGCAGGCGGAGGCTGACAAAGCTATGACTTGTCGCGAAGTACCGCTGGTTCGCCCCTATCTACCCGCGAACAGGCGGAGGCTACTTGGTACTGGTCAATGAGCTAAAAGTATCCAACTCGTGATATTTGCTAGGATCAGTTGGCACGTGATATGGAAGGCGGGGATTTGGGCTCTGCCTTAAGGTGTTCACACACACTCAAGTACCCTCACTCAGCCTGAAAACAAGGTCGGGGTTACTCTCCCGCAAACAAGGGTTAATTTTAGTCAAATTTTTTGGTCCAATTCAATTAGCAGTCCCGATTTTAAAAGATTAGTTGTCACTGATATTAATCCACACAAGCAATCACGTCTACCGTCCAGTCCCAATTCCTTTATCCTAGGTTAGAAAACCGAGAGAGAGAATCGGGAAAAGCCGATGCAATCGAAAAAACGATGATGAATGCTTGAGTAAGAAGACTTACAGTGCCTCCAGCTCTCTACAATGCAGGATGCAGTACTGAATTGAAATTTTTACACTAAATGAATGCAATCGATGCAAAGTCGCTCCTAGACAGGCAGTCCTATTAGCGAGTGAAGCACATGTTGATGTGACTAGATCTGCGGTCTAAGTGCGTCCTTTAAGTGATGTGTGATCCTAGAAAATTACGAGCACAAGAAAATCCTAGAGTGGCTCGAGGAGCCGCTAATGCAATCCTAGTTTAAAATCAAACCACACAGCATGCGGGGACACAGTTTCACTATGTTTACACACGCGAGAACCCAAACGGGAACCGATGTAAATGATGTAGACACTTTTTTTAAAATTACAAAAATCTTTTTGACGTCCAACAGCCGACTTGATCCAAGAATCGTCGGCCTCCGATGCACTTCGAGATGCGTCGACTTCAAGAAAGCCGCTCCAAGTCCACCGAGCCCTCGCACAAAAAGATAAAAATTATGTCAGAAAGAGATATATGCAGAAATGGTCAGAAAGATAATTAAAGAAGAAATGGATAATTACAATGCGGCTCGGGGGTCAGACTACCCGAGTGAATGAAAAACGTAAATCTAATTTTCCTAAAGTGATCCTAAGCCGTTTGCCTCCCCGGCAACGGCGCCATTTGACGAACCGCGATTGACCTACCCTTTTAATGTCATATAATTTACTAGTGTGTTGCAGTCGGATAGATCCACGTCGATCAAAAATAACCGCACAAATCGATAAATCGTCAAATGAAAATAAGATGCGGTTTTATGTTTATTTAGCCTGGGCAAGCCCCAGGGTCGACTCAAGGAGGCAAAGGAACAACTCGGGATCAAGTTAGAGTGATTAGATTGCAGTTTTCCAAGTGGTATATTTTTTTTTTGATTTTTTTATGCAATAAAAATGCCAAATGCAATGTATGAATGGACTAGGTTATTAAGAAACTTAACAACTTAGCCAAATTTAATTTTAATATAAAATTACTCCAAATTAGCCAACTTATATTTTTCTGTAAACATAATCGAATGATAAATACAAATGTATTTTTTTGGAATTTTTGGGTTTAAAATGCACACATGAAAAATACAAACTTTTTTGGGGTTTTTATGCAATTTTACGTGCAAATGATATGCAAAAAATATGAAAAATTTACTGAAAGTTAAATATGATGAAATTAAGCTAGGCTAATTTTTTTGGAATTTTTTGACCTTTTTGATTTTTTTATGAATATTTTACTGAAAATAGAGCGACTGCGGGTATTTAATTCCTAATTAATCCAGAAAATCAAATCATCCAAAGGCCTATTTATCTCAGAAAGATGTTTCAATGAGGAATCCAGAAGAGTTGAAATTTCTCAAAAATATTATTCGTGGAATTAACTAAAATCAATTACCTAAATCACTCTATAATTTATTTTATGCGCAAGACAACTCCTAATTGGACGAAATTTGGATAGTAATTAAAGCACACTTAGATACATCATTCACAATTTTTTTCACAATTTTTGGAGCAAACAATAATTACGAGCGAATTTCAGAGAATAAATGGATAAAATATGCCTTAATTTCAATCTCTGATTTTTAATAAAATATCTAATGCTCAAAAAATGTAAATAAATACCAAGATATAAAGAATGAGTTTCTCTACAACATGCTATTTTTGATCGAATAAAATGATGCTATCTGATTATCCAAATTAGCGCTCAAAGTCTGGGGTCTTTTTGCAATACAGAAATTGAAATAAACAAATTCAAATGTGCACAAGGAAAAACTTCTGCATTGAACAAACTTGACGGACTAAATATGCAAATTTCACAAAAAAAATAAAGAAATAAATTTTTGACCTTTACTTCTAGATGGGGAGCAGCTAGGGCTTCGTGCGCGTGGACCGCGAGGAGGCGGCGCACCGCGGTGGGTGGGCGCGCGAGCGGAGGACGTCGTGTGTGGCGGCGCGGATGGTGGCGCGGGGCGTGAAGGACGACGGCCTGGGCGCAGAGGCAGCGCACGCGGGGGATGCGCGCGCTCCAAGGCGGCGCCCGGAGGAGGACTGCTGCCAGCGGTGGCTTGGATCGCGCGAGCGGGAACTCGCGCCGTGGAGGAGGTCGGCGGGCTGAGCGGGCGACGGTGCGGCCTTGGAGGTTGCACGCGACGTCGACGGCGGCAGCTACGTGGTCGGGGAACGCTGGGCGGTGGCGCCTGGAAGCGCGGGGGTGGCGCACCACGCGGCTAGAGGTGGGGCGTGGCGAGGTCGACCGGAGGCGGCGGAGGATGGGCCTGGAACGCGGGCCTGGAGCTGGGTGGTGCGCGTCTCCGCGCGGCTGTGCGCTCGAGGCGTGCGCTGCCCGGAGGTTCGCGCGCGGGTGGCGCGCGCTCCTGCGGTTGAGGTGGGATGTGCCGCACCGAACAGAGAGGCACGCGGGCGGCTCCTTGAGCGAGGGGCGGGTCGTGAGTCGGAGAGGGAGCTGGCGTGGAGGACGGCCAGGGGCGACGTTGCACCTGGGCGGCTGTGCTCGGCTGACGAGGGGGAGGTGCTGACGTGGCACGGAGGCGCGGGAAGCAGGGGCCGGCCCTGGAGAACCTGCAACTTTTTGTTTTTTTTGTTTGTTTTTTTTAATTTTTTTATTTTGTAAACCGGAAATAAAATGTGAAATAGGTGGATTTTGATGGTGGTGATGATGATGGTAGTCGATGTGGTTTTTGGATAATGATTTATGGATGAAACAATAAGGAAAAATTGTTAGATAAAAATAATGTAGAAGATAGAGATAGAGAAATTACCTGTGTTGTTCGTCGGATCGTGGAGCCACGTCGTGCGGCTTCCGTCGTCGTCGCCTCGATTCGATTCGACGAAAAATCGAAGAAGCTCAGTTGTGATCTGAAGTGATGCACAACGACTCGAGGAGGAGTCCTCGTGGATCTCGCCTTGATAACCGTCGTTGCTCGACCAAAAATGTTGACACTGTCACTGACAACACTCGGGGGCTGGTGGTCTCTCCCTCTTGATTGAAGAAATGGCGGATGATGAACAATGGAGAAGATGAGGTGAATATAAAGAGGAGGGGGAAGTTAGAAAATGGGTGGAGAAAGTGGAGATGATGGGGAGTTATTGGCTTGGAGTGGGGAGTAAGAAAAGGGAGAAGAGGTAAAAGGGGGATATAATAATAATAGAATAATAATATAAAATAAGTAGGCTACTAAAAATAACAATAAATAATAATAATAATAATAAAATAATTAAATCCAAAAATAATAAAAAATAAATCCGAATATCAAAAATTGGGGTGACATGTGGCGGCTCCAGGAGCTGCCACATGTCGCTCCCAAAAAATTCAAAGATTAAATGTAAAGAAAATAAAAAAGAGATAACAAAAGGGATTAAATGAAAAAGTGGTCAACACAAAAGTTTCTTGTCTCGACGAGATCTATAACTTTTGTGAAGGGCTGAAAATCAAAGGAAATCATCTGTACAAAAATGTATTTTTGGGTGGTACCTTATAGATATAAAATACCGCATTTTATCTTTTGTATTTTTTTGTCATTTTTAAGAGAGAGAAAAATTAAAATAAAAATAGAGAAAATATGAAAAGATTATTTACAACTTAATCTATTTTTTAGATTTTTAATAATGAAGAAAATAAAAAGATAAAATACAGGGGTAAAATGGTCATTATGTACAATATACAAAAGGGGCCCAAAACCCAAGTTTTGCATA
This sequence comes from Ottelia alismoides, assembly GCA_037367405.1. Taxonomy (NCBI): domain Eukaryota; kingdom Viridiplantae; phylum Streptophyta; class Magnoliopsida; order Alismatales; family Hydrocharitaceae; genus Ottelia; species Ottelia alismoides. The sequence continues at coordinate 803,067 of JAZKJV010000834.1, read as the reverse complement.
CGAGCTCCGATTTTAATGAAATTGGTCTTGTTTCGAAGGTCTTTGAAAGTATATTACTTTAAGAGTGAGTAGACCTCAATCGAACACTGTATGAGAGAGATATGTGCATTTTAAGGCTCCTAATTTCAATCTTGAATTGATGGTTTATTGGTCAATTTTACAAGTTAGTATTTTTTTGATATTTTTCTTTAATTAGTGTTAGTCATATATACACAATAGAGTTGGTTTTATTAGATTGGGAGTTAGTATAAAATATATACAAATAAGGTATTTTATCTAATATACAGGTGAATATTTACAAGTGAAATTGGCTTCTTATTTTATGCAAATATGAGTGCTAAAATGTAAATGTTATCAATGCATGCATGAATGCTAATTATACAATATAAGTAGAAATATGCCTCTAATTACTTGGGAACAAAGCTCTATTTTCAACTTTTAGAGTGATGAATCACAGATTCATCACCGAGCGAACCATTCCATGAAACCTGGGAATGATTCACATACCTAATCCAGAAATGCCCAGGACATGGGATAAGTAAAATGATGCTGGTCCAAAGTCTTGTTAGTGGACTGAACGCTGAGACCCAATGGTTAGTAAGTGCATCCTGTAGAGGAAGCTACATGGGATGCCACGAGGACACCATCTACAGGGTGTTCGAGAGACTTGCCGAATCTAGCCGTGCACAAACCACCAGCTGGGCCTACATAGCTCGCTCAGAAAAGATGGTGAATCATCTGACAACTGATCAGAACACTAACATGGGAATAATAGCTGATAAGCTAACTACGGTCGAACATATCTATAAGAAGGTGGACGAACTCCATAAATCATCTGATATGGAGAAATTGGCTAAATTGTCTAAGAAAATGGAGGAATTGGCTGACAGGATATCTAAGATTCAGATACTTGCCCTAACTTCACCCCTTGCCCCCATACACCAAATTCACTACATTCAAGGTCAAGGAGTAGGGCAAAAGAGTCATTGGGGTGGAGATCAAGTCTTATCCCATCAAACTGAAGAAACCTCCGCTCAAACTATTTATGAGGAACCTCCAGAAATCATGGAAATAAACGAAGTTTGGTATAACCTGGAACCTGTCAATCGTTCGGACCAAAACTCTACTCCAAACCTTTGTCCACCACAAGCCCGACCCACCTACGAGCCTTAACAACAGTAGGGTCAGCAGTACCGCACGGGTTATCAGAACCCGCAATCACAGCCACAACAGAATCAACGCCAAGGTCAGCAAGGCCAATTCAGACAATATCAACAGCCTCAGGTCATGCAGGGCTAGGGGTCCTCCTCTTCTTCTCTCTCCGGAACTGCAATGAGTGCTAGACGAACTTCATGACATGAGAGTCAACATAAATCGACTCTCTCGATGGAGAGATGAGGTGACCACACCCCAAACCGTGATTCTAGCTCAAGTCCAGGCTAATCCAAATATCCTCAGACAGAATCAGGTATTAATCTCTGAATATTCCTTACATGAATATGAGATATTGTCGACTAATGACACTTATCATATTTCTCTTAGGAGCGGAAGGACAGTAACCATACCTGATCGAGCGAAAGAGCATGGTGACATAACCCCATTGTCCACAAATTCACACAATATTGGGGGAATTGAGGAAGAAAAGCACAAGGAGGAGAATGAAGAAGACCCACCCACACCACTCGTGATACATTACACCTCTGAAGGTCATGGAGAGTCAGAATCTAAGTCTGACGAAGAAGCGCCATCAAGACATCTGCAATAATCGACCACTTGTTACCCTGCTTTTAGATCAGCTAGTCCGAGTCATGTAAATAATTTTAATTCCTCATTCAATAAAAGTGATGTTTCTGATCACAACAAGTCCATCCCTTTCCCTCATGCTCTTACGGATGGAAAGAAGAAAAACAAAAAAAACACAAAAATGATAACAAGATGGCCCGCATCTATAGATAAATATTAAGGTCACTCTGTCCCTAGACGAGATGATATAAAGAGACCCAATTTTTCGAAAATACCTTAAGGTGAGATGCACATCGACAAGGGCCAACAAAAAGAATCCTAGCTGAACAAAGAAACATACACTCTCTGTTGCTACATCTCGTTTATAAACAAATGAGCTGCCAAGGAAGAAAAGAGACATGGGTGCTCACTTTGTCACTAGCCATATCAAAGAAATCAAGTTTGCCCGAACGTTGTTAGACAATGGCTCATCCATCAATCTGATGCCCACAACTCTATTTGAGCATTTAAATTTGGATCCTCTTAAGCAATCTACATTTGTACTTCAATTCGCAGATACATCAACTAAGAGACCTAAGGGGGAGATTCGAAACATTATCATAAGCATAGAGGGACAGAATTACCCATTCGATTTCACAATACTTGACATGGATGTCCCTAGAAATTGGAAAGACTCCCAGATGATGATGGGGTGACCCTTCCTTAGGACTGTAGGAGCTATATTCGATTACACACCTGGGAGAATCCAGTTTGGAAAAGTTGAACTTAAAATGAAGTGAAATAGGTTTCAAAGACCTGACACTGAATCAAGCACTGAGTCTGAAAAATCAGAACCTGAGGCAGAATATACGGAAGCAACAGTAGGGCCGTGGAGACAAAACCCAACCGCAATGATAGAATCAACCTCATCTGGAGAGGACACTGTTGATGATTTAGTTTCCAGCTCATCCATGCATCTACCTACACTCTCGCAGACTCAGAGGTCCCTCTTGACCTGTCAGTCCATCCTCCTTATGGACAATCTCAGAGCGAGGTTCACAGATCGGACGCGGCAGTTTCTACACCACATTCCATTATTAGCGATCCGATCCCCGAAACAACCATGATGGTGGACAATATTGATACACTACAAGCATTCACATCACAACAAGAAGTACCAGTGAGAGGGACAGATTCAGTTAACGATACAGACTTACCTGAGCTCAAACCATTGCCCCCTACGCTTAAGTATGCCTTCCTTGCAGGAGATCCGTCTGCTTAATGTTCTAGAGAAAAATCACAAGGCTATAGGCTGGAGATTATTTGAACTTCTAGGGATAAACCCAACCCTTTGCTCACACCATATTTACCTTGAGGATAATGATAAACCCTCCGGTGAATGCCAACGTAGGTTCAATCCAAACTTACAGGAAGTAGTTAAGACTGCGATCGAAAAATGGTGTAAGGATGATTTCATATATCCCATCTCAGACTCCAAGTGGGTGTCACCTTTGCATGTCATTCTGAAAAAGTCAGGATTTCAGATCATCACCAATGAGGAGGGAGAAGAGATCACAACATGAGTACCCACGTCATGGCATGTATGCGTGGATTACAGGCACCTGATGCTGCAATGAAGAAGTACAACTTTCCGCTACAGTTTATTGATCAAATCTTGGAGAGATTGGCAAGGAGAGAATACTTCTATTTCTTAGACGGGTCCTCAGGCTACAATCAGGTAACCATCGCCCCCGAGGACCAGGAAAAGACTACTTTTACATTCCCTTTCGATACATACACATTCAAACGCGTGCCTTTTGGTCTTTGTAATGCCCTCGACACTTTTCAACGATGCGTGATTGTGGTTTTTGCCGAAATGGTTGGCGATTTACTGGAGGTCTTCATGGATGACTTCTCGGTCCATGGGATTCATTTGATGATTGTCTAGCGCACCTGGATCTAGTCCTCCAAAATTGTAGGGAAGTAAATCTAGTGCTCTCTTGGGAGAAAAGCCATTTCATGGTAAAAGAGGGTATTGTATTAGGACATGCCATCTCCAAGAAGGGAATGGAGGTTGACCCTGCTAAGGTGGATGCGATCAAGAAACTCGAGCCACCTACCAATGAGAAACAAGTACGATCTTTTCCGGGACATGTTGGATTTAACAGGAGTTTTATTAAGGATTTTTCGAAAATTGCCTGACCGCTAATTGACCTCCTAGGAAAAGATAACGAGTTCCTAGTAGATCATAAGTTTTTTGAAGCCTTTGAACTACTTAAAAGGATAATCGTTGAGACTCATGTCCTACAATCCCCTGACTAGTCTCTTCCCTTCGAGATCATGACAGATGCATCCGATTTCGCAGTAAGGGTTGTGTTAGGATAAAGAAAAGATGGAATCCCATATGCTATCTATACTTCTAGGATCTAAGGTGACAGTTTACACAGATCATTCTGCCATTCGATACTTAATGACGAAAAAAGATGCAAAAGCGCAACTCCTTAGATGGATACTATTGCTTCAGGAATTTGATTTGGAGATTAAAGACAGACCTGGGTTTAAAAATGTCTTGGATGATCATTTTTCATGGATCGAACATAACAAAATCTCTGAGTCTGAATCCATCCATGAAACCTTCCCAGACGAGTCAATTTCTGCTATTGACTCGCTCCCATGGTATGCCGACATAGTGAACTATCTCATCTCCAAGAAAGTTCGTCATGGTTGGCCCAAGAATAGAATCGACCGACTCATGTCAGAAGCGAGACACTACCATTGGGAGGATCTATTCCTTTTCTTTGAAGGACTGGATTGCATATGGAGAAGATGTATTCCTCAAGTGGAATACCAAAGCGTCCTCAATCTCTGCCATACCTTGGAGGCACGAGGACATCATTCTGGGAAGAGGACCTCTGAGAAGATACTACAATGTGGATTTTACTGGTTGACCTTGTTTAAAGATGCCTACAATTTTGTCTGGTCGTGCTCGATTTTTCAGAGAATGGGAGGGACCATTGACCCCAAAGATGCCATGTCTATGCAACCAGTGATGTATTCGACGCATGGGGCATTGACTTTATAAGTCCATTCCCTACTAGTCAAGGATTTGAATATATTCTTCTCGCAGTAGATTATTTATCTAGATGGGTGGAGGCTATCCCTACTTGAGCAACATGTAGAAAAATTGTATGCAAGTTTTTGAAAGATCATGTCATTTCGAGGTTTTGAATCCCAAAGGTATTAATATCTGAAGGGGGTAGCCACTTTGTCTATCGAGAGGTGAAGAAGTTGCTAAGGAATACGACATCGAGCACCGTGTCGCTGGTCCTTACCATCCACAATCTAATGGCATGGCTGAGATGTTAAATAGGGAGGTCAAAGGAATTTTACAGAAGCTCGTCCGCTTTGACAGGAAGAACTAGTCCCAACTCCTAGACCAGGTTCTATGGGATTACCAGACGGCTTATAAGACCCCATTGGGCACCTCCCCGTTTCGAATGGTATATGAAAAGCCGGGTCATTTTCCCGCAAAACTCGTGCATAAATCAGAATGGACAATCAAAACAATTACTTAGAACTGTCACCAAGGAAAGAAGAATAGAGAGATGGATTTTAATGAACTATCCGAAATCCGAAAATCATGCTTACGAAAACAACACCATTTACAAGGACAAGGTAAAAAATGGAATGACAAGAACATTCGAACAAAGACCTTTGTCCCAGGATAGAAAGTATGGTTATTTAATACAAAATTAAAAAATTTCCAAGGTAAATTGAAATTAAAATTGACAGGACCCTTCATCGTAAGAGAGGTACACAATAACGGAAGTGTTGAGATCTTAGAGACCGTAGATAGCACGCAAACATCTATAGTCAACGATCAGCTACTTAAACACTTTTTCGAATCCGATGAGAAGTTAGTGCGAGTAGAATAGATCCCCTTTACTCAGGGTTTGCAATTTGACGAAAAACTCGAACTACCCGGATAAACCACCTCTTCGAATCCAATACTCTTTTGTATATCCATCAACCCACTCTCGGTTCCCCAATATTTTGTATAAGGGGATCGATATCATTGTGTATAAAATCACTTCTGTTCTTTCTGTTCGCCCTCGACTGCCTCATTTCATGCTTTTCTTCTATGCTTAGTCCCTCAAATGTCTAAGTATAGGGGGGCATGTTGACTTCTATTATTCTTGACTCAACTATATCTAGTACGAGCTATATCTACATTTCACTTTGTGCCATGAGGACATAGCACTTGCTAAGTATAAGGGGGGTTGTGTTTTATATATTTTGTCTACTTTATCCATAGCTCGTACTTTAAGTATTTCCCTGTAACATCAAGGATGGGCACAAGTAGTGTATATTATGTATATAATACTAAATGCTTTATGTAAATAATACCTGTTTTTCATAAAAAAACTCCATAAAAATTTGAAAAATTGAAAACTTTCTTTGAATTCTACTTTGACTACAAAGCTTAGTGGATACTTTCAGTGAGATAACTTCGGTCTCCCTTAGTAAAGTGGGTGGTTTAGAGGACTAGGTATATGGCTCTGTCCTTAAGGAACACGGGTCCATCTAATGGCCAGTACTTACACACATATTGGCTGAGAGTAGACACTTTTATTCATTTGAGCATGGTCCAGTCATTGTCTCTCCAAAGAAAAAAATCTGCAAAAACAAAAATCATACAAAATCACTAACTAAGGAGTTGGTGTCTTCCAGACACACACATTCACTCAAGACGAGAATTTTGAGGATACTGTATTTCTGTGATTTAAAAAGTCTGAGTTAACATGCATTAGTCATTAGGATTTTTAAACTTAATTATCCACACTTCCCCGATTTGAAAGATTTGAGCGCTATATTGCACTCTTCATCTCTGCCTTCAAATGAATATGATCAACACAATCACTTTCACAACTGCATGATTTATGAGATGAATTGAAATATCAGTTGAGGAACTAAGACTAGATATTAGAGTTTAGACCCGATCTAATGATATTCGAGGATGGGATAAAGTTAATGAAGACTTCAAAAAAACCTGAGTGTCAGCAAAATTGTAGCCAGTATGTGAACAAGTTCATATGCTACCTCTTTGATATTTACCTGTGTGCCAGGGTGTGATGAAACTTAATGAAAATTGTTGATCAGTGCGCGCCAACTTTTGGTAAAAGCAATGGAGCTAGCCAACAAAAGCAAAAAAATGTCAAAGGAAAAGCTCTATTATCCAAAGTCAAATTATAAATGAACTTCCACCAATGGCAAACGCTCCCAAACATTTTCAAAGTGTCCACTTGGACCAAGAGCTAATTACTACCAAGAAGCCGGACTGACACAAAAAAATAGCCCTGCATCATAAATGCTACAAGTCTAGGTATCGAAGGTATATTAAATACTCAAAAGAGACACACCCCGGTGTACTCCAAGAAAAACAAGTGCAGACGACTCCAACTCTCTTGACAGACGCATTGATCAACAATCTAATAATTTACATATGTTGAGTAAAAAGGCACTCGAGAGGCAACTTGTTCCAATGTGAGGGAGAGAAAAATAGTCACGATCTTATGGCCACTATTATCTGGCCGTCCATCTACATTTCAAGTCTGACGAACTAACGAGATGGTTGACTGAAGCAAGAATAGACTTATTCCCAAGTGTTGAGGATGAGGTCTAGAGGAGAGTCTTTAGGACTAGAACTTCGAGTGATGCCTCAACTCAACTCTCATAAATGCAGTACACTAAATTTCATATCCTTATATTATATGTACAAAAAGAGAGTCAGATAATTAGAGAAATTGGATACCTTCTGACTAAGGCATGGATTAGTCTAGAATTTTAGGATCCCTTAATTGAGGGTCCTCGAAAGATTAAGCCTTGAAATCTTAATTTGCACTGTCCGGAATTAATCTGACTCCTTCATTCTTTAGATGCTCGAGGACGAGTTTTGTTTAAGTAAAGGGGTATGATGAATCTCATATTCATCATGCTAATATCCATTTTCGGAACCCACGTTCTTCAAAGGTTTACGTTTTTTATGTTTTTTCGTTGCAAAATTTGCATTTTCTTTCATGCATATTTCGTTAGTTGTAAAAGTGCCCTTAGGCATATTTCATTCTATTGAACGTTTAATTCTGCATTGCAAGGATACCCCTATGTTTGCTTAAATCCGGACAACAATTCCACATCATTTTTATACAAAAAATGTTTATTGTAAACTAGTTAATTCTCTATCTATTGGATATTTATTTAGATTTTTGTGAGCATTGGGTAATTAATTAATATTATTTTTGTAAAAAAAATCATATTTTACTCAATTTGTGGTTTGTAATTCATATTTAATTAAATATTGCTCCAAAAATTGTGTAAAAGTTAGAGATGATGTTTCTAAATTCTTTTAAAATACTTGTCCAAATTTCAGTGCAAATGGAGATGTCTTGTACATAAAATAAATAGTTCAGTAATTTTTGTTATTGATTTTTAATTAAATCCATAAATATTATTTTTACAAAATTCCAACTCTTGGTTTCTCAATGAAATATCTATTTGAGGTAAATTGATTTTTGGATAAATTTATTTCATGGATTTGTTAGGAATTAAAGACCCACAACTACTTTGTCTTCATAAAAAATTATAAAAAATCATATATTGTTAGAAAATTTCAAAAAAAATAGGGTAGCCTCACATCATCATGTTTAACTTCCTGTAAAATTTTCATATATTTTGCAATCTGGTTGCATGAAAAATTGCATAAAAATCTATAAAAAGTTTACATTTTTTGCATTTTAAATCTAGAATTTTGAAAAATATATTTTACATTCACCATTAGATTAGGTTTTTAGTAAAAATATAACTTGGTTAGATTGACTTAATTGCACATTAAAATCAATTTGATTAAGTGGCTTATTTTCTTAATAACCTGGTTTAATCGCATTTGTGCATTTGTATTATTATTGCATAAAAATACAAAAATGTGCTTGGGAAGCCGTGAACTAATTCCTATGATTTGACTCGAAGTTGTTCATTTACCTCCTTGAGTCGACCTTAGGGATTGTCCATGTTAAAAATACATAAAAACGCATGTAAATTAATTCGTTGATTCATGAATTCGTGTGGTTAATTTTTTATCGATCCTGATTGCCCAATTACAACAACATAACACGAATAACATAGGGAATTTAGCAATTCTTCATGGTGCCAAATGCTAAAACTAGCAAGATGCAAGGCATTATGACTACTTTAAAACGATTGAGTAATATTAGCATAAGTTAGAACATTCGCATTAGATGTGAGCACAATTACTGTGAGATATGCAAGTCTGTAAAAGGACTTGGCATAGACCCTCGGGACAGAGTGACTAATCAGATGACAAAGCAATTTGCTAATACAACTTATGACTAGTAATTTGCCAATACAACTTATGACTAGCACATAAGTGACAGTATCCCATTAATGGCTCTTTGAGCTAATAGGAGATTGTTGGACATGTAAGCCTATGATGAGCCATTACGCAACAGATCACTTCTTCTTATGAAATGAAGAATAACATATTTTCATAATATATATCTTAGTTAATTACGATCATGTACCATGTCTGTCTTGATATCATGCAGTTATTGATCCAAAGGTAATCATAGAGGCTGATGTAGGGTTGAATATATAGATAGTGAGATTGTTGGGCTTGCGAGCCTACGATGAGCCATTACACAAAAAGGTCATTATAGATCATTTCTTAATATGAAATGAATAATAGCATATTTTCATAATGGGTCTCTTAGTACAAGTAGGGTTGTATACCATGTCCGTCTTGGTATCATGCAGCTATTGATCCAAAGGTAATCATAAAGGTTGATGTAGGGTTGAATATATATATATATATATATATAGATTGAGGACTCAACCACACCATCAAGTGATTATCAAGAAGGGATCTCCATCCTAAGAAGGAAATGACAATCTTTACTTCAAAGGCTGGCATCCAACAGACCTCTTGATGCAGGTCCTTTACATAGGAATATCAATTCTGAGATGTTGGATAAGCTAAGTCAAAGAGTTGACTTTGCAAGATTGAGATAACTAAGACCAATGTCATATGTTGTCATGTACATGTACACATCCTCTGATTGGTGACACATGTATTACTATATGTCTACGTATGTACATTAAGAATACCATTAGGTTGATGACTTAATCAAGGTCTATACACTGACGAGCTGTTGTGCATATGTAGGCATATGAGTAATACGATCTCTCGAATGGATCATGCAGGTTCACTACTGAACTGGAAGACATGAGCTCACTCATGAGATATTGGGATAAACGGATTCTAACATTGGTTGTCTTGTTTGTGAAACAAGACATCATTTGATGGTATGATACATACTTTTGGAAAGAATATGATCAAATACTGACTCCCATTGATCCAACGAAAAAACCATGAATAAGACAATTCAAATAAGACCACAACTTTAGTTTACTATAGGTCTTCCGGTATGCAGGATATAGGGTATTAAGAATACTCGAGGATGATGTGATATTAATCGATTATATAACCATGACACTTCCATTCCAAAGAAGTAATGAAATTGGTTTGCATTTCAGTGACTCCACTCATCCAATCTTAGTCCAAATGTTGGACATTGGTCTAAATATGACCAATTGTAATGAGAAGATTGGATATTATGTCTGACTTGATTAGATATCTTTGAGAGGCCTCCTAGACCCGGATGTGAGATTAGAGATCACTTTCCAAATCACTATGCATGGAATATACAATCATCATGTCCTTATCTCCAAGTATATGTGAAGAAGGCACACTATTCAAGAAAGAGTTCAGGAATAACTCCATTATTAACAATATCTGAGAATTTGAAAAAATGTATTTAATTATCAATAATAACGTGGATGTGATTCACAATATTTGAACAAGTGTAGAGAGGTATCTAAGATATTTAAATTGGTTTAATTATGATAGATAAGATTAATGTGGATAGCACTATCCACAATAATCATAGATATTTGAATGTGATCCATAATATCATAGAAAGAATTAATTGTGAATGAGTTTCACAATTTAACTAACAATGTGAACTGGATGCACATTGAGAAATTAAATGTAAATAATACATTTAATTTTGGATGAGTGAATATGATTCATAACTATCAATGGGTTGTTTGGAGTTGACGCAAATAGTTTAAAAATTATTTGGGGTGATATTTTGTTAAATGAAGATTTATATAATATTACATAAAGGAGATTAGAGAGAGAAAATCTCTCTCCAATCCCAATGGTGGACGTGCATCCTCCTCATGAGAAAGGAGTCTATCTCATTTCTCCATTCTTGGAAGGTGACCCTCTTATTTCCTTTTTATTCATGAGAATGGGATTTATTTTGAGATTGAATTTTTTAGAAATGAATTAATAAGTGACATATTAATTATAATTTTTATTTTACTCGGAGTATAAGTAAATCTCTACCATCCAATTTGCTATAAAGAGAAAGACTAACTCTAGATCTTCCTTTACATACAATTACATTGAAGCATTTGTTGTAACAACACACACACTCTCTCTCTCTCTCTCTATCTCTCTCTATCCATCTCTACACGTGCTCTTTCTGAACCCTTGTTGGTCATCCACCTAGGGTTAGTTGAGAACTCCATCGTCGATATGCTGCCATCGTGTTGCCATACTGATTGCTCGTGGATCTTCGTTTTCGTTAGTGTCTCATGCACGTGAAGGAGACATCAGATTTTGTGAGATGAAATCAAGAGGTTTCTTACTTGAATGATCATCTTGAATTGTAGGAATCATGCATCTCATCTACGTACTCTCGTCGGATAGAACTTGAGACATGATACCCTTCCTTTAAACACTTTGAGATAGAGGTCACGCTTCAAGAGATAACCTTATTCCCATGTGATCATGATGAAATTTCCTGGGCACTGTTCCCATCCCATGCAGCTTCATCAAAATAATTTTAATTTCCGCTACCACATTGACTAGTATGACTAGTCGACTTAGGTCGTATGCAATATGATCTCCATGCTTCCGTGATGCAAGAATCCTTTGTTAGTATGGTGTTTAAATTTGAGAACATGATACAACTAAGGGCAAGTTGGGAATTGGTGGAATATTATATACACAAGAAAGGAGCAGAAGCGGAACATCACTTGTTCACCATCAAAGGAGTCCACCTAGCTCTCCCTTCCTTTTTCTTCTTCATGTCATACTTTTGTATCTATATTAACTTCTAGGTTTTCTTGTCTGAACGTAACTCCAGTGCACTCATAAGTTTAAACTTTGATTTCATTTTATCATTTTATGCATACACATTGTGCATTTGTCCATTACTTGCTTGTCAATTTTCAAAAAAGCATTTATTTTGATATCATTATTTAAACTCACTTTTTTATACATTTATTTCCATTATTTGTGCAAAATGATTACTTGAATACTACAAGTTCAAAGGGATGTATATGTGACCTTTGTTAGTTAACAAATTACCGTATACACATTTTTCTTGAGTGCATGTATGAATATGGAAAGAAAGGGAAAGGTTAATCTGTTATTTGCATATGTTCCTGAATGTATCAACTCTTAGTTAGATTTTTGCATCATTCGTATGCCAACGACCAACCGATCATGAGTCTATGTAGAGTATGAGGCAACACACGTACATCTCCTGACTGAGATGACTATACCGCCCATAGAGGAGGCTTACAGTCGTCTCAGTAAGCTTCTTATCCCGCCCATTGCCACTACGCAGACCTCCTCAGTGTTGGTTACATCACACGATAGAAGATGTCCTACATAATTCGGGGGATGTGGTCCATGTGGCAGATGAGGTGGATGTCAGTGTGGACCCTGCACCTACTCTTGTCGTCCATGACACTTTGAGGACTCATGCTCTCAGAAGCATGGATACCTTGCATCTGCTCGCATGGTGAAGCAGATTGAGCCTTCATACGCTACAACTCCTTAGGCATATCCTCGTCTTGATGACATGGTTTCTCAGATACGAAAGATCATGACTCTGGTGGCTGGCACTACTACTACATGATCCACAGATGCTACATCTGCAACTAGGGACTCTTAGATCTCCTCCAGTATCACATATGCTTTTACTAGTTGTAGCGTGTGGATATGATAGAGTGAATCGTGGACTCGTGCTTTTCACCATCTGTGTGGAGACAGAGCCCAATTCAGATCTTATAGGTACATATCCCCTTGTAGATGGGTCGTCATTACAAGTAGGTTTACCTACCCATTACAGGACATGGGAAGGTGCATTTGACACCATCCATGTGTCTGCAGAAAGTTTTAATTGCTCCTAATTTTCATATGAACTTGATTTCTATTAGTCAAATTACAAAGGATATGCATTGTTGTGTCATTTTGACCCATGTTCACTTGTGTTTCAGGACACTAACTGGCAGGGTGATTGGATGTGGCCATGAGCAACGGGGGTTCAATAGACTCATTTAACCTTGTCATGCTATTGTGTCAACTATTCGTATTGGACCAATATCACCATACTTGTGTCACCTTCATTTTGGTAAGCTTCCTCTGCAGAAGCGGTGTCATGTCCTCCCACAGATCTCCATGCAATCTTTCTTCCAGTGCGAGGATTGCTAGCATGGGAAGCATCATCATTCTTCATTTCCATCTCGTCAGAGTCGGAGCAGTTCTCAGTTGTTTGAGCTCCTTCACTTAGATATTTGGGGTCCGAGTCATGTCTCTGGTCACTAGGGACAATGTTTTATTTGGTTGTTGTAGATGACTATTCTAGACTTTCTTGGATTTTCTTGTTAAAAAAAAGTATGAGGTTGAGTTTGCCATTAAATCATTTATTAATGAGATAAAGAATATCTTTTCTGCTACTGTCGAGCATTTTGTGTTCTGATAATGCCATAGATATTTACACTTTACAATGATCCAATTTTCTCAAATCTCTTGGCATTGTACACCAAACCTTGCATGCCTATGCTTCTCAACAGAATAGTATTACCAAGCACAAACATCGTCATTTACTCGATGTGACCGTAACCCTTATGATTCAGAATCATTCTCCTCTTTGTGGAGATGCGGTTCTCATTGCTTGCTACTTAGTGAAATGTATGCCATCTTTTGATTAGGGAGAAAATGTTCCTTTCTCGATTGTGTTTCCTGAGAAGGATCTATTCTCCCTTACACCCAGTGTGTTTGGATATGTGACCTTTGTTCGCAATCTTTCACCTGGTCGTGACAAACTCTCCCCTGGAGCTGTCAAGTGTGTCTTCGATGTCTTTCTACCATTGCTTTGATCCGTTTCAATGGAAATACTTTTTTGGTGTTGATGTTACATTCTTTGAGTCCGTTATGTATTTCTCTCCTACATGTGGCAGACTGGACGCATCTGACTATGATGATGAGGTCTACATGCCTTCACCTCCTACAACTGTACCACCTTCTGCACCTGCTCTACAACCTCAATAGCCTACTTCACCACCACCATTGTCGCCGAATGCACCACCACCTCCAGTACCTACACTTGCTCATGTGGTTGCTCGCGGATCACCATCTACCTTGACTCATTTTTTTCATGTGTGTTTACTCATAGATTTCGCTTTGTTCTCCCTATTCACAGGTCTTCCTCATCATCCAACATGCCTCAGGTGTGTAATGAGCACATGATTTCTACTAATGGCACCATTTAGTTGTCTATGTAGCAGGATTCCTTACAGGATGAGTAGGTACCCTCTCAAAGGGGAAACTTACAGGTTTAGGAGATGGCATATGATCTTGGTGTGCCTATTGCTCTACAAAACCAGAGACACACTTCTAATTCATATCCTCTTGCAGGCTCAATTTTTTTGCATGCTTTCATAGGATTTCAGAATATTTTCCATGGCACTATCAACCGTGGAGATACCACAGACAAATCAGGAGGCCATTCAGGACAGTTAGTGATATCTTGCCAAAGAGGAGGAGATGGCCCTGCTACAGTCACGTAGAACTTGGAGACCTATTTCAACTACAATTGACACATACGTTGTTGGGTGCAACTGGGTGTTCATGGTGAAGCTCCGAGCAGATGGTAGTGTAGATCGCTACAAGACGAGACTTGTGGCACATGGATTCACCTAGATATATTGGGGTGGACTATTAGGATACATTCTCTCCAATTGCCAGGCATTCTACTATGCATATACATCTTTCGGTTGCAGTGATACGAGATTGGCCCCTATAACAGCTTATGTGAAGAACAATTTTCTCTATGATGACCTACAAGAGGATGTCTACATGCAGCAACCACCTGGATTCGCTATTGAGGGGGAGTGTCAGAAGGTTTGTAGGCTTCATAAGGTGATCTATGACCTTAAGCAGAGTCCAAGAGCATGGTTCCAGCAACTCTCGGACTTGATAGAGCAACATGGGTTCGTGAGATCGACTACCGATCATTCATTATTTGTTCAGAGGACTCAAAGAGTACATTTGTCATACTTGTTTATGTTGATGATATAATTGTTACAAAACATGACGAGCAAGGCATCCAGGTTGCTAAAGATTTCCTAGGTCAATAGTTTTTATGACTAAGGAACTTGGTAATTTACACTATTTCATTGAACTAAAGTTTAAAAGGAACCAATGAGGTCTTGTGATGATCCGGAGGAAGTACATTACAGATCTTCTCTTTGAGACATGCATGGTAGATTGCAAGTGTGCCACTACTTCCATGGACCCGAATATGAAGTTGTATGATGATGACATTGAGGAGGTGGACATAAGGAGATATACGGAGCTCGTTGAGAAGCTCCTTTATGTGACTATCACCAGGCTAGATATAACCTTTGCAGTAAGCAAAGTGAGTCAATTTATGTAGCACCCTAGACAAGTACATATGGATGCAGTCTGTAGGATTTTGAGCTTTCCAAATGCCTCACCTGACAATGGTCTTCTATTCAGCAGAGGTACATCCCTTGCCATACAGCTTGTAAGTATATATGCACATTACACAAGGTGCCTTAAGGATAGGAAGACTACTTCTGACTTTGCAATTTTTTAGTATCATGAGGTTCGACATATTCGGGTAGGTTTCGACATAACAAAGCTTGCACCTCCCTCTTCCCTCATCAAGTATGTCCCGAACAGAAGCTCTCAAGTTAGATGTTGGGGAGAAGCCTGATAGTTCTAGTCCTATTAGCCAGCCAGGTCTTAACAATTCATAGGGAGGGTTGTGACTTTCTTGATACACTCAGCAGCTCCTAATGCTAGGGGGTGACTTCTAAGCCTACTAGCTAGAAGTAGATAATGGTTGCTATATCCAGTGCAGAATCGGATACAAGGCCATGGCACAGGCTAGGTACAGAGATGATGTTCATCAGATATGTTCTTAATGACTTAATAATTGAGATGTCTCTTCACATGAACCTCCAATGCAACAACCAAGTTGCTCTCTTCATCACCAACAACCCAGCCCTCTATGAGAGGACCAAGCATATCAAGGTGGCTTGTCACTACACTCGAGACATGATATAAAAAGGTCTCATCTCCACTACTCATGTTAGGTCGGGAGATCAGACAACAAATGTACTTACCAAGACCTTACCAAAGATGTTCCTAGCTGAGAATGATTGATATATACATTCCAGCTTGAGAGGAATTGTTGATAATATTTATCTTATCTTTCTTTTTATGTATTATCTCTTCATTTCATTCTCTTTATGTAATTTTCCAACAAGTCTCTCCTCTATATAAGAGAGCCCTAGGGCCTAAGCAATTGATTATTTTCCCTCAACATACGGCATAGATTTCAAGATGCTATAAATTTATAATGAGGTTCGAATATGCTGTATTTTATAACAGGAGTTTTATGTTTTATTGCAGGAGTTTCTACATATTGGTAGCAAGAGTTTAAAACATTACTAAACAGATAATCGAATAATTAAGATTTTTCCCTTTGTAACATGTACAAAGGCGAAGATGGGACATGTTAGAATGAATGTCAACATGGCTATTACATTATCAGTCGTAAGATTTGAATAGATTTTTGGATATATCCTTGGGTGTAATACTAAATCTTCATATCCAAGCCTCTGCTTCTAAGAAAACATAAATGTGAATGTTTTCTCACCATGATCAGTAGGGAATGCATCCCACATCAGTACTGATTCCATTGATTATCTACATTACACCTGCAACTCAAATTCACAATATTTCATATCAACAGAAAGTTCCCTTGGTTGATTGAAACAGAAGTTTTTGCCATAGTGCTTCGATCTTGAAACCTGGAGAATGTTTTCTGCAGGTGCCAACTCCTTCATAAGATTTACAATAAAAGTTCTGCACAGACAATTTTATGTATATGCTAACTTTATCTTGGATAGCCCTGTCTCTGTAATGATATCATCGATAAATACAATCACATTAAAGAGGATCTCCATATGGATATCAAGTACTCCAAAGAAGGAAGCCAAGAAATCTTCATAAAGGAACTTGGCACAAAGATTAGAAGTAAAAAACAAAATTAAGATAATTTGGCACAACAACCTGTACATATATTTATATATTATATCATAGCTAATCCAGTTGATAATCTAAACTACAGAACCCTGATACATACAAGCCCCTCCAGCTTTGCAACTTTCTCAAGAACTCCATGCTCTTTATTGCTGCGAGAGAAGACTCCTTGCAGCTACGAGCAAGAGATCATGGAGATGGTAATTATAGCTGGAAGAAACAAATGATATTACAAAGAGAGAAGGCGAAAGAATATAATATCATATTGCATCCCTACAAAACATTGGTACATACTGTCATTGCCTCCTCATCTACAACGATATCTGCTGGGTCTCCGATCCACAACCTCCCATCTCTCCATTTGAACTTGATTCTGAGTTTCCCATTAGCATCGACGCCCATTACTTCACCACAGCTGGCAAAGGTTTCCATCCCCCATCCCCATCTCGGTGTCAACAATCCCGGTCGTATCTTAACCTTGTCACCCACTTTGAATGCCCTTACTTTCTCCATCTCTGACTCCTTGCAAGCCCACAACCGTTCAATGAAGCAGAAAGCTACCAAGAGCTCCCCGTCCTCTTTCCTGTGCACCACACCTATGCTCGTGTGGGATACTTCTCCCCACTGGTAGGAAGGGGTTGTTACATCGGGCCTCACCCTCACCCAGTCACCAATGTTTAATTCCTCCTCCTCCACCCTGTCCACCTCCGCCGGGTCTAGCATCCAAGCCTTGGACCCTGCAGGTGCATATATCCGAAGTTTACCATCTGCATCTATCGACGCAATGGTTCCAACACTAGCATAATTGTGACCCGACCACCCAAATCTTGGCAGCTTTACACTTTTCTTTATTCTCACTTTCTGCCCAACCATGAGCTTATTGGTTTTCTCCAACATGATGGCTTGCCCATTCCATCTTTCTTGCTCCCCACAAAAACCAACATGCACAGTTCCATCCCAAACATCTCCATCGTACCCAACACCTTGCACAATGCCTACACTTCCATGTTTCACCGATTTCCATTCTTCAGCCTCATCTTTTAGTCTCACCCAGTCCCCAACTTCAAATAACTCTTCCTTCTCTAGATCTGCGGGATCGGCCCTCCATAGCCCTGAGACACCATTGAACGCAACCCATACCTCTCCATCTGCATGAACCGCTGTTATGATACCTCTTGAATCGAGTCGAGCACCCCTCCAACCCCACCTTGGCTCAACTAAACCTGACCGGAAACGAACATGTTGCCCAGTTTTCAAGCTTGGTATCTTCTCCACGTCCATATAGTGAGTTGGCCATCTTCCTTTCCTAAAGCAGCCTGCCAGCTCCAAATATCCAGAATCCTGTAAGCTGTGAACAACAGCAATGCTCTCTTTGCCAATACTGTTCCAGTCGTAGCTGGGCCGCCCCCCAAGACTCAATTTCAGACGAACCCAGTCACCAACCTCGAATCCCGGAAGCCTTTCTGCATCTCCAGGAGCAACTTTCCATAGGCTTGCCCTTCCAGCCACCTTCACCTACACAGATGAAAGCTGCTTGAATAAGTCGTTTTCCAGCAAGAAGATGGATAGGCATCCACGGACAGTTAAAAAAAACACCTTCATCATTGGTCCTAACAAGTAAAAACGCTGATAAACTACCAACAGAGAGAAAACAAACCCAACGCGGAGCAATATCTCTTGCCCACCTATCAGAATGCATGAATAAATGATAGTACCCATGAATATATTATATATACAAGATACACATAACACAACAGTTAACCACAAACCATGAAGTGATTAGAAGCAATAGAAAAGAAAATAAAATATAAAAATCTATAGTTTAAAAGAAACCTGAATTGACAAATATCTCTTCTGCATGACGATTTGCTTCGACAAAAAAAATTAATGAACCAAGAAAATTTTAAAAATAAGCATGGGTAATTATGCTAATATATGGCTTTCCACAACAGTTCAAATGATTTCGTGAAGACATTTCCTGAAAGGTCTAAAGAAGAGAGGAAGCCGTATTGGCACATGCATGTCCATTACCACCAAAACAAGGAGAATATTCATAATTACACCATGAAATCTAGTGTTTTAAAAATTGAATACCATAAATTCATTACCTTTTAAAAGTATTGCAATGCAGTATGAATCAGGTCTCATTCCAAAATGGTGCAGTTTGGAAAGAACGATCAGAATTTGTTTTACGTGCAGACATTAACTTCTAGGGCATTGAACTAGTTCAAGACAGTTGGTCATTCAGAACTAGAACATTGTGTGTAAGGGTCAAATATGAATAATTATTAATGGTGTCCAAGAATTCTCCCTTAGGGATTATAAATGATCTATGGCATCCAAGCTTTTTCCCTTTGGGATAGCAGCATGCTGCATACCCTGTGGACACAAAAATGTACTAAGCCTCCTCCCACTATAAGTAGGGTCGGCTACATGGATTCTTGCTCAAATCCATGTTGAAAGATTCGACTATTTTTTACACTGGCCGTCGACTACCTAACGCAACCCTTGCAAGAGTGGGATTTGAACCCTGGACTTTTGTGTGGTAGACACATTGTACTACCACTAGACCATTAAGTGGGTATCCTATGGACACAAATTTCCAAAAAAAGAGATGCCAGTAACATCAGCCAGTCACCAGCTAGTAAATAAAAGCAGTAGACACAGGTATAAGATAAAAAATAAAGTTCATTACTCACATTAAGGGTGCCATCCAAGTCTATTCTTGAAATTTTTCCAGTAGTAGCTGCTGTTTCATTAGACCATCCAAGTCGTGGAACCATAACAGATGGCATTATATGTACTTCCTGCCCAACTTCAAAAGGCACCACCCTCTCCATATCTGCAACTGAACAACAAAAAGGCCTATTTCTATAACAAAAGGCAACACTCATATCACCATCATCCTCTAGGCTATGAACTATTCCAATACTGTTCTTGGTTACATCCTCCCATCCATATTTAGGAGCTGGTACAGAAGCTTTGACTCTCACCCAATCCCCAACCTGCATGTCAAAATATGTCAACAGTTGATGAACCGACTATAGACATGATTAATCCATCAAGACATTCAGAAGAGATACCTTGAAGCTCTCCACCTTTTCCATGTCAGATGGATCAGCCTGCCATGGAGCTGGTCGATTAGGAATTTCAATAATAAGAAGGCCATCACTCTCTATCTCACTTATTCTTCCAATACTATGATGAGTCTCACCACCCCAAGCATACTTTGGTTCCGCAACAGATCTCTTTACACAGACCTGGTCTCCAATCTGTAGAAACATACGAGTACAATGCTAAAAAAACAAATCCAGATTAGGAAAACTTTATAAGAAAAGGTAAAAGTTTTACCTTGAATGGTTCCACATGTTCAACTTCCTCTGGTTCACAATGCCATGGACTAGGAAGATAACTGAGACCTAATAACAAGCTACTATCCGGACGGATGCAGAAGACTATCCCAATGCTCCCGGGTGTTACTGATCCTAAACCATGAACTGCAGTAGTTAGATTAGGACGAATTCTAACCCAATCACCAACTTTAAAATCTTCAACTCTTTCCACTTCAGCAGGATCAGCTCTCCACCCTCTTGAAGCCCCAGGGAACCCAATACGCAAAAGTCCATCATCATCTACACAAAGCACAGTGCCAACACTGTCACGTGATGGTCCTCGCCAACCAAACCTGCTAAAAAGAAAATAACAAGTATTTTTTTTAACTATCTGAAGGTAAAAGGTTTAAACTTAACAAAATTGCCAATAGACATCGCAAAGAGTGCAAGTAATGTAAGAGTTTTTAAGTGACACAATTCGAAAATTGTTCAAGGACATTTATCTAATCAGATGGAGAAATAAGCAAGCGCTGTTGTTATTTCTTAGACAAAAATATTATCATGGTGTACACAGACCAAGTAACATAATCCCTAACCATTTAACAGGAAGATGCTTGCTAGGTACACCAAGCAAAATGCAGTTCCTCTGCAACACATGCATGCACGTGCACGCACCCACCCCTGCCCACCCCCACACAAACCATGCAAAAGGCAGTTCCTCTGCAACAAAATACACACACAGGGAGAGAGAGAGAGAGGGGGGGGGGAGATTTTCCAATGAGCTCAAAGCCCAATTAGATTCCTATCGTAACAAAATTTATCAGATTTCCACCCAACGACACCAATTAAAACCATTTTGATGACATTAGTGATTTTTGAAAACTGCTAAATTATTTTCCATTTTTACTCATCAATTGAATGCCACCAATTCATCAATAATTTTCATCAGAATCCACCAATATATTTGTGAATCTCATGGTTAATCATCAACTGAATGCCACAGGGGCGGGTGTGGATTATTGACGAGATCAATTTTAGATCTCCTGGCTAGTCATCAATCCCTTTTGGAATGGCATCCCATGGGGTTTATAGACGGGAAATAGGAAGGTGGCATTTTTACACATCACCATTGATCTTTTACAAAATCATTATCATTTGTTACAATTATGTTGTCGTTTTTAACAACTTCGTGGAAAAGAGGATGACAAAGTTGTAAAAAGTATAACAAGGATGTGTAAAAATGAAGTGTTGTGAAAAATCAAGAAAGAGTTGTCAAAAAAAATGGTGAGTAGAAAATAAATACGAGGATGTACCCGCGCCATTTTTACTACTATGCTTTTACGACATTGTCATTAGTTAAAATTCCATCGTCGATCTTTCAAACTTCGTGGAGGAGAGGATGAGGAATGTGTAAAAACTACCACACCGATGTGTAAAAATGATAACAAAGTTGTAAAAAGTAATATTGATTTTTATACAAATGGAGTGGTAAAAAATCGACAGGGAGTTATAGAAATATAAAGACTGAGCTGTATCAATGTTGCATACACACATAATATATGAATATAAATGAATAATATGTAATAAAAGATTCGTAAAAAAGTATAGCTAAGATTTTCTTCAAGAAGCATGAGTTACGTTACTTATTTTGCAACATATAAACATGAATATTAATAAAATTACTATTTTTGTAAAACCACAGTGATTTTCATGTAATAAATAATGATGAAAGATAAAGAACAAAAGTTTGAAACCTGGGTGCTCATTACTTCGCTAATGGACAATGTGCTCCTTGGAAATGCACATATATATTTCATGTACTATTTCAAGTTACTATTTTTGGTACATCTGATTTGGCATTGTTATTGCTATTTATGATTAATGAGGTTCCCCACCAATGTTGCAGCAACTTCCCGCTCTGCAAAATAACAATGCTCTTTGCGAAATTCGCATTCATATTGTAAAATCGTACACTGCTTTGTAAAATGATATCTCAGTTGGCAATATTTTGTTTATTGTTACATCCTTCAACAATTTTAAGTAAAATGTATTTCCTCTTCGTAGATTTTGTATGTTCTGCAAAAAAAAGAGAAAATTAGTAATTTATCGAGTTATTTCCAAGAATGGAACACGTAAATATAAAAAACATATTTGTAAAATAACTAACTAGTTATATAATATACTAACCAACTACATAAAATATTGATCAATCATGATAAAAACATAATAAACTGTGTAATGTGGTGAAGCAACATGGTGATGACTTCCCTCTATACCGCTCCCACGTCAACTTTGTTAATCTCCGTCGAAAAATAGTGGTGCATGTCCGCTTTGCCAACTCCCTCCCACGCGCACATCCACCGTTCGGAAACCGTCATTTTTTGTGCAACCATCGTTTCCTCTCCACCCATGAGACGTCCTTCAACCTTTTCACCGCCGCCTCTTCGCCCACAAGTCACCCTTCAACCTACCCTCCATGTACCTCTGCCACCAGCCCCATCTGCCCATGCTGGCAACATCATTGATCTCCGATTTCTCATGTGGTTCACCGTCATCCTCCACAAGCCATGCACAAATTGCATTTGAATTTCGAAAATAGAAAGAGTTGTGAGAGAAGGTGAAGATAATTTAGGGTTGTTGGGTTGTTATGCTATACTTAGAATGTGGTAATGACCAAAATATGTTTCAAGTAAATTAAATAATACCATTACAATTTATCTTAACCATCGAATTTAGATCTAACAACTTATATTATAGGCTTTCGATACATATATTAAAGACTCACCTCATTTGAAGTTTCTCCTATATATAAGAAAACTTCAAATAAGGGAGTACATCACCAAGCATTCCGTGTGACATCCCATATAACAATTAGATTTCAATCAATGGCACACGGCAAAACCACCAATCCATTTAAATACCACTCGCCAAACAACGTTCAACCTTCCATATTTAGAACTGAATTATTATATTCCCCTTTTCACGCCTTTATCACACTCCTACTTGATTCATCGTTATTCACTGCGAGAAATAACATTACCTATGAAGTTGGATCGGTGTTCACTAAATCAGCCGCACGGGCTGCATATGCGGCCGCATATGCCCGTGCGACATGCAGACCGTACCGATTACATGAATCAGTGCAATAAGCGCCCTGTCCGCATATGCAGCCTGCATATACCCCGCATATGCCCCGCATGTCCCGCATATGCCCCGCATACTGCTCCAGCAGGTCCAACTTTTCAATCTTCTCATTCAGGTCTTTAATTCCGTAACTCTACCTCTTCCTTCATTCAATGGTAAGAATATGACATGCATTTCTATACAATTGTAATGCATTATACCATTATGTATATGCAATGTTTTATGTTTTTCTCATGTATTGACTTCACGAGTAAATGCAATGTATCGTCGAATATTTTTTATATATGCCGATTGAGGTTTTGCTCATGTAGTGCATGTATGTATATTGAAGTTTTTTTATTACGAATCATATAATGTGTAAAGTTTTATGGCAAATGTTTTTTTGTGATTAAATATGAGGTAATTAAAAGCATATATACACACCCATTTAACATCAGTCGTTTTTCTTAGATCTTCTTTAACTCCACCTAAATATATAAATTCAGCGGTAATGTTATTCATAGATATTTATTTATTTTTAAATTAAAAATTAGAAAACCGCGTAGAATCGCATATACCGCGCATATGCCCCCGCATACCGCTTATTCAGTATTCGGTGACCAGTCCGAATGCATACGCATACCGCTTTCTTGAACCTTGAGTTGGATCTCGATTATTTCAATTATTTGTCTATTTCTACTTCAGTTTCAATGGAGTGTATACCTTCTCCCTCAGATCATTACATTACACGTCCAAGATCTCCCATGTTCTTGATAATATAAAGGTGCATACTAATTTTTATGACAATATATATCAAGTTTTCTTACTCTGATGTCAAACTATTTGTATTGCATGTTAATGATTTGTATGTTGCTGGTGTCACGCGATTTAAAACTAAATGTATGAATATAATATTTTTATTAACATAAATATCCATTGAACACGACAACAACGGTGATCCATGGAGGCTTGGAATTGTGGGTTCGTCAAAGATGGGTTCATCGAAGATGTCACATATTAACGATTTGTATCCAGAATTTTATGCATCATCTTAGACAAAAAATGTTGGTAGAAGTTGTGAATCATTATCAATATATTACAAATTTGCAATTTGTTTTACAAAATCATAAAAAAATAACAAAAGAATGATATATTTTACAAAAAAAAAATCGATTGGTTGAAACCCCGTCGACTAAGGACGGTATACTACAGACATCATTC
Organism: Ottelia alismoides; assembly: GCA_037367405.1. Lineage (NCBI taxonomy): Eukaryota > Viridiplantae > Streptophyta > Magnoliopsida > Alismatales > Hydrocharitaceae > Ottelia > Ottelia alismoides. Next base: position 778,161 of record JAZKJV010000834.1, on the reverse strand, counting down.
TAGGAAGTTCAGTTACAAGACAATAACAAACATGTAATTTCCCAGCAACAAACACGATCGATCATCATATTTTAAAACCATCTAAAGTTAAAAACAGGAACTTTCGCCAAATTTGAGCCTTTTTATGCAAACATCAGTGGTCATGTTTTTTAGCATACAATACGGAATTGTAAACGATCCCAATCTTTTGTCAATTGACAACAGATATTTCACCATGCGATCCTTTATTCCAATATATTTTTGATGAAAATTCAACGCATACCCCACGACGTCTACCTAAATATAACATACTCAGTGACATGGATTTTACTAATTAATTATGAATTTAGTCTACCCCCATTTTAGGAATCTTTAATCCCAAACACATTATTCATCCAATGGTCAAAATTGAGGCCTTTCTATAATCATGGAAATGTGGGAGCTCATTTGAAAGGCTACCTATATAGGAGAAACTTCAAATGAGATGAGATCTTTTTATAATGATAAAAAGCCGTCGATAAAGGAGGTTAAATTACAATAAACAACTATGATATAAAAACAAACTATAATGCTTAAAACAACTTCCAAAACCATCCGTGCAATAGTAAAAATAGGAAACTAAAAATGTCATTAGGAAACTAACTTAAAGCTCTCACGATGGATATAATTAGAAATGTAAAAGGTAATTTTTTAAATGAATTGGAAATTACTTATTTGGAAATTTATTTTTATTTTGCGAGAACAAATGGAAACATGATCTACACTGCAAATTGTCTCGTAGTAAATAAGCATTTTAGTACTAAAATTCGATCATTGTGCATTATAATGTAAAATGGTATAGATAGAAACGTGATTAACGTAAAGGGATATTTACCCAGCGAACCCTGAAATCTTTCAAAATTACCTCTACGACCTTTGAAACATCGATATTCCTCCCTAGACCCCGTAATCTTGCTAACCCTTACTCTATAGACCCTGTGGTTAACTCCCATCCATGTAACCGTTAGAACTAACCAAACTCTGTTATCTTCCTTTATATTATACCCATTTTAGTGGTCAAATTTACCGCAAGTGCCATTGCCTCCCATCTCACCTCCCACCCTCTACCTGCAGCTGATCACGGTGCCACTCTCCCCCGGTTCGCCGTTGCTTGAAGGCCCCCTACGGCTTGAATCTCGTGCCTACCGCCTCCCCTGGCTCGAGTCGCCGTGGTGCCGCCCCCACTCCCCACCCACCCGGGGTCCCGTTCCGCCGCCTGTAGCTCCCTCCCCCCCACCGGTAAAGGAGAGGTTTTGCCAAGTGGGTATCGCCCATCGCCCATGGACAAGGTGCTCAGGTTGCCCCCGGGGTTCCGCTGCAAATCGGCCTCTTCAAGAAGGCCTGCGAGCTGTCGACGCTTTGCGGCGCGGAGATCGCTCTGATAGTCTTCTCGCCCGCAGGTCGACCGTACACCCTTGGCCTGCCCGACCTCCAATCCGTGGTCGACCGCTTCCTCCTGCGCAACCCTCCTCAGGTCCCCGACGGAAACACTCTCACCCCTAACCAGTACCGCGTCATGTTTGCCAGGGAGAACAACAGGAAGCTCACGGAGCTGCGTTCTCTGCTCGCAAATCCCTATCCATCTTTTAGGCCATAGTGCCACACCGTTCTTATATGTTTATATCCAAAAATGCATCCATATTCATAACCATACCACTATCTAAGTTTTAAAACGGATAAAACAAGGTAACACGGTAACATCCAATATCTGATATATGATCATTCGCATTTCTGCTTGGCAATCTATAGTTATTCTCATTAATACGAATCTACATGGTCAACACCTACTTGGCAATATGTACTTGTGTTACTAACCAGATGGTTAAAAAACGAACTATACAGCAAGTTATAAACTTGGAATTTAATTGGGTGATTATCAATGCAAATCCAGAACAAGCGACTTAAACTCTCTCATGCATTGTCTCAAACAGATGATCTACAACTACAGAGATGGGACCGCTTGCGGCTGTAAGCAAGGGTGACCGCTTACAGCTTAAAGCTTAAAGCTGTAAGCAAGGGTGACCGCTTGTTTCGCGAAGAGGGTGTGGACCCATTTGCAAAGCTCGCATCCTTGAGCTCAGTAGAAACCTCCGGAGCAGGGTGGGACACCGGCAATCGAACAAAATGGGAATCCGGCAGCGACCCACCTCCCAAAATCGCAACTCCCGGCGAGGGCGACAACCCATCAGCAGAGATCGCATCTTCGAGTTCGGGAGCGAACTCAGGTGGCATCGACCCACTTCCCAAAATCGCAACTTCCTGCGAGGACGACGACCCATCAGCAGAGGACACGTGGCATGTTTCTGGCAATTGTACCGTACAAGGGTTACTCAAACAACTCTGGTTAAGTTACGAAGGAGACGGTGCACAAACGGAGGGTCCATGTGGTAAGACGGAGCAAGATTACGGGGTCTAGGGAGGAATATCGATGTTTCAAAGGTCGTAGAGGTAATTTTGAAAGATTTCAGGGTTCGCTGGGTAAATATCCCTAACGTAAATGATGATACATATTTCTGGAATAAAGGAATTCAGTTTAAAATATATAAGAGAATTTAAATATTTCACAGAGATTCTGGACTTAATTTATAAAAGTATTGGAAGCACATGTTGAGTCAATGCATCATCTTAGCATCTTACAAATTAAAAAATATGAAGAAAATGCAAGAAGCGGACCAACAAACTAATTAGAAAAAAAGTATGTCAAAATGTTTATTCTAACGTGACAAAAAATTACTTAGTACCAAAAATATGTCAAAAAGTATACACTAATGTAAAACTCACTCCTAAATTAAATAGGAATAATGTAAAATATGATACCACTTCGTGTAATAAAGTGATACAATTCAAATTATATAAGAGAAATGTAAATGTAGAAACTTAATTGACGAAAGAATGATAAACAAAATGATATTGTTATTTTTCTAAAATGGAATCAACATATCCTAAAATTATAAAACTGAACAATATTGGCAAAGATAATTAATTGTGTGAATGGATCCTTTAAAAGTAATTTAGTACAAAATATATGTCAAAATGTGCATTATAGCATAAAATCCACTACTAATATAAATACAAACAATGTAAAAGATGGCACTGCTTTGTGAAATAAAGCAATCCAATTCAAACTATAGAAGAGAAACGTTAAATGTAGAAACCTAACTGACACAATTCTAACTATAGAAGAGAAACATTAAATAACAAACCTAATTGACAGAAGAACGGTAAACAAAATGATATTTTTATTTTCCTAAAATGGAATCAATCAATCTTAAGCCCAAGAATGAGTCAAAACAGATATGAATGGAGACAAAAAAATCCATGTAGCAGAACCTAGTTAATTGGGGGAAAAGGCTTTGTTGTTGTTGTTGGAATCAATCAATCTTAAAATTAGAAATTGAACAATATCTATAAAGATGATTAATTGCGTGAATGGATCCTAAATTTAGAAAATTAAACGCCTCCCTAAAATTTAGGAAAGAAGCCCTATTGCTAATCTATGAAAATGTGTGAGGCCAAATTCTCTATTTTAGGAAATGAGACACCTTCAAAATCATCTACTAACATTTCGATGGTTTCAATCATATCCATTATTTTTTGATCCAACACATGTTATTGATGCCACACAATTGGTGATACCTCCTTTGAAGGGATCCCCATATATAAGTCGGTGTATGTCACAACATTATCAGCTAATGATAAAATAAGAGACCAAATTTTAATTGGTTCTTATACAGATCAACTACCAATCTATGGCATTCATAACTCACAACACTCACCACCCTCAAGTCAGGAGAAAATTTCATTCTTACATAAGAGAAAACAAGAAACCCCCCCCCCCCACAACTCAACACTTTTTTTCTTGAGGAAGTACAAGAGTGGACACTGATTTTATGCATTATGTAGATAGACTGGAGATTGGAAGAGTTGCCCCAAAGACTAGCTTGAAAAATCCAATCACTGTTGTAGAACGGGAGCATTCATCCAGGCAAAGACTTCTCCATGATAGAGTGGTGAAAATAGGAATATATTCCATTTTTTTGTAGAGGTCCTATAGTCTCTTATATAGTTGAGACTATACTACTACAACAAAGCCTTTTTCCCACATTAAGTAGGGTTAGCTACATGGATTTTTTGCCTCCATTCAAATCTATTTTAGGTCATTCTCGGGTTTAGATCCAAAAAATTAAAAACCCCTTCGGATAGTCTCATTCCAACACTTCTTGGTTATTCCTCAACCTCTCTTAGTAGGCTCATATCCCAAAACTCGCATCTCCTAACTGGTGCATCAACCAACCTCCTACCTCCTTCGCAAATGATCAAACCACCTTAAGCGGTTTTCTCGCATCTCATCCTTGATCGGAGGTACATCAACTTTCCTTCTGATTGCATCATTTTGAAACCGATCTTTACGTGTATGTCCACACATCCACCTTAGCATTTTCATTTCTGCTACCGTTGTTCTCTGCACATATCTATGGTTCAAATGCCAACATTTAGATCCATAGAGAATAACAGGTTTTCACAGTTGCTTTGTAAAACTTTCTTTTGATTTTCAAAGGATGTTGAAAAGATCATAATTGTTTTGAGACAAATTCCTAAATAGTGTTATTAAAAGAACAACGTGCAACCCTCTTATATAGTTGAGACTAATGGGACAGATACATAAAGAATCAATAAATATAAAAGGAATACCAAAAGGTCATAGAATAATAAAACTCTCAACACCCCCCCCCCTCAAGTTGGAGCTTAGAAATCCATCATGCTTAGCTTAGAACATCTTTCAAAAGCAACGCTAGAAAGCAACATGACAAAAAGCCAGCAATCTGCTCACTAGTAAAAACACGAGAAGTAGTTGCATACATCTTATACATCATATCTCCACACGCTTGGTTCTCTCACTCAGTTGGTCGGATCACTGACCACGAATTAATCGGAAGTTAGATCGCTAATCTGATTTATTCACACTTTAGTCGATATGAATTTCTTAATTAATTCAAATTTATAAATCAATTTTTATTCATTTAATCATATATATGCATAAATTTAGACATTTTTAATATTATAATACATTCATAAAAATATAACAAGAATACTATACCTATTAAATTTTTGACATTTTTAATACTATAATGCATTCATAAAAACATAACAGGAACACTACACCTATTGAAAAATTTAACATTCATAAAAAAGAATAGCATAAATATATAAAAAAATAGCATTCACAGTGAATAATTCCATATAAAAATAAATCAACCCTATGTAGATGTTTATAGTGATAAATAGCATTATCATTAACAATAATACAAGACTGAATAGCACAAACTATTGATATGCCTTGAATCCTACCCATATGTTCTGCAAAACCCACTTAGAGAATCGACTGATGCCCCCCTCATGCCATCATACCCTACCAACACGGGGGTCTCAGTAGGGGGACAGGTGTCTCTTTCTTCTCCTCTTGCGAGTAGCACTCTCGGCCCATTTTTTTGTATTTTGATATGTGATTCCATTTACAACATAAACTAAATACATAACATGATAGCATGAACTAAATACACAACATAAACACGAGATACAACAGAATAACATAAAAAATAAGATGCAACATGATATACTAAATTACTAACTACTACCCCACAATGAATACTAAGTTACAAACAATAAAACAAAATGGGAGTAAAGAAGTAAAAAAATGCCATTTCAAAACGGGATGACTAGGTCGACTAGTCGGCCCAATTAGTCGGGTTGACCGACCAGACCTAGTCGAGTAAGCTACCCCCTCAACTTGACTAATCGACCCAACTAGTCAATCGATTTCTACAATCAATTGTAACATTTCAATTGCATTAGTTAGGGAACTAAGGTAAATCACTCCTAACCAACTTGCCCACATGACCTCTGCAATAGCATGGGCCATGCCTCCATACTCTAACTCTACAACTAGAGTAGGATAGAGAGGATCTTAGTCTTTGCTTCTTAAGATTGTCCTATTATCTTTTGACTGGGTGGATTTATGTCTCTTTGATTTAAATTGTGCATTTACCATGAGGGACACACTTCTGCTCTTTCGTAACTCATGCTTTTCAAGACGTATCTCACTAGATATGCACCTCTTCTTTCTCCAACCAAATTATAAAAAAGCACTAAGGCGAAACTAGGTTTAAGATTTTCTAGATCACAAGGGAAAATACTATACTAGACCAAATTATACTTGGAAGTTGATCATGCATCTTTAGACTTGGAATATGTGGAAAGAAAAATATGACTTGATTATTTCACGAGGCCATAGGGCTCTCTTATATAGAGGGGAGAAACCCTATTGGGCAAATTACATTAATAGAGATAGAAAGAAATAGAAAATACATAAAAGATAACGAAAGATAAATACCTCTCAACACTACCCCACAAGATGGAGTAGATGTCAATCATACTCAGCTTGGGACAACATCTCTGGTGTCCTTAGTGAAAATATATGGTGCCGGTTCCCCTGAGCTAACGTGGAAAGTAGAGATAAAATCCTTTTAAATCATGTCACTTGTATAATGACAATCTACCTCAACGTATTTGTTCCTCTCATGGAAGGCAAGTTTGTTGGCAATGAAAAGAATGGCAAGGTTGTCACATGGACCTATATAGGAAGAGATCCATCAACTAAATCTGTCAAAACGGACTGCACCCACATCATCTCAATGCTCCCCCACGTCATGGCTTTATACTCTGACTCAGCATTAGATCTAGTAACCACATTCTCCTTCTTGATCTTCCATGATACCAAAGAGCTCCCTATGAATACTGCAAAATCAGCAGTAGATTTCATGTCCTTTGGGTACACTGTATAGCATGTACCTGCACATGTCGTGATGGCGAGGGAAGTCCATCTACTAAAGAACAACCTTATACCTGGAGAAGGCTTCAGATACATCATGATAATGTGAACTGCATCCATGCTGGCATGAGTCAATTGCTTCATAAACATGTTAACTTTGCTCGCAACAAAGGAAATATATGGCATGGTAATGGTCACGTAGAGGAGCTTCCCAACAAGCTCTGTGTATCTCTGTTTGTCAACCTCCTTTGTATCATCATTATATGGCTTCATGCTAGCATCCATGGGAGTAGTGGCAGGTCTGTAATCTGCGACGCCAATATCTGAAAGGAGACCTGTAACATATTTTGGGTCATCAGAAGACCCTCTTGGTTCTTGGCGAACTCAACAAATTGATGTTAAAAGAATCCCTTAGCCGCACTAATACCATGTACAACATCTCCTGTAAGAATGATATCATCAAACATAAACTAGAAGGACAACAATATCTAAACAAACAACGAATGATATGCAATCGACCTCGTAAAGCCCTCCTGCTCTATCAAGTCCGAGAGCTTATGGAACCATGTCTTGGGTCTTTGTTTAAGACCATAAATAGCTTTACGAAGTATACATACCATATGATATTCTCCCCCGTAGCAAAATCAGGTAGTTGTGGCATATAGACCTCTTCTTGCATATCACCATATAAAAAAGCGTTCTTCACATCCAGCTGAGATAAGGACCAGTCTCGTACTACTGCAATCGAAAGAAGGATATGAAGGGTAGAATAATGGGTCAGTGGAGAGAATCATGTCCTGATAGTCCACCCCATAGGTCTGGGAAAACCCACGAGCCTGATGCTTCACTGTAAATACCCATTTGCAGCCAACTACAGCTACCCTTGTAGGGGTCGTAACCAAACCCCATGTTTCATGAGACTCAAGTGATGTCATCTCATTCTCCATAGCAAGATGTCACAGATTGTCTCGCATAGCCTCCTGATATGTTCGTGAGATCTCCACAGTGGAGAAACCCACAACAAACCTCATGAAATCTACTGAATTGCCCCTTCCTATTTTATGGGACTTCCTAGAGTCAAAGCAGGGTTTAAACTGGAACAAAAATAACTAGAATACTGACTTCATCTGCTATTAGATATATATAGCCATTGTACTATTTTAGGTTGTTCCGAGGTAATTAAGAGGATAGTTGCAATGCTTTCGCTATAATTTTTAACAAGCCGCTAAGAAGACCTATTCCTTCCCCTTTAACTACGCTCTCTAACTCGATCAGGCTCGAAACTTTCTGAGGCACCAGGGGTTAGAAGATCAAGTAGTCACGTTATCAAGGTTGCAGAAAGCGGTAGTCGGTACTCGGTCGGCGGGGTCACCTACTAAGGATTAGTCGGCAGTCGGGCGACTAGTCGGAATTAGTCAGTCATTAGTCGGTTTTGAATTTTTTAATTATTTTAAATATATAAATCAGTTTTTTATACATATTCGTATGTACATACATATATTTGTACTTTTTATATGTGATCATGATGAAACAAAAGAAGTAATTGACTTTAAATATAACATTAAGCATATTAGAATATGTTTGCTTTAAAAAAAGTGAAAAACAAAAAAAATAAAAAAGGTTGTTGTAAAAGTTGACCGACTAAGGGCCGACTAGGCCTCGTCGAGTCGGCTACCCCCCCCCCCCCTCCCCCCCTCCCCCCCCCCTCCCCCCCTCCCCCCCCCGACTCGACTAGTCGGCCTAGTCGGCCGACTTTTGCAAGCTTGCACGTTATATCAGAAAGTCATCCACGAAGATGATGACCAACTTTGATATTGGTAGTTGTCGTCTCATCCCTCATATATAGCAGGACATCATCTTGTATGTACGTATGTATCATGGATGCCCAATATCTCTATTCAACAAGGGAGAACATGCTATCTCTCCGATGCGGATGTCAGTGCCCCCCACAATTAAATTTGAGCTCAGCATTTCTTACGCTTTCCGAGGTTTTGCTTGACTCCCCTGACTTCTGAGCTTACTTGATATGATAGATAGCTTGTCAAAGAGAACATCCCGCTCCAGATCTTTGCTTAGTGCCTACATGTCTAATATATAAAGCAGCTTTTACCCAAGTGCATTCATTGAGAGAAAATTGACACCCCTTTTTCTTGAATTTAAATAGCATTTGACCTCTTGCTGATTCTTCTTTTGTCAACCTCCTCCGTATCATCATCATGCAGCTTCATACTAGGATCCATTGGAGTACTAGATGGTCGACACTCAACCATATCTGTCTCAACAAGCATGTCTGTAACATATTTCCGTTGGATCATTATAAGACCCTGTGCATTCGTGGCAAATTCCAACCCCAAGAAATACCTTAGAGTACCAAGGTCCTTGGTAACAAAGTGATGACCCAGAATTTCTTTCGCCATCTTGACCCCCTGCACATCATATCTTGCAACAAGTATGTCATCTACATATACCATAATGACAACGTACCTCTAGTTGTTTTCTGCACAAAGAGTGAATGGTCTGCATTTGACCTCTTGAACCCTTACTTCTCAATTAAATCTGATAGCTTCTGAAACCACGCCCTTGGACTTTGTTTGAGGCCATATATTACCTTACGAAGTCTAGTTATTACATCCCCAGCTTCAGATTTATTCTTCAAAAGAAAGACCCAAGACATACGAGAGAAATCATCCACAGCAACTAGATAAAAACGGTGTACCTGGTGGTCAGGAACACGACTAGGACCCCAAATGTCAACATGAAATTAATCAAAAAGGGAGCTACTGCTCCGACTCTGACGACTAGGAAAAGCAGAACAATGATACTTTCCCAACTGACACACCTCACATTGAAAAGAAGCTCCCGGAGAAATCTGATGCAACATATGACACAGTTTCTAAAGTGGAAGATGACCAAACCGCAGATGCCAAGTGTAAAGAGAAACTGGGCCTGTTGCAGAAGAGGAAACATCAGCAAATGGACCGCAGACAAGACGATAAAGACCACCCTGCTCACGGCCACATCCAATCACTTTGCCCGTAAGTATGTCCTGAAAAACGGGAGACGAAGGGTCAAAAATAACTCTACATTGCAAATCCTTTGCAATCTGACTAATGAATAACATATTCATAGAGAAATCAGGGGCATATAACACATTCTTCAGATGCATAGAAGGTGTCAAAGAAATCTCTCCCTATCCAGTGACTGGGGAATGCGTCCCATCGGTAATCACAATTGTTCTACTTGATGGAACCTCTCTGTAAAATGTAAGCCGATTCCTGTCGCCGCATAAATGACGAGTAGCTCCAGAATCCATAATCCAGTCAGAGATCTCAGAGCCATGACATTATCCAGTAGTTGTAGATGGAACTGTAATCCGGCTGAGTCTGCAGAACGCTTCCTCCATTGGAAGAATAGCGGCATCCGCTAAAATCTGAGAGCGAGCCGCATCATACTCCTGGTCAAGTGCTGCTAAGAAGACACCGACCATGGTAGCATTCCTGTATGTCTTTTGTTGCTCTGGAGTCGCAATTAGAGGCATGAAACTGTGAAGCTTCTCGAACATCCCTCGTAGGGATGTATACAAGGAATGGAGGGGGCGGTCGTTCTACTTTACTATAAATATATCATGCTGGAGTTGGAGAATCTTCACCTTATTCCTTACTTGAGAGTACGTTGCCGCAAGGATATCCCACATCGCCTTCGTTGTAGGTTAATGTAACACATCATTGGCGATCTCAGTCGTCAATGTACCAGAGAGCCATACTTTGGCATATGCATCGTCTGCCTCCCAAGAGGCATTCACTTTAGACTTCTCCAATGGCTCATCCTCGATAAGAATATGCTTCTTACCGCTCGACTTCATAAGGCTCATGAACTCCATAGCCTAGAGCTCATAATTTGATCCGTCCATTTTGACAATAGGCACTGGACCTCTGAATGCGCCAGTAAAGGGAACATCAACTTTGCTCTCTGACATGATGCCGATGGAGAGAAACTAAACCAAATGAGTACTTGCGAAGACAAGTTTCTGCACAGACATTGCTGGATTTGGTTGCGTGTGTAGACTTAGGTGGCAACCAAATCCATCAAAGAGATGAAGGCGCGCAAGGAAGACCGTGAGAGGGGTTGCGCGTGCTCGGACAACGCTAGAGGTGCACGCTAGGGCCGCAAGGAGACAGGGGGTCACGGGACCGGGGCCGCAGGACCTCGGGCTGAAGGCAGGAGACCCAAGCGACGTTGCAGGCCGGGCGGTGCACACGAGACAGGAGGTCGGGCGGCGCTGCGGACCGAGTGGCGTACACGGGGCTGGGGGCCGATCAGCGCTGGGGGCCTGGAGAGGAGAATGTGGGGGCTTGGAGGTAGGGCTAGGACTAGGGCACAAGAGCTCCGGTCTAGGACCGTCGCTCTGATACCATGTTGGTAAAAAATGATAATATGTTTATTCCTGAAACCCTAGGCTCTCTTATATAGACGAGAGGCATATGGGTAAATTATATAAGATAGACATAAGAAAAATAAAATAACGAAAACAGTACATAAGACATGGAAATATCTCTACAATTATCTAACTCGCTTGAGATTTCCCTCTCTTCCCCTCACCGGGAAGCGTTGGTTAATAGTTCTAATCCCGCTCGTATGCTCTTCCTTTATCTTATATGCTTTCATGCTTGGAATCTCAGCTTTCCCTGGCTCCATCATCCGTATCTCATCCCTGATGTGAGGCACTCAAACTCATGCTATTATGGGCTCGAATATATAGCTCTCAAATCACTGGCTTTCCGAGTTGATGTTGCAAACAACTAGGTAATCACTTTTAGAGGTCTTCCCTCCTTTTTACAACTGCACTCGTACATGTTGCACCTTTCCCACAACTACCAGATACCCATGTGGCAACATGCTTTCTGACTTTCCGTCGTGGTAAATGCTACTAAATCCCCTGAGGTTCGCCCAACCTCCCCAAAATACCTACCTCACTCAGCTAGCAGGAACTGCTCTCGATCTACAACTATATCTTTCAAATCGCTTGATTCGCATTTGTAGAGATATAATATTCACTTCTGTATTTTTTCTTATATTTCTATTTTCCGTTGGACTCTTTATGTATTTTACCCATAGGCTACTCTCCTATATAAGAGAGCCTAGGGTAGATGGAATAAACAAGTTCTCTTATTTTCCCAACATGGTATCAGAGCGACGGTCCTAGACCGGAGTTCTCGAGCCAAACCCTAACCCTAGCCCCACCTTCAAGCCCTCGCGCCTCCGCGCCTCCACGCCTTCGCGCGCACCCGATCCGCGCCTCCGCCCCCGATCTCGGATCGCCTTGGCGCTGTCTGCCTCGACTTCGCCTCTGCGTGCCTGTGTACGGTGCGACTGAGCATCACGATGGGTTGTGCAGCACGGTGCGCCAGTGCACGGTGCGGCTGAGCACCACGGTACAACTGCACACGGTGGGTTGTGCGTGCTGCGCAGGATCCTTGTGCGCACTGTGACCCAGCGCACGGTACCCTTGCGCTAGGTGACCCTGCGCATTCCATACACGTTCCCTGCGCGCGAGATCAGTGCACGTGATCTTCGTATGTGCATCATGCAGATGACCTTCCAAAGGTTTTGACTCTCGTGCACGCAAAACCCTAAGTCAAGCGCGCGCTCCTCCAAAGTAATGGGTTTGGTTGCTTGAGTCTACACACGCAACTAAACCCGTTAATGTATGTGTAGACGATCATATCTTCAGTCTACTACCCCAGTCTTCCGTTATTACTATGTCAGAAAGCAAGGCAAATATCCCATCTATAGGCGCCTTCAGGGGTCCAACGCTGATTGTGAAGATGGATGGTTCAAATTATGAATTGTGGGCAATGCAGTTCATGAGTATGATGAAATCAACGGGTAAGAAACACATTCTTACTGAAGAAGAGCCTGCCGAGAAGACTGGGGTCAATACCTCATGGGAGGCAGATGATGCATATGCCAAGGTTTGGCTATCTGGAACCCTGGCAATTGAGATTGCCAATGATATTCTTCATCAACCCACAGCCAAAGCAATGCGGGATATTCTGGCGACAGCATATTCTCATGTAAAGAATGAAACGAAGATTCTGCAACTCCAGCATGCCATATTTACTATCAAGCAGAATGGACGGCCTTTGCACTCTCTATACACATCTCTACGAGGGATGTTTGAGAAGCTTTATAGCTTCATGCCTCTGACAGCCACTCCAGTGCAACAGAAGACCTACCGGAATGTCATTATGTTAGGTGTTTTTCTCGCTGCCCTTGATCCAAAGTACGAGGCGGCACGTTCCCAGATCCTGGCGGACTTTACTATTCCTCCTATAGATGAGGCATTTCATAGGCTGAGTCGCATCATTGTTCCATCGTCTGCTACGAATCCAACAGCCTCAGCCATGGCAGCAAATCGAGGTCGAGGACATCATCATCAGTTCCGTGGCCGTGGACCTCGCGGTAGAGGAGGCCGCACTCGATCGTCATGTACCTATTGCCATCGTTCTGGGCATACCGAGGACACATGCTATTCTAAGCATGGTTTTCCAGCTTCTGCACGAGTCGCTGAACAGATCGAGCCACCAGCTATGTCATCTATGGATCAGCGCTTCGATGATCTTGTTGCCCGTCTAAGAGGCATCATTTCTCCATCTGATCCCGTAACATCAACATCTGCTTCTAAGAGTCATGCTGACGTTGCCGCATCTGCATCTGCTTCCACCAGTACATCAGGTAGCACCTATGCATTCACTAGCAGTAGTGGATCCGATACTTTAGAGTGGATTATGGACTCTGGTGCTACACATCATCTATGTGGTGATCAAGGTCTACTCACAGGATACAGACAGGTTTCTCCAGGCCGTACAATGGTCATTGCTAATGGGACGCATTCCCCAATCACTGGCCAGGGGGAGATTAGATTAACACCATCCATGCATTTCAAGAACGTGTTACATGCGCCTGATTTTTCGATGAATTTGTTGTCCATTAACCAACTTACAATGGATTTACATTACCGAGCAATTTTCTATCCATCCTCTCTTGTTTTTCAGGACAACCTTACGGGCAACGTGATTGGGTGTGGCTATGAGCAAGGCAGCCTCTATTGCCTTAGTCGGACTCCTTATGCTGGAACATCATCTCTACCTGTTGGATTTGCCTCCCCATTACTGTATCATCTGCGCTTTCGATACCTACCACTTCAGAAGCTTCGTTATGTGTTACCTCATGTTTCACCTCACACGTCCATTCAATGTGAGGCTTGTCGGTTGGGAATACATCACAAGTCTACGTTTCCGCGTCGTCAGTGTCGGAGCAATACCTCCAAGTTTGAGTTATTCCATGTCGATATATGGGGTCCTAGTCGTGTTCCTGATCATCAAGGACATAGGTTTTATATTGTCATTGTTGATGATTTCTCTCGTGTGTCATGGGTATTTCTGTTAAAGAATAAGTCTGAAGCGGGAAATATTATAATCAATTTCATTAATGAAGTTCGCAATATTTTCTCTGCGTCTGTTAAAATTGTGAGAAGTGATAATGCTCTGGAACTTTGTACTCATACCTTATCCAATTATTTTTCATCTCAAGGGATTATCCAACAAACATCATGTGCCTATACTTCCCAACAGAATGGGGTTGCTGAAAGAAAACACCGTCACTTACTTGATATCACCAGGTCACTTCTCATACAAAGTAATGCTCCTCATTCTTTCCGGGGGTTGCTGTTCTAACGGCATGCTATCTTATAAATCGAATGCCGTCCTCTGTCTTAGGTGAGAAGATTCACGTATCTCTTATTTTTCCTGACAAAGAATTCTTCTCCCTTACTCCTCGTGTATTTGGTTCGATCGCCTTCGTTCACCAGTTGTCTCCCTGGACTGATAAGCTCTCTCCTAAGGTTGTCAAGTGTGTATTTGTCGGGTACTCCAGAACGCAGAAGGGGTACAAGTGTTATGATCCATTGCGAAGGCGGTATTTAATCAGTGCGGACGTTACCTTTTTCGAATCCGTCATGTACTTCTCATCTATAGGTGATCAGTTGATCCCCTCTGACACTATTATCGATGCCATATACATGCCGCCACCACCACTATCAAAACCGTCACCACCATCTCCACCACCACCTCCTGTCACGGTGCCTGACTCGCCACTACCATTCCACTATACCCTTAGGCCTACTTTTGCTCATGGTCACCGCCTGTCATCCAGCTCGCCTGAGGTATGTTCTGAAAATATTTCTAATGATGGATCTGATGAGTTTTCTGAGCAGGAGACCTATTGCTCTACGAAAATAGAAGCGGGGCTGTGCATCATATCCTATAGCATCTTCTGTGTCATTTGATCGTCTCACTGGTGATTTCAGGAACTTTGTTATTGCATTGTCAGCAGTGTATATTCCACGAAATTATCAAGATGCACTGAAAGATAGTCGATGGCGCTTGGCCATGGAAGAAGAAATGACCGCTTTTCAATCACGAGGCACACGGAATCTTGTTCCCGCACCTCCTGATGTATCTCCAGTTAGTTGCAAGTGGGTCTTCACAGTTAAGCAGAAGGCAGATGGCAGTATTGACAGATACAAAGTTCGCCTTGTTGCTCGTGGCTTCACACAGACTTATGGGGTGGATTATCTGGATACATTCTCACCGGTTGCTTGTCACTCAACTCTTCGGATCCTCCTCTCTGTTGCAGTTACTCGTGATTGGTCGCTCTACCAGTTATATGTGAAGAATGCATTCCTATACGGTAACTTAAAGGAGGAAGTCTACATGCAACAGCCACCTGGTTTTGCTGTTGAGGAGGAGTGTCCTACGGTGTACAGACTTCATAAGGCTATATATGTCCTTAGCAGAGCCCCAGAGCTTGGTTCCAGAAGCTCTCAGACCTGTTTGAGAAACAGGGGTACAGACGTTCTAATGCTGATCATTCCTTGTTTGTGCAGAAGACACCTAGAGGTATCATTGCTATTATGGTGCATGTAGACCATATTCGGATTACAGGTGATGATGAACAAGGAATCCAGGGGGCAAAAGAAATGTCGGGACGTGAATTCGTCACCAAGGACCTTGGGGTTCAGAGATATTTTCTGGGACTAGAGTTTGCCAGAAATCCTCATGGGTTGGTAATGACTCAGAGGAAATATGTCACGGACCTGTTGAGTGAAACAGGAATGCTTGGTTGTCAACTTGCCACTACACCTATGGATCCCAGTATGAAATTATATGATGTTGATACTGATGAGGTAGACAAGAGAAGGTACAGAGAACTGGTGGGCAAACTTCTCTATGTTACTATTACCATGCCTGATATCTCCTTTGTTGTGAGTCGAGTGAGCCAGTTTATGGAGCAACCATGTCAGGTACACATGGATGCTATACATATGATACTCAGGTATCTTAAATCATCTCCAGGTGCTGATCTGTTGTTTAAGAAAGGCAAGGAGGTTATTATATCAGCTTGTGCAGATGCAGATTATGCAGGATGTCCCAAGGATAGGAAGTCTACCACTGGGTTTGCAGTGTATGTTGGAGACTCTCTAGTCTCATGGAGAAGCAAAAAGCAAACAGTGTAGCAAGGTCTAGTGTTGAATCTGAAGATAGGGCTATGGCTCAGGTCAGTACAGAAATGACGTGGATAAAGGATGTGCTTGCAGATCTATGTATAGAAGTCCCGCTTCCTATGGCTTTGGAATGTGACAATCATGCAGCTTTATTCATTGCAAATAATCCAGCATTTCATGAACAAACCAAACATATTGAGGTTGATTGTCATTTCATACGTGACATGATTTAAAAGGGGTTTATTGCTACATCACATGTTAGCTCAAAGGATCAAACTGCAGACATTTTCACCAAGGTGCTACCTTGAGGGTCGTTCCAGAGGTGTCCATCCAAGCTGAGCATGATTGACATCTATGCTCCACCTTGAGGGGGAGGGTAGAGATATAATATCCACTTCTGTACTTTTTCTTATATTTCTATTTTCGGTTGGAATCTTTATGTATTTTACCCATAGGCTACTCTCCTATATAAAAGAGCCTAGGGCGGATGGAATAAACAAGTTCTCTTATTTTCCCAACAGCATTGTTTGCCCCACCTTGCACCTTTCGTTCGTCAACCTAAGCAGCAATCAACTATACAAAGCCAGGTCTGATTTTGGACCAGCTGCTTGGTAATCTGGGGAGCACCCTAGGACGTTGATTCCCCGTGCACTAAAAGAGGGGGCTAATGGAGGATCTTGTCCCTCCTCTTCTTATGGGAACAGGGCCTTCTTCGCTCCCCACTTTCGATTTCTCATTCTGGTCTTTGTCCAGTGCGAGACTAACATGCATGCTTACCCTGGAGGGCTTGCTGAAAGAATGCGTAGTCTCGAGAAGGGAAAGAGAGGTCAGGAACGGTAATCAGACTAGTTCTCATTGGCAAGAATCTTGTATAATAGTTATGTTGAGAAAAGGAATGAATGAGATGTTTATTTTATAGAGGTAAGGTCTCTTATATAGAGAGAAAATCCTAAAGAGTACAAGAGTTACAGAATCCGAAGGGTCACAGGGGGTTACAAACTCGAAGGGTCACAGAGGGTCAACCCCATAGGTCATAGCGTGTTACGGAACCCGAAAGGTGACAAATATAAAATGTAAATATAATAACTCTAACACTCCACCTCAAACTAAAGTTGAGAAAGTTGCAGCTTGTAACAAAAAGAAAAAGTATACACCACATATTTACATGACGCATCATAAGAACATACGTCCGCTGCTGGTAGAAGACCTCGCTCGAGGACAGGTCTGCAGCTTTCAAGCCACCGAAATGTATCTCTGCCATGCTTGTAGAGTCGCTGCGATATCATGTCACCGAAACGTACCTCTATTGTGCTTGTAGGTCACCAGAACATATTTATGTCGTGCCTGGAGAAGAATCGTTGTAGAAAAAGTGCAGTGTTGAGTAGTAGCCGGATCATAAAAGAAGAAGTATACGCTGGACAAAGAAGTCGATGCTCAGTGAAGACGGATGATCTGAGTAGTAGTTTGAAGTGTTGGTCTGTCAGTCGTGGAAGGGTAGCAGACGTCGTGAAGAATCATCTTTGACTCCCCCTTTCTCCCATACATGATAGAATAAAGAGTATGTAACATCAAGTTGGGAGAAACAAGTCGTGGTGAAGCAGGGGTTGTAGGAAGGGGAGCTCCAAGCGGTGGCGGCGATGCAAGACGTACGACTGGAGCTGTTAGAGCCTTGGGCGGTGCTTTAGGTGTCGTTGGAAGTAGCAGCTGGTGTTGTTGGGGACTCAAACTGCCTTTCACGAGACCATAGAATCCATGAGTAATGCAGGAGGTCCAGCCCTCTCTCCTTGCCGGCGAAGAGAGGGCTGGTGGTGGCGGTGAATTTAGGGTATTAGGCTTCGGTCTAGGACCGTCGCTCTGATACCATGTTGAGAAAAGGAATGAATGAGATGTTTATTTCATAGAGGTAAGGTCTCTTATATAGAGAGAAAACCCTAAAGAGTACAAGAGTTACGGAATCCGAAGGGTCACAGGGGGTTACAGAACTCGAAGGGTCACAGAGGGTTACGGAACCCGATAGGCCATGGGGTGTTACGAAACCCGAAGGGTTACAAATATAAATGTAAATATAATAACTCTAACAAGTTATAACTAGATGTAAAAATTCCCTCGCCTATATATATATATATATACACATATATATATATATACACATATATATATATATACATATATATATATATAAAGGCGGTCAAAACATAAGACCTCCTGCAAACTTGTCGTAATGAGACCATCCGTCTGTTATGATGAGGTCCGTTAAAAGAGGCATAGCCCTTGGAGACTACCTACTTGCCCGTACTATGACGAGGGACTATCAATATAGTAGAATGAAGGAAAAGTAGGAAGTTTGATAGATGGAGTGAACTATGTAATTGAATAAGCCGAATAATCTAGTTCTGCATCGGGTCTCCTAGGCCCTTTCCATGACATCAAACTTTATCCAGTCAACAAACTTGATAATCAAGTAGGTTTTTTCCTAGTCCTTTCCCGCCATTGGCATGTTCCTATATTTCCTTCCGCCAGCTCTGACTCCTAGCTTTCGAGATAATCGACGACTCTTTTCCAACCTCATGAAATCTACTAAAAAATGCTCCAAAGAAACATAGGTAGCTATAGAATACATAGCACATGTATGCCTCCGCTTCCTAAAAGCAATGTGTTGATCAAGATCCTCTGACTAATATGTAACATGAGGTGCAATCTACTCGACCTATGATGGTACATGTTGTACGGACCAATCACCAGTGCCATTTTTTGAAATATAAATGCGGAAGCAAAATCAGAATAAAAACGACAACATAAAAAATATAAAACATGGAATGCTCAAGATTAAACGTGGAACCCAACTCCGTGAGGAGTGGGATGAAACCACTAAAGAAGGCCTCAAACAGTAGGATCTTTTGTATTGAATCTCTCAACGAGTACAGGTGGTGTAAGGCTTCTTATATAGCTCCAACGACAGATCAGAGTCCCATCGCTCATCTATGTGAGACTAAACATGAGTGGGGGTAATTCGATCTTGAAGAAATTCAATTACACATCTATTACATATTTCAACACTCCCCCTCAAGCTGGAGCTGAGAAAGCTACATCTTGCAATAAAAAGAAAATGTACACAACTCATATTCACTCGATACATCTGAGAGAGAAGGGGATAAAGACACCCCGTTTGAAGAACTGCTACTGGTAGAAAACCTCGCTCCAGGACGGGTTTGCGACTTTCAGGTCATCGAGAAAGAGCCTCTATCATGCATGTAGTAGTTGTTGCGATATCGGGTCATGCATCAAGAAGAGTCATTGTAGAAGAATAAAGTCCAACATAGAATAGTCGATGCTCAGTGAAGACGGCTTGATAACGGTAATAGTATAGAGTATCGGTCTCTCATTCGTGGACAAGCAGTAGAAGTCATGTAGATATATCTTAAGAAGAAAATTGTAACCTCTCTCACTCCTCCTTTCTCCCACACTTGATAGAATAAGAGTGTGTGGATCATCAAGTTGAGAGAATCAAAATAAACTATTCATTTTTTCCTTTTTTGCACAAATCATTTTCCGTAGCCACCTTTTTTTCTCGGCTATTCTCTACTTTTTTTCCTCGCAGGGCTTCTATTTTTTGTACACTTGCCTTTCCCAAAAAAATCTTTTTTTTTGGATCATGGTTGAAATAGGGACTAAACTCCAAAGCTTCTCCCATTCTTTTTTTAAATATATATGAAGCCCAACTTTGGGCCCACGTTTCACGCCCTCTTCTCGAAAGCAAATCAACACCACCTTTTGCTGTTCTTTGTGTCAAAGAGCAAAGAACAGCCTCTAACCGAGCTTTCGCTATTTAGGGTCCCCATTGAGGAAGCCCTTTCATCCGAAGAACCATACACAGAGGTGACGCTAGAGATTGTCACAGCTTGGGATTGTGGTCGTGGTGAGGTCTGTTGGATGTGCATGGAACTCAAAGTAGCCGCCTGCTAGAACCGAACGCCTGGAATGGAGGAGATAGTTGGAGGGCTTCGTCACATGGAGCCTTTGTGGAATGCTTCCTGCGCCTCCTGGGAATCTCACACAATTTGGAGGTTTACGCATGATTGGGTTCACGAGAGCCCATTGCTCCGATAGGGCTTTGGATCGCCAAGAGGATGAGGCGATGCCATTGAGAGAGATATTTCCCAGACAAGGGCAGTGATCAAGGTTGAAGATGTAGGTGCATCACCATCCGTATAGATTGAGCCATAGGTGCATCAGTTGTGTGTAAATCTATGGTTTTAGAAATCATATTTGGATAAAGTCCTGGAGCACTCTCGTGGTAGCTTCTTCGAGACACCACTGTCACAGATTTGGAGGGAGTTGAAGGAGGCTGGGAGAAGGTGGCTTCATGATTTAGGGTTCCAAGGAACCCAACCCTAATTCTCCCAAGGTTTCGTAGGGGTTCATCGCATGACATAGGAGGAACCTAGGGTTCCAGAAGAGGAACCCGAGCCTTCGCTTCCTGGAGAAGATGGAACCCACTATGTCAAAACTCGAACAAACTCAAAGAACCCGTTGTTCATTAAACTACGATATCTTCTGAAAAATTTAAGAACAATGACCCAATACATAGCTTCAAGATTACGTAAACAAAAAAAATCTCAAAGATGAATCCTAAAACCGACTTACTCATATACCATGTTGAAATTTAAATGCGAAAGTAAAATCAAAACAAGAAAGAGAACATAAAGAAATATAAAACATGAAACGCTCAAGATTTAACGTGGAACCCTACTCCGTGAAGAGAGATAAAACCATGGGAGAAGGCCTCAAAGGGTCAGATCTTTTGTATTGAATCTCTCAATGAGTACAAGGGGTATGTGGCTCCTTGTTTATCTCCACAAACAAACATGAGTCACATCACTCATCCATGCAGGACTGAACATAAGGTAGGAAATATCGATATCGATAATGTATCAATCTGCCCGAAAAAGGATATATCGAGATATATCCTTTTTATCGATGGAAGTGTCAGAAATGGCTCAAAAAAATATTTTTTCCGTTTTTCAGAATATAAGATCATCCAAGATATTAAAACAACAAGTAACCTACGAATACACACTTATATTACAATATCAATCATTTATACCCCATATATCGTACATATCAATCATATCGAACATATCGTTGTTAATGTTGATTGTTGATTTAAAGATACTGGAAATGGAGTCAAGTTCTTATAAAATTAAATAACTTAAAAATATACACTTAGATTACATATATCGATCATCTATGAACCTTATATCGCACATATCGATCATATCGAACATATTATTATTAATGTTGACTGATGGTATTAACAAACATTGGAATTCAAAATTTGAAATCAAAGTAGCTAAGTTAACCACACTTAAAACACATGTTTTATTTATGGAAAACAATGAATGGCATTGAGATGAATTATTTGATTCAAAAAATGTACATAGTGATTAATGAGACAATGTTTCTTTGCTATAAATATTTATATATTCACTGAGATAAATAAAAAAATGTAAATTAATGCAATATTGTAAAAGAGATTATCTAGTCAAGAGGGGTTTAGAACCAAGAGTTCCATGGTGGATTTGAATCGCCCACCTACCCTGTTGTCTCTCATAGTGCATCGTGGACGCAATGAACTCACAGTAGTTTTCCCATGTCATATATGAGTACATGGCCTAGTAATCGATCACATATTGTTTGTATCGATGGTCATCAATACCTATGAGTATATCGAGACGAGGATAAGCAGCACTAGATCCGGTGTCACGAGGGGCATGATGAGGTTGCGAAGTACTAGCTTGAGATATTCGGGATGACGATGACGGAGTAGGAGAAGATCTCTGCAGAGGAGAAGGAGGCATGAGTACTCATGGAAGAAACCATAACTGTCACCATTACAGTAGTTATGGCTCTGCCCGGGTTGACTACCTTGGTAGTTCTCACCAATGTAGCTGTTATATCCTCCATACCTGATGTACCCATATGATATAGGTGTATACGCCTGAGGATGAGGAGGTCCGAGATGAGGAGCATGGAAGAATTATGGGAAGACGCCAAATGATCTCTCATCGTGTGATGACCTATATCCGCCCAGGGGATTGGGTGTTCCTCCACGATTTGGGCCAATGTCTATGCAGCTTAAGGAACCTACAAATATCAAATCATCCATGTAGTTGTCCGTAGGATGATGGCCAAGTCTATATGCTTCGTAATCCATAGCTCATGGACTCAAATTTGGGACAATTGTCCATGTGTGTTTTCATATCGCTCCATATATTCACGCCCTGCGTGGAGCCCTTCCTCGAATTTTGTATCATGGGGTTCACAACCACCCCCTACAGATCCTGACCCTACTGAATATGTTTTCCCATAACCAGATCTACCACGACCGCGAACAACATCATCATCACTTTCACTGTCATGCTTTGATTTGGATTTGGATTTCAAACCAGTGGAGAGAATGTCATCAACAATTGCATCAAGCTCCAACCCTCCCAAAGCGTCTGTGATTCGTCTGGATCAGGCCATGTAATCACCAACATCTGCTCGCATTTGCTGGCTTATATTTTGATTTGGCTTGCCTCTTGGCTGATCAAGCACTGAGCATTGGAATCCAACCACCACTGGAGAATATCTTAATCTACATCGTCAACGTGCATTTTGAATTGTATGCAAGATCAATGGGGTTTGTGTAGTCCTCTTTGCTCTGCCCCTCCCTTGCATATTTCATCTTTAGTCTCAAGTTGTAGTGCACAAAGACAAGATCATGGAGTTTCTTCTCTCCCAACTTATCGCGTCTCTTCGAATGGATCAAGTTGAATGTTCTACAGTTTCTCTCACAACCACCAGCAGATGCGATTTGAGACAATACTTTTATTACCACTTTTCATAGGTTGGGAGCTTCCATCCCGTACAGTAACCACCTTTGATTGCAAAAAAATCAAAAGAAGATAAATATGTAATAGTAATACATCACAAGACATCCCACAAGGCATCCCCCAAGATAAATCAATAGTACAATCAATGAACTTATTCATCTTCGTACTTACCAAGAAGAGTACTGCCCCATCCATTAACCATGGTAATTATACCAAAGGAACTCAAGACATCCCTGAAGTACTTGACCAGCACATTGTTTGAAGTCATAAATTGTTACAGAATAATCTTAATGAATAACTTGTTACTCGTACTCTAAATTACAGAATCAAAATTACCTCATTCATGCATGAGGTCTGTGTCTGCTCGTCCTTGACGAGCTTCACCACCACAATTTGTACAACTGCTAGAAAGTCAGCATTTGTACCAAGACTATTCTTGTAATGGTACTTGGGATTGAAATAATAAGCTGGACACAAACATGGACCATTCTCATATTTTAAACCACCTAAAGTGCTATCAAAAATAAAAAAATAGATTTATTACATAATACATACCAACCTTGTGTAGATGATGTGAGAGCATCTTGGACCAACGTTCGTCTATAATGTCCAACCATGCTTTGAATCCTTTCCCAACTGTTTCTTTGACCGTCTCTCTCATACAGTGTATTGCCCCGTATATTGCTCCCATGGTGGGCTTCTTGTCGCCGTCTACGATCCGTAATGCAAAAATAACAGGATCCATTATCTTCGTGACCCGAGTCACATCATCCAAGAAGTGGAGATCATTGATCAATGTCTCCACGTTATGTCCTCCTTCAGGCTGAGCTTCAGGTATCTCAAACCATTCACCTTGGCAACACATGATCTTCAATATTGTCTTGTGTTATTTAAAGCTATGTAACGCTATAAAATTGGTTGCAAAGCGTGTGATGCCAGGCCTCACCATTGCACATCTGCATCATCAAATCCAACACTTTGAAATGGTTGTAAATGAATGTGGTGATCGTCCGTACTTGCTCCACCACCTTTGAGACGAGCTTCCTCTTACTAAAATCCTTTAGAATTAAATCAATACAATGTGCAACACACGATGTCTGAAAAATACGTAGTTGCTAGACTTCATTATTGTTCCACCCGCATTCTTGAAGTTGATGCCATTATTCGTGAATATCAGGACATTGTTCTCTTTCCCAACATCCTTGATGACGTCCTTCTTCAACTACATCGGGTACTTGTGATCCTTCACATATTCAGATGCATCGACGGATTTCAAAAAAATGGTCTTTCCATCATAGTGAACGAGGAAGTTGATATGCTTCATCATGTAGCTCGCATATCCATCGCACATCAGTGTCACCCCGTCCTCCAGTCATCTCCTCATCTCGGTGATGTTTTCATTCACCTCATCCTTCTTCATCCGAGATACTTGTTCATTATCTCCTTGGATGTAGGAGCCTTCACTCTCGTTCTTGTGGCGGCGATCTCATCAGTAGCATGCTGCAAAAAAGGCATGCTAACAACGTTGGCCGGAATGCTCCACCCAAAGAAGAGCTTGATGAATGCCTTGCGCACTCTCTCCCGTGCATTGGCAAACATGCCCTTCACCATCTTCAGCCTTGGATCCTTACTTGCCATGCACTGCATGGACCTGCTCCTCGTCAAGAGGGGTTCAAGTCCTTGTCCTAGTGTTTTTTGGTTGGTGGTGGTACCAGCACTCCTCCAAAAACATTTCCATTGCCACCGACACCATAAATGTTGCCTCATGCACCGCCAAGTTCACTCCTCTCGAACTCGCTCCTCATACATTCTTTTGTTGCACTCTTGTATGTACTCCTCTCCGTTGTGATCTGAATATCAATGAGGTAGACAAAGTCATCATCATCTGAATCAGAGAGGACATTGAACTCTTTCTCAAACATGAATTCTTTGATTTTTTCATCCCTTCTGAACCTCTCCGCATCTTTGTCCTTCTTCCCCTCCACGTTAGCCTATACCAAGTCCCTCACATCTCTGGGACAATGCAAGCACTTGGCAGCATTTTTGTTGTTGCCAACAAGATGGTGCTCCGGTCTCATAATCTCCCCTCCTTCCAACCTCTTCCCACAGAAGTACCATTGTGGTTTTGATTTGTTGTTGTTATAAAATAAACTTGCGGGAGCGAACATGGAAAAAGATAAAGAACAATGAAGAACAGAGGATTTAACGTGGAACCCTACTCCATAAGGAGCGGGATGAAACCACGGAAGAAGCCCTCAAAGAGGTGGATATTCTATTCCTTTTTCTCAATTGATACAGGAGGTCCAGGGCTCCTTATATAGCCTCTCCAGAGCCTCCAAGTCCCACCACTGGACAGTGTAGGACTAAACACTGGATGGGGTAAATGGATCTTCTCCAGGATCCATTTACCTTGCTACAACTCAATGGCGCACATAACAAATACTCCAACACTCCCTCTCAAGCTGGAGCATGCAATGCTCAGCTTGGACAAACATAAAGAAATTCAACCCACGCTACATGACACTACGGACAATATCAACCCAACGCGCACAACTGTTGTTGTCAAGGATGTTGCTTCTCATGCCATGCAGGTGAGGAGGACGAACAGACTGGAGTATGAGTCTGTTGAATCTCCTCGTTGGAGAGCATGTGCTCTGAACTGCGCCTGTCAGAGTCACTGCAACTGAAAATGAGTCTCCTCGTCGGAGTACTCTGGCCCGTCACAATATGTGGACAACTGCTCCATCTCTGTAAAGGGTCTAACTAAAAGGAGCCGTGGTTGTGCAATCCTCATCGGAGTCCACGGTCGTTAGAGAATGAAGTCTGAAATAAGTCTCATTGTAGGAGAACTGGGTCTCTCCCATCTGGCACAGAGAATGGTGCACTACTCTGGCGTACCGATGATACCACATGACAACCCTTGCCAACATGGCATAGGGAATGGTCCTCTACTCTAGAGTCCCTATGGCTCACATGAAAACTCTGACCGAAACACAAGACTGATGGGACCATGAAAGAAGATGGCAAACATGTGCACATCTGAAAAGACCGCAAACTCGTGCGTGTCTGAAACTGGACTCGGAATCAATCATCGAGTCTGAAACTGGAATCTGTAGAGTCTGATCAACTGACTGGTCTGGACACTGACGTCTGAATCTGGATCAAGACCAGTAACTCTACATAATACTCCCCCTTTCTCCCATACTTGTTGGAAAATGTTATCGACAAAGTTGGGAGAAGACAAGATAAAATGGGGAAAAACAAAACTATTTAGCCCATCACAAAATCTTCTTCGGCTTTTCAAAACATGAACATCACAAAATTTCGCGGTTTTTTTATAATAAGCCTTCACATAATTTTTTTAAGTCGTTTCACAATTTTTCGGCTTTCTCAATATATTTGCGTACGGCTCTTTTCTTGTGCGTGCCTCCTTTTCCTTTTTTTTAGAAAACTTGCAACCTTCTTCTTCTCCCCCCCCTTTTTAATACACGGCCAAATCGGGCCCAAAATAAAGCACCTCCCCCTTTTCCTTTTACAGGCCACGACCAATTTTTTTTACAGCCCTGGCCGCTGGGCTTCAACACCATTTTTTAAATAAATGAATGGCCATCAACCTTTTAATTATGAAAGAAGCATTAGGGTTCCCACACTATGGGAACCCTCTTCATCTTTCATGCTTAAGCCGTTGCCACTTGGATTGAAGGGGGGTCATCGCCAGAGGATCGCAGGAGGAGGCGCGAGGATCTGGTTGGGTTGCCGCCTGGGAGGTCGACGCCTGGCGATTGGTTGTCGTTGAAGAGCTCACCACGATTGGTTGCTGCCCGGAGCTGTCGTGGGTCTCCTCGCTTGGAGTCTTTACCGCTCGCAGGAGGAGTCACAGGCTTCGGGAGGCGAGATCGCCTACATGCGGCGTGGATGGCGATGCCGCCAGGAGCGGTCCCCTGGAATCGTCGAAGGAGAAGCGAAACCACCTGGTTGAGGAGAAAGTAGCCGCGCGGTAGGGGTTCGTACTGGAGCTGCGCCTGCACACTCTGGGAGGCTTTCTCGTGCGTAGAATGCGGCGCTGCTGGAACTCTGGACTTCGTGCGACCTGGACTGGCATCGAGGACACGGCGATCTAGAGCCCCACCTGGGAGGTTGAAGCAGAGGGTTGGGGCATACGCGCGATGTGCGCCTAGAGGGTTGAAGGAGACACACGCGCTTCCTGTGTGTTGATGTCGCCCTCGGCCTGGAGAGTAGAACCGTGCATTGTTGGAGATTGGTTCCCGGCGATGTCGACTAGATGGGGCTTGGTTGTGGCTCAGGAACCGTGAGGGTGCACATGGCTTGGGAGCCCAAAGTAGATGGCCTGGCATCACACGGCTGGAGAAATCGATCAGCCCCCGTGATCGAGCATGCAAGGAGGCTGGACTGTGCCGTTGGCGTATCGCCCATGGATTGGGACATCTGGGGCCTACAGTTGCAGGAATTAGGGTTTGAACCCCTAGAACCCGATGTGATCTTGAACATGAGCGAATCATTTCATACAAATCTTCAACAAACAAACTTTAAGAACAGAAATCTCGACCAAAAATAAAGATTAAAATCCTCAAGAATCGACCCGCTCTGATACCATGTTAAGAAATAGAAAGCGGAAGAGAAAACATGGAAAAGGAATAGACATCAAAGAAGAACAGCGGGATTAACGTGGAACCCTACTCCATAAGGAGTGGGATGAAACCACGGGAGAAGCCCTCAAAGGGGCGGATATTCTATTCCTTTTTCTCAATTGATACAGGAGGTCTGGGGCTCTTTATATAACCTCTTCAGAGCCTCCAAGTCCCACTACTGGACAGTGTGGGACTAAACACTGGATGGGGTAAATGGATCTTCTCCAGGATCCAATTACCCTGCTACAACTCAATAGGCGCACATAACAAATACTCCAACAGTTGTCATCTGAAGCAATGGCATACCACGAACCAATCTCTCCATTGTCCCTCTGATCACATGAACTATCAGATCATGAACCGGAGTGTGAACCTATGATGTTGATTACAGAAGTATGAAATCTGCGAAGAAATTACACAACATTCGTGAGACATATGAGGAGAACAATCGATTATTTGCTAATTATTTTTTAAACATAATCGAATTTATTATATTTATTATTTTTAACATGCTTAATATGTATAAAGTTTTATATATTTAATGTTTAACATACTATCAATATACTATCTATATTTATATGTTTCAATTTTTAAGAAAAAACATCCTAAATCTAGAGTTGAGATGACCAATTTCATGACAAACCACACATGGGACAAAAAATACGAAAATAAATTATAGATCTATTAATTTACGATATTAATTAATTACTAATTTTTAGTTAACATAAAGCACCATAAAATCTTGTTTTCTATATTTAGAACACAATATCCGAGTTCATTCTTTCATAACTAAGCATAATTTCATAGCATAACTCAAAAACCCTAGCTTAATTTCATAACATAACTCAAAAACCCTAGATTGGGCCCCCTATATCTCACTAAGTATTTTAAATCATATAAAAAATCAAGAATATGCATTACCTAACAAATAGGAACAAAACTCCGAAGAATTTTCACTATTTTAACATAAAATTTGGAATACATATAGAGTTTACCTCAAAGAAAGAAGGGAGGAGTGTTGGGGAAGAGTTCCCAAAAGTTTCGAGGAAAATGGGGCGAAATGGAACAAAATTGGGCGATATTAGTGGGAATATAACATGGAAGATTACATGTCCAGTTGATATATCGCTGACACACGATATATCATCAATATATTGTCGATATATTGTGATATTTTCTACCTTGACTAAACATGAGTAGTTGGATCTTGAAGACATCCAATTATCCGTCTATGACATACTTACACACCATTAATAGAAACCAAGTGTTCAGAATTTACATGGGCAATAATGGATGATGGGAAAGGCACATGAGTAGGGGATACATTCGACGACATGCAACTGTAAATATTGAGTTGTAGAAACTGGTGTGGGGACCTCGGGAGGAAATGGAGGTGGTGGTGGAAGAGGTGATATTGTAACCACTGGAGGAGGTGGTGGTGGTGTAGAAGGTATGTAAACCTCTTCACCAAACTCAGACGGGGTCATCCGGTCACATGTAGGAGAAAAATACATAACTTACTCAAAGAAAGTGGCATTAGAACTAATATAGTACTTCTATCTAATCGGATCTAAGCATATATATACCCTTTCTGGATCGGGGAGCATCCCACAAAGACACACTTGACAGCTTTGGGAGAGAACTTGTTCCGACCAGGGGTCAACTAGCAAACAAAAACCACTAACCATGACTCTGAAGAGTTGGGAACATGACTCTGAATAAGAAGATACCTTGTTACATCAATATGGTGATGGTGTTTGCATTCTGCAACATCGTTCTGCTGAGAAGTGTAAGCGCAAGACTTCTGATGTATAATGTCAATGGACCTATAGCTTAATAGTACAAACCATGGAATGCCGTATCCCGATATATCGGCGACATATCGACGATATATCGATATCGACACGGGACCGATATCGAAATCGATATATCGATATATCTGATTTCAGGCATTTTCTTCCGAAAGATTCCTAGATATAGCGATATATCGGCGATATATCGACGATATATCACCGATATATCGATATCGCCACGATATCGAAACGATATCGATATCGATATGTCCTTCCATGGTACAAACTCTAAGGCATTATCAAAGCGAACATATTTAACCATAGCAGAAAACTATTCTTTTTTCATAGACATGTGATTGAATGACAGCCCATCCTCAAACTCATTTTACAAACGAAAAATCAATGAAAGTCTAGAGTAATAATCAGCAACTACACGATAAAATATGTGACTTTATCAGAGTTATTTTGTCTTTTGTGTATTTTTACTTCTCATTTCAGTCCTGCAACCCCCTTCAAGGTATCAATGTAATTTTTCCTTCTTGATCCTCTAGGATTTCATGCCATATAAGAAATCCTACACCTATAGAATAAGATAAGTCATTCATTCTCCCATCATTCTCCACATGGTATAACAGCAACAGTCCTAAACCAGGGCTCATACCCAAAACTTGCTCCACCACCAGCCCTCGTCCTCTCCATTGTACGAGCCCTTCCTCTCCGCCTAAGGACCTTGTGCGACATCCCAACCTGTTGCAATGTTGTTGCCGCCCAACATGGATTGTCGCATAGCTAAGCCCATGCCACTATGTTGCCCCTCTAGGATGCTTGCACGGTCAATGTTAGGCCATCGCTGGCCATATGCGGTGCCACCCAAGGCCACTCTCGGTGGTGCTTGCACCTTCTAAGGTGTTGTCTGCACCTGTCAGGTGTCTTCAACACAAGAAAGGTACCACCAACAGCACCTAGGGCGGGCCTTCATATGCCTTCATAAGGTATCACTTGCACCTAGTGGGAACCGTCCGAAACGTGGAAACACAAATCAAGACCATCAAGCTCACGCAAGGCCCTCGCAACACCGATGCACCATCTTAAAACCCATATACAAACCAAATTCAGATCTTTGCTGCCTAACGACAGATCGTGTGCAAGACTACCAGTTCATTGAATAAAGGCATAAAACCAAACTTTATGACTGTCTGAATTCTTGCAACCACTATTTGATTTATGACTCTTGCGCGATGGCATCAAATCCTACTGAGACGGAACCCATGTACGTGTCTTCTATGATAATACATAGTACTCAAGGGAACATATAACTATATGCCCTAGTCTCAAGCCTTCACGGTGTCCGTCAGCGGTAGAGGGAAATCTATCACCGGCCCGGTGAAGCTTCAGCAGAACTCTACTCGAGGTAAGACTAATACTACGCATCTTGCTATTGTCTCAGATACTGTAGCCAACTCTACGTCGACTAAAGCACCAACCGGGATCATGAACTCTGATGTGTCCACTCACTTGATTGGCAAAGGCCATTTTCCATTGTTGTAAAAGTCGTCTGACTGGCCCAACTAGTAGGTCCGACTAGTCTAGTCAATGGGGTGACCGACGAGTACTGACTAATTCCGACTAGGCACATTAGTCTACCAATTTTTTCTTGGTTTTTTATATTTTCTTTTTTTAAAGCAAGCTTGTTATGATATGATTTATGCTTTTAAATTCAATTACTTCCTTTATTTCATTATGATAATATAAAAATGTACAAAAATATATGTAAATATATGTATAAAAATGAGTTATATATTTAAAATAATCAAAAAATCAAAGACGGTTAAAGTTTGACTAAATCCTATTAGTCACCCGACTACATATTAATCCTTAGCCAGTGACCCGACCGATCGAGTACCGACTACCGACTTTTGCAACCTGGTCGTTTTCTAACCTCTTCTCAACCCTCTTCAACTATAAAGTTGGTTCAGCTAGCCAATGATGTGCACTCTCTTATTACTACTATTGAGATACTTATCTCTGTCTTTATTTATATTTTTCTAGTTCTCCAGTCTTCTTTATGCATTTTCTCCCTAGAGCTTTTCTCATATATAAGAGAGTTATAGGGCTACGAGGAATACTACTTTTCATTTCACAATTTTCCCCATGGTATCAGAGTGACGGTCCTAGACCCAAGCCTGTGTCCAAGAGCCATACCCCCACCAAAAGCCTTAGCGTGCAAGTGCTTACCTGCGCAGCCACGCCTCCTGCACTGTGTGGCCAAGCCTCACAACGCCGTGCGGCTACCCCACCACCCAACCGCACCTTCTATGTTGTTACGGCCCAACCATGGCATGTGGCCCAGCCGCCTAGAGGTGCTTCATGCATCGTGCGGCCTCACTGCCCAACCACGCCTCTCGT
Source organism: Ottelia alismoides (assembly GCA_037367405.1). Taxonomy (NCBI): domain Eukaryota; kingdom Viridiplantae; phylum Streptophyta; class Magnoliopsida; order Alismatales; family Hydrocharitaceae; genus Ottelia; species Ottelia alismoides. The sequence goes on along the minus strand of JAZKJV010000834.1, from coordinate 746,026 downwards.
GTCGTGTGACCCGCTTTGTTGTCCTGCGTTGTGCTCCATGTCCCACGCAGTGCCACTGCGGTCTCATTCTTGGATTTCTAGGGTGTGGCATGATTATTTAAAACACCCTAGTTACCCAAAGGCGTCTCCAGAGAATATAAGAGGTTGTGATATGAGTCTACACCCACAACCATCTTCCCGTATGTAAGTGTAGGCACAAGTTCTTCTTGTTGATAACCCAATCTTGGAGATAGTTGTCATAATGTCTGACAACAAGGCTGACGTTCCATCCATGGCTGCCTTCAAAGGTCCAGCACCCATAGTCAAGATGGATGGGACAAACTATGAGCTGAGTTATGCATTTCATGAGTTTAATGAAATGAAATTGCAAGATGCACATCATCACAATGGACGAGCAAAGTGACAAGACTGGAATAAATGCCTCATGGGAGACAGATGATGCTTATGTAGTGTGTGGCTTTCTGGGACTGTATCACCAGAGATAGCCAATGATATTATGAGTCAGCCTACTACAAAGGTTATATGGGACATTCTTGCCACTACATACTCTCCGACGAAGAATGAGTCGAAGATACTATAGCTCCAGCACGATATCTTCACATAGATGCAAAATGATCACCCCTTCATACCCTCTACACTTCTTTGAGGGATATGTTTGATAAGTTACATGGTTACATTCTCTTGGCTGCTATGCCAGAGCAGCTCAAGGCATATAGAGATTCTATGATGACTGGGGTCTTTTTAGCATCTCTTGATCTTGAGTACAAAGTCGCTCGAGCCCAGATTCTTACTAATGCTGCCATACCTACAATGGAGGAGGCATATCGCAGATTGAGTACGTTATCTATATCCTCCGTTGGTACCTTGCAGTATCAGACATCTTCAGCTATGGTTGCATCTCATGGTAGGGGGAAGCCCTACACATATCGTGGTAGAGGAGGCCCTAGTCGTGGCAGAGGGGGCGGTTGAACCCGTCAGTCGTGCACCTATTGCCACATGTTAGGCCATACTGAGGATACCTGCTATTCTAAGCATAGATTTCCTAGTTCAGCTCGGGTAGCAGAACAAACCCAACCGGTTGGGAGTCCATCACCGATTGTTGATCAGAGATTTGACGAACTTGTGATGCGACTCAGGGAGATCATGCCTACTCATGGGTCAGCCAGCTCTCCTTTAGGATCCTCAGAGGTAATTGCTCATCATCAACATCCACATCAAGTATGCCTTTACTAGTTGTTACAGGGCGGATTTGTCAGAATGGATCATGAACTCAGGAGCATCCCGCCATCTCTATGGTGATAGAGGACAGTTTCAGAATTCTGTCGAACTTAGCCTGGACGATCCATTATGATAGCAGATGGAACACATTCTCCCATCACTGGTCAGGGGGAGGCACAGTAGACTCTTGCAATGCGACTTCAGGATATTCTTTACGCTCCTGAATTTTCTATGAATTTACAATCAATTAGTCAATCACCAAAGATTTACATTGTCGTGCCATATTTGATCCATCTGCTCTTGTGTTTCGGGACATTCTCACAGGCAGAGTGATTGGTTCTGGCTATGAGCAAGGGGATCTCTACAGACTAGTGCAATCTCTTTATGTTGGTGTCTCTTCTCTTCGCACTGGGTTTGTTTCTCCTTATATATGGCATCTTCGATTCGTCCATCTTCCTTTGCAAAAGTTGTGTCACATTCTTCCAAAGATTTCTCCTTGTCCTATCTTTAAGTGTGAGGCCTGCCAGCTTGGGAAGCATCATTGATCCACTTTCCAAAATCGTCAGGGTCGGAGTAGTCGTAGTCTATTTGAGTTAATCCATTTTGATATTTGGGGTTCCAGTCGTGTCCCAGATCATCAGGGACAAAGGTTTTATCTTGTTGTAGTTGATGAATTTTCAAGATTGTCTTGTATTTTCTTCGTAAGAACAAGTCCGATGTTGGTATTGTTATTCAGTCCAGGAACATTTTTCAGCAAAAGTCAAGTTTATACGTTCAAATAATGCTCTAGAATTGTACAGTACTCAGCTTTCCCAATTCCTTAAGTCCCATGGTATTGTGCATCAAACATCTTGTGTGTATACTTCCCAATAGAATGGGGTGTCTGAATGAAAACACAACCATATTTTGGATGTTACCAGGATTCTTTTGATTCAGAGTCGAGCTCCTCATTCGTAGTGGGAGGTGCAGTTCTAATTGCTTGTTACCTGGAAAATCGTATGCCCTCTTCTCTTCTGGAGGAAAAGATCTCCTTCTTGATTGCATTTCTCGAGATAGATCTTTTCTCTCTTTAGACCGATCTTTTCTCTTACACAACATGTTTTCGGCTATGTGGCTTTTGTTCATCAGATGTCTCCCGGTCTTGACAAGATCTCTCCCAGAGATGTCAAATGTGTACTTGTTGGGAATTCCAAGACACAGAAGGGATATTGTTGCTTCGACCCGGTTAGACAAAGGTACAACTTTAGTGCAGATGTCACCTTCTTTGAGTCCATTATGTATTTTTCTCCTACAGGTGACAAGCTCATTTCTTCAAAAGATAGAGAATATGTCTATATGCCTCTACCTTCGTTCTCCACTACACCATCATCGTCACCACCATTACCACCACCACCGCTGCCACCTCCGCAGCATCCTACTTTCTTTCCACAGGTTTACCAGCGTCGAACCCGTGCTCATGTGCCTCCTCCATCATCCAGCATGCCCAAGGTATGTTATGAGCATATGAGTATTTCTAATGGCACTAGTGATTTGCATGTGCAGCTTGAGGTGCAGGATGCCATCGATGATACACTTTCTGCGAGTACTGAGGAACTAGATGAACTAATTGCTCTATGAAGGTAGAGGCGGGCATGTGCTATGCATCCTCTGGCTTCCCATGTTTCCTTGGAACGTCTGTCCGAGGATTTTCAGAGGATTGTTGTGGGACTGTTTGCCATAGAGATACCACGGTCCTATCAAGAGGCATTGTAGAGTAGTTCGTGACGTATGGCTATAGAAGAGGAGATGGCAGCTTCACAGTCTCGTGGTATGTGGAGTGTTGTACAGGCCAAGGCCCTAAATGTTGGTTTCGATCACCATTTCGGTGACTGATCGAAACGGAATTTCGATCTAAATTTCAGTCATTTCCATCATTTTTTGTACTTGGGCCCCCATATTTCGGTCCTTTCGGCCATTTCGGTCGAATTTCGATTTCGACAGAATATCGATATTTGACAGAAATTTCATCGAATTTCACTGAAATTTGAGGCCATGGTACAGGTTCCACAATGTGCATCTGTGGTTGGCAGCAAGTGGGTGTTTGTTGTAAAACATTGAGCTGATGGGATTGTGGACAGAAATAAGGCGAGACTGGTTGTCCGTGGGTTCACCCAAATCTATGGGGTAGATTATCAAGATGCTTTTTCTCCCGTTGCGCGTCACCCCACGTTGCGGATTCTTATTGCAGTTGTTGTAGTACTTGACTGGCCGCTTTTCCAGTTAGATGTCAAGAATGCATTCTTGTATGGGGATCTACAGGAGGAGGTGTTTACATGCAGCAGGCTCCAAGGTTGCAGAAGTCGGCAGTCGGTACTCGGTCGGCATGGTCACTGACTAAGGATTAATCGGCAGTCGGGAGAGTAATCGGATTTAGTCGGGCATTAGTCGGTTTTGAATTTTTTAATTATTTTAAATATATAAATCAAGTTTTATAACATATACTCTCATTTATATTCATATATTTAGCAGTTTTAATATTTTGAGAGCTTAAAAAATTATAGCAACAGAAGAAAAAACGAAGCAAGTCAAGAACAAAATGTTTGGTTCATAGCACAGACAAAATGTTAAGAACAAAATGTTTGGTGCATAGCACGAGTTGAAGATAGAAATAAATTAAAACAAAGCTAATCAACAACCACAAAAGGTAAATAACCTAAGTTACCTAACTATCATGCAAATCAACAAGAAGTATCTAACGAACATTTAGGCGTAATAAACACAATTCTAATCTTATATAAGTTAACCAACATGAAATTAAATCACAAAGTTTTAAGTAAAATTATCCAGGATAGTATATTGATTAGTTGATATTTTATATCTAAATGAAAAACTATAATTTAAAGTACAGAAGTACAGAATTTTCTTATAAATTTTATTTAACATTTTTAGTGTTTTTTGTTTTTATATTTTTAATATATTTGTGAGTTATACTTATTAGCATGTAACTTAAGTATCTCATCTTATTGTCTAACAACAAGACCTAAATCTCATCTAATTCTAAACTGGTAATCGAGTTTACGATTTGCGCCGAAACATATATCCGAAATCCCTGTGCAAAAGTCAGCCGAGAAATCTCTATGCAAAAGTCGGTCGATTAGTCGGCCGACTAGTCGAGCGATTAATCGGGTCTGACCGACTATTGGCCGATTTGGACTAGTCGAGTCGGATACCCCCCCGACTCGACTAGTCGGACCGACTAATCGGCCTAGTCGGCCGACTTTTACAACAGGGGCAGCAACCACCAAGGTTTGATGTTAAGGTGGAGTCCAATATGGTGTGCCGACTTCACAAGGCCATATATTGCCTTAAGAAAAGTCCGAGGGCTTGGTTTCAAAAGCCCCCAGAGTTGATTGAACAGAATGGCTTTGTCAGATCTACTACAAATCATTCTCTTTTTGTTAAGAGAACTCAAAGAGGTACTATTGTTGTTCTGGTTTATTGATGATATTGTTATTACTAACAGCGATGAACAGGATATTCATGCAGCTAATGATTTCCATGGATGACAGTTTGTGACCAAGGACCTTAGCAAGCTACGTTACTTCCTTGGCTTGGAGTTTGCACGAAATCAGGAGGGAATGGTTATGACGCAAAGGAAGTATGTTATTGACCTTCTAGCAGAGACAGGCATGACAGGATGCAGACCTGCCACTACACCGTGGATCCCAATGCTAGGCTCTATGATGACTTTGAGGAGATGGATAAGAGATGGTGCAGAAAGCTTGTAAGGAAGTTGCTATATGTTACTATTACCATGCCTAACATATCATTTGCTGTGAGCAAGGTCGGCCAGTTTATGGAGCAACCCAGATAAGTTCATATGGATGCAATTCGCATGATCTTGAGATATCTGAAGTCTTCTCCAAGTGCAGACCATTTCAGAAGAGATACGTCTCTCACAATTACCGGCTGTGCATATGCGAACAACGGATTATGTCGTGTGTCTCGAGGACGGGAAGTCCACTTCAGGCTCTTGGTTTCATGGAAGAGTAAGAAACATACAGTTGTGAAAGAAACATACAATTGTTGCTCGATCCAGCGTTGAATCAGAATATAGGGCTATGGCCCAAGGAGCACGGAAATGGTATGGGTCAAGTCCGTCCAGACTGACCTAGCTATTGAGGTGCCTCTTCCAATGCACCTCAAATGTGATGATAAAGCAGCTCTGTTCATAGTTAATAATCCATCCTTCCATGAGAGAACAAAGCACATCGAAGTAGATTATCATTACCCGTGATTTGATCCAAAAGGGGCTTATTTCCACCTCTCATGTTGCTTCAAGCGATCAGATTGCAGGCATGTTTACCACGGCTCTTGCAAAGGATCCTTTTCATCATTGTTGTTCCAAGCTAAGAATTGATAGATATATACGCTCCAGCTTGGGGGGGGAGCCATTGAGATACTCATATCTGTCTTTATTTATAATTTTCTGTTTCTCCGCTCTTCTTTTGTATTTTCTCCCGAGAGCTTCCTCTTATATAAGAGAGCTCTAGGGCTACGAGGGAATACTACTTTCATTTTACAACTTTCCACAACTATCGTTGGGACTATGGAGTTCTCCTTCAGGCTCAGACTCTATAGCATTTATTGTGCACTAGATTTTCCTCTGATCCTCTTATCAGTTCATAACATGTGTTGAATTGAATTGTCGAGTGATTTTTTATGAGTTCGACATCGGGATAATGTAGATTTTTGGGGGGGACATGAGAAAAAACGGACTTTATTACCTTAATATCCATGCTGATTCGACCTTTGCAGATGTTTTCTTTCTGTTTGTTGACACATTCCTATTGGCATTTGCGGCTCGGTTACCCATATACTAAAGCTCTTTCCCAAATATTTCCAGAATTGGCATCTCCGAAACCTTTTGAGTGTGAAGCCTACCAATTCGGCAAACACCATCCGGCTTCCTTTCCACCTAGGATTGAGTCGTGTCGATCATTGGCCTTTCTTTTCTAGTCCAATTGTTATATTTGGAGACATTGTTCTGCTCGTATTACTACTGGTTGTAGATACTTTGTGCCTTTGTAGATGATTATCTATTTAATTAAGGAACGGTGAGAAATTAATAACATTGATAAGTCTTTCTTTCAGCTTATTAAACCATCTTTCTTTACATGTATTCAAACTGTCACGACTAACAATGATCTTGAGTTCACTCAACAGGACTTTGGTATCTTTCTTTGGCAGTCAAGGGACCCTTATCAAACCTCTTGTTTGAAAGGAAGCTTCGCCACCTTCTGGACATTTTCGTAACTAACTGGAAATGAAGGTTCCCAAAAACCGTTGGGGGATGTTCTTACGTGCCACATACCTCAACAACTAAGGTCCCGCCTCCGGTCCTCAACGGTGTAACTCATTTCTCATTCTTGTATTTTGACAAAGAATCTTTTCCACTTCCATTGAGGATTTCTCATTGCACTGCCTTCATACACAATTGTCAAACTGTAGATAAATTATCTCCTAGTGCTATCAAATGTGTGTTCCTTAAATATTTTCATACCCAAAAGTGTGCATGCACTCTGACCCTACCAGTCATCATTACTATATATCTGCTGATGTAATTTTTTTAACAAACTACTTTGTCTGTCTTCCACAGGACGACATCTGACTACTTTATCTTTGTCAGACGACGGTCCACTGGCATTGTTTTTACTAGCTATCTATGTTGACATGGTTATCATTAGTGATGACAAAGAAGGTATTTCAGAGATGAAGGCCTTCTTTCAGAATGTATTTGTGACAAAAAAATCTTGGCCAACTCTGCTACTTCCGTAGCATTGAGGTAATATCTACTACAAAGGCATACATCTCTTACATTCGAAGTACTACCTAGATTCTGACAGAGGTTGAACTACTTAGATGCAAACCATTAGGGATCCCAACATAACTGAGGAAAGGAGATCTAATTACAAAAATAGTGACAAAATAAAATTCAAACTATAAAATCCTAACCAACTCTAAATGAATGTAATTGACTCCTAAAATAACTCTAACCAATTTAATCTATGAAAAATATTGAAATTACAATCAATCTTAATTTATTTAACGTAAATTTTAAATATGTGATTAAACTAAATTAACAATTAAGGATGAAAAATCTTAATTTGCCAACTTCCCAACCCAAACCATGGTTGCAAAGACATTGTCGTGTTTCTTTGAATTATGGTTTGATCTTCAAATTGGGTTTGATTGCATCAACGCATCGGCCACAATGACAAATAACAGTAGCGCTAGTGAGCAGCCTTACCTCACGCCCCTCTTAGATCGGAAAAAAACCACTAGTCGATCTCCCATTCACCAGAACTAAGTAGAAGTAAGTCGCCACGCATTGCTTCATCAAACCAATCTACTCCTCTGGAAAGCCACACCGAAAGAGCTTAACCCAAATGAATTTCCAATCGACATAGGTGTATGCTTTGGAGAGTTCAACCTTCCAAAGCACACCTTTTACTCTTCTCTAATGTCAATAGGACACAACCTCCTAAGCCAAGATCACATCATCATAAGTCATCTCGGAATGAAAGCCATATGTGTAGGTGCCATGATGGTGTCCAACATTCCATGTAGACGATTCACAAGGATCTTCGCAACAATCGGATAGACAGAATTAGAAAAAAAATACAATTGATCGTAAATCTTCCAAACTCCGAACCGACTCAATCTTGGCAGAAGGAAGATAAGAGACAGATTCAACCTCTCAAACCATTGGTCATGTTGCCTCAATTCATTCACCATAGCGAAAACCTCCAGACCGACTACACTCCAAAACTCCTAAAGAAGACAATGAAGCCATCCGATTTAGAAGAATCATCAGCACTCAAACCAAAAATCTCGTCCTGAACCTCGTCAATGGTGAATGACTTCACTAAAGGGTTTATCTGCTCCTCAGAGAACCTTGGCAAACTCGGAACCGTCTCAATCTTGGCAGAAGGAAGATAAGAGACAGGTTCAACCTCTCAAACCATTGGTCATGTTGCCTCAATTCATTCACCACAGTGAAAACCTCCAGACCGACTACACTCCAAAACTCCCAAAGAAGACAATGAAGCTATCCGATTTAGAAGAACCATCAGCATTCAAACCAAAAACCTTGTCCAGAACTTCGTCAAGGGTAAATGACTTCACTAAAGTGTTTATCTGCTCCTCAGAGAACCTTGGCACATCTCTATCAGTCCACCTAAACCCAAAATGGGGACCTCTCCATCTCAGTTGTCACTAATACTATGTAATCGCATAGCCAAATGCATGATCATTGTCTACAAAAACACTATTCACCCCAATAGATTAAGAAAAATTGTACTTCTATCTCTCATTGGCCATAGCGTGAAAAAATGAGCATTCGTGTCCCACGTTTTAGCCATTTCTATTGGGATCGTTGCCTCCACTCCATCTCCTGCTTCTTGTCTTCATCGACCAAAATTCGTTGATTCTCCTTTCTGTCTAGCCTCTCATCCTTTAATAGGTCCCTTTTATCCTCAACGAGGTTCAAGAAAAACACTTCTGCTTGTGTCAGCTTGCTTCTCTAAGAATGAAGATCACGTGGATAATCAAGCAACATCCTATGCAAATGATCAACTTCATGTGTTGTGCAAAAGCTCAAGGTTTGAAAACTTCGAATGCTAATGTGACATATTACATAATTTTTATCTTCTACTAAAAAAATCCTTATAATTTTTGCATATTCTTGCACAGCAAGCAAACTTAAACTAGAATAATCAAATTTCATAAAGACGATATTTGGACATACGATCGATCACCATGACACCCTTGATCGATCACCCTTGATCAACCATTTTGTTATTCATAATCGATCAACCATGATCGACCATCTTTTTGACCATGATCAATCACTTTTGAATTTCAGGCCAACGGTCAATCCGACTAATGAATTTCAGGTCAACAGTCAATCCGATCAATCATATTATGTGACCTGATCGATCATCCATGATCAATCACCTCGTTCATCATCAACCATTTCATGGATTAGGAAATCATAATATTGGACTTTATATTTTGAACACAAACGGCTCTTTTGAGGCCAACCCAATATAAGAGACTATATGGCTTATAGTTTGAGACACACAACCAAGAGAAACATCTTCTACTCTCAAAGGAAGAAAGAGTGACATTTTTTGCGGCATTTGATTTCTTACAACTTTTTTTCGCTCTCGGACTCTCTTCAATCCAAAGTAGTTTATCTGTTGAAGTTTTTTTGTGCTCTATATACTCTACGGTGATCATCTTCATCATCTTCGAGCTTATTCTGCGTTGAAAGTTTCCAAGCTTGTATTTGCTTAGCTATTTTATGTTCAGCATTTTTGTATGTGTATCCAAGTTGTGGATTCCTTTATCTGTGAGAGGAAATCTTCTTTTGGGAGTTGTCCAAGGAAGGGTACAAGTTGTGCGAGAGGTTGTGCGACCTTCTGGTTGAAGTAGCGTCGGAATAGTAGAAATAGGCTTCGTCGAGAGAGCGATGGCCAAATCCTATAACATGGTTATGGGTCGTAATTCACCCGCTTGGGTTTCCACGTAAAATTCATTGTGTCTTTGTAGTTTGCTATTCTTTTATTTATGTTATTTGTAGGTTATTTTTTTTGAATTTTGTTATTGGATATTCGTATATTGCATAATTCACCCCTCCCTTGTGCCGAACTCACAATAAGGATCCCATAATCATCCTCTTATCTTGTTGCTCCGAGCCCAATGCACCTCATTCCGCAACCATGGGTTAGAGCTGCTAGCTCAACTACTGCGCAATTCACCACCCCTAGCCTGACAACAGGACTTCAAAGGTGTAGAAGCTTTGGGGAAAGCCCAAGAGTCGTCCAAGTTGTGGGCCTCCCACACCGCCTTCCCACCATTCGCGTCTTACTCCAAAACACCACAACTGCTTTCTCATGCATAAGCTCCGCAGATCTCCCGCCAACATCCTTCTGAGGTCCTAGCTAGGCGATCCTTTTCAGCCCTAGGGTTTACGCCTCAACATTTTCTAGTGAGACGATCGCCTCACTTAGAAAAAACATTGTGAGGTGTAACCGCCTCAAGGCAGTCTGAGGCATTAGTTGAGGCAAAATTAAATTGAGTTATGCGTGGTGCGTGTGACCCACCTTAGTAACCCTTCCTCTCCCCCTAATTTTTGATATCGACCGACCCACTCCCAGTTTCGAAACAAAATCCAAAGCCCCAATGAGCGATTGAGCCCCCTCCTCTAGACGCAGCAACGCCGACACCATCTGGAGTTGTCGCAAGGGTCACAGCCACTTTTCGACGTCGGGGATCTCTTCTCCAAGCTCGCGTGCTCCTCTATTAGACGTTGTCATCTCTTTTTACACCACCAGGTTCACCGCCCATTTCCAGTTTCATTTTTTTGTTTTTTCTTGTTACTTGTAATTATATCTTAATTATCACTAGTAATTACTTAATTTACCTCTTTATTTCTCTGCTTCTAGAAATAACTTCTCTATGTAGATTTGTAGCTGATCTCTATTTTCTTTGAAGTGAAATCTCTTCGTTATGGAAATGACTTCTCATTGTAGTTCTTAGTTTTATTTTCCAGGCATTTATTTGTCCAATCATTCTTATTTGTTGTCTATTAAATCATTCTTAGTTTTGTAATTCTTAGTTTTGTAAATCACCTTGAATATTTTGAATATGATTTTTTTTCTCCTGAGATTGTGTGACAAAATCTAGTTTAGTTTGATCTTAACGTGCACTATTAATATGGAAGAGATTGCATTTGTGGGTAAGGCTCTCAATCTAGCGGATAAGAGTACTAATAATTTACTATATGATGCAATGTGCTATAAGTTTCAGAAATGCAGAGAGCTAACAAGAGAGGCGCAAAAGATTCTGAAGGAGGTCGAAGTGACCCGATGGAAATATTATGTTCCAGTCAAAATGGAGGAGTCTCGGAAGGGAAAATGTTATCTTTATGTACAATGCAATTTCTGTGCTAAGCGGATTATAGGTGGCATTACGACTGGGAAGAATGTCAAAGCATGTCCAAAAGTTCTAGTTGAAGTATCAAATGAAATGAAGTGTTTACTGGCAAGACTTGAAGAGAGAAATAGAAGAGCAGTGGAAGAGATGGATGAACTTTGCAAAGTGGGTGCTTATGAAATGGAAACACCTCATGAGAGCAATACATCAAACAATGACAGGAGGATCCAACGTGTGAAGCATGTGAGGGTCCTATAGACCTATTTGTTGGTGCATCTTGTTTGGGAGGTCCCACGATTGGAACTAGCAACATCATTGAGAAGCAGCTTCAAACAACATTCAAAGCATTATGGAAGAAAGAAGAGAGAGCTCCTGTTTGTCGTGGTATTGGAAGATTTTTCTTTGGAAAATTAATTGACGTTCAATTGTGCAAATATTCCATCATTGCAAACAATGCACCATTCTGTGGGAGCATTTGAGAGGGGATTGAAACATCCAACCGCATACGAGTTGAGATCTTAGATATTGAGGGAGGAAGTAAATAACATCGACAATTTGATGAAAGCGGCAAAAGCTTATTGGGCAGAGACAGGACGTAGCATCATGTCATATGGTTGGACAAACACGAAAGGTCGTTCACTTATCATTTTTTTGGTGAACAATCCGACTGGGACTTGGTTCTTGAAGTCCATAGATGCATATGAGAAAACAAAGAGTGCACATTTACTTTTTTCTCTGCTCGATGATGTAGTTGAGGAGTTTGGTGAGAGCAATGTCGTGCAAGTTATAACTGACAATGCCTCAAACTACAAGGCAGCTAGAAAATTGTTGATGGAGAAAAGAAAACAATTATATTGGATCCTTTGCATTGCTCATTGCATTGATTTGATGTTAGAAGATATTTTGAAAATACCTTTGCTTGCCTCTATTTTCAAAAGAGCAAAAAAAATCATCAACTACATTTATGCTCATTTTGGGTTTTGGCCATGAGAGAAAAGATTGGGGGAGAGTTAGTCCATCATGCTATTACACGTTTTGTTACGACTTTCCTCACATTACAGAGATTGATTGCCGTAAGGGACTCTCTCGAGTCTTTTTTAACTTCTTGTACATGGAAGAGGACTCCATATTTCCCCATGTTCCAAGGACAAAGAGCATGCAAACACAATTTTGAGGAGGAAATCTTTTTGGCCGAGCGTTGACTTTGTGATTAACACAACCAAGCCACTGGTCATGGTCTTATGAATGATTGACTTAGAAAAATTCCCAATGAGATTCATTTATGAAGTAATGGATAGGGCCAAGGAGGAAATTGCACATGCATTAGGCAATGAAGAAGAAAAATACAAGCCATTTTGGGACATCGGGGATGCTAGATGGGATCGCCCACTTCGTACTCATTTGCATGTTGCCGCCTACTTTCTCAATCCACAATATCAATATGATTCCTCATTTTCCATGTACATTGAGATAAAAATTGGATTGTATGCTTGCATGGAAATGTTGATAAGCGATCCTTTGGAGAGGGAGAAAGTGGATCTACAAATAGATACTTTCAGGAGTGCACAAGGTTTGTTTGGATATTATAATGCTATAAATACACGCAAGAAGAGGAGTCTCGGTAACGTATTCCTCTCGAGTCTTGATGTATTATTCTTTATTTTTCATTATTAATCTAACCGTATGTTATGAATTTACGACCATCATCAGCTGATTGGTGGAGGGCATTTGGAGATGATACTCCTGAGCTGACTAAGTTCGCCAAAAAAGTTGAGTTTGACAAGTAGTGCACCTGGATGTGAACATAATTGGAGTTCATTTAATCAGGTAGTATTTTGACTTGAGTAGATCATAAAAATATCCCATAATTATATATATTTGAAGCTTGACCATGTGTATTGGATAGGTACATATGAAGAGGAGAAATCAGCTCACACAAGCAAAACTCAATGACTTGGTTTATATGATGTTCAACTTGAAGTTGAAGCAAAGGGAGGTCAAGAAAAAGACTGTGGAGGATCCCCTGTGCTTGGAAAATGTGGATTTTGGTGATGAGTAGGTTTCAAAGCTTCAGACATGTGAATCAAGGCCCTAAATATCGATCTCGGTCACCATTTCGTTGATCGACCGAAACGGGATTTCGTTGGAATTTCAGACGAAATTCGACTGAAATTTTGATTATTTCTGTTATTTTTTGTACTAGGACCCCCCATATTTCAGTCATTTCAGTCGAATTTCGATTTCGACGGTATATCGATATTCGACAGAAATTCGATTGAATTTCATTGAAATTTGAGGCCATGTTGTGAATACGATGCATATCAAGAGCTTGTTGTAAAAACTCCTTTGGAGGAGGACGTTGAGGAAGCTGAGAAAGAACAAGATGACACTCGTACGAAAAAGAGAAAGAAAGGTAAATGCGATGTTAAACTTACTTCATTAAAATAAAAATACAATATACTAACAAATAACAATGGTATTGTATAATACATGTAAAGTTGTTGTGGATATTAATGAGGACGAGGATCATACTGGAGATGATGTTAGTGATGGAGATGATTATGAAGAAAATATAAACTACCTGGACGATTCATTGGATGATCCAATGAGTAGTGAATCAGAGGATGATAGTGCCGATGTTAGAGTTCACGACAATGATTAGAAGATCTTTAGGAGTCTAGAAGACAAGAGCGTGAATTGGCATTCTACTTTTTGAAATAAAAATTGGATTTGAAATCTGGAAGTTGGAACTTATTATGTTTTGTACTCTATAATTTGTCTTGTGTTTAATTCTAACATTTGGTACACTGCAAGTCTACGAGTCTAAGACAACGATGGATTGTATTAGAATTCCTCTACTTGCTTTATATGCATCAAGATATGTGTTAGTGTATTGCTTTCTTAATATTTATATAATAGAATATGTTAGATTAGTAAATTTTTGGGGAAAATTGAGGCCTACGCCTCAACAGCCTTGAGGATATTCCTCGCCTCGATTCTGGTAGAATTGCCTCGTTCCGCCTTTCGTTCTTTCAAACCTTGGTCCTAACTGAAGGACTCCTCTTCCATGTCGGAAGTGAACACCTGACTCCTCATCGATGCCACCAGAACCATCAGGCAACCCTGGCATCACCTAATATTAGCCAAGTATTAGCCGATAAGAAAATTTTAGACGAGAAATCCAAAGAATTACATCTCGTGTTTAGATATCAAAGGCCAAATCTATAGCAGATCCTATTATTAACCAATAAAAAGATTTTAGATGAGAAATCCAAAGAATTACATATCATGTTTAGATTTTAAAGGCACAAATATATAAATATCCTATTATTTTGATTTGAAAATTACGCACCTAGGAACTTTCACATCAGATTTCAGCTGCACATGTTGACCTCTGTTCAAAGGAATAACCTTAATAATCTCATCTGCCAAGGTGCGAACTTCACCGGTGCAAAAAGAGACCACAAGATTATCAGCATCATGAACACACTGAACAAAACCTATGCTCTTATGTGTTGCCCCCTGCCAACCATACACCGGATCTTCCACAGTTCTCTTAAATTTCACCCAATCACCAACTTCATAGCTGTGTCATGATTACAATCACAACAATATCACTAATGCAGAATATATGTGTGCATCAGTATCTACTATATATGATATCATAGATAAAGAATGTTCACATACATTGTGGGAGACAGATAAACTCCCTTGCTGGCAAGTGCTTCCATGAGATCTTCAGAAATCCATTCTCGAGGCAAACCATCCAGAAAATCTCGCAATGTCCTACCCCTGTCAGCCACCAAAAAGTCAACTATTTCAAGCTTAACTGTTTAGGTTATGTAATGTTTCCACCAAGAAATCTTCAAAAGATATTTTCAGAAAAAACAAATTTGGTGGAAGGACTAAGGCGCCACCCCAATGGAATCACATCAAGACTTCAATTTGTTCATATCAAAACTGAATGTGGCCATTTCCATGGGGAGCTCAGTTAACACCTTCTCTATCATTCACACTGTGGGATGTTGCACATGAAATTGTCTCCAGCTATTCCAAAATGTAAACTTCTTTCTGTACTTCACTATCTTCATTTTTTTTAATGGACAGAAAAATAGGATATATAAACAGTGTCCAAAATACAAACAAGTGAACAACAAACCCATGCTGAAAAATCTCTTCAGAAATGAAATAAATTCCGAAAATATTTTTTTTCTGTTTTTACCTATCAACGACGAAGCAGAAAATTTTCAATGCATTTGTTTCTCATGCATAACTGCACTCTGCATACTCTTGGTTTACCTGTGATTTCTGATCTCAACAGCAGCATCAGGATGCTGGAGCATAACAACGATCCAGTCAAGATTTTCCCGTATCATTTTTGCAGCATCAGCAGCTATATGAAATGCATTATCACCTTCGTCATCCTAGAACAAAAATCAATGTAAAACTCAGACGAATTTTCTTCCCAGCAGATCCAAGTAGAAAATCTAATAGTAACAATTCTGCAGATAGAAAAATATGTCTTTTAAGAAATGGGCAAGGAAAAACCCATTACAATAACAAATGCAACAAGAAACGATCAAGTAGTGCAGGGAAGCACTTCTGTTTGGAGTCGATGGTACCCAAGATGCAAGAAACAATAAAAACTTCCCAACCCCCGGATCCCCACAGAAAATTTATTTGCAGCAGTACTGCACACGGATACAAAGTAATTGCTTCACCCACATAATAAACAAATGTCACAAGAAATTATGTTATGGTTCATGTAGTTCTTTTTTTGAAGAGAATTTCTTTGCATAGACATATTTGCCAAAAGGACAACGTCGGGTAAATGGAGATGGAATCCTCCCTCCTCACCACACCCAAGCGATAAGGAGCATGTGAAGTTTAATAAATATACCCCACAATCTAGGAAGACTTTTCCAGGGAGAGATATTTACATATGTGCCAGTATAAATTCATAACTACACCATAAACCCTTCATTCTTCGTATTTATACCATGACCCTAAAAAAGTGGCATGTCTTATGCTATATATTACTTCGTCAAGGTCCGTTGGTCAATTATTGCATGGGATTTTTACACACATACCCTTGTCAGACTCCATAATTTAGAATTCTGTCAAGACCCGTGGATAGTCAATTAGTCATTCCATCTTACAAACCTAATCCATGTAGTTATTTTACTCCACTAACCTAACCATCGTCAAAGTTAATCAAAACAGGGGTAGATTCAATTATTTCACATTTGATTTTTTTTATTATTCACCCATTCACCCCTCCCTCTCCCACACCATCCCCTCCCTCCTCTTCACCGTATACCATGGCTATTTTATCCCTCTTCTTCCCATCCTCTCCCCGATGTCATACCTCCAGGCAACATGCAGAGCCATCATATCCAGCACCATCTCAAAGATATACACCTACTTGAAGTCATTCTGAAACGATATCGCTCAGAATCAATATCCCGATGCAATATCATTTCCTTGTCTGGGTGACCAACCAAATAATCAGTATCCACTGAATATTATGTTCGACCAAACAGCTGGATTGAGTGGCCGAGTAGTCCTACTATTGGTTGACTGCTGGAAAAATACAAAATTTTTTTTATTTTTTTGATTCCAATGGTTCTGATTGTTCACAATATCACTGAAAATAGCAAAGCTCAATCACAGTTTCCCAATGGTATCCTTTTTTACAAAAACAGCATTAACTACCAAGATTAAATAGGTTTTATAATGCATTACCTCTTTTGTTTGGCATTAAACCCACCCATTTTTGCGTCTTGATTTGTCTTAAATTCAGTAGATACTTTTATTTTCCAAACCGATTACAATATATATATAAGAATATACGTATTTCATCTAATTTTTATACTTAAAAAAATTAAAATTACATAACCAATTTTTCGAAGAGTCACCAGAATATTGTTTACTCTTTATTCATTGACCCCTACGATTGAATACATGTTGGAGTATGTGTCATTATAGTGATCGGTAATTGAATCCCTCCGAGGACCTACCACATCCAGTGGTTTAGTCTCATATCAGCTATTTGTTAGACTTGGAGAGTCAGTGTACGCTACATAGGAAGCCCCACACCCATTGTATTAGATGAGAGAGAAAGTTGAATAGAAAACACAAGCCCTTTGAGATGTTCTCCCGTGGTTTCATCATGCTCCTCACGGAGTAGGTCTCCACATAAAATCTTGATTTTCTTCATATTTATTCTATTTCTCTGATAGTACGCTTCCGCAAGGTCGATTTCTAACATTGTATCAGAGCGAG
Source organism: Ottelia alismoides (assembly GCA_037367405.1). Lineage (NCBI taxonomy): Eukaryota > Viridiplantae > Streptophyta > Magnoliopsida > Alismatales > Hydrocharitaceae > Ottelia > Ottelia alismoides. The sequence goes on along the minus strand of JAZKJV010000834.1, from coordinate 728,542 downwards.
TTCGATTCTCAAAGATTTATGTTCTTTATTTATGTTCGAGATTCGAGATTCAGTTATAGGGTTTTTATTGAAATGCTAATTCAAAATTCGGTCAAGATTCGGTCAAGATTCGATCCTTCATTATTCTGAAAGATATTTTGTTTGTGAATCATTCAAGAGGAGTTCTAGGGATTTTTTAAACCCTAATTTTAGCAACGTTCGATGATCAAGACAACCTCAGCACCAATGTTTTGAAAATGGGACCGGATCAGCGGGTTCAATCGGTCCGACTGGTGAAGCGGGTCTGGACTGGTCCACTTAACCTGTTTATGTTGGTTTAGTTCAATTATTCAAATTTTAATTAACATGCCCGGTTCAACCTATTTTTTTTATCCGGTTTAACAAGTATCAACTAAAGTTGAACCGCATTTAATTTTTAAATTATTTAGAAATACTGCCAGTAGTGGGAGTTGAATCCATGACCTTTGGTTACCTATTTCAAACTTCTAACCAACTACACTAACACAATATTTTGCATGTATGGGGCTTTTTATATAATTAAACTACTATCATATTATAGAGCAACTAGTCCAAATAATATATATATAATATGTATGATATTTGATGGTGTATACGAAAAATATTTTATGTATAGTGTGAAATATATACATTATCTATGTATTTTATTTACATTTCTAGTATATTTAAGTGTATATTATATATATTTTATTTCCTTTCGGTTTGATTAGCTGGTTCAACCACTTTTTTCACCGGTCCGGCTTAATCCAATTTTAAATAATGATGATGTCATCATCCGGTTGAACCAATTTGATTACATGGTTCAACCCGATCCGACCATTTCCGTAAGTTTTCCGGTCCGGTGCCCGATTCAGTTTCAAAAGCATTGCTCAGCATGATTCCATGAAATTCGACAACCATCTAGGGTTCATGAAACCCTCATTCTCCAGGCCATATTCCAGTCCCTCGCAACACATTTAGGTGATGTTCAAACCCCAAGATGATGTCCACGGGTTGACGGTCTCTAGTTCTCGTGACAATAACATGGATGCACCCAACCATAAATCTCGAAGAAGAAGAAAAGGGTGACGACGCATCTCCTTGTAGCGCCAATCTTTAGATCGCGTGGTGGTGATCTTCTCTACATCCCGATGGTGGTTCTAGGTCGCATGCAACCCTCGATCGGTTGAACTTCAGCCTCTCCCACGCGATGTTCTTCATGTTTATTCTATTTCTCTGATATTGCGCTTCCAAATTATAGATTTTTGATAATACCGAATACCGACTTTTGCAACAGAGTACATATGCGGATATGGAAATTGACGAGTATGAAAATAATTACCATCCCCTTGAAAAACGGATACAAATGTAAGCGGGCATGGATTGGATACGTACAATATTAAAAATACTCTATGCATTAGCTTACATATACATGTATTAGATGGATTACACATGATATAAATATACTACATATACTTATTTCATAACAAGTATATCAAATATGGCGAAAGGAAGTGAAATTACCTTACAAGTGATTAAAAATAAATCTATAACTATATTAATATTTGAAAACATATATACTCATCCAGATAATTAAGGATATCAAAGTGATATATATACACGTTTATATCCATTTTAAAAAAGATACGGATGTCAAAATCTATATTAAAGAGATACATTAGTGGATCGGATGCGGTATTATCCATGTGTGTTTGTATGTCTAGCAAAGACGGCGGAGCGGAGAGGGAGGTCGTAGTGGTGCTGGGAGGCGATGGATGAGCAGAGAGGAAGGTGTGGTGGTTGGGTGGTGATGGAGGAGTCAAGAGGGAGATGTAGTGGTGATGGACAGCAACGGAGTGAAAGGGCAGGTGAGGTGGTTATGAGCAATGGCAGAGGAGTGGAAGGCAAGGTTTGTGGTGACGGGTGTAGAGGCCAACACAAAGGTGATAGTGGAGTGAGGCGGATATGATGGCGGAGTCTGAGGAGGGCCTAGAAAGCAAGGGGAGTGGCGGTTGAGAGATGGAGGAGAATGGTGGAGGAGGGGGGAGAGATAGAGAAGGATGGGGAAGAGAGGGAATAAATATAACTTGACAAATGTGATAAAGAGAATGGCAAATTTAGCAATACTTAATAGATGTCATTGTTAGAGTATGTGTGTCACTTGTGTAAATTGGTAACTGGATCCCTCTATGGTCTAATTACCATATCCCCATGTTTAGTCTCACATCTACTGTAGGTGGGATTTGGAGACTCGATGGGGGCTATATAAGAAGCCCCACACCACCGGTAATATATGAGAAAGTTGAATGCAACATCAGCCCTTTGAGGCTTTCTCTCATGGTTTCATCCCGCTCTTCACAGAGTAGGGTTTCACATAAAATCCATGTGTTCTTTATTGTTCTTATTGTATTTCTTTGATATTACGCTTCCACATTCTCATTTTCTAATATAGTATCAGAGTAGGTTCGATTCTCGACGATTTATATTATGTTTATGGTTTATTTGATATTCGATTATCATAGCAGATTTAGTCTTGGTTGTTCGTTCTTGAATATGTATTCTTGAAGATTTATTCTTTAATCGGCTCAAGGTTTGAGAAGAGTTTTAGGGTTATTATAAATCGCAGAAGAAGTAAATACTCCATTCTTGCAGAAGAAGTAGATGGTGATGCCACTGTCACGCCTTCCACCTGCCCCACGCAGGTGATGCACACCTCGCAAGTTCCAGGCCTTGTGCGATGGCGCAACCAGCGGTACGAGACCGTACACCGTAACTCCATGATGGTGGCGCACCTCCCCAACAGCAGAGGTACTCCAGGCGACGAACACCTTTGCCCCGAGATCAAGAAGCAGAAGAAGAGGAGAAGGTCGCGGTGTCTCTTCCCTTGCACGCTTCCCGCAAGCCACCTACTCCAGGCGATCGTATGCGTCGAAGAAGAAGAAGAAGAGAAGCTTGGTGCTCAACTCCAACGATGAAGATAACGGCATATATAAGAGGTCGAAAGACCTCCTCATTCCAGTCGAATCCCCCCCCTTCGTAGATTCTACATGTGATCCTCTCCGTGCGGTGTATCTCAAGCTACATGCGGCGGCATGGGTCCAAAACCCTTGCCGTGTTCGAAGATGGGGAGGAACCCTACCCCCTTTCTGTTGCTTTATATTAAAAAAACGACTGCTTATTTGTGGTCCAACGGGCCTTGTATTAAAAAAAGAAAAAAAGAGGGGGAGAAGAGCTCGGACAAAAAATGGGGGGGTTAATTGTCTAAGTCCAATTGGTTCAAATTGGGCCACGAGTTTTTGTTTTCAAAAACAAAAGGTACATATAAAAAACTATACATGGGAAAAAATGAGATGGCTAAAAAATAGCCAAGAAAAAAGTGATCGTACAAAAAGAATCCGTACAAAAAGATGATTTAAAAAGGGAAGAAGAAAGGCCGAAAAAATTGTGACAGCTTATTGGAGTTTTGTTTTTTCCATATCTTGATTTGTCTCCTCCCAACTTGGTTGATGTTATTGTTTTTCGACCAGTATGGGAGAAAGGGGGAGTATTGTGCAGAGTTCTACAAGCTACATTTTCATATTCTCCATATTCCAGGTCAGCCAAATTTCAGATTCTACAAATGTTCATATTTAAACTCGAGTCGGCATTCAAATTTGTTTCCATGTCTTCAATATGATGTGCACGTTTTTGGCCTCAGAGCTCCCATGTGATCCATAGGGAATTCATAGTAGAGATCTCATTCTCTACGTTATTGTGGACTAGGGTTTTCATGTGGTTTCATAGGGACTTCAGAGTAGAGATCCCATTCTCCGAACCAGTATGGGAGAGACCCAATTCTCTGACAAGGAGACTTTCAGACGCCATTTTCCAGCGACCTTGGACTCCGAGGAGGATGTTTTCCACGACTTTTTCAGTTTGGCCCTTTAGAGATGGAGCAGTTGTCCACATGATACACAGCCTTCTACATGTGGCGGGATAGAGTACTCCAACGAGGAGACTCGTTTTAGTTTAAGTGGCTCTGACAGGCGCAATACAAAGCACACGTTCTCCAACAAGGAGACCTAGTTCGAGTCACACTCCAGCTTGTTTGTTCCTCCTCGTCTGCACGGCAAGAGAAGCAATGTCCTCGACAGCAACCGACAGTTGTATATTTGTTGAGTTGATATTGGTCGTAGTGTCTTGTATTGTGAGTTTGAGTGATTTCTTTCAGTGTGTCCAAGTTGAGCATTGCATGCTCCAGCTTGGGGCTGAGTGGTGGGGTATATGTATCACTTGTGTAAATGGGTAATTGGATCCGTCCAAGGTCCAATTACCACATCCACCCATTTAGTCTCACATCTACTATTGGTGGGACTTGGAGACTCTGTTTGGGTATATAAGAACCCCACACCACTTGTAACAAATGAGAAAGTTGAATGCAACATCGGCCCTCAGAGATGTTCCCCCGTGGTTTCATCTCGCTCCTCACGAAATAGGATTCCACGTCAAATCCCGGTTTTCTTTATTGTTCTTATTCTACTTCTATGGTATTACGCTTCCGCATTCACGTTTTTAACCGTCGTCAAAGTTAAGGACACTAGTAGTTGGATACAAGCTATGAAGGTGATGACGGCATCAACTCCACATGGCCCTTATGGGTTGGGCCATACACATGCTACATGTTAAGATATTCATGTTATTCTGTCATTTTTCATATATTGTTTTTTTCTATTGTCATGTTATGTAATTTACCTGTAGGGCTTTTCTCCTATATAAGAGAGTTCTAGGGTTAGATGGAATACTACTTTTCATTCTTTCTTTTCACATGGTATCAGAGCGACGGGTCCTAGATCGGAGCACGTGCCCTAGATTCCTACCCCCACAAAAACCCTATACGCTCGTGCGCCTACCCGCTCCTGAGCACCGCCATCGTGCGCCTCCGCCTACGCTCCTACGCGCCACCATGCCTCTGCATGCGTTACTGCGCGTCGCCGCACGCGTCGCCACATGTTGTTGCGTGTAGTTGTGCGTCGTTGTGCGCATCTGCGTGCCAGCGCACGAGTGCACCAGTGCGGGTCTGCGTTGGTCTGAACCTACTACACCGCCTCGAGCCACTGGTTGGCCTTTGGTTTGAGTGTCTAGGGTTTGTCTTGATCATCTAAAGACACCCTAGCCTTCTGGAGGAGTCTTCAGAGAATGGAAGTGATTGTGGTATGAGTCTACACCGACAATCACCTCTCTATATGTCCGTGTAGACATTCTTATCTAAGTTTGTAACCCCAGTCGATAGAGATCGTTGTCATCATGTCAGACAACAAGGCAGATATTTCATCCCTAGGTGCCTTCAAAGGTCCAGCACCCATTATGAAGATGGATGGGACGAATTATGAACTGTGGGCCATGCAGTTCATGAGTTTGATGCAGTGCAAAGGCAAGAAGCATATTTTCACACAAGAGGAACCTCCACCATTTCGAGGATGCGGTGGCCGTAGAAGGGGAGGGGGTAGTCGACCCCCTTGGCAGTCGTGAACGTTTTGTCACAGGACAGGTCACACTGAGGAAACATGTTATTCCAAGCATGGGTTCCCGGCTACTACAGCTCGTGTTGCATAACAGACTCAGCAGGTAGGGGGTCCTTCACATGTCTATGATCAGAGGTTTGGCGATCTGGTGGCGCGACTTAGAGAGATCATGCCTAGTCAAGGGTCATCAAGTTCTTCAGGATCTTTGGAGGTAGTTGCATCAGCATCCACGCCAGGTACAGCCTACGCTCTTACTAGTAGTTAAAGGGTAGATTTGTCAGAGTGGATCATGGATTCAGGAGCATCCCACCATCTCTGTGGTGACAGAAGTCAGTTGAATGATTTTCGTCCATCTTAGACAGGACAATGGGTGGTAATAGCTGATGGGACACACTCTCCAATTACTTATCAAGGGGAGGTGCAGTTGACTCCAGCGATGCGGCTTCAGAATGTCCTTTATGCTCCTGAATTTTCAATGAATTTACTTTCAATAAGTCAAATCACTAAAGACTTACATTGGCGTGCCATATTTGATCCATCTACTCCTGTATTTCAAGACATTCTCACAGACAGGGTGATTGGATCTAGCCGTGAGCAAGGGGGTCTCTACAGACTGGTGCAATCGTCGTATGTTGGTGTCTCTTCTCTTCGTGCTGGATCTGTTTCTCCCTACATATGGCATCTCCTCTTTAGTCATCTTCCTCTGCAAAAGCTGTGTCATGTTCTTCCTCAGATTTCCCCTAGCACTATCCTTCAGTGTGAGGCTTTCCATCTTGGGAAGCATCATCGGTCTACCAGCGACGACCCCATGCTTATGCGCATCCTCCATCATCCAGCACGCCGGAGGTATGTACTGAACATTTGAGTTCTTCTAATGGCACGGGTGATTTGCATGTACAAACTGAGGTGCAGAATGCAGATACTATCTCTACTACTCCTGCTGAAGATCTAGATATTCCTATTGCACTTCGGCGGCAGAAACGTGTGCGTACGATGCACCCTATTGGTTCTCATGTTTCCTCTGAGTGTCTGTCCAAGGATTTTCAGCACTTTGTTGTGGGGTTGTCCGTTGTAGATATATCATGGTCGTATCAGGAGGCACTACAGAGCAGTCAGTGGCATTTAGCTATGCAGGAGGAGATGGCAGTGTTACAGTCGCGAGGTACGTGAAGTGTAGTCAATGCTCCACCAAGTGTGTGTTATTGGAAGCAAGTGGGTCTTCATTGTGAAGCATCGGGCTGATGATATAGTAGACAGATACAAGGCCAAGTTGGTTGCTCGTGGGTTCACCCAGACATATGGGGTGGACTATCAGGACAAGTTTTCTCTTGTGGCGCGTCACTCTACCTTGCGGATTCTTATTGTTGTTACCGTGGTACGTGTTTGGCCGTTTTTCCTGTTCGATGTAAAGAATGCTTTCTTGTATGGTGATTTGCAGGAAGAGGTCTACATGCAGCAGCCACTTGGGTTTGCTGCTGAGGGGGAGTACAGTATGGTGTGTCGTCTTCATAAGGCAACATATGGCCTTAAGCAGAGACTGAGGGCTTGATTTCAGAAGCTCTCAGAATTGATTGGACAGAAGGGGTTTGTTAGATCTCTTGCATATCATACTCTCTTTGTAAAGAGACACCAGCGAGGTATTGTGGTCATCTTGGTGTATGTTAATGACATCGTTATCACTGGCAGTGATGCACAAGGCATTCAAGAAGTTAAGGATTTCCTTGGATAGCAGTTTGTTACCAAGGACTTGGGTACATTTCGTTACTTCCATGGACTGGAATTTGCACGTAATTAGCAGGGTATGGTGATGACACAAAGGAAGTATGTTACTGATCTTCTATCTGAGACAGGTATGATAGGATGTAGACCAACTACTACCCCTATGGACCCTAATGCAAAGCTTCATGATGATGGATCTGAGGAGGTGGACAAGAGACGATACAAAGAGCTGATAGGGAAATTATTGTATATTACCATTACTAGGCATGATATATCTTTTGTTACGAGTAGATTAAGTCAGTTCATGGAGCAACCCAGGCAGGCGCACATGGATGCAGTCTTCATGATCCAGAAATATTTGAAGTCATCCCCAGGTACAGGTCTTTTGTTTAGAAGAGATATGTCTCTCTCCGTTACAGGATGTGCAAATGAAGATTATGTTGGGTGTCCTAATGACAGGAATTCTACTTCAGACTTCATTGTGTTTATTGGCAGCTCACTAGTATCATGGAAGAGTAAGAAACAAACTGTTGTTGCTCGATCCAATGCAGAATCAGAATATAAGGCAATGGCCCAAGGTAGTATTGAGATGATGTGGGTCAAATATGTCTTAACTGATTTGACGAATGACGTACCTCTTCCAATGCATCTTAAATGTGATAATCAGGCAGCTTTGTTTATAGCTAATAATCCAGCATTTCATGAAAAGACAAAGCACATTAAAGTCGACTATCACTATACTCGTGATTTGATCCAAAAGGGGCTTATTTCAACATCTTATGTAGCGTCAGGAGACCAGATTGCAGACATGTTTACTAAAGCTCTGGCTTGAGGTCATTTTCATCATTGTTGTTCCAACCTGAGCATGATGGATATATATGCTCCAACTTGAGGGGGAGTGTTAAGATATTCATGTTATTATATCAGTTTTCCTATATTGTTTATTTCTATTGTCATATTTATGTAATTTACCGTAGAGCTTTTCTCCTATATAAGAGAGCTCTAGGGTTAGATGGAATACTACTTTTCATTCTTTCTTTCCATACTACAACAACAATGATAAAAGGAAGCAAGGTTGTATGATAAAGCGAATCCAAAAATATTTCCTCAGCATGTACCATCAGGACTGAGAAACTTCCCTTCCGCCAACAAGTACTCCTCCCTACCTCTCGAAGGTCTGACTTGGTACTCTTATAAATTTTACTTAAACTCTCCTCGCCTTCAAATACCTTCACTAGCCTTCTTTCCCCTAGGATAGATGGAAGTTAACACAAGGATTTGCCATGTTATGATTAGTCATTACAGAAATCTAAGTGCAATTAGGAATTACGGAGGAATCGAATGTAATTATGAAGTATAAACATGTTGTAGGTAAAGATTCCTTATTATAAGCCTCAGAAATCCCTTAACTCAAACTTTCTTTCCCCCTCCCTCTTCTTCCTTCTTTCTTCATTTTTCTCCATCCTCCCTTCATCACTTCTTTCTCCTTTCCTTCTCTATATCCCTCTTTATCATTTCATCCACTGCAATCCCCTCTTCCCTCAACTCTGCGATGCGCCGCTCTTAACATTCTCCCTTAAGATGGAGCATAGATGTCAATCATGTTCATCTTGGAACATCTCTAAACGGTCCGCTTGGTGAAAATATATGTTTCCCTTGAACTAGCGTGGGAAGTAGAGATAAAACCCTTTTGAATCATATTACGTGTATAGTAACAATCTACTTCAATATGCTTGCTCCTCCTATGGAAGGCAGTTTTGTTGATAATGAAAAAAGAATCATAGTTGTAGCATTGTGACGGACATCCGCCAACGTAGCAGTGGGAATATTGCTGGTCACCAAATATCCATAGATTTGGTGGACTCTGTGTATCGCACACTCCATTTATCTTGCTTTAGAGGAGATAAGCTAAGAGACAAAGGCAAGGAGTGCAATCACAAAGGTGAAGAGGCTTACGGTGTTCATCTACTTTCACACCAAACTTGATGCGCAAGTTCCCCAGCAAGAGGGACATCAAGGACCAGCCAAACAAGATTTGCAATCACTTTTCTCACTCTTGAGAGCCTAAATGAGAAGAAAGACAAGCTAAGATTGATGTTTTCCTCAGAAGAGTGGAGGAACTGCAAATCGTATAAGATCAAGAAGGGAGAAGCAGTAAGTTCCAATGTATTCAGTCCTACATTCTGGAATCATATCGTACATGATGTCAGAGCTTACACTCCATTGGTTTGTTTATTGTGTGTGGTTGATGTGGATCGATACTCATCCATGGGCTTTGTCTATGGAGGGTTTGAAGACGCTAAGCTGGAGATAATTGCATCATTCAATGGTGTGCAGTCGTCTAACATATTTTTTTGTGGATATTGTTACCATCAAGAGCAAAGAGAGGCTCGATACTCCATTGCATCTAACAGCTTATTACTTGAATCCATATTTCTTTTATGCCGAGTCTGGTGGCGATCCAGATGTTGTGGTAAGGAGAGGGTTGAAGAAGTGCATGGAAAGATTTTATCCATATTTGGATATACAAGATGCAATTACCAAGGACGACCTTCGACATACAGGTTGGTCCTGGAGACTTTGGCAAGTCTTTATCTGTGAGACATAGGATCACAAATGATGGCAATTATGATCCGGGTATTTCAGTCATTGTAATCTATTCATGTAAAATCATACTTTTTATTTTATTATTTTGATCCATTCTTCATTTCAATAGCTAATTGGTGATATAATCATGGAGATGACATGCCTCATTTAAAAGTCATGGCTATCAAGATCTTGAGCTTGACGTCTTCATCCTCAGGATGTAAACGTAACTGGAGTACATTTGACTCGGTAATGACTCCACTCCACCCAACCATTCGATTAATAATAGTAAAATTTAATTTAGTAATTTATATACATTTAAAGATTTTTTGTCTTCAGATTCATACCAAGAAGAGAAACAGGTTGGAGACGAAGAAGCTGAACGATCTTATGTATGTGCATTTCAATTCCAACATGCAGGAACGTCAAGTTGAGTAAGAAAGATACTCTCTCATCTCAAGATCGTGCATGCATGCCTGAATGGACCATAGATGTCGATGCTCATGATGAGGAAGTTTTTCCAGGTTCCGGATTGACATGAGGGGTTGTAGCACATGCTAGTGATGCCAAAGAGAATATGAAATGGAAAAGGAGCCAACGAGGTGAATGTGGAAGGGGAGCTTCATCTTCGAGCTCCAATGTGAGGAGGAGCTACATCTTGAGGATATAAAAGAAGATGATGATGAAGAAGAAGAGCTGGACGTGGATGATGACATTGAGGATTGAATCCATTGACTTGTGACACTTGTCTCACTCATTTATTGCTTGTACTTTTTTGGACATGTTATACATGTTTTTTATTATTTTTGAACATTTGTGCATAGCCTCGAACTATGTACCAAACATTTTGTTCTTAAGCTGCTTCATTTTTCCTTCTCTGGCTATATTTTTTAAGATCTTAAAAATATTAAAATTTCTAAATATATGGATATAAATGAGAGTTTATATATTTAAAAAAATTCAAGCCGACTAATACCCGACTAAATCCGATTACTCTCCCAACTGTTGATTAATCCTTAGACAGTGACCCTATCGACCAAGTACCGATTACCGACTTTTGCAACCTTGCTTGTTGCTTATGAGGACTTAGTAAGGGACATGATACACCAATATGGAGCTTCACTCTATGATCATCGCTACAATACCATGGTAAAGGGAATAATAGAGTTATATATTGATAGTGAATAATAACCTTCTATATATAAGAAGAGAATAGGATTAGGGGGAGTACATAAGAATAGAAAATACAAATCTGCAAATGAGGAATCACAGCCCTGTACTCCAACACACCCCATTCTAATGCTCACTTTGTTAAGGGCAAATGGAAATACATGTGTAGGGTTTTGTGTACTATTAAAGAAATTGTAGAGTGATTGTAATTTCCCCTTGACTTCGGTGTCCACAATTAATTAAGTATAAATAAATACTAGAGTCCGCACTTTGAACATTGGTATGATACGACTCTCAACATAGATTTGTGATAGCAAAATAGCATCTCAAACTGCCTTAACAAAATCATATACCCATTTCCATTCATGCTAGAGTCTAATTTTTACAGTCAAGAACAATGTCGTGGGTTTCGACTCTAGGGCATGGTATCCCATTCCGAAAACTTCTCCAAAAAGTGTGATGCGGATTATATGGATCATTGCCAACTAAAAATCTGCATAAATTAATACTCAGAGCTCCCTAGTGGTTGCTAAGGATAGACAAAGGAAGGAAATCCTACAACCTCTAACGTTTATCTGAGCAATTTGTTTAGCTAGAAATTATGTAAACTTCTCTTCGCAACGCTTCTACTGCCAAAATGTTATTTCTCACACCAGGACTATAGTTAAGTCTTGGCTTTTGTAAGTACCCCTTTCCTTGCTTTTTAATAAGCTGGGACAGACACCATACCGTGTTACCCCCTCTTTGACGACAACAACAACAAGAACAAAGCCTTTTACCACAATTAAGTAAGGTCGGCTACATGGATTCTTCGCCTCCATTCAAATCTATCTTGGGTCAATCTCGGGCTTATATCCAAAAAACTAAGATCACTTTGTATAGTCTCTTTCCAATACTTCTTGGGTCATCCACGCCCTCTCTTAGTCGCCTTAGCATCCCAACACTCGCATCTCCTAACTGGTGCATCAGTTGATCTTCTTCGTAAATTACCAAACCATCTTAAGCGGTTTTCTCACATCTTATCCTCAATCGGAGCTACACCAATTTTCTTTCTGATTGCATCATTCTGAATCCAATCTTTACATGTGCGTCCACACATCCATGTTAGCATTTTCATTTCTTCTACAGCCATTCTCTGCACATGTTTATGGTTCACAGGGCCAACATTCAGATCCATAGAGCATAGCAGGTCTCACGGCTGCTTTGTAAAATTCCTTTAATTTTCAAAGGGATTTTCTTATCACAAAGAACATCAGAGGCTCATCTCCGCTTTAGTCAACCTGCATTTATTCTATTAGTAACATCTCCATCAATTGCCCCATTTGTTGCAAAATAGACTCAGATATCTAAAAGAATCTCTCTTCCGAAAGTTATCGTCACCATTCTTTACCTCGATTCCTTCATCATTGCTTTCATCAAAGGTGCACTCCATATATTCTGTCTTATTCCTACTTACACGAAATCCTTTAGTCTCCATATATTTACCCTCTCTTTGAATAAAAAAATATCTGAATAATCTTCATTTGGTCCAAAACAGAAATATTATAACACTGACATAAACTCCATATTAGGGATAATCAAGATTGGTTGAGCAAAATAGGACCAAAGGAACGTGGTTTTAAAATGATTCCAACCAAAAATAAACCTGGTACCATAAGAACCTAGGTCTGGTCGCTCTTGTAAGTTGTAACTTGACTTTATGTAGACATGTTATTCATATATTTAACTATTGAAATAATAAACCAAAAAAATGGCAAAACCAACTCCAACTATAAGTAGATTTGTTTGCATGGTTTCTTGCTCAAATTCATATTGAAAGATTCAACTATATTTTAAGCTGGTCATCGACTACCTAACACGATCTCCACATGGACAATTCGAACCCTAGTCCTTTGAGTCGTAGGCACACTGCACTACCATCAGTCAAGACAATGTAAGTGGGTACTATTAGAATAATGTACTATTAAATGAGCAGATTTAGAAGCTTAAAAGTACCTGAAAATTGCAATCTGCACCGGCCGATAGAAGCAGCCCAACACATAAATTAGCACCTCTATTTAATGCAACGTGCAGTGGGATTGTATTTTGAGCATTGGTAATGTTGACATCGACTCCAGCATCCAGAATGATCTGCATACACCATAACGATTATCCACAACGAAATAAATTTGAAACTGGAAAAGAAACAAATCATCCTAATCCCGATCCTCTTTTGAAACAAATCCCAGCATCACACAGGAAAAAGGTTGGCAAGCTTATCCTCTAGTAAAGGCAAAGTGACAACCTTAATAAGCTCTGCATCGTTAACCATTGCAGCTATGTGCAATGCAGTTCTGCAATGTGGTTCATCCTGGGCAGTCGGATCTGCACCTGCTGCAAGTAGTATTTTTACCAATTCGCGGCCCTCTGCAGAAGAGATCGAGTTAGGAAAGAGAAATGGCTAGAGAGACTACCCAGAAGATGGCTCAAGGTAGCCCACAAAGCAAAGCATATCAGAAATACAGGCATCGAGATGGATACGAAAATGTTGGAAAATTGACAGCATTATTGAGCAGAATCTTCATCAGCACAGATCCAAGCTGCACTTAACCATGCAAACTACATTGAGTGATAGACAAATCCAAGTCGTTATCTAACCAAACAAAGCAAGGTTTTAAAAAACATGAGGCCGAACAAGGCAGTTTTCCGGCATTGAGGCGACGCATAAGCCTCAAATTGGTTGAAGCGTAAGCCTCAATATATAAAGAAATATATGCATAAAAAGTACATATAATCATAAATATATTTTTTTATAGAATTCTAATTTAAAATATACCCACATAATAATATGATATCCACTATAGATGTTATAATCTTGTGAACATGCAATATTTATATGTGAGAAACATTTGTGAATATGTAATATTCTTCATACAACAACTAATTGCGTATTAATGTTTTTCATGCTAACTAAATGCATTCAACGTAACACATGAAGCAATAAATATATATATGATTATATGATACATGTTATATGAGTACGACTAATACATATGATTATATCGCATATGTTATGCTACTATATGTATAAGTTCACAATATACATATCTTTAGCGTGCATGCATTGAAGTATTATAAAAATAAATGTGATTGAGAAGAACAAGAATAACAGTATTATGTTATTCTTCATTCTAAAATATTAATATAATTCCTAAAAAAGAAAATATTGGTACTACTGTAACAGGATGAACTAAGGAATACTTGAGTGGTGCAGAAAACCTTAAGGCAGCACCTCATGAGCGCTTCACAAGGCATACACCTCATTGAGGGTGCTCGGGGTGTGCGCCTCGAGGCGCCTTTCATGAAAAATACCTCGAAGTGTATGCCTCAATGCCTCGAGTTGTGTTTTTCAAAACAATGAACAGCACTAGTTAGCCTTCAGCATGCCAATGTGAGAAAGAAATAGTGGATTGTGCTTTTACCCGAGAAACCATCGAGTACATCAGTCAGAAGCAAGAGATGAAACAGCAACTACGTTCCGGAATCTTTAGCCGTTGGTATAGATCCTTCGTCTCCCGACCCTAGGACTCATTCACGCTTCGCTTAGATTAGAGTCATGAGTGAGAGGAAGACAACATTGCTAGACATAATTGCATCAGGTTAGTGAATGAATATCTTATTTTCCATCAAACATAAAAGAAATTGGAGAGAAATTTCTAAGTAGTACCTTGGATTTACTTAAATCCTTGGGTACTACGAAATAACTTTTTTTATCTCTGAGCTACAATGGTATCGCATATAAGATATGCGCTTTCTATATCGCATAATAAACATGCGATTCGCTTTTTGTTATAAATAAATTTTTGATGGGGAGGGTGCCTTCGAGCACTGCCCCTTGACCAGCAGACTTTCAAAAATAATAATAAACATGCGATATACTTAATAGCCTCTTCTGCACGCTAGTTAAAGTATAAGACACAATTATAAAATATCTTCTCGATCAATGCGGAAATCAGCAAAGAACGAGCATCTTTAAGAACTGCATTGTAGCTTTCACTGAGATTTGTAACCATCTGACCAAACTTATAACCACCATCATATGCCAAAGTCCATTGCTCTCGACGAGAATCGTGAGTTGAAAACTATCTACATGTTTCTGTGTTCCACTCCTGTAATTTCTTAATGAAATAAGCGAACTTCCTACTTGTCGTTTATAGTGCGGCTGCCTGTACCAAAGCCATGGAAGGCCGTATCGATATCGATATCATTTCGATATCGTATCGATACGATATTTCAACGATATATCGATGATATATCGCCCATATCGACGAGCCTTTGTGAAGAAAATGCCTGGAAATCGAGATATATCATCATATCGGTACCCATATCGGTCTTATGTCGATATCGATATATCGGCGATATATCACCGATATTTCCTTCCATAACCAACGCTTTCATAGATCCGTTCTTAAAAACACTATTGAAGTAGCTTGCGACAGGCCTTGAATAGAAGCGCCAGTATGCAAAAGGTTCTAATAAGTCCACATCAACGTCATTCATTGCGGATTTTATTGCAGAATTACAGTCAGAAATGATATATATTGGTCCTGCACGAATTTGAATTACCTTGATACGTAACAACGAAAGAAACCACTTCCATGAAGAACCGGATTCCTCGTCAATAATTCTGAAAGCTAAGGGAATGACATATTTATCTCCATCAATCCCGCAAGCAATCAACAATTTCTGTTTGTACTTGCCATACAAACGGGTTCCATCAATAATAATCAAAGGTCGGCAATATTTGAACGCCTCAACGGAAGGGCCAAATGCCCAAAAACATCATTGAAATCTATGGCAATGAGGTTTCCGATGATCTGGATGCTCGTTATATTCGATGTCTATTTCAGTCCCGGATATGGCAGCCTTCATTGCATGCAATAAATAAGGCATTTCGGCATAAGACTTCTTCCAATTACCAAATATTATTCCGATTGCTTTCCTCCGAGCATCCCATGCTCTTTTTTAGTAACCCCGTAGTTGTACATCTCATTGATGTGAGCTTTACAACTCGACACCCGAACATTAGGGTCATCCCTCACCAGAGATAGAAATGATATAGACATGAATTTGTAGTCTAATTGAGGATGATCCTGATTAACTATAGGGTTTATACAAGTGTGCGACCCAACAATCTTAGAGATCACCCACAGACCTTCAAATTTCCTATAATGACCACGTAAATACCAAACTCATCCTTTCGATCTGTATATACAAAAAACAGATCAGATCAAACTGGTGGATTCTTTAAAAATGAAGTTGTCGTGTGCCAGGATGTGATATTTCTTTACAGTATCAAATCATCTCCACATTTAAAGGTTCTTCCCTTGTGTATTTCATCAACGACACCATCAAGTCCAGACTTCTTTTGAATGTCATCCTCATAGGTTAAACGAGTATGCGATCCTCGCACCCCAAAAAATGGTAAACGAGATACAATCTAATGTGTGCTTTGTTCATCAGCTCGCATCTCCTCGTTTATGACATTATCTTCAACATCTTGATTACTATCCTCTTCCAGATCCGTTCTCAAGGGATGAAGTCATCCAAAGCATGATTAATCTCTCTCAGCAGAGCGTCACTCATGCACCATTCTTGATCTGTAAATGGTTGCGTTATAGGCACATCAGTGCTAGTGACAACGGAGGGTTATGTGCTAGGGACTACGGAGGGTCCCGTATTACGAACAACGAAGGGTCCCGTGTTAAGGATAACGGAGGGTCCAGGAGCAAGGCAATCGTCCACGTCAACAACATTGGGGACTTCGTTCATCGATACAGTTTCAATAATAATGTCAGTAGGCATCGATTTCCCAATGGTCCGAGCATACACAATAACTCCTTGCACATCATCATCGTCGACGATACACGAAATGTTGGCTCTTCACCTACGCTCAGAGGGGTGCGATGTAGTAGTTGGATTTTTTTAATTATTCACATCCAGGTTGAACTTACGGTATACTAAGTTCAACATCTCATCGAATGTCATATTAGGAATTAGCCCGAACCCACGTATATTGATCGTCGAAGAACAATACCCGTACCCTTCAAATGAAGCATACAATGTCAGTATATTGTATAATACATGACACAATACATGACGCAAAGCCCTAAATACATGGCGTAGCATACAAGTCAATATTATACAATCATGAAATGAAGAGAAATACGTGTATGTATATCATAAATCTAACATCTAAAAAAAGTTTTTACCAAAGCTCTCTAGATGTAACAGAAGGTCCCATGATAATGAGGGGTGGGGTGGCTAGGGCGGCGATGCAGGAGAGAGAGACGGAAAAGGATCTCTTGGTAGAGCTCGGGATGTTCGAAAGGGGGCCTTGGCGGAGAGGAGGAGACGGCAGTCGCGCGGAGGAAGCGGAGCGGAGTCGAGCGGACGCAGAGTCGAACGTGTGAGGGGAGAGTTTGCATAACGTTGGGTTTAACAGGGACGGATATCGCATTTTCGACGTGCGCTACAAATAGCGCATATCAAAGATGCGATACCGATACAGTTCCCAGGTAAAAAAACATTAACGCACGCCGCATGTTGAACATGCAACACCACTGTCGCTCCCAAATAAAAAATTTTATTTCGTAGTACCTAGGGATTTAAGTAAATCCAAGGTACAACTTAGGGATTTCTCTTAATAAATTGGCTATGAGTTCTTTTGACATTTATGAGGGAATCATATTTGAAGAAGGAAAATTTGCATACTCCTCATGGAAGGAAATAATCTTATTCAAACCCAATCTCACTAGAAGTAGAGGGATGCCAACTAGACGACAGTGTGGTAGACTATGAGCGCAAGTCATTTTTTAATCACATACCAAAAGCCAAGCTTATAGTGACGTTGGGAAGAAAGGAAAATCTCTGAACTAATGGCTGGTCGTTGATTCTATAATGCTAAGTTCAGCTCCTTCCTCCCTCGAGACTCCAACATCAACTACTCTCACTGCATCTATGACTAAAATCATCTCCAAACCTAGCTCCTACAAACTACATTGAGTGAGAGAAAGAGACAGAATTACAGTTTAGGATTGGTTTCCTAACAAAAAGTTGGGACAATGGACTAATCATACCATGTAAAAGGATTATATAGCATATGAAGTAGATTTGAGCCCTTTTATCAAAGGGTCTCATTTGGTCTTTAACATCGAAAATGCACACAGGCATCTCCTTGAAGTGCCAGCATCGCAAGCTGCTCTATATCCTTTAGAGATGAATTTATATTCAACCTCCTAGTTCCACATGTATTGATATCATACAAGAGGAGCCTATAGGCCTCCATGAGTCAAGATATACTGCCCATTTAGTCCAAAAGGTTTACCATTACAACAAAAGGAAATATAAAAAATTTGAACTTAGTTTATTTTTGGAAAAACTTAATTATTTAAACTTGTTTGCAATGCATTGGATTTCTGAGTATATATCATAGAAGGTCATAGCGCGATATAACGGCGATATATCGGTATCGACGCCGATATGGCCGATATTTGGCCTTCCAAGTCTATTTTATTCACAAACTCGGTTCGATAACGGTGATAAGGCGACGATATATCGTATCGACATGGTGTTGATATCGATACCGATACCGATATGGCTTTCACTGGTATATATCGCATATGTCGTTCCCAAGAAAAATGAAGCAACAACTCACTTCCAGACTATAATTGATCGCAAACACTGCCGACCAAGAAGGCAAAGAATAGAATTTTACTAATCGTGGAACCCTCTCGTAGAGGCTGAAGCAAATGGCACAACAAACAGCAGGTGTTCTAATGTAAGAAACACATGGGTGACAGTGTAATAATCCATGCTAACAAATTTGCTTGATGCAGCTCCACACAGCAATGACAAAGGCCACAGCCTTGCTTGCAGCAAAGGCCCGCGAGGGAGACGAATCATTCCATGCAGGCAGAGGTGAAAATCTTGATATCCAGTCATTGAGGAATATTGATATTGGAATGGGAATGAGCAACAGAAAGAAGGCAACGACAGAAAGAAGCTAATGTAAAAAAAGTGAAAAAGAGAGAGAGAAAAATGTTTCCTGCAGAGGATTAACGCTGAAAAAAGATAGAGATATAAATCCACAAGGCGAATTTCAACACGACGATTCCGAGGATGTTATACATTTGCTATAGTCCTGTGGTCTCAGAAGGTTCAAAGGGGTGCAGATTTGAAACGGGTAGATATTTCTTGTCCTGAGAAATTCTTTGAGTATGGGTTGTACATCCTGCCACTCCAGACAGGAGAGAGCAAAGCCTTTAGCATTTCTCTGGACGATTTGTCTTGTCAGCAATATCTTAGTTTTCTGGGGTGCGGAAATGTAATAGGACATGCCAAATACCCCGTGAATCATGGTCGATGTACTTGCAACTTTGTGTTTCGTGTTAAAAAAGTTTCCACGCGACAACCTACCAAGGGTGATCACCCATCACTTTCTTCAATAAAAATAATGATGATAAACTGTGTCATAGACGGTCCACTCCTAAATAAGCGTAAACTCCTGGTTAAACTAGCACTTAGAGCTTCTTGTTGCAAGCAGGGGATAGTAAGAACCTCTTTAAAAAGATGTATGCTTATATTTTGTTGTTTTCTTGGTTCTGCTTTTGTACCCTTTTATCTTCTGGCTGGTAATACATTCAAGATACGGTCTGCATAGGTTTTGGTGCTCTTTGAATTAACATTTAGGACAAGATTCTATGCCCCATTGTCTTTTAACTAGGCCCAAGGTTCAGGAAAGCGGTATGCGTATGCGTTCGGACAGGTCATTAATAGCGCTTAAGCGGTATGCAGGGGCATATGCGGGGTATATGCGGTTCTACACGGTTTCCTAATTTTTTATTTAAAAATAAATAAATATATACAAAAGTGACTACAACAGAACTAAATTTATGTATAATTGTGGTCCAACAGAAGATCTAAGAAAAATAACTTTCATATAGAGTTCAAAACAATCTCTATCAATCAAATATCAATACTTAAATAAAATAGTTAGCACACAAAATAATTGACGACAATCAACAAAATAAAAATCTAGCACGGAAAATACCTCTATTGTTGAATATAATGTCATTTATTTCTATCGGTATATTTATAACTGATCATCCATCAAAAGTACCAAACTTTAGATATAATATATTGGATTCATAATAAGTCTTAGTTGACTAAATTAGTTTGCCAAATTATTAGTATATTATTCTTTTTCTTCTTTGCGTGTTTACTCCAATCTCGCAGTACAACTACTTTGACGATTAATTTAAATGGCCATGGAATGCTTGGTTGGCACACATGCAAAAGTAAGGAAAACATGGCACAATAAAACAACAAAACATGGCACGAATTAAAAAAAATAAAAATAAAATAAAATAAGTGTATGCCGCCACACAGACTGCATATGCGATCGCATAGCCCGCATATGCGGGCCGCATAAGCGCACAGGGCGCATAATGGGGGGCTTCAGGAAAGCGGTGCGCTGAGGGCACCGCATATGCATATGCGGTCGCATATGCGGCCGCACGGGCGGCTTTTGTGAACATTGACTAGGCCAATTAGCTATTTATGTTTGTAAGTCTAGCACATGATTATCCCTACTAGGAAAGCTTGTTTGAGATATAAACAGACAGCTCATTATTCAACAGACATGGACTCCAAGACATGCTTTCTATGATGTTGATCTATTAAGTCATGCATAAGCACGCAAGTTGCGATGATAACAAAACTTGTGCATTTAACATGTAGCTAGCTCAGAAGCAAAAAAGTTAAAGGACCTACAAGATGCTCGAGCCAAAGATGCTCAAGCAAAAGAATCTTAAGCTAAAAGGAGGGGTTCAAGGGTAAGAAACTCCGGCTCAAGGTCGAAGACAATGACCAAAAGCTTAAGGAACTTTTAGAGATATCTATATATTTCCATATTCTCATTCTCTGTGTACCTTTTCTTTATTTTATTTCATTGTATCCATCTTATATATTTTACCCATAGGCCTCTCCTCTATATAAGAAAGCCTAGAATTCTCATGAATAAACAACGCACTCATTTCTCCCAGCATGGCATCAAAGCGGTGGTCCTAGACTGGAGCTCTTGTACCCTAACCCACGCATGTCGCCCCTCTCTCTCCTCTTCCTTCTCAGCACCGCCGCCAGCACTCAGTCGCCCCTTCAGCACCGCCTCCCGCCATCCTCTGTCGGCTCTTCGACCTTCCACCGTGCCACCCCCCCCCCTCTGCAGACGGCTCGCCGTCGGTTTGGCACCATCATCCCTCCGTCGGCCCCTCCACTATCGCAGCCTGGTCGTCGTCCCCTGTTGTTGTCGTCTTCTCTTCTGTTCGCTTGAATGATGGGTTTGGTTGCATAAGTTTACATATGCAATCGAATCCTCACATGTTAGTGTAGATATTTATCTATCCGTTTACAAAACCCTTGTAATCTTCATCCGACAACATATCAGAAAACAAAGTCGATGTACCCGCCACAAGCGCCTTCGAAGGTCCGACGCCAATTGTCAAGATGGACAGGACGAACTATGAGCTCTAGGCTATGCAGTTCATGAGCCTTATGAAGTCTAATGGAAAAAAATTTATTATTACTGAGGGCGAGCCGGTGGTAAAAACAGGGATTCACGCCTCGTGGGAGGCAGATGATGCATATACCAAAGTTTGGCTTTCAGGTACATTGACGATAAAGATCGTCAATGACGTGTTACATCAGTCAACTCCCAAGGTAATGTGGGATATCCTCGTAGCAACCTATTCTCAAGCGAGGAATGAGACCAAGATCCTTCAACTAGAACATGATATATTCATTGTCAAGCAGAACGGGCGGCCCCTTCACTCGTTGTATACATCCTTGCGTGGGATGTTTAAGAAGCTCCACAGCTTTATACCTTTAACGGCTACTCCTGAGCAGCAAAAGACATACAGGAATGTTAACATGGTGGGTGTATTTCTTACAGCTCTTGATCCTGAATATGGCATTGCACGCTCCCAAATCCTTATGGATGCTATTATTCCTCCCATGGAGGAAGCTTTCCGCAGGCTTAGCAGGATTACTATCTCGTACACTACTACTAGCCAGACTTGTTCGGCAATGGAAGCCTCCAAGGGTAGAGGAGGCTCGTCTACCTTTCATGGACATGGAACTCATGGTAGAGGGGGTCGTATCCGCCAGCACTGCACGTATTGTAATCGTCTAGGTCATTCAGAGGATACATGCTATTCGAAACATGGTTTCCCAACATCAGCAAGAGTAGCAGAAATGGTTGAGTCTCCAACAACTCCTACTTCATATCAGAGGTTTGATGACATCGTCCAGGTCATTCAGAGGATACATGCTATTCGAAGCATGGTTTTCCAACATCAGCACGAGTAGCAGAAATGGTTGAGTCTCCAGCAACTCCTACTTCATATCAAAGGTTTGATGACCTCGTAACCAGATTAAGGGATATCATGCCTCCCGCCTCTTCATCATTTACAGGAGGCCATTCAGATGTGGCGACTTCCGCCTCTGCCCGTACCTCCTCTACGGCCAGCACCACAGGTAGTACTTATTCATTTACATCTTGTCACGTATCTGAGATCATGGCCTCAAATTTCAACGAAATTCCATCGAAATTCTCTGAAATTTCCATTTCTTTAGGTCACCGAAATCGAAACGCTCCCTTATTTCTTTTTCCAGGATTTCAACGAAATATCACCGAAATGTCATCGAAATTACATGTCATTTCGACGAAACAACAAAAATAAGGGAATCTACCCTTCTCTTTCATCAAATTTTGCATATATTAATGAATTTCACTTATTTTTTTGCTAATGTGTTGAGTTGTTAGAGTGATTTACATTGTTTAAGCAATTTCTTTAGTTAGTTTCTATATTTTTATCTAAATCCAAAACCAAACCACTTAGATACAAAAATTAATACTTAAATTAAAGTTTTAACTGAAGATATTTTTATTTTTCCCTTATTTTGATATATATATATATATATTAATTAGTAGTTACCATATTTGTCACCTCATTCTCATTGAAGAGGTGTTCACACGTCACTATTCTCTTCACGTTCACGAGGAGAAACCAATGGCTTCTAATTATGGTTCCAAATCTGATTCTGGTTTCGAGCAGCATACTACTTTTTTGGTTGTTTGGACGATTGGATGGGAATTTAATATAACATATCATATTAATATCTTAATATCTTACTATTAGCAAAAATTTATCTTTTTATCTCATTTATTAAGTTAAATAATATTAAATATCTTTATTTTAAAAAATAAGTTTTCAAGTAATTTCCTCAATTTCCAACCATTTCACCGAAATGCCATCGAAAATCCATCAATTTTCTTTTTCTAGGCTTATTAAACGAAACCGAAATCTGACATTTAAGGTCTTGTCTGAGATTACAGAGTGGACTTCGAGGCAAGGCAACATTTATTGTGAGATAGAAAGCAGCTTACAACATATAAAGAGGTTCCTCCAAGGAGAACCATTGGGATAGCCCATGGGTTTCGTTTCCCAATCACAGGACCGGGGGAGATCAGTTTGACACCTTCGATGCATCTGCAGAATGTGTTATATGCTCTTGAATTTTCTATGAATTTGTTATTTATTATTAGTCAGATTATAAAGGATTTGCCCTGTCGGGCTATTCTTGACCCATCATCTCTTGTTTTTCAGGACATTCTTTCGGGCAGAGTGATTGGTTGTGGCTGTGAGCAGGGTGGCCTTTATCGCCTGGTCCGAACTCCCTATGTAGGTGCATCCTTTTGTTCGACTGGATCAGGTTCTCCCTTTACCTGGCATCTACATTTTGGCCACCTCCCTCTCTAGAAGATGTATTACATTTTGCTGCAGATTTCACTGGGTTCCTCCTTCCAGTGTAAAGCGTGTCAGTTGGGAAAGTATCATCGGTCTGCTTTTCCCAGTCATCGAAGTCGAACTAGTAGCTCTCTTTTTGAGTTATTTCATATCGATATTTGGGTTCCAAGTCATGTTCCTGATCACCAAGCATACAGATTTTATCTTGTTGCAGTTGATGATTTTTCTCGTTTGTCATGGATATTTCTATTGAAGAATAAATCTGAAGCAGGGGATGTGATCAAAACATTTATCAATGAAGCTCAGAACATTTTTTCTTCTAATGTGAAATTTGTGAAAATCGATAATGGTTTGGAATTTTGTGTTCGTGCTCTAACACATTCCTTTTCCTCTCATGGTATATTTCATCAAACATCATGTGCTTACACTTCTCAACAGAATGGTATTGCATGAAGAAATCATCGCCATTTACTTGATGTTACTCAGACCCTTCTCATTCAGAGTCGTGCCCCACATTCGTTTTGGGGTGATGTTAATCTTATGGTCTGTTATCTAGGGAATCGTATGATCTCGTCTGTCTTGGGTGAGAAAATTCCTTTCTCCATAGCCTTCCCTAAGAAAGAGTTGTTCTCTCTTACTCCCCGCGTCTTTGGCTCTGTTGCATTTGTTCATCAGCTGGCTCCAGGTCTTGGTAAGCTCTCTCCTAGAACTGTCAAATGTCTGTTTGTTGGGTACTCCAGGACCCAGAAGAGATATCGGTGCTATGATCCATTATGCATGAAATATTATAGCAGTGCTAATGTCACATTTTTTGAGTTAGTGTACTACAGGTGACAGGTTGGCTTCATTAGAGTCTGATGATGAAGTCTACATGCCACCTCCTCCTACGAGTCAGCAATCTCCTCTAAATGTGTATGTTGCACAACCACCACCTCCACCTCCTTCTACACAGTCGCATGTGACCATTGTTCCACCATTACCAAAATTCTATACATGTCAACCTACTATTGCTCACGATCGTCTCCTGTCATCCAGCACGCCTCAGGTTTGTTCTAGTAACATGGTTTCTGAGGATGGGTATGGAGATATATATGCACATGGATCGTTGCAGAAGATTGGACCATGAATGGAGGCGGTGCCCGATAACCTAGACATACCCATTGTACTTCGGAAGCAAAAGCGTACATGTGCTTCATATCCTCCTGCTTCCTAGATGTCTTTTCATTGCCTGACCGGGGAATTTCAGAGATTTGCAGTTGCTATTTGTCGTGGACATTCCACAGAATTACCAGGAGGCGTTGAAGGGTTGTCGTTGGCGTTTAGATATGGACAAGGAAATGGTTGCTTTGCAATAACGTGGTAAATGGGTGTTTAGTTTGGTGCCTGCTCCTCCTCGTGCCTCTGTTGTCAACTAAAAATGGTTGTGGAAATGGTTGCTTTGCAATAACGTGGTAATGGAACAACTGTTTGTTTCTTGTGTCATGGAAAAGTAAGAAACAAACAGTTGTGGCTAAATTAAGTGTCGAAATGGCACAAGCGAGTACAGAAATGACGTGGATTCGAGCAGTGCTACCAGATTTGCATATAAAAGTACCTCTACACATGCAGTTACAATGTAATAATCAGGTTGCCTTATTCATTGCAAACAACCCTTCCTTTCATAAAAGAACGAAGCATATTGAGGTAGACTGACATTATTGAACAACCCCGCTTTAAAGTTATGTCTAAGGATAGAACAGAGAAAATTGTCACAAAATACAACATAGCGAAGAAGGAAGCAATGAAGGCTGTAAGCGAAGCTAAGTCAAAAGCTTATGAAGCTTTATACAAAAATCTTGACTCTAAGGAGGACCAGAAGGATATATTCAGGTTGGCCAAAGCAAAAGAAAGAAATACCAAAGACCTTTCTCAAGTGAGATGCATTAAGGACAAGGCCTTAAACGTCGGATTTCTAGTAAATTTCGGTAAGACTGGAAAGAGAAATTCAATGGAATTTCGGTGATATAATCGGAAATTGAAGAAATAACTTGAAAATTCATTTTTTTCAAATTAAGATTTCTAATATTCCTTAACTCAATAAATGATATAAACACACATTTTTTATAATAGTAAGATATTAATTTACTAATAGTACGGTATTAACATGAAATGTTACATAAAATTTTCATCCAATCGCTCCAACATTAAAAAAATGGTATACTGCTCAAAATCAAAACCAGATTTGGAAACGAAATTAGAAGCCATTAGTTCCACCCCTTGAATATGAAGAGAATGATGGTATGTGCACTAATAACAGAGACAAACATATGCGAACAAGAGTAATAGCAAAATGATATCTTATGCGCGTTTTTTAATTCCATGTTTGTGAGTACAAGCAAAACTGCCTCGATCGCCTTGAGGCGGTACACTTTAGCCTCGAAGCATGCACCTCATATGGCTGAGGCGCAGCCTCAAGGCATTTTGCCTCAAGGCGATCGAGCCATTTTCCGAGGCATTTTTGCTTTTTTGAAGTATTTTTTTATTATTTTAATGGTTTACATGGTGGTTTGAGAAGTTTATAAATATATACTTGTTTAGGATAATGATTATACAAGTTAAATGCCTAAATCTGATGTTTCTTTCGTGTCCATAACTTCATATTTACTATTAATTATGTCTAACTATTTCAGCAAACTGATTCATATTTGCTATTATATATGTCTAACTATTAATTATGCCTAAATCTGATGTTTCTTTCGTGCTCAAAATAGAAGGATCCAAAAACCTGACTGCAAATAGAAAAACTCTTGAAATTTTTCGCCGTGGGCGCACCTGCTCCCCCTAAACCCTCCCCCCAAGCTCGTTGATCGGGCAGCTAGACCCCCATCTTGTTGGGGTATTGTATAGCAGGAGGGATGCATACACAATTCTTCATCAATGGTCAGATGGTTAGGGTTCAAGGCATATCAACAATTCGACATATATTTAATCGTATTTTTATTACAAATAATATTTCAAAGATTTGTTCGAAATGGATAAGATTCACGATTTCTCTGGCGATCAAATATTATAGGTTAGACACATAACATAGATGTATAATATATCTAATCGTACTTTTAATTTTCTGAGGAAAACGCCTCGTTCTGCCTTTAGTATTTTCAAACCTTGCTCACAAACACAAATCATTGTAAAATGTACATCTAATAGATGCATTGTATAGCTTGTGATCATAAAATATATGCTATACAAAATGCAAACAAATCAACTAACACAAAGAAATTGCATAACATGCGCACACACAATCTATATCCAACCTAAAAGTAGGCAAATACTCAGAATAACAAGATTTTGAAGGTTGCTAACAACCAAGTTCTCACACACACGTGCATACTCCTTGTAGTAGGAGAAGCCACGTGAAAGAAAAGCCTTAAGTTTCAAATTTCAGTTTCATTTCTCCATGTCAGAAAGAGAAATTTCGGAGAATTATGGCGAAATTGTTGGAAATCTTGGAAATGTCTAAACAGGACTTTTTCCCAAAAATTAAGGTTTTTAGTATTACTAAGTCAATCAATAAAATAGAAATGCACACTTACTTGTAAAATAAAGTTGTAAGTATAAGTTTTGAAGTAATATTATTATCATAATCATCACATATAGACATGGAGAGTAATGTGTTCTCTAAAGTCAGCATCATATGCTAAACTGGAAGAAAAAGGCATGATAATCACCTCATCAATAAGAATGATATGACGCATATAATAACTACAAATCAAAACAGATACACGCATATGCTAAAATAAAGAAAGGATAAAAAATAAAGCCTTTCATTTAAAAAACTTGAATTTAACTTTCAGATCTCGTGGCTAACTGATTTGGTCGGGATTTAGATCTAAAATTTAGAAACTAACCGAAGAAACTTCTTTAAATAACATAAAGCACTCTAACAACTCAACATCGATGAATAAATAAGTGAAAATTCATTAATATATGCAAATTTCGATGAAAGCGAAGGATAAATTCCCTTATTTTTGTTGTTTCGTCGAAACGACATGCAATTTCGATAAAATTGCGGTGTCATTTTGGTGATATTTCGTTGAAATCCTAGAAAAAGAAATAAGGTAGCGTTTCAATTTCGGTGACCTAAAGAAATGGAAAATTCGGAGAAATTCATTGGAATTTCGTAGAAATTTGAGGCCATGATTAAGGATGAGGAAGGCCACATGCTTGTTACTCATAATGATATAGAAACTAGATGGAAGCAGTATTTCCATAATCTAAGGAAATAGAGAGATCACTTTGGATGATCTAGCTAATGGTGAAAGTTACTTGAATTGTTCAAGCTACAGACGAATACAAAGAAAGGAAGTAGAGGTGACTTTACATAAAGCACTCTAACAACTCAACATCGATGAATAAATAAGTGAAAATTCATTAATATATGCAAATTTCGATGACAGCGAATGATAGATTCCCTTATTTTGTTGTTTCGCGAAACGACATGCAATTTCGATAAAATTGCGTTGTCATTTTAGTGATATTTCGTTGAAATCCTGGAAAAAGAAATAAGGTAGCGTTTCGATTTCGGTGGCCTAGAGAAATGGAAAATTTGGAGAAATTCAGTGGAATTTCGTATAAATTTGAGGCCATGATTAAGGATGAGGAAGGTCACGTGCTTGTTAACTCAGAATGATATAGAGACTAGATGGAAGCAGTATTTCCATAATCTAAGGAAATCGAGAGATCACTTTGGATAATCTAGCTAGTAGTGAAAGTTAATTGAATTGTGCAAGCTATAGACGAATACAAAGAAAGGAAGTAGAGGTGTCTTTGAAGGTTATGAGACATGGGAAATGTGTATGACCGGATGACATTCCTATAGAAGTATGGAGAGTTTTAGGTGAGCATGGTTTGACTTGGCTTACAAATTTATTCAATGTTATTTGGCGGAGCAAGAAAATGTCTGAAGATTGGAGGAGAAGTATCGTGGTGCATGTTTATAAGAACAAAGGGGATATCCAAAATTGTTCAAATTACAGAGGTATCAAGCTGATGAGTCACACCATGAAAATTTGAGAATGTGTGATCGAAAGAAGGTTGAGGTAAGTTTCTAAAGTAAAAGAAAACCAATTCAGGGTCATGCTTGGTTACTCAACCATTGAAGTCATCTATTTGTTGAGGAGAACAATGGGGATTTATGAGCTAAAAGGAAAAATCTCCATATGATGTTAATTGATTTGGAAAAGGCTTATGATTTTGTCCCACGTGAGATATTATGGAGAATTTTGGAGAAGAGATAAGTACATGTCCTATGCATTAACCTTATAAACGATATGTATCATAGGGCCTTATCTTGTATAAGGATCCAGTTTGGGAAGAGTTTGGGAAGACTGACTATTTTGATATCAACATTGATTTACTTCAAGGTTCAACTTTAAGTCCATTTCTTTTTACTTTAATTATGGACGAGTTGATGAGTCACATTCAGGATGAGAGACCTTAGGTGTATATTATTTGTAGATGATATAGTGTTGATTGACGAGTCTAGAAATGGAGTTAATGAGAAGCTTGAAGACTGGAGACATGCATTGGAGACTAAAGGATTTCATATAAGTATGCCAAAGACTGACTATATGGAGTGTACTTCTGATGGAAGCAATGGTGAAGAAATCAAGATGAAGATTGGTGATGATAACATGCAGAAGAGAGATTCTTTTAGATACCTGGAATCTATTTTGTAACATGATGAGGAAATTGATGGAGATGTTACTATTAGAATAAATGCAGACTGGCTAAAGGGGAGAGGAGCCTCTGTTGTTCTCTGTTATAAGAAAATTCCTTTGAAAATCAAAGAAAGGTTCTACAAAGCAGTCGTGAGACATGTTATACTCTATGGATCAGAATGTTGGCATGTTAACCATAGACGTGCAGATAATGGCAGTAGCAAAAATGAAAATGCTAAGGTGAATGTGTGGATACAAACGTAAAATTCGGATTCGAAATGATGCAATCAAAATGAAAGTTGGTGTAGCTCCACTCCAGTCGAGAATAAGATGCGAGAAAACCACTAAGGTGATTTGTCCATCTGCAAAGGAGGTTAGTTGATGCATCGATTAGGAGATGCGAGATTTGGGATGTTGAGCCTGCTAAGAGAGGGCGAAGAAGGCCCAAGAATTCTTGGAATGAGACTATACAAAGGGATCTTAGTTTTTTGGATCTAAGCCCGAGAATGACCCAAGATAGATCTGAATGGAGGCAAAAATCCATGTAGGCGACCCTACTTAATGTGGGAAAAGGCTTTGTTGTTGTTGTTGAAGCGTTATTGTATAATTATACATTGCTACCTTTCACCTAACTCACCTAACACTTACTACAATGGTCACTTAGCCCTTGTTAGTCTATTAATAAGACCATATGCTACCTTAGCTCATACATTGGGTGTTTACAATGCACCAACACTCGTACGCTTCACCATAACACTTGTAGAGTGATCTAGAGTTGCTCTTCAACGTTCTATTGCATACCTTTTTAGGTTAATAACCTTTGTACTTTAATAGTTGTAGTAGAAGTCACCCTAATCAAACAACTCAAGCGTACAATTAGAGTTGTTCATACATAAATAACTTATACAATTGTATTGCCCGCATGAACAATCCAGGTTTAATGGAAGACAGACGTTGATCAAATTGAAAGCCCGAATCGGGAAGACTTGGGTCGTGTTTTTACCCAGAACGTCTCCACGTGAAATCATTGTATCGTTTGTTTATTTGTTATTTATTGATTGATAAAAGCTAAGTAATGCATGTGTTTGTTTACTTGGATTTGTGATTGTAACAATCCAATTATACAAATTACAATCCAACCTGACATATAATTCATAAGATCATCCTTTCTTCAAGATTGTAGACTCGTTTTGGCATGCCGACATGGGAACAAATTTTGACAAAATTCGACCGAATTTCAGTCGAATTTCGGTTTCCATGGGTGACCGAAATGGCCGAAGTCGACCGAAATTTAGGGTCCCCTATTCGATCGGAATTTTGTTTAGGTCACTCACCGAAATGGTGAACGAAATTAAAATTTGAGGCCTTGCATGCCAAAATGATAATGAATATACGTTTCTTCATCCAGTTTATCTAGAAGTATATGTGGTCATGCAGTAATGGCATATTGCATTATATGCTATTACATATATTGCTTTAGTTGCAATGATGTAGGACAATATTTTGCTTCATATCATGGTTTCAGGAGTTGATGTTCATGTCGGTTTACCAAGTCTTTTTTTTTTGGAAAAAGTGGATGACATCAAGGAGACGTCCACTCGTAAAATTTTATATATTGACAATTATCAAAAAAATAATTACAAACACAAAGATCTTTAGGATTTTGCATGCTCTATAACTCTAAACCACGATCATGCCAAAACGGCTTTAAAATATAAAAAGTCTAACATGTCCTAATGTAATAAAGATGAAACTTAGTTAATTTCAAATATATAGAGTCTAATATGTCCAAATGCAGTATCATATAAATTTACTAATTTCGTATATCCAGGGGCATGTATAATCCAAAATATAGCATTATTTACAAGTTGTCCTGTTGATAACTTTGCTCAAAGACTTAAACCTTAATCATGCCAAAATGGCTTTAAAAGATGAAATTTAGTAAATTTCAAAGTAAAGAGCTTTTAATATGGCCTAGATGCAGCAGTATACAAATTTACCAATTTTGTATATCTAGGGACATGTATAAACCAAAATATAGAACTATTTACCCGTTGTCATGTCAATAATCGTGAATATTAGTACATGACATGAAAAAACTCAAAATAATATTGAAAAAAAAGACAAAAGAACAAAGATTCATGATTTATCCCAAGGTTGAATGTCTTGCCACATTCAGACTTAAATTGTATATTTTATTAATAGCACCGACAACATGCTTCAACATATTCACAATAGTTTTCCTTTGGCGTTTATGATAAGCTACTCTAGCGAACATAGTAATTTGATTTATACTTACTAGGGTACGCAGCCCATGCAGGGGTAGTTTTGTGATTTCTCATTTACATATAACTCATGTTCCTAATTACCATAGTCCTCTATTTATTAGAGTGCTAGAGGCCCTTTATTCAATATATTATAATTCCTTCTTTAAAGTGAAGATGGTAAGGTTTTGAATCTCAATTTCGAGTTCGTTTCGAGATGTTGAAAAAACAAAACAATTTTAAAACGAAATTTCACCAATTTTGACCAAAATCGACCAAAGATTTGTGAAGGAAGGGTATATCGAGATTTCGGTTTCGGTATGGTGTCGAAACCGAAATTTCACCGAAATTTTGCGAAATTTGAAACCCCAGAGCATGCCCTCTTAAGGTTATTGGCCCCACATAGAACTCCACATGGGTGCTAAGGGTTCCAGCCCACCTTCCCGCTACGACGTTGAACTACAAAGTAGCAGTGCGACCTTGCTGACATCGATGCTCTCGATCGCCTCCGCCATGTTTGCACTATTACCATCAAGCAGTCAACCGCAATAAGCCTTGGGTTGGACTTTGCCTCTAGACATGAGGCTAGGGCCTCCGCCTCCCGTCTCTGTGTTGAGACCTATGATGATCGCCTATCGCTCGGCTAGGTCACGGACATCCAAGTCGCTCGAGTGTGGCCTCCTTGATCACCTCCTCTCAAGTACACGTTCCAGACTCCATTCACGTGTTAATCATCAGTACCTCTCGGGTTGTTTCTCGCATGTGGTTCTAATATCTGAATCGGTTGTTGATTTATTGGCAACTCGCCTACCTTCATACTCGTTGCTGTTTTTTAATCTTCTACTGGAATGCACATGAATATCATGGTTGGAGCATGTCAACGAGTATTTTTTAAATAAAAAACGAGTAGATTATTATCTCTATCTGAACTTGATTTGAAAATATTTGGTTCCAAAATACTTGCTTGTAAAACAAATATAAATAGTCCCCACTTAAGAAGATATGTTGGGGAGTACGGAAGGCAAGGTGACATCTTCGGCAATGGACATTGGTAGCATAAAAGCAAGTATGTCAGTCAGATCGTCGAGCTAGACGAGATCAATTATGTTCGATGGTCATGAACTTTCATGATTTTCGTCGAAGGATAAAAGAAACTTCACATTCTTTTACAGATGAAACCTGAATGTTTGATAGAGAAGCATGCCTCATGGGATATAAAGAATGGCACGGTTTGTGACTGGCTTCTAAGTAGTATCTTAACTCAGATTGCTGATGAAGTGACCTAGTACACTTCCGCACCCGCAAGCTAGAATACTTTCAAGGACTAGTATTCACTAGAAACAAATGTAAGCAATTATTGCAGACATATTATGATCCAAAGCAACTTAAGCAAGATGACAAGATTCTTGCTCAATACTACTCTTAAGTTGAAACAAATGTATTCACTAGAAACACTAAAAAAAAACACTCAGTGAAAGGTATAACTCCTTAAGACATTGCATATATCTAACTCAGTTAGCAACTCAAAAGGACTTTGTTGTGATGAACTTTCTTGGTAGGTTGAGATCAACCTACAATACAGCAAGGGACCAAATGATGACAGACACTGCTTTTGCCCACTCTAGCGGAGGTATACAACAAATTGAGTTGTCCCATTTTCCTTAATAGTAAGATACATTTAAGCCTCACAGCAATATCTGTTTAAACTAAGCCGAAGACGTAGTTTTTCTAGATGAGCTTGTGGCAGAGGTCGTGGCAGATCTATTCAGGCTAGTCATATTACTCATAGGAGTTTCACTGGCTCTACATGCAAAGGTAAAGTCCAATGTACATTTTGTCGCGAGCTAGGCCACACTGAAGATGCATATTTTACCAAGCAAGAGGAACAAAGCCATGGGGTGGGGGGTACCGATAATGTAGCGGGCCATTGTAGGGCGCTCTATGTAGCATGGCAAATGTGATATGATGTAATACGTTGCGTTATTATCTCATATATACACACAAACTGTGGTGAGTCCCAAATTGGGATGCCATCCTTTTTCTCTTTCAAAAAAATGTTTTTAAGCATGGAAAACCATATTATGTTTGATTACCGACAGAAGGAGACAATATAACTTTCTCTCCCTCCTGTCAATATAGATGAAATGTTCAGAGGCTTCTCTCAAACACAAACATCACCAGAGACGGTAGTCATAACTACAATATCAGCATCGACCTACACTACCATATCAGGTATACATACCCACTCTTTACATTCCATTGAGTTTAATAGGATCATAAATTCTAGTGCCTCTTGCAATCCGCATGGATACAGGACATAGTTTGACAAAGGCAAACAAACGTCTCCCAGAAAGATTGTTCCAAGTAGTATATAGCCGGAAAGAATAGAACACGATCGGGCCGCTACCTTTGACCCAATTAGTTGATCAGGTGAAAAGAAAAAGGGTTCTCACCCAATCCGGGGTTTCAACCTAATTATCGGGAAGAGGATCCTTCAAAGCATCTGTGCGAGGCACCTGAGGGCGGGCCTGTTGGAGTGAGGATCGAGATTTGGTCCCCTGAGGAGCTCGCTGGGAAGAGGCCATCGACGATTTCGGATCCCCAACCTCAAGGAGCGATGGTGGATGAGGGTCCCCTGACGACGTCCGCCATGGATGCGACTTGTTATCAGGTGAGGGAAGCGGCGCTAAATGCCACCTCAGTTGATGTGGGGTGATTCGGTAAGAGATATGTGAGGAGGAACTGGAAGGAGAGAAGAAAGAAAAGAAGATTTGAAATCTATAGATGGCTAGATGAATTTATGCCTCGGAGTGGCGTTACTGTGGGCATGGGGGCTCTTGATGAACAGGGAGTTGCGGGGAAGAAGGATGACTTAGAGGATTGGCGATTAGAGGGCTTGAAACATGGTGAGGCAGTGGAAGGGGGGCTTCATCGGGAGGGATAGGCTCTGACAGGTGAAGACCATGAGGTCTAGGCAAAATTGCGGTTTGCGTCCGGTTTAGGGCTGGAAAAAAGTGATTATGGACTGCGTTGACATTGTGCCTCCACCTAAGTTTGAAGATGTATGTCAATGAACATTATAACTTGGAATGTAAGGGATCTGGGGAAGCTGGAAAAAAGGGTTGTTGTGCGGGAGCTTTTAAGAATGGCCAGGGCTGATGGTGTGGTATTACAAGCAACAAAGATTTCCACGGATATTGATGCAGTTTGGAAAGATGCAGGAGGTGCATACTTGGGAGGATGCAGATCTATTACATCTGAAGGAGCTTCAGGAGGACTTTTGGCAGGTTGGAATGATGATAAGCTGACTTTAGAGGAGGACAAGGTGTTTGGTAGACATTGTTAACCGAGGAGGGATGATATTAAATCGATTATAACCAATGTTTACGGACCCACGAATGGGGTATGGGTGCTTCTGAGTTGTTCGATGAGTTAGTTATGGTACATTCAAGATTTCCCTCTGACGGTTGGCTCATTGCTGGTGACTTCAATATTACTCTCCTTGTCGAAGATAGACCAAGAATTTGGGGTGGTATGGATGCGGGTTCGGTGGAGTTGTCTTGTTTGATTGCGGAGCTAGGCCTTCAGATAGTGGACGCAGCTAGGTGTCATTATACTTGGATAAACTCCAGATCTAGGCCGTGAATTAATCGATTCCTGATTTCCTCAGAGATTATACACCTCTTTCCATTGGCAAGGGTTTGGGCGCTACCCAGGGCTCACTCAGACGACATGCCCCTAGTATGGTCCTTCGAAAAGGATGTACAACCTAGGACCTTCCTTCGCTTTGAATGTGCGTAACATTCCGGATCTTATCACAAAACTCTTTGAAAAATTACATCGAAAATCAATCGGGCCATGGTGCCTCATCCGCGTTCAGCTCCCGAATCGTCGTTCGTAGCTCATCAATACGGAAGTCCCTAATGAGATCATTCTGTTGGTATTGGGAGAGAGAGAGAGAGAAGTAGTCCCCCTTCTGAGCTAGTGCCAGTCTCTGTTGGAGGAATGATGGGACACGTGACGGAAAAATCAAACATCTACCATGCCAACATCACGGTCCCCACTCAGCTCTAACCCCATCAACGAAGATGACCTGAATAAAATTGTGACGTACCTCCCACTAGCCACTGTATGGAAAAATCTTGTATTTGCATCACCCTCCCTGATCCATTATTGCATAGATCTCTACATCCACTCCACTTCATACTCACTATCCTCCTCCACCAGTATTTGGTGCATGGCCTCCCCTTCCACAAGCTCCATCGAGGATAAATCACGATTGTCCTCAACACCATCAAGATCAAAAACCAATGTCTGAGTTGTTGCACGCCTTGCCATATGGCTCTCCCTCGCCTCCTTCTCATAGCTATACAGCATCTTCTGCTCGACCTCAACCTTACAAAATAGCCACATTGTGGCAATGCCCTGCCCTCCACCTCAACAATAGACCGCATCCCTTGCATCATCTCTATGAAGCCCTCCTCAAAGAACTAGGACTTCTGGAACCTGAAGAAGGACCGAGGGAGAAAGGTCTTCCCATAGGACCACAGAATAGGGGTATGATCCGACCTTGACCGCAGTATGGTCGAAACACGTGCCAAGGTGAAACTGGATTGCAAATCCACTCTTGGAAATGGCCAATTATGGAATGGGCACGGGAGATATGCCATGTGAAACGGTATCCCAACACATCCAACACCTCCATCTAGAGGTCACTCATTGCCTTAGCAAACTCAAAAGATCCCACGTCATGCCAACCAGGAAGGTAAGGACGGATAGAGGAGAAGACAGTGACATTGAAATCACCCCCCACTCCCACCACTCAAGCCTTAGAGGGGTAAAATAGCCTAGCTACTCTCAAGTCCATCCACGGCTCTTGATGGATAATGTGGTCATTCGGCATAAACGCATGAGAACACCATACTCATGTCAGACCTCATGTTCATAAGTGGCATAGAGACCAACCCCTCCACTCCAAAAAAAAGCTTAGATTACCATTCCAAAAGGTCACCATTCCATGGTGTTAGAGAACAAGGCCCTAAATGTCGGTTTGGGTCACCATTTCGGTATCGACCAAATTTTGACTGGAATTTCGATCATTTCGGTCATTTTTTGTATTAGGACCCCCATATTTCGATCATTTTGATCATTTCGGTCGAATTTCGATTTCGACTGGATATTGATATTCGACAGAAATTCGACCAAATTTCGCTGAAATTTGAGGCCATGTTAGAAAATAGAAATGCGGAAGCAAAATATCAGAGATAGAAGAATAAACAAGACAGACACCAGGATTTAACATGGAACCCTACTCCCTAAGGAGCGGGATGAAACCACGGGAGAACGCCTCAAAGGGTTGATGTATGCATTGCACTTTCTCACTGGATATAGAAGGTGAGGAGCTTTATATATAGCCCTCACTGAGTCTCCACATCTCACAGACGATAAATGTGGAACTAAACCACAGGATGTGGTAAATGGATCGTGTACCCATCGACACAAGTGATGCATATAACAAATACTCCAACACTCACCCTCAAGCTGGAGCATGCAATGCTCAGCTTGGACAAACAGAAAGAAATATCAACATCACGCTACAAGACACTACATATAATATCAACTCAACGCGCACAACTGTCGGCTATTGTCGCGAACGTTACTTCTCAAGACGTGCAGGTGAGGAGGTCGAATGGGCTGGAGTGTGAGTCAAACTGAATGTCCTCGTCACAGAGCATACGCTCTGTACTGAGTCACTACAACTGAAAATGAATATCTACATGGAGAACTTTGGCCCGCCAAAAAATGTGGACAAATGTTTCATCTCCGAAAGGGCCGAATAAAGAACATCGCTAATTATCCATACGTAGATCTTTGAAGATGGGTCTCGCTCATAGGGTCCTCAAAGTGGGTTCTCTCTCATAGGAACCTCGAAAGGATCTCGTACTGGAGTTCACGATCACTGGAAAATGGAGTTTGAAAAGACTCCTCCTCGGAGAATAGGGTCTCTTCCATACCGGCTCAGAGAATACTCTGGAGTCCCTATGAAACCACATGAACACCCTAGCCTACATGGCATAGGGAATAGGATCTCTACTATGGAATCCCTATGGAACATATGAAAACCTTGAGCTGACACAAAAGATGGGGATCACAAACAATGATGGCAAATATGTACACATCCGAAAAGAAGACCGCATAGGCGCATATATGTGCATGTTTAAAACTGAAGACTCAGAACCAATCTGACGTCGAGTCTGGAAATCTGACCGTGCATCTGGATTGGAGATCTAAATCTAAACTGGAACATGAGGAATCTAAATCAAGGCATGTGACTCTACACAATACTCACGCATACTCCCATACTTGTCGAAAAACGTCGACCAAGTTGGGAGTAGACAAGACAATGGGGAAAATATCACAAAGGTCGATCTCATTTCAGTTTTTTCCTTTAAGCTTTTAAATGTTTTTAAGTCGTTTCATTTTTCAGCTTTTCCTTCCTCTCTTTTTCTTGCATTTTATTAACTTGCTTACGGCTTTTTTTGTACGTATCTTTTCAAAAATACATTTTTTAAGCCATCCACACACCCTTTTTTTGGAGAAACATCCCAAATTGGATCCAAAACTTTGCACGCCTCTCTCTTGCTCTCTCTCTCTCTCTCTTTTCAATAAGTTGTTTCATTATATTTTTTACGGCTCTTCTCACTTCTCCTCTTTTTTTAATAACTGGGTCATTTTTTTCTTCAACTGTTAGCCCCCTTTTTTCTGCAGCAAGCCCCCCATTTTTCTTTTGGCCTATTTGGGCCCTTCAAGTAGCAGGTTTAAAAAAAACAATGCACGATCGAATTTTGGACTTATTTAGGGTTCCCTATCGGGGAACCCTTCTCCTTCACGAAGCCGCCCCGATGGAGGGCTTTTGCCCACGATGTCGCCGCCACCGATGGAGGGCTTCTGCCTCCATCGTCGGTGCAGCGTGCCTGCATTCAAAAGACCGACATCGCTCTCGACGTGGAACTCGTTGTTGTAGCGGGTCTGAAGACTCTGAACTTGAAGAGGGGCCGAGATGGGGATCACATGGAGCTCAGTCGTCGTGGCATGGGATCGACCAAGAAGAGGAGTATGTGTGCGGTCGCCCTTGCGGCTTACTAATGGGAGGTGCGCCACCGTGCGCGATCGCGAGGAGATAGGCGTTGGAAGGTGCGCCGCCTTGGAGGGGAACTGAAAGAGGTCTAGATCGTCGATGTTCTGCCTTTGCACAAAGGAGATCAAGGTCTGGATCGTGTGAAGTCTTCGCGCAGGAGATCTTCGATGATGCTACATGGAGCTTGAGATTCGTCGCCACCTGAGATGCATCTACACCTGCATGGAGCATGCGCAATGGAGGATCATCGTCGGCTTGTTGATGCGACCTGGAGCCTGGGATATGTTGTGCGCCAGCC
Organism: Ottelia alismoides; assembly: GCA_037367405.1. Classification (NCBI taxonomy): domain Eukaryota; kingdom Viridiplantae; phylum Streptophyta; class Magnoliopsida; order Alismatales; family Hydrocharitaceae; genus Ottelia; species Ottelia alismoides. The sequence goes on along the minus strand of JAZKJV010000834.1, from coordinate 689,322 downwards.
AGGAATCGTGCAAGGGTTGCACGTTAGGGTTTCATCGACTAGAGTTGCACAGTTGCGTCGTTCTGATGAGCATCGCCTAGGGCATGGATACCACTGTCTTGAAAAATAGGATCCCATTAACGAAACCCTATGTAGAACTCTCCTTAGAAAGCAAGCTGATCTTCACGAACATGAATAATAATCTTCGAACAAATTTCATAAATCGAATCTCGAACAAATGATGGAAAAAATAATTCCTTGAGAATCAAACACGTTCTGATACTATATTAGAAAATAGGAATGCGAGAGCAAAATATCAGAGATAGAAGAATAAACAAGAAAGACACTGGGATTTAACGTGGAACCCTACTCCGTAAGGAGCGAGATGAAACCATTGGACAACGCCTCAAAGGGTTGATGTGTCTATTGACTTTCTCATCTGATACAGAGGGCGAGGGGTATTTTATTTAGCCCTCATTGAGTCTCCACATCTCACAGACGGTAGATGTGGGACTAAACCACAAGATGTGGTAAATGGATCTTGGATGCGGCCGCATATGTCAAAGTGAGGGCTCGTGCGGCCGCATATGCATCTCATATACGGCCCCCGCATATGCCCCTGCATACCGCTTAAGCGCTATTCAGTGACCTGTCCGAACGCATACGCATACCGCTTTCCTGAATCTTGGAGGGATCCATTTACCCATCTACACAAGTGACACATATAACAAATACTCCAACACATGGCACCAGTAACCTTCGTCTCATGTAGAAAAATGATTCCATGCCATTTAACCAAAAGCCTCCGAACCACACTCCGCTTATTTGGGTCACCCAGACCCCTAACATTTTGAGAGATAACCTTCATTAGGGGAACATACTTTTACCCTTCGTGGACAAAACCTGTGTCTCTATTAATGTCATCAATGAGCACAGTATCGCAGGGCCTCACATGGGGTGCCAACTCCACGATGGACACTTCAGATGCCAAAGTTCTAGACCTCTTAAGAACGTAGCACCTCAGACCATCCCTTTCCTCGCGAGCAAGTGATGACCTTGGGTGCGTAGGAAGACCTACCCTCCTACGAGTGTGCTTCTGTTCCCTGGTAGTTGACACAACAGGTGCGAGGAATCTCCTCGACCCTGACAAATCTAGCCATGATAGATTCATGCAGTCATGTCTTCCCAAAAGGACCGGCAAAAGGAACTCCAAGTCCAAAGAGCATGGCGTCGACGTAGCACATGAGCATCCGATAATGTTTCTAGTGATATAGGTATTGGTAATGGATCAGATGGTCTAGATGATCTTTCCATTCCGTACCCTACCTTAGCATTAGTCATCAGCAATTTGATGGAGATAAATATGTTGTTCATGTACCAACATCTCATACCAAACCCTCCTTCAGCATCAATGGAACAAGGTTATGGAGGAAGAAATGGTCCCCTTGATCTCCACAGCTACGTGGAACTTGGTAGAATAACTCAAGGCTTAGTTCTAAGTGAGTGTTTATGGTAAAACACAATCCATATGGAATGATCTCAAGATACGATGCATGATTAGTTGAAAAGGAATTCACCTAGACCTATGGGATCGATTCTTCGACATTTTTTTCTCCAGTGGTCGACTTTCTACTATTCGGATCCCACTTGTTATTGTTCTGAGACGTCATTGGCATCTACATCAACTAGTTATGAAGGATGCACTACTCTATGGAGATCTGGAGGATGTCGTCTATATGTAGCAACCATTTTGGGTTCGAGCTTCAAGGGGGAGTATTAAAGGTTGCATGTTGAAGATGGCCAAATATAGCCTAAGTAAAATCTCAAAGCATGGTTCAAGAAGCTATTGGAGGTGCTAGATGACAAAGGTTTCACCGTACCATCATCAAATCATTCACTATTTAGCAAGAAGACAGTCTAGTTTTAAAATGCACCTCGAGGCGTTGAGGAATATGCCTCGAGGTGGTTTTCCATGAAAATGCCTCGAGGGAATCTCAATGAGGCATTCCTTGAGGCTTACGGAGGTGTATCGAGGAAGTCACAAGGTGTTGATGCAGTCACCAGGCATCGCCTCAATGTTGAAGTACTTTTTGCAGTCATGGTTAGTAGGGGATACTACATCTATAAATTTTGAACAGTTTTAATAAACCAGTAAACCAATTAGCAAGAATCCATGCAGCCGATCCTACTTAAAGTAGGAGAATGCTTTGCCATTTTTAATAAACCGTTAATTTTTTTGAAAAGTACACAACTAATAATAGTTGGTATAAATAAAAGAAGAAGGTAAGTTCAATTGAATTGGATGATCAAGTACTTTAATGGAATCCAATGTCAAGGACCTATAGAACAAACATCAAGTACTTCAGTCCTTTTTGGTTGATTGTGACCTTGATGCCACTTGCACTTGTCGTCTGGGCTTGTAGGTTATATTTCTAATTTAATCGGGTAAATAGGAGATCCGATTAAACCGGTTTTTATTGGAATAAGGGATAAGATTAAACCCTGATTTTTATTGAGCGCATGTCCAAACGCCTTATGCTTCCATGCCAGGAGCTCGCCTCGTCGGCACCCAAGCCATATCGCCTCGCCTGCGGTGGGCGATGAGCTAGTGCCTCGCCTAAGTGCCTAGGGTGCTTTTGACATCACCAATGTAAATCATGTCAAGTATTCTTGTTGGTGGGAATCGAGATGGCTGATTAGCATGGTTCGTATCTATTGTGTACTTTACTCATCTTTTTGGCGAATGTAAGGAATGGATGACTATTGATCTATTGTAGTCATCCTTAAGCTTTTAAAAAATGTGCATAAAAGAAACAAGTAACAAAAGACAATACTTTTAGGATACAGAAACTAAAAGGAAACAATAAATAGAACCTTTTAAACATTAACTATAGCGAGACAATTAACATCAGATGCACCGGTTATTGAACCACTTGTCTCTAGCTACTTACATAAAGGCAGATGCCTCCTAGGAGTCATATTTTTTTATTGCAATATAAAAGTGCTTGCTTTATAAATCAATTTACCAATTTCGTGATCCTTCCTCAATGCAGCAGCCATACACAGCGGTGTTCCCAATTGACTTGGTATTTCAATTGCTTCGTCAATTTCTTCTTGTGATGCAATGGCAATCCACTGTTTCACAACAGCAACATTCCATGTGTCTATGCACATATGCAAGGGACTGTACAATAAAAAAATTGTTACGAAGGCCACTGAAAGTCGATGTCACAGGATAAGTATAGAGTCATCATAATGACTGCAAAGAAATGGAGTAACAGGCAATCAATCGGCACTACATAACCATCATCCCAAGCATCGATATATCAACTCATTCTATTTTTTGCATATACTGCAAAATTTCTAGAACTAGTAAACCAGTCATTGAATAAATTATAGAAGCATTTTAAAGGTGGGAAGGCAAATTAACACGAGGTGGATCCCATAAGGACTAGAAAGAGGATATCAGAGAGAGAGACCTTTTGATGCACTTAGAAATAAGAATGACTCGTTTTCTTTTCCATTTCACAAGGGCCTCGTATTGATTTAGAATCAAACAATGGAAAAAAAATGAGCTAGCTGGAATTTTGGGGGGTTGAGACAACCTAATAGGCAAATAATTCTGGGTAATTTTGGTTCCAGACAGATGTGATCTGTTTACAAAAGATGGAGCTAGAGGGTTGGGATCTTTTCCAGTGGATGTCAGTCTCGTAGGATGTTCGAGTTTAGGACAGTTGCTTCTATAGGGCTTATGGTGGTATTTTGGTTGGATGAAACAGTGATACTGTGGAGCTGATTTTTTTAGGCTGTTCACAAGTCGTATGTGGATTTCCTATATAAATCGAATGGCGTGCATATGCTTTTCTCCCCAGTTATGGCCCATCGTGAGGCTTATGGATATGCGGGATGAGCTGCAGTTGGTGCGTTCACATTTCTCTGAACAGTCTTGGTCTGTTAGTGGAGATTTCAATGTCACCTTATCGGTTGTCTCCCCGACTTCTGTTGCTTTCGAGGGTGACTTTTTCCTAAAGGTGCTGGAAGCAGCGAACTCTCATTATACCTGATGGAATTTATCATCGTGCTCCCGCATAGAACAAAGGAGTAAGTGAGAAGCTTGAGTTTTGGAGGCATGCTCTAGAGACTAAAGGATTTCGTAAAAATAGGGCTAAGACTGAATATATGGAGTGTACATTTGATGGTAGCAGTTGTGAAGGAATCGAGATTGGAGACGATAACATTCACAAAAATATTCCTTTGGATACTTGGGACCTATATTGCAATATGATGGGAAATCGATGGAGATGTCACTCAAAAATAAATGCAGGTTAGCTAAAGTGGAGAGGAGCCTCTAATGTTCTATGTGATAAGAAAATTCCTTCGAAAATCAAAGGAAAATATTACAAAGAAGCTGTGAAACCTGCTACGCTCTATGGATCTTGTTGGAGGAAATAATAGAGATAGATTAATCCAGGAACCCTAGGCTCTCCTATATTAAGGAGAGACCTATGGGTAAATTACATAAGACGGACATAAGGAAATAAAATAACGAAATGGTACGTAGAAACATAAAAATAACTCTACACTCCCCCTCAAGATGGAGCATAGAGGTCAATCATGCTCAGCTTGAATGAACACTTCTGAAATGACCCCCTGAGTAGTGCCATGGTAAATATATGTTGTTTGCTCTTCTGAACTAACATGAAAAGTAGAAATCAAGCCCTTCTGGATCATATCTCTCGTATAATGGCAGTCTACCTCAATATGTTTAGCTCTCTTATGGAATGCATGGTGGTTTGCAATGAATAAGGCGGCTTGACTGCATGGGTAGAGGAACATCTACATGCAAATCGGCTAAGACTGCTCGAACCCACATCATTTCTGTACTTGCTAGTGTCATGGCCCTATACTCATATTCATCACTAGATCTGGCCACAACTGTTTGTTTCTTGCTTTTCCAAGAAACGAGAGAACTGAAAACAAATATTGCAAATCCCGAAGTGGACTTCCTATCCTTATGACACCTTGCATAGTCAGTGTCAGCACACACAGATACAGAGAGAGTTGCTCCTTTCTTGAAAATAATCCTGCACCTGAAGAAGATTTTAGATATCTTAATATCATGTATATCGCGTCCATATGTACTTGCCGAGGTTGCTCCATAAACTGACTTACTCCACTCACTGCAAAAGAGATATCCGGTCTGGTAATAGTAAAATACAAGAGCTTTCCCACCATCTCTCTATATCTCGTCTTACCCACTTTATTTGTATCATCATCGTATAATTTCATGCTAGGATCCATAGGAGTAGTAAAAGGTCGATACCTAATCATGTCTGTCTCAACAAGCATGTTTGTAATATATTTTCGTTGGGTCATCACAAAACCCTACTCATTACTAGCAAATTCTAACCCTAAGAAATATCTCCTGTAATAAGAATATCATCAACATAGACCATTATGACAACAATACCTCTAGGTGTCCTATGCACAAAAAGTGAATGGTCTGCATTAGACCTCTTGAACCCATGTTTCTCAATCAACTCCGAGAGCTTTTGAAACTACGCCCTTGAACATTGCTTAAGGCCATATATCGTCTAGTGGAGTCTACATACTTGCTGACACTCCCCCTCAGCAGCAAATCCCGGAGGTTGCTGCATGTAAACTTCTTTTTTTTAAGGCTCAAAAAAAGGGGGACGCACTCAACGGTGCTCGCCCCAATGCATTTAAAGGAAAAGATAGAGAAATACTTACAAGTGGTGAGCAGCTAACAGGAAAACAAAAGGGACAGAAAACAGAGGGAATCGAGAAGGGATACCCCCATTACACAAGCATTAAACTAGCTAGAGGACCAATCAAGGAGGAATCTCGAGGCCGAACAGCGAATATTCTCCAAGTAGAACCGCTGCCGCTTGAAAAGAGCATCATTCCTTCCCAGCCAGATGCTCCAAAGACGCGCAATAGGCTCCAGCAAGATCTCCCGAGGCCGACTCCTAGCGCTGAACAGGCTATCACAGAAGGATGCATAGGAGGACAAATTTAGCCAATCCAGGTCATTCCACAGGTCACATACACAACCGCAACTGAAGAAAAGATGATCAATCGTCTCCGCCATCAAACCGCAGAGACCACAAGTGTCCGAAGAGTTGGGAAACATAGAGGCACAACGATCACGAGTCAACAGGCGCCCGCGGCGCAAGATCCACAGGAATATACCGATACGCTCCGGGAGCTTGAGACCCCACAAGAAACGACAATCCCGCAAGAAGGTACCATCCGCCACAGGAAAACGGGGTAAAAGAGCCATGTAAGCCTTACGGGTAGAGAACAGGCCATCTTTCCACACCAAATGGTCACGACCAAGAGAAGGCCTGGGAGCATCATCGAGAAAAGTCAGGAGCGAAGTGAGGTCCTCCAGTCGCTGGTCCGACAAAATGTCAGCAATAGTAGGGCACCAATAAGAACCATCCCAGCAGGAAGCCATCGTGACATCTTTGTCGACCACCAAGGCGAAAAGCCGTGGGAACAGGGTCCGAAGGGCACCCTTCCCAGACCAATCATCTTCCCAAAAACGAAGAGAACAGCCATGACCAAGCTTTGGAGCAAAAAAAGGCCGGCTCTGATTTAGAGCATTCATCACCCCACGCCAAAAAAAAGATAGGTGTCCGACGATACCCCCCCCCCCCCGATAAGCCGAGGCGACCTCAACGCCCGCCGCCTCCCTCAAGCAATTCAGCAAGAAATTCTCCTCCCTTCCCCACACCCTCGCCGCCCATCTGAGCAAAAGGGTGTCGTTCACCGACTCCAGCCGCCTCACGCCCAACCTGCCCTCCCACTTGGGCCTCGTCCCACCCCACCAAATGCACCCCCTCCCTCCGCCCCCCTTCTTCCCCCATAAGAACCCCCGCATGCATTTCTCCAAACGAGCACGCACCCCCCTCGGCAACCCGCGCACAGAGGAGAAGTAGATTGGAATGGAAGATAGCACAGATTTGAGCAAGACCAACCGACCTCCGCGGGAGAGAAGGGTCGCACGCCACCCCGCCAAACGAGCCTCCATCTTTTCCACCACCATCCGCCAGTCACGAATGCGGGCGCGACCCACAGTCAAGGAAGACCCAAATAATCAAAGGGGAGAGTAGCGGGAGGAGAACCCAACAGCCGCGCGCACTCCCCCGCCTCCTCAGCAGACATAGAGAAGGGGACAACCTTGGACTTATGCCCGTTGATTTGGAGACCCGAAAGCTCGCTGAACAATTGAAGCGTGGTAGCCATACTGGAAACACTCGAGGAACCACCCTCGATAAAGCATAATGTGTCATCAGCAAATTGTAGAAGAGGCACTTGATGCGTGCCAAAATAGCATCCGCGAGAAAGACCAGCTGCGACCACCCCATCAATCATGCGTGGCAAGACATCCACCGCCAAAACAAACAATAGGGGAGCAAGAGGACAGCCCTGCCGAACCCCCCTACGGGTTGGAAAGAACCCTCATCCAAACAACCATTAAGGAGAATGGAAAAGGACGCCGTGGTCACGCATCGCCTCGTCCACGAAATCCAAATCGGAGGGAAGCCCCTCTTCTCAAGCACGGACCAGAGAAACCGCCAATCAAGGGAATCGTAGGCCTTCGCAAAATCGATCTTCCATAGGATCCCCTTCGGACCATTTGAGCGCCACTTGTGGATAATCTCCGAGGCCACGGCATGACAATCCGCAATTTGCCGCCCGCGGACAAAGGCAGCCTGATAGGGCGAAATAAGCGAGTCAAGAAGTGGAGCCAGCCGCCTAGCCAGAGCCTTAGCAATGATTAAGTAAATCGCATTCGAAATGGAGATTGGCCGAAGGTCCTCAATTCGGCTGGCCGGATGCGACTTAGGGATAAGAACAAGAAGGGACCTGTTAAGAACATCAAAGCCACGGTTCCCCCCGCAGAACTCCACAGCAACCTCCAAAACATCATGAGCAACAACATCCCAGAAATCCCGATAGAAAGACACCGGGAAGCCATCGGGCCCCGGCGCGGCGTCGGAGTTGAGGACCCAGACAGCCCCCCGGAGATCGTCCATCGACAACGGACGAGAAAGAGCCGCCGCAACATCAGCAGAAAGAGAGGGCGCCCCATGGCCCAACCACCGCCATCGCCGCGGCTCAGAGCACCCAAACACCTCCCGATAGTAACCTCCCACCACCACCCCCAGCTCTCTTTCCGCCTAAATGAAAGAGCCATTAATTATCAGAGAGGAGATAGAGTTGGATCGTCGCCGACCACTCGCCACCCTTTGAAAATACGCAGTGTTGGCATCCCCCTCCTTAAGCCACCGAACGCGCGAGCGCTGACGCCACTCAATCGACCGCTTCCAATCCTCCAGCCTCGCTTGTTCCACTGCCGCCGCACGCGCGGCCAGCTCACCCGGAAAAAGATCCCGCTCGTTCTCAAGAATGTCCATCCTCATAATAACTTCATCAGCGTCCTTGCGAGCAACAACACAAGCCAAGCGCGAGTCCCTTTTAAAAGTAGCCAAAACCTTCCTGAGGGAGCTTAGTTTTTGATCAAAACGACGCGCAGCCGAGCCCGCAGAGAGAGCCTGCTCCCAATGGGTGCGCACAAAGTCCTTGAAGCCCGGCTCAATAAGCCAGCACCGCTCATAACGAAATAAGGCACGAGGACGCTGATCATCCCCGGACTCCCAAATAATTGGGATGTGGTCAGAGAAAGACCTCGGGCGAGAGGTGACCGCGCAAAGAGGAAAAGCCTCCATCAAGCACGAATTCGCAAGGAAACGATCAATCCGCGATCTGGACGAATTAGTCCTCCAAGTGTAGGAGATATCACTTGGCACGATCCCCTCCAGAGCCAGGTCGCTAATGAACTCCATAAAGTCGCCAGAACCAGGATCATTACCCCCGCGCCCGCGTGGGCGGTCCTGGGAGTGTAACGTGACATTGAAATCGCCACCCAACAGCCAAGGCAATCCATCAAAGGCCAGCGCATCCTCCCGCAAATCCTCCCAAAGCAACCGGCGAATGGTATGGGAATTAGGAGCGTAGACACAAGTAACAGCAAGACGCATATCAGAGTTATTCATAGTCAACACCATGGAGAGGGAGTGTCGTCCCATCCGCATAGAAGAAAAAGAAAAGCGCGCCGACCGCCACGCCAGGAAGAGCCCTCCGCTCGCGCCGATCGCGTCCAACGAACGAAAATCATCAAAATGCCGAGCGCCGAAAGACCTCCATAAATCGACATCCATGAATGGTAGCTTGGTTTCTTGAATAAAGGCAATGTCGCATTCCCATTCCACAAGACGAGAACCCAAAGAGCTTCGACGGTGGAGATCACCGAGACCATGCACGTTCCAAGACAAAATCTTCATTAACAACAGAGGTGTCCCTGAAAGCAAGACCACCCGAGATGCTACACTCATAAAGAGGCAGGCCAACGCCCCACCACCCGAGTAATACCAGTCGTGTCCGCCACGACCTCGCGCGACACCGGAGAAGAAGTTTCATCAGAGGCAGAAGGAGGGAAAGGATCCCGGAGACGAGAGAATCGCCTTCGCCTGTAGCTTCGACCAAACCTTGAAGGAGGGGAGTTGAGCACCAGCACCTCGAAGGAGGCGCCATCATCGATATTAACAGCTGCAAAGCCCGAAGACCCGGAGCCATCCGGGGAGCCCCGCATAGAGGGGCCACCACGAAGAGGCGAAAGAAGGACAGAAGAGTCGTGCTGTAGAGAAGGAGCTGCGCTCTCCAGGAAGAAAGAATTGTAACTTAGGTCATCCAAGAAGGCCATCGGGATGGAGGGCACCGCATTAATGGGCCGGGGCCAAATAACTTCAGAAGACCAAGAAAGGGGCTCCGACGCCTCGCCCGAATCCCAAGAGACCCGAGAAGAGGCCCCATCCGAAATAGCAAAGGGTCCGGAAGAAGATCCGAGAGATGGACCCAAAGGGAGCCTTGCCACGCGTGAAGAGGAGGCCGAACGCCAAGAGCCCTCCGACAGAAAGGAAGAATTCGAAGGGGTCATATCAACCTCGGAAATAACAAGTGCCCCCAGATCACTGGCACCAGGATGTGCACGCGCGGCCCCAGGGGTCGCAGACGAAGGCCCCGAACCGTTGTCCTCTCCAGGCGGCGCTTCGAATATATCACGGGAATATGACACGTGGCCATGAGAAGCCCAAGCGTCCCTCCCAGGCCAAGAGTCCGACCCGCCACCGCGCACGGCCGGGGAAGACGTTGACGGATCCACCGCCGGCGAGGTCGGCAAAATAGAAACCTCGACCTTGAAGGACCAGGGGCCCAGAAGTAGCCTCTCGAAGAGAACCTTGCCAGCCACATCTTGAATAAACCTCGGAGAGCACTCCAGAAGGACCGTCGCAGATGGTCAAACGGCGCCTGGCGCCAAGCCATCATCCAGAACAGCAAGAACCTGTCCCCAACGAGCAACCACCTTGGACAAAGCGTGCACCGTGCGGGAGAGAAAAGGAACCCCCCGAACCTCCGCAACGCAAACCTCCAAGGGAGAAAGCGCGCCATCCGCCACGCGCAGAAGGCGCCACATGACGTCCAAATCACCAGAACGACGAAGAAGACTCTCCCGCTGCACCGGGGAGAGGCCACGAAGACAGCATCGAGAGTCGTCCAGCACAACGAAGTCCCCGGCGAAGGCATCCCCCAGAAGGCCCAGAGTAGACGCACGAATGGCATCCCACGAAATATCCGGCCTTAGCCTGACACCCACAACGGCAAGGCGCGCCGCGGGAGCAACCTTCACGTCCGGGGGCCGCGCCTCGAACACCCCTCCCCCACGAACGGCACCCTCGCCAGCGAGGCTCGCCACCAACCGCCCCGCGCGCGGCGATGCAGCTGCGCTTGCATGCAGCCCTCCGCCCTCGTTGTACCCGGCACCGGAGCCACGCTCATCCCCCCCACAGGAGCAGGACCCCCACACGCATCCCCCCCCACAGGTGCAGGAACCCCACCCACAGGTGCAGGTACCTCACCCACACCGTCACCGAGCTCCCCCACCGCTGCACTGCTACCACCAACGACTTGCGCAAAAGAGCGGGAATCACGTACACCAAGCGAAGCACCGCCATGACCAAGCGAGGCTGGGTGCCGCGAGCCCGGTCGATGACCACCGAAACGATCCCGGAGGCGGCCGCTCGCCGCCGAAAACCTGCACGACGCCATGCGATGCCCCACACGGCCACAGAGAAAGCATCGCGGTGGAGCACTACATGCAGACGCAAGGTGACCACGCGCATCACAGCGGAAGCACCGCCGACCAGGCTTAGCATAAGAAAACTTCCTCCAGCCACCCTCGTCAACTACCTGCTCGCCACCAGCTCCAGCATCCCGCATGATGCCCCCCTAAGCCCCTCTACCACCGCCGAGCGCCTTCGGTCTCCACGAGAGTCGCTCCCCATGTAAACTTCTTTCTGTAGATCTCCGTACAGAAATGCAATTTTAACATCCAACTGAAATGAAGGCCAATCACGTACCACTGCTATTGAAAGTAGGATACGTAGTGTAGAGTGACGAGCTACTGGCGAAAAAGTGTCCAACTAATCCACTTCGTAGGTCTGAGTAAATCCACGTGCCACTAACCTTGCCATATAACAATCAAAGCTACCGTCTGCATGATGTTTAACAGTAAACACCCATTTGCAGCTGACTACATACACTCCAGGAGGAGCGACACCGAACTCCATGTACCACAGGACTACAATGCAACCATCTCTTCCTTTATAGCTAAACGTCGGCAACTATCCTTCAATGCCTCCTCATAATCCTGTGGAATTTCCACGACAGATAGAGCTACTACAAATCTCTGAAAGTCTCCGGTTAGACGATGAAAAGAAACCTGAGAAGCAAGGGGGTAAGAAGCATAAGACCGCTTATGCTTGCGAACAACAATAGGAATATCCAAGTCATTGTTAATCTCCTCCATCTGTTGGCTATTCTCCTACAAGATTCTTGTATAGATATATCTCCAGATCCATCATTAGAAATCATGTTATAAAAACAAACCTGGGGCATACTGGATTATGGGTGACCATGAGTAGAAGCAGTCTGACGGGTATAGAATTTAGGTAATGGTGGAACAATTGGCACATTCGATTGGGTAGTAGGTCGAGGAGGAGGTGGTGGTGGTGGTGGTACCACTGGCACATGAGGAGGTGGTGAATAGCCCGTAGGAGGAGGTGGCATGTAAACCTCCTCATCTCAGTCTGATGAAGCCAACATGTCACCTGTAGGAGAGAAATACATCACAAGCTCAAAAAAAGTGACATCAGCAATGATATGATATTTCCTGCGTAATGAATCATAACGATGTCCCTTCTGGATCCTAGAGTACCCAACAAACACATATTTGACAGCTTTATGAGAGAACTTGTCAAGATTTGCAATCAACAGGTAAAGAAATGTAACAGAGCCAAACACATGAGAAGTGAGCGAGAATAACTCCTTAGGGAAAGCAATAGAGAAAGGAATTTTCTCACCCAAGACGGACGATGACATACGATTCATCAAATAACATGATGTAAGAACCGTATCACCCCAAAATGAATGTGGGGCACGACTCTGAATCAAAAGAGTCCGAGATGACGATACTTTCTCTCAGCCACACCATTTTGCTGAGAAGTGTAAGCACAAGATGTTTGATGAATAATACCATGAGATGAAAAAAATGGGATAAAATACGAGTAAAGAAAGCATTGTCAGTTCTCACAAATTTCACAAAGGTAGAAAAAACATCATGCACTTCATTAATAAAAGGTTTGATCTCATCTCCTACTTCAGACATTTTTCAAAAGAAACATCCATGACAACCGAGAAAAATCATCCACAGCCACAAAATAAAACATGTGTCCCTGCTGATCCGTAACACGACTCGGACCCCAAATGTCTACTTGAAATAACTCAAAAAAGAAGCTAATGGAATCAGCACATCAAGATCATCTGCCAAAGTCTGTAACTTGTAGGGGGGAAATGGCGAGAGAGGTTTTGCGGAGCGGGAAGCGAAGTAGGCGGGAGTGGGTTCCGAAGGTTCGAGGTGTTCTTCATCGTGCGGACGTCCGCGGTGGCACTAACACTGCCACTCGTCGTGTCCATCACGACAGCGCAGCGGGCGGTACGTTTGAGGATGAGGGTAATCCGTGGATTAAGGTCTCGCGTTCAAAGGCCGGGCGGCGTTGCTTCCGCTGCAAGGGTCGTGGTCATATTGCCTTCACTTGTTGGGCTCCTCCTCGCTGCTTCCGTTGCGGGAAGGTTGGTCATCGCATGCTTTCGTGTTGGGCTGGGCGCATGGGTGATCGCACACGGAAGTCCTCCGTGCGCAAGGAGGTGCATCCTCGTGGTCGTGGCTCGTCTGCATTCTTGGATTCTCGATCCTTTGCTCAAGTGGTTCGCGATGGCGGTGGCGGCGCCTCTTCTGGAGGCCCGTTGGGGGAGAGAGCTCCCAATCTTCCCCCCCCCCCCCCCGCGGTTCTTCGGTGGATGGTGGGTCGGGGGATCTTCCGGTGGCGGTGGTGTCTGGGCAACGCGGCGAGGTGGAGTCGCAGGAGCAGCGCGACTCTTCCGCAGGCGGTGGTTCTGATGCGGCGCGGCAAGGCGATCTCTTACATGGTTATGCTTCTCCTGAGGCTGGATTGCTAGTGGGCGATTCCTCCCAAGTGTCGTCGGCGTCGAGGGTCAAAGCGAAGGCGATGGATGACAGGAGTGTGGTGGCGGTTGGTGTGGTGCAGCGTCCGGGAGTGGGACGTGACGAGATTCGCTCAGGTACTTTACTTCTTCTGGGAAATGCCTTCTCCGGGGATTTCTTCTTCTTCGACGATTTTCGCTGTTGTGTTCGAGGGTTATCCCCGGAGCAACGGGAGACCCTCCTCTCTCATGCTGATGACTCGGTAGTCAAGTGGCGATGTTTGCGTGTTGCGGATGGTGCGAACATCGTTTCTGAGACGTGTGTAGTTGAAGTTCGCGACGTTCCCTTCCTTTCGCGCTCGGTGCATTGTTTATCTAAGGCTATTAGCAGTTGGGGCCAGGTGGTGGCGATTCTCGACGACGGCCTTGCTCCAGGATCGGATTGGTCGTGCACGAGGGTACTGGTAGAGTGCTCTTCAACTATTTGCAGCTCTATGGCAGGTAAGGTCTTGTTCGAGAAGCTTTGCTTGGGGCGCTGGTCGTTCAAGCTTGAATTCTTCTTCCCGGATTCGCATGGTCCGGCCCCGCCTTCGCCGACTGTTGCTGGCGGTTCGTCCCCCGGCGTGGGTTTCGCCGGTTCGCATTCTCCGGGCCACGTGTCTTTTTGCAGGGATATTATCGAAGCGGTGCAAAATGCATGGCGACCGTTCGGGGTCGTCGCCTGGTCCTCGAAGCACGCGTGTGGCTGTTGGTATTCCTTCTCAGATGCCAGGGGACCTTTCCGAGGGCGATTCGTTTCCTGCTGGTTCATCCGCTTTGTCGGATTGTCAGGCCCTCGTGGCGGTCTCGGGCATCGAAATGGCGCTTCTACTGCCTCCTTCCGGATCGGATATTCATTCTTGGTCCCTGGATCGGGCAGCGCCCGACCCGGTTCCTCTATCCGGGCCTCTTTTTGGATCCTCCGATATTCTATGCCCTCAACCGCTATCCTCGGTGGCCCCTTCTCAGATGCATACTTTCGATGAGTACTTCTCCGTGCCATATTTCTCTCCGCCTTTATTGCTGATGAATGGTTCGCGGTCCTCAGAGGGCGCATCTGTGCTTCACTCCTCGGCAGATGTTGGTATGACTCCTCCTCATATTATCCAGGCCTCTTTTTATAATGTGATCTCTCGGGCAGGCATCGGCTCGCTGGGAGCTTCTCCGGACGCTTCGTCGGGCTTTTCGAATCGCTCTTGTCTTGCTTGGAATGCCTGGAATGCTGTGACTGCTTCCCCTTCCCGCTTTGGCAATGTTTACTCTCGTCGCCAGCAGCCTGTCTTCGAGGAGTCATCTCCTTCCCCTAATGAGCTTATGCGCGAGGCGCTGGCGGAGGCGGCAGGTCTTCGCCGCTTTGGTCAACGCTATTCTGCCTGATTGTCGCTTGGTCTGCTATTATTTTTGGGGCCTTTTTGTGTTGTTTAATGAAAATACTATCCTGGAATGTTCGTGGGCTTGGCGATCATGCGCGTCGCCGTGCTTTGGGCTCTCGATTGGTCGAATGGGAATGTGACATAGCGTTCCTGCAGGAAACAAAGCTATCAGGGGTCGATGATGCTATGTGGAAGTCTTTTGGAGCAGGGGGCGTGGATGCCTTTTGCTCGTTGGACGCTATTGGCGCTTCTGGTGGTATTATCTTGGCTTGGCGATCGTCGAGATTCTCTTTGTCTTATTCTCGTAATGGCCGTCATTCTATTACGGTGGTTTTGGTGCGTGCGGACTCTAATGCTTCTATGGCTTTTACTTGCGTGTACGCACCTGTATGTCATGTGGCACGACGTGATTTATGGGAGGATCTGCTTAGTGATGCTGTGGCTGTGGGGGATACTCCCTGGCTCGTGGGGGGTGATTTTAACGTTACTCTGCTATCCATTGACCGTCCACGAGGGCGTGGGGGCCGGGATCCGGGTTCTCGCGAATTTTTTGATTTCATTCAGGAATCGGTTCTTGAAGATCTGGTGGCTAACGATATTATTTATACATGGCGAAATAACCCGTCCAGGTCTCGGCTTGATAGGTTTTTGGCGAACAGTCGCATGATGGAGGTCTTCCCTCTTTGTTCGGTCACCTCCAGGCCGCGGTCGTTTTCTGATCATAGCCCCATAGTTTGGGATGCTGGTGTTTCATCTCGCCCGCATTGAATATTTCGCTATGAACGAAGTTGGTTGCTGGAACCTCAATTTAGGGACATTGTGAGTAATCATTGGTCCCAGAGCTCTTTTATTGGCAGTGTGGCTCGTCGTTTTGATCATAAGCTTTCGTCCCTTCGCGGTGTTCTCGCGTCTTTTAAAATTTCCTCTCGTCGGACACGGCTATCCTCTCGTATTGAGGCTGACGCAATTATTCTTCGCCTGGATCAGTTGGAGAACGAGCGGGAGTTAACTCCCGAGGAATTGGCCGAACGATCTTATGCTGTGCAGGTCGTTTTGGAGGAGGACAGGAAAAGAGCTATTGAATGGAGGCAGCGATCGCGTCTGAGGTGGATCAAACATGGGGATGCCAATACCGCCTTTTTTCATCGGGTCGCTAGTGCTCGTAAGCATGCTAATGCAATTTCCTCCATTGAGGTTGGTGGTGCCTTTTTTCAGGGGGAGCAGGAGTTGGGTGCGGCTTTGGGTAATTACTTCAAGAATTTTTTTGAACGCCAGGCTCCTTGCTCGTGGCGGTGGATGGGTCGTGCGGCTCCTGTCATCGCCCCTTCGGATGCGGATCTATTATCTCGGCCTTTTACGTTGGAAGAGCTGAAGGGGGCGGTCTGGGATCTTAACGTTGATGCCGCTCCCGGCCCTGATGGATTCCCCATTTCTTTTTAGCGGGACTTTTGGGATGTTATCGCGCTTGACGTATTGGACGTCGCTCTCGATTTTTGCGCGGGTAATAGAGGCTTCGACAAGATTAACCGGGCTAATTTGGTTCTTATCCCAAAGACCATTGGCGCTAGCCGTATTGAGGACTTCCGGCCAATCTCTATTTCTAATGGCATATACTTAATTATTGCTAAAGCCCTAGCTCGGAGGCTAGCGCCTCTACTCGGCTCTCTCATCTCTCCCTCCCAGGCCGCTTTTGTCCAGCGGAGGCATATCTCTGATTGCTATGCGTTGGCCTCCGCGATTGTTGATGGATGGCAACGAAATGCTAATAAGGGGATGCTTTGGAAAATTGACTTTGCTAAGGCTTATGACTCTTTGGATTGGAGATTCCTTTGGTCGGTATTGAAACGGCGGGGATTTCCGCCGATGTAGATTTCTTGGGTCCGTCGGTGTGTTACCACCGTATCTTTTTCCATCTCTATTAACGGCCGGCCGGTTGGGGGGTTGGTCCAGCCACGCAGGGGGGTTCGTCAGGGGTGCCCCCTTGCCCCGCTTCTCTTTGTTTTGGCGGTCGATGTGCTGCCGCGTATGATTCATGGTGTGGCCGATGCTGGACTTACGCGCGGTTGTTCTCTGGGCGAGTTTCATATTCCTATCCTTCAATTCGTTGATGATACCCTCTGTTTTATTGAGGGGGGTCGGCCTTCTGCCTTAAGGATGGCTACTTCGCTCCAACTATTTTGCGAGATGTCGGGGCTCCGCATCAATGGGACCAAGTCGAAGGTTGTGTCGTTTGCTTTAACGCCGTCGGAGGCTGAGGATTGTTCTTCTATTCTGGGCTCTTCCATTGGTGGCCTTCCGCTGGATTATCTCGGCTTGCCTCTCTCGGTGGGCCGTGCTCGCTTGCGGGACTGCTGGAGGGTGGTGGAGAAGGTGGAGGCTCGGTTGGCTGGCTGGCGCGCGTCTCTTCTCTCCAGGGGGGGACGCTTGGTTCTTGTTAAATCTGTGATCTCTGCTATCCCAATTTATTTCTTGGTTGTGCGTGGTTTGCCGAAGGGGGTTCGGGTGCGTTTAGAAAAATGTATGAGGGGCTTTCTTTGGGGTAAGAAGGGCGGTGGGAGGGGGGGTCCATTTGGTGGGTTGGGAGGATGTTACGCGTCCCAAGCGCGAGGGAGGCCTGGGCGTTCGGCGGTTGGAGGTGGTGCGCGAAGCTTTGCTTCTCAAATGGACGGCTAAGTTGTTGGGGCGGGATGATGATTTCTTGCTGCGGTGCCTTCGCGAGGCGGTGGGGAGTGCTCTGGCTAGCGCTTTTGGAGGGCGTGCCCATGGGAACGCTCCATCCTTTTGGCGCGAGGTGATGTCTGCCTTCGGTCGCAACCGATCTTTTTTCAAGCCTTCTCCCGGTGATGGGACTTCTTTTCGCTTCTGGTCGGAGGATTGGTCCGGTAGGGGCGTCCTCCGGACTCTGTTTCCGAGATTATATGCGTTGGCGGGGGACAAACTTGCCTCTGTGGGTGCATGCTGGGCCGATGGTTGCTGGAGCCCTTTGTTGGTGGGTAATCTTTCTGATCAACGGCTGCTCGACTTCGCTGCCTTGATGGCTCTCCTTTCTGATGCTCCCACGCCCGCCGGGGGCCGTGATCATTTCGCTTGGAAGGAGGGGTCCTTCTCTACGCGGAAGGCGTACTTCTCTATTCTCCCCTCCGCCGAGGGGATGGATGCATCCCTGCGCAATCACTGCAAGCTCATTTGGAGTCTCAAGCTTCCGGAACGGGTGGGTATTTTCCTTTGGACTCTTAGGCGTGGAAGGCTTCTTACTCGTGATCGTTGTGCCTTGATGTTCCCTAATGTTTCTCGATTGTGCGGTCTGTGTGGTTCGGAGGAGGAATCTGCCGGTCATCTTTTCCTTCACTGCGACCGTGTTCGAGCCATTTGGGGCGACGTGGGGTGGTTGAATCTGGACGGTATTGTTTCGTTCTTTGAGAGCTTGTCTAACGCCGGGAGTCGGTCGCGGGTTGACAGGCTGGTTCCCATTGCGCGCCTTTGGAGTATATGGTTGGGAAGAAACGAGTCTTTATTTTCTCAACAGAGGTTCTATTTGGAAAATATTTGTATCACAGCATCTCGATTTTGTATTGATTGGTCTGCCTTGTAGCGTTATGCGGGTGCGGGGATGACTACCCTATTGGAATCATCCTCCATTCTGTTTTGCTTTTCCTCTTCCGCATTGTACTCTTCCGCATTGTAAGTACTCATCTCTTCACTTTTTAATATATTGGGGCGAACACCGCTGAGTGTTTCCCCCTTTTTTGAGCGTCAAAAAAAAAGAAGCTAATGCTCCAACTCTGACAACTAGGAAAAGCAGATTGAAGATGCTTTCCTAACTAACATGCCTCGCACTGGAAAGGAAGAACCAAGTGAAATATGTCGAACATGTGACACGAATTATGAAGAGGTAGATGACCAAACCGAAGGTGCCAATTGAATGGAGAGACTAATCCAGACGAATGAGAAGATATACATGCATAGGGAGTCCAAACCATGCGATAAAGGCCACCCTATTCACGGCCACACCCAATCACTATGCCCGTAAGAATGTCCTGAAAAACAAGAGACGATGGGTCAAAAATAGCCCAACAGTGCAAATCCTTTGTAATCTGACTAATAGAAAGCAAGTTCATTGAGAAATCAGGAGCATGCAGCACATTCTGTAAATGCATAGAAGGCATCAAAGTGATCTCCCCATGTCCTGTGATTGGGAAATGAGTCCCATCAGCTATCACACCTGTACTTCCTCTAGGAACATGTCTATATAAGGCAAGTTGTTGTTTGTCTCCACATAAATGATGTATCCACTATGTAACATTGTAATCTCAGATCCATTTAAGATGTAAAAGCATAAATACCTGAGGTGCTAGCTGTAGCAGAGGTACTAGCAGAAGCAGAAGCTGCAACATCTGAATGACCTCCATGAGATGGTGAAGTAGGAGGCATGATATCCCTCAATCTCCACGAGATCATCAAACCGTTGATCAGAAGTAGGAACTGCAGGAGATTCAACATGTTCCGCTACCCAGGCCGATGGAGGAAACTCATGCTTGTAATAGCATGTATCCTCTGAATGGCCAGGATGATGACAAAACATGCACGACTGACGGATTCATCCCCCTCTACCACGGAGTCCACGTCCACAAAAAGTAGAAAAGCCTCCTGTACCTCAGGAGGTTGCCATCATTGAGGAAGTTCGACCACTAGAAGTGGACGAAACAGTAATCCTGCTAAGCATGCGGAAGGCTTCCTCGATGGGAGGAATTGTATCATCTACAGGATCTGGGAACAGCCAGCGTCATATTCAGGATCAAGGGCAGCTAGGAATACACCAACTATGGTAGCATTCCTATATGTTCTCTGCCGCTCAGGGGTGGCAGTAAGAAGCATGAAACTATGTAGCTTCTCAAACAACCCTCTCAAGGATGTATATAATGAATGCAGGGGCCATCCATTCTGCTTGATAGTGAATAGATCAAGTTGGAGTTGGAGGATCTTTGTCTCATTCCTCGAATGAGAATATGTTTCTACGAGAATATCCCACATCGCCTTAGCAGTAGGTTGATGTAACATATCATTGATGATTTCAATCACCAATGTACCAGATAGCCAGACTTTAGCATACGCATCGTTCGCCTCCCATAAGGCGTTTACTCCAGTCTTCTCCACCAGCTCCTCCACGGTAAAAATATGTTTCTTACCATTTGACTTCATAAGGCTCATGAACTACATAGCCCAGAGCTCATAGTTCATCATGTTCATCTTGACAATGGCGTTGGACCTCTGAAAACGTCTGTGACAAGTACATCTACTTCGTTCTCAGACATTATGCCAGAGGTAGAAGACTATGGCTTGTAAAGACCAAAAATGAATGTCTACACAGACATGTGTATTTGATTGCATACATAGACTTATGCACTCAAACCCATCAAACAGGCGAGAGAACCGACGACGGCGTGCAGGGAGCTACGCACGGAGGCTACGCGCGTGAGCAGCGTGCGGGTGGCATAGTCCACGCGAGTGCTGCGCGAGAGCATGCAAGGGCACGCGAGGGCTTGCAAGGACGCGTGAGGGCTACGCAAGGGTGGCACAGGGGGCGCGCCCTTGCGCGAAGGCTGCGCAAGGGCAAGCAAGGGCAGCACAGGGGGGTGTTGTGCGCAGCATGGGAGCGCGCAGAGGCGCAGAGACCTATGGGTAAATTATATAAGATAGACATACGGAAATAAAATAACGAAAAAGGTAAATATATACATAGAAATATCTCTATAGGTATGATTGTTGACCTCTGAACCAGACATGTGCAAAAAATGATAGAAACAAAAATGAAAATGCTAAGATAGATGTGTGGTCATATACGAAAATATCATATTGGAAATGATGCAATCAGAAAGAAAATTGGTGTAACTCCTATAGAGGATAAGATGAGAGAAAACTTCTTAAGATGATATATCCATTTGCAAAGGAAGTTGGCAGATGCACCAGTTAAAAGACGCGATTTTGAGATGTTGAATTGCCTAAGAGAGTGCGAGGAAGGCCCAATAAGCACTGGAATAAGACTATCCGAAGGGATCCTAGTTATTTGGATCTAAGTCTGAGAATGACCCAATATAGATTTATATAAAGGCAGAGAATCCATGTAGTAGACCCTACTAAATGTGGGAAAAGGCTTTGTTGTTGTTGTTGTTGTTGTTCCCGTATTGATCAATTCTTTGGCTATTTTAAAGGTTATTATGTAAGCTTCGGTGCTTTTGACGATGCGACCACATTATGACCACATTCTTAATTGTTGTCGTCTGGGGAAATTGTCGTCTAGGCAATACTTTTCGGTCCGAGCACTCTTGGTTATTGGAAAATGGCTTTCAGGACCTTGTCACTCTCTTTTGACAAAGTGTCAATGCCTCTGCGACATCATTTAAGGATTTCGATGTGTGTCGTGGGTCCTGTGATAGATATTGTTGGTCTTAATAAGGGAGATCTAGGCTCGTTGTGACGAGCGAAGGGCGATGGCCTAGTACGAGGTGGTCTATTTGGACTTGCTTGAGGTGTCTAGGAAGTTGATTAAGGAAGAAAGAGTTGTGAAGCTACATCAAAACAAGGTGCCATGCAATATTCGATCGAATGGATCGAATTCTTTGCCGATATTTTTATTCGAGAGATGGACAAATAGAATTTTGATATTCGATCAATATTCGACCGAACTCGAATATGTGGCATGAATATTCGATAGAATATTGCAACAAACTATTGTTTATTTTTATTTTTATTTTTTATTAAAGGGTTCATTTATCTTGATATCACAAATGTTAAAATTTCATAAATGTAACTTGTTAATTGCACTTTTATCTTGGACCCTTATTGGTTGATGGTCATGCATGTATAAATGGAAAATGTATATGCTACCACGAAGTAGCTAAATTGGGTAAAATGCATATGCCACCAAGGAGTAGATAACTTGGCTACTCCCACCCTTTTTTTAATTTTTTCGTGATATTTTTAAAATTCATGGGGGGGGGGGGGGGGGTAAGATCACCTATTTTCATGATGTTGTGATGCAAATTTCAACTTAGGTTGGTGTGGAAAAGGAATGAGAAAAAGAAATTGCATGTTTTATTCAAGAGGTCTAAGGATCCTTCTTATACAGGACAAAACCCTAGAGAGTTCAAACCTGACGAAAATACACAAGTACTAAAGGGGTAACAATTAATAAATAAGAGTTGTAAGAATACATTACTAGCACTCCCCATCAAGTTGGAACATATCTATCAATCATGCCCAACTTAGAAACTATCCATGCGATTCACTTCTTGGAAAAGGCCTACATGAACACATCTGCAAGCTGAGATATGTTGTCTTGTGAGGAGTACTAATCTTTCCAAACCGAACTGCGGCATGAACGAAATGGAAGTCAATCTCTATATGCTTGATTCGCTCGTAAAACACAGGATTCGTGGCAATGTATGTAACAGATTTGTTGTCGTAATATAGTGGAATGGGAGTGTTGACAACAATTCGAGTTCCTGTAGAAATGGCAATAGTCAAGTGATCTCAAAAGTAGCCAGAATTATCGCCCTATACTTTGCTTTTGCACTAGATCTGTATACAACAGCATGTTTATTGCTTCTCCAAGTAACAAGGTTTCCTCCAACCATCATAGCATATCTTGTAGTGGAGCAACGTCCTCATGAGAGCTTGCATAATCTGCATCAGCATAGCCGATAACATCGATGTAGCTATTTGCCCCAAAACATAGGTCATACCCCAGTGATTCCTTCAAGTATCATAGAATATGGAGGACATCCTGCCAGTGACTGTAACAAGGTCACTCCATGTGTTGGCTAGCTCTACTTACTCATAAAAAATAGTTGGTCTGGTGACAGTGAGGTAAAGGTGTTTGCCGACCATGCTTCTGTATCGAGTAACATCTTCGAAGACATGATCAGAGGAGGTGGTGTGTTTCTTCGGATCTGCAGGAATACCAGAGGGCATGCATCCAATTAAAATTTTCTTTTCCCTTCTTTTTTCTGTTGAAGAAAAATACGGAAGAGAGACAAAAAGAATCCATTCGATTCAGATTGTTGAATAATCTATTTACCACCCTCCATACCACCAGGGACCGGGTGATAATGGAACCAAGGCCACCTTAAACTTCACTTTTAGATAAATCAAATTCATTATTTATGAATGAGTTCCTATGAATATATATATGTACATATAATACATACATGGATACAGTAGACTCAATAAAGGAAAATGGCTAATTCATGAATTGAATAAAGCACATCTGCACCTTACCGGTAGATGTAATAGAATATCAAAGTGGAATTTTAGCCGAGGAATTGGATATAGCCCCAGATAGATATCCGGATAGCCATTGTGGCAGTTGGCAGCCAGAATGGAATTGATCGAGATCTATTTCTCGTTCATTCTCCGAGACAAAGAAGAAAATGCATTTCGACCCCGTCTACGTTCTCAATCATTTCGTGGCACCGGGCTTCTTATCTACGATGAGGGGGGCTAGGCAGGGGGTCAAGCACAGAATACGCTCTCGCATCGCTTTTTTTGTAGAAAGCTCGACCAGCGAGAAAAAGTCTTTGGCCCAATCCAAAAAGAGGCCAAAAATCGCGCAGCTTCAGTAAGGATGTCTATACAGTATTTCCTCTATGAGAGATGAAGTTCCTCTACCCACTTAATGGTCTAGTGGTAGTCCAGTGTGTCTACCACACAATAGACACGGGTTCAAATCCCACTCTTGCAGGGAGCGTTAGGTAGTCGACGGCCAGCGTAAAAAATATTCAAATCTTTCAACAAGGATTTAAGCAAGAATCCATGTAGCTGACCCTGCTTATAATAGAAAGCTTAGTACATACAGTACATACAAGAGATGAAGTTCCTCATAGTGTGTAGTACTTATATGCTCAAGAAATAACGTAGTGGACCAAGGACCTTGGTGACGAATACCTTTTGGAGAAAGGCATTGGTCTCTAGTACCCTTTTGTCATCATCACATGTGGCAACCATATCATCCACATAAACAACAAGTATAACGGTACCAGTTGTTCATCTTTTAACAAACACAGAAAAGTCAGAGGTTGTTCTCTAAAAGCCAAGAGTGTTGATTTCTGTAGTAAGTCAGTCGAACCACACCCTTGGGCTCTGCTTCAGACTATATATTGCCTTGTGAAGTCGACATACACACTCCCCCTCGACTTCATAACATGGAGGTTGCATCATGTACACCTCCTCATCGAGATCTCCATATAGGAATGTGTTCTTCACATCTAGCTGAAAGATAGGCCAGGTCATGTTAGCTGCCACTGAAAGGATAGTTCTTACAGAGCTCGCCTGTACAACTGGTGAGAATGTCTCGAAGTAATGCACCTCATATGTTTGTGTAAAACCTTGGCCACAAGATGTGCTTTCAATCTGTCAATAGTCCTGGTTGGAGACTATTTGGTTGTGAAGATCCATTTGCATGCCATAGGTCTAGTCCCCTTGGGAATGCACCAGATCTCATGTCCCTCTGGAAGTAAGAGCATCCATCACTTCATTCATGATTGTCTCCATCCTGAATCCTGCAAAGCACTATGGCGGTCTCTCGAAATAGAAATAATCATTACAGCATCTGCATATCTCTTGTCATTGGATGATAAACTCACGGTAGAAGTGAAAAGAGACATGGGATGAAAAGTACATTGCCTTTTTGTTCTGCGTAGAGCAACGGGAAGCGCTTGAGGACCATCCGGGACAACAATGGAGGGGACAGTTGAAAAAGGCATATCATCTTGCAATAAAGAAACATGTAAAGGAATATCTGGTGGTGGAGACATTTGCTTGTGCCTATAGACAATGGGTGGAGGTGGGATATCGAAATTCGACCGAATTTCGCTGAAATTTGAGGCCATGGTCCAAGCTCACGACCTAGACCACGGCCAAAGTCACGACCGCATCCTCCTTGGTAGTTGGGCCTTCCTCGAGCAAAATGGGTTGTAGTCTCCACAGATGGAGTAGTATTAGGGTACTCGATTGGAGAATCAAGTTCCTGCAAGCGAATAAAGATGGTCTCAAGTGTGGGCAGTGCATCAACGGTCCGAAATTGATCCTTCACAGGCTTGCATCACATACGCAATCCAGATAGAAAGCGATACATCTGCGATTCTGCACATTCTCATATTTGCTTGTCGCGGCAAGCATGCTGAAAAATGAGTAGCTCC
This sequence comes from Ottelia alismoides, assembly GCA_037367405.1. Classification (NCBI taxonomy): domain Eukaryota; kingdom Viridiplantae; phylum Streptophyta; class Magnoliopsida; order Alismatales; family Hydrocharitaceae; genus Ottelia; species Ottelia alismoides. The sequence goes on along the minus strand of JAZKJV010000834.1, from coordinate 664,085 downwards.
TCGAACATGCTTGTGAGAAGTCTGTAGTACTCAACCAGGGTAGAATTTCCTTGAATAGCAGACCAAATCCGTGTATATCTCTGAGGGTCTGGACTCGATAGTCTTTTGGGAGTAGGTATGCTCAAGACTCTCCCATATTGTCTTCGTTATTTCCTTGTAGTGAAGATTTGATGCGATATTTGGATCTATGTTGTTGGTCATCCAAGTGATGATCTGGTAGTCCACATAGGTATCATAGTCCGTGTCCGTGTCATTGGGCGGATATTTAGTAAGAACGTAGTTCATACGCTGACCACCAATGAACACCTTAAACGATCGAGACTAGAGTATATAATTCTCAGAGCCCTTCAGTTTGATAGAAGTGTCATGATCATCATAGAAGAAGTAGTGTACAAGAACATGGGTTCTGTAGATGTCATGGTCATCACGTTGGTCAAAAAAAAGTGACCCAGTAGTTCTTTATCTCAATCAAGCATCAAGGTGACCTAATAGTTCATCAACGAGAGAATAGGTTGTTGTAGGGGATCGATAGGGTGCCTATGTGGTTGTTGGAGGGATGCTTGGAGAGAGGTTTAATACTTGGAGAGCTCGCAGCCGAGTGGTCGGTGCAATAGAGAGATCACCGGAGGTGTCGACGATCTGTTGGACCACAGCAGAGGTCCTCAAAGGGTAGGGTGTTGGTGTTGATGCATCGTGGAGGGTCTTAAAGAACCAGACGATGGAGCAGGCTGGATTATGGGGGCTTTGGAAGTGTCCTAAAGAACCAAGGTGGTGGTTGGCAACGCTACAGAGCCTGGAGAAGCTTGGTTGGCAGTGATACTGATCAGGCGATGGAGAAGCCTGATTGGCGGCAGTCTTGAAGCCCTGATGGGGGCCTGAAGGCGACACTATTGAGCAGGAGGTGCCGTAGAAGTCAGGCGGTGCTGGTAGGGTTGTTAGATAAGCCCTTAAAAGTCCTATCAGGATGAGTTGCACAATGGTGGAGGCGTATGAGCACCAGGAGAAGGTGCAGAAGCGATGGCGTTGGCCCTCAGCAGCAGTGTGAGGGCATGGAATCGCGGGCAGGCCCCTCGCGTGGAGAGTGCTGACGGCGGAGGCGGAGTTTGGGCTGGAGGTGGTGGCGGGAATTAGGTCAAAACACTGGTCTAGGACCAATTCTCTAATACCATGTGGAAAAGGAATTAGAAAATGAAATTGCATCTCTTATTCAAGAGGTCTAAGGGTCTTTATAAAAAAAAGTATTAAGCCTTCTCCCACTATAAGTAGGGTCGGCTACATGGATTCTTGCTCAAATCCGTGTTGAAAGATTCGACTATTTTTTACGCTGGCCGTCGACTACCTAACGCAACCCCTGCAAGAGTGGGATTTGAACCCTGGTCTTTTGTGTGGTAGACACTCTAAGGGTCTTTATATAGGACAAAATCCTATAAGAGCTCAAAACTGAGAAAGATACACAAGTACCCCTAAAGGGGTAACAATGAATAAATAAGAGTCGCACGAATACAATACTAACAGCTGGGATTAATATCACATCCATCAAGCCTACCAGAATTTGGCAGTCTTAGAATTGCAAAAATTGACCCCTTTCATATAAATATATTAGGAATGCATGCTTTTACGAAATTTTTATGACAACATCATGACAATAGGTGATTTAAATCCTCCGAGAAGTTTCTAAAAAATATTACGAAGAAATTAAAAAGGGGGTGGGAGTAGCCAAGTAACTATTCTCGAGTAGCATATACATTTTACCCTATGTATAAATATATGAGAATATATATGTTAGACATGATTCTTTTTAAAATAATTTAAAAAATACATAACCGAATAATTCCGAATATTCTTCTAAATACCGAATATTATTTATTTAGTTACATCTTCGACTTAATATCGAATACCGACTTCAGTAACACATCAATGTACATTGGAGGAGGATAAGAAAAGGGAGTTAGAGTGGCGGCAGCGATATCAATAAGTGTGGTTGAATAATGGGATGTGTACACATGTTTTTTCCATACGATGGCCAGTGGGAAGAGACATAACTCCATTTGCTAGATGGAGGTTGGGGTGTGCAAGTAGAGGACAAAAGAGCCATTAGGGCTATGGTGGTTGCTCACTTCCACGAGGTGAGTAGAAAGTTCACTCTTGCGACACGAGGTGGTTGGATAGGGATGCTCCTGGACTATTGGAGTCTCAAGTGTCCGAGTTGGTGTGCTTTTAGCAATGTAGAGGATAATATGGTGGACTTTAATCGAAATGCAAATGGATCTCCTAGGCCAAATGGATATCTGAGGGGGGGAAACCAGGCTTTAAGAGGTTGAACCATTTTACTGATCATTGTTCTTGATAAGGAGGGAAATATGGGTTTAGAGAGTTTGAAGCATTCTCTGATCTCTGTTCTTGCTAATTAATGCTAAGAAAGAGATTGTAGAGAACTTTCATCTGATTGTCCTCTCGGATGCAATTTATCTCATGGTGGTGAAGGTCGTTGCTAATCAGCTTTGGAGTGTTGTGGACTCCATCATTGGCACTTCCCAAATGGCTTTCATTATCAGCATGATTGTGGTGAATGGTGTAGTCATTGCCTCTGAGATTCATTACAGACGGGTAGCTGAGAAGAGCTTGCTTTGGAAAGTTGATTTTCCTAAATTTCCAATAATGTAAATCGAATATTCATTTGGGCTTTTATATTGCATATAGGTTTACCAAATGAGTACATTAATTGGATGGCGGTGTGCATGATTATGACCTCTTGCTCGATGTTGATGAATGTGCAACATGTCGGGACTTTTTTCAGCCATAGAGGGGGGTTTGGCAGGGTTGTATGTTCGCTCAGCTGCTTTTCATCTTAATGGCTGATGAACTTTCGCATATGGTTCCTATGCGGTGGATGGGTATTTATTCCTAGATTTTCGATTGGACAACCTGTTGGTTCCTCTCTTATGCTGATTACACTATTTTCTCTATGGAAGGAGGTGTTTATGAGGCAAAGGTGATCGATGCAGTGTTGGAGCTTTCATTTTTGTCTCGTGCCTTCAACTGAATGACGACAAGTATGTTTTTATCCCATTTAAGACGAGAAAGGAAAAGGTTAGGGCTTATGGGGCCTTCATGCAGTCCAGACACAGGGTCCTCCTGATCAGCTATTCAGGTTTGTCTTTGGCTAGTGGTCGGTTGTGCCAGTTTGACTGCTTACATGTACTGGAGAGGTTCGAGTGGAGGCTTACCGGCTGACTGGCATGTTGTCTATCGAAGGGATGCGATTCGTTTGGAAAATCCTATCTTCTTTTTGTCCTTAGGCATGCTTTCTGTGTGGGTTCGCTGGCGGCTGAAGACATTGATGCGAAGGCTTTTTTGGTCGATGTTGGGAGATTATCAAAGCATCCCAATTGTGAGCTGGAGCTTGAGACATAGTGGTTCTGACCAAAGATTATAAGGCCGTGTGCATTTTTAGCATGGGGTTGAACAGGGCACTTCTTGCAAAATGGATTTCTCACATTTTGGGGGCTGGTTCAGACATGCTTTCTTGTTGCATAAGATCTATGCTTTCTGTCGGTCTCCCCTTGCAGCCTGGATTGGTGCGCGTCCCTTCAAACTTTTGAAAGGTGTGTGCTTTTGTCTTCCTGTGATCACGATGTGGGTTGTGATGGTTCTTTCCGTCTTTTGGCGGATGATTGGCTTGGTTGGAGGACCTTGTGTGAGAGCTTCCCCATTTGTTTTTGTTATCGTTGGACCATAGGATAATGGTGGGGATGCTTGGGACAGCGTAATTTGGCACCTTTACCTCCATTATGAGTTGCCAGACCAGCGAATGGTGGACTTCCCAACATTAGCTGAGTCCATTTAACATTGGAAGGTCTTTCTATTGGATTAGACCATAGGTCATGGACTGATGGCCCTTTTCTCGATGAAGAATTCTACAAGGAGTGTTAGAAAATAGAGAATGCGGAAGCGTATCAGAAATAAAGATAAAGAACTCGAAGAACAACGGAATTTTACGTGAACCCTACTCCCTAAGGAGCGAGATGAAACCACAGGAGAAGGCCTCAAAGGGCCAGGTTATGCATTGCACTTTCTCAATGGATACAAGAGGCCTGGGGCTCCTTATATAGCCTCCACAGAGCCTCCAAATCGCACCACTGTAGATGTGGGGACTAAACATATGGATGGGATAAATGGATCCTAGAGGTATCCATTTACCCATCTACAATGGGCGTACAACTAAATACTCCAACACTCCCCCTCAAGCTGGAGCATGCAATGCTCAGCTCGGACAAACAAAAAGATACTCAATTCACGCTATATGACAATACAGACAATATCAACTCAACGCACACAATTGTCTGCTACTGTCGAGGATGTTGCTTCTCATGTTGTGCATGTGAGGAGGACGAACGGGTTGGAGTGTAAGTTTGTTGAATCTCCTCATCGAAGAGCATGTGCTCTGAACTGTGCATGTCAAAGTCACTGCAACTTAAATAAGTCTCCTCGGAGAACTCTATCCCTCCACAATAATGTGGACAATTGATCTATCTCTGAAAAGGACCGAACTGAAAAGGCCGTGAAACTGCAATCCTCGTCAGAGTCCACGGTCGCTGGAGAATGGAGTCTGAAAAAGTCTCCTCATTGGAGAACTGGGTCTTTCCCATCGGGCATAGAGAAGGGTACTCTACTCTGGAGTCCCTGTGATACCACATGAAAACCCTTGCCAACATGGCATAAGGAATGGTCCTCTACTCTGGAGTCCCTATGGCTCACATGAAAACTCTGGTCGACAAAACAAGAATGATGGGGACCACTACAAGAGATGGCAAACATCTGCTCATCTGAAAAGACCGCATACATATGCGTGTCTGAAACCTGAAGATTCGGAATATGACATCGAATCTGAACATCTTGAGAGTCTGAACAACCGGTTGGTCTGGAATATCTGTATCCGGATCTGGAGAATCCGAATAGACATGTGACTCTACATAATACTCCCCCTTTCTCCCATACTTGTCGGAAAATGAACATCGACAAAGTTAGGAGAAGACAATAAAATGGGGATACAAAACATGAACATTCTCACAAAATTCATTGTGGCTTTACTTCATCAATTTCATTTTTTTATAAGTTGTCCAAACATTTTAAAAAAAACACACCTTTTTTAACATTTTTTCCGACTAAACCAATATATATTTTTTAATAGATGTCACCTCTTCATTTTTTATTGCGTACGGTTTTTTCAATGTACGCATCCTTTTTTTCTCAAATCGCAAACCTCTTTTTTTCATCTCACCTTTTCTAAAATAAAACGAATGGCCATCGGGCCTTTTCTTTATGCCCTAGGGTTCCCACAGGAACCCTTTTCCTTTTAAGCCCCCACCTGTTGGGGTCTCGTCTCGTGTCGCATGTTCTAGAGGATCGCCATCGCAAGGTCTCCCTGCTTGGAGCTACTGGAGGGGCGAGGCGTTGCATCGCCTTCACACGGGAGGGCGGCCACCTGAGATAGAGAGGGAGATCAGTCCCATCGTGCCGCTCGAAGCTACGCTGGAGCCGCACAGTGCTGCCTTCGAGTAGAGAGAAGCCGCCTGGTAGAGGGTCCTGCCTAGGATGAGTTGCGGCTCGAGGAGCGTGAGGGAGGGGCGCCGCTGCTGGAACCTGAGAGAGGATCGAGGGTTCGGTGTTGCCAGAACCTGAGAGAGAAGCGGTGTCGCGAGGTGGTGGCGCAAGACTTGCGTGCCTGGAAGATTGCGCATGCGCGCCTGTGCGAGCGGAGGGGATGTTGGAAGCTCCAGCGCCGTATGTGCATGGAGGACGTCGCGAGGAGATGTTTCGAGGGAGAAGAGGAGTCTCCTGTAGCGGATCCGTCGCCTGTAGGCACAGCAAATGGGGGGTTACGCCTTGGGTTGATTGCCTTGAAGCCACAGCGTCCCTCCTGGATCGGGAGCACCACCTGTAGACTCCGCCTGGAGCCATGGAGCACCGCATGCGCTGGGACATGGAGATGTGACGCTGCTCTGTTGGAAAGGGGAAGTCACTCCCAGGGGCTCTCGTTGGAGTCATTAGGGCTTGAGCAGCCCTCCTGGATGCAGAACCCTAAAAGGGCTTTACAGGTCTGCTACCTGGAGTAGGCGGCACCACCGTCGGCTGCAGGAGATGTTGCGTGCCTTGCCTGGAGATCTTGATTAGGGTTTCGTGTGAAACCCTAGAAGTTCCTGAACAGACTTAGGACAGATCTCAGATAATTTACATAAACTCAAATCTTGAATAAATAATTGTTGGAGTATTTGGTTGTGCGCCATATGAGTTGTAGCAGGGTAAATGGATCCTGGAGAGACCCATTTACCCCAATCACATGTTTAGTCCCACATCTACCAGTGGTGGGACTTGGAGGCTCTGGGGAGCTATATAAGGAGTCCCAGACCTCCTGTAACCATTGAGAAAAAGTAATAAAATATCCGTCCCTTTGAGGTCTTCACCCGTGGTTTCATCCCGCTCCTCACGGAGTAGGATTCCACGTTAAATCCCGTTGTTCTTATTCTTCTTTATCTTTTTCCATGTTTGCTTCCGCGTGTTTATTTTGTAACATGGTATCAGAGCGGGTCCATCTTGGTTGATTTTGAAGCTCGAAGATTTTTTTTGTTCAAGTTCGGGTTTTTGGATTTTCTAGAACCCTAGTTTGCATATCCAGATCTGTTCGAAGTGGCGGCACAGACGCGACATCAATCTTGGTATTCCGAGTCCTCAGACATTGATCTCAACGCGCATGCAGAGTTGCGTACAGACGCGACATCGATCTTCCAGATCTCTGCACGCTGGTGGCGAGACGCGCATCTCCAGAGCGCGGAACATCAGCCCAGGCGCGTCTCAAGGAGGAGGTGCACACTTATCAGCCCATGCGCGGAACATTAGCCTAGGCTGCAGCAAGCAACTTCAACATCCAGGCCCTCCAAAGCTCCTATGGCAACCCGATGGCAGTGTGATAATACAACCCTTCCAGGCGGAGGCATATATGCTTCCCGATCTTCTTCATGCGCGGCAGATCTCAGCCCTCCATGTGCGGTGACACTGCTCGCAGAACGGCGCTGTAATCCTCGCGGAGCCCTACAGGGACTCCAAGCGGCCAAGCGACGCAGCCACATCTCGACATCAGATTCAGGTCTCTCAGGCAGTGCTCGAACCCTCCAGGAACCCCATCAACTTCAGGGTGGCGCGACACAGGCGGCGATGTCGCAACCCCTAGGCGCACAGGAAGCATGCGCTCCTTCTCCCGACCCTGCCTTCCTCCTTTCCATGCGGAGCCCCAAAACACTCCAGGCGGCGGCGGTGCCATTCCAGCACAGGTGGTGCCCTTGCGCAGGTGGAACCCCCTGTGGCGACCCCTTTCCTATCTCCAAGGCTGCGCGTGAACAGGGCAAGACCCCCCATCGGGGCGGCGCAGGAATACGAGGGGGGTTCCCATGGTGGGGACCCTAAAACCTCTACGGCTAAAAAAGAAAAAAATGAGTTGTGTGATTAAAACAAGAAAAGAAAAGAAAGAAAGGGGGACGAATTTTTTTCCGGTTGCAGTATATTATGACCAAGTGGGTTGAATAAAAAAAATTGATGTAAGCCCAATGTTGGGCTGTATAAAAAAAAGAGGGGGAGGCAGCAATGCGTTGTGCTCTTTTTGGGCCGAGATTTTAAAAAAAAGGAGAGAGAGAGAGATGTGAAGCCCGGTTGAAAAAAAGAAAGAAAAGGAAAGCTTTATACAAAAATATATTGAAACGGCTTAAAAAATGTTTAAAAAATGTGTGACGGCTTAAAAAAAACGTAACAAATGTTTGTGAATGTTCATGTTGTTTTCCCCATTTCTTTGTCTTCTCCCAACTTGTCGACATCTATTCCGATCAGTATGGGAGAAAGGGGGAGTACTAGTATAGAGTCATAAGTCTTGTTTAGATTCAGATGCCAGATTCAGAGATTGCAGACCAACCAGATGTTCAGACTCTATAGTTCAGTTGATTTCAGAGTCGATGTCATATTTCCGAGTCTCCAGTTTCAGACACGCACATGGATGTGGTCTTCTTTTCAGATGTGCACATGTTTGCCATCATTTCTTTAGTGGTCCCCATCATTCTTTTTATTGTTGTTCGGCCAAAGTTTCATGTGAGCCATAGGGACTCCAGAGTAGAGGATCATTCCCTATGCCATGTTGGCAAGGGTTTTCATGTGGTATCATAGGGACACCAGAGTAGTACACCATTCTCCGTGCCAGATGGGAGAGACCCCAGTTCTCCGACGAGGAGACTTTTTCAGACTCCATTCTCCAGCGATCGTGGACTCCGACGAGGATTGCACTTCCATGGCCTTTTCAGTTCGACCCTTTTCAGAGATGGAGCAGTTGTCCACGTATTGTGGTGGGCCAGAGTATTCCGACGAGGAGACTCATTTCCAGTTGCAGCGACTCTGACAGGCGCAGTTCAGAGCGCATGCTCTCCGACGAGGAGATTCAACAGACTCACACCCCATCTCGTTTGTCCTCCTCACCTGCACGGCATGAGAAGCAACGTCCTCGACAGCAGCAGTTGTGCGCGTTGAGTTGATATTGTCCGTAGTGTCATGTAATGTTGAGTTGAGTTTCTTTCTGTTTGTCCAAGCTGAGCATTGCATGCTCCAGCTTGAGGGGGAGTGTTGGAGTATTTGGTTGTGCGCAATATGAGTTGTAGCAGGGTAAATGGATCCTGGAGAGATCCATTTACTCCATCCACATGGTTAGTCCCACATCTATCAGTGTTGGGACTTGGAGGCTCTGGGGAGGTTATATAAGGAGTCCCAGACCTTCTGTAACCATTGAGAAAAAGGAATGAAATATCCGCCCCTTTGAGGGCTTCTCCCGTGTTTCATCCCGCTCCTCACTGAGTAGGGTTCCACGTTAAATCGTGTCGTTCTTATTCTTCTTTACCTTTTTCCATGTTCACTTCCGCGTATTTATTTTCTAACAATAATCAATATGAAATCCTTGAGAAACAAACCCGCTCGGATACTATGTTAGAAAATAAAGAATGGAGAAGAGTCAGAAATAAAGATAAAGAACTCGAAGAACAACGGGATTTTACGTAGAATCATACTCCCTAAGGAGCGGGATGAAACCACGGGAGAAGGCCTCAAAGGGCCAGGTTATGCATTGCACTTTCTCAATAGATATAGGAGGTATGGGGCTTCTTATATAGCCTCACAGAGCCTCCAAGTCCCACCACTGGTAGACGTGGGACTAAACATATGGATGGGGTAAATGGATCCTGGAGGTATCCATTTACCCATCTACAACTCATGGGCACACAACCAAATACTCCAACAAGGAGATTTATGCATCAAGTTTTTTTACCAGTAATTGCTAAGTCAGAGTGCAAACAGATTTGAACTTGGAGGATTCCCCGATGAGCTACGATTTTTGTTTCGACGGCATCGATTGCATTACCATATATCGATCAGCATTACCGACCAATATATCAACAAAATGGTGTAGGTTCGCTCCTTACATGTTAAGTTGTCTGACATCAGCAACATGGCATGATATGGTAGCATGCCACCGGCATGCCACAAGGCCCATGACACCTTGGTCTATGACCCCTTTCTTATACTTCCCATGTCCTCCTACTTGCTCTAACGTCTTTGCTAGATCCATCTCTTCTTTGAACGGCCTTGTAATGTTTTATACATATATTTTTAACAATGTAGATATCAATCAAGTAATAACAGACTTGATCTTTATGATTATGTAGGCATTGGAATCTGATTAAATGTAAATTTAGCATGTATATTTTGATCCATGACAATCAGAATGTCAATGCATTTCAGACTACAATGAATAGCAGTCACTAGATGGCCCTTCATTTTTAACAGGTATTGTATAGTCAGAAGATAATTGATGCACAAAGATAGGATGGAAGCCTAGAGGCTTCAATATAAAGTAACGAGCCCTTATTTACATTATTTAGGATACCAATGTATAAATAATTGTTTATTTTTAAAGAATTATACATACATTGCACAGTCTGCACGAATATCAAAAGATCCAAACATGACAAAAGAAAACTTTCTTCAAATTTCAAAATAATAGATAACAAAGTTAAGAATTCCTACGTTTTTCTTTGCGAATTGAGAATACTCATTGATCTGCAACCTCCATTTTCCAGTATGGCAATGGCACAATCACCATATTGTTTAGCAAGGGCCCTGTGTAGAACAGATTCGCCTTCATCATCAACTGCATTGGGATCTGCACCTGCTTGAAGTAACTCCTGTCGTATAAAAAAGCTGAATGTCAGAGTAATAGAATAGATGCGACATTGAAAGTGTAGTTATTTCAAAAACTTACTCTCATGCACTCCGGTTGCCCATGGAAAGCACAAACATGAGCAATGGTTGGACCAAGTCCTTCCCTCAATCTCATGTTAACATTAGCTGATCTGCCTATGAGAGCACGAAGACAAGCTGGAGAACCAGCCATCAGAGCAAATACAATTGGTGGGTCACCATCTTTATTTAAGATATCTACATCAGCTTCTTCGTACTCCAGAATAGCTGCAACAATTTCAACAAAGCCTCTCCTACATGCTACGTGCAAGGCAGTTTGACCATCAGATACTTTTGCCTCCAAGAGGGAATTGACTGTCCCCTTATTTCTTTCAGATGAAGCCTAAAAGCATGTTGGCATAATTATGTAAATACTCTCAAATTTAGTAAAGCCCATAGGGTAATCAGATTGATATTACTTACCTCACGCCATTCACATCCCTTCTGAGATTAGTCCATGCAAAAGAGCGGGATCATCAAGGAAAACTTCCATCACTGATGGAGGAGAGTGTTCAACAGTGTTACGTTCAGTCACCAAAGGTAGGTCGCTGCATGGTCACATATTACTAGAATAAAGCTGAGCAAAAGAAAGATAGTGTACAGAAATATAGCACAAATGCACAAATGTGAGGAAAAAAGCGGAAGCACAAACATATGTATAGGTCACAGACACCCATAAAATGTGTCGGAAGCTGTAACTTAAAAACATACTTATGCACAGGTCATAGACATCCATTTACATGAAATGTGTCAGAAGTTGTAACTTAAAAACATGCATAATATCTACATATAAATTCCTACGAAAGGAACTGTCTTTCGGTTTTAATATGAAATCTAAGGTCTGGAAACTCAGCCTGGTACTTTCCAAGATAGTGGTTGTTCCGCATAGGAGAATCTTGAAAAACATTTAATTCAAGGGATTATTCAGTAAGTTTGATGATTAGGATAATGTTACCAAATAACAGGCCTTAAAACCAACAAGGCAGTAAATATAATTGTCCTGCACCAAATTTACATAACTGGTAATAAATCCAAGAATAGGATATAAATTGATAAGTTGCACTTAATGCAAGAGGTTCAACAATGCATATGATCAACTATTTTGTAACTCCAAAGTCAGCAAAGAATGATTAAAGTCGTAAGTGATTAAAGCAGTCCTTAAAATAATTAAAATGGTTTCTCGCAAGCATTATAGATTACATGTATGCTGTGCTTCAAACATATATGATCTATTTTTACCGTATGTATGTAATAATTAAAAAAATCTTATAAATATGCACATAACAACAATTTATCTATATATAAAACAAAATCAACATATTATAAAAAATCTATATGATAGAAACCATAAGACTGTAGAAATATATAAAGGGATGACTATCTGCCAATCGAGAGATTTCAGCATATAATACATCAAATTAGAGATATTTACATTGAGAAAAAATATCACATCATCAAAATATGAAGACAATATTTGAAAACATGAGAATCAAGATACTATATATCAATTCTAACTTTTCCCAGAATATTTCCATACACCATCTAGATGTAAGTCGTATGAATAACCAAAATGAGTGTGATAATGAGGATAAGTAAAAATATTTTTGTTATTTTTCTCCTGTCAAAATGAGAAAAGAAATTTATAATATACAATAGATATGTTTCTCCTGTCAGATAATGGCATGCACGTCACCAGCATCGGTGGTGGTGACCTTGTATGAGATCTGTATTCGAAGTTTATATTATATATAATAACTAAACGTGATCAACCAGCATCACTGTTAACTCACAGGAAATCCTATGGATCGTGAGGCCAAGTCTTCGAGAGTGCCAATAACCCCAGTTTGGTGAAACTTTTCATCGGTGATCATGTCAATGTGAGCCTACTGCAGTGAATGTTCCAAATCAAAAGAAAAGAAAATAAATTAACATAACCAGATATTATTATCCCTAGTCGAACAAAGCCACTAGTGGCCATGGTATCGCCGATTGATTACCACAACTACGGTTGCTTTGCCCTCAGCAAGACGTCCTCGACGATGCCGATCAGCAGGCGGACGTCGATCTCGCGACCATCGGGGGTATGGGTTGCCTGGATCTGCTTCATCACTGGCATCTCATCGTAGGGCGAAAACAGGTGATGCTCGTCCATGATCAGCTGGAGTGCACCACCGTCGATCGTCAAAGCAATCGTATCGAGGGCCATCTCTTTTATATGTATCAAGGTTGATGGGTGGAGGTGGATGCCATTCGGGCCGACGACAACACTGAAGCTCTTACGGAAGGGGCCAAAGCGCTGCTCACCGGTGTAAAACTTGAAGTTGCCCATCACCACCTTGTGTACGAAGAGGCTGTATTTTGGAGCCATGGAAGGGGAGTCGGTGGGACCTTTGCTTTGGAGTGGGTAGATGACCGAGTGGTGGTATTTGGAGAGGAGGTTGGTGGTATTTGGAGAGGAGGTGGTGCATACTCTGGAGGCTCGCGAGGCCAGCCTCCTCGGTGAGATCATCGATTCATTGCTGGGATTTAGCGGTGTTTGAGGGTCGCTGGCAGTGCTGAAAGGGAGAGGGCTTAAGGGTGCGAGTTGGAAGGCAAAAGTTGGAGAGAGAGAGAGAACAGACGAAGGAAAAAGTTGGAGAGTCGAACCGGAGGTGAAGAGAAGAAGACAACTCTTGTCTCGATATAAAAAGGGGGAGGAGATGCATTATTGTATTCTTTTCTTCGATGAATGCCTGCTCTTAACTCCTCCTTGACGTATGTCAATATAGAAAATACATTTGTCAGCATGTGGCACTGGGAATAGGGGTGTAAATGGACCGAACCTGAGCGAACCTATATTTTTTAGGTTTGGTTCGTTTATTTAATCGAGCCTAAACTTGTGTTCAGGTTCGGTTCGTTTATTTTCGAATCGAATCCGAATCGAACCTCTTTTTAAACGAATCGAACCTAAGCGAATATCGAACTTAAGAATTCTCTAATAAGAGGGAGTGAAAAGAAGAGAAATAGAAATATATGTGTGTATTTACAATTAGAATAAATATTCATTTAGTTTTTTCTTTATCTAACTCATCTTCATCTTTTGAAAAATTAGATTAATAAGGATTCATCTCTTTGAAAAAGTATAATTATAATATATTTTATATCTATTCAGATGGGGATAAGGAATAAGAATAATACAGAGATATTCGATAAGTAATGTTTGTGATTGTTCTGTTGATTTGAAGATAAAAAAGGAAAAAGTACTAGACTATAGATGGTAGATGTTGTAAACTCGATGTGACTATTTATTTTTGGATAGTTTATACCGAGATAAAACTTAGTTGTCTTGTAAATATCTAGTTATCTCTAGACAAAATTCACTTACCTTGGGATAAAAATCACTCATCTCAAAATAAGTCCATTTCTACGGACAAGGATTTGTAAATATATATATGTGTGTATGTTTATCGAGCTTTTAACGAATCGAACCTGAGCGAACCTATGATTTTTAGGTTCAATTTGTTTATTTAATCGAGCCTAAACTTGTGTTCAAGTTCGGTTCGTTTATTTCCGAACCGAATCTGAATCGAACTTTTAGCGAGTCGAACATGAGCGAATATCGAACTTGAGAATTTTCTTACACCCCTAACTGGGAACAGGGCATGTGGCGTCATTGGAGAATGTACACCGCCTAATAAGATTGCAAAATAGAGAGATCATGAATAGAAGAATGGAATGTAACAATGAAACCACGTGTCAAGACCAAAGGAGGAGCCAAAAGAACTCAGCTTTAGTTAATATATATATATAGATATTTTCACATTTCTTGTTGGTGGGCCTCCCACTTTAAGGAAGATATCAATGGAAATCCTAGCGGGCAGATTCCTCATCTCGGCAATATATCGCTGGCATGCGATATATTGCCAATATATCGACCACATATCTTCAATATCTGGTAAAAGGATATGTAGGCCGATATAAGTAGGGGCTAAGCGATACCAATATATAAACGATATATCGTCGATTTATTGCGACATTGCCTACCATGAGGTGATCAAAATGAAGATGCAACATGTAAGGTGAGACTGATCCAGTATGAAAGAATGAAGCATCAACATATAGAGATTAGATCAGCCTGTAGAGACACCTTTGCTCACGACCACATCCGATCACCATGCCCGTGAGTATGTCCTGAAACCAAGATAAGAAGGGTCAAAATGGCATGAGAATGCAAGTCCTTAGTGATATGAGTAATGGATAATATATTCATAAAAAAAACTAGTGCATGTAATGCATTATGCAGACGCATAGACGACGTCAAATAGAACTTCACATGTCATGTCACATGGGAATGAGTCATATCTACAATGACAATCAATCTGTCTGAAGGAACATCCGTATGAAGTAAACTAGCCATGCCTCAACACAAGTGGCGAGATGCACTAGAATCCATTATCAATTCTGTCATATACGCCCTGCGACAACTGCTAAGGGCATAGATTATACCTGAGGAGCAAGAAGACGCTCAGGCAGTGGCTGCAACATCTAACGAACTTGTAGGTTCACTAGTCATGATAGCAGCAGGAGTCATTTTCTCCCTCGAATGGGGGACAATATCATCTAATCTATGATCTATAATAGGAGAGGAACTGGTAGTGGGCATAACGAGCTCGATCATATGAGCAGATAAGAGATATGTGTGCTTTTGATAGCATGTCTCCTCATAATGATCAAGACGATGACAGTAAGTGCATGGACAACGCTGACGTCGCCTCCTCTGCCACAAGCACCAATCCATCTGAACTAAGAGGTAGCTCCTCTGCAGCAAAATGCAGCCATCGATGACGAAGTCTGTATTGTGGCAGTGGATGGGACCATGATCCTACTAAGACAATTGTCAGTCTCCTCCATAGGAGGGATAGTTGCAACCATGAGAAGCTGGATGTGTGTTGCCTCATACTCAAGGTCTAGAGCAGCCAGAAAAACTCCAACGATCATGGCATTTCAGTATGCCATTTGTTGCTCAGTAGATGAAATCACTGGCATGAAGCTGTGAAGTCTCTCGAACATGCCACAAAGCGAAGAGTAGAAGCCGTGTAGAGGACTACCATTCTGCTTGGACATGAAAATTGTTGGGAGAAGCGTTTTTCATATAATAGAAGAGACCCTAGGGCTCTCTTATATAGGAGAAAAGCCCTGGGTTAATTACATAAGTGATACGTAAATAAAACAAAATAGAAAACTGAGTAGTCGTAACACATTATTATCTCAACACTCCCCCTCAAGCTAGAGCATAAATATCTATCACGCTCAGCTTGGTGCAACACTTCTGAAATGGATCTCTAGTAAGTGCCTTGGTGAAGATATCGGATGTCTGATCTCCAGTAGAAACATGAGAGGTGGATATGAGACCCTTCTGAATCATGTCTCTAGTGTAATGGAAATCTACTTCTATATGCTTTGTTCGTTCAAGGAGAGCAGGATTATTGGTAATAAACAGAGCTGCTTGATTATCACATAACAACTGCATAGGAAGAGGAACATCAACAGCAAGATCCGTCAACACCGACCTGACCCACATCATCTCTGCACTTCCTTGTGCCATGGCCCTGTATTCAGATTCTGCACTAGATCTTGGAACCACTGTCTGCTTTTTGCTCTTCCATGAAACAAGGGAGTTGCCCACAAAAACAGCAAAGCCAGAAGTAGACTTCCTGTCTTTGGAACACCCTGCATAATCTGCATCTGCACAGGCAGTCACCTCAAGAGATGTATCCCTATTAAAGATAAGACCATTACCATGTGAATTCTTCAGACACCTCAAAATCATCTGAACAGCATCCATATGTACCTTCCTAGGTTGTTCCATGAACTGGCTAACTTTGCACACTGCAAAGCAGATATCTGGTCTGGTGATGGTGGCGTATAAGAGCTTCCCAACAAGCTCTATGTATCGCCTGCTATCAACCTCTTCAGTGTCATCATCATACAATCTCACACTTGGATCCATAGGAGTAGTAGCAGGTTTGCATTCTGTCATTCCTGTCTCAGAAAGCAAATCCATCACAAACTTTCTCAGAGTCATCACAAGACCCTGCTGGTTCCTGGCAAACTCCAATCCAAGAAAATATCGAAGAGTACCAAGGTCCTTGGTCACAAACTGCGTACCAAGAAAAACCTTGGCAGTCTGAATGCTCTGCTCATCATCCCCTGTGACAATGATATCATCTACATAGACAAGAATAGTAATGATACCTCTCTGCGTCTTCTGAACGAAAAGTGTACGATCTGCAGAAGATCGTACAAACCCCTGTTGCTCTATTAGGTCCGATAGCTTATGATACCAAGCTCTAGGGCTCTGCTTGAGGTCATAAATCGCCTTATGGAGCCTGCATACCCTCTGGGACTCCCCCTCAGTAGCAAACCCTGGTGGCTGCTGCATATATACTTCCTCTTGTAGATCCCCATACAAAAATGCATTCTTCACGTCGAGCTAATAAAGAGGTCAATCCTTGGACACTGCAACTGCAAGAAGGATATGAAGCATGGAGTGTCGGGCAACTGGGGAAAAAGTATCCTGGTAATCCACCCCATAGGTTTGGGTGAACCCACGTGCCACAAGTCTTGCCTTGTAGCGGTCTACACTGCCATCCGCTTTGTGCTTGACTGTAAAGACCCACTTGCAGCTCACTACGGATGCACCCACAGGAGCAGGCACAAGACTCCATGTACCCCGTGACTGCAAGGTTTCCATCTCCTCTTCCATGGCCATACGCCATCGACTGTCCTGTAACGCCTCCTGATATGTTCGTGGGATAGAGACTGCAGAAAGTCCCACAACAAAATGCCTGTACTCTTCGGAAAGATGATCCAAACTAACATGTGCAGCAAGAGGGTAAGTAGCACACTGACGACGAGGCTTCCTCAAACCAATGGGAACCTCCAGGTCATCATCCACATTGTCATGTACAATTGACTCTGCCTGTGTACCATCCAAAAGACCAGTACCATCAGATGAAACATTATGCTCATGAAATACCTGAGGCGTGCTGGATGATGTAGAGGGCATATGAGCAGCGGGGCGAGTAGAAGACCGACGAGTGTAAACACATGGCAAGAATTGAGGTGGAGGTGGAGGTGGAGGTGAAGTAGGCAGAGTTGTAGGAGAAGAAGGTGGTGGAGGAACAACCACATCCTCTTCAGAACTACCATTGGACAATCTGTCACCTGTAGGCGAAAAATACATAATAGACTCAAAAAAATGTGACATCTGCACTCACATAATATTTTGTCCTACAGGATCAAAACAACGATATCCCTTTTGGGTACGAGAATAGCCAACAAAAATGCATTTGACCGCTTTGGGTGAGAGCTTGTCACGACCAGGAGCAAAATTGTGGACAAAGGCCACGCAACCAAAAACTCTGGGTGAGAGAAAATAGGTCCTTCTCGGGAAACGCAATCGAGAAAGGAACCTTTCTCCTAGCATGGTGGAAGGCATACTGTTCACTAAGTAACAAGCTGTAAGAACGGCATCTTCCCAGAAAGAATGAGGAGCTTGACTGTGAATCAAAAGGGTCCGAGTAACATCTAGAAGGTGACGGTGTTTGCGTTCAGCTACACCATTCTGCTGTGACGTATAAGCACACGAGGTCTGATGAAGAATACCAATAGATTTGGGAAATGCAGATAATTGTAGGGTAGAGAATTCCAAAGCATTATCCGTACGAATAAATTTAACATTAGCTGAGAAAATGTTTTTGACCTCAATAAGAAAGGATTTGATTAGAGTAGCAGCTTCAGACTTATGTTTTAACAAAAAAACCCAAGATAGTCTAGAGTAATCATCAACAGCAACCAAATAAAAACGATGTCCCTGATGATCAGGAACATGACTAGGACCCTAAATATCAAAATGAAATAGTTCAAACAACTGACTACTATCACGACTCCTACGAGGTGGAAAAGAAAAGCGATGGTGCTTCCCAAGCTGACAGGCGTCACAATCCAGAGTAGTGCGAGTAGATAATTGTGGTAGGACATGACACATCTTCTGAAGAGGAAGATGTCCAAAGCGTAGATGTCACATGAACGGTGAAACAGAAGTAGAAGGAATAGTAGCAATCCCAGCATGAGAAGGTATGGTAAGCTTGTACAATCCTCGCTGCTCACGGCCACATCCAATCACCCTACCCGTTAGTATGTCCTGAAACACAAGGGAAGATGGATCAAATATGGCACGACAATGTAAATCTTTTGTAATTTGACTAATAGACAAAAGATTCATCTGAAAGGCTGGAGCATGTAAAACGTTCTGCAACTGAAAAGAAGGAGCTAGAGCAATCTCCCCCTGACCAACAATAGGTAGTCGAACGCCATTAGCAATCACCACGAATCGACCAGAAGCAATCTGTCTGTACGAAGTAAACTGTGCTCTATCGCCACACACATGTTGTGATGCATCGGAATCCACAATCCAGTCAGTCAAATCAGAGCTGTTACAACTCGTAAGAGCATAAGTAGTACCTGAGGAGCTAGACGAAGCTCTGGCAGTAGCTGCAGCATCAGAAGAAATCGCAGCCGGAATAATAGGAGCGGACATCATCTCGCGAAGGTTTGGAAACAATATCATCCCAGACGAGTATCCTGGGATGGAGCCAAGAGAGGGTCGGTCTGTTCAGCAACCCTGGCAGATGCTGGATACCCATGCTTCTGGAAAGCATGTCTCTTCAGAATGCCCTGGACGATGGCAAAAGGAACATGGGCCACGCGGACGGCCTCCACCACGACCACGAGGACCGTGTCCTCTAAACTGGGAAGCCCCTCCCCTTTCGCGTGAGACAGCCATAGCGGAAGGAGTCAGAGCGACAGTCGTGGGAGTAGTAGTAATCCGACTCAGTCGCTTGTACACTTCTTCCATAGGAGGTATCGTCTCTCCAGTTAGGAGTTGTGTACGTGTTGCATCATAATCGAAATCAAGAGAGGATAGGAAAACCCCCGTCATGGTGGCATTCCGATATTGTTGCTGCTTGGTGCTGGCAGTGATAGGCATGAAGCTGTGGAGGCGTTCAAACATGCCTCGAAGATGGGGAAAATGCACATGAAGCGGGCGACCATTCTGTTTGGTCCGAGAAAAATTCAAACTGTAACTGAAGAATCTTGCTCTCGTTCTTGGCTTGTCCATATGTGGCTGCTAAGATATCCCACATAGCCTTTGCGGTGGGTTGTGTTGACAATACTGTGGCAATCTCCGTAGTGAGCGTCTGGAGAGCAAATACGAGCATAAGCATCATCTTGCTTCCACGAAGCATTGGCTCCAGTTTTGTCCGCCGGTTCGGATTCGGTGAGAATGTGTTCTTTGTTGTGGCACTGCATAAGAGTGCGAAACTGCATGGACCATAGTTCATAGTTGGTCGCATCCATCTTGACCATTGGTGCATGTCCTTTGAATGCACCCGAAGAAGAGAACACGTCATTTTTTATGTCGGCCATTGTATTAATAAAATGAACCGCGGACAACGGAGCAATAGATCAATCGAAAACCAAATGTCTACACAATCATGAAGAGGAGTGGTTGTATATGTAGACTCATACAACCATCCTAATGAATTTTATTGTGTTCTGGTGGTGTTAGATGTTAGATGGAAGACAAAAACACCACCACCAATCAAAAAACAGACCAATATTATTCAGAACAGTGGCTGAAATACCGGTTGCAGATCACTGAACAAGTACCGGAGCACTCTAGGCCGCTGCTGGAAACTCCAGCAACATGCAGGAGGTCGTAGGCCCTTCGACGGCAGCGAGGAAGGGCTGGGAGGGCCCAAGCGGCGGCGCAGGCTGCCGGGGAGGGAACCGCGAAGCGCACGAGCCTAATGGGGCGTTGGAGGGCCGCGCCGGAGGGCGAGGCTGGAGCTGCAGTGGGCGGAGAGCCCTGGCGGGGGCCGTTGGCGGCGCCGAGATGAGGAGAGGGTGCCGGCGACGCTAGGAGGAGGCGGGGGGTAGGGTTAGGGTTTGGAGGGATATGGGAACCCCGGTGTAGGACCGTTGCTCCGATACCATGCTAGAGAAGCGTTTTTCATATAATAGAAGAGACGCTAGGGCTCTCTTATATAGGGAAAAGCCCTGGGTTAATTACATAAGTGATACGTAAATAGAACATAATAGAAAACTGAGTAGTCATAACACATTATTATCTCAACAAAAATGTCAAACCAGAACTGAAGAATCTTAGCTTCATACTTCGCTGACCATATATCGTTGCGGTGGGTTGGATCACTGGGCGCACTAGTGTCGTGAACCGGTAAAATGTTTCCGTTGTTGGCGTTACGCCGATGTTGTAAAAGTCGGTCAACTAGGCCGATTAGTCGGTCCGACTAGACGAGTCGAGGGAGCTAGCTGACTCGACTAGACCTACTCGACCATTAGTCGGTCAACCCAACTAATCGGGTTGACTACAAGGCCAACATTTACATAGAGAATTTTTTATTTTTTAGTTTTCTAATTTTTTTAAAAGCAACCTTATTCTAATATGCTTTAATGTTATATCTAAAGTCGATTGCTTCATTTATTTCATTATGATAGTATAGAAAATGAACAAATAAATGTAAATATATAAGAATATATGTATACAAAATGATTTATATATTTAAAATGATTAAAAAGATACAAATCGACTAATGGCTGAATAAATCCGATTTGTCGCCCAACTACCAATTAATCCTTAGTCAGTGACCCCGCCGACCGAGTACCATACCACTTTTTGCAACCTTGCCTTACACGCAAACGAGCAGATTTCTCCGTTGAGGGAGAAGGGAAAACGTGATGTTGATCGACTAGGGGCAGGTCAGAGATGCTTTTCCTGGGGTTCGTCCAACGTAGAGATGGTTTCAGATGCCCGGTTCGTAGGGGATATTGCTCAGATGACTCCTTGGCGCGTGTTGGCAAGGGGCCTTAGCGGCTCTGAGGCACCGTCCGGCTTCGTGGTTCGAGGGATGGTTCGACGTTGTTGTGAGGCGCGGATTGCGGTCCAGTGATGGCACGATGAAGCCTAGGCCTCTAGAGCGGATCCATGTGAGAGGGCTCCTTTTCATCGCGCGGAACCTACCGTGTTGCGCAGCATTACCGAGGGTGGTTGGATCGAGAGTGATGGTACTCAACCTGGTGATTCGTTGGACGCCATCCTCCTGGTTGAACGGTTGGGCCGAAGAAACTGGGATGGTATGAAGTTTTCTCAGAGGGGAGTTCGATGCTCGCGGAGCTGATGGATGCGGGGCCAAGGTCGAGGCATTTAGCCTCAGGCTACTATAGAGGCCGAGCGGTGGATGTGCAGGCAGCGGAGGCCGGAGTTGGGGTCGGTGGGAGTTGCTGCGCAGCATTACCGAGGTGGTTGGGATCGAGAGTGATGGTTCTCAACCTGGTGATTCGTTGGACACATCCATCCCCTGGTTGAACGGTTGGGCCGAAGAAACTGGGATGGTGGGAAGTTTTCTCAGAGGGGAGTTCGATGCTCGCGGAGCTGATGGATGCGGGGCCTAGGTTGAGGCATATAGCCTCGGGCTACTATAGAGGCCGAGCGGTGGATGTGCAGGCAGCGGAGGCCGGAGTTGGGGTCGGTGGGTCACCACAGCAGTCGAAGGAACGAGATGGCGCGAAACCTGAAGAAGGTGCATCGCCCTATGCTTGGGATTCGGTTCGGCACGATATCCACGACAGGGAATTCGAAACCTATGTCCGTACATATCCCCGGGTGCAGTAGGGGACATGCAGGTTCTAATTCAAAACATGTCGAAGAGCTGCAGGACACAACCTGTTTGCATATTCGGTCATCGAGTGCAGATCCGCAGGCGGAGCAACAGGTGGAGCCGAATGGCGTTCCGATTATTCGGACCTACTTGGGGTACTCGGACTCGAGTGTTGGGCTCGAGGGTCCGGTTGGTGGATTTCGGAGCGGGGACCCTTCTGAAGTTGTGCATGTTCCTTTCGACAGACCCCCCAAACCCGGACGAATTCGATATGGGGCATCTTCGAGCAACTCGAATCTTCGGAAAGAGACAAGATGGCACCGCTCCTTGAGAGGGCATGTTCTGAACGGTCGGCTCCGACAAGTGGTCCCCCTTTGCAGGGGTGTGGTTCGTTGATTGCGACGGATGGAAAGCAGCGGTAGCGGCTTAGGGGGCTTCAGTGGAAGAACTGGAGTCCTAGTTGGAGGCGACCGTAAGCCCGACGTCGATGATGGTCGCCTCGCCTCATGACGGCTCCGCGAATGGGGAAGTTCTGGATACGAATGCGGTCTGGGGGGCCAATGTTGGGGGTCGAACACGGGAGGCGAATCTGTGGGGGGCTCACATGGCACTCAAATGAAGGGTCTCCGGGTTCGGCGCTTCATATGTGCGGAGAAAGTCGCTTAGGTCGGAAAGGATGAAGTGGAGGGTTGTGTTGAGGGCTTCGTTTGGCGCAGTTCGAAACCGTCGCACAGTTCGTCACCATGTCCCAGCAGGCTGCTGAAGTTGTAGAACCGCTTTGGAGTGCTTGATCGAAGCATCGCCAAAAGGCTAGGTGTAATCCCTCCAAAGAAGTTAAGGCAGGTTGTCCCTTAATAAAGATTCTCACTTGGAATGTCAGGGAGTTGATCGCCCCGACAAACGAATGGGGGGTGAAGAACTTGCTAAAAGAGGCTGGCAACGGACATGTTTTGCTCCAGGAGACGAAGTTGTCTAGGTGCGAGGACAAAGTCAGGAGGGAGCTGAGAGAAGGGGATCATTTAAGATGCTGAGTTTGGAAGCCCAAGGGGCCTCAGGGGGTATCCTTACTAGTCGGTTGCCCGATAAGTTTGAATTGATAGGGGTTTCTAAGTCCTCATTCTGCTTGTCAGTGATTTTGAGGAGGGCAGATGGTATCAGCTTCTTGGTCACGAACATCTATGAGCCGACTAAATACGAGAGAGGTTCCCAGTCGATGGAACTGGAAGATTTGGGCGCGGAGCCCGCGTTTGGGATCTGGATCATTGGTAGAGACCTAAATGTTACGTTGCTCCCTGAAGACAGACCGCACATGGGAGGCGGGAGGGATCCGGGCTTGGAGGCCTTCAGAGGGATGGTTCAATCATTGGGCTTATCCATTATCGACGCGGTCGGTTGTGATTACACCTGGCGGAATGTGAGGTCGTGTCCCAAACTCGATTGATTCTTGTTGTCACCAGAGGGCGGCGGAGGCGTTTCCACTGGCTCGGGCCTAGGCTTTGCCACGGGCGTACTCTGATCACACTCCTATCCGTTGGTCGTCCAGTGAGGAAAGGAAGAAGCAGGTTTGTCTTCCGTTCGAGCAGAGTTGGCTCTTTACAGATGGTTTTAGAGAGTTGGTTGCTGAACGATGGAGAAGTTGGGCTCCGGTGGGCTTGGTGGTCTCACGGTTTGCAGCTAAATTGAATTCCCTCAGATCATTCCTTACAGCCTACGGCAGGGAGGTTAGGGCTCGACGTAGGGGCTAGGAGAGGTGAAGCCAAGGCGGGGGTGGTGAGGTTGGATGGCTTGGATGGACGAGAGGGGGTTGGATCAGGAGGAGATGGTAGAGAGACTGAGCTTGCTTGAGGAGCTAATCCTGGAGGACAGAAAAAGAGGAGGCCGAGTGAAGACAAAGATCGAGGCAAAAGTGGTTAAAGGAGGGTGACGCCAATACGAGGCTTCTCACTCAATGACGCCCGGTCGGAGGAGAAGGAATTTTTTGCATGAAATTGAGATTGGGGTGTGAGGGTGTCAGGGGAGGAGCATATTGGCGGGACTTTACAGAGGCCACTTCGTGGAGTCCTCGTGTAGGGGGCAGGGGGATGGGGAAGGATGGGGGTGGCCTGGGAGCGGGGGTGGAATCTTTGACTGTCGGGCAAGCGCAGTTGTTGTTAGCTGATTTCTCCGAGGATTAAGTGAGACGAGTTGTTTGGGGCATGAATGTGGATGGGGCTCCGAGTCCTGATGGATTTCATGTGTTGTTCTACCGTGAGTTTTGGGATCTTCTGAGAAGGAAATTCTGGAGGTGGCTTAGCAAATTCAGAGATGACAACATAAGCTTCGAGAAAATCAACCGGGTGTTTGATCTTCCTTCTTACAAAAGAGAATCCGTTGAGGGGTGGATGACTTCAGGTCGATATCGATTTCCAACGCACTCTACCTTGTAGTGGCAAAAGTGATGGCGAACAGACTCAAGGTGGTTATGGACTCGGTGGTGCTTCAGGGGCAGTTCGCTTTCATTCAGGTTATCAACTGATGGATGGTCTTGTCGTGGCATCAGAGATCTACCTCGAATGAAAGCGGCCAAAGAGGATGGGGGCGCTCCTGGAAGATTGACTATGGCAAAGCTTATTATTGCGTCAACTGAAAATTCTTGTGGACCACTCTACGACGGAGGGGTTTCCTGGAGGTTTGGATTCAGTGGATGAAGAGACGTGTGACTACATTCCTCCTGTTCAATTTTGGGCCAATGGCAAGCCAAGGGGAGGGTTTCTTCCAGCCCCATCAGGGTAGGCTCCTATGCTCTTTGTTCTTGTGGCGGATTGTTTGGCGATCTTGTTCAGGCGTGCGGTGGAGGCTGAATGGTGTGAGGGCTTCCGGCTGGGGGATATATCTATCCCGTAGCTTCAGTATGTTGATGATACACTGATTTTTCTTGGGGGTTCAGAAGAGAAAAACCGCAACGCAACGCTTCTGGTCAATATCTTGGGCAGCCTCTCTGGGGCTTCAGATCAACAGACAAAAGTCAGTGGTGATTACCTTTGAGATGGACGACTCATACGCGACAGAATCGCGGGGTGGTCGGGGTGAGGCAAAAGTCAGTGGTGATTACCTTCAAGATGGACGACTCAGACGCGACAGAGTCGCGGGGTGGCCGGGGTGCCCCTGGGGGGACCTCCCTATCTCCTACCTGGGATTGTTGCTGGTGGATGGCAGACTAAGGAAGTCGGATTGGGACAGCGTGGTGCGCAGAATGGAGGAGAGGTTGGCTGGATGGAAGGCGGGCACTCTATCTAGGGAGGAAGTTAACCCTCCTTAAGCACATTCTCGTTGTCATCCCGATCTTCTATTCGACTCGGTTGATGCCGGTTGGGGTCAGAAAGAAGGATGAGTCTTTGATGAGGACCTTCTTCTGGTCAGACGATAGACAACAGAGGTCTGGGTTGCATCTGGTGTGTTGGGAGGATGTTACGAAGCGGATTCGTGATTTGTGGCCATGGGGTTCGTGATGTAGAACTCGTAAACAAAGCTTTGTTGGCCAAGTGGGTGACTCAGATTTGGGGATCTTCGACCTCGCTGGCGGCCAGAGTCTAGAAGAATATTTATGGTGTAAAGAGAGTGTTGGTGGCAGACAGAAAGAGATTCGAATCGCCGCTATGGGACGGGATCTGTGCAGTCTTGCCGACTATAGCTCCAAATATGCGTCTGAAGATGGGGAATGGCCAGGTTTTTAGATTCTGTATTAATGACTGGATAGGGGAGGGCGCTCTTAGGAGGCGTTTCCCTATACTGTTGGCTCTAGGATCGCAAAGGATTCCCTTCTGCTAAGGTGGCGGAGTTCGACTCGTGAGGACCGCGGTTCGTCTCGGATTTGTCGGATCAACGTATGGGAGGACTTTATGAGGATGTTGGCAGAGATACCTCCACCGGGGGAGTGTCTCAGGAAGCGGACCATTTTGAATGGGAAGGGACGAGATTCTCAGTTAAGAAAACTTATGATGCGATGAAAAGGTCGGCAGTGGTGCAGGACGAGGAGTTGTGTCAGGACATGAAGGTAATTTGGGCAAGAGATTCTCAGTTAAGAAAGCTTATGATGCGATGAAAAGGTCAGCAGTGGTACAGGGACGAGGAGTTGTGTCAGGACATGAAGGTAATTTGGGCAACTAGGATCCCGTACAGAGTGAGTGTTTTCCTATGGTGTTTGAGAAGAAACCGCATATGCAATAAAGCGGGGAGGGGGAGATTGTTTGGCTTGGCAGACACGTGTTGTAACAGGTGTGAGGGCACAGTGGAGGATGAGGGCCACCTTTTCTTCGATTGTGTGGCCCAAGTCTGGAGGGAGACAGGGATCACACGAGTGGAGGTCAACGGTTTAGAGACATTTTGGATATCAGTTCGCGTAGTGGGCATGGGGCTCGTCGGATGATTGGTCTAAAATGTTTGTTGTGTTTCGGGCCATATGGACTGAACAGAATGAACAGATCTTTAAATACTAGAGGTTTATATTCAGAGAATATTGTATCGCATTGTAATGCTCTTTATAATTTTTGGGCTTCGCGATAATGTACTCTATCTTTCTATTGATGAAGCGTTGCTGTGTGACTCCCACCTTGGGAGATCTCCCTCTTTTACATCAAAAAAATGGTTGTCAGGATCTCACATTGCCTTGGTAGTGGACTGATTCATAATGACAATGGCTATCTCTGTAATGAGAGTCCCAAGAACTAGATACATGTGTATGCATCATCCTACTTCCATGAATCATTCTCCCCAATCTTATATGTCAGTTCTAGTTGTGTCAGATTGTGCTCATTGTTATTGCACAGCATCAGAGCCAAAAACTGCATAGACCATAATTCATAGTTGGCCACATCCATCTTAACAATGGAAGTTGGGTCCTTGCAGGC
This sequence comes from Ottelia alismoides, assembly GCA_037367405.1. Lineage (NCBI taxonomy): Eukaryota > Viridiplantae > Streptophyta > Magnoliopsida > Alismatales > Hydrocharitaceae > Ottelia > Ottelia alismoides. The sequence continues at coordinate 637,153 of JAZKJV010000834.1, read as the reverse complement.
ATCGGATGAGAAAAAAATCACCCTTGTTTTCTGACATGATGATAAGAGAGATAACAAAACTCAACCGGGGCGGTAGACTGATCTGATGTGTCTACAAGGGATTGGTTGTGTGTGTAGACTCAGGCCACAACCAATCCCATGAACCACGAGCGAGAATATAGGTCCCGGGATGAACCTAATGATCTGATTTCACCATAAACGGTTCAAAATCAGATCGTTCAGAGTTTTTGGAATGCGTTGTGGGTCATAGAGAGGGTTGGTTGTGAGTTGTGATAGAGGACCGCTAGGTATGCACTGCTAGGCAATATGGGACCATGATTGCACCTAGATGGCGGCGCAAGACCCAAATAGCGCTTTCAGGTAGTGTTGGGTTGCAACGCGACAAGTACTTGTGTCGATGCCACGAGGCGGCACCATTGGGGACCTCCTCCCCCATTACTGGTGCCAATGAGTGATGCTCGGAGGACGTGGCCCCTTCTCTGATGTCATCGGGCGTCGTTAAGAGATCGGCTTGGGGAGTGAAGCGAGTCGACTACGGCAGTGGAGACAAGAGGGGGCTTGCGGGTAGGGCTAGGGGTGGGTACAATACTCCGATCTATGATCGTAACTCTGATACCATGTGGACAGAAAATTATGGATTACATTATGAGGGAGCCTTAGAGTTCTCTTATATAGAGGGAGAATTCAAGTTGGGCAAATTACATAATAAATACGAAAAGAAAAGAAACACGTGAAATAGAGAAAAGATAAATAATCTCTCAACAATATTTGTGATGGACTCAAGTTTGGGTCGAGCTTCAAGTTAGGTCGGATTGGCCCTATCCAATGCTCAACCCTAATTGGGACCAAGGTCCAGGAAAGCGATATGCGTATGCATTCGGATAGGTTACTGAATAACGATTAAGCGAGTATGCGGGGGCATATGCGAGGTATATGCAGTTCTATGCGGTTTTATAATTTTTAATTTAAAAACAAAAAAAATACAAAAGTGATTACAACTGAATTGAATTTATGAATAAATGTGGTCCAACAAAAGATCTAAGAAAATTGCTTTTCATGTAGAGCTCAAAATAGAACAACCAAATCTCAAAATCATCAAAGATAGTATTACATAATTTGATTTAATATATAGGATCAAAATATACAAGATCTAGATCTTAAAATCTAGATTCGATTACCCAACTGGACCTTAAGCAGGCGCACGGAAGCATACGTGGGCCATATATACGCAAATGGCGCATAAAGCGGGGCTTCAGGTAATCGGTGCGCTGAGGAGGCCGCTTAGGCATATGTGGTCGCACAGACTGCTTTCATGAACAGAGATTGGGACAAGTGTGAGAGACCCTCATTGTAGTTGATGGTACCAACACCAAAGAGGGAGGCCATGCACAAAGACCCGCAACCACTGCCTAGCCATCAATGCTACATCCCTAAACTATAGGTGCCTCTAAATCATTCATCAATTTTGAATTAAGAAACTTCCACAATCTCCAAGCAAGAAGCACAAAGTAGGTTGCCCCCAAACTAAATTGCATCATTAGCAAAATCCTTCTCTGAGCATGACAAGGTTGACCTTTCGTACCTCCCCTATCACCACTGCATGCACATCTGCAACCAAACAACCCTCCAGAAGGGAAATCGTCACTTTAAAATTCCTTAAAACCAGCATATTAACTCCGTCCTTTTTCCTTCATATGTTAAACCCATGTAGCCATGCACGACTCTGTCAATGCCACACCTTCCTACATATGAAGCAAATCACGGGATTACGGCAATCTTGCACGAGATGCCCATGTCCCCACATAGACTCCCATCTAGAAAAACAACCGTCGAACAGCCTAACCACTCGATATACAAACACCTCACTCGTCCATACCCATCGACAAGCAACCATGTCTTTCCCTAGCAATCGGTATCCACTCTCCACTGCCTCCAGTCACTCTTGTTCCTCGCCGAATGGTTACGACCCTTGCTTCCATAACCCTCCACTCGCTCTCTTCGAGTTCCATCTTGTCCATGTGGTTCAACCTAGATTATTGACGAATAATAATCATATAATAATCATTTAATATATTAAATCAAATATGCATCTTCAACTAATCTTAAATGAAATCATATAGTTTCCAAATCCCAAATGTTTTATGCCTTGCTATAATGATCATTTGGGTTCTAGGAGAAGAGCTGTTTTGTGCCAATAAATTGCATAATGGCAAATGTTCATTAAGATATTCTGAACGTGTCTATTCCTACTGCATTCTCAATTTCTCATAAAATTAAGAAGATGGAAAAGACAAGCTGCAATCCCTAGCCATACATTAATTAGCCATGAACCGGTGCCCAAAAGTGACCACGTGGCAAAAGAACGCCCATATATATTGCAAAAGAAAGCTCACAACTTCCTGACAATTGGGTTAAATCCCATCTAATTTCTCAGCTCTCAGGCACATCCTAAAGAATATGTGCATGTGAGCGTAAAGCATTATATGGCATTGTGGCTTTAGCACACATTCTCTATCTGAATCAAATGAATAAGAAAGCATACTTATCAGGGCTGGCAGGAGGGCTTCGAGGTATCTCTTGCAAATGGCGGAGAAAGATGGCTAACATTGCATGAAATGTGGGCCTTTTTGAAGCCTTGAACTGTAAGCATTCTCCTATCATTTTCCACAAGTCCCTAGGAATTCCCACACCTACCACACTAGTATATTGAGGGGGTAACCTGCGTGTCTTCACAACTGCTTTGTAAATTTCCTCTGCACTTAAACCAGCCCACCTGCATAAATTTTAGTCTGTCAAATTAGTAGAACCGGAATGAAAAGACGGGCAAGTTTACAAAATATATTTATTACGTACGGAATAGAGCCAGTGCACATTTCTACCAGTGTACATCCAAAACTCCAAGCATCAGACTCCATTGGAATACCAATCGACTCATCCCAGAATATGTTTAGTGTCTTTTTTGAGGGCTCCCAGGCTTCTGGAGCAGCATAATGCGGGTTTAGCATGGTGCAGTCCATGCAGAGATGCATTCTAGATGAACCATCCTCTTGGGTGGCCTTAGCTTTTCGACATAAGGGTTTTTTCAAAATTGCAGGAAGACCATAATCCGAAACGACGGCACGGCCCTTTGGATCTAAAAGGAAATTTGACGGCTTCAGGTTCGTGCAAACAATACCAGCAGCATGAAGTTCTGCTACACCCCGAGCAATGTCCACACCATACCTGTAGCAGAGAATTGGCAATAACGGCATGCAAGCCTTGCATACTAATAACCTTCTATTCAATACAAGAAAAATCACGTTAAATGCAATAATATCTCTGGAGAGAAAATAGCCCCACTAATTTCCCGTATATAACAAACCTGAAACTGAGTTTCGACAGAGAAATAGACTGACAAAGCTACAGTAATAAACAAAAGATTTCACTTTGAAGTAAAAGAAAAAATAACACTATAAAAGTAATGACCTTGCACCACAGTGAACACACGACAGACTCAACAGCAAAGAAGTGATTTCTCTCATTCAAGTTGAAGGATAAATACCCTCCAAACCATGTAAACTTATTGAATGCTGGTGGTATGCAATCGATCGTGATGCCCAGCAAGACAATACGCTAAGAACAATATTATGTATTGATTTTGACTGGAAATATATTTGTGGTTCTTGCCTATGCAGGATCTAGCCTTCAGAAAGCTCTTAAAATTCGCACTTTCCGGTATTTTTGGCTTACTTAACAAGAATTAGGGGGAATCATGTTTCATCTGTGTGGAAGGAAAAGAAAAGATTATCTTTCATCTGACCCTAGAGCTCTCTTATATAGGAGAAAAGCTCAAAGGGTAAATTACATAAACAGGACAAGAGAAATAAACAATATGGATAAAGGCAACAAAACATAAGTATCTTAACACTCCCCCTCAAGATGGAGCATATATATCTATCATGCTCAGCTTGGAACAACAGTGATGAAAAGGACCTCTTGCAAGAGCTTTGGTAAGCATGTCTACAATCTAATCACCTGAAGCAACATAAGACGTCGAAATAAGCCCCTTTCGGATCAAATCACAGGTGTAGTGACAGTGTACCTCGATGTGCTTCGTTCTCTCATGAAATGTTGGATTATTAGCTATGAATAAGGTTGCTTAATTGTCACATTTTAGATACATAGGAAGAGGCACCTCAATCGTTAGATCAGTCAGGACAGACTTGACCCACACCATTTCTATACTCCCTTGGGCTATGGCCCAATATTCTATTTCAGCTCTATACCGAGTAACAACAATTTGTTTCTTACTCTTCCATGAGACCAATGAGCTAACAACAAACACAATGAAGCCTAAAGTGGACTTCCTGTCCTTAGAACACCCAGCATAATCTGCATCTGCACACCCAGTAACTGTGAGAGACGTATCTCTTCTAATACGAAGACCTGCTAATGGAGATGACTTCAAATATCTTGAAATCATGCCCGCTGCATCCATGTGTGTCTGCCTGGGTTGCTCCATGAACTGGCTCACTTTACTCACAGCGAAAGATGTATCAGGCCTGGTAATAGTAACATATAATAATTTCCCTACCAGCTCTATGTATCGTCTCTTGTCCACCTCCTCAGAGTTATCATCATAGAGCCTAGCATTAGAATCCATTGGGGTAGTAGTTGGTCTACATCATGTCATGCAAGTCTCAGATAGAAGATCAATAACATACTTCGTTTGTGTCATAACCATGCCATGCTGATTTCGTGCAAACTCCAAGCCAAGGAAGTAACGAAGCGTGCCAAGGTCCTTGGTAACAAACTGTTGTCCAAGGAAATCCTTAGCTGCTTGAATCATGTTCATCACTGCCAGTGATAATAATGTCATCAACATAAACCAAAACAACTACAATACCTCTTTGATTTCTCTTAACAAAAAGAGTATGATCTGCAGTGGATCTAACAAATCCCTTCTGTTCAATCAACTCTGAGAGCTTCTGAAACCAAGCCCTTGGACTTTGCTTAAGGTCATATATAACCTTATGAAGACGGCACACCATACTGGACTCCCCCTCAGCAGCAAACCCAAGTGGTTGCTGCATGTAAACCTCCTACTGCAGATCCCCATGCAAGAAAGCATTCTTAACATCCAATTGGAAAAGTGGCCAATCACGAACTACAACAGCAGCAATAAGAATCTGTGGGGTAGAGTGACGTGCAACAGGCGAAAAAGTATCCTGATAATCCACCCCATAGGTTTGGGTGAACCCATAAGCAACTAATCCGGCCTTGTATCCGTCTACTGTACCGTCAGCACGATGCTTCACTGTAAATACCCACTTGCTGCCAACAACGGACACACCTAGTGGAGCATGGACAACACTCCACGTACCTCGTGACTATAAGGCTGCCATCTCCTCCTCCATAGCTAGACGCCATTGATTGTTCTGTAGTACCTCCTGATAGGCCCGTGGTATCTCCACGATAGACAATCCCACAACAAATATCCAAAAGTCCTTAGAAAGACGCCCCAAGGAAACATGAGAACCCATAGGATGCATAATGCATGTCTGTTTCTGTTGTCGTAGTGTAATAGGCATATCCAGATCCTTAGCATGTGTAGAAGACATAGTATCTGCGTCATGTATCTCATTTTGTACATGCAAATCACCAGTGCCATTAGAAGAACTCAAATATTTAGTACATACCTTGGGCGTGCTAGATGACGGAGGAGGCACATGAGCATGGGACCGTCGCTGGTAAACATGATGAAAGAAAGTAGGAGATGGTGGTGGTGGAGGAGGTGGTGATGGTGGTGGAGGTGGCAGTGGAGGAGATGGTGGTGAAGGTGATGTCGTAGGTGATAATGACGGAGGAAGAGGCATATAGACCTCTTTCTCCATCCTATGAAGGAGTAAGCATGTCACCTGTGGGGAAAAATACATAATGGACTCGAAGAAGGTGACATCTGCACTAACATAGTATCTTCGTCGAACAGGGTCAAAGCAACGATATCCTTTTCGGGTCTTGGAATACCCCAACAGCGCTGGAAGAGAGCTTGTCAAGACCAGGAGACATTTGATGAACAAACACTACAGAACCAAAAACATGAGGCGTTAGAGAGAAAAGATTCGTCTCGGGAAACACAATCAAGATGGAATCTTCTCTCCCGACACCGAAGAGGACATACGATTTAACAGATAGCAAGCAGTTAGAATCGCATCTCCCAAGTATGAATGAGTAGCATGACTCTGAATTAAAAGAATTCCGGTAATGTCTAACAGATGGCGGTGTTTTCGTTCTGCCACCTCATTCTGTTGGGAAGTATATGCACAATATATATGATGCACAATGCAAGAGACCTAAGGAATTGAGAAAGTTGCATACTGCAAAATTCTAATGCATTATCGGAACGAATAAACTTGACTTTTGGAAAAAAATATTCCTTATTTCATTAATAAAGGACTGGATAACAGGACCTGCATCAAACTTATTCTTAAGAAGAAATACCCAAGACAATCTCGAAAACTCATCAACAACAAGAAAGATAAAACATGTATCCCTGATGATCTGGGACACGACTGGGACCCCAAATATCAAAATGGAGCAACTCAAACAGACTATGACTACTTCTACCCTGACGACTTTGGAACGTGGCCTGACGATGCTTCCCAAGCTGGCAGGAATCACACTGAAAAGTAAAGCGACGAGAGATCCGTGGAAGAACGTGACTCAGTCTTTTGCAAAGGAAGATGACCAAATCAAAGATGCAACATATATGGAGAGACAGATCCGAGTGCGGAGAGAAGAGGCACCAGCATATGGAGACTGCACTAATCTGTAGAGGCCTCCTTGTTCACGGCCAGTTCCAATCACCATGCCCGTTAGTATATCCTGAAGCACAAGAGCAGATGGATCAAATATGGCACGACAATGTAAGTCTTTGGTGATTTGACTAATTGATAATAAATTCATAGAAAATTCGGGAGCATAAAGAACATTCTAAAGCCTTAGTACGGAAGTCAACCGCACCTCCCCCTGACCGGTAATGGGGGAGTGTGTCCCATCTGCTATTACAACAGATCGTCCAGACTGAGTCAGACGAAACACACTAAACTGGCCTCTGTCACCACAAAAAATTATGAGAAGCACGTGATTATATAACTGACGTGGATGTTGATGCTGAGCAGCTATCTCTGAGGACCCCTAAAGGAGAGTTGGTTGACCCAGAGGTAACAGGCATAATCTCTCTTAGTCGTGCCACAAGCTCGTCAAATCTCTGGACAAATGCAGGTGATGGACTCCCAGCCTGTTGTGTCTGCTCAGCAACTCGTGCCGAAGCAGGAAACCCATGCTTAGAATAGTAGGTTTCCTCTGAGTGGTCAGACCAGTGACAATAGGTGCATTGCTGACAGGATCGACCACCCCTCCTCAGCACCGGTTGGAGCTTCCCCTACCACGATATGGTGTAGGGCTTCCTCTACCACGTAATACTGCCATAGCTGAAGATGTATGAGACTATAAAGTGCTATTAGATGATATATATAGTCTACTCAATCTGCGATATGCCTCTTCCATTGGAGGTATGGTAGCATCAGAGGTATGGTAGCATCAGTGAGGATCTGGGCACGAGCTGCATCATATTCATGATCAAGGGTTGCTAGAAAGACTCCAGTCATCACAGTCTTTGTATGCCTTGAGCTGCTCTGTGTAGCAGTCAAGAGAATATCACGTGGAGGTCGAATTCTTCTAGATCTCGGATTGATCGCTTCTTGGCTATTGTCAGCTTGATGGAGGCTTTCCCCCTTTGCGCAGTCAGCTCTCGTCCCCGCTCTTTCTCTGACCACAGCCCCATCATCTGGGACTCCGGGGATGATCAGCGTCCTCGTGGGCTTTTCCGTTATGAGCGTTGTTGGCTCCTTGAGCCGGGGTTCAAGGATCTTATTTCCAACCATTGGGCGCAGACTTCTTGTGAGGGTTCTGCGGCTCGTCGCTTCGACCATAAATTATCTTCTCTCAGATCGGTATTGGCTTCCTTCAAGAGGGAGTAGCGGAAGGCTCGTATTTCTGCTCGTTTGGAGGTTGATGCTACGATTCTGCGGCTTGATCTCATTGAGAACGACAGGGATTTGCTTCCGGGGGAGTTGGCTGAGCGTGCTGCGGCGGTTGAGAAGGCTCGGCTGGAGGATCGAAAGAGATCGATCGAATGGAGACAACGCTCACGGGTGAGATGGCTGAAGGATGGAGATGCCAACACTGCGTACTTCCACAGGGTGGCGAGCGGCCGACGCCGTGCTAATACTATTCCGTCTATTTCCATTAATGGCGAGCTCTTTGCTGGGGAGATGGATGTGGGTGTGGCCGTGGGGAGTTACTTTCGGGGCGTGTTTGGGTCCCCGGCTCCTCGGCGGTGGCGGTGGCGGGCCAGGGGGCTTCGTCATCCCCTCGGCTGCTGCGGAGGCGCTTGTGCGTCCGCTCTCTTTGGAGGATCTCAGGGGGGCCGTTTGGGACCTCAATTACGACGCTGCGCCGGGGCCTGATGGCTTCCCGGTGTGTTTTTTTAAAGATTTCTGGGACGTTCTCGCCAACGATGTTCTTGACGTGGCACGTGAATTCTGTGAGGGAAACGATGGCTTTGATAAACTTAACCGGGCCTTAATTGTTCTTATCCCAAAGTCTAATTCGGCCTCTCGAATCGAGGACTACCGGCCAATTTCCATCTCGAATGCGATATACTTAATCATCGCAAAGGCTCTCGCGCGGCGTCTGGCCCCCCTCCTGGATTCGCTAATCTCGCCTTCTCAGGCCGCTTTCGTTCGTGGGCGGCAGATCTCGGATTGCTACGCTGTTGTTTCTGAGATCATCGACGCGAGGAGGAAGAATGATTCCAAGGCGATCCTTTGGAAGATTGACTTTGCGAAGGCTTATGATACTCTGGACTGGCGGTTCTTGTGGTCCGTTCTTTCAAGGAGGGGGTTCCCTTCTATCTGGATCTCCTGGATGCGGCGTTGTGTGACAACGGCATCCCTTTCTATTCTTATCAATGGCAGGATGACCGGGGGCACTTTCCAACCTCGTCGGGGGGTTCGACAGGGTTGTCCCCTTGCTCCCCTCTTATTTGTCTTGGCGGTGGATGTTTTGCCGCGTATGATTGAGGGCGTGGTAGCGGCTGGGCTATCTCGTGGGTGTTCCTTTGGCATGTTCCACGTTCCGATTATTCAATTTGCTGATGATACCATTTGCTTCATCGAGGGGGATACTTCCAATGTTTCCACTATGGCTACTACTATAAACCTATTCTGTGAGCTCTCCGGCCTTCAAATCAATGGGGGAAAATCTAAGCTGGTCCCCTTCTCTATGTCTGCGGTGGAGGTTGAGGAGTGCTCGCGGATTCTGGCCTCTCCTCCTGCCGATCTCCCCTTCGAGTACTTGGGTCTTCCTCTGACGGCGGGGCGTGCCCGCATTCGCGATTGGAGGTCGGTTATGGAAAAGATGGAGCATCGCTTGGCTGGGTGGCGTGCGGCGATTCTCTCTCGTGGTGGGCGGTTAGTGCTTCTCAAATCTGTTCTTTCTTCCATCCCTATTTATTTCCTCTCGGTGCGCGGGATGCCGAAGGGTGTTCGTGCTCGATTGGAGAAATGCTTGCGGGGATTCTTGTGGGGGAAGAAGGGGGATGGGGGGAAGGGCGTGCACTTGGTGGGATGGGATGACGTCACGCGGCCTAAGCAGGCAGGGGGGCTGGACGTGAGGAGGTTGGCGTCGGTGAATGATGCCCTTTTGCTCAAATGGGCCGCAAGGATTTGGGGTAGGGAGGACAACTTCATGTTAAATTGTTTGCGGCATGCGGCTGGGGATGGATTTGTCTCCGCTTTTCGTGGTGATGCTCACGGGCGCTTCTCATCTTTTTTGGGGGGGGTGATCGATGCCCTTAACCGCAACCGCTCTTTATTTGTTACTAAGCTTGGGGATGGAACTTTGATCCGATTTTGGGAAGATGACTGGACGGGAAGGGGGCCACTGCGGAACCTTTACCCCCGGTTACACGCCTTGGCGCGTAATAAGGATGTCACGGTGGCTGGTTGCTGGGATGGTGGCACTTGGTGCCCTCCAATTTCTGAGTCCTTATCGGCGCAGCGGACGCTTGATTATATGTCTCTCTTATCTGCTCTCTCGGAGGCCCCCTGCCCTCTCAGGGCCGTGATTTCTTGGCGTGGAAGCTCGGTTCCTTCTCTACTCGCAAGGCTTACTTGGCCATTTTGTCGAATTTTTCAGGCGATGATGAGACGTTGGTGCGGGATTGCAGATTCCTGTGGGGGCTCGGGCTTCCTGAGCGCATTGGTATTTTCCGTTAGTTACTTCGGCGGGGAAGATTGTTAACTCGTGAACGTTGTGCTATGATGTTCCCTAATGCATCGCCGATCTGTGAACTATGTGGCGTGGAGTCGGAATCTATTGCTCACTTATTCCTTCACTGTGGTCGTGTATCTGCTCTGTGGGACGACTTGGGCTGGCTTGACATGTCCTCTTTGCCATTGTTCTGGGATAGCTTGTTCCGTGGTAGGGGGCGACCTCGGCTTTCGCTGCTGGATCCTTTCGCGCGGCTGTGGAGTCTTTGGTTGGGAAGGAACGAAGCAATCTTTGCTAGGAAGCGGTTTTATCTGGAGAACATTCGCTCTTCGGCTTCGGGCTTCCTACGTGACTGGATCACTTTGTAATTTGTTGCTTGTGATGCTTTTGTAGCGGGGGATTCCGCCTTTAGGATTTCCCCCTCCCTTGTCTTCCGTTTACTGTTCTTCCTTTAACCTTTGTAAGTATCTCTTTACTTTTTTAATGCATTGGGGCGAGCACCGCTGAGTGTGTCCCCCTTTTTTTGAGCCTCAAAAAAAAAGAATATAGCCATGTAACTTCTCAAACATACCCTTCAAAGAAGTATAGAGGTTGTGAAGGGGGGCACCATTCTGCTTCGATGTGAAGATATCGTGCTGGAGCTGTAGTATCTTCGACTCATTCTTCGCCGGAGTGTATGTAGCGGCAAGAATATCCCACATAGCCTTTGCAGTAGGCTGACTCAAGATATCATTGGCTATCTCCATAGATACAATCCCGAATAGCCACACGTGAGCATACGCATCATCAGCCTCCCACGAGGCATTTGTCCCAATCTTGTCGCGTTGCTCCTCTGTCGTGAGTATGTGCTTCTTGCCATTACATTGCATCAAACTCATGAACTGCATGGCCCACAATTCATAATTAGTTCCATCCATTTTGACGACGGGTATTGGACCTTCGAAGGCACCTAGAGATGGGAATTCTGCTTTGTTTTCGAGCATGATGACAACTATCTCTAAGACTAGGTCAGCAACAAGAAATATCGACGCCTACACCGACATACAGGAAGATGATTGTGGGTGTAGACTCATATCGCAACCTCTTCAATTCTTCTGGAGATTCCTTTGAGTAACTAGGATGTTCTAGATGTTCATGTCACACCCTAGGTACCCAACAACATGCGTGAGGGAACGGAGGCGGAGGCGCGTGATGATGCGGAGGTGGAGGTGCGTGATGGCGCGGCGATGCGCAGGAACAGGCACAGGTGCACAGGCGTAGGTGCGCGTGCGATGCGCGAGAACAGGCGCAGGTGTGCGAGTGCAGCGCAGTTTTATGCGAGGACCGATGGCGATGTGTGCGGCGGTGATGCGCGAGCGCCGAAGGCGTGTGCGGCGAGGCAACAGGGTTTCGGTGGTGGTAGGACTCTGATGCAGTTGGGAAATTTCACAATGGAGAATGCTAAATTTTGGTGGAAGAAATTTAGAGAGGGGAGAAAGAGAGAAGAGAACAACACGCTGGATGAACGGGGTTTTTGGATGAGAATCGTGAAGACCACGTTGAGTAAGAGAAAATAACGAAAGAGAGAGATAGAGAGATAATGAGATAAACTTAATTTTTCATATCATTTGAACTGTCCTTACAATAGACTACCAACCCCTTTATATAGGAGGGGTGGAATTACAAAAATAGAAAGTGAATCAAATTTAAAATCCCACTCGATCCTAATTGACTCTAATTGATTTGAATCAAAATTCAAATCTACCTCTATCCTATTTTGACTCTAATTCGAAATTCAAAATTCAAATTTAATATTGACCAACTAATTGGAGATCACACACAATCTCCTTTATTTAAATAAACAAACTAATTAAAATAATTAATTAAGGATGGAAATCCCTAATTTAAAAAATCTCAAATCAGCCATTTGCTCTAAATTCTAATTTGAATTGCCCCGTCAATTTGGGAATGATTGCATTAGACTCTAGGGCACAGGCTACGATCCAGGACCGTCGTTCTGATACCATGTGGAAGGAAAAGAAAAGATTGTCTTTCATCTAACCCTAGAGCTCTCTTAAATAGGAGAAAAGCTCAAAGGGTAAATTGAGGACAAGAGAAATAAACAATATAGATAAAGGCAACAAAACATAAGTATCTTAACCATCTGAATCTTAATAAAACTTCAATTTATATAATTTATTTCTTCCAAATTTGACGAATGGTGACTTAAAATGATGATCGATGTAATTCAGGTTTCAGACCCTACAGGTTGCTACCTTCTCAACTGACTCCCTGCAGGTAGACTTTTCCGTCTTCAGGAGGATGACAGCACTGGTAGTAGTGCCAACCAAACCTGTGGCATCCCCCATATCATGTATTGATTTTGATTTGAAATATGTTTGTAATTCTTGCCTCTGCAGAATCTAGCCTTCAGAAAGCTTTAACATGTGGCACTTTCTTGTATTCTTCGGTGTTTTTTATGTAACAATTATTAGGATGTAATCAAATGATCGTACTTCATCGCAATCTAAATAAAAACTACAAAAACATACAATATATCTTCTTTCAAATACGACATCATAATAGTGGACTTAAAATGATAATATGTGTAGTTCATGCTTCAGAGTCTACATATTGCCACCTTCTCTGGCAGACCCTATACCATTCAAGTTTTATCCATTTCTTGCAAAATCAACTCAATGATAGAAATTATCGGCCAGCCTGAGCAATTAAGGGCTCGTTTGGTTGGTGGTGTGTCCCGGGTTACCCCGAGGTAACCCGATAAACCATCCTACAAACCTGGGTTGGAATTCCATCACAAATCAATGTGACATCACATCACATTCTTTATTCCAACCCTCTACCAACCCTCATAACCATCCAAACAACTGCTATTCACAGGAGGTTACCCCAACCCAATCCAACCCATTAACCAAACTAGCCCTAAGTGTAAAGAAACTAAGATGAATGGTGAAATGAATGGAGATAGACATCATGGCAAAACCGACAATAGTAAGAGATAAAGGCTGCCAACAAGTACCACTAGCACTTGTGTGTGTGCCGTGCAAATAGTGAATCTCCTAATCTCATGAGCACATCCATGATTTTATTTTTTTGAGTCAAAAAAAGGGGAAACGCTCCAGAGGTGTTCTCCCAAGTTTTTATGAAGATGGAAGTGTTACATAAAAAACTTATAGCAACCAGAGTCTCGAGGAGAGATCTAGCTAAATGGGCAACATTATCAACATAAAATCTATGTGAACTAAAAATCAGGCTATTATGTGAGTAAACGAAGCAGCTTCGCCATTGGTCGGAATTGGTTGGCCACCAGGGAGCTCGAAAAGTTTGTGTCGGAAGAAAGGCCCACCTGTGAAATGTTCATCACTGCCCAAATCCCTCGGTCTCGAACATAAGAATAAAAGAAATGCTTCAGATCTTCCTCCTCAACGACATACGCATAGCACATGGTGTCAATATCGTGGATGAAGGAGGATCTCCTCGCCTTAGTCAGCACCCGACAAAGCCGGTGGCGTCGAAGGAAGACCTAGATCTCAATCGATGCCCTCAAAGTCCAAATCGAATTGCCTCCATGTCCCTATCTCCCCTTGCACCCTCATCACCACTCGTAAAGGCTTTGTAGGCCTTTCTCATAGAGAACTAGCCATCCCGCCAAATTCAGTGGTTCCGCCCATCAGTAGGCCCAGGTGTAGACGTCAACTGTTCCAACATCTGCATTAAATCGCCGAATCGTTGCTCCGAAATCGGAGAGGAGACACATGGCATCCATTGTTCATCCACCCATGTGTCTCTCATGCACATCTCCTGATCATCCGCCAGAGCAAAAAGTCAAGGGAAGCACTCCAGAAAAGGTCCATCCCGACATCAAAGCCTTCCAGAACAGAAAGGATTTACTGTCAACAACAACTGAACACATCTATGTCGGGAGCTCCTGCAAAACCAAGCAAATCCCCTTCCAAAATGAAGAATGGTGGTGCTAAAACGAAGTCTCCGACCGCAGTTGCCCCTGAATGGCATAAATGTCCCGAAGAAGCTTACTAATGAGGTCCTCATCATGGTCCCATAGCCTCGCCACCCACTTCAACAGCAACACTTTATTCATGCCCTACAGCCTGAGGACGCCCAACCATACCTGCTCCTTCGCCTTGGTGACCATCTCCCAATTCACCACGTACATCCCTCTCGATTGCGCATTCGAAGGACTCGCAAAGAAACGACGCATACAAGACTCCAAGAAGTTATGAATCCCAACCGGTATGTTCCTTGATGAGATGAAGAAGATTGGGATTGTCGCCAAGACCGTCTTTAGAAGCACAAGACTCCCCTCACGTGAGATACAGGAGGCCTTCCATCCATCCAACTTCTTAATCACTAGCAGCCAGTGGGGCTACTTCAAGCGCCCACAAGTCAAAGGTAAACCAAGGTAAGAGGTGGGTAATGACCCAAGCATAGTCGCCAAGATACTCGAGCACTCAATCTCTGAAACAGAAAAGTCGAATGGCACGAAGGTAGACTTCACTCTGTTCACCACCAACCCGAACAACTCCTCGAAGACGTCAAGCAGGATACTCATGGCCCAGGCCCTGTCACAGCCATCCTTGATGAAAAATAAGGTATCATCGACTTACTGCAATAAGGGAATAGAGAATCCCCTCTCGAGCACCCCACCATCCTCCCACAAAGAACCGCCTGGTTGGTCATAATGGCAAGGGCATACGCAGCAATAACAAATAATAGCGACACTAACGAGCACCACTGCCGAACTCCCTGTTGAGATTGGGAAAAAAAACCCTTCCAGGCGTCCATTGATCAAGATCGTGAGTGGAGACGCAGTGACACATATCTTCACCCAAGAGATCCAAGTAATCAAAAAGCTACGCTTCGCTAGCGCATACTAAGGGTTCGTTTGGTTGCAGGGTTGAGCAGGGTTGGGTTGGGTTGGTGTACCCATGTGAATAGTAATATGTGAGGAGGATTGGGAGGGTTGGAAGGAGGGGTATCCCGGGTTGGGCCAACCCAACCTTGCCCATCGCTGTAACCAAACGGAGCCTAAAGGAAAGCTCCTCGACGAAATCTAATGCCTTAGAGAACTCCACCTTCCAAAGGAGACCCTTACATCTATGTTCTTCCAGTCCCCAACCATCTTAGAAGCCAAAATTACATTGACTGTCATCAACCAATTAGGAATAAAAGAGATCTGAGTAGGAGCGATTAAATCCTCCGGGAAGGAGCTCAGGCGATTCACTAACACCTTAGCCAAGGCTTTAAATATCGTATTTTGGTTTCATTTCGACAAACCTGGAAAGAGAAATTCGATGGAATTTCGATGGAATTTCGGTGAAATGACCGGAAATCGGGGAAATTGCTTGAAAACTTATTTTTTAAAAATAAATATTTCTAATATTCTTTAACTCAGTAAATAATATAGAAAGATAGTTTCTTGCAAATAGTAAGATATTTATATGATACTAATAGTAAGATATTTATATGATATGTTACATTAAATTTCCTTCCAATCATCCCAACAGTTAAAAAAGTAGTTTGCTGCTTAGAACCAGAATCCGATTTGGAATCGTAATTAGAAGCCATTAGTTTCTCCTCTTGAACATGAAGAGAATGGTGACATGTGAGCACCTTTTCAATAAGAATGAGATGAGAAATATGATAACTACTAATTAAAACAATGTATATCAAAATAAAGGGAAAATAAAAATATCTTCAGTTTAAAACTTTATTTGAACTCTTAAACCTTGTGTCTAACTTATTTAATTTGGATTTATATAAAAATAGAAACTAACTAACTAAAGAACACAGATAGATTACTTTACGTTGAGGAGAAGAGATCGGTTGTGTTGTAAAGACTGCAAAGTAATCCCAGGTGAGAGTTCGAGAACCCAACATCGCTTGTTAGTCTTGGATGTACAAATGAAACGGCTGGTAAAGAAAAGGAGGGTTTCTAAGATAACTAGAACTAGATAGTGGAATCTTCCACTGAAGCAAGCGAGCTTCAGGGAGAAGGTTTTATAAGACTTATCTTGGGATTGTAGCGGTAGTGCAAATGAGATGTGGGAGGCAGTAGCATCTTGTATCCGAAAGGTAGCTAAAGAGATGCTAGGCGAGTCAAAGGGAGGAGCTCCAGGTCAAAAGGAGGCTTGTTGGTGGAGTGAAGGGGTGCAAGAGAAGCTAAAAAATAAAAAGAGCTAGCTTTAAAGCTATGTCTAAGAATAGAACAGAGGAAACTGTCACAAACTACAAAATAGCAAAGAAGGAAGCAAAGAAGGCTGTAAGTGAAGCTAAGTCAAAGGCTTATGAAGTTTTGTATAAAAAACTCGACTCTAATGAGGGACAGAAGGATATATTCAGGTTGGCCAAAGCAAGAGAAAAAAAGACCAAAGAACTTTCTCAAGTGAGATGCATAAAGGACGAGGAAGGTCATGTGCTTGTTACTTAGAAGGATATAAAGACTAGATGGGAACAGTACTTCCATAAACTTTTCATTGGGGAAGGAAATAGAGAGATCACTTTGAGTGATCTAGCTAGTAGGGAAAGTTACTTGAATCGTGCAAGCTATAGACGGATACAAAGAAAAGAAGTAGAAGAGGCTTTGAAGGTTATGAAGCCCGGGAAAGGTGTAGGACCGGATGACATCCCTGTTAAAGTATGGAGAGTTTTAAGTGAGTGTGGTTTGACTTGGCTTATGAATCTATTCAATGTTATTTGGCGAAGCAAGAAAATGCCTGAAGATTGGAGGAGTATCGTGGTGCATCTTTATAAGAATAAAGGAGACATTCAAAATTGTTCAAATTATAAAGGTATCAAGCTGATGAATTACACTATGAAAATTTGGGAACGTGTTATCGAAAGAAGGTTGATGCAAGTTTCCAACGTAAAGGAAAATCAATTCGGATTCATGCCAGGTCGCTCAACGATAAAAGCCATCCATTTGCTGAGGAGAACAATGGAGATTTATAGAGCTAAAAGGAAGAACCTCCATATGATCTTTATTGATTTGGAGAAGGCTTATGATTTTGTCCCATGAGAGATATTGTGGAGAGTTTGGAGAAGAGACAAGTACATGTCTTATACATTAACCTCATAAAGGACATGTATGATAGGGCTTTATCTTGTGTAAGGACCCCGTCTGTGAAGACTGGATATTTTGACATCAACATTGGTTTACATCAAGGTTCTGCTTTGAGTCCATTTTTTTTACTTTGATTATGGACGAGTTGACAATTCACATCCAGGATGAGATACCTTGGTGTATGGTATTTGCTGATGATATTGTGTTAATTGACGAGACCAGAGATGGAGTAAATGAGAAGCTTGAGGTCTGGACACATGAGTTGGAGACTAAAGGATTTCGTATAAGTAGGGCTAAGACGGAACATATGGAGTGCACCTTTGATGGAAGTAATGGTGTAGGAATCGAGGTGAAGATTGATGACAATAACATTCAGAAGAGAGATTCATTTACATATCTAGGATCTATTTTGCAACATGATGGGGAAATTAATGGAGATGTTACTAATATAATAAATGCAAGTTGGCTAAAGTGGAGAGGACCCTCTGTTGTTCTCTGTGATAAGAAAATTCCTTTAAAAATTAAAGGAAAGTTTTACAAAGCAGCCATGAGACCTGTTATGCTTTATAGATCTGAATGTTGGCCTGTGAACCATAGACATGTGCAAAGAATGAATGTAGTAGAAATGAAAATGCTAAGGTGGATGTGTGGACAAACACGTAAAAATCGAATTCAAAATGATGCAATCAGAAAGAAGGTTGGTGTAGCTCCGATCGAGGATAAGATGCAAGAAAACCGCTTAAGATGTTTTGGACATTTGCAAAGAAGATCAGTTGATGCACCGGTTAGGAGATGCGAGTGTTGAGATGTTGAGTCGGCTAAGAGAGGGCGAGGACGGCCCAAGAAGTGTTGGAAAGAGACCATACGCAAGGATCTTAGTTTTGTGGATATACGCCCGGGATTGACCCAAGATAGATCTGAATGGAGGCGAAGAATCCATGTAGCCGACCCTACTTAATTGTGGGAAAAGGTTTTTTTGTTATTGTTGTATAGAAACTAACTAAAGAAACTTCTGTAAACAATGCAAATCACTCTAACAACTCGACAAATTAACGAATAAATAAGTGAAAATTCATTAACATATGCAAAATTTGATGAAAGTGAAAGATATATTCCTTATTTTTGTTGTTTCGTCAAAACGATGTGTAATTTCGATGAAATTTCATTGACATTTCGGTGATATTTCGTTGAAATCCAGGAAAAAGAAATAAGGAGGCGTTTCGATTTCGATGACCTAAAGAAATGAAAATTTTCAGAGAATTTCATTGGAATTTCATTGAAATGTAAGGCCATGACCTTTTTTTTAATAGTAAAAAGGGGGAGCCCTCCCAAGGCGGGAGTCACCACACCAGAGTATTCATTAATTAACGAAAGGGTACATCAATTGGATATCCGGAAATTGTACAAAGCATTACAGTGCGCTAGTACATTTTCACAGTAAAACCACTGCCCCTTGAAAGTGCTATCATTCCTGCCAAGCCAAATAGCCCAAAGAGCGGCAAAGGGCCTGGAAACATCACCGGAGGACCCAATTCCCACCGCTCGAATTGATCTCCAAAAATGTTCCAGGCCGGATGTCTAGGCCCACGCCAGCCTCAAAGATTCTCACACTTTTGCCGAAGACCTGCAGCCGAAGAAAATGTGGTCCGCATCCTCCACGTCCTCCTTGCATCTGTCACACTTCACATCCGTCACCCCCAGCAGTCTGCCCCTTCTCACTTTGTCACATAAACAGTCTATCCTAAGACATCAAAGGAACACCTTAACCCGAGTAGGAATCTTAGCTGCCCAAATCACCTTCAAGTCCGCACATAAAGCTTCGCCGCGCTCCACTACACCACAACACAACTTTCGATATGCAATCTTTACCGAGAACTTACCATCCGCCCACTCAAAATGACTTGGCTCGCAAGACATCTCCCCGACAGGGGGAATCTCCGACAGCAACCGCAAAAATTCCTCCAGCCTCTGATCCGAGAGAACCGCAAGGAACCTCGGAGCCCACGACCCAGAGTCGGCCACCTCCGCCACCCGCGCCCCCTGTCAACGACTAAAGCCAACAACCTAGGGAAGCGTTGGACCTGCGCCCCCTCCCCCGTCCAGTCATCCTGCCAAAATCAGAAGGTGAGACCATTCCCCAACCTCGGCCGAAGGGAAGGCTTTAGCTCCGGAAGCACAGCACGGATCCCAATCCACAACGAAAGCCATGACCTTAGCCACAATGCAATAAACCGCATTTGAAATCGCAATAGAACGGAAGTCCTCGATTCTGCTAGCCCCCTCCTTAAGAATCTCCTCATGTTCATTGAGAATCTAAGCTACATAGTTGTTTTTTAGAAGCAAATCGCCTTTGCCCAAAAAAGAAAGGTTTCAAAAAATGAGTTCTTTGAACGATAAAGAACATGAACTACAGAAGGCCACAAAGCCTTAAATTTACTCTTTTTGGCTCAAACTAAGTGCTCGTAGAAAGCCACTGGATGAGCCCTTCCAATCTGATACTGAGGATAATCAATATCTGCCAACTTCTTCAAACCTGTACTTGACAAAATTCAACCTAATCCCTCTGGTTATTAAGAAATGAAACAGATTATGTTCTCTTGTCATTGTGAGAATTGAAGGGAGAATTCTAACTCCTAAGGATTCTCCCCTATGATTCCCAAATACTGTATTTACTTCGTGCATGATGGAGTATGCATCTATCGTCCAGAAAAGCACCAAATATGTGGCCAGGTGTGGCTTTCAAGCCATTATCATGATCCACATAATCAAACCAAAAACAGACCATGTACGAAACATGCTAAATATATGTCCATGTCATCAGCAAAAGAGTAAGTCTCTCATCATAACATCAATAACGTTGACATGAATGACTTTGCCTGGCTTTCTATTTCCTCGATCCACCAAGATCTCAAAGTTTGAGATCCGTACATCGTGTCTTATCTTTGGGATTGTTAACTAACTTTCCTGTTTGGATCACACACCCACATGCACACTCGTCTAAATAGACTGTTTGTTGAAATTAAACGGCCATCATAAATCCGCAATTGTGAATTTGTCGTTGACATCTCTTCATGCAACACAATCAATTGTGGCCTTCAAAAGAGCATCGAGTTTGAGATTTTATCAACACCTCTTGTAATGGTCATGTCATCATTACCATCCCACCCCGCAAAACCACTCGCTTCAGTGATGCAACTCTTCATTATGTAGCTTTTTATTTCCAATATATTAGCATCTTCTGTACTCATCTCTAATGGATTGGTTGTTGTAACTAAATAGCCATTATAGATCCATGATTGTGAATTAGTCACTGATGTCTCACAATGCAACACACACCATTGTGGCCTTGAATAGTTCATCAAGTTTGAGATTTTCTTAAAACGTCTTGTAACTATCATGTCAACGTTACCACCCCATCCCCCAAAACCATTCGCTTCATGATGCAGTTCTTCATTTACATAGCTTTTTATTCCAGAGTTCCTATATCTTAGCATCTCTAGATCTTATTTGATGCCAAACCAAAATAAATAAATAAATAAATAAATAAAAGTCTTACAAAACAAAAATAAATAGGAGGAGAAAATAATGCAGCCATAAAAAAGGCTCGTGGATTTTAATGAATAAAAACAACATCTCGCTATTATATCCTAAGTTAATAAGCTATAAATACAAAATTGCCTCCATTAGGTCAAAGAAAGCTTTGTACAAGGACTAAGTCTGCACATGCTAACATTATTTCTTTTGCATAGAAAGCTCGGTCCATTCGTACGGGTGCCCCTAAGTAGAGTCAACAAGTGCAATTTCTATTAACATCTGGGTGTTATGGGAGCTTGACACGCATTTAGCCTTTCGATTCAACTACAATTTGACTTGAAATTTAGTTTAATTTGAATGGTATCAAGAAACTTTTCAATGACATCTTACAAGAATCTTCCAATAGCTTTTGATACTTTTCCCAACCAGATAGCCCTTTTTCCCATTTTAAGCTTTTCCATACTTTTCAACAATAAATTTAAAAAATACTTGTGATGCATGTGACTACATTTCATGGCATTTAAATCATGGTAATGAACTCCATGTAATCAAATTGCGTTGTATATCGACGCCGCAAAAAAAACATCATTCAATTAAATTATTCCAAACCTGAGGATCTGCTCCAACGTTAGTCGCCCCTTGTTTTGCTGCATCTCGGATTGAACGGAACCATTATATTTATCCATGACAAGACAGAGGTGTCCATCCATCCGCATCGCCCCATGAAACGTGCATACATTTCTGCACCACATAGAAGCCCTCCGGAGTTTCTCTAGTTGACTCTGCACCCACACAACATCCTCCATGTCATCAGAGATCGTTACCTTCTTGACAGCCACCTGATGTCGGCACCTTGGTGGAACGCTAGATGACGATGACATCGATGATGCAGAGGATCCCCCAGATAGCACAGCAGACCATGTCTCCCGTCCGGCCCTCTGCCCATCACCGATCTTCCTGCAAAATTTGACATTGTGATGGAAACCAAGATCAATACCGGAAACCACCCCGTTGCTCGAGCAACAATCAGGGACAGCCACACTAGGTCGGCTCGGGTGCCGACGAGGAGAACTGAAGAAGTCATCTTCCGCTGCAACACCGCCCTTGGCATCTTCATCATCATCGTCGTCATCCTCATCCTCCGTGAACTCGCACTCAAAAGATGGAGAGGAAATCGAGGACTGGAGGAGTGCCAGTATAGGGAAGTTCTTCCTCAGACCCTGAATGCTGTTGCCCACATTGGTCGGGTGCCGGCAGCGTGGGCATGCAAGCGTCGTCTCTGCACAAGCCGAGAACATCTTGGATAGGCATGCCTTGCAGAAACCATGGCCGCAGTGGAGGAGAAGCGGGACCCTCTCATCATCGTCGTACCTCGAGTGACAAACCGAGCAGCACGGCAACTTCATGGCTCTTCACTCCTCTTCCAGCAACCAAAACGGGTCAACCGCTCTCCTCAGCGGACGGGTCACAGCGAAGAAACCAACCCCATCCCCCGATTCACTTCACCTCACACCCGGGAAACATAACTTCCGGGCAGATTTCCAAGAACCTCACCTGGACAAAGAAACCCGCAACCCAAATCTTCCAGATCGAGCTGACGCACCAGCAGAAGCACCCGCGTGAGCAAAAGGCGAGACCTCTAACCAACAAGGCGGCGCCTTTGGATCAAACTCGACTTACCCACCTCGCCAAACCCCGAATCCCACCCACCGACTCGATCAAAGTCGCAGATATCCTCACGGATTCGAGCACAAGTCTACCTTCATGCTTGTGGTAGGGAGTGTGAAACCCGAGAGGGAGAAAGCCCCCAAAATCCCGTCCTTGTGCCGCCGATCGAGGTCGGTTGAGGTCGCAATAACTGCGCAATTGGGCGAGAAAGGAAGGTGGCAAAGGGGGTTGGAAAGCGGGAGGGGGAATTGCTGCTGCAGGTGGGGGTGAGTAGGGAAGGGGGTTTAGTGCAGATCCACGAGAGAAAGATAGTGCGGGGGGAAGAGAGGAGGAGGGAGAGGGCGAGAAGAACAAGAACAACGCCACCTGCTCGTACCTCTGGCTACTCTATTACAGACGATTCGATGAGAGAGGAAAAGGGTGTTGTGTTGGCGTTGCTCTACCTCCGATTTCACGTCCGACTTTCTTTTCGGTTTAGGGGCTTTTTCAGGCCCACTCTCTCCCTCCCCTGCTCCCACTCTCCGCTCACCATACATATATATTTATTTATATTCATGTTCCTCTCATTCTATATTTATTTTTATGTCAATGTTCATGGCCTCCGCAAACATCATAATGTATTCGTGTTTTTTCTAGTAATTATGTGACATTTATTCTTGTGTTTTTATGAGAGATTTTTACCTCAGGAATCATATAAAATTTATAAATTATCTTCTCGATTTTTGAAATAACGCAATTCGACCTTGTAAACTTGTTCAATCTTACCACACAGATCATGTTGTTACTTTTACTTTTATTTTAGTCAATAACATGGGTTAATCTAACTATAGGTACATTAGATGATGGATTTTCCACCACCTCATATCATTTTTCTACATCATTTTCTTCTTCTTCCATTCTTCTTCTTCTTCCTCTCTTTATTTTCTCTCTCTCTTCACCACATCTCCATCCCTCAACCGAATCACAATCTTTCTCTATTTTCACAGATAAACCATGTCTACCGATCACGAAAATGATTTTTAAAAAATTTGTCAGGATGAATTCTTGAATCGATTTATCAAGTATTTATTGTTGCTAAATAAATACATTATATAGGAGAAGGAGGATGCAATGGATGGGGAGGGGGCATGGATTACTGCTGTAGGCAGAGGCAAGGGTGGAGAAACAATGGGAGGAGGAGGCGGCGGTGAAGGGGACAAGGCAAAGGAACAAGGGGAGGAGGAGGAGGCATGGAGGGGCGACGACGGAGCAACAAAGGGAGGAGGAGGAGGAAGACGAGGCGGTGGAGGGCGTGGGGGTGGGGTCTCCTGCTGCAGGTGGAGGTAGGGGAGGAGGGGAGTGAGGGTGGAGGAATAAGAGGTTGGAGGAGGCGGTGGTGGTGGAGGGACGGGGCAGAGGAACAAGGGGGGGAGGAGGCAGTGATGGGGGGGCAGTGGTGGAGCAACATGGGGAGGAGGAGGAGGCGGTGGACGGCGGTATAGAGACGAAGGAACAAGGGGAGGATGCGGTTGAGGGTGGTGGCTCCTGCTGCTTGCAAAGGTAGGGGTCGTCATCCTCGAATGTTGCACCCGTCCTAGCAACTGTGTGCTCACCTGCAAGATGCAGGGCTTGGACGTCGTCGCAATCGTCGATCTTGGAGGAGGTGGAGGGTCGGCCAGAGGAGGAAGAGGCAGAGGTGATGGGTGGAGATGGTTCTGTGTGGGGAAATGGTGTTGAGATGAAGGGTGAGGGAGGAGAAAGGGAGAATGGTAGTTATTGTAATTTTTGCAAAATGAAAGGGTATTATATATAAGAAACTATCGGAATCCGGTTAGTTTTAAGTTTTAACGGTTCAATGGATGAGAGTTAATCGTAAGGTTCGTGGGGGTAAGAGTTAGTAAATTTACGGGTTGAGAGAGGATCTACGTTGTTTCAAAAGTCGAGAAAGCAATTTACAAAGTTATATATGATTCGTGGAGTAAAAATCTCTTTTATTAAAGGTATCTTAAAAATATATCAACTTTTTTGCTATGAAGCAATTAATATGTTGAGTAGCTTCTGGCATTCAAAAGTAAAAATCTCTTTTATTAAAGGTATCTTAAAAATATATCAATTTTTTTGCTATGAAGCAATTAATATGTTGAGTAGCTTCTGACATTCAAAACTAACGAGAAGTTGATATTTGCTGATGGAGTATGAACTATAGACATTATTTCTTATAACACACAATAACAACCTCGCACATAGGTCATGAAGATTGGATTTTAATATGTAAAAGAGTATAGCTCGAGAAATCCTTTCTTAACCACTCAGTATTTGTTTTCCTTTCCATTTATTTTAAAAATGGACTATTATTATTTCAAGATGCTTTTGTATATTATTACAGTCCGGAGTCATATATATCTTACAAACATGCATGATAATATAACGTGTCCTGTAAATCTCATTGATAAATCTAAATTATATTGGTTAAATGGGGTTGCCCTTTAGGGGAGCTAACTTAGCTCTCTCCGTCCTATTTTCTTGATTTTTTATTTTTTAAATTCTTCCGTGAAAATGCATCATTATATCTGTATATTTTGTCATTCAAGTTTCTGCGAAACAAATATTCATACGGCCTCCTTCCATACAGTCATATTTTACCGGTTGTAGAATAGTTGAAATCGACCTCTTCTAGATGAAGATTGTATAAGTCTCTGTTTCGCACAAAATTTGAATGACATAACGTAGAGATATGTTTATGAAAATCAATGGAAATATTTTTAAAAAAAATAAAAAAAATGGGAAAATAAAATGGGGAGCTAACTAGGGGGCAGCCATATTTTTCCCAATTACAGATATGCAAGTTGTACTTTATTTGTGGTAGATTAAGAAATATAGACTTAATGTTCGAGAAAATAATAAAGTAGTGTAATATCATAATCAGTTTCTTATCTTTGCATTTTTTGAAGACACACACCTCCATTGTTGATTGTCAAAAAAAAGTAAAGTGTATAAGCAAGCTTCTTAGCTAAATGCCATATTTATGTATTATACGTTGCTTCATGACTGCAAATGAGTTATATCAGATTATTAGTGGATCTAATTGGTATGGATCGAGCTCAACTAGATAGATACTACTTCATTGATTGAGATCTGACCAATGGAATTCATCAAGAATTCGATTGGATGATATTGCAAGTAGAAGGTTAATACATCCATGGGAAAAATAGCTAGTCAAAATTGATGGTGTCGACCAACTTACATATGTGCTAATTAATCGACGATTTTGTGAGTTTTTTTTATAGAAATGACCTTCAATATGTTGTATTATATATATAACTGGAAAATAGGAGCCTATACCCATGTGTAGGTATGTTACCTAAGTCATTAACATTTCAACTTATTTCAAGACTTCTAACTTATCCATCAAGACGGACAAATTTTAATGGTCTTAGATTTGTTGAAATCATCCCCTTCCGATGGAGATGTTAGGAATGTCCGTTTTATACAAAATTTGAAACACATATTTCATTTAATATTCTAAGTAAATCCTTTAAGGATTCATTTAAAAAAAACAAACAATGAAGGGAAAAGGGGTGGGTGTAGGAAAGTTATCTACATATAGGTGTAGGCTCCTCCAATCCCTAACTGGGAAATAGGAGCATACACTCATGTGTAGGTAACTTTCATACACCCTCCCATTTTTCCCTCAATTTTTTTGATTTTTTTGAATTGAATTATTGAAAGATTTAGATCACAACATATCAGCATTGTGTCATTCGGATTTTAACTTATTTCAGACTTCTAACTTATCCATTAAGACAATCGTATTTTAATGGTCTTAGATTTGTTGAAATTGGCCCCTTCTGATAGAGATGTTAGGAATGTATATTTTATATGAAATTTCAAACACATTTTTCGTTTAATATTCAAGTAAATCTCTCAATGATTTGTTTTAAAAAATCAAAAAAATTGAGAAGAAAAGGGGTGTGTGTAAGAAAGTTACCTACACATGGATGTAGGCTCCCCAATTCTTAAATAACCGAATTGGACTAATCTGATTTAAATGGGCATTAAGTAAAGGGTTTTTATAAGTTGTGCTCCTCCGAGATATTGCAATTTTAGTTATGCCCCTCCCTTTTTTGGGGATATCAATTGTGCCATCAAATTATTGCAGTTCTATCACTCGTGCCCCTCAGTTACATTAAGCGTCACTGAGCTGAACTTAGCCATGATTTTTTCAAACTATTGTATGGTTAAGAGGGGTAGAACCGTACAAATATCCCCAATCATCTTCCCCCACCACCTCCTCCTCTTCTTCAGCCTCAATCACTTCTTCCCTCTTGATTCATGATGTGGAAGCTGAAGATCGCGGATGGGCACGACTTGTGGATCCGCAACACCGATGACCACGCCAGAAATCAAATCTGGAAGTTCGACCCTGCTATCGGTGCCAACGAACCCTTTCACCATCACCAAACCTGAACCCAAGTCCCCCACTTATGTATATGACCGGCAACACATGGCTCCCTCCCCCGAACCGCCCCCTTCCCCCTCCGCCCGCACCGCCAACACCACCTTCTTCTTCCCGCAACCAGAGGATGACTTCACATACTACTACTCCTTCCTCTCCGAGCCCTCAGCTCCCTCCCCCTTGACATGCCCTCATCCCACACAAACAGAAAGCCGGATCACGAGTCACCTGAGAAAAATTTGCCTATACAGTTATTTGGGATTGATTTTCGCCCTATACAGCGAGGTTTATTTTTTTAGTCAACTACCGTATGGGAGCCGCCTCTTGAGAAGGCGGCTTCCGCTTAGCAAAAGTCGCCTCCTCAAGAGGCGGCTTTGTGCAAAAGCTGCCTCTTGTAAATGTGGCTTTTTCTTAATATTAGACAGGAAGCGTGGCCACCCCGTCACCTTCGCAGTTACAGAGTCTTCACTCCTAACGCGCGCCAGTCGCCCCCAAAGCGCTACCTCCGCCATCGTCGCCTCCTCCACTGTCGTCGCCACTTCCATAGGACGAATCCTCCTTCATCCACTCATCCGCTACCTAGGTCATCACTCATCATCGGGTTGGTCAACGGTGACCTAAGGTGAGCCCTTCATCCATATTAGTAACCCTAATTTGAGATTGTATATAATGTGTTCGTCTCTTGCTACATATAGGATGTCTATGGATATTTTGTGCTTTTGTCACTTCGAAGGAATGATTATAACTTACGAGAAGGACACAAGTTATCAATGTGGTCGTATAAAACCGTTGAAATTAGCTCCGAACATGAAGTTTGATGTCTTGTTGGAGAAGATCATGTCGTTGTTCCGTCTCGACCGTACACATTACGCTGATTTGAAGTTGTTTCACAAAATGGAGGTGAATGACAGTGGTAATTTGGGAATGTTGAGTATGATGATGACATACAAGATGTTATTGACTATGCAGGAATGATGGGTTCATCATATCGTCCAATTTTATATGTACCCCATCAAGAGGAGTCCTCACCGAATGTCACCCAAGCCTCTACACCAATCACCCAAGCATCTTCACCTTTAACTCGAGCTCATGGTGTTGCTACCTTCGATATGAATG
This sequence comes from Ottelia alismoides, assembly GCA_037367405.1. NCBI lineage: Eukaryota > Viridiplantae > Streptophyta > Magnoliopsida > Alismatales > Hydrocharitaceae > Ottelia > Ottelia alismoides. The sequence goes on along the minus strand of JAZKJV010000834.1, from coordinate 609,002 downwards.
ACACAATTACTCAAGAAATTGATCGTGTGAGTACCGATGAAGACTTAAATTTGAATGACACGGAAGATGAAATGGAGAATGATGAGGAATCTGAGGAACACATTGTGTCTGATATACCATTCTATAATGTCTATGGTGGTGATGACTATATAAGAAATGACAAGGATGTCTACGATGCTGGGGAGGGACTTAGTCTTGCAGAGGAGTTGAACAACATGATGACCTTTAAGTCGAAGGCTGACTTGGTCTACTCCGTCAAGATATTTCACATCAAGCGACATTACAATTTTCATGTGTACGAGTCAGATAAGTCAGTTTGGGTTGTCTAGTACAACGAGAAAGAGAGAGGTTGTAAATGGCGTTTGCGAGGTCCCATGCGTCCACTAGATGGTCATTTGTGATTTCTAAGGTGGATGTACCCCACACTTGTTTGCATCGCATAGCTAATCAATATCATCCTCAACTTGTTTGTAATTTCATGGCCTACAAGTTTCTTAACCAGCTAAAAATTTCCCCATCTGTAAGAGTCGCAGTTTTACAGGGCATGATTTCTGAGGATTATGGATACATGGTCAGTCGTAGAAGGGTCTGGGATGATAGACGCAAAGGAATGGAGATTGTCTATGGGGACTGGGCCAAGTCCTACAATGAGTTACCATACCTATTCCGAGCATTTGAAACTTCTATTACATGTACTGTTACAGATTTGGATATTATTTCTGTTGATTCTGGCTTAGTGTTCGAGAGGGCCTTCTGGGCTTTTGGACCTTGTATCAATGCCTTCAGGCACTGTAAGCCTATAGTTAGTGTTGATGGGACCCACATGTACGGAATGTACAAGCAGAAGATTCTTATTGCATGTGGATGTGATGCTGCCAATCACATTGTTCCTCTAGCTTTTGCATTTGTCAATGAGGAAGATGAACTCAGTTGGGTGTGGTTCTTGGAGTTTTTAGGGATCGTCCGGGACCCATATGTCTGTTATCTGATCGTGCACTTGGTATTCGTGCAGCCCTACGTAATGATGTTGTTCAGTTTCATCCTCCATATGTGTATTGGAGGTTTTGCCTATGTCACGTTGCGAGCAACTTCAACGGCGTTCACAAGAATCAAATGATGAAGAAAATGATCAAGCGGGTCGGTAGTGTGTACTCTCAATCCAAGTGGCCTATTTACATGGATAAGTTGAAAGAATAGAATAAAGATGCTCCCAAATGGTTTGATATACACGGTTGCCCGAAAGAGTAGTGGACCATAGCATTCGACGGTGGATACCGATTCGGCTATACCACTACTAACTTTTTCGAGAGCTATAATGCTATTTTGAAAGACGCAAGGTGTTTCCAGTAGCCACCATAGTATTGAAAACATACTACAAGTGTATTGGTTACTTTTATGAACGACATGCTGAGGCATTGGCTATGATAGCTCGAGGTGACTGATTCACAAAATTTGCCATGAATAAGTTGAAAGAATGGGTGGACCGTAGCAACAGTCATCGCATTACCCGTATAAGGAGTGCTCCACTACATCTTTATGAGGTTATCACGGGGCAACGATTAACACAATTCGTTTGAAAGGAGGGAAGAAGCATACAGTCCTACTTAGTGATCTTTCCTGCACATGTCAGAAATGGCAGGTACACAGGATTCCTTGCTCACATGCTTGTGCTATCATGTCACATTTGAATGTGGATGTGGAAGAGTACGTGGGTCCATGGTATTCGTGGAGTGTTCAAAAAGAAATTTATGATGGTATTTTCTTCCCCATTGGTGATAAAGACAAGTGACCAAAATTTGAACATGATATTGTAATTCCCAACCCAATTAGATTGAGGCCAAAGGGTAGGTCGAAGTCTAAACAGATCCACAACGAGATGGATATGAAGGAGTCGGTTGTACCTGCACAATGTGGAACATGTCACTCACAAGTCATATTGTAAGAAATCAACGACATTGCACCAATAACACAAAGAAGTGTGGTCAATGCAGTGGGGAAGGTCACAATAGGAGGAAGTGTCCAAACCGAATTTTACATGGTAGTTTCTTGCATACTTTCATATCTTTTTTTCTTACCAGTTGATTTTTTTTAGGCATACTTGCATATCTTTCATATCTTTTTTTCTTATCCGTTGAAATTTTTATACATATGGAATCGGGCTCAGCTGATCGTTCAGTTCTTCGCTAGTAGCACGAGCACTGATCACGTGCAGTTTGTTTGGGGGATGTAAGTATCGAGAGAATTTTTAATATACGATCTTAGTTTTTGTTATACTAAATACTTTCCCATTGTGGCTTTACAGGTGTCTAGGTGGCTACGTTGTAGGAGACGCGAAGGTGCACTTCGTCGGTCACAGTTAGATAAGAGATTGGTGGAGCACATATACACCGCGGGCTTTTTTGGTGTGCTGTAGCTGGAGTTTATTTCATTGGATTGATATTTGTTGACTGCATTGGTAGAGAGATGGAGACCGGAGACGCATACTTTCCATATGCGTCATGGGGAGATGACCATTACTCTCCAAGATGTTGTCGTCTTGTTGGGTTTGAAGATAGATGGGCTTGTCGTGATTGGACAGACTACTTCGCCGAGCTGGGCGGATCTTTGTGAGAGATTGCTAGGCGTTCGACCACATAGATCGGACATTGATGGTGCTCGCCTACGGATGGCATGTCTTCAAGAGCACTTCTCTAAACTCCCTGCAGATGCAGACACATATATGGTCATCAGACATGCACGTTCTTACATTTTGCAGTTGATTGAGGGATTATTTTTCCCGACAAGTCAGGGAATGAGGTGTCCTTGATTTACTTATCACTTTTGGTGGACATATCAGCATGTGGAGCTTATAGCTAGGGATCTGCGTGTTTAGCTTACCTTTACAGAAACATGTGTGCGGCATCGAGGGCGGAAGCAGTAGAGATTAGTGGCTGGCTTATCCTCCTACAGCTATGGGCCTGGGAGCAATTTCCTCACATCGCGCATGTGGTACGCAGACGTCTGTTGTGGCGCGGTAGTTCATTAGGTTGTTGCTGCAGAGCAGAGTTTGACGTCACATCAGAGCCTACCCATGTTGTACGACCTTACATGGATGCTTTTGATCTCCATACTCCTGATCATGTAACGAATTAACTAGCATTTACTACCTTATTTACTTTTTTCGGTGACTCTACTTATGTGACAGGTTATATGGGAATCATACACTACTGAGATTATGAGTTCTCTCCCTCCATATTGCCTAGACAGGCAGGATCTATACACTGCTAGAGTACCTCTTATTCATTTCTGTATCGTGGAGTTGTATGTGCCCGATAGAGTCCGACACCAATTCGGTGTGGTCCAGGAGATCCCAGGCCAGTGCGACACATCTACACATCTTCATAGCATTGATCTTTGAGGGAAGACGTCGGTCGATTGGGTACAATTCCATGCAAACTATGTACAGATGTGGAATAATCGACGTGACTATGTGTTGAACGCGAGTCTCAGATAATACAAAAAACTCCACCTGCACCGATGAGAGAGAGACCACAGACCGAGCCTGAACCATTGCATCACCATCACCATTACCTCCTTTGGACTATGATGTAGTGGTTGATGAAGAATCCTCGCAAATTGAGCACATTGATCGTGACAATCTATTGTCTTCTTTTTCAGTTGAGCCAACTACGATACTTCCTCAACAAGCACCTGCACAACGTCAATATGTTCGAAGGAGGTGACGCATGTGATGTTATGAGTTGTTATTGAGTAACTGTTGTTTTTCATATGAGTGGAGATTGTTGTTTGGACTTTTTTGTATTATGGTTGTTGTACCTTGTTTGTGTAAATATTGTAACTTTCGAACCTCGTTACGTTTATTAAAATCTAAGCATTTCTATTGAATTTATCATTTATGATTTCTTATGCGAGCATGTAATTTTTAAAGATCCAAATGTTGCATAGATAGCTAGAAAAACAACAAGCCACATAAAACTGTGCCTTGCTGTTTTTTGGCTGCCTGCACTGGAAGCCGCATTTACAAGAGGCGGCTTTTGTGCAAAGGCGGCTTTTACTAAGCGGAAGCTGCCTTCTCAAGAGGTGACTCCCATACGGTAGTTAACTAAAAAAATAAATCTCGCCGTATAGGGCGAAAATCAATCCCAGATGGCAGTATAGGCGAATTTTTCTTCGAGTTGCCTCCTGCAAGAAGAGGAAGCCTGGAACGTCCAAAGAGATTATAACCCAACTCCTCACTTCATAGCTTTGCGATGATCTCAGATACCTATCTCTCCAAGGAGGATACGGTGCTCCGTACCGTGATACCCATCCCTCTGCGCATAGCCGTCTGCATAGATACTACTTCATTGACTGAGATCTAACCAATGAATTTCGTCAAGAATTCGATTGGATGATATTGCAAGTAGAAGGTTAATACATCCTTGGAAAATTAGTTAGTCAAAATTGATGGTGTAGACCAACTTACTTATGTGCTAATTAATCGACGATTTTGTGAGTTTTTTTATAGAAATGACCTTCAACATGTTGTACTATATATAACTGGAAAATGGGAGCATATACCCATGTGTAGGTAAGTTACCTAAGTCACTAACATTTCAACTTATTTCAAGACTTCTAACTTATCTATCAAGACAGTCAAATTTTAATGGTCTTAGATTTGTCGAAATCATCCCTTCCGATAGAGATTTTAGGAATGTCTGTTTTATACGAAATTTGAAACACATATTTCATTTCATATTCTAAGTAAATCTCCTAAGGATTCATTTTAAAAAAAACAAAAAAATAAAGGGAAAAGGGGTGGGTGTAGGAAAGTTATCTACATATAGGTGTAGGCTCCCCCAATCCCTATCTGGGAAATAGGAGCCTACACTCATGTGTAGGTAACTTTCATACACCCACCCATATTTCCCTCAATTTTTTTGATTTTTTTGAATTGAATTATTTAAGGATTTAGATCACAACATATCACCATTGTGTTACTCAGATTTTAACTTATTTCAAGACTTCTAACTTATCCATCAAAACAATCATATTTTAATGGTCTTAGATTTGTTGAAATCGGCCCCTTCTGACGAAGATGTTAGGAATGTATATTTTATATGAAATTTGAAACACATATTTCACTTAATATTCAAGTAAATCTCCTAATGATTTGTCTTAAAAAATCAAAAAAATTGATGGGAAAAGGGGTGTGTGTAAGAAAGTTACCTACACATAGATGTATGCTCCCCAATTCTTAAATAACTGAATTGGACTAATCTGATTTAAATTGGCATTAAGTAAAGGGTTTTTATCAGTTGTGCTCCTCCGAGATATTGCAATTTCAGTTATGCCCCTCCCTTTTTGGGAATACCAGTTGTGCCCTCAAATTCTTGCCATTCTATCACTCGTGCCCCTCCGTTACATTAACCGTCACTGAGCTGAACTTACCCATGGTTTTTTCGAACTATTGTATGGTTAAGAGGGGTAGAACCATACAAATACCCCCACCCATCTTCCCCCACCTCCTCCTCCTCCTCCTCCTCTGCAGCCTCAATCGCTTCTTCCCTCTTAATTCATGATGTGGATGAAGATTGTAGATGGGCGCGACTTGTGGATCCGCAACACCGACGACCACGCCAGGAATCAAATCTGGGAGTTTGACCCTTCTATCGGTGCTGACGAACCCTTTCACCATCAATATACCTGAGCCCAACTCCCCCACTTGTGTTTATAACCGGCAACACATGGCTCCCTCCGCCCAACCACCCCCCTTCTCCCTCCGCCCGCACAAACAACATCACCTTCTTCTACCCGCAACCAGAGGATGACTTCTCGTACTACTACTCCTTCCTCTCCGAGCCCCTCGGCTCCCTCCCCCTTGACATGCCCTCATCCTACACACATAGAAAGCCGGATCACGAGTCGCCTCCTGCAAGAAGAGGAAGCTTGGAATGTTCAAAGAGATTATAACCCAACTCCTCACTTCATAGCTTTGCGATGATCTCAGACACCTATCTCTCCAAGGAGGATACGATGCTCCGTACCGTGATACCCATCCCTCTGCGCATGGCCGTCTACATACATACTACTTCATTGACCGAGATCTAACCAATGGAATTCATCGAGAATTTGATTGGATGATATTGCAAGTAGAAGGTTAATACATCCGTGGAAATTTAGTTAGTAAAAATTGATGATGTAGACCAACTTACTTATGTGCTAATTAATCGACGATTTTGTAAGTTTTTTTTATAGAAATGACCTTCAATATGTTGTTGTTGTTGTATTATATATAACTGGAAAATGGGAGCATATACCCATGTGTAGGTAAGTTACCTAAGTCATTAACATTTCAACTTATTTCAAGACTTCTAACTTATCCATCAAGACGGTCAAATTTTAATGGTCTTAGATTTGTCGTAATCACCCCCTTCCGATGGAGATGTTAGGAATGTCTGTTTTATACGAAATTTGAAACACGTATTTCATTTAATATTCTAAGTAAATCCCCTAAGGATTCATTTTAAAAAAAACAAAAAAATGAAGGGAAAAGGGATGGGTGTAGGAAAGTTATCTACATATAGGTGTAGGCTCCCCCAATCCCTATCTGGGAAATAGGAGCCTACACTCATGTGTAGGTAACTTTCATACATCCACCCATTTTACCCTCATTTTTTTTGATTTTTTTGAATTGAATTATTTAAGGATTTAGATCACAACATATCACCACTGTGTTACTCAGATTTTAACTTATTTCAAGACTTCTAACTTATCCATCAAAACAGTCATATTTTAATGGTCTTAGATTTGTTGAAATCGGCCCCTTCTGACGGAGATGTTAGGAATGTATATTTCATATGAAATTTGAAACACATATTTCATTTAATATTCAAGTAAATCTCCTAATGATTTGTTTTAAAAAATCGAAAAATTGAGGGGAAAAGGGGTGTGTATAAGAAAGTTACCTACACATAAATGTAGGCTCCCCAATTCTTAAATAACTGAATTGGACTAATCTGATTTAAATTGGCATTAAGTAAAGGGTTTTTATCAGTTGTGCTCCTCTGAGATATTGCAATTTCAGTTATGTCACTCCCTTTTTGGGAATATCAGTTGTGCCCTCAAATTCTTGCCGTTCTATCACTCGTGCCCCTCCGTTACATTAACCGTCACTGAGCTGAACTTAACCATGGTCTTTTCAAACTATTGTATGGTTAAGAGGGGTAGAACCGTACAAATACCCCCACCCATCTTCCCCCACCTCCTCCTCCTCCTCTGCAGCCTCGATCGCTTCTTCCCTCTTTATTCATGATGTGGAAGCTGAAGATCGCAGATGGGCGTGACTTGTGGATCCGCAACACCGATGACCACGCCAGGAATCAAATATGGGAGTTTGAACCTTCTATCGATGCCGACGAACCCTTTCACCATCAATAAACCTGAACCCAACTCCCCCCACTTGAGTATATGACCGGCAACACATGGCTCCCTCCACCCAACCACCCCCCTTTCCCCTCCGCCCGCACAGCCAACACCACCTTCTTCTACCCACACCCAGAGGATGAATTCTCGTACTACTACTCCTTCCTCTCCGAGCCCCTCGGCTCCCTCCCCCTTGACATGCCCTCATCCCACACAGACAGAAAGCCAGATCACGAGTCGCCTCCTGCAAGAAGAGGAAGCCTGGAACGTCCAAAGAGGTTAGAAACCCAACTCCTCACTTCCTTCATAGCTTTGTGATGATCTCGACACCTCTTTCGCCAAGGAGAATATGATGCTCCGTACCGTGATACCCATCCCTCAGCGCGTGGTCGTCTGCATTTAGTGCCTCACCACCAGGGAGCCTCTCCGCCTCGCTTCGACGCACTTCGACCTTGGAATCCCAACATGTCATAATCTCGTGCCTGAGGTTTGCTCTGCGATTAAGACTGCGTTGATGCCCAAGTAGCTCCAATGGTCTGATGATGCAATAATTGAGGTGATCACCGATGGATTAGGTGTTGGTGCCTTATGGGCAATAGATATTGACTTGGATGCATCACGCCTTCAACGAGAAATGGGGAACGTGAAATGCATTGTGAGGAACATGTTCGCATGGCTGAGGGGAAGGTGGAAGTGCCTGTAGAGGAGAGCAGAAGTTAAGTTGTGCAAAATCTGCCCATGGTGCTCAGGACGTGCTGCACAGTGTGTGCGAAATCAAGAAAGAGGGGGTGGATGACAAATTGAGGTTCGAGTTGGTGGATGAAGATATGATGAAGGAGAATCTGGTAGGCGGAGAAGGAGGTGTGGGGGTCGAACTGGGGAGGAGGGGTGGATGGAGGGGCTAGAGGGTGTGAGCTGGGGAGGAGGCGCAGAGGAGAGCTGGCGGTGCTGAAGGACGTCAGCGCGGGACATAAGGACGTTGACTGCGGGCATAGGAGGCTACGGGTGGAGAGGCGTGGAGGAGGAGGAGGAGGCCGGGGGTGGCCGAAGGGGAGGAGGCTTGGGGCGGCTGACGAGTCCGAAATCGCTCTTGCTAAGAAGATGTATTTATCGTCATGCGTAAAAATATGATTTGTCGTTCGTTGTAGGTGGCAATCGGAATCGGTCAAGAAAAGAACCATACAAGATATTTTATCAATTTTAATGAATGCGGTTTTATTTTTATTTTACTTGGGCAAGTTCCAAGGTCGAACATAAGGAGGCAAAGGAACAACCTAGAATTATGTCTATCAAAATTTGTGCGCGGTTATCGAGGCGATCTTTTTTGTAGTTTTTTTAATGTTGGCCTATTTTAGAGACTAAAATGGAAAAATCAATCAAACGATGTTCAAAAAATATGAAACTTGGTCAAGATATAATTTATGATGAAATAAAAGCACTGTATTTTTTTTGGAATTTTTGGATGCAATATGAATTTTTATATGAATTTTTAAATGCAAACAAAATAAATTTAAATATTTAATTATAATAAATATTAAACCAAATTATTTTGAAGGAACAAAATTATCTGAGATCTATCACGAGGTGATTGATCTCAGAAAAATCTCAAACGTCGAAAATATTAGTTTCAATACCTACTAAAAATCAAACTTTGAAATGTTGAAAATGATTTTTATAGGTCAAAATATGCATGTAAATACGAATCTTTTTGGGCACACTGTCAAGTACAATTATCTCTACGCAAGATGTTTTTTCGAGAATTTTTAGAGCAATGGTTAATCAACTATGAAAATCAGAGCACAAACTTGGCAAGATATGTAATTTTCCACAAAATAATTAATCATTAATTAACCATCGATCACAAAAATACCCACAATATGTCAAAATATAGAGAATTAATTGACAAACAAAATGCTATTTTTGGATAATTATGTAATGTAATGTAGAGGTCTAAACATAATGGGGAATACAGGGGTGTTTCTACAAAATTAATAAATAAAGTAAATAAAAGAACGTGCAATGGAGGACCTTTCTATAATTACCGATATTTGAGAGGGGGAATCTGCAAAATTTCCAGTAGGTCACGTGCGGCACACGTGACCCCTGGGTCGGCGGGACTCTTTGCGTAAAGAGGTGGAACTCCGGGGGGGCTTTTACAATATTTCCAATGGGTCACGTGCCCAGCACATGACCCCTGGGATGATTGAGTCGTCCCCCCCCGGGCGCACGTGCCCGGGGGGTCTCGGGTCTGCCCCCGGCGGTGCGACGGAGCGAAGCAGCGGAGGAGGCGTAGTGTTGAAAGGCAGAGTGCTGGTCGATGACTAGCGTGGCTGGCGGTGATGTCGCGGCGGAGGGCCGGGCGAGGCGACGAAGTTGAGTAGTCGGAGAAGATGGAGGTTGTGGTTGACGAAGCGGAGGTGCGAAGCTTCATGGGAAGCTTGGAGGTGTTGCTGTTGATGGTTGTCGAACGGTGAAGTTGAATGGAGACGAAGTCGTCGTTGGTGGCGTAGGAGCAACGTGGCGTTGAAGATGGAGGCGGAAGTCGTAGGAGATCGCAAGGCAGAGTTGGAGGCGTTGAAGTCGTTGGTGGAGTAGCTCGAAGACGTTAATGGCAATGGCAGCGTAGGCTCAACCTGGAGTAGAGCAGGTCGACGGGGCGGCGCTGCGACGAGATGGTGAGGCTCGGACCTCGCCGAAGAAGGGGAAGAAGCGGCCTGTCACACCGGCTCCTGGACCTTTGTGCAAGCGGCGTATGAAATATGTTGAGGGGCGACAGAGGTTTTTATAGGTAGAGGGCTTGGCCGATTGAGGAGGGAAATCACGGGGTGATTTGGAGATCTGTCGAGATTCGAAGATCGGGTGGCGAGATTCGCGGCGATGGCGGCTATCGACGACGAGATTTGCGGCAAAAACTACGAGGAGGCAGCGCCGACCTCCGATTTGGGAAAGGCAGACAGAGGAGGGAGATGTACAGGCGCTGTCCGATCGATCGTGATCGAACGACTCCTGTAATGCCACGTGGCGGCGTCTAACGAAGAGCGGCGAGGCATGTGCTGGGTACGTGCGCGGGAGGCACGTGCGCATCACGTATGGGGGCATTTGATTTTTTTGATAAAATGAACAAATAAAGAATTGAAAATGGCTGACACATGGCGGCTCCAGGACTGGCCACGTGTCAGCACCAGAAAATTCAAAAAAATAGAAATTTTGTAAAATGCGAAATAAATTGCAAATGACCTCGGATCGAAAAAGTTTCTTCATGAAAATTGCTCGTCTCGATGAGATCTACACTTTCAAGAAAAAAATCAAAATCAAAATCGATCAAATGCAAAAAGTGATATTTTTTGTGGTATCTTATGTACATAGAATACCTTGATTTTTGTGTTTTATAATTTTTGTGTCATTTTTAAATTAGATAAAAATCCGAAAAAAATATGGTAAAATAAAAGATAAATATTTACACCATAATCTATTTTTTGGATTTTTATTAATAGGTTAAATACGTACATAAAATATCAGGTCAAAAACCGCTAAAATACAAAATGTACAAAAAAGGCCCAAAACCCTTCTTTCACATATGAGCTCCGAATCATTTGAACTTGGTCTTGTTTTGAAGATAATTGAATGTACATTAGTTCAAAAGTGAGTAGGATTGAAACGAACACTGGATGAGGAAGATGTGAGGTTTTTAGTCCGGAAATTCTGAAACTAGGGTTTGGGTTTTTGGTTTTCTTATTTGGGTTAGTTATTTTTGTATTTTTCTTTTATTCTTGTTAGTGATATGTACACAATGGAAGTGGTTTTGGGTTATTCAGAGTTAGCATGAATGAGTTAAAAATCCGGGAAGTTAGGCTATTTACATGTCACTTTTGGCTTGGGTTTTTGGCTTCTTATTTTGTGCAGAAATTAGTGCTAAAATACCATTCTTATAAAAACATGCATAAATGATAATTATGCAGAATAGATGGAGAAATGTTGTTGATTTTGAGGGATATAAGCTTAATAAATGAGATTTAGAGTGATGAATCCGAGATTCATCATCCCCCTATACTTAAAGCATGCTCATCTCGGAGCATCAAAAAGAAATGCCATGAAGTGAATGAGATTGGTTCCATACCAAGACTATGAGCTGATGGTGAAAATGAAACTAGACCCGACCTTTGGATTATTAGTGTGGCGGAACTTCTGTGAGACTTAGAATTTTAAAATCAACAGTCTTCAAGTTCTACATATCATTGCTACAGTTTCAGCTCAGAAGTCATCTTAGATCAATCCTCTTCCCAAAGAATACCCTATGAATATTGAACAACAGCCTCATGTGTGTGAAAGGTTTTAGCTCTTCCCACCCAGAATGCCGGACTATCGCGCAAACCTCCTCTCCAGTAACTCGTCCTCGAGGAGTCAGGTATTTCCTTCTAAGGTCTGTCGCGCTGTGTTCACAATCGAATTGGAGGAGAAGTTAGAAGAAGGAGAAAAGAACTGGAGGGTGGTCAGTGTAGTCACCTCTCCATGTGAAGCTTGCCAGTGTAGCCGAGTCTTCACCAAGATCTGCAGGTTTCTTGAAGCTTGGACCTTTTTGGTCAGATATTTATTTGGTAGAATGCTTCTTTGTATTTGGAATTTTTGGTGGTTCTGCTTGGATCTTGTTGTGCCCCTACGGATATAGAATCTTTTGTTTCCATACATTTTTTTGAGGTCTTAGGAAAAATTGTGCCCAGCCGTCCATTCCTTTTCTGAAGCTTTATTTCAACCCGTACTCCGGTCTTTAGATTTCCATGCTACCAGAAAAGAAACTCACACAGTCTTCCAACATCCCATCTGAGTTGAGCTAAGTGCATAGTGCATAGTGCGAGAGTACAAATTAATTCCCTATTCTAGAGTCGTACCCAGAATGAAGAGACCAGGTTAGACACTAAAAGTCAAACGCTGCACATTATCATGTGGAACTCAAAGAATTAAGTCAAAGACCTGAAGCTTCTAAATTCCTATTTCTCGGTAAAGTTCCTCTAAAAATTAGGTGGATTAAGGTCAAGTCCAGACCACTCTCGATTTCGGCTCATAACTTTATTCAGAACCCAAAGACTTTTCACATATGCAAATGCGATGCTGGATGAAGTGCAGGTGTGTGAAATGCAGACACATTTTTTTATGTAAGGGATTTTTTTGATTGATTTTTTTTGTGCAAAAAAGAATAAGAAGCCATTTCAAAAATTTTAGCATAGTTAGTGTTAGTAGCAAACTCTTTTTCTTTTTCTTTTGTTTTGTAGTTTAGTTTTTTTTTTCAAATTAGTTACCCACCCTGAAAATATATATAGACTGACGCGAAAGTACGAGATATGGGTAAAATATATACAAAGTATATATACATACCCCCCTATACTTAACGAGTGTTGTGTCCTCAGAGTACAAGGAGCGTAATGATGACATACCTCGGGCTAAGCGTAAGAGAGTAGAAAATTGTTATACAAAGGTCTGCCCCCCTATACTTAGACTGTGAACAGTCTAAGTATAGAAGAAGAGCGTAAAAGAGGCGGTCATGGTATGTAAATGAGGAGAGTATATATAGATGGGCATCGCTTCCCCCTATACTTAGGCTCTGGTCAGCCTAAGTATAGGAGAAGGGTGGAAATGGAGCGATCGGAAGATAGGAGAAGAATGGTATGTAGAGATGGCATCGGTCCCCCCTATACTTAAACCTTGGCCTAAGTAGAGGAAGAAGCTGTACAAGGGGACCGATGTGGTCGGAAGGGAGGGTGGGTAGCCGATGATTAAGGTGGTTTTCGGCTGATCTTTTTGTGAGCCTGCGATGAGAGATCGTAATGATGAGACAAAGATGAAGCATATGATTCTCCACTATTATCAGTGTCATCCTTAGAAAAATCATGATAGATAGTAGATGAAAAGTTTGAGTCAGCTGAAAGATATCCATCATCGAAATTATCCTCAGAGGAGTAGTATTTGAAAGTGGATATACTCCAAATATTCTGGTCTTTATGTTTCTTCAGTTGTTTCCTCAGAATTCGTTCCTTCTTGGGGTCAAGCGGTTTGTCCTCAGATGAATACTCAGAAGCATCAGTCTCGGTCGGCTCGTAAGAAATAATTCCGGTGTACTTGTAGAGGGCAGGAGCATCAGCTTTGGATGAATAGTAGTTAGGAACATGAGTTGTCCAACGAGAATCGAATTTTGGATCCTTGAGAAGATATGACTTTAGAGCTACCGAATAGACTTCATTCATGTAGACTACCTTTTCCGGACCTGATGAGGGATCATCAGTTGATTCCTCTTCTGAAAGGTCAAAGGTGACTTTCTTTCTCTTATTTCGTGAAGATGTCGGTTCACTTGAGTATCCAGATGAATAGCCATTGGAATTCTTCTCCTTGGTCGGTTTTCGGGTTGTGTGTTTGTTCTTAGTCTCCTGAATGTTGGTGTACTCTCGATTTGGGATGATTTGGTCAAGATATTCAGAGAATATTGCTCCAGGGTGCGACCATGCATATGTCTCAGGATCATAGAAGAATTTTTTGTCTATTTTGAGATGCGCATGAAATACTGGGAAGAGTTTCTGTGTGCATGTTCTCAACTAATTTGACATTGGAGCATTCCTGTGTCGAGTTGATGTAATCCATGTAGTCAGAGATTCTCTAAACCAATAGTCTCATCAACAACCGCTATCTCATGTGTTGTAGCGGGGTAAGGCTCTTCTACCACTTCATGGTTGTGGTTGTTGACGACTTCGTGGGTTTCCTCAGAAGATCGTGGTTCCTCAAAGATAATGTTAGATCTAAGTGCTTCCAATGCTTTAAAATTGATTTCCCGAGTCTCACAATCGATAATTGCCTTTGACAATGCTAAGAATGGTTTTCCGAGAATAATTGGAGATTGGATGAATTCTCCTTGATGCTCAATATCAACGATCGTGAATTCTATTTTGAGCGGAGCACCTTAGAATTTCATGATGACAGAAATGATTCCTCTCGACCGCTTTATTGATCGGTCAGCCAATTAAACAATCTCTCGTATCTTCCGAATCGGTCCGAGTTTGAGTTCGTGAAATATAGAGGTCGGGACGATATTGATCAGTGAATCGTCATCAATTCGAGCATGGGTGAAAATTGTGTTTTTGATTTCATAATCAAATCTGGGCAACCGCTTCACTATGCGGCTCTTGGTTTTCCTCCTCCATACCAAGGAAGAGGCCATTGACAAGATATTTATTTCAGTCTTTGTTCTAATCCTGCTTGACTTTTTGATCATTAATTTGTCCATTAGATATCCTTTAAGGTCGGGGAAGTGTTCAATCACCTTTATAAAGAGAAGTTCAAACATCAAGCGTTTTTCCAGTGCTTCCCGTACAGTCGGATCCAAATTCCTCAGATCGTCTTCAGTCTCAATTTTTATGATTTTTTTGAGATTTTTGATTTTTTTTTGTGATTTTCGAATATTCCTATTTTTTGGTATTTTCTGTGTGGCGTGGTGATGTGGTGTGTTCCTCAGATGAACAGGGGTTTTGATGTTCAGAGTAAGTGTCAAAGGCATAGTCAATTCTAGAGAAATAATATGCAGAAGTGTCGATGTCAGAATCATCCCTAGGTTTTTGAATATCTTCAAAATTTTCAATCTTAGATCCAATCCTTTCCTCATTCATTTTTATGTCTGTGCCACCATAGATTGAAATTACTCGGTCGGCGAATTTTTGAAATCTATCCTCCATTAATTCAAATCTTTTATTTATCCTCGAAATATCACTCTCATAATTCTGTTCATGATCAATCATGGGAGCAGTCGGTTTGTGTTCAATAATTTCATCTTCTATTTTCCTGTAGGTGGTGAGAAGAGAATTTCTTTGAATATCCGATATATGATCATTATTTTCTAAAATTTTCTCTTCAAAATTATAGAAGGAGGCTGCTTAGTGGAAGGGTTTTGCGGGAATGTGTAGGACTCAAACTCAACATGTCGTGACTCAGGCATGCCATCCTGGATTGAGTAGAGTCTAGTTCCATGGTCATGATTGATCGTATGCTCGAATAATGGGGTCATACAAGGTACATATGTGTCGATCTCATCCTTGTGGTCCTCTGTATGTATAGGCTGATCAAATGAGTGATATTCGGGTTGGTCAATAGGGATTTGATCGTTGCGGTCAATCCAACTTCGATGATCATTTAGTGCGGGCCTTTCCATCTGAGTTTGGTTTCTTGGCCAGTCATGAAACTCAAAGGTATTTTGATCTTGAAATGGTCCATTAGCGAAAAACCTTGAATAAGACGGTTCAATCCAAGATGGTGGATGGTCATGTGCAGTCGGATGATTTGAGTAGGAATTCAATGAGGGAGCCGAATTCATCCGTGGGTGAAAGTCTTCCGCAAATGTTGGAGGATTATTGAAAGAAGAGGATGTAGTTGATTTGGGCCTAACCGAAACAAATTCATTTTTATAATATAGCTCTGATGGATCTTTAGATAAATGTTCGATCATTTTTGAAAGATCTGAAAGAAATGATGGATTGGGTCTGCAAGTATTTTTTATGATTTGGAAAAAGTTCCATGATGAGATTGAAATCAAGAGATGAGAGAGATGATTGCACGGGACAGTCAAGAGAAATTTTGTCAAATGTGCAGCTATTGATATTTGATATCAGTTCACGCACACCAATGCAAACACAAATCAAATTTTAGGTTCACCAACTCACACAATGAAGCCGTAAGAGTTCGATTATTATCTTTTCAATTTTAGTTGGTGATAAATCAATCTTGGAAAATAATTAGCGAGCTGTTAGGTGCCGAAATTTTCTTAAAGACTGTCTCGAGTTCGTATGACTAGTTGCATCTACTTTCAGTCAGTATAGGTGTAAGTACGAATCCTAAAACGACTACCCGTGTTACTTAAGGACGGAGCCTTACTTTGTGTCCTTTAAACCACCCACTCTGCTAAGGAAGTCCGGACCGATTACCGGCTACCCGTATTCCTCACTGAGAAGTAGCTAATTGTTTTTAAAATCAGTAGTCTGAATGAAAATATCAGAGCTTGTTTCTAACCTTAAGTATCGTCTCTCGCTCACTTAGAAAAATAAAAACATCCAAGGTCGAGGTTACTCTCTTGCAAAAATTCTTATCTTTATGGGTTAATTTGAAATCGGCTATATTTAGCAGTCCCAATTTTAATTAAGTGATCACTGAAGAATTAAATGAGCATAAATATACATCTATTATCCAGTCCCGATTTTCTTTTAAAATTATGTGACAAACAAGAGGGAGAAATTCGAGAAAAGCCGATGCACGCAAAAACAATGATGTATGCTCAGTAGAAGACTTACAGTGAATCCTCGCAATCTCGACGTGGGATGCAATACAGAAATTGAAATTTAATCTATATGGACGCAAGATGATGAAAAACCACACCTAAGCAGAAAGTTCTATTAGCGGGGAAGAATTGAGTTAAATTTTTGGCTAAATTGAACGATCTATGTGCGTCTCAATTAAAGTGAAGTGTGGCTTAATTCCTACGAGCACAATCAAAAATTAAAATGCTCTGAGAGTCGTATGTGCAGGTCTAGCCTAATCGCCACTCAAGTCGGGCCCCGCCCTCACCGGAGAGTGAAACAAGCCACGACACACCACAAGAACAGTTCAAGGTCTTTTTACACACGCGAGAGTCCGAACAGACACCGCTGTAAATGAGCAATTTATTACAGAAATTTAAAATTTGCAGCTTGTCGGCTTTTCGGAAGTCGGTAAAGATGCGTCGGTTTCTTGAAAAACTGCTCCACATATGTCGGGTACCTCGCAAGAAAATAAGAGAGAATATGTAAGAGAGTGACTTAATAATAATAATAATAATAAAATAACTTGAAAATAAATGCAGGGAAAAAATGAAATTTACAATGAAAAATTTGTGGGTCAGACTATCCGAATGCGGAAAACCGAACAAAAATTTTCAAAATACAAAACTAAGCCGTTTGCCTCCCCGGCAACAGCGCCATCCGACGAGTCCGAAATCGCTCTTGTTAAGAAGATGTATTTATCGTCGTGCGTAAAAATATGACTTGTCGTTCGTTGTAGGCAGCAATCGGAATCGGTCAAGAAAATAACCACACATGATATTTTATCAATTTTAATGAATGCGGTTTTATGTTTATTTTACATGGGCAAGTTCCAAGGTCGAACGCAATGAGGCAAATGAACAACCTAGAATTATGTCTATCAAAATTTTTGCGTGGTTTCGAGGCAGTCTTTTTTGTAGTTTTTTAATGCAATAAAGGATGCAAAATGCAATTTTAGCCTATTTTAGGGACTAAAATGAAAAAATCGATCAAACGATGTCCGAAAAATATGAAACTTGGCCAAGATGCGATTTATGATGAAATAAAATCACTATAATTTTTTTGGAATGTTTGGATGCAATATGAATTTTTTTTATGAATTTTTAAATGCAAACAAAATGAATTTAAATATTTAATTATAATAAATATTAAACCTAATTATTTTCAAGGAACAAAATTATCTGAGATCTATCACTAGGTGATTGATCTCAGAAAAATCTCAAACCTCGAAAATATTAGTTTTAGTACCTACTAAAAATAAAACTTTGTAATATTGAAAATGATTTTTATAGGACAAAATATGCATGCAAATGCGAATCTTTTTGGGCACAATGTCAAGCACAATTATCTCTACGCTAGATGATTTTTCCGGAATTTTTAGAGCAATGGTTAATCAACTATGAAAATCAGAGCACAAACTGGGCAAAATATATAATTTTCCACAAAATAATTAATCATTAATTAATCATCGATCACAAAAATGCCACAATATGTCAAAATATAGAGAATTAATTGACAAACAAAATGCTATTTTTGGATATTAAGTAATATAATGTAGAGGTCTAAACTTAATGGGGAACACAGGGGTGTTTCTGCAAAATTAATAAATAAAGTAAATAAAAGAACGTGCAATGGAGGACCTTTCTATAATTACCGATATTTTAGAGGGGGAATCTGCAAAATTTCTAGTGGGTCACGTGCGACATACGTGACCCCTGGGTCGGCGGGACTCTTGCGCAAAGAGGTGGAACTCTGGGGGGGCTTTTGCAATATTTCCAATGGGCCACGTGCCCAACACGTGACCCCTGGGATGCTTGGGTCGTTCCCCCCGGGCGCACGTGCCTTTCACGTGCACGGGGGGTCTCGGGTCTGCCCCCGGTGGCGCGACGGAGTGAAGCGACGGAGGAGGCATAGTGTTGAAAGGCAGAGTGCTGGTCGATGACCGGCGTGGCTGGCGGTGATGTCGCAGTGGAGGGCCGGGCGAGGCGATGCGGCGAAGTTGAGTAGTCGGAGAAGATGGAGGTTGTCGTTGACGAAGCGGAGGCGCGAAGCTTCACGGGAAGCTTGGAGGTGTTGGTGGCGATGGTTGTCGAACGGTGAAGTTGAACGGAGATGAAGTCGTCGTTGATGGCGTAGGAGCAGTGTGGCGTTGAAGATGGAGGCGTAAGTTGTAGGAGATCGCAAGGCGGAGTTGGAGGCGTTGACGTTGTTGGTGGAGTAGCTCGAAGACGTTAATGGCGATGGCGGCGTAGGCTCAACAAGGATTGTACCTGGAGCAGAGCAGGTCGACAGTGCGGCGCTGCGATGAACTGGTGAGGCTCGGACCTCGCCGGAGAAGGGGAAGAAGCAGCCTGTCACACCGTCTCCTGGACCTTTGTGCAAGCGGCGGATGAAATGCGTTGAGGGGCGGCAGAGGTTTTTATAGGTCGAGGGCTTGGCCGATTAAGGAGGGAAATCACGGAGTGATTTGGAGATCTGTCGAGATTCGAAGATCGGGTGGCGAGATTTGCGGCGATGGCGGCTGTCGATAGTGAGATTTGCGGTGAAAACGATGAGGAGGAAGCATCGGTCCCCGATTTGGGAAAGGCAGACGGAGGAGGGAGACACACAGGCACCGTCCGATCGATCGCTATCGGATGGCTCCTATGATGCCACGTGGCGGCGTCTGACGAAGAGCGGCGAGGCACGTACTGGGCACGTGCGCGGGAGGCGCGTGCGCAGCACGTGTGGGGGCGTTTGATTTTTTTTGATAAAATGAATAAATAAAGAATCGAAAAATTTCTAACACGTGGCGGCTTCAGGAGCGGCCACGTGTCAGCACCAGAAAATTCAAAAAAATAAAGATTTTGTAAAATACAAAATAAATAGGAAACGACCTCGGATCGAAAAAATTTCTTCACAAAAATTGCTCGTCTCGATGAGATCTACAACTTTCATGAAGACATCAGAACCAAAATCAATCAAATGCAAAAAGTAATATTTTTGTGGTATCCCTTGTACATAGAATACCTTGATTTTTGTGTTTTATATTTTTTATGTCATTTTTAAATCAGAAAAAAAATCCGAAACACATATGGTAAAATAAAAGATAAATATTTACACCTTAATCTATTTTTTTGGATTTTTATTAATAGGTTAAATACATAAATAAAATATCAGGTCAAAAACCGCTAAAATACAAAATGTATAAAAGAGGTCCAAAATCCATCTTTCACATATGAGCTCTGAATCACTTGAACTTGATCTTGTTTTGAAGGTAATTGAATGCACATTAATTAAAAGTGAGTAGGATTGAAACAGACACTAGATGAGGAAGATATGATGTTTTTATTCCGAAAATCCTGAAACTAGGGTTTGGGTTTTAGGTCTTCTTATTTGGGTTAATTATTTTTTGTATTTTTCTTTTATTCTTGTTGGTGATACGTACACAGTGGATGAGATTTTGGGTTATTCGGAGTTAGCATGAATGAGTTAAAAATCTGGGAAGTTAGGCTATTTACAGGTTACTTTTGGCTTGGGGTTTTGGCTTCTTATTTTGTGCAGAAATTAGTGTTAAAATGCAATTCTTATGAATACATGCATAAATGCTAATTATGCAGAATAGATGGAGAAATGTTGTTGATTTTGAGGGATTTGAGCTTAATAAATGAGATTTAGAGTGTTGAATCCAAGATTCATCAAAGGCGGAGGAAGAGGGGGAGGCAGATGATGGGGGAGGGGAATGAGGAGGGTGAGGGTGCGAAAAGAGCATTCAACCCCCTTATTTTAATCAATTCCGCTTATGTTCTCAAAGTTAACATCCGTTTGCATTGTGGATGGACGGAAACTAACTTGAGGGGTACAAGTGATAGAACGACAAGAAGTCATGGACACAACTGATATTCTAAAAAAGAAAGGGGTATAATTGATATTACAATATCTTGGAGGGCGTAATTGATGAAAAACCCTTAAGTAAATATGTCGAAGGAAAGACTTAATAAAATGGAATATGATATATTAGTATAGAAGTCATAATTTGTGTGAGGTTAATCTGACTCAAGATGGATCCCATCACGACCTCATGTTTTTTTAAGGAGAGGTAAGGTACCTAGACTCCTTCTTGTTCTATTTTGTCGCCATGACATGTTTAATTCTTTTATCTTTATCTCTTGTTTACATAAACGTCATCTCATATTACCTACTAAAAAATGTTCTGCAGACCATTGTTAAAAATTGTCACAAAAGCTTAAGTATAATCGTTACATTGTCATTTGTACAAAACTGAATAGGTGATTGTATACAAACCTAAATCAATCTAGATGTAAATATATATACAAACACGCACAAGTGATACAACATACAATATTTCTATATATATTTGAATATGTTATACAAATATCTCAGTCATAACCAAATCTTAAATATGTATTAGTAACATGTATACATATATTATAAAAATATGAATCAAATCATTAGAAAGCTCGTTATAATTTTGACTACATAAATTAAAATTAATCATACAAATAATTATTTAAAATATATTAACAAAATCTACATATATATATATATATATATATGAAAACATCTACGTAACAAATTTATATTAGAAAAATGGGGCTGCTCCCTAGGAGTAGTCAATAGGTTGCTCCCACCCCCATTTTCCTCCAAATTTTTATATTTTTTTTGGAAAATAAAAATTTATATATTCATCATTAAATCCCTCTAACATTCTATTAAAATTTTATTAGAAACAGAGACTCCTACGGCCTCCATCCAAACATGGTCAATTTAAAAAATCCTGCGACCGTTAAAAAAATGATGTCTGGATGGAGGGCCTAGGAGTCTCTGTTTCTGACGAAATTTTAATAGAATGTTAGAGGGATACAGTGATGAATATTCAAATTTTTATTTTTCAAAAAAATAAAAAAATGGACGAAAAATAGTGGTGGGTTCTCAATTTATATTTATATTTATTATAATTTATAAATTTATATTTTGTATATTTTATATTTACTTAATATAAATTCCATCATGAAATGATGTAATAAATCCATATAAACAAGTTGAATGGCCTTTTTAAGAATTTTAACCATTTTGTACTTTTTGTTTTTCTTTACAAGTCCAACCCACCTTCTCTTCCGCCTCCATTACAACTACATGACTCATTTACAGAGTCGCTTTGCGTCGTTCCTCCCTCCTCATCATCATCTATCCATTTTGTTACATCTGCATTGAAGTATTAATTCTCAGAGTTATATAAGCATTTCAATTTTCTTATATTTATGTATTTATTTGCTAAAATTCATAGAATTAATGTTTTGTTGATAAATATAGATATATTTTTGTGGTTTAAAAGATAAATAGAATGGTGAGGGTATAATAACGTATAGTCTCATTATAGGCAATCCCTAAATTACAGAGTGGAAGCTATTTAATAATTTACTTCATGAAATTGGTGATAAACCATTGTGAAAGGCTAAAGTGTAGAAAAGTTAGTTTTATAAACCCCCAATATGAGCATATATCTTGGGTTCGTATGTTTATGTAAATTTATTTTGAAGGGTACTTAAGTTTTATATAATCCCTGGGTACCGCTAATATATAATGGATGATTATAGATAATCTATATAAAGTGCATCCGTGAAATTCTAAAGGAATTAAATTTATAGACATAATTCCCATCCTTTTTCTCTAATAACAGAGACATCTTTTTCCTTTTTGTATATATCTTCTTGATGGTTTTCATGATTTCAATATACCACCTTGTAGGAGGGGGGTAGGTCCTTCTTGCTTAGATTCGTTGAAGGAAAATGTAAAATAGGTTTCATATCGAATAACATATATGGTGCATATATACTTACAGTTTCCATCTTCGGATATATCTTAAAAATTGAGAGAGGTTATTAAGCACATGCAAACATAAGGTTCTTAATATATGGAGCATTTCGGATCACATACGATTTGTGATGATAACATAAAAGATGGGTATGATGGGTATTAAGCATTGTAGCTTATATAATAACATATGTCGAATTCTGAGAATTTCAATCGGCTGATTCGGGTTAAAAAATGGAGATGGGCCATGCGTAAATGATGGAATAGTAATACACACTAGGGAATAGGAAGGTTGACTATGCTTTATTGATATAGCTCATTCACTTCCATTAAATTAGGGTTCAACATTCATATAAGCAATAAGAGCAGTAATGCAGTAACCTAACTTTTAAATACGAGCGTGTCTGTATGAGAGAGACATGGCACATTATAAAGATGAATGGTATATTTATGGGATATGATAGGTTAAAGTATTAGCATATATTAATTTACATACATACACACATATATAGGTATAAGTTAAGATAATAGAGGATTTTATTAACTCATATATGAGAAAACCAGAGAAAGATAAAGATCACGCATAAAGATGTGCATGCAATAGTAATGTTTGTTCCTTGATCAAACATTGACTTTCTTTGGATGCTTAAATCTAGGTAAATAAAGGGATAATCTTGATATTATCAAAGGAAAGAAAAAAAATTCATGTATATAAAGGTGAGTTGTTCATAAGCTAAAGGCTTTATTATTATCGTTTTTTATTTCATTCAAATATTTTTTATGATGCAGGTTTTTTAATATTTTAGACAGTTTCACATTTCAAGATTTTTAAGTATACTTGATGCTAAATTCAACAAGCTTTATTCTTCCCCATTACGAATGTATGGTCTATGCATCTTTATGGTTTAAGTATGCAAATTTAAATGATATCCAGTATGGAGCTTTCAGGTTCTACATGATTCATGTTTAAGAAATTATGTCCAGTTAAGCAAACTCTATATGATTCTTATGTTGATTATGCAAGTTGTATGCTTAAATAGTTTTTAAGTAAGATGTACACTGTGGCCTACACCTTAGAAAAGTCATGAACAAGTATGAATAAGTAAGAGGACTTTGGGTATGCATTTTGTATGCAATAGGCTTTGGAACGTATGCAGGGTGTTCTTTAGCCTTGGGGTCGTCTGCGCATATGATTAAAAAGTAGCTTATTTGTTTATTTCCAAAATAGCAAATATGATTTTCAGAACAACTTTATGATTTATTATTATGCATTATGTTACCATTAGTCCATAATTAACTACTTTATTTGTTTACGATGGAAAAATTGTAGAAATATGTTAGAGTTATGGAATATTCTTGATTAAATTATAGTATCCATTAAGTTCAATTTTCCAAATTATTTAGATGGAAGTTTGTGACCCATTTACTGTGTCTAAGCTCATATCGATGAGTTAGTCTCATCCCTCCAAATTTAATATTTTTACAGGTACTTAGAAGGAAGAAGATATTGAACTAAATAAAGAAAGTACGAAAGAGACACCTAGTAAAAGAGGTTGTGCTATCATAGTTAATATTTATTTTATTATGTTTCCTATTGGGGTTTGGATTTTAGATTTTTGATCATTTCATTCAAATTTAAAATCATGTATATGATAATATGTATTTCCTTTTACTTGTGGGTATGTACATGATTACAGTGATATTTATGTTACCAGTCATAGCATTTCAGAAAGTTATCTCTTCCGTATTGATTATGGTATTATGTTATACATGTAACATAAAATAGTTTAAGATAAGAATAAGTTTATGTCACGCTCATCTCAAGGTTTAAACAGGACAGGTCGTGACACATTTAACTTCTCACTTTTTTAAAGCTACATCTCCAATGCACTACCCCTGAGCTTCCTATGTTTCTATCACATCCTGCCTTTTATAACGTCCATTGTTGCCAGGGGTTAGGAAGGACGCCCCCAACGCCAATACATGTGCTCCATAGGGGAGACCATCGTAAGGAATGAGGGGGCCATGGAGAACATCATCTTCATTGCCTTCATCCTCGACCTCTGAACTTCGGGCCTTAGTTGTCATCGTTTATAGTGAATAATGTTTCCTCCTAGTTATATTGCTCATAGTGAACAATGTTGTCGCTTAGCTATATCACAAGGGGATAGGTATATGTCACATTACCATCGCCGACATCAGTCGACCATGAATCAAATACAACAAATCTTATGAGCCTGTTCACAAATAAAATAAAATTAGGTCTTTATTAATAAGACATTTCCTAATTTTTTTATATTATTGTAAAATGTCCATTTCAAATTTTCATTAAACATAAAACTTTTAAGTTTTAAGTTCATAGTTTTATAAATTGCATTGTCGTCCCTCTAGCTCAAGAACTTTGTTTATTTTTAATATAGTTTTTCTTTTAAAAAAAATAAAGGGGTGATCTATACTCGTCCCCAAGTAGATTCATCTAATTACATCTAAGTCCTTAGGAGTTAGTTTTAATTATATTTTGGCTTTTAACTTTTCACATACTTTACATTTATGCTTTCACGACTTCATAAATCACTAAAACATTATAAATCCAGAAAAAACTCAATATACTAAAAAAGACTTGAATACATTCTAGAGTATTGCAATGTATATTTTTTTTACATTTTCAAGTTTATAAATGCTAAAAGTAAAATAAAGCTATTAATTACATATAACTCTTAGGGCCCGTTCGGTTCGGGAATACGGGAATAAGGATGAGGAATAAGGAGAATAAGGGTCTATTTTTTGTTCGGTTGGAGGATAGGAATAAGTAGAATAAGGTGAAATAAAGGTAGGTAAGGTGGGATAAAGATAGGAATAAGAGTGAAATAAGATGGAGTAATGGAGAATAGTCGTATCACTGGGAACCGTGTCAGGAGGTGAATTGGCTACTTATTCTAGGGCTTATTCTCCAACCAAACATGGCCTACAATATACTAGCATATATAACATAATATGCATCTTCAAATTAAAAAGTTCCAAAGATACTATTGAAAAGTTAAGGATGGGACAATGCTAGACATATAGATTAACAACAAAGCATTTTTCCACATAGAAGCGGGGTAGGCTGCATGGATTTTTTGCCTCCATTCAGATCTACTTTGGGTCATTCTCATGCTTAAATCCAAATAACTAAGATCTCTTCCTATAGTTTCTTTCAAAGAATTCTTGGATCTCCCTCACCCTCTCTTAACCACATCAACATTCCAAATCACACATCTTCTAATTGGTGCATCAATCGACCTCCTTTGCAAATGGCCATATCTTCTTAAGGGAGTTTCTCTCATCTTATCCTCTATCGGAGCTATGATAACTTTCTTTGTGATTGCATCATTTCAAATTCGATCTTTTCGTATATGATCACACATCCACCTTGGCATTTTCATTTCTACTAACTTTAATCTATGTACATTTCTATATTCCATAGACCGACATTCTGATCCATAGAAGCATAACAGATATTACGACTGCTTTTTAATACATCCCTTTGACTTTCAATGGGGTTTTCTTATCACACAAAACAATAAATGCTCCTCTCCACTTTAATTATATTTATTTTATGAGTAACATCACCATCAATTTTCCATCATAATGCAAAACAGATCTTAAGTATCTAATGAATCTTTCTTCTGAATGGTATCATCTCTAATCTTCACCTCGAATCCTTTATCGTAGTTTCCATCAAATGTGCACTCCATATATTCAGTCTTAGACCTACTTATATAAAATCCTTTAGTCTATAAGGCATGTCTCCAAACCTCAAGCTTCTCATTTACTCCATCTCTTGTTTCATCAATCACCACAATATCATCGACGAACAACATACACTAAGGTATCTCATCAATGTGACTAGACAACACATCTATAATCAATGTAAAAAAGATTGGACTCAAAGCTGAACTTTGATGCAAACCATTGTTAGATGTTAAAATACTCAGTCTTCCAAACTGTTTCCTTGCACAAGATGAAGCCACATCCTACATATCCTTTATAAGGTTAATGTATATGACATGTACTTGTCTCTTCTCCAAAATGCCTCCACAATATACTTTATAAGGTTAATATTATACAATATAGATGTAAAATGAGTACTAATGAGAGAAATTATGTTCTTGTCTGGTGAGAAAGATAATGATTAATGGTGATGTGAGATTTATGTTTATTATATTTATTATTTTTTTTCCAAAAAAGTGGAATGTTCCCCTCCAAATCCATGCCCTTATTTTATCAGCATTTTCCTTACATCTCATCCTTCCTTGTACTTCCAAACTTCGTTTTTGCATCCGTGTCACTTTCTAAAAGATATATTATTATATATTGATAATGTTCGTCATTCTAAATAATCCTGAAAACATGAGAAATACTAACTTTGAACATTGATTCTTGTATTTGTATTAACTAAAGATCATATGATTCTTTTGTAGATTTTACCGGAAGAAGGAAGATGACCTAGGAAGTCCTCTACTTTCAATGTGGGATTTGAACATTGGCCTATGGTTGTGCGAATCAGCATGAATTTTGTGTAACAATGCAACAAAAAAGCACTTCAATTTTGATCACTCACATATAGACCATTGCAAGCAATGCCCATTTAAGTGATATTTTTTAGTTATTAAGGGAAGAGGAAATCATAGAGATGAATGAAATCGATAAGCAAATGTTAGTTGATTTGCGGAAAAAAAATTTAGCACACAAAATAGAGAGCAACCTAAGATGCCTAAGATTAAAACATACGTATAGATTTATACCAGTTATGCAAATCCAATCTCAATCACGAACCTCGATCCTTAATTTTCTGTAATGAGAAATTAGAGGAATGTTTTTATTTTAGTTTATACCAAAAAATCTAAAGACAAATGGACTAGAAATAAGAATAAAGCAAAAATGAAGTAAGAAGTTTTTTCATAGTGATGTCAACGTCGCCAAAAATATGATGAAAATACATTTGCTAAAAAAATGGTTTTATGTGTCATTGTAGAAGCAAAAAAATGTAATGGAATTTTAAATAAATTACCAAAAATTATTCAAGGAATGCATAAAATCTATACAGAGCAAGTCTAATGATTAAACACGAGGACAAAGCAAATTTGCATAAATATTTATAGATTTTTATCAGAAATTTTAACTTTAATGGACGTGCATATGTGGTGATTGCATGATGGGTTTTTTATGTGAGGGACTTGACAGAAAAGAAAGTTGATGTTTACATATTGACATGGCTTTGGCTATGTGGTTTGCATGTATGTATTTATTGATGTTCTTAAAGCATCTGCCTTAGGGTGTGTTCGTTTGGGGGGTTACCCCCACTTTGGGTGGGTTACCCCCCAAAACCCATATTCCCAACCTACTTGAGGGGTCCACCATCTTTTCATCAAAAAAATTATATATTATACCATCATATCATCTAAAAATCATAAAATACTCAACTATTACTCACTATTCCAAACTTCAATACAATCACATCACAACAACCACCCACTTTTTCAAATTTCAATACAATCACATCATAATAACTACCAACTTTTTCAAATTCCAATACAATCACATCACACAAACCCTCCCAACCCTTAACCCACCAACCAAACACACTAACACAAAATCGGGTTATCCACCCCTGGATAACCTTGTAACGGAACGGGTCGTGACGACCGGCGGAAGCATGCAATTATAAATCGCACGACCGAACCGTTACCGAACACTTGCATGGTATTCACTGAGCAGATAAAATAATCATTCTAAAAAAAGGTCCATTACTCTATAGAGTTCCATTCTTACATTCCAACAAGGAAAATGCGAAATGAACTACGGAATAAAATAACATAACAATGTTCCAGTGGGCATAAAGACATCCTTCCGTAAATAATCCATCAATGGTCTCTACCGGTTCAACTTCACGTGACAATAAGTCTCCTTGGTCTGGAAATAATTCAATACTCGTATTCCCCTGAAAAAAAACAACAACACATGTTATGAGCCTAACGCTCAGTATGTGCCGAGTTGGGGTCAAGCCAGCTAGCGCGGAAAAACAAGTCTCCCTAAGCTAACTTTACATCTTTAAAACATAACCACTTCCATACAATCAGTTATCAACGCTACTATACAATTTGCATAATTATCTTATCGCATGTGATACTAACTTGTTCTCATGTACCATCATCACGCGACTCATTATTTCACATAAATATGCATAAGAAAGGTATTCCTTGTGAAAACTTTCGTTAAAGCCATAATTACATATATACCCATAAAGTTTGTCATATTTGCATATATGCCTTATCATTTTCATAATTTTCACTTATACCCTCAGAACTTTTCTGTAGTTGCATATATGCCCCAGAACAATCATAACAATTGCATAATGCCATTACTTGGCCATAGTTGCACACATGTGCCTTAGCAATTTCAGAAACTGCACACACACCATTGGTTTGTTTAGTGGTTAAAGTTGTCTTAATTGTTACTTCTTAATGGCTTTGGTGGCTTTGGTGGCTTTGGTGGCTTTACCGCTGGCATAAGCGGTCCATACTTGACAGTGTAGCTACAACTGTAGAAGACTTATCTTTCGCCTCAATCGGTTCCTTGAACCATACGCCCCTTTCGGCGTTGCCCCTTGGGCTCACGATAATTGGACTCTAGAGGTGGCTCCCGCCTTAGGCGTAGCACTTAGCTCCGTTTATCGTTATCGTGCCATTACTCATGATTATGAAATTGCAATTCTTTTACAATCAATTCCTTTCCCATCCCATAGTGGTTCATATGAACCCTTCATTAAACTATCTTAATGTCCACTTTTATGATTTGATCGTTTCATTAATCACTACTAGATATGATACACACAGAAATTGTTCCTTTTCTATAGTAGATAATTGATAGATTATTTATTACATACACCATTAATCAATACGTTGACATTATCAACTCATTGGTGGTGAGTAATCGTATATACTTTTTTTTTCGGATTTCATTATAACCTTTCTTGTGGCTTTATAATTGTATCTAACCACGTGAGTGGTGGTATCTATATATAATTACCAAGCATGAGGTTTCATCGAATTTCATGTATAGAGTAAACTTATATCGTATTTATACAACGTACGACAAGAAATTGACAGGGGGTTTGCTGCATGATAAACACTAAGTATTGTATCAAGATGTAGTTTGCTTCCATGTTTACGGTTTTATTTTTCATAATAATATACATATTATGTCATCTCAATTACTAGATCGCTTGAAGTGTTATGGAGTCATATAAGATACAAGGAACTGACAGCTATGGTAGGCGTTACGATAAAACCTCGGGCTATACCCACCAACTTAATCGTATCCCACTTTGCTACGAAAAATTAAAATCACATTAAAAACCTTTGATTGGCACATCATGAAAGATTTCCCCAATAAGATACTATATTTATGTGTGTGTATGTATCCTAATTAATTAACTTGAAAGATCGGTTTTAACGAGAAGATGTTACAGGGACCCTATTTTGAAAACGAGGACCACTGATTTTTATCTCATTTAGTTTCCAACGATACGTAACATTATTGTATACGAATAAACAAACTCAAAAATTGTTCGGGTAATTAAGATTAAATCTATAACAATCTCCCATAGATTATCTAACATTTAATAAAGATACACATGATATGCGTTTAAGGATTTTCTGTGAAATTCAAACGTGTAAACACAATTCATTGGTTGCATATAAATTCTAATTAAAGACAATGGACAACATATTACATCAAGCATTCGATCCACATGCGAGTAGCAATTTTGTAAGCCTTGAACATAAAAGTCGATATAAATCCAATTTCTCTTTATGTATTCTAGATGGATGTAACTCTAAACATCTTACAATACTCATAATAATCAGCGTCGTTATACCTATCGAGAGATGATTATATGGTTTCAGCACATCCACTCAAATATTGTGATTCGTATATGACTTTTATTTATACGTAACCCTAAACCGGTACATACATGTTTATCAAGAACCAACTTTGAAAATGATTTATCTCCGATTAAAAGTATTACCATTTTGTACGAATCCTAAGGGTTCGACACATACCTCGAGTTGACGAAAATATAGCTACTAGATCTTTACGTGCCTTTCCTTGATCCCAAGCCGACGTGCTCCTCTACCGGATTGGCGCCGACGTTCTCTGCGACGGGAACAACTCTTCCGGTGAGATCTCTCTAACTCTTCTTCTCTCTTTTTTTTTGTAAGAAGCAAGTGACGTGGGAGAGGGCTTCCTTTGGCTTTTTAAGCCTCTAAATAGGACAATCAATTGGGTAATAATACCCAATAAATTTTGTAATAATATCCATGCTATTCAATAGGAAAATAAAGATGGATTAAGGGCTGGAGGAGTTACAAAAAAAAATCAGCCGTTACAATCTACCCTCCCTAAAAAAAAATTTCGTCCTCAAAATTTCTTAGAAAGAGGGACATACCGAAAAGCTGCGGATGTTTCTTCCGCATTTCGCTCTCCAGCTCCCAGGTGGCTTCCTCCTTCTGGTGATGATGCCAGAGGACCTTGACCATCGGAACTATACGTCGACGGAGATGATGGTCTCTACGATCAACTATGCGAACAGGTTTCTCCTCAAATGTGAGATTAGGCTGAATATCGAGGACCTCGTGCTCGATAACGTGCGAAGGATCAGGAGTGTACTTCCTTAGCATAGATACATGGAATACATCATGTAGCTTCGAGTATTGAGGTGGTAATGCAATACGATACGCCACCTCTCCGATTCGTTGTAGAATCTCAAAAGGTCCTATATATCGAGGAGTAAGTTTCCCCTTCTTGCCGAATCGCAATACACCCTTGGTTGGGGAGATCTTTAAGAACACGTGATCTCCAACTGCAAAACTCAACTCCCTTCGATGACGATCTGCATAAGACTTCTGCCTACTTTGAGCTGCCAACAATCTCTTCTTAATTAGCTCAACACCTTGCTTGCTGATCTCGATTAATTCCGGTCCCAAAATATGCTTCTCACCAACATCACTCCAACAGGAGGGTGATCTGCAAGGTCTCCCATATAGTGCCTCATAGGGAGCCATCTTGATGCTCGAATGGTAACTGTTATTATAAGCAAACTCTACCAATGGAAGGTGTCTATCCCAGTTGCCTGTAAAATCTAGAGCACAAGCTCTCAACATATCTTCCAGCGTTTGGATGGTCCTCTCTGATTGACCATCCGTCTGCGGGTGGAATGAAGTGCTGAACTTCAATTGAGTTCCCATCGCATCTTGGAAACTTTTCCACAAACGAGACGTGAATCTAGTGTCCCGATCTGACACAATTGATGCAGGAACGCCATGCAATCTGACAATTTCATTCACGTACAATTCAGCTAAACTGTCTGTCGATTGATCCAAGCGGATAGGTAAGAAGTGAGCCGACTTGGTCAATCGATCAACAATCACCCATATGGTGTCATAACGATATTTCTTGGTCTTGGGTAGACCTGTAACAAAGTCCATCGTTATGTGCTCCCACTTCCATTCAGGTATCTCTAATGGTTGAACAGGGCCTGCAGGTCTCTGGTGTTCAATCTTGATCTGCTGACACACCAAGCATTTTGAAACAAAAGCTGCGATGTCATTCTTCATCTTCGGCCACCAGAAATTTCGTTGCAGATCCTTGTACATTTTTGTCGTACCTGGGTGGATGGTGTACATCGACCTGTGGGCTTCGTCGAGAATCTCCTGCCTCAACTCGACATCATTGGGAACCCATAATCTGTTTCGGTACCTTATAACTCCATCAATTCCAATTGCGAAATCGGAACCTTCTTTCTTAGATGCCTCCATCATTTTAGGAAGATCAACATCAGTTTTCTGTGCTGCCGTGATCTTCCCAACTACCTCGGGTTGGATCCTAAGGCTTGAAAAAGATATCTTCCTTTCTTCACTTAAGAAAGGTTTCCAGTCTTCAAAATCTTTCACCATCTTCCACTGCAGTTTCAAGCTAGATAGCCTGCCTTCCCACTTCCGACTTAATGCATCAGCAACGACGTTTGCTTTTCCAGGATGATAGTTAATGGAAAAGTCGTAGTCTTTTAGGAACTCCAGCCAGCGTCGCTGCCTCAAATTAAGTTCCTTCTGAGAGAAAATATATTTGAGGCTCTTGTGATCACTGAGCACCTCAAATTGTTCACCATAAAGGTAATGACGCCAAATTTTAAGAGCAAAGACTACCGCTGCTAACTCCAAATCATGAGTAGGGTAGTTTCTCTCCTGCGGTTTTAATTGCCGTGAGGCATAGGCAATGACTTTCTCATTCTGCATAAGGACACACCCGAGTCCCGTGCCCGATGCATCTGTATACACCACAAAGCCTCCACTGCCTGATGGTAAAGCCAAAATCGGAGCTGTAGTCAGTTTCTGCTTTAATTCCTGAAAACTTTGTTCACATTCCTCAGACCAAACAAACTTCACATCCTTTCAGGTGAGCTTCGTTAATGGTAGTGAGATCCTTGAAAAATTCTGAATGAATCGCCGATAATATCCGGCCAAGCCAAGGAAGCTACGGATCTCAGAAATATTTTTAGGCTGACTCCAATTCATCACCGCTTCTACCTTAGCTGGATCCAGCTCAATGCCATCCTTGGAGACCACATGACCAAGGAATGCAACTTTATTCAGCCAAAAGTCATATTTAGAAAATTTTGCGTATAGCTGGTGTTGACGCAGGGTTTCAAACACAATCTGCAGGTGCACCCGGTGC
Organism: Ottelia alismoides; assembly: GCA_037367405.1. Lineage (NCBI taxonomy): Eukaryota > Viridiplantae > Streptophyta > Magnoliopsida > Alismatales > Hydrocharitaceae > Ottelia > Ottelia alismoides. The sequence goes on along the minus strand of JAZKJV010000834.1, from coordinate 575,685 downwards.
TGCTCCGGATTCGATGAGTATATCAAAATATCATCTACAAACACGATGACGAACTTGTCAAGGTATTCTCGGAATACCCTATTCATTAGTTCCATAAAGGCTGCAGGTGCATTAGTAAGACCAAACGGCATGACCAAAAATTCATAATGGCCGTACCTCGTTCTGAAAGCGGTCTTTGATATATCCTCCTCTTTTATACGGAGTTGATGGTAACCCGTACGTAAATCGATTTTTGAGAAAACTGTTGCTCCTTGCAACTGATCAAATAAATCGTCAATGCGAGGTAGCGGGTACTTGTTCTTCACCGTTACTTTGTTCAGACCTCGATAATCAATGCAGAGTCTGAGAGATCCATCTTTCTTTTTCACAAAGAGAACAGGTGCTCCCCATGGGGAAACACTGGGACGTAAAAATCCCTTATCCAGTTGCTCTTGTAGCTGCTTCTTTAGCTCCTCAAGTTCTGCAGGGGCCATTCTGTATGGAGCTTTAGATATCGGTGCCGTTCCCGGAATAATATCAATGGAGAAATCCACCTCTCTATGAGGAGGTAGTCCAGGAAGATCGTCTGGAAATACATCGGCAAAATCTCGGACTACATCTAACTCTTCGAGGCGTGCCTGCGACGATTCAGTGCTAATTATACTAGCTAGGTACGCGGTGCAACCTTCAGCTAGTAGTTGGCTTGCTTGTAGAGAAGAGATAACCAATCGTCCGCTCTTACTAGTGCCCCGGACGACTATCTCCTTATGATTTGGTCTGCTCAGGACCACCTTCTTCTCTCTACAATAAACTGCAGCATAATTCTCCCATAACCAATCCATGCCCAAGATGACATCATAGGTTGTGATGGGCAGTAGGACCAAATTAGCAGTGAGGGAGTCTTCTCCTATCACGACCGGTATGTCCTTTAAATACATACCCGTTGCTCTAATATCACCCATTGGTGAAGAAACGGTAAGTGTGTATGGAAGCTCAACAGCTTCAAAGTTCAGTTTTCTTGCGAAACTACTTGAAATAAATGAGTGCGTGGCTCCAGAATCAAAAAGGACATGGCATAAATGACTTGCAATGAGAAGGGTACCTTCCACAGTTGTGTAAGCATCCTCTGCATCCTCGTGCGTAAGGGCGAACACCCTTCCTGGTATCTTCTTCTTTTGCTCGAATGGTTTCCTCTGATCCTTGAGCTCTTTCTTGCAGTCTTTAATGAAATGACCCTTTTCTCCACACCTCAAGCAAGCTCCTGTCAATTTGTAGCACTCGCCTGGATGTCTTCTGTCACAATGCGGACATACACCCAATACATTTTTCTGGTTGGTTGGAGCATCATCAGTCCTTGTCTTCTTGACATTTATCGCGTTGTGACGTCTCCTGTCATTGTAGCTTGGCTTGTGCAGGCGCTTTCGAGGGTTCACTTGTTGCGTCCTCCGATATGCTGCATCAATTTCTACACTTGCGGTAACAGCATCAGATAGGGTCGTGGGACCCCTAGTAAGTACTCTAAGGCTCAAACCGCCATTCAAGCCTTCCACGAACTTCCTCGCTCGCTGTTTTTCATTTTCACAGATGCCCTTGCCATATTTTTCCAGTTCTTGAAACCTTGCAGCATACTCTTGGACCGTCATACTTCCCTGGTGAAGGTCTATGAATTCCTGGCGCTTAGCATCCCTAGCATGCTCAAGGATGTAACGCTCAGAAAAACGCTCCACAAAATCACTCCAGCTGATGATCGGAGTCTCGGAAAAGTGAATTCCCTTGCAGGAATTCCACCACTCCTTAGCACTATCTCGTAGACGGAAAGCACCAAAAATAACTTTCTTTTCTTCCGGGCACTCGGTCGCTTCAAAAGCCATCTCCATCTCTCGTAGCCAGTGTTCGGCTTTCTCTGGCTCATGCTCACCTTTGAAGGTCGGTGGATCATGCTGGAGGAATGTTTTTAAGGTAAGTCCTCCAGAGCTTGATGGACGGGTCTGCTGCTGCTGAGCCATCAATGCCATCAGCTCCAGCATCTGCCTCTGCATGTCCACAATGGTCTCCTGACTCGTCGATGACTCGCGGTCTCTGTTGGCTTCAATCGCACGACGAGGAGCCATCTAAATCAAATCCAAAAGCATCAATGAGTTAGTGTGTGGGCCTAATTCACTCTAAACGTCTAGATCTATGTCATTATAAATTGTGGATATCTTATGCCCAGAGGAACTCTAGCTCTGATACCATTTGTAACGGAACGGGTCGTGACGACCGGCGGAAGCATGCAATTATAAATCGCACGACCGAACCGTTACCGAACACTTGCATGGTATTCACTGAGCAGATAAAATAATCATTCTAAAAAAAGGTCCATTACTCTATAGAGTTCCATTCTTACATTCCAACAAGGAAAATGCGAAATGAACTACGGAATAAAATAACATAACAATGTTCCAGTGGGCATAAAGACATCCTTCCGTAAATAATCCATCAATGGTCTCTACCGGTTCAACTTCACGTGACAATAAGTCTCCTTGGTCTGGAAATAATTCAATGCTCGTATTCCCCTGAAAAAAAACAACACATGTTATGAGCCTAACGCTCAGTATGTGCCGAGTTGGGGTCAAGCCAGCTAGCGCGGAAAAACAAGTCTCCCTAAGCTAACTTTACATCTTTAAAACATAACCACTTCCATACAATCAGTTATCAACGCTACCATACAATTTGCATAATTATCTTATCGCATGTGATACTAACTTGTTCTCATGTACCATCATCACGCGACTCATTATTTCACATAAATATGCATAAGAAAGGTATTCCTTGTGAAAACTTTCGTTAAAGCCATAATTACATATATACCCATAAAGTTTGTCATATTTGCATATATGCCTTATCATTTTCATAATTTTCACTTATACCCTCAGAACTTTTCTGTAGTTGCATATATGCCCCAGAACAATCATAACAATTGCATAATGCCATTACTTGGCCATAGTTGCACACATGTGCCTTAGCAATTTCAGAAACTGCACACACACCATTGGTTTGTTTAGTGGTTAAAGTTGTCTTAATTGTTACTTCTTAATGGCTTTGGTGGCTTTGGTGGCTTTGGTGGCTTTACCGCTGGCATAAGCGGTCCATACTTGACAGTGTAGCTACAACTGTAGAGGACTTATCTTTCGCCTCAATCGGTTCCTTGAACCATACGCCCCTTTCGGCGTTGCTCCTTGGGCTCACGATAATTGGACTCTAGAGGTGGCTCCCGCCTTAGGCGTAGCACTTAGCTCCGTTTATCGTTATCGTGCCATTACTCATGATTATGAAATTGCAATTCTTTTACAATCAATTCCTTTCCCATCCCATAGTGGTTCATATGAACCCTTCATTAAACTATCTTAATGTCCACTTTTATGATTTGATCGTTTCATTAATCACTACTAGATATGATACACACAGAAATTGTTCCTTTTCTATAGTAGATAATTGATAGATTATTTATTACATACACCATTAATCAATACGTTGACATTATCAACTCATTGGTGGTGAGTAATCGTATATACTTTTTTTTCGGATTTCATTATAACCTTTCTTGTGGCTTTATAATTGTATCTAACCACGTGAGTGGTGGTATCTATATATAATTACCAAGCATGAGGTTTCATCGAATTTCATGTATAGAGTAAACTTATATCGTATTTATACAACGTACGACAAGAAATTGACAGGGGGTTTGCTGCATGATAAACACTAAGTATTGTATCAAGATGTAGTTTGCTTCCATGTTTACGGTTTTATTTTTCATAATAATATACATACTATGTCATCTCAATTACTAGATCGCTTGAAGTGTTATGGAGTCATATAAGATACAAGGAACTGACAGCTATGGTAGGCGTTACGATAAAACCTCGGGCTATACCCACCAACTTAATCGTATCCCACTTTGCTACGAAAAATTAAAATCACATTAAAAACCTTTGATTGGCACATCATGAAAGATTTCCCCAATAAGATACTATATTTATGTGTGTGTATGTATCCTAATTAATTAACTTGAAAGATCGGTTTTAACGGGAAGATGTTACAGGGACCCTATTTTGAAAACGAGGACCACTGATTTTTATCTCATTTAGTTTCCAACGATACGTAACATTATTGTATACGAATAAACAAACTCAAAAATTGTTCGGGTAATTAAGATTAAATCTATAACAATCTCCCATAGATTATCTAACATTTAATAAAGATACACATGATATGCGTTTAAGGATTTTCTGTGAAATTCAAACGTGTGAACACAATTCATTGGTTGCATATAAATTCTAATTAAAGACAATGGACAACATATTACATCAAGCATTCGATCCACATGCGAGTAGCAATTTTGTAAGCCTTGAACATAAAAGTCGATATAAATCCAATTTCTCTTTATGTATTCTAGATGGATGTAACTCTAAACATCTTACAATACTCACAATAATCAGCGTCGTTATACCTATCGAGAGATGATTATATGGTTTCAGCACATCCACTCAAATATTGTGATTCGTATATGACTTTTATTTATACGTAACCCTAAACCGGTACATACATGTTTATCAAGAACCAACTTTGAAAATGATTTATCTCCGATTAAAAGTATTACCATTTTGTACGAATCCTAAGGGTTCGACACATACCTCGAGTTGACGAAAATATAGCTACTAGATCTTTACGTGCCTTTCCTTGATCCCAAGCCGACGTGCTCCTCTACCGGATTGGCGCCGACGTTCTCTGCGACGGGAACAACTCTTCCGGTGAGATCTCTCTAACTCTTCTTCTCTCTTTTTTTTTGTAAGAAGCAAGTGACGTGGGAGAGGGCTTCCTTTGGCTTTTTAAGCCTCTAAATAGGACAATCAATTGGGTAATAATACCCAATAAATTTTGTAATAATATCCATGCTATTCAATAGGAAAATAAAGATGGATTAAGGGCTGGAGGAGTTACAAAAAAAAATCAGCCGTTACAATAACCCACCAACCAAACGCACCCTCAGTGTTTTAATTAATGAACAAAAGACGTAATTGACTGTTATATAAAAGATTACTTAGATTATTATTTTAGACAATTCTAACACTGTGATGTAGATACAACAGATCAATCAATTATAGCACTATATAGAAAGAGAAAACCGTTGTATCGGGATTAGAATTAAAGCAAATGATGTATACAAACAATTGATGTCGATGCGATAAAGTGTCGCCAAAGAATGCCTTTAACTTTGTTATCAAATTAGTTTCTAGTAATATATATTATAATGTTATTTGTAGAAAGCATTTAAAGCAAAACGCACCCTCACACGTATTTTATGTGTTGTTATATCGCTACAAGTACTCATGGACCATTATATTCTTGACCTAAAATAGTGTAGCACAATTCATTTACCGTTGCATTGGTACATAATCCCATGCACCGACAGAAAGTTGTTATGTGAACTTGTATATTTGATACATTGGTACACACCTTGATAAGTTAAATTCCAAGCTTTACATTTACTATTGAACCATTACATACCCATGTATACTAGTACACATTTGATTGTTGGTTTTCCATCAAACATAGTCGTCTCAACGAGCTGTCTTGTAAATGTTGATGCATAAATACACTTTTTGTACAACGGTACATACTAACTATTGAACCTGGTTTTATAGTGTGTTCTACCTTCATGCACTGATATACACCTTTATGCATTGGTACACTAGTGAGGCACTGATATACACCTCTATCCATTTGTATACTAGAGAGCATTTATTTGATTTAAAGTTGATATATTTTGCAACTGTCTATTCTTAGGCTCACTCAAGTCTATAAAAGGGCCATAAACTCAACCCCTTTCAACATGCCCTAAGAGCACACGTTCTCTGCTCACCATTACAATTATCTCTACTCTTATGAGATATTATTGTAGTCTCAAAAGAAGATCTAGCCTTGCCAAGCGCACTAGTTCTCTGTGTTCTTCGTGACTCCCATCTTCTCTCTCTCTCTCATAAGGATTCTATTCAAATGTTAATCTTAATTTGCATTTACATTTTGCATGTTTTAAAGAATTTATTAGAGTAATTATTTTCCATGTGAGCTCGAGGTGAATCATTCTTACAATAAATGTTATTGTAATATTTGATATATCAATTAAAGTTGTTGATTTATTTCACTCCCTGATTGAGAATTAAATGAATGAATGCACTATAAGGTCCCTTGGTTCAATTAGAGTTATGTACCATGGCCATCTTAATGATCATATAGTTGTTGATTCAATTATTGAATCATAGAGGTTGGTGCTTGATGAATATCTAAGGAGTAAGATTGAGGACTCATTAAGCATTGTCAAATGATTACTAAGAGATGATCTCCAGCTTGAGAAAGAGATGGCAATCCTTTTCTGTAGGCTGATATCAGATCAACCTCTTGATGCATGTCCTCTGCATAGGAATAGAGATTCAGAGGTGTCAGATCAAGTAAGGTCAAATAGCTGACTTAACAAGATCGAAATAACCAAGACCTATATAGTATACAATCACAATATAGGCATGCATCATTTGATTGGAGACATATGTAGTGCTATATGTCTGAGCGTGTACATTTGGCAAACCAATATGTTGACAACCTAATCAAGGTCTATACACAGGCGAGCCGGTGTGCATACAAGGGCATATGAGTAATACGATCTCTCAAAGGAATCATACATGATTACTTATGAATCAGAAGACATGGGCTCACTCATGAGATATTGGGATCAATCAAATTTCATGCATCATCATCTTGCTTTGGAATAATGAGAAATTTTTGTAAGTATGATATAAGTTTTTGGAAAGCATATGATTGATACCAACTCCCAGTGATAGCATGAGAAACTTAGTGATAAAACCATGAGATGACATTGTAAAGTTGATCTATATCTTCAGGTTTATTGTAAGTCTTCCAGTATGCAGGATGTGCGGCTATTAACAATACATGAGGGTGATGTGATCATAAACGATTGTATAACCATAATGCTTCCAGTTCGAATGAGTGACGAAATATGTTTGGATTTTAGTGACTCCTCTTAGTAGAGAAGTGATCTTATCTTAGTCTAAATATTGATAATTGATCTGAATGTTATTCAGATGCAATGAGAAAGATTAGATCTACAACCTTGATTTAATCAAGCATCTATGAGATGTGCCTAAGATCAGGATTTGAGATGTGATCTCAATATCCAAGTCACTTTAAGTGGAACGTACAATCGCCCTATACTTATCTCCAAGTATCTACGGAGAAAGTGCATTATTTTTGAAAGAGTTCAAAATTATTTCCATTGATAAATGTATATCCGAGCATTGAGAAATGAATAATTAAATGTGAATTAATTATCATTAATATTGTGAATTTGATTTATATTATTTTGATGCATGAGAATGATGATCCAATATAATCAAATGACATTTAATTATTATGGATATGAATAATGTGGATAGTACTATCCATATTAATCATATAATTTATAAATGTGATTTATAATATATAAGAGAAAGATATTTGCAAATAACATTTACAATTTAAATATATATGTGAATTGGATTCACATGAGACAATTAATTGAAAATGTAATTTACATTTTATTTTGAGGTGCGAACGAGATTCACAAATTTCCAATGGCATGATTGATATTTCATAAATTAATTTAGAATTATTTTTGTGAAATAATACACAGTAAAAGTTTTTATATATAATGTAGGATTATGAGATATTGAATCTCATATAAAAGGAAGAAGGAGTGCACCTTCCTTTCAAGGAGGGTGGATGATCACCTTGATTTAGGACTTAGGGTGGTCGTCCCCCCAGTGGAAGGAGCGTTGTCTCCTTCCTAGTCCTACATGGTATGTTAATTTGAATGAATTAATTTATATTGATGACTTATTCAATATAATTTTAATTTAATTTAATTAGTTATTGTTATGTTTTACAATAAAATCACGGCCATCGAAAGTAACACAAATCCATCTCAACCATTGGATTGTGTTGTCCATGGATTGAGATCCATGGACTCCAAAATATTATAAAAGAAGAGGCAACTCTAGATCTTCTTTTACAACACATAATTCACAAGCTCTCTCTCTCTCTCTCATCACACAAGCCCCTCTCTCTCTAAGTGACCGTCCACTTTGTGACGTACAGAGGATCGTTGTCGTCGCTACACCATCGTGTCTCCACTTCAACCGCTCATAGATCTTCACCTCCCTAGGTGCTTCTAGTACGAAAAGAAGACCTCAGATTTCATGTGACAAAATCAGGAGATCCATCGCTTGGATCAACATCTTGGATTGCGAGAAGGACACGTTTCATCAACACGCTTGCAACTGTCTCCTGCATTGGCTCAGACTTGATGTTCTTGGATCATATGGTTTCATCACTTTAATTTTTTTTGATTCCGTTGCATCGAGCCACTAGTGCAACTAGTCACTCCCGATCGCATACGATGCAATTGTCACGCTTCCGTGATGAGCTTAAGGTTCTTTCTATAACCTTCAAGTGGTATCATAGCCTCGGTCGAGGTCTTCGATATGATCTGAAACCATAGATGATCAAGGTTCATGTTTAGATACACAAGAATCATTGTTTTGCATTGAATGCAAGATCCAAATTGATTCGCTAAATTAAAAACCTACTATTTATGCACTATATGGAATATCTTTTGGTTATTAAAATGTATTAGAATGTCTAAATATGTCCCAAAAATTATAGCCTAATATTGGTACCGAAGGTGCATGAATATGATTCGAAAAGTTCCCACTATGAAAATTATTTTTTCATGTATTCACGAATCTGTAAGAAAATGATTTTGATTTACCATTTTTCCACCATGAAATATGAAATAAACACTTGGATTAAGCATATAATCAAATCAACATCCTCTAATAATTATTTCGCATGATTCTAACTCTGTTAGCCTTGGAAATTCCATATTTAGTGGAGATGGCTCGGAATATGATTAGATCATCAAATCTCTTTACTTAATGTGTTTATTATTTAATGGAAATCATGGAAATTACGAATTTACCTTGATCAATTATGATGCCTAATAATTATGAAAATAACTAACTAATGATCATAAACCATTGATTGAATGGTTCATGAAAACCTTAGTTTATTGATGAGCCGTCCGAACGACTAAGGTAATGGTGTCACTAAGGTCGTTGTGACCTTAGTCACTCGGGACTCAGAGCTCAACAAGAAACAAAAATCGGACCACCAAATATAGATAGAAACACGAGAAAACCGAATAACAGTCCTAGCTATGGGATTGACCAGGTATAGCTCCCAGGGTCGAACTCGAGGAGCACGGATTGACCTTGCGGCCTACGAAGTAGTCTAAAAATAGATAAAATATAGACAAATATTTTTTTGGTGGGTTTTTAATATTTTTATATTTTTTGGGATTTTTAAATATGAAGGAAATAAGAAAACAATATAGACAAGCAACTTGAAGCAATTATTTAAATACCCAAAAATAGTCCAAAAATTCCAATAAAAATAATGCAACACTGTCTAGCCAGGTTTCAAAGACCAAAATAAAATATATAGCGGTCTTAAAAGAGCCTAGAGGTAATTTTTATGAAAAGTAGAAATAATGGACAAAAATCAGAAAAAGATTTATTGATTTTTTAATTTTCTATGATTTTTTATAATTTTTATGATTTTTAAGAGGTTTTTCAATTTTTAGGCTTTTTGTAAGTCTAAAAATAACCAAAATTGGTCAAAAATCAAACACACTAAAACGCACAAAATCTAATTTTTTTGTAATTTTTGAAGAGGTTTTTTATATTTTTTATGAATTTTCAATCTGAACAGACAGAAAAACAAGGGGTTTTGAATTTTTAAAAATAATAAAAATGCTAAAAAATGTACCAAATTTTTAGTGAAAATTTTACACAGTGGCAGGAGCCACGTGTCCAATTTTCACGAAATTTGGACTTGATTTGATATTTTATTAAAATAAAACAACAAGGCACAATGCACAGGGACCCAAATGCAAGGAAAATAAGTTCTAGGGACTACAAATACAAGAAACTTGGGGTCCCTCGTGCAAAAATTCCAAAATCGCATGTGCAGCGCACGTGTCTTGGGCACGGAGGGACCTATGTGCAATAAAAAATACTTCCTAGGACTTAATAGCAATATGTCCTAAAAGTCCAGGGAAGATATTGCAATTTCTCCAATTAATCCAGCACATGTTCAATAAAACCACGCACAGGGGTATGGATGCAAATAATGAAAACTATATTTCATTCCATAACACCTTTAAACATCAGCCCAAATGTTGCAAATACACCACAAAAATCACGTGACGATGCACGTGTTCCACGTAGACAGGGATATAAATGCAAATAAAATAAGCACGAGGTCCTTAATGCAAAATATCCGGAATAAAAAGAACTGGACTAAATATTTACAAGACTAGAATGTAAATGACAAACTAGGAGGGGCCTAAGAGATATTTACCCTGATTTATTATCCGAGGGCTGGCGGCGCGCCACGTGGCTGATCTGGCGGTCGAGATGCGCTGCGCCTCAACAAAGGGCCCTGGCTATGATCTAACGGCAGAGGTGCGCCCACGTGGAAGATCTGACGCTCTGGAATCAAGGGCACCTCTCCTCTGCAACGGACGGTCCTGATCAACTCCTCAAATAGATCAACGGTGTCGGCTGCTCCTCAAATGGACGGTCTGGATCACAACTGGAGCAGCGATATGGATCGGACGGATCTGGAAGGTCCTCCAAGAACAGGTGGCCGGTGAGCTTCGCCGGCCCGATACTCGTGCTCTGGACCTCCTCGGCTGCTGCTAAGATGCGGAAGAGCTCCACCATGACGTCCCGCAGCGGATGCACCTCTCCGATGAGGCCGGTGAGCTCCGAGGAGCTCCGGCAACGGCGATGGCCTGGAGCTGCTGCCTCTGGATGCTTATTCCCTCAGATGGGCCTGGCGTGACCTGCAAAGTATCGCAACAAGCTCTTGGGTCGAGGGTAAAATGCCTCAACCCGGTTAGGGGCGAAATGGGTGAACGATGCATCGGGGTGGAAGATCTCCGGCGATGCGACGGTGAGGGAGATCGCCTCCCAGTTTCGGGGCGAACTGGGTTGGATGGAGGGGCGAAGAACGTGCAGGGCAGAAGGGCGGAGATGATGGCAGGGTCAATCGACGAAATGGGTGAACGGAATGATCGGAATCGATGGTCGACGACGATGGACGAAATTGGGCGAAAATGGAAATTAGAGTAAACTAAGAAGAACTAGGCTTACCGGATGGCTGAGGTCGACTGTGGAAGAGCTCCTGAAGCTCCTGGTCTTTGCCTCGAGGGTCGTCGATGTCTGAGGCTCGAGCGCTACTCTTGGGCGGCGCACGGCGGCGCTAGGCTGTCGGATCAGTGGCTGGGGCACCTCCTCCTCACTACAACACCCCATGCAGCAAGCTGTCACTCAGGCGACGGTAGTGGAGGTCCTGGGATGGAAAGGCGGAGCCAAAGATCGCTTGAATCGTGCGGCGGAGCTGGAGATTTATAGTGTTAGGGGTTCGGCTAGATGAGGGTCGGGCGAGGAATTCGGAGCACGGACCCCGATGCAAACCTCCGGGCGAGGATCTCGGATCTGCAGGGAAGGAATGGGACCCAGGGTTTAGTCGAATGGATCTTGGATCACGCGAGGAAAAATCAGAGAAAAGCGGGTAGGGCGCGAGATCCGCGGGCTGGTGGTCCAAGGGGGGAAGTTGACCGGGGTCAACAATCCCCCGTGGACCAATCAGAGCCCGCCAATTATGATTTATTTGATAATTTATTTTAACATAGTAAATGGCCGAATTTCAAAAAGTTAAAACATGAAAAATGTTTCTTTATTTTTAAACTATTTTTTATTATTTTATTTATTTTTTTGAAATATAAATAATATATTTACAAAGGGTAAAATGGGGTTGCCCCCAGGGAGTAGCCAACTTGGCTACTCCCACCCCTATTTTTCCCTCATTTTTTTATTTTTTTGGAAAATAAAAATTTGTATATTCATCATTATATCTCTCCCACATTCTATTAAAATTTCGTCAGAAACAGAGACTCCTAAGCCCTCCATCCAGACGTCATTTTTTTAACGGTCGCAGGATTTTTTAAATCGACCATGTTTGGATGGAGGCCGTAGGAGTCTCTGTTTCTGACAAAATTTTAATAGAATGTGAGGGATATAATTATGAATATACAAATTTTTATTTTCCAAAAAAATAAAAAAATGAGAGAAAAATAGGGGTGGGAGTAGCCAAGTTGGCTACTCCCTGGGGGCAGCCCCATTTACCTCATTTACAAAATATTATTATTATTATTATATGGGTAAAATGGGGTTGCCCCCAGGGAGTAGCCAACTTGGCTACTCCCACCCCTATTTTTCCCTCATTTTTTTATTTTTTTGGAAAATAAAAATTTGTATATTCATCATTATATCCCTCTCACATTCTATTAAAATTTCGTCAGAAACATAGACTCCTAAGCCCTCCATCCAGACATCATTTTTTTAACGGTCGCAGGATTTTTTAAATCGACCATGTTTGGATGGAGGCCGTATGAGTCTCTGTTTCTGACGAAATTTTAATAGAATGTGAGAGGGATATAATGATGAATATACAAATTTTTATTTTCCAAAAAAATAAAAAAATGAGGGAAAAATAGGGGTGGGAGTAGCCAAGTTGGCTACTCCTTGGGGGCAGCCCCATTTACCTCTTATTATATACATATATACATATGTATTTTTGATTTTTGATTTTTAATTATTTATTTTTATAGAAATTGTTCCAATTTTATATTTTATTTATTTATAGGATAAAATTTGTAATAATATGGTTTTTTTATTTTTTTATTAATTATGTACATGGGTGAAATAAATAGTTTTATTTATATACATATATGGTATATATACAATGTTAGGATTGGTTTTATTTTTATTTCTTTTTGTTTTTTTATTTTTGTAATTTTCATTTTATTTATTTACATTATGAAATATAGAATATGTACAATTTTTATGAGATTTTAATTTATTTATTTATTGTGATAAATAAATAGATAAAGTATTTTATGTACATAGTTTATATACAATGAGGAAGGATATTTTATTTTCTTTTTATTTTTCTCATTTTTATTCTAATTAGTATTTACAAATATATACATATACATACACACCCATTTTTATTTTTATTTAGAGGAAAATATTTTATTTATTTATAGGTATATATGTACACACATGAGCTTCCTTATCTCTCTCTACTTTGGTTTTTATGCGGCCAGGCCCATGCTGAGCCCTCCTTTGGGATTAGGTCGCTCAATATTTATTCTAAGTATCTCCCTCTTTTTCTTTTGTTTCTTTATTCTTTTATTTATGCACAAAAACATGCTAATTCTTTATTTTTACACAATGCATGCTATTTGACAATTATTGATATTTACAGGAATTTACATGTGTTTTGCATAGGTTTTGTAGCTAAAATAAAAGAATAAAGAGTGATGAATGGGTATTCATTACCCCCTATACTTTAACTTTTCTAGTCCCTTAGCAAACACTTATTTGAAAAAGAAGTGAAAAAAAGAAAAAGAAAAAGAGGAGAAAATGCATGGATCAATGCTGATTATTAAACTTTCCTTCATTAGATTGAAATATGGAGCTTGATCAGATCTTCGGATTATTAATGTGTCAGAACCTTATTTGGACTTAAGCTTAAAACCTAACAGCCTCTAAGTTCCACCAATCTATGGGCAAGACTCCTCAATAAACCTGATCAGAACAAGTCTACATACACAAACTCTAATGACCATGAATCTTTCCTTGTACGGTGTAAGTGATATGTTGCTCTCCACCTCAGAAGTAACAAAGAAACAACCTCCCTTAACCTGGTAACTCTAATTCCTCGGTCTAGCAACTCTTTTCTCGAGAAACGGGGTATTCCCTTCTAAGTTCAAGTGCAACCCGTTCAAGAAGAGGGGGAAGAAGAGAATGGACCATGACCAGTGTAGCCATGTATCCTTGGGAGCTCTAACCAGTGTAGATGAGTCTCCCGCTGCATGCTTCATGAGATGGAACATGTATACCATAAGCTTTTGCTTTATTTGCACTATATACACTCCGGTGGGGTTATTAAATTTTCAACCCGACCCACTTTTTTGGAGTTCTTTTCTTTTTGTACATTTTTTTATTTTTTATTTTTTTCATGTGCATCTGTACAACATATATACATGGTGCAACATATATACAAGGAGTTTTTCCTCTTGAGCCAGTAGACTATCCCTCTTTTGAAGCTTTATTGCAACCCACGGCTTCTGTCTTTAGACTTCATAACCACAAGACCAAGTTGAGGTGCACTTCCTTCACTACAAGAAGAAGAGAGGTTCCGCCTAGAAGTACTACCCTCATATGCTACCCCAAGCCAAAGGAAACTGCCTCCTCACCACCTCATCCGTGGAGAGCTAAGTGTAAAGTGCTGGTGCAAGTAAAGCCATTGTCTCTGAGAGTCATGCGTGTGTTGTTAAGTGCTCTACTTAGGCTCATCAAGATGACATATGCTCATAGCCTAGTGGACTCAAAGAATTAAGTCACCATGGACCTGAAAAGCCTTAACCCTAAGCCCTATAAGGTTCCTCTTATTGTTAGGTGGATTAAGATCTTAATCAAGCTTCATTGTCTAATTTAATTCCAGGCTAGTTTAAATGTCAACTATAATCCATGAAACACTATACAAATATTTACAAAGATGCTATTTACAAACATTTACAAATATGCGAAATTTTTGAAAAATGTTTTCAAACCATGGATGTATGCATGAATGCAAGTTTTGCAAAATATGTACACAAATTTACACGAGGTTTTTGCAAACTTTTGATTTTCAAAACATTTTGAAAAAAATTTTGTACTATATACATAATTTTGATATACATATATTTACAATCTATTCACACAAAAGTTTTTACAAACTTTTTACAAAAATAGTTTTGTACAATAGCTATGTATGTGCGATAAAAGAATGTTTATTTACAAGGAAGAAAATTTTTGAATTTTTATGGATTTTTGGGTTTTTATCCATTTTTATTTATTAACACATTCACACAAAGTACAAGTTATGGCTAAAGTATATATGAAATATATACACACCCCCCTATACTTAGCTCGAACGATGTCCTCAGAGTGATCAAGAGCGATGAAGAAGACATAACTCGTGCTTAGTATAGGGAAGTGAAAGGGAATGGCTATATACAGAGATGAATCAAAGAATAGAATGAGGAGAACTCGGTGTTTTCCCCCATACTTAGGATCAAATAATCCTAAGTATAGCAAGCTGTACATGAAGGGGAATCCGAGTGAAGGATGTACAGAGTCTACTCCCCCTATACTTAGGGTGAGATATCCCTAAGTATAGGCAGCAAAACAGGGGTAGAAAGAATCAAAAGAATACCCGAGAGTCCTATATCCCCCCTATACTTAGGGTAAAGTACACCCTAAGTATAGCATAATCATAAGATGAGAAAAGGGATGTGGGACTAAAGAATAGAGTGATATGGACAACTGGATCTATACAGGTCGGGAGAACAGTGATAATCAGGCGTGAGATGCAATAGATGTGAGTCAAGAGACCACATCTCACACAAAGTGAATAGAGGCAACATCAACGACCCGTGGCTCATGATCTAGATATGGCTTGAGCCGCTGGCCGTTCACTCGAAAGGTACTCTCAGAAGACAACTCAGATATGTCAATACTCCCATTGTCGTGTACCTTTCTCACCAAATACGGTACCTTCCATTTGCTATGTAGCTTCCCTGGGAATAATCTAAGCCTAGCATCAAATAGCCATACTCTCTGTCCTGGCTCAAACTGCTTGTGGCTGATATGAGAATCATGCCACTCCTTCACTCTCTCCTTATAATGTATGCTGTTTGAAAAGGCGCTATCACGAAGCTCCTCCAGGGCTACAAACTCTGCCCTCCTCTGGTCTCCTACACTATCTGGATCCAAAAGTATATCAGTGACTGCCCAAAGTGACCTATGTCTCAGCTCAACAGGTAAATGACACGGCTTGCCATAAACGAGGCGAAAGGGAGATGTACCCAAAGGAGTCTTGAAAGACGTCCGATATTCCCATAAGACTGAGTCCAAAAGCTGTGACCAATCCTTTCGGTCAGGGCGGACAACTTTCTGCAATATAGTCTTGATCTCCCTGTTCGACACTTCAGCAAGACGATTCGCTAGCAAGGGCCTTTACCTTGTCGTTGACGAAATGAGACCCCCTGTCAGATATCAACACTCTAGGAACCCCGAACCGTGAAATAATATTCTTCCTCAAAAATAGGCAAACAGTCCTAGCATCTGCGGTTCGGGCGGGGATGCCCTCAACCCAACGACTCACGTAATCAACGACCAACAGAATGTACTCGAATCCCTGACTCTTAGGGAATGGACCCATGAAATCGATGCCCCATGCATCAAAAACCTCACAGAAGTGTATGGGCTGCATCGGCATCATATCACGCTGTCCACAAGTGCCCATCCTCTGACAGTCAGTACACCTCTTCACGAACTCATCAGAGTCCTTGAAGAGAGTAGGCCACCATAGGCCGGATTGGAGCACTTTCTGTGCCGTTCTCCTCCCTGAGTGATGTCCTCCTGCCTCCAGCTTGTGGCAGTAAATAAGGACGCCGTGGTGCTCCTCCTGAGGAATGAACCTACGCTAGATACTATCCCCTCCCTCATGGTAAAGGACGAGATCCTCCCAATGGTAAAACTTGGCCATCGCGAGGAAGGTCTTAAGTTTCTGCCTGGGCCAATCTTGTGGAACTTTCTTGGCGACAAGATAGTTCACAATATCAGCATACCATGGGAGCGAGGCGATAGCAAGGATCGCCTCATCTGGGAAGGTCTCACAAATAGGGTCAATCTGCTCAGAATCCTCAAGATACTCCAATCGGGAGAGATGATCCGCCATCACATTCTTGACTCCAGGCTTATCCTTAATCTCTATGTCAAACTCCTGGAGTAGAAGGATCCATCTAGTCAATCTATCTTTGGCATCCTTCTTTGCCATGAGGTACCTAATGGCGGTATGATCAGTAAAGATGGTCACTCTAGATCCGATAATGTATGATCTGAACTTATCTAGGGCAAAAACTACGGCTAGCATCTCCTTCTCAGTGACTGTGTAGTTCTGCTGCGCGACATCCAATTTACAGCTAGCGTAGTGAATAGCAAATGGGACTCCATCCCTCCTCTGTCCTAGCATGGCTCCTACGGCAAAATTGGAGGCGTCCGTCATGATCTCGAATGGGAGAGACCAATCGGGTGGCTGAAGGACATGAGCCTCTATCACACATCTCTTGAGAGTCTCAAATGATGAAAGACACTTGTCATCGACAAGGAACTCGATGTCTTTCGTCAGCAGCTCAGTCAACGGTCGGGCAACCCTACTGAAATCACGAATGAATCGCCGGTAGAAACCAACGTGCCCCAGAAAAGACCATAGCTGCCGCAAATTGGACGGTGGATTGAGTTTGCTAATGACATCCACCTTGGCCGGATAAACCTCCATGCCCCTGTTGGAGATGATGTGGCCAAGCACCGTCCCTTGAGTCACCATGAAGTGACTCTTCTCCCAAGATAATATCAGGCGAACCTCAATGCATCGCTGAAAGACTCAGTCTAGGCAGTCAAGACAGGAGTCGAATCCGTCGCCGTAGACCAAGAAATCATCCATGAAGACCTCCAAGCACTCCCCCACCTTGTCTGAAAAGATAGACAGCATGCATCTCTGAAAAGTCGCAGGGGCGTTGCATAGCCCAAATGGCATGCGTCTGAAGGCGTATGTCCCAAAGGGACAGGTGAAGGTAGTCTTGTCCTGATCCTCTGGTGCAATGGCCTCCTGATTGTAGTCGGAGTACCCATCTAAGAAGCAGTAATGGTTCTTCCCTGCCAGTCTCTCAATGATATGATCTATAAAGGGCAGGGGAAAATGATCTTTCTTGGTGGCCTGGTTGAGTCGTCTGTAATCCACACAGACCCGCCAAGAAGTGGGTACCCGGGTAGCAATCTCCTCTCCGTACTCCGTAACTACTGTAGTGATGCCCGTCTTCTTGGGCTCCACATGTAACGGACTGACCCACTTGGAGTCGGAGATGGGGTAGATAAAATCGACGCTCCACCACTTCGAGATCTCCTTCATGACAACCTCTCTCAGATTCGGGTTCAGCTGCCGCTGGAACTCACGCGACGGCTTTGCCTCATCCTCGAGATAGAAGTGGTGAGAGCACAGAGCCGGACTGATCCCCTGGAGATCTTCTACACTCCATCCTATCGCCTTGCAGTTCTTTTCAAGAACCCCCATCAGACAGGATTCTTGCTCTTCAGTCAAATCAACGGAGATAATGATTGGGTACATCTCATGCTCACCCGCAAGGAACCTATACTTCAACGATGCAGGTAGTGGATTCAGCTCTGGACAAACTGGTGCCGGCAAATCTGGCTTCTGAAGAATCCGAGTGTATGCTGCCAAATTTGCTCGGGAAAATTAGAACTCTCTCTCACAAATTGGATCTGGAGAAGGCTGCTCAATTGGGCTGTCTCTGCTCTACATGGCATCTACCTCCTCCCTAGCTGCAGGCTCAGTAGAAGTCAGATCTGGTATATACTCATCAAACTCTGCCCAATCACAATCTGACTCCGAGGGATCTATCTCATCCATGGTGGCCTCAGTACCACCGTCATCACAAAACAAATCTGTCTCGCGGTCTCGAACCGGCTCTGCTACCTCAAAAGTATACTAGCCCAGGAATGCACTCTCCAAGCTCTCCTCTGCCGGCGTCTCTGCATCAGCGGTCTCTGATGGTGAGAGGATAGCCTGTGCATCTGGATCTGCCCATACTGCCTCATCATCTGTAATCACGAAGTCGCAGTCCTGGTAGATGTCTAACCCTGCATCTGTCATCTGCTCTGTCTCGGAAGTAGTCTCTGAGCATGCTGTATCTCTGGCTCTGATGTCCTCGACCGTCTCTATTTGTACACTCTCACCCTCGACGCGAAAGTATACCTTCCCGCTGTCATGGTCGGTCACTGCCTTGGCTGTGGCCAAGAACGGGCGACCTAGAATGATGGGGGTATCGGTCATAGACTCAGGGATCTCCATGTCCAACACAATGAAGTCCACGAGGAATTGCAGGCCCTGAATCGTGATGACAACGCCCTTTAGCAACCCCTTCGGCCTCTTGACAGATCGATTAACAAACTGAAGGACTGTCCTGCTCTGTCGTAGAGTGCCCAACTCGAAGCGGTCGAGAAGGGCTGGCGGAAGTAGGTTGATCGAAGAACCGCTGTCTAATAGAGTGCGGTCGAACCTCTGCTCTCTGATATGGCATCTGACATATGGGGCTCCTGAATCTGGCCTCTTAGCCGGCAGACGGTTCTGAATCGCGAAACAAGTGGCTCTGGTCAGCACATGGATCTCTGAATGGTGATTCCTCCTCTTCCTCCTAACTGTGGTCCTGTTTCTAAGCGAATGCTAGAGTAGAGGGATGTGCTGCAAAGCCTCCTGAAGAGTCAGCTGAATGTGGAAGCGGTCTATCATCTGCTGGCCGAACTCTTCCTGCTGCCTCTTTTTTGGATTTTCTATTTTCTTCCCCTTTCCCATGTGAAGAGCTCTAGGGAAGGGGATCACAGGGTCCTTCTCAGATGAAGGACTAGCAGAGGGTCTGGGCTGCTCAAGCACGGCAGAATCCACACATACATCATCATGCACCACAGGTGGATCAGAATAAAATAAACCCTTTCCTTTATTGCCAGATAAGTCCTGAGATACAAAAACAGACGGAAAGACTACAGGACTCTCAGAAAAAATGGTGGCATCAGCACCACCCTCGACATGTCTTGCGGCATCAGCATCGCGCTCTGGCTCGGCAACAATGGTGGCATCAGTACCACCTGGTGAAGTGACGGCCTCAGTATCGTCGGTGGGATTAGCATCCACGGTGGCATCAATACCACCGTCATCATCTCTAGCGGCATCAGCACCGCTCTCCTCCTTGCCTGGTGCTCTGGAAGTGGCCTGAGAATGTCGCTCAGACGAGGCGCCGCCTGCTGGCGTCCTACCGCTCCTAAGTGTGACAAAATCAGTATCATATAGATATGCAGACAAATCACCAAATGTATCACTAGGAGTGGCATACTCTGTGAAATCTACCTGCTCAGACTTCCTCTTGAGGTTGTTCGGGTTGAGCTCGATCTGGGCAGGTCTGGCGGCCTTCCCTCTCACTAACTCCCGCATCTCCTGGCGGAACTCGTCCATCTCCCATCGGAAAGTAGCCTGCTGATCGGTAAGGAGGCGGGCTATGTCATCCAAAGCGAGGCTCTCATAGGATGGCCCATGAGAGCCTAACGGGTTGCCTCGCTGGTAATGAGGCTGCTGCTGCTGCTGGAGCTGTGGGTGAGAGGGGTGTGACTGGGGATGATACTGCGGCTGAGGCTGATCACGCCTCCAAGACTGTCCCTGCTGATAGGGACGGGAACCATACTGCTATGACTGCTGCTGCTGCTGCTAGTGTACTGGGGGCTGCTGCTGCTGGTGATTCCTATGATAGCCGTACTGGCCACCCTGACCTGAAGGCTGCTGCTGGGAGCTGGCACCTCCGGCCGACCAACGGAATCCGGGATGGTCTCGTCGGATACCGGGCTAGGGTCGGTCGTGCCAATTCCCGTTGACGTCCATCAACGGCTCATGCTCGTAAGAGAGGGGCAGGAGTACTGCCAAAGGCTGATCCGGCAGGTAGACCGCCATCTGTGTGTCAAGAGATGGTGGTAACTTGTAAGAGGGCTGCGGTTGCTGGTACGGCTCCGCCTGTACAAGGTGAACCTGTCTAGGCTGCTGGTGGCTGGAGCGCTGGGACGAGCTGCCGGAGCTACTCGGATCGCCTCGTGCCTGAAGATGGGGCTGGGAAGCCGTCTGTGCCTCTTGGAGACACATGAGCTGTTTCTTCAGGTCACTAAGAGTCTGTGCCATCTGCTCCGTCTGCGTGATACCCTGACACTGCTTCTTCTCTATGATCTCCATCCGGTCCAGCTTCTCGTTAATGATGCCCATGTCAGTGGCTGTGAACTTGGCCTGTGCTGCTGTCGTTGACGAAGTGGATGGACCAGCGTCAACCCATGCGATCCTCTGGTACTGCACGGTCTGTGGTTGGGGTCGTCCCTGTGTGAAGAATCGGGTCTGGGACATCACCATATAATTCTCTGCCATCTCCTCGTAGATGGCCCAGACCTGATCGTGATCCTTGGCGAAATAGGACCCGCCACAAGAAGCATTCACCAGACCCTACAGCTCTGGTGTCAACCCGCAAAAGAAGCTTTGAACAAGGTTCGGCTTCGAGATGTCGTGGTACGTGCATCTGTTTGTCAACTCTCGGAACCTCTCCCATGCCTCGTGAAACTGCTCGTTGGGGAGCATGGAGAAGTTGCTGATCAGGACCCTCGTTGCGTTCGTCCGCCCGAGTGGATAGTACTTGTTCAAGTACTCGATGTGGAGCTGCTCCCAGGTGTACACAAACCTCCCTAAGTGCTTCAGCCAGTTGGCTGCTCTGTCTACCAGGGAGAAGGGAAAGGCAATCATCTGGACGGTATTTTTGTCCACCTGATAGTCGTGGACAGTGCTGCATATCATCTCAAACTCCTGAAGGTGGATATAGGGCTCCTCAGTAGCCAGCCCATGAAACCGTGGAAGAAGCTGCAAGGTGTTCGGGGGGAACTTGAAGTCCCCCACGATCGCTGGAAGTACCACCCAACGGTGCGTCAAAGTCGATCCGGGGTTGTGTAACTCCCGCATCGATCTCGAAGGTACTGCTGCTGCTGTTGCGGCTGCTACGGCTGCTGTCGTACCATCGGGTATCCTCGGTCCGTCATCAGGGCCGCGCTGCTCGCGGTCAGCTCTCATCTGCTCCATCTCACACCTCATCTTTATCATAAAAGCTCCCTGATCCCTCAACTGCTGCTGAACTGGGTCAAGGGAGGCGATCAGGGTGGAGTTGATCGCACCCTGGTCCAAGACGAATGTCTACTCTCCTCGGGGACCTCCGGTGTGGTCATCACTGCTGCCGGCCATGGTCTCTGCAAAGCAAAAGACCCAAACTCAGTTGCCGATAAATCATCTGACTATAGTCTCTCATCTGGCACTGGCCTCTCAAGAATGGTAGAAGGGTAGTCGAGGGGGAACAGGGCGGAGTCGAACTCGGGTTCGGAGAGCGGGTCTGAGCTCTCACGAACCGACCTAGATGAGTGGGATGGAGTGCTGAAAAGCAGTGCAGCCAGAGGCTGCCTAAAAGACCTCCTACCCATCATCGTAATCTGGCGAGTCGGGCAGATGAGATCTAGTAACAACAATGATCACAAGCAAACCCCTGATTCACCTATGCAACGCGAGCTGAAGACCGTAAAGGTTCGGTCAATTATCTTGTCAATTTTATTAGGTGATCAAGTCAGGATAGCAGAGCGATTAACGTGACCTGTTAGGAATCCAATCCGCCAACCAGACTGTCTCGTATAAAAGGCCGGTAGTCTGATCGGGGCTCGGATATGGCTCTATCCTAGTGTGCGGGTCACTCTCTCGCACATGCAAAGCAGACAAGGAGGGGGTTGCTCTCCCCAAGACAAGTTTTTCGGTGAGTCTCTTTTAGGGTCAAATAGAGTTAGCCAGTCCCAATTTTATGGTTCAAATTTTTAGGTATTTTTCAAATAATCAAACAAATCGCCTAACGAATTTTTCGGTTCTCCTGGTTATTTTAATCCAAAATAGGGGGAGAAGACGAAAAAGCCGATGCGTGAAAAATCAATGATGCATGCACGAGATAGAAGGTGTACCTGACTCTAGCAGTCTACATGCAAAATGATCCGCGCAAAATTTTAAAGAATGAAATAAAACTACCTAAATGATGCAAGCGGAAATCCGAGCCCTAAGCAAGCAGTTCTACTCAAAAGAACGGCTAGTCGGACACCAACCACCAATCCAAGAGTCCGGTCTAGACCCACCCTCCTCTTCTCGACAAATCGAGTTCAGGATTAGCGCTTGACAGGGTGGGCTCGCGGCGCGTAGGCTCGAAGGTAGTTGATCGACTATTTTATTAGATTTTTATTCTTAGTCCAATTAATCGATCTATAGGTACATGCAAAGTTATTAATGTGTGTGGACCTACTTATTTACGTCACAGTCAAGCAAAAATCCTACGGCTAGGGGCTGAAAGCCGCAAGAATCAGAAAGGCAGGAAATAAACAGTAAAAGTTGCGATAAAAGCTGCGAAAATCCTAGGGGTCCCCCGAGCACACCGGTGCTTGGCGAAACAGACCCCGAGAGTCTAAGTGTCTGAAAGTTCGATCCCTGTATTATTACAATAGCAAATGGTCTGACTGAAAAGAAATCTAAGCTAATCTAATCTAATCTAATCCGCGGCTATTCTGCGGCTCTCGCACTCCTGCTACCTCCTCGCGCTCTCCTGCAGCTCCGTGCAGAAGGGAGCCGCCTCCGATTGCCGCGGTTGCGTCGGCTCCTTGAAAGTCGCCGCCTCGGTCCTCGGGCCCTCGCAAGAAAACAAGAAGAGTGTGATCAGACCAAATTATTATAAACAAGTCAGAAAAATATATACCAAAAATATATACAAAAATCTATACAGAAAGCCGCGAAAAAGAAAGCTACGGAAAAATATGATTACTAAGCCGTGCTCCCCCGGCAACGGCACATTCTGATGAGCCGGCCAAACGACTAAGGTAAAGGTCTCACTAAGGTCGTTGTGACCTCAGTCACTCAGGACTCAGAGCTCAACAAGAAACAAAAATCGGACCACCAAATATAGATAGAAACACGAGAAAATCGAATAGTAGTCCTAGCTATGGGATTGACCTGGTATAACTCCCAAGGTCGAACTCGAGGAGCACGGATTGGCCTTGCGGCCTACGAAGTAGTCTAAAAATAGATAAAATATAGACAAATATTTCTTTGGTGGGTTTTTAATATTTTTATATTTTTTGGGTTTTTAAATATGAAGGAAATAAGAAAAAATATAGACAAGCAACTTAAACCAATTATTTAAACACCCAAAAATAGTCCAAAAATTCCAATAAAAATATTTTTGGATTTTATATATTTTTACTGTTTTTGGTGAATTTTTGATAATTTTGTGATTTTTATGGAATTTTCTAAAAATAAAAGTAAGCAAAAATAATGCAGCACTGTCCAGCCAGGCTTCAAAGACCAAAATAAAATATATAATGGTCTTAAAAGAGCCTAGAGGTAATTTTTATGAAAAGTAGAAATAATGGACAAAAATCAGAAAAAGAGTTTATTAATTTTTGAATTTTCTATGATTTTTTAGATTTTTATGAGTTTTAAGGGGTTTTCAATTTTTAGGCTTTTTGTAAATCTAAAAATAACCAAAATTGGTCAGAAAATCAAACACACTAAAACGCACAAAATCTAATTTTTTTTGTAATTTTTGAAGAGGTTTTTATATTTTTTTATGAATTTTCAATCTGAACAGACAGAAAAACAAGGGTTTTTGAATTTTTAAAAATAATTTTTAGTGAAAATTTTACACAGCGGCAGGAGCCATGTGTCCAATTTTCACGAAATTTAGACTTGATTTGATATTTTTTAAAATAAAACAACAAGGCACAGTGCACAGGGACCCAAATGCAAGAAAAATAAGTTATAGGGACTGAAATGTAACAAATACAAGAAACTTGGGGTCCCTCGTGCAAAATTTCCTAGGACGGAGGGACCTATGTGCAATAAAAAAATACTTCCTAGGACTTAATAGCAACATGTGCTAAAAGTCCTGGAAAGATATTGCAATTTCTCCAATTAATCCAGCACATGTTCAGTAAAAACACGCACAGGGGTATGAATGCAAATAATGAAAACTATATTTCATTCCGTAACACCTTAAAACATCAGCCAAATGTTGCAAATACACCACAAAAATCACGTGACGATGCACCTGTTCCACGTAGACAGGGGTATAAATGCAAATAAAATAAGCATGACATCCTTAATGAAAAATATCAGGAATAAAAAGAACTGGACTAAATATTTACAGGACTAGAATGTAGATGACAAACTAGGAGGGGCCTAAGAGTTATTTACCCCTATTTATTATCCGAGGGCTGGCGGTGCGCCACGTGGCTGATCTGGCGGTCGAGATGCGCTGCGGCTCAACAAAAGGCCCTGGCTATGATCTAACGGTGGAGGTGCACCCACGTGGAAGATCTGACGCTCTGGAATCAAGGGCACCGCTCCTCTGCAACGGACGGTCCTGATCAACTTCTCAAATAGATCAACGGTGTCGGATGCTCCTCAAATGGACGGCGTGGATCACAACTGGAGCGGTGAGAAGGATCAGACGGATCTGTAAGGTTCTCCAAGAACAGGTGGCCGGCGAACTTCGCCCGCCTCACGCTCTGGACCTCCCCGGATGCTGCTAAGATGCGGAAGAGCTCCGCCGTGACGTCCCGCAGCGGATGCACCTCTCCAATGAGGCCGGTGAGCTCCGAGGTGTCCGGCAACGGCGATGGCCTGGAGCTGCTGCCTCTAGATGCTTAGGCCCTCAGATAGGCCTGGCGTGACCTGCAAAGTATCGCAACAAGCTCCTGGGTCGAGGGCAAAATGCCTCGACCCGGTTAGGGGCGAAATGGGTGAACGATGCGTCGGGGCGGAAGATCTCCGGCGATGCGACGACGAGGGAGATCGCCTCCCAGTTCCGGGGCGAACTGGGTTGGATGGAGGGGCGAAGAACATGCAGGGCAGAAGGGCGGAGATGATGGCAGGGTCAATCGACGAAATGGGTGAACGGAATGATGGTAATCGATGGTCGACGGCGATGGACGAAATTGGGCGAAAACGGAAATTAGAGTAAACTAAGAAGAACTAGGCTTACCGGATGGCTGAGGTCGACTGTGGAAGAGCTCCTGAAGCTCCTGGTCTTTGCCTCGAGGGCCGTCGATGCCCGAGCCTTGAGCGCTACTCTTGGGCGGCGCACGACGGCGCTAGGCTGTCGGATCAGTGGCTGGGGCACCTCCTCCTCACTGCAACACCATCTGCAGCAAGCTGTCACTCAAGCGACGGTAGTGGAGATGGAAAGGCGGAGCCAAAGATCGCTTGAATCGTGCGGCGGAGCTGGAGATTTATAGTGTTAGGGGTTCGGCTAGATGAGGGTCGGGAGAGGAATTCGGAGCACGGACCCCGATGCAAACCTCCGGGCGAGGATCTCGGATCTGCAGGGAAGGAATGGGACCCGGGGTTTAGTCGAATGGATCTTGGATCACGCGAGGAAAAATCAGAGAAAAGCGGGTAGGGCGCGAGATCCGCGGGCTGGTGGTCCAAGGGGGGAAGTTGACCGGGGCCAACAATCCCCCGTGGACCAATCAGAGCCCGCCAATTATTATTTATTTGACAATTTATTTTAGCATAGTAAATGGCCAAATTTCAAAAAAGTTAAAACATGAAAAATGTTTCTTTATTTTTAAACTATTTTTTGTGATTTTATTTATTTTCTTGAAATATAAATAATATATTTACAAAATATTATTATATACATGTATATACATATGTATTTTTGATTTTTGATTTTTGATTATTTATTTTTATACAAATTATTCCAATTTTATATTTTATTTATTTATAGGATAAAATTTGGAATAATATGGTATTTTTATTTTATTTTTATTAATTATGTACTTGGGTGAAATAAATAGTTTTATTTATATACATATATGGTATATATACAATGTTGGGATTGGTTTTATTTTTATTTCTTTTTATTTTATTTTTATTTTTATAATTTTTATTTTATTTATTCACATTATGAAATATAGAATATGTACAATTTTTATGATATTTTAATTTATTTATTTATGGGAATAAATAAATAGATAAAGTGTTTTATGTACATAGTGTATATACAATGAGGTCGCTCAATATTTATTCTAAATATCTCCTTCTTCTTTTTATTTCTTTATTCTTTTATTTATGCACAAAAACATGCTAATTCTTTATTTTTACACAATGCATGCTATTTGACAATTATTGATATTTACAGGAATATACATGTGTTTTGCATAGGTTTTGTAGCTAAAATAAAAGAATAAAGAGTGATGAATGAGTATTCATCATTTATCTTACAATAGTTGTAGGATAACTTTTACATGCAAAACATGGTTGCTTGATATACTTTGAAATTGATCTCAAAATTATTTTTAGACGCCTAATATTTCTGAGAGTTTATTATATATTATAATGTCGGTTATCAAAGTTGATCGATAGAACTGCAAGTACATTGGTATTATTTTGTGTTGTTCACAATCAGAATGGTGAAGGTGTCTAATCCAGGTATGTTGGCTTGGTTTCCCATACACCTTGCATGTCAAGGAAGCATAACTTGAGTGTACTAGTCGAATACATTTTTGAGGAAAGAATAATATGAGTATATCTAGTTGTACTCTAATTATTAAAAATGCTAAATAATGAGTACTTGTGAGGAGCTAATACTATATAGTAATATCAAGCAAATCCTAATTATTTTATTGGTTGATTGAATTGGATTAATGATTGATTTGACATGACTAAATTAATTATATCCAGTTATATACTCTATTATGAATAGAGTTGTATTTCCCTTGTAAGAATTCATTATGTGAATATGATTCATAATAATTAATTAAAATTTAAACATGATATGGAGGATCACATAAGTGACATCCATGATCTCTTGTTAAGGCGAAGGGTACCGCCACCATGGGTTGTTTGTAGGAGACATATATTTAAAGTGACAGCTTCTGCATACACGCACACATGGATCAGGCTCTTTGCTTCTCGAAAGAGTAAGCACATATACGTAGTGACTTCAATATTGGTTCTTCATATTATTGGCACGATTTGATTGGGCATATCAAGTTCTATTCCTGTTGACAGTTGGTTCAATTAACGACGGACCAATATTGCCTTAGTGGTGGTGGTCTCGGGTGTTAAAGATCGAATTGGGAGTGCAAGTTGGACTTGCAAGGTAGAATGTGTTCCGCCTTCTTTTTACCCAAGTTAGAGTTTCTCATATTATTGGGATGCAACTAAGGTAGAAAAGGAGATCCCAATCCTTGCTAGAGATATAACGGTAAGTATATCTCTTGCTTTGAAAGTGATTAAGGGAATGAACTTTTAGAGTTAAAAAGACAAGAGTAATTTGATTAAAAATCCTTAATTAAAGAATTTAATGTTGAATATATAACTATTTATATG
The DNA here is from genome assembly GCA_037367405.1 of Ottelia alismoides. NCBI lineage: Eukaryota > Viridiplantae > Streptophyta > Magnoliopsida > Alismatales > Hydrocharitaceae > Ottelia > Ottelia alismoides. The sequence continues at coordinate 547,371 of JAZKJV010000834.1, read as the reverse complement.
TTCTAATATAGTGCATTCTTAATTTCAGACAATAAAGTCCATGAACCCACTCAATAGGATCCTAGAGGTCAACCAGATGACTGGATCAGATTACTCAGATTAGATCCGTAATTTAGATCTTGTCCTTTCTTCAGACCCCATATCCTATGTGTTGTCTAAGGACGAGCATGCAAGCCTTAAGATACAAGAAGATATTAAGTTAATGAAAAATATGATGAAGATTATTCATTGGCAAGATGTTGTATTCTGGGATCTATATCCAATGTGCTTCAGAAGCATCATGTAGATATGGATAAATGCAATGATATAATGCATAATCTGAAAGAAATATGTTCAATGATGTAAACCGCACATTTATAATGTCATGAAAGAACTAATTCACTGCAAAATGCAGGAAGGGACTTCAGTCCGAGAGCATGTTTTCAAAATGTTTGGTTACCTCTCAGAGATGGAGACTCTCAGGGCTGAGATGCACGCAGACACACAGTCCGACTTCATTTGGTTGTGTCTTTTTAAGTCTTTCACCAATTATATGGTAACGTACCATATGAATAAATTGACATTATCTAACACATAACTCATAGCTTCATTAAAGTCTGTAGAAGACGTAATGAAGAAAGAAAATCCTTCTGGAAGTGTAATGGTTGCACAGGTCAAAGGCAAGCGCGGTCGGAAGCAAGGGTCTTGGAAGGGTCCAGCCAGAAGAAAAAGAAGAAGAGTCAAGGTGTTTGGCTCATTTTATAATGCTTTCATACTAGTAGCATCAAAGAAAGCCGATGTCTGCCATCACTACAAGAAGATGGGGCACTAGAAGCGTAACTTCCCAGATGACATGAAATCCATCGATAAAGGTAATGCCCCAGCAACTATAAAATCTACTCTCATCTTTGAAACCAATTTTCTCGTAGGACGATAAGGTAGTTGGATCATCGATTCTGGGGCTTCTGTTCATGTATGTATTTTGTTGCATCTATTTTAGAAAACTGGGAATCTCAATGAAGGGGAGATAATCATCAAGAGGGGATCTGATACAACTGTTGCAACCGTCGTCAGGACCTACATACTATCATTATCTAGTGGAAGAGCCTCGGTACTTAAAGAATGCCTTTATGTTCTAGATGTTAGAAGGAACTTGATATTTGTATCTAAGTTAGTTAGAAATAGATATCCGTTTCTATTCTTTAATAAACTTGTCATAAGTCGCTATGATAAATATATTGTGGATAGTGTTCTGAATCCTAATGGACTCTATGAAATGTGCATTGATGAAAATTTCATGAATGTTACTTTCACTAATAAAAATCCTAAAAGAACTAGGGATGATGGAAATCATTCTAACATGATTTGGAATCAAAGGCTTGGTCGTTTATCTATTGATATGATCAATAGATTGATAAAGGATGGATCCTTAGATGTTCTACAGGTCCAAAAGTTACCTACATGTGAACACTGTATTTGTGGTAAAATGACTAGGAAGTCTTTTTGTAACAAGGTTACAAGATATGAGAGTATTCTTGACCTAATACATACTGATGTATGTGGTCCTTTCAGTACCGCGACTCGAAATAGATGTCGATATTATTCGATGTTTATTGATGAGAATTCACGATACATGTTTATCTTTCTACTACGTCATAAATTTGAAACATTTGAAAAGTTAAAAGAGTTCATGGCATTGGTTGAGAACCAAACCGATAGGAATATTAAATGGATTTGATCTGACCGAGGTGGTGAGTACCTCTTAGATGAATTCAAGGAATGCCTCAAAGAGAAAGGAATTGTCTCCAAGATCACTCCTCCAGGAACTCCCCACCTTAACGGTGTTGCTGAAAGATGGAACAAGACCATCATGGATATGGTCCATTCAATGATGAGTAAATCACATTTACCTATCATTTCCTAGGGATATGCAGTAGAGATTGCAATGTATATCCTAAATAAGATTCCTACCAAGTTTGTACCTAAAACTCCTTATGAACTTTGATATGGTACCAAACCTAGTGTTAGACACTTAAGGATTTGGGTTGCTTGGTCAACACGAAGAATGTAGGTACAAGTAAGCTAAAATCTTACACTCATGAGTGCTACTTCATTGGGTCTGTTAAGTATGGTATTGGACACCGACTTTATGACCCTGAGACTCAGAAGTTCTTTGTCTCTAGAGATGTAAATTTTCTAGAAGATGACTTCCTTAAGAGTCAAGACAAAAATAAACTAAAGGAATCCACTGAATCTCTCTCCTGTGGTTATGCTTAAGTCCATCAGGGCACTGCTAGCTATAGCTACATAACTTGAATATGGCATCTGGCAGATGGACATCAGGACAACTTGTCTCAATGGATACCTCGAAGGACATCAAGACGGCTTGTCTCAATGGATACCTCGAAGATATCTATATGGAGCAGCCTCAGGGCTTCATAACCAATAAAGGCAAAGTATGCAAGTTGAAGAAATCCATCTATGGGCTCAAGCAAGATTCTCGTAGCCAGAACATCAACTCAACAAAACCATAATGAGTTATGACTTTGTACAGAATCCTAATGAACCATGTGTATACAAGAAGCCTAGTGGGATCGTTATTGTGTTCGTCGTGCTTTATGTAGATAATATACTTATCATTTGGAATGATATAGGGATGATGACCGGTGTTAAGATATGGTTGTCCCATACCTTCGAGATGAAAGATCTTGGAGAGGCCTCTTATATATTGGGTTTGAAGCTGTTTAGAAATCAAGAGAAGAAGATTTTGGGATTGTCATAATATGGGTACATTAAAAAGATCTTGGAACGTTTCCATATGGAAAATTCCAAGAAAGGGTTCCTTCTATTAAGACATGGTATCCACCTATCTAAAGGTATGGCTCCACAAAGTGATAAGGATAAGAAAGCCGTGGTTGGATGCCCTTACGCATCAGCTATGGGAAGCCTAATGTACGTTATGATGTGCACAATGGCAGATATCTACCATGCAGTGGGAGCGGTAAGTCGTTAGCAATCCTTCTATGGAGATCAACATTGGAATGTAGTGAAGAACATCTTCAAGTATCTAAGCGGATGCAAGATTACATCTTGGTCTATGGAGATGGTGATATCCAAGTCTTAGGATACACAGATTCTGACTTCCAGTCTGATATTGATGATCGAAAGTCAACATCAAGGTTTCTGTTCTTGTTGAACGTTGATGTTGTGAACTGAAGAAGCATGAAGCATGACACTACAATCGATTTAGCGATAGAAGCTGAATACATTGCTGCATCAGATGCTACAAAGGAGGCAATGTGGTTGTACAAGTTCATTCTGGAACTTGGCGTAGTTTCCTCTGATACTCCCATCTTGCTACTCTATGATAACACAGGAGCCATATCTTAGGAAAAGGAACCCAAATGACATCAAAAAGGCAAGCATGTTGAATGGAAATATCACATCATTGGAGAAATTCGAAAGCGTGGTGACTTCATCATCACCAAGGTAGCCTCTGTCGGCAACATTGTTGAACCACTTACCAAACCTTTTATACAGAAGATTTTCGACCAACATGAAATGAATATGAGTTTAAGGATTGTACCTGAATGGTTCCGAGGATTAGTGGGAGATTGTTAGCCATGTGAGCCCGAGGTGAACCATTCATATAATAAATGTTTTTGTAATATTTGATATATCAATAAAAGTTATCGATTTATTTTGCTCCATGTCTGAGAATTAAATGAATGAATGCACTATAAGGTCTCTTAGTACAATTAGGATTATGTACTAAGGCCATCTTAATGATCATACAACTGCTGATGCAATTGTTGAATCATAGAGGTTGGTGCCTGGATGAATATCTAAGGCGTTAGATTGAGGACTTATCAAGCACCATCAAATGATTATTAAGTAATGATCTCCAACTTGAGAAGGAGATGACAATCATTCTCTGTAGGTTGATATCTGACCGACCTCTTGACGCAGGTCCTCTGCATAGGAACAGAGATTCAGAGGTGTCATATAAGTTAGGTCAAAAAGTTGACTTAACGAGAACAAGATAACCAAGACCTATATCATATACTATCACAATATAGGCAAGCAACTTTTGAGAGGAGACATACGTATTGCTATGTGTTTGAGTGCGTACATTTGGCAGACCGATAGGTTGATGGCCTAATCATGGTCTATACACCGACGAGCTGGTGTGCAAATAAGGGCATATAAGTAATACGATCTCTCAAAGGGATCATACAGGTTCATTTATGAATGGGAAGACATGAGCTTACTCATAAGGTAATTGGATCATTCAAATTCCATGCATGGCCATCTTGCTTTGGAAGCATGACAAGAATTTGCAGGCATGATGTAATCGTTTGGAAATTATATGATTGATACCAACTCACAATGACTGAATGAGAAACATAGGGATAAATCCCAGAAGATGACAATGTAAAATTGATATATATCTTCGGGTTTATTCTAAACCTTCCAGTATTCAGGATGTGCATGTATTAGCAATACCTTAGGGTGATATGGTCATAAACAATCGTATAGTAATGATGCGTCCATTCTGAGGGAGTAATGAAAAAGATCTGGATTTTAGTGACTCCTCTTAGTAGAGAATTGATCTGATCTGTTCGAATATTTGTCAATGATCTCAATGTGATTCAGATGCAATGAGAAAGATTAGATCTGCGACTTTGATTTGATCAAGCATCTATGAGAGGTCCCCGAGATCTAGATTTGAGATGTGGTCTCAATATCCATGTCACTATATGTGGAACGTACAATCACTCTATCCTTATCTCCAAGTATCTGTTGAGTAAGCGCATTATTTTTGAAAGAGCACAAAAAGAGTTCCATTGATAAATGTGTATCCAAGCATTGAGAAATGGATAATTAAATGTGATTTAATTATCATAAATAATGTGAATTTGATTTATATTATTTTGATGCATGAGAATGATGATCTAAAATTATTAAATGAGATTTAATTATTATAGATTTGAATAATTAACCATACATATGATAAATGTGATTTATAATATACAAGAGGAAGCTATTTGCAAATAAAATTTACAATTAAAATGTTGATGTGATTTGAATTCACATTAGAAAATTATTTTGAAAATGTAATTTACATTTTATTTTGGGTTGTGAATGGGATTCACAAATTCCAAGGCATGATTGATATTTTACAAATTAATTTGGAATTATTTTTGTGAATAAAAGTTATTATATATAATGTAGGATTGTATGAGATATTGGATCTCATATAAAAGGAAGAAGGAGTACACCTTCCGTTCAAGGAGGGTGGATAACCACCTTGATTTAGGACTCAAGGTGGTCATCCCCCACCTTGATTGGAAGGAGCATTATCTTCTTCCTAATCCTACATGGTATGTTTATTTGATTAAATTAATTTATATTGATGATTTTTTAATATAAATTTTATTTAATTATTTGTTGTTGTGTTTTTACAACAAAATCATGGGCATTACCAGAAACACAAATCAATCTCAACCATTGGATTCATGTTGTCCATGGATTGAGATCCATGGACTCCCAAAATATTATAAAAAATAGATAACCCTAGCTCTTATTTTACAACATATAATTTACAAGCTCTCTCTCTCATCATATATACTTGATCTCTCTCTCTCTCTCTCTCTCTCTTTAAGTGGTCGTCCACTTTGTGACGTAGAGAGGATTGCCGTCGTGGCTATTCTGTCATGTCATCGCTTCAACTACTCTTTGATCTTCATATTCCTCGATGCTTCTAGTACACGAAGAAGATCTCAGATTTCATGTTACGAAATCAGGAGATCCATCGCTTGGATCAACATCTTGGATTGCGAAAATGACATGTTTCATTAACGCGCTCGAAAGCGTCTCCTCCGTCAGGTCTGACTTGAGATAGGTGGTTTCTTCATTTAGAGACTACCATCACAACCATGATTCAAGAGGTATTCTGACACATTCTTTGTGGTTTAGATTAAATGATCCGAGAAGTGTTCTTGGATCATGTGGTTTTATCACTTTAAAAATTTTAAATTACGTTGCACCGAGTAACTAGTGCGACTAGTCGCTCCCGATCGCATATGATGCCATCTTCACACTTCTGTGATACACTTAAGGTTCTTTCTATAACCTCAATAATTATATTTTATCTTTATTATAGGAAAAATGCATTTTGTGTAATGACATTTCTTTCTAAAACTTAAACTCGTGCATTTTATGTCAAAAGTATTTCTTAGAAGATAATTTCAGTTAAAGTTGTGTACCTTTAGGTATTCTGTTTAAAACCATTCTTTTTGTGTAGAAGATAAATACTGGTACGATGCGTGCTTTTAAATGATTTAGACTGCACCAGAAGTAGTTTGTTTAATGAGAGTTTGTAAACTATGAGTTACTGAGTAGGCCATGCTCAGGTACATGACGCAGTCCAAAGGAAAGGTAAACTTGTATAAATCCTTGTATATTATGGCTTTTTATTATCGAGGATTTCTTGTGGAGCTAATTTGTTTTTAAATTTGATCATACTATGCATTAACAACATTCACACCCTAGTGTTTCTTCATTTATACGATGCTCTTACATCTTACAATGATAATTAGATGCATGGAAATATTCTGCATGGTGTGAATGATGGTTTGGTTATAAATGCATAAATGAAAATGATATATTGTTTCATCAAATATATATGTGCATGATTGTATGCATATGTGTGAGTGTTATCTGATATGTAAGGAAATGATGATTAACCTATTTTTTTCTTTGTATGGATATGATATTCATATTTTTCATATCCTTTACCATCATCGGTTTACTAGTAGGGATGAAAAAGGTCAGATAGGGATACAAGTATATGTATAATCGTATCCTTATCCATTTTAAAATATGAATACAAATGCGGATACAAATATTAACGAATATGAAAAGTTGGTTACCATATTATTAAAAATGAATACGGATATAAAACGAATGTGAATCGAATATGAATAATAATAAAAATATTTAATTGATTAACTATATGTTTAGGATGGTTTACACATAAAATAGATATATCAAATATATTCATTTCATAACAATTATATCGACAAAATTGAATGCAATAATAGACTGTTGTTATAGACAATTATAAATAAATATATGTCTATATTTATGTGATAAAATGGATATGCAAATAAAAATGCAAATATTATTGAATGCCAAAGTGATATCCATATCGACATCCACTTTAAAGAGAGTATGAATACGAATGTGAAAATGTATACAATGAATATGATAATGGATCGGATACCAATATATTTATATTTGTTTTCATTCTTATTATAAGGTTATGAAAGGGAAATATATATACATGTCTATTTTTTCTTTAAGGGGTATGGTAGTGCCTTTCTAAGTATTGTCTTCCAACCTTTGATGGTTCGAGCAACGCGTAGTTTGTTTCAGACAAAAGTGAGGCTCCATTTCTTTTTCCTCGCCTTTTTTAAAACTCACCTTCTTTTAAGTTGTAATAGTCAATATCCATATGCAAATTGAGGTTTTTTAATATTTTATATGGAACCAGTCAAAAAACATTGACTTTATTGTGAAGATATGTCACTTTAATTTATAGTTTGTTAGGTAAATACAAATACTAATCATTTTAAAATATACAAAACCATCCACACATCGTGCATCTTTGCACACTGAGTAACGTGCTAAACTTCACATGTAAATAGGGGAAACTTCACTTGTTAGTTTCCGTGAGTTTTTAGATATTTTCACACACACTTGGGATGATGTATCTTTGTCCAATGGACATGGATCTTGATATGTGCAGGCCATGCTATAGAAAGTACTTCAAAAAATCATCATATGGATATAGAAAACTAAGTGTACAATAATAAGAGCATCGAGGGATGATCATGTGAGAGCTAAAAACTGTGAGAGCGTGACAACATTGATTATGGACTACTAGATTCTGTCATCTCTCTCCTTATTGATTGGAGGAGGAGAGATATGAGCAGAGTCTAGTTGTTCAGAGTTACTACTCTCATGCTCTCACAGTTTTTGCCTCTCACAAGATCAACCCTCTAAGAGTATTTAGGTTCAAATAACCCATTGTGAATAAGCCAATCTACATAAATGTGTGGTCAACACTTATGCTCATACTATAAATATTTTATATCAAACATACGTGCCACCTTTATGTGCACACTATAAGTTGTTTGTATAATATGTCTTAAGTATTGACTTCCTTTAGTTTGATAATATCAAATTAAGGGGGTCCATAAAAATTCGTACACAACTATAAGATGGTATTTGTTATTTGTAAACATACGCTTGAATAAACTTTTGAAGCATGTCCACTCTACATTTTTGGCATTCTAAGTAGATCTTAAGAAGGTTCCCTTGGTGGTTACTTTTGAGCCTACCATAGGAACCTTCTTAAGTTCGAGTTATGACTGTTGAGTTGTTATGTGTATATGAGTAAACAGATCTTTGGTTAAGAGACTGTTTACCCATCATATTCTATATATTATATTCATCCGCCCTTTTTTGAGATTAACTTAGTGAAGAGAGAGTCCTAATCTCTTGTAAAGGAGATTAGGGTTTGTCTGTGCCTCTGTGGTTTTTCTCTCCGTAGGATTTTCCACATAAATCTTGGTGTCTCCTTCTTATGTCTTCATCTTCTGTTTTGTAACATGGTATCCGAGCCTAATTAGGGCTTGATTTCTCTTCATCTGTTTGTGCAACCTTCATCATGCGACCCTCTCCCCCACCCCCGCGCCTCTTGCTTCCCCCTTGCACGTGCTCCTTCTGTCCTTGTGCACCCCTAAATCTGAGCCCCTTTTTTGCCCTTTCCGTACGACGATGAGTTCCTGCACGACCACCCCTCCCCCGTGCATGCGAGCCCCTATGTATGAGCCCATGCATGACCCCCCCACGCACGAGCCCCTTCATGCAAGACCCTGAGCGTGCCTCTGCCTCCTTTCACGTCAGGCAAGTTCCTGCTCGTGTTCTCCCTATACGTGAGCCCCCCTGCGCACGAGCCCACCCTGCAACGGACCGACCTCTACAACCCTTGTGATGCTCCCTACATATTTCAACATGGGTTCATGTCAAATAGAAAGGCTAAGGGGATTGATTTTCTGTTTTGTAACATGGTATCCGAGCCTGAAGTTGAACCCCAAGAAAAGTAAAATCTTCAGGCCCAGATCGGCTACGCTTGAGTTTACCGTTACTCTTCATTTGGGTATGCTGCAACATAAGCTCCCCACCATGTACCTTGGTCTTCCCCTTGCCTCCTCCTTTGGGTGTTGTAGTGATTCGAGAGCCCTGGAAGACCGTATAAGAAGTCTTATCAAGGGGTGGAACGCCAAGGGACTTTCTATGGTGGGCTGTGCCCAGTTCCTCAACTCCTTGATTCGCGGGATCTTCCTCTATTGGACTACGGGTGCCCTCCTACCGATAACTGCTGTTAGACGCCTTGACAGGATGTGCGCTCATTTTCTCTAGGGTCATCGTCGCCATGACATCGCTTGGCAGCGCCTCTGTCTCCCTAAGCGTGAGGGGGGCATGGGCTTGAAGTCCTTCGTCTCCCTTTGGGACACAATGATTGCTTCATGGGTGTGGAGGCTACTCAATGCTGACTCCTCTATTTGGGCTGAATTTTTGCGCTCCAAGTATCTCGATGATGTTTCATTTTGGGATATTCATGCCTCTCCCTCCTCCTCCAGAATCTGGCGTAGGATGTTGGAGTGCAGAGCCTCTGTGCGCGCTGCTATTCGGGGCGATTTCCCCTCTGTCTCTTGGGCTCACTCTACCAGTGGCTTCTCTTTCGCGGATGCTTTCAAACTCTTTAGACCTCGGGGCTTGCCGATTGGGTGGTTCCCTATCGTATGGGATAGGCTCGTCCCTCCCCGATGTGCTCTCACGCTATCGGGCCCATCTTGGTCGGCTACCCACGCTGGATAGGCTCAGGTCCTTTGGCTTGAATCTCCCAGCCACCTGTTCGCTTTGCTCCATGGAATCTGAAACCCATGAACACATGTTGTTCTCCTGCCCCTACTCCTCTGCTGTCTGGCATGTCTCCTGCTCTGCCCTGGCCTTACTGACATCTCCTGCGAGACATCTCCCCGACATGATCACCTGGGCTCTCACTTTGGGCACCCCGCGCACCCGCTCTTCTACAGCTACACTCCTCGCATTAGCGGTGTGGCACATCTGGCGTGAACGCAATCGGCTATGGTCTTCTTCGCGCTGTCAGCCTCTACAACATATTATTAATGACATTGTCAACTCTTATACTCATATAAAAATTTAGGATGGGATCTGAGATTTCGTACTCCTCAGTGTCCTCCTTGCTTATTACTCTCAATATGCCTATGTGCAAATCTGGCTACGACTGTTAGCCATCATTTTTTGTATGTCCTTTTTTTTCTTTTTGGAAATATATAGTTTACACTTACTTACCAAAAAAAGAAAGGCTAAGGGGAGGTCAACTTTATTCTTCTGGAATGTGCAACTTTTGGATATTCTCCCCTTTTTGTCTCTTGTGAGCCTTAAAGAGACATGTTTCCCTCTTTAAAATTTGGGAACAAATGAACAAAAGGGGGCTTGCCTCATGATTTTGTTGATGCGATTTTTTGGATAACCCACTGACACATAATTCTATGGAGGTGATTTTGCACTCCAACGTGATTGTGTGGAGGTGCATCCCCTATGCTTGTTCTATGGATGAGGAGATCAAAATTGAGAGTTGAGCTGAAGTCGAGTCTTCTGCTGTTGCGAGTGTACTTTCCTCTATATCTACATTATACCAGCCCGAGTTTCTAGACGAAGGTTGCACGTGTGGTCTCCTAGTGCCCACATGCCCAGATTTGCGCCGTCTCTTCTTGTTATTTATTCCGCTGCGACGGAGTAATTTTGTTGGATATCATGTTTGACGGATTTGATTGCTCGCTTCTTTGAGCTTTGCATCTTTATTGTGTGTTTGTTTCTTCTGTGGTTACTTATCCTTGAAGTTCAAATGGATATAATTATGGAGTTGCAATCCTTCTTGGAGAAATTATCTACAAAGGGACATGGTTCGTTGTAGTCTATAGCTGTTAATTCGACGGATACTACAATGAGAACTAGCAATGCTTGTGTTTACTAATTTTGAGTGGATTATCGATTGTGGTGCATCCGATCACATGATAGGTGACTCGAAAATGTTTCACGATAAAAGCTTCCGTCCGGCAGAGAGAAGGATACTGTGGCAGATGGGTCTCCTGCTACCATTGTTGGGAATGGAATAATTTTTGTTATAGATAGATTCCTTCTTACTGATGCACTTCATGTTCTTGATTTCTCAGTTAATCTTCTATCACCCAGTAAGATCACTAAAGAGTTACACTGTAGGTTGTTTTTCAATCACAATTCATGTATCTAAGAAGACTTAAAGATAAGTAAGAAGATTGGAATTGGATTAGTTGAGGATGGTTTATATCATCTTCCAACTCGAGTGGATCAAGCCCTTAACTCTGTGATGAAAGTTCAACTTGAGAAGGACAACCCAACTTTAGTCCAAAAGTAGCGTGAGCATCTAGGTGACGAACTGAAAATCCGGCCTCTTAATAAGTAGTTTTAGTGCGTTATAGTTGGCCGAATCAGATGCGTCAAAGATCGCTTCATTATAATTATCAATTAAAGGTAAAGCGGTCGATTTACATTTTACTTGGGCAAGCCCAAGGTCAAATTCAGGAACACGAGCCTCTTAAGTATGAATTCAGATTTTTAATACCTAAATTAAGCGATGAATTAAAAACCATAGGTCAACGAATGCACAAGACAATAATAATGTATAAATAAACATGAAGATGTGCCATTTATTTATTTTTTAATGTGCAAGGAAATGCAATGTTACAATGGTATTAGTATGCCCGAATTATACAAAATATTTGAGCAATTAAACAATAGTCAATTCATGTTCAAATTATGAAGCTAGTCCCACTAATGAAGTAATACAAGGCATACAAGGCATTATATGTTAGACACTTGGTTTAAACTGAGGCATCAAAATTCATAGTGTCAAAACAGGAAATAAACTATGCCATCAGAAAGATCATTAGATTAGCTTCAATATGAGACCAAAATCATGCTCAAGATATTTATAAATGAACAAGGGTCATAAATGCAAAGAAAACAAAGAAATAATAGAGAAAACATAACAAACGAGTCCCTGAAAGGACTAAAATGTAAATTGCAAAAGTCGCGAGGCCTTCCCTGTAAATTACCCACATGTGTAGGGGTATATTTGCAATTATTGAAACCCGAAAGTTGCCGAATGCAAATTACCCCAAGCGCGTGTTAGATGCACGTGCTTCAGGACCTATCTGCAATTTGAAGAAGCTCGGAGGGACTCCCTACAAATATCCCGCACCCATACGACCGGACACGTGGGGAGGTGAGGTTCGGCTGGCGCGTCGGCTCGGAGGAGGCTCGGATCTATCTTGGCTACTGACTCAACGTCGGATCATGGCTCAGGAGGCTCTAGAGAGGCTCGGGGGACCGAAGCCTACATGGTCAGATAGAAAGCTTGGATGACCTTGGCGTTGACACGTGGCTCTATGGAAACCATCAGATCACCAAGATCTAAAGGTGGCTATAGCGTGCAAAGGAGAAAACATGGCTGAGGGTTAGCCATTGGATGGACACCGAGGAGGTGCATCCAACGGTAGCTGTACGTTCCTAGTCTTCTTCCTCCGCCGCAGTGGTGGCGGCGAGTTCAGTGGATAGGCCCTGGTTGTCCTCTCCACGAGTCGAAGAAGGAGGCGGAGCGGTATGAGGTTATGGGGGAAGGGGAAAATGCGTGGAAGTGAGCCCGTGAGTGGTGGAAGCGTGATGAAGCTGAAGCGATGAACAAATGGGGGGAGAACTTGCTTGGAGAAGCTTAATAAATTCAGAGAAATTGAAAGAAAAGACAAAGAATATTAGAGAGGCTTACCTGGAGGTAATGGCGGTCGTCAGGCTTGGGAATGAGCTCCTTGACATAACTCGGGTCGTCGCTGAACCCCATCAGCCAATTGGAGCAGCTTAAGCGGGGTTGAGCCACCGCAACGCAGTTGTACAAGCTGCGGGTCTCATCGGAGGCAAAAGGTCATCGCCGCGCCTGCTATCGAACCTCCCCTTGTCATGGGGAGGTGGAATGGGGCTGGGCCTCGCCCCTCGTAAAGGTGGACTAGGGTGAATGTGGCCGGAGATGACATATTTAAGGAATGGAAGTACTAGTTTCGATGAGTGGCGATGGGTTCTGCGGGGGCTATTCGGAGCGAAGTAGAGGAAATCATAGAGGGAGTGGATGCTCGCGAGGGAGAGGGATGACCAGGCTACATCGTGGTGCGGTTAGCATGATGAGACAAAGGCTGGAGAGGTGGAGGAAACAGAAAGGATGTGAGGTGCATGCGAGGTGGAGATTGTGGAGAGAAGGGGGGTTCAGAGGAAGACGACGAAGCGCACCCATTGGATCAAGCTATCCAACGGTCAGGAAAGAGGCGCTTGTGAGCGATGTGGATTGGATCTGAGGCGGCATGATCAATGGCTGAGGGCCTCACCACGTCACGTGCGAAGAAGAAGGGTGCTGATGAATGGCGATGATTCGATCTGGGATTAATTGAATGGGTGTAAAATGAAGCGAGAAGGAGGGCTAGGATCAGATCCGTGGAGACGAGATCAAGGGCGAGGATTGCGCCATGTGGCGAGCTGAAAAAGAGGCATGGGCAGACGGCGTGGATGTGCTCTAGGCTTTGATCAAAGGGTTGAAATCAAAGCAGAAATGGATGATGCAGAGAGCTCCAGAAGGCAATCCAACGGCTGAAGGATGAGGGCACATGGCTCGCTGAACGGCCCACGTGTCCCAATCAGGTTATTCTGACAAATAAAGTGAATTATGAGGTAGAATGTGGCCGAATTTGGAAAAACTAAAAACATGAAAGTTGTAGATCTCGATGATATCTACAAGTTTCATGGTGACAAAAATGGAAATGGGATCAAACAAAGGGAGAAATATTATTACGAATGTTTTTATGGGTATAAAAACACTTCGATTTTTAGTTTTGCTATTTTTTTTCTATTTTTAATTTATTCTATGACCAAGATATATACAAGGCTTTATATGATTTTTATTGACACTTAGTCTAAGTTAGGGATTAGTAACCGTGATAATGAAATCGGGTTTCATCAACCCCCATACTTCAACTATGCTCATCCCCGAGCATCTCAAAAATGAATGAGCTGGATCAACCCCATTGTGCATGTGCGTACAAGATCTGATCCGTTCAAGAACTCTCAATTTTAGAGATCCAAAATCTCAGAGCTCAACCCAGCCTTGATCAAGAGGCATCCAATTTTACTTTTAAAGGATTTTTGGTTTTTTCTTATTTTTATGGAGTTTTGATTAAAGTTAGAACACAAGTTAGACTCACTTTCCTTGAAATCAAGAAAATAATTTTCAACACGATGTCACACACATATAGTTTTTTTGAATATTTTTCAAACAATTTTTCATAATAAGTGAAAAACCATTTTTTAAATCATTTTTTTCAAAAATATTTTTCTTGAAAATAGTGTTACATATTGTAGAGAAACCTTGAAAATATTTTGTCCACTTAGTTTGAAAGATTGTACTTTAGCCCAAAAAGTTTTAAATTTTTCAAAATTTTCCAAAAATAGCCAAAGCACATATACTGTATATATGCTATATCCCCCTATACTTAAACTTTGCTATGTCCTCATAGCACTAGATGATACAAAGCCAAAGCTCCATTTAAGTATAGAAAAATATACGAACTGAGGCGGATGCCCCCTATACTTAGGTTAGAAATAACTTAAGTATCAAGGAAAGGAAAGATGAGTAATAAGATCATGGGGACTCAGGTCCCCCTATACTTAGGCTAAGAGTAGACTAAGTACAGAGATGGATAAATGATGCTAGGGAGACCCATGGTGAACGAAGAAATAGGATGGATGTACACATGAGTGGATGAATCTTCGGAGATTAATGGAGTACTTAAGGTCTAGGGGAGGGCGTCGGAGCAATCAAGGCTCAAACAAGCATGCAAAACCCTTTTAAATTCACCAACTCACACATGAAACCAACAAGTGTTGGTTATTTTATCTTTTCATTTTTATTGGTGATTAAAATATTATGCTTTACGCAAGGATTAAAAACATGTTGAAGAAAAAATCATCCTACATAAACAAGGGTGTTGCTCTTCCAAAACTTTATTTTACTCCATTTTAGGTCAACTTGCATTTAACAGTCCCAATTATTTGCTTAAGGTTATCACTGATTAAAGGTGATCACATAAGTCAAATAATCATCGTTTATCACTCATTCCCAATTTCCATTAATCTAGGTGTTTAAGCCAGGAAGGGAGGTCGAGAAAAAGCCATGCAGTCGACAAAAATCATGACCTTATGCTAAGAGAAAACTCGCGGTGCCTAGAGCAAAATTCGTGAAAACTCGGATCGAGTTTAAGAACAAAATCGAATGTATGCAAGTCGTTGAAAAATCGCACCTAACATGCTTCTATTACCGGGGAAGAACATCTTTTAATTTGGCTAAGTGACACGATGTCCACATGTGTCTAGAATTAAAGTTTGTCCTACCTACGATCAAACACGTAAGAATGAAAATGTGAAAGAAGCTCTGAGAGTCATGTGCCTGATCCTAGGTCGACACTCAAGTGGGGCGATCCCCACACAACCACAGAGAACTTCGTTCATTTACACACGCGAGTCTTCGATCGAAGACCGCTGTAGAGATAATTATTACATGACATTAAAATGCAAGAAACAATTTTCTTCTTCTTCTTCGATTTGTCTCCAAATTTTGCTTCTGCAGCTCCTCGCAGTGGGGAACACTTGCTCCTCACCTCCTTGAACACCAAGGGCCCTACCACAAAAATAAGAGTTAGATATCCATAAAAGAAATTTTAAGAATGTAAACAACATAACCTACGAATTAAAAACAATCACTTAATCAAATAATAAAAATCTAAACAAAAAGATGAGTCGTGTCCCCGACAACAACGTCATTTGACAAAACCGCAAATCCGTCCTCTTAATAAGTAGTTTTAGAGTGTTTTAGTTGGTCGAATTGGATGCGTCAAAGACCGCTTCATTATAATTATCAATTGAAGGTAAATTGGTCTATTTATATTTTACTTGGGCAAGCCCAAGATCAAACTTAGGGACATGAGCCTCTTAAGTATGAATTCAGATTTTTAATACCTAAATTAAGAGATAAATTAAAAACCATAGGTCAATGAATGCACAAGACAAGAACAATGTGTAAATAAACAAGAAGATATGCCATTTATTTATTTATTTTTAATATGCATGGAAATACAATGTTATAATGATATTAATATGCCCGAATTGTACAAAAATATTTGAGCAATTAAACAGTGGTCAATTCAAGTTCAAATTCTGAATCTAGTCCCGCCAATGAAGTAATACAAGGCATATGGGGCATTATATGTGAGACACGGTTTAAATCGAGGCATCAAAAATCAGAGTGTCAAAACATAAAATAAACTATGCTATCAGAAAGATCATTAGATTAGCTTCAATACGAGACCAAAATCAACTTAAACGGAAATAGGATGCTCAAGATATTCATAAATGGAACCAGGGGCATAAATGCAAAGAAAACATAGAAATAATTGGGAAAACATAACAAACATGTCTATGGAAGGACTAAAATGTAAATTACAAAAGTCATGAGGCTTCCTGTAAATTACCCACACACGTGGGGGTATATTTGTGATTATTGAAACCCGAAAGGGGTCAGATGCAAATTACCCCAGGTGCATGTGGGATGCACGCGCTTCAGGATCTATCTGCAATTTCGGAGGGCTTCCCTACAAATATCATGCACCCACGTGACTGGGCACGTAGGGAGGCGAGTTTCGGCTGGCGCGTCGGCTCGAAGGAGGCTCGAATTTGCTTCGGCTATTGGCTCAACGTCAGATCATGGCTTGGGAGGCTCTAGAGAGGCTCAAGGGACCCAAGCCTACATGGTCGGATGACCTTGGTCCTGATACGTGGCTCTATGGCAACCATCCGATCACCAAGATCGAACGGTGGCTGTAGCGTGCAAAGGATAAAACGCGGTTGAGGGTTAGCCATTGGATGGACACCGGGGAGGTGCATCCAATGGCAGTTGTACGTTCCTAGTCTTCTTCCTCCGCCGTGGTGGTGGCGGCAAGTTCAGGGCTCTGGAGACTTCTAGAAGGCTCCGTCAACGTCTCTCGAGCATGATGATGATCCTCGGGGCATGCTGGAAGTTCATCGTTCTGAGGTGTCGCGTGAAGAGGTCGTTGGACCACCTTAAAGGTGTTGATGGTGGACCAGTGCCGGATACGAAGCTCAAGAAGTGAACTCCAGCGATGCTCCGACCAATGACCCATTAGGTACCTGCACGGTTAGTAAATAGTCGAAGCATCGCATGTAGATGAAAGTGAGCAAGATGAGGGGACAAACGAGCGGAGAAGGTGATAGGCTTTGGCTGTCTTCTCCGGCAAGTCGAAGAAGAAGAAGAAGACGACGTATCTGAGGTTATGGGGGAAGGGGAAGATGCATGGAAGTGAGTGCGTGAGTGGTGGAAGCTTGATGAAGCTGAAGAAATGAACAAATGGGGGCAACTTGCATGGAGAAGCCTAATAAATTCAGAGAAATTGAAAGAAAAGACAGAAGATTAGAGAGTCTTACTTGGAGGTAATGGCAGTCGTCGGGCTTGGGATTGAGCTCCTTGACGGAACTCAGGTCGTCGCTGAACCCCATCAGCCAATTGGAGCAGCTCGAGCAAGGCTGAGTCACTGCGACGCTGTTGTACAAGTTGTGGGTCTCATCGAAGGAAAAAGGTCATTGTCGCGCCTGCTATCAAACCTCCCCCTGTCACGGGGAGGTGGAATGGGGTTGGTCCTCGCCCCTCATAAAGGTGGATCAGGGTGAATGTGGTCAGAGATGATGTATTTAAGGAATGAAAGTAGTGGTTCCAGTGAGTGGTGACGGATTTTACGGGGGCTATTTGGAGTGAAGTAGAGGGAATCATGGAGGGAGTGGATGGTCACGAGGGAGAAGGATGACCAGGCTACGTCGTGGTGCGGTTAGCGTGACAAGACAAAAGCTCGAGAGGTGGAGGAAAAAGAAAGGGCGTGAGGTGAGTGCGAGGTAGAGATCGTGGGAGAGAAGGGGGGTTCGGAGGAAGATGACGAAGCCCGACTGTTGAATCAATCTATCCAACAATCAGGAAAGAGGCGCTTGTGAGCGGTGTGAAGTGGATCTGAGGCGGCATGATTAATGGCTGAGGGCCTCGCCACGTGGCGTGTGGAGAAGAAGGATGCTGACGAATGATGATGATTTGATCTCTGATTGATCTAACGGGCGTGAAATGAAGCGGGAAGGAGCGGCTAGGATTAGATCAGTGGAGACGAGATCAATGGCGAGGATATCGCCACGTGGCGAGCTAAAAGAGAGGGGCTGGCGGACGACCTGGATGTGCTATGGTCTTTGATCAAAGGGTTGAAATCAAAGTGGTAATGGACAACACAGATGGAGATATCCAGAAGGCAAACCAATGGCTGAACAACGAGGGTGTGTGGCTCGCGGTGAACGATCCACGTGTTGTAATCAGAAAGTGCCACGTGGCCCAATTAGGTTATTCCGACAAAGAAAGTGAATTATGAGGGAGAAGGAGGCCGAATTTGGAAAAAAACTCAAAACATGAAAGTTGTAGATCTCAATAAGATCTACAATTTATTGAGATCTTAACATTAAACTTGTAAACCTTATTGAGATCTACAACTTTCATGTTGATCAAAAATGGAAACGAGGTCAAACAAAGGGAGAAATATTTTTGCGAGCGTTTTTAGGGGTATAAAAACACTATGATTTTTAGTTTTGTTATTTTTTGTATTTTTAATTTATTATATGACTCAGACATATACAAGGATTTATTTGGTTTTTACTGACACTTTTTCTAAGCTACAGGGTTAATAACCACGAATTATGACAATGAAATTGGGTTTCATCACTAGGTCATGTCAAATTTTCCTCTCTACATAGGTTGATGCCCAAGATTTTTCTAGGCTATTTAAGAATGCTTTGCAATGTGGGATCTGCCAATTTACAATGCAAATACAGACTACGTATCCTACACCTATCAGTAAATCTACTTGTGCATTCGAGCTAGTACATTCTGATGTTTGGGGTCCATTAAGTGTAAAGAGTATGGGTGACTTTGAGTACTATATTACTTTCACTGATGATTTTTCAAGGAAAACTTACGTGTACCTGCTAAAAAATAGAAGTGAAGTTCCTATTGTTGTTAAAACTTTACAAATATGATTGGCACTCAGTATACAACAAGAGTTACAATGCTCAGGACTGATAATTCAAAGGATTACCTGGAAAGATCTCTAAATGATTTTCTTGATGATAAGGGTATCATTCATGAAACCTCTTGTAGTTACACGACACAATAGAGCATGATTGCTGAAAGAAAAAATCATTACGTATTGAATGTCATCTGAGCACTATTGCTCCAACGAAATGCACAAAAAATTTTTGGGGAGAGGCTGTTTTGGATGCTGCTTATCTGCCAATAGGACACATTCTGTCGTGATTGGGAAGAGAACTCCTTCTTATGTCATAAATTTGGATAATTATTCTTTTCATTTAGATCCCCGTATTTTTGGATGTGTATGCTTTCTTCATAATTCCGGACCAGGTTTGCGAAAGTTGGATGCAAGGGTAACAAAGTGTATCTTCCTTGTCTATTGAATGACGCAGAAGGGGAATAAATGTTATGACCCTATGGCACATCATCTTCATTTAAGTAAGGATGTTACTTTCTTTGAGAGTGAATCATATTTCCTAAGAGTTTTCCTCAGGGGAGTCTGTCACTATGGACGTTGAGGAAAGTAACAAGGGTATTTACTTCCTTGGTGACGTCCAGGAGACCATTCATGTGGATGAGAAGAGTGGATAGGTTAAAGAAGATGAAAAAGAAAATGAAATTATAACAAATCATGTTGTCAATGCTTCTTCAAGCAGAGATCAAGAGACTATTCATGTGGGTGAAAATAGTGTACAAGATAGAGAACTGACAAAGAAGTAGAAATTATACCAAATCATGATCTCAATCTTTCTAAGATGATCCAAGTCAGGAAAACATCTCTCTTTCTCACCCAGTGGTAGCAAATGATACAAGTATGTTATATGATGATCGTCCCATAGCTACTAGAAAGTCCGTTAAAACTGTTCGAGCCTCTACTCGATATCCAATGGAAAAGTTTCTTACCTACAACAAGATGAGTTCGAGATACCTATGCTTCATTACCTCATTGGATTCTCACCGTGTTCCTAAAAATGTTGATGAAGCCAAAAAATTATCCAAAATGGGATAATGCTATGAAGGAAGGAAGTGACAGCCGCAAAATGCTTATGTTAATTTTGTCGAATTGTAGGTAGGAAAATCAATGAATCGTCAAAAATGATTACACCAAGAAATGATATGGAGAATCAAGTCTCAATGCGATCAAATTTATTTATTTTACTTGGGTAAATCCCAAGATCGAACTCATGGAGGTAATATGAGGATTCATGATGAATCTCTAAGTAATTCAAGAAACTTAGGTTTCAGAGAAAGATATGAACATTTTTGGTGTTTTCCGTCTTTTTCAATTTTTATGGGTTTTGAAATAAAAGGTGTAATAAATTCAAGAAAGTATGATGCATGGATTTTTAAGAAAATAGTTTTTAATGTAAAGAAATATTGTTATGTTGTGTGATGAAATAAATAAATAAATGCAATATTTTTGTTGATTTTTAAATGATGATGAAAATGATGATAAATGTGGAGCAGGTGAAGCAAGAACATAAACAGAGCAATCGATCCATGTCAAGTCAGTTAATGTCAATTTAGCCCCCAATGAATATCCAAAAATTAATTACCTAATTTTTGCAATAAATTGTCGATTAGTTAACCAATCACAATAAATTCATAAGCTCCAAAGATCAAATAATGATGTAAATGACATTCAAAAGTGTATCAGAGTATAAATCTCAATAGTCAAGATGATATAGAAAAATTCAATATTTAAAACGACACTAAGAACATGAAAATCCGATAAATAATGCTCAAGATATGATAAATTGAAGTCTAGGGACTTAAATGTAATAACAATAATTAAAACTCTTGCAGATATACCCTTGTAGAGGAGTTACACTACAATGCGTGAAATACGACTGGGCTCTCTTGATATTTATATGTGTAGTTCTCTGAAACTTTGAGGGCTCCTATGTAAGTCACCCAAAATCACGCACGCGACGCGCGCGACCTATGCTCTTGAGCAATTTTGAATAGTGCCGAGTGTGTGGCTGTTAATTACCCCATATGTTTACGTGAGAAGTGTGGAGGTGTCAGGCTCGGACAAGTTTGATCATGAGCTGCCACATATCAATTTTAGTTAATTCAGTCAGCCCTGAATTGCCCGGTGCGGATGGTAGGCCTGTGTTAGATTCGATTTGTTCGATGAGGCTCGATCTGACGGCCCTAATTTGGGTCACTCCAATGGTTGAGATGAGACATTGGAATTTATCCAAGGGCTATTATAGGTCAGTCTTAGGGATACTTCTCTTGCTTCTCGAAGGCGATAATGGTAGAGGGTGGATGATGCGATCCCGCTCCTTCCTCTTGGCCAACACACCACAATAGGTCATCAGGTAGAAGCTTCGATGGATGGAGGAGCGTAGGCTCCGAGGTTGTGGTGTAGAAGGGCATCTCCTATGGGGTGAAGCACGGACTCCGTTGGCTTGAAAGCGATGGCAAGACTTTGATGAGTTGGAGTTGAGTGTCTGGGAGCGGAGATGTTGTTGTGCGTGCCTTGGAGGTCGGCTAGTGGTTGGTGAAATGTGAAGGAGTAGAGGAACGAGGTTCTGATGCGATTGTGTGGTGTAGATGAGGATGGATCAGAGGATGACGACCAGACAATAGAAGAAGAGAAAAGAAGAATGATAGAGAGAAAGAGCGACATGGAAAGAAAGAGAAGAAGTTGAAGGTGTGGGGGAGGTGTTCGCCTGATACGAAAGAGGTAGAGACCCCCTCTGATCGTCACCTTGGTTCTTGGCATGAAGCACAAAGATTAGCTTCTCCTGCCAGAGAGGCTATACATTCGTGAAGGCCGTGGATCACGCCTGGGATAGGTGTCTTTGCCGGAGGTCCTTGGCTCCTGTCACGATTCAAGGCTTCGACTCGTTCCTCTCTCTCTCTCTCTAATTGCTGGAGATGACGACATATAATTTTGAGAGGAGTATGCATTAGGATCTAAATTGGAGAGCATTTTGACGGCGATGGCCGAAGAACATGGAGGTTGGTTGGAAGGGATGGGATAAGAGAAGTGTTTAGGAGGTGGTTCGATCGTTTGGAGGAGATAGGGTTTGGTGGCTAGAGATTTAGGGATAGAGGGCGGTTGGAGAGGCTTGATGAGAAGATCGGAGTAGGTGGTTGTAGGTGGTGGCGATGGATGGTTAGGAGCATAGGGGATAGAGAGAAGACGAGAAGAGGTTGGCAACTTGGTGGTTGGTGCGAGGCGGGTCAATGGATCATCAACGGATGGTAGCGTTGCAGTGGAGATTATCACGTGCATAACACGTGATGTAGGGGAAGAGGGCCTTCACGTGCCCATTACATGGAGAGAGAAAGGGATTAAGACTTTGATCACGTGTTAGGCACGTGAGGAGAGAGAATAATTGAGGTGACCAACCATGTGGCCCGATGAATGCGTGTTACTTGGTGCGTTGACCAGGTAGGTTGAACAATGCATGAAAATGCAGAAAATAAATAGATTAAAAATAGAATATGGACTCAAATGAAAATATATATAAAATGAAAAATGTTCCTAAAATGTGATCTACAATGCTTGTGAAGGACTCAGATGCAAACGAAATGAAGTATGCAAGATATTAATTTTTTGGCGATATTTTATGTACATAAAATATCATTTTTTTGTCACTGAAATTTTTATTTACTTTTCTGATGATAAATAAATGCATGCAAAAATACGCCGTAGTTAGTGGGCCGATTGTGGGCTTTGTTTACATGATGTGATAAGGCAAGGAATATTAATACACTTTTTTGGGAATTTTCAAGGTTTTCAAATAGGTCAAAAAAATTAGGGAGGTGGAATGTGTACGACTGAATTAGGTGAATAAGCTAAAGTCAGACTATGTCATTTTTATTGCCTTTTCATTTTTTAGATTTTGATTTTTTAGTAATTTATTAAAATAATAACTAAATTAAAGAAGTGAAAAAGAAAATAATCAAAATGAGCGAAATAATGATGGGTCAAAATTAACGAATGTATAATGCATAATTAGTCCCAAAACCCAACTTTCACACACGGACTCTGATTCTTTTGAATAGTCTTGATTTGTAGATATTTTAACATACATTAATTCAAAAGTGAGTAGAGTCCATTTGGACACTGTATATGAGAGAGATATCCGTATTTTCGTCTGTCTTTTCTGAAATTAGGGTTTGAGATTATTTTGAATATGTACAAGTTAAGATTTTGTTAGGATTTTTCTATGAAATAAGGTTAGTGATATGTACACAATAAGGTTAGTTTTATGTCAATTGGAGTTAGGCTGAATTAATCAAAAATTGTTGAAGTTTATGATTATGAGTGCAAAAATGAATGCTAATTTATGTAAATTAATTATGAGTGCATGCGGGTTAATTTTATGGAATTAATGAGTGAATGAACCTAAATTTTTGGGACGGAGCTCTATTTTCAGCTAATTAGAGTGATGAATCACATATTCATCACCCCCTATACTTAAACCTTGCTCGTCCTGGAGCAATTAAAAAATGAAGAGGTGAAATGAGATTGAGTTCCATACCAAGATCCTGAGCAAAAGGTGAAAATGGATCTACCCACTACCATGGGATTAATAGTTTGGTGGAACTTCTATGAGAATTAGGATTTTAAAATCAACATCCTCCACGTTCTACACATCATTGTAACAATTTCTTCTCAAAAGTCATCTTAGATCAATCGTCCTGTCAAAACATACTCCATGAACGTTGAACTACTATCTCATGTGTGTGAAGGGTGTTAGATCTTCCCATCAAGAATGCCAGACTACCATGCAAACCTCTCCTCCAATAACTCATTCTTGGGGAGTTAGGTTTTTCCTTCTAAGTTCAGATACATTCTGTATACACAATCGAAAGGGGGAGAAGGTAGAAGAATAAGAAGAGAACTGGAGTGTGGCCAGTGTAGCCACATCTCCTTGTGAAGCTGGCCAGTGTAAACAAGTCTCCACCAAGATCCGCAGGTTGTCTGAAGCTCGGACCTTTTTGGTCAAGTATTTATTTGGTGGTTGGACGTTTGGATTTTTAGTTACTCTGCATGGATCTTTTTTCCCATATAGATATAAAATCTTTCTTTCCGCACATGTTTTGAGGTCTTAGAAAAAAATTATGCCCGTAGTCCATTCCTCATCGGAAGCTTTAATTCAACCCATACTCCGATCTTTAGATGAACTCGCTACCAAAAAAGACTCACACAGTCTTACAATACCCCATCTGAGTTGAGCTAACTGCATAGTGCGAGAGTACAGATTCATTTCCTATACAAGAGTAGTACCCAGAATGAGACGACCATGTTAGACATTAAGAGTCAACTACTATGCATTATCATGCATAACTCGAAGATCTAAGTCAAAGACCCGAAGCTTCTAAAATCCTCTTTTTTGATGAATTTCCTATGAAATTTAGGTGAATTAAGGTCAAGTCAAGACCACTCTCGATTTCTTCTCATAACTCGGTTCAGAACCCAAGGGCTTTTCACCAATGCAAATGCATGGAATGCTGGATGAAGAGCAAAAGTATGGAATGCAAACACTTTTTTTGTAATATTTGAATTTCGATTTTTTATTTGTTTATTTTTTGAAGAAATTTATTCTCATTATACAAATTCCATGTATTAGAAAATTTTCTCAAGTTTTACAAAAATTACCCATACCCCAAGTTAGTTTTATTTACAGAAAATACAACACCATATAGTACAATGCAATGCAAGATATGTACATGAATGTGACTCACTTCCCCTTACTTAGTGTATGCTAAGTATAAAAGGGTTCAAAAGAAGAAGGAGGGAGGGAAGAAGTCGGTCGCCTCCTATACTTAGGCTCTTGGTTAGCCTAAGTATACAAGAGAGCAAAAATGGGGCAGTTGAGGGCAAAGTGCAGAATGATGGATTTACACAGTCAGGCATTAGTACCCTTATACTTAGGCCTTGGCCTAAGTATAAAAGAAGTAGTACAGGGAAACCAATGAGATTGGGGAGAAGGTTCTGATGTTCAAGGAGGTTTCCAGCAGATTTTAATCGGGTGTATGGTGGGAGGAAATATGGACATGAAGAACATGACGAAGAAGATGAAGATTCCCAACCATCGTCAGGTTCATCCTCAGAGTAGTAGTGTTCGGTGGGGGCTCTCCAACTAACTAATCTATGCTGCTGCTTTCTCATTTGGTCAATCGACTCGACCTCAAACGATAAGTACTCTGATGAAACGGTATCCGTCTGATCATATCTAATCACCTCAGTATGTATACTATACCCTAGGTCAGAGTCCTTTGAATAGTTCATATCTATGGTGATGTATCTAGTCGGTTTGCTAGAACCTGAAGCAAATAAAGGATGATTACCGGAGTGCTTTTTCCCTCCACTAGCAATCAAACTGGAGGATGTGGCCCTTCTCTACCAACTCTATGAGGTGTTGGCCATTGGTTCTTCATCAGATGAATCGCCATGAATATTGTATATCTTATGTAGGGTCAATATACATCCCGAGATAATGCTCAGAGTCAGTTTTGGTTTTATCGCTTTAGGTGTTGAATCACATTAATGATCAAGGGAGTCCAAAATAACTGTGTCAAGGTTTGGTGAATTGGTTGTTTCTAGGTCAATCTCATTCACCTTTATAACAACCTGGGTAGCTTCGATAATCAGATCCTCATGTGTCTCTCCTTGGTTTGTGTCTGAAGTCTGTGGAGAGGTCTGTGCTTGTGAAGGGTTTGACTCATGGGTCTCCTCTATGTCACGACTGCCAGTTTCATGTTTGATTGTCTCAGGGTTTGGTGTGTCTTCGAGAGTTTGATCATTATGGTTATGGTTTGGGAGTTTAATGTCCCGAGTCTTGCAATCGATAATTGCTTTAGCAGAGGCAAAGAATGGCTTTCCCAAAATGATGGGAGACTCATACAACTCTCCTTGATGCTTAATTTCCAGGATAATTAAGTCCACTCTATGTTTGACACCTTGGAAGTTCATGCCGAATGAAACAATTACTCTCGATCTTTTGGTGGATCGGTCAGGAAATTGAACGATCACTTTGGTCTTTCTGAACGGTTCGAGTTTGAGTCCATCAAATATGGACTTCGGAAGGTGTTCAAGGTTGAGTCATCGTCAAGTTAAATATGGGTAAATTCGGTGTTCTTAATTTCACAAGTAACCCTAGTTAATTGTTTGACTCTGCGACTTTTGCTCTTTTCGGTCATCACCTTGTATTGGCCATAATAATTAAATGAAATTCAGTTCTACATCCCTTTCTGCCCATTTCTTGGATGATAATCGACTCTTCACAAATCTCTAAAAATCGGACACGTACTCTATGGCCTTGATTTATGGAAGCGCTAAGATCAAACTTTTATAAAATGCTTCCATATCAGTGTTGTCCATTTTTTTTGAATTTTTTATTTTTCAATTTTTTAGCTTTTTCATTAAAGTTAGTGGAGGGGTCAATGGACTGGTCAGATGTTTGTGGTGTTTATGTCTAAAAATTTTGCACATGATATGTCTCGGGTTCGCTTTGTGGTATCCTCACTTCTCCTTGATTGGCCATCATATTTTTAACCATTTGGATGACATCATAAAGTTGTTTAGTCAATGCAATAGCTTTTCGATTAATTCGAGCTATATCATCTGTTATCGTCTCATGACTCGAAGATGAGTGACCATACTTTTCATGTTGTAACTTCAACATCCATTCACGAGCCGATTAATAGCCATTCTCAACGGTGGTGGCTTGGTCATGAGTCTTATTCCCTTAACTTTGAATCTCATATGCTTGGTCAAAGGAAAATTGGTCGTACTCGGGAGGAGAGCCATCCCGAGTAGGGGATGATTCAAACAATGTATTCTCAATCATAATCGAGAATCATGTTTCTCTGTGGAATTCAGTTATGCACTTATCCATCCTCAAATTTGCTTGCTCCATTATGTCTACATAATATTCATTCGGTTCTGCGAGCATTTCATATCATGAATATTCAACTTAAGAAGGAGTGGGGTGGAATGAGGGTGGAGTGTATCATGGCTGGGAGAGAAATGCCTCAAAGAGAGGATTCTCCTTATATGAGAATGAGGACGAAGATGGTCGAGATTCAATCATGAATATGTGACCCACAGAGTCTGGGTATGGAAACAAGTATTCCAATATCTTCAGAAATAGAGGTGAAATGATTTATAAACCTCGATATATGTATGCAAGTGCAATAAGCTTTGAGTGCACGTAATTTAATACACAACGTAAATCCAAAAATTCACCACTTCACATAGTGAAGGCTGTAAAAGTTTGACCAAATATTTTTTCAATTTTAATGACAATAAAATAGTCTCTAAATTCGTTATACACAGATTCAATATCCTAGAGTAGTTTGTACTTGAGTCGACGGATCACACCAACTTTAACACAAGAATACTTCTGTTAAGGTCGGAGGCAAGTACTTGCAGCAATAATAGGATTCAAAAGTCAGTTCAAGTGCTTAGCGCACTAGTCCATAGATTTTAGCTCTAATCCTTAGCTGTTGCATCCTTACCCACTCTGTCAGGAGGTAAGTACTTGTGTACAAGGGTGGAGTTGCTCTCCCACAATCAATGATATTAAATTTTATCAAGTTTAAATTAATCAATAATGTTTAGTTGTCCCCTTGTTTTAATTTGGTTATCACTTTGAATTTTATTGGAGATCAATATAAGTCTACATGAGGATTCTAATTTCCGTTAATCCTAGGTGAGTGAGAACAGAGGGAGAATCGAAAAAGCCATGCAACAGGAAACACGATGATGAATGCAAAGTCAGAGATACTTACAACACTTCCTCACAATCTCCACGTAGAATGTTGAATGGAATTGAATTTTCCCTAATAAATATTTTTAACCACATGAAACTGCACATAGAACATGAGTTTATATTAACGAGTGAAAGAATAATTTAATTTCGCTAAATGAGAATAGATTTAATGCGTCTAGTTAGTGTGAGAGTGTGGACCTAGTCCTCCAAGTAAAAAAATCTTGTATCTCTAATAGCCACAATGCAATCCTAGGACTACGTCAATCACCGCAAAAATAGGGGCCTGATAGGCCATGTGTCCAGTTCGGGTACAAACGCGAGTCTACAAACAATGACCTCTGGAAATAGGCAGAACAATTACAATTAATTAAAAAAATAAAAAAACTCTCTCTCCATAATAAAAAAAGAAATTCTTCGTGCTTCTCAACGGTGGTCCATCGATTGTCTACCTTCGATTGCTCCGAGTTGCATCAGCTTCAAGAAAACCGCTCCAAGTCACTTTGTGCCTCGCACGAAAAGCAAGAGAAATAAATGTCAGAGTCGTATTCATAATAAAATAAAATAAATAAAAATGTTGAGAAATTAAATGGATAATAAGTACAAGAAAACTAACGGTCATCGGGTGGAAAACCTAAAATTTAAATTATTTAAAAATTAATCTGGAACTGTATACCTCCTTGTCAAAGACACTATTTGACAAGCCCATAAATACCTATGTTAATTTTGTTGAATTGTAGTCGGGAAATTCAACGAATCATTAAAAATAATCGCATTGAGAAATGATATGGATAATCAAGTCTCAATGCCATCAATATTATTTATTTTTATCAGGTAACTCCTGAGATCGATTTGATGGAGGTAATATAAGGTTTCCAAAACAATCTCTAAATAATCTAAGAAATTTAGGTTTCAGGGAAAGATGTGAATATTTTTAGTGTTTTCTATCTTTTTATTATTTTTATGGGGTTTTAAATTAAAGGTATAGAAAATTCAATAAAGTATGATTCATGGATTTTCTTAAAAATAATTTTTAATGTAAAGAAATAATGCAATGTGTGTGATGAAAGAAACAAATAAATGTAATATTTTTGTTGATTTTTAAATGATGACGAAAATTATGTAAAATGATTATAAATGTAGAACATGTCAACCAAGCACACAAGACGAGCAATCAATCCAGATCAAGTCAATTATTCTCAATCTAGATCCCCAATAAATATCCATGAATTAACTACCTGGTTTTTGTAATAAATTATTAAGTAGTCAAATCAATCACAACAAATGCGTAAAAAGAACAAATAATCTCGTAAACAACTTGATGTTCAAAAGTATCTCAGAGTATAAATCTTAGTAGTCTGGATGATAGAGAATAATTCAAGATTTAAAATGACACCAAGAATGTGAAAATCCGATAAATAATGCTCAAGTTATGATAAATTAATGTTCATGGACTTAAACGTAATAAAAATAATTAAGAGTCTTGCAAATATAACCTTGTAGAGGGGTTGTATCGTAATATGTGAAATACGATTGGGTTCTCTTGATATTTATATCAGGAGGGGGTATTTGTGTAGTTCTCTAAAGCTTTGAGGGATCCTTTGTAATTTACCCAAAGTCTCGTACGCGACACGCATGACCTGGGCTCTTGAGCAATTTTGAGTAACACCGAGGGTATGGATTCTATCTACCCTGCATGCACGTGCGAGAAGCATGGATGTGTCATGCTCGGATGGGGGTTTGATCACGAGCTACCACGTGTCAACTTCAATTGATTCGATCAACCCTGAAGCGTTAGGCACGGATGACTGGCCCGAGGTAGATTTGATTCATTTGATAAGGTTTGATATGAGGACCCTAATTTGGGATTCTCCAACAATTGAGATAAGACCTTGGAATTGATCCAAGGGCTGATGTAGGTTAGTCTCAGGGATGCTTCTCTTGCTTCATGGAGGTAGTGAGGGTAGAGGGTGGCTGTTGCGATCCTGCTCCTTCCTCTTGGCCAACATATGATCATGGGTCATCGGGGAAGAAGCTTCGATTTGCGAAGGAGTGTGGGCTCTGAGGCAGTGGTGTGGAAGGGCATCTCTGGTGGGGCGAAGCAGGGGCTCTGCTGGCCAGAAAACGATTGATGTAGAGGATTTCTCTAGAGTCGCACGATCTCACAAGATAAGACCACGGTCGATGCATTGACCACTCAAGAAACCCAAGTCAATCAACATTTAACCCACAATAAAAATTAATCAATGAATATCAAGAATGTGAACTAAAATTTATTATACTATACAACATAAAATTGTATAGTATGCAAGCGTGTAGAGGTCGATCCACAAAGAGCAAGTTAGACATCCCATGATTATTTCTAATCAATGTATATTATGTACATATGTATCTTTATTTGTTAAGTGGATATTTTATGTATATATTTATTTTTATATTTATTTATTTTTAAATTATTAAGTAATATCTCAGTGTAATAATAAAATCTTTATATTAAATTAATACATATATACATAGATTTATACACATAAGTGAAAATGTAAATATATGAGGTATTCACACATTTACATAAGTATATATATTTTCTTTTTTCTTTTTTAATATATATCGATAGATATGAATATTAATAATAATATCTCTTATTTTCCTTTTTTTCTTTTTTGACTAAGTATATAATATGGATATATATAGTTATACATACAATATTGGATAAAGTAATTATAAATAATAATAAAAATGAACAAAATTCAGAAAATTAAATGTTTTGGATTTTATAGAAATATATAATGTTATTTTCATGAAATTTTTGCTAATTTTCATGGATTTTTAAAGTTAAAAATATCCCAAATCGGAGATTTAATAAATAGACCGAATTGAAATGGAAATTAAAAATAGAAGAAAAATGTTCAAAATTTTCCAAATCAATTTAGTATATAACTATTGATATTCAGAAAATCCAGAGACAAAAATAAATATTTTTTTATTTTTTGTTGATTTTTATCATTTTTGTTGGATTTTAGAGCTTTTTATTTTTTATGCTTTCTCTTTTCTATTTTTAGGTATTTTATAAAAATATACTAAAATAAACAACATGGGGGAATTTTCCAAAAAAATTTTCTATTTTTAGTTTACATCTCTCTTGTACTCTTCCTTACAACTATTTTCTAAGCTAAACATGGGCAAAGACGTGCTCATTTGATTTTTAACGAATGAGATGCCAAAAATGCAAATATAAAATATGCCGTGAAAATACATGCTAGCTGGCATTTATCCCTATTTTTGCTTAATTTTAGGGGCATGGGTACTATTTTTACTAAATAAAATTCAAGCACGAAAAATATATATACTAGGAAGGGCATATTTGCAAATAAAATTAAAGATAGGGGCATGTGTGTAATTTTCACAGAAATATACAACACGTATTCAAATTTTTTTAGACCAAATATAATTACAAAAATCGCTAGGGGTTTATATGCAATTTGGCCGGCTCATGTGGGACTATTCTTGAGCTGGGCTGGACTGGACCTACGTGTAATATCCATAAGCAACGAGGACCTTTATGCAAAATATCCACATTTATTTGTGATACATATGTCATTTACAAGATCAATAAATAAATACAAAAAGAATAGGGATTTAAATTTGCAATTTACCCCCTAAGGCACGCCATCGTATGGCTAATATCTGCTACTTATCCATGTGTTGCTCGTTGGATGGTTGATGATGGTTAGGCTATAGACGCTTGAGATTAGATCCAAGGCGAGGATCTTACGGTCGTGCTCGTATCATTCCAATGGCTGCTGGTGAATTGGGGGCGCCTCCCCAGATCGAATGGTAGCTGCTATCTGCAAAGAACATGGAAGAACAAGGCCTTCCTCGACCTTTGATCTACGATTCCTCCACCATCCAGTGGTCTTCTTTGATATTCTTGGGCTCCACACCCCTGGGGAGGTGTTCGACAACGAGTGATGGTCATAAAATGGTTCGAGACCCAGTGTGGGGGTACTAAAGGTCAATCAAAGATGTAGCACTTGAGGATCCTTGTCCAGGAGATACTGAGTCCCATGAGGGGTCATTTGGCCTTGGCACCAGCACGAAAAGATCCACTGGTTCGAGGCAAGTCGCCTCGACCTATAATGAAGCTGGCGTGCACGACGGATGAGGTGGACGATGAAGCTCCGACAGAAGGTGGAGAAGGAGCTTCGATTCACTAATCGAAGCACGATCAGGTCAGTCCAGATGATGTGTCAGATGAATAACGTGAAGGGAAAGAGGATGTGATGAATGCAGTGGTCAGAACGGTGGTCACAAGTGGTGAAACAATGGCCGAAATTCTAGAGATCCAGTGAGACGTATAAGCTATCCTAGCCCTAATCATTAACTAAAATTCAAAAGAAAATGCAGAAAATGAAGGAGATGAATGAAAACTACCTATTGGAATTAAAAAAGTGCATCTCTTATACCTGTGATGAAACAGTGAGCAGGGTGGCCGGAGAACCATCGTGGATTGCCGCCTCATCCTTGCCTTGCTGCCTCCGAGCACGGGGAGGCTCTCAACTGTCACCTGGACCTCAACACATGTGCAAGAACACGGGATAAAGCTTAAAGGGAGATCAAGAAGCACAAGAAAAGCAGGGTTTCTAATTTATAAACAAGGTGGCCATGGATTATTGATCAAGTACATGTGATTGAATCGAGGAGAATTTATTAGATCTTTGGCTAAGGCGTGAATCAAGGATGCTTAGTCTCCACGAATCGTGTATCACACCTCGCCAGAGCATCATGAACACCAACAAAAATGGGCGAAATTTAGGAGTCTGACATTTTGACGAGTCGAGGAAGAGAGAGTGGGATGTTGAAGGTGTCAACAATCCCGGCTCTCTAATTGGTCCACCTCGACCGCTATAGGACAAATGTTTGAGTTTATTCGAAAATAACTATTAAAATTAGGAAATGATTTTATTAATTTTTTATAAAATAGAAAATGTTATTATTTTATGTAGTATTTCAATATGATTTTTATTTTTTTGTTTTTAATTATTACAAGTTATTTTTTAGTGGTATATTTATAGGTATATTCATCTATGTTTTGGGTATTTTTTATTTTGTATTTTTAATTTTATTATTTTATTTTATTATTTTATATATTGACAACTTATTTTTAGGTACACAAATATATATTTGTTTTATTTTTCTAGTGTATTATATACACTTAAATAAATAAGGGTATATGTTATATATGTATAAGTATATGTATTTCTATCTATGTATTTTGCTATATTATTTGTTTTATAGTATTTTCCTTGCTTTTATTTATATTTTTATTTTTAATAGAATATAAATAATATTTACAAGAGTACAAAAATATAAGGGAACAAAAGAATAAAAGAATGAATTTCACTTTTATACATGTATAAGAATAGGTGATTCATCTATATATTTGGTATACTTATTTTATTTTATTATTTTCTTTACGGTTTTATTATATTCTAAATATTAATAGATATTATAAACAATCTTTACAAAATTATAAAAATATAAGATAGTAAAAACAATAGAGAATAAGTAAAATGAATATTTTAATCGGGTATGCTATACAATAAATAAAATGAATATTTTTATCAGGTATTCTATACAATAGGGGTCCAAAGTCTAACTTTCACACTTTATTTCAAAAAAATATGAACATCATGCATTAAGTAGCTTATTAAAAGTTATATACAATTAAAGGATTTTGATATATTTTGAGTTCTTATTTGAGAGATATGGGTCTAGGAAGTTGGGATTTGGCTTTTTACTTAGAGTATAAAATGAACACTATATATTATTTTTGTATGAATTAAATTTTATATATTTTTATATATTATTATCTACAACTTTTATGTACAAAGTTTCTTTATTTGAGGCATAAAGAATAAACAATGAAATAGATGCCAAAAATACATTATTGAAGAATAAATAAATAGTTTTTTATTGTATATTTGACCCTTATCTCCCCTTACTTCATTCCTTGTCGAACAAATCAGTTCTTGACTTGGTCTCGGTATTTAGGGTCATAAAATACTTTTGCTTTTATTTGTTTTCTTTTCTTTCCTTTATTCTATAATTTTAGTATTAAAAATAATGTTTTATATATAAGGCATAGAATAAATAATAAATGTCAATTTGTTCAAAATAATGCTATTTACATGCACTGGCTAAGGTTTTTAAGGCCAAAATGATAGAATAAAGGTGACGCATTGGAGATTCATCAGCAATGGCAAGGCTTCGATGAGTTGGAGTAGAGGGTATGCGAGCAAAGGTGTTGCAGTGCATGGCTTGGAGATCAACGGGTGATTGTGAAATGTGAAGGGGCTGAGGAAGGAGGTTCCGATGCGACTGTTTGTTGTATTTGAGGATGAATCATAGGACGATGATCGGGCGACAGAAGGAGATAAAAGAAGAATGATGGAGAGAAAGAATGAAGGGGAAAAGAAAGAGAAGAAGCAGAAGGTGTGGATGATGTGTCCGCCTGATGTGGAAGAGGTAAAGATCCCCTCCAGTCATCTCCTGCGTGAAACACAAAGCTTAGCTTCTATTGTCGGAGCAGCTATAAAGTCATGAAGCCGGTGGATCGCATCTAGGATAGGTGTCTTTCCTGGAGGTCCTTGACTCTTGCCACGAGTCAAGGCTCTCGTCCCTCTCTCTCTCTCATTATTGGAGATGACAGCGTATAAATTTGAGAGGAGGATGCATTGGGATCTAAAAAGGCAAGGGTTTTGACAATGATGGTCGGAGAAAATGGAGGTTGGTTGGAAGGGATAGGATACGAGGAGGTTTTGGGAGGTTGTTTAACCGTTTGGAGGATATAGGGTTCAGTGGCTGGAGATTTAGGTATTCAAGGCGGTTGGCGAGGATAGAGATGAGAAGATTGGAGTAGGTTGTTGCAGGTGGTGGCGATGGGTGGTTGGGGGTGTAGGGGATAGTGAGAATACATGAAGAGGATGGTGACTTGGTGGTCGAAGCGAGGCGGATCAACGGAGGAGCAGTGACAGATGGTGACATTGTAGATGATTGACGGAGAAGGAGATTATCACATGCATAGCACGTGAGGTAGGGGGAGAGGTTCTTTTGGTGCACAACACATGGAGAGAGAAAGGGATTGAGACTATGATCATGTGCTAGGAACGTGAGGAGAGAGAAGAAATGAGGTAACCATCCAGGTGGCCTAGTGAATGTGCGCCATGTGGTGTATTGACTAGGAAGGTTGACCAATGCATGAAAATGTAGAAAATAAATTGATTAAAAATAGAAGATGGACTCAAATGAAAAATGCATAAAATGAAAAATGTTCCTTAAATGTGATTTACAATTCTCATGAAGGACTCAGATGCAAATGAAATGAAGTATGCAAGATATTAATTTTTTGGTGATATTTTATGTACATAAAATATCAGTTTTTGGATCTGAAATTTTTATTTAATTTTATGATGATATATAAATGCATGCAAAAATACCACATGATGTGAAATAAGGCAAGGAATACAAGTGCATTCTTTTGGAGTTTCTATATGTTACAAATAGGTCAGAAAAATTAGGGTGGTGGAATGCGTACATATGGATTAAATGAATAAGATCAAGTTACAACTTGACAATTTTATTGCTTTTCCAATTCTTTAGATTTTTTACGTAATATATTTAAATAATAATTAAATTAAATAAGTGATAAAGAAAATAATCGAAATGAGTGAAATATGCACATGAAACGATGGGTCAATATAAGAAAATATTTACTATGCATAGTTACGTCCAAAAATCCAATTTTCACATATGGGCTCCAATTCTTTTTGAATTTGGCCTTGATTTATAGATATTTGAAATGTACATTACTTCAAAAGTGAGTAGAGTTTATTTAAACACTACATGAGAGCGATACCATCATTTTCGCCCATCTTTTTTGATTTTTATTAGGGCTTGAGATTATTTTGGATATGTATAAGATATCATTTTTATGATTTTTAATGAATTAAGGTTAGTGATATGTACACAATGAAGTTGGTTTTATGTCAATTAGAGTTAGTCTAAATTAATTATAAATGGGTGAAGTTTAAGTAAAAACATATAGATGATTATTAGTATAGAAATGAGTGCTAATTTATGCAATTAATTATGAGTGCATGAAAGTTAATTTTTTGGAAATAATGAGCGAATGATCCTAAATTCGCGATACGAAGCTCTATTTTCAGTTAATTAGAGTGATGAATCACATATTCATCAGTAAGGAAAGATTACCTTAGTGAAAAATGATACTTAGGATGTTGTTGATGTTCCTAAGGATGCTTATTTGGTTGGCTCTAAATGGTTCTATACGATAAAATATGTTGGGATGGAAAAATGATAGATTCAAGGCTCGTCTTGTGGCCGAGGGATATGGTCAGAAATATTGGATAGACTATCTTGGGACGTTTGCCCCAGTGTCAAAAATGCATACTATTAGAGTTGTTATTTGTCTACCTGTAAATTTTTCATGGAATGTGTATCAATTGGATGTGAAAAATACTTTTTTGAATGGTGATCTTAAAGAAGAAGTCTATATGAAAATGCCACATGATTTTGAAAAGGGGGATAAGTTTACAGATTAAAAAGAGCACTATATGGACTAAAACAGTCTCCAAGAGCATGATTTGAATGTATTCATGTGGTAATGATCAGAAATGGATACACCCAGGTAAATGGAGATCACACTTTGTTCATAAGAAAGACCGGTGAGAGAATATCTATCATGTTGGTGTATCTAGATGACATGATTTTTCCAGGTGATGATGAAGAAGAATTGTCCAGATTAAAGAAAACCCTTACTGCTGAGTTTGAATTAAAAGACCTGGGGAAGTTGAAGTACTTCATAGGTATGCAGATGGCTTGATCACCTAAAAGTATGTGTCTAAGACAACGAAAATATTCTTTGGATTTGCTGAAGGATTGCATCACGTTGGGATATGGAAGAAAATCATAAACCAAGCAAAGATGATGGTGAAATTCTTGATGATAAAGGAAAAGGAAGGTACCAGAGATTGGTCATAAAACTAATCTATCTTGCACTAACAAGACCAGATATCACCTACACTGTAAATGTGGTAAGTCAATTCATGCATGCTCCAACCACCTCTCATGTGAATGTGGTAAATAGAATTTTGTGCTACATAAAAGGCTCACCTGGAAAAGGTATCGTTTTCAAGAAGAATTCTGGTGTGATAA
Source organism: Ottelia alismoides (assembly GCA_037367405.1). Classification (NCBI taxonomy): domain Eukaryota; kingdom Viridiplantae; phylum Streptophyta; class Magnoliopsida; order Alismatales; family Hydrocharitaceae; genus Ottelia; species Ottelia alismoides. The sequence continues at coordinate 509,994 of JAZKJV010000834.1, read as the reverse complement.
TTGAATGGTATATTGATGCTGACTGGGTCGATTCTATAGATGACAAAAGATCTACTTCAGTTGCAATGTATTTGTGTGGAAATCTTATTATTTGGAGATGTAAGAAGTATAATGTTGCTTTAAGATCAAGTTCTAAATCTGAATATCATGCCCTTGTAGATGGTGTTATAGAAATTCTTTGTCTAAAAATATTGATACAAGACTTAGGCGTCAAAGATTATATACCACGAAGATGTTCTGTGACAACAAAATGACAATGAACTAGGCCAATGATCCGATAATGCATGATAGAACCAAGCATGTGGGGGTAGATAGACATTTCATCTGTGAGAAGATTGATGCTGGACTATTATACCTTACAGACCTGAAATCTGGTGATCAGTTTGCTGATCTCTTCACAAAGGGGCTCCCTACAAAGCAATTTCAGATGAATGTAGGCAAGTTGGGCATGGTGCACATGTATGCCAACTTGAGGGGGAGTGTTGAGTTGATATGTAAATATGAGTAAACAGATCTTTGGATGAGAGACCATTTACCCTCCTACTCTATATATTGTATTCATCTCTCATTTTTTTAGATTAACTTAGTGAAGAGAGAGCCCTAATCTCTTATGAAGGAGATTTGGGTTTATGTGTGCCCCCGTGGTTTTCCCTACCCGTAGGGTTTTCCACGTAAATCATCGTGTCTCCTTCTCATGTCTTCATCTTCTGTTTTGTAACAATGACATATACTAGAATGTTTCATGCTTCATGGGCATGCTTAAGTGATAAAAAATGCATATCTCACTTGTAGCTCCATGGTATACATTCCATAACATATTTCTATTCAAAAAATTATAACTATGATAAAGATAAATCTTGGATGAATATGTGACATACCGATTATGAGATATGTGGTTTATGATGAACTGATTGAACTAGGCATTTCATCGTGTGAGATCGAGGTTTAGAAAAGAAATTCGATTTATCAAAATTCCTTATTCTTGCAGCAGTAGTCTAAATGAAATTTTCAAGATGGTACCACTATTTTCAAGCATGCAATAACTAATGGTTAATAACTATGTTATAGTTCTTGGATCACAAATGGTGAAAAGATAGTGGAGACATTAACAACTCATGTATTTGATATTATATCCTATAATAAAAAATAACTCAACATATGACCACTAATACTAATATGTTTGTCTCGATTGAAGATATTGGATGACATTTTACCATTTTCAAGGATGCCCAGAAACATATGTAGAATGAGTCAAATGAAGTTTTCTATAAATTATTTTAGATGAAAACATAATACCTGGTTACACCAGCATATATAATTAATATTCTCATGTTGATTTGAGATTTATTGATTACCAATGAACGATTTCTAAAAGTTGTTGTGGTTTAAAGGAGTTTCATAAATTGGAACTGAAATCAAATAAAATTGATGTGCATCTAAATAACTGCATACTTTATAGAGAAACTTATGAGAACTTACAGAATTGCTTTTTATATGTTTTGGCATGTTTCTCGTTAAAGAAGGAATGCTTAAGAAATGACATCTCGTGAAGGTTTACCATACCTGATGAATCTCCATTTCATCACCTTAGTCTTTTATTTTGGTTGTTAAATCCTAACTAAATACATGTAAATATCATTATTTTTCATAAATTAACATCAATTATTTATTATATAAGTAATGTATAAAATATACAACAAAGCCAAAATAAAATAATAAAGAAAAGAAAAAGAAAAAAAATGTCAAAGGTAGTTTATAACCTTAAACCTCGAGACCTAGGCATCATGATAACCGGGTCGATAAGGAATAAAGTAGGAGGAGATAAGGGTCAAAAATACAGAAAAAAATTTAATATTTATACTAAAATAATGCATTTTTAATTCTTTACTATTTATACCTTAAACAATAAACTTTGTACATGAGAGATGTAGATAAAAATATATAGAAAAATACAAAATTGATTCACACAAAAATAATATAATATGTGCATTCTACACTTAGAATAAAATTCCAAAATCCAAACTTCCCAGACCCATATCTTCTCCATACAAACTCAAAATGCATCAAAATCATCTTTAATTGTATATAACTTTAATAAGCTATTTAATGAATTGGTTTCATTCAATTTGAAGTTAAGATGTAAAAGTTAGTTTTTGGACCCCTAGTGTACAATATACCTGATATCCATTTTATTTATTCTTTATAACTTTTTTAAAATTTAAAAATTTTAATAATTTTGTAACTATTCTTTATAATATATGTACATATTTAGAATATAATAAAACAATAAAAAATAAAAATATAAAATATCATACTAAAATACATAGATGAATCACCTATAGTTAAACTTATAGAGTAAATATACATATTTATTTAAGTGTACATATTATATCAGAAAAATAAATAAAAAATATATCTGAATATAAAAATAAGTTATAAATATATAAATTATGTATTAAAATAATAAAATATAAAATGCAAAATAAAAATAAAATGCACATAACATAGGTAAATATATCTATATTTATACTTGCAAAAAGTAACTCACAATAAATTAATCCATAAAAATAAATAAAAATCAGATTAAAATATTACATAAAATAATAATATTGTTCATGTTTTACTAAAATAAATAAAATCTATTACTAATTTATTTTGACTTATTTTTTATTTATTTCCCTGGTTTGTCTTTTTGCAGGTGACGTGGCCCAATCAGGGCCCATCTTCTGTTGACTTGGGTCAACTTCTCTGACCCAAGTCGTAGGCCTATCATACCAAGCCTTGACCCATTTTCCTCCATCATTTTTTGCTCGATACTTGAATTTTTTTGGTCGATTCCTTCTTCGACTTTTCACCTCGATCATCCACCTTTCATGTGCATGCATTTCCTCGAGCTTGGCATCACTAATCGAGTTGTTCACCTCGATTTTGCTCCATCGTTCCTCACCTGTACATAAGCTCTACCTCCTCCTTCCTTCAACTTTTCGTTCCCTTTTTCTCCCTTTCTTCCACTCGTCATGCGCCTAGGTCTCGAGCCCGATGACACCGCACCTAGCATTCTTTGCAGTGGAAGGAGGTGTGTAGAAGTGGTTCTCGCCATCTTCGATGGTCCTCCGCCGTAAGTTCCCATCTCATTGGCTCCAGCCAACTCAAGGTTAGCTCCTTAGATTTTTAGGTAGATTTAGTTTCTGCTTTTATTTCCTATAATTAGTTTTAAGTTTAATCACCTACTTTAGAATAGAATCAATCCTTTGTAGTTTGCTGGAGCTCCACTCTAGCAAGCATTCCACCGTGACTCCGCCAACCATCCCATTTTCTTCCCCTAGCATTTCTCCACCACTTGTACTCCACCAACCACCTAGATCCCCTCTGGATCTGGCCCAACCTTTTCCCTCCATCACCCTTCATCGGAGATGCACCATCCCCTCCCTTTCACCTTCGACTTCCACCAATAACAGCCCAAGCCCTCTCACTTTTCCTTCGCTATGCTGTCTAGCTCATTGCAGGTCTGGAAGGGGGCATCCAAGCTCCAGTTGAAGCCTAGGAACACCTCCACATGATGAAGCACTTCGGGCCTCCATCACTGAGCCCCGGATCTTGAGGGCATCTACAAAAGCGGGATGTCAGCAGGAATGTGTGGAGCTCATCGGCAGTGCATGAGGTGGTCAAAGAAGCAAGTTGTGCCAGATCGAAACTCACCGAGGTCAGGTTCTTCCCCAATTCTTCCACATGCCTTGTAATTCGTCTGATCATCACCCTCAACCTAGATTGATCAGCAAGCGTCAGATTAGAGCCAGCCCTCATCATTTGATTTCCGTCAGAGATCTAATCTAGGCCACTGCTGTGAAGCGTCATTATGCCCTCATGTAGCGTTATGTAACCAAGTCAACGATCGATGGTCACACGCTCAACGTTTTTCTTTAGTCTTGTAAATTATTTTGCATATTTGATCCTCATTTTTTGTACATTTTTGTTTAGTCTTATAAATTATTTAGAATGTTTAATATTTTCTGTAATAGTTGCATGTGGATCCTTTGCTTTTGTGATTTACACTTTGATCTAGTCCATCTCACCACATGTGCGATCCCACAACAAGTGGGTATTTTGTACAGCTACCCTCGAGGATTTTTGTATTTTAGTTTAATATTTAAAGTTTAAATTTTAGTTGTAAACTTTTGGGTAATTTTCACATTAGACCTCAGACTTATTTTAAATTGCAAAGATACCCTTGCCAGTTCAATAATTTTTGTACTTGTTCTCTATTTTTTATAAATATCATTTGTGTTCCAAAATTAATGAAAAATAGGGTTAGGTTCTTGCTATCTTGATCTTTTATGCTAGAGTTTTAGATTTTCATTTTAGACATTTTTTCTATTTATTAAAAATAAAAAATGTGCATAGATATTCCTTAATTACTTTAAAAAATCCAAAAAAAGAATAAAATTGTATTTAAAAATTCCAAAATAGTATTATTTATTATTGTATTTTCTGTCTCCAAACTAGAAAGCTCTAAAAATGGAAAAAGAAAATAATAAAAAAATTAAAAATCTCCACAATCCTTAAAAAATAAATTAAATAACCCCCCCAAATTGTTATATATTCCTATATTTTATTTTTACATATTATGATATATTAAAATTGATTTGGAGAATTTTTGACTCTTTTTGCTTTTTTTAAACCTCAAATCAATTCATCCTTTTTAATTATCCCTCTTTTGTGATATGTTGGACTTTAAAAGTACTTAAAAATTGGAAAAAATCCCAAAAAATCACAAAATAGTAGAAATTTATATAAACCAAAATAATTAATTCTATCTTTTTTTATTTTTAGTTATATTTATAAATATATTGCCATATATCTTTATATAGCTATATATATCTTATATATTAAAAAGAAAAAAGAAATAAATATTATAAATTATAAAAAGAAATAAAATTTAAAAACTAAAAAACTAAAAAGTATATAAAAGTTAAAATCAATAAAAATTTATATAATTAAAAACTCACACGAAAAGACAATAAATAGACAAGAAAAGGACAAATTTTGCATTCAATTGCATTGTCTATGACGCTTACTCCCTGTGTTCGACACTCTACATACTTACACCTATAATACATTTTTGTAGAGTTATAGTAAAATTTAACTCCATTTTTATTTTGTGTTTCATTACTATATCTATTACGGGTTAATTGTTGATTTTAGAGATTTTCTTGAGCGGCCACTTCAACGACTACCATCTCGTCGAGTGAGATTGTATGACCCTCTGGCAAAATCACTATTTCAAATGGCATCATTGTTGGGGAGCAACGTTGTATAGATTGTATTTATTTGTTTCTTCTTGTATATCTATATCTATATTTTTTCATTTTATTTGATATTATTTGTGAGCTATCTAACCCTCTTCCTTGTTTGACATTGTTGCAAGGGACCGTGGATCGAGGGAGGCTCTCCTAGGAGACCTACTTACCCACGTGATGCGAAGTAGGCTTTTTAGTAGAAGCCAACAAGAGAGAGCGATAAAAGAGGATGGGTGATTTTTGAAGACAATGCATTTGTGTTTTATTTTTATTTAATTCTAGTTTATTTTGTAATTTAAGTGAGGGATAGACACCTAATTGTAATAATTTAGACTCTCATGACACTTTAACACTTCACGATGTCCAATGCCCGAGTGATTGTTCACCTGGGGGCCTCGTCGATTTTCTCGTGTTTTCACGTCTTTTATTTTTCTTTGTTTCACACATTTATTTTTATTTATTTTATGCGATTGATCCTTAGAATAAAGTTGCTTTCTCGATAGATTAAGGTCTAAAGCCCTAATTAAAATTGCGTGCACCTATAGTCGTGCTTGCTTCTAGCCAAATTGAATTGCTGATTATTTATACGTGAGACTACACGTCGAATGAGACACCATACATCGCTTGCAAGACCCGTTGTGGCAGGCACTGATGCTATCTCGAATATGGGATCCTAGGTTTCATATCTAAATAATTAGCATCCGGTGCTTCACGCTAATAACAATTACTATTCTAGAAAGATTTCATGAGCTTGCATTGCTTATAGTATAGGTTTCAGTTCTGCTTAGCATCCTGCATAAAGAGAGCTGGAAGCAAGTGATTACTTCTATTTTAGCATACATCATTGATTTTCGCTTGCATTGCTTTTTGCTCTTTTACTCTGATTTTGACCATTTAAGATTCTAAAGGAATTGACACCTCATTAAGACTCGTACATTTTTATTAAAATACAAAAAAGTGATAACCAAATAAATTGGGACTGCTAAGATTTCTTGACCCTAAAATTAAAAAGGAAAAAAATTCTTGTCTTGGGGAGAGTAACCCCCTCATTGTATCATGCATTTTGTTTATGTAACAATAAGGATTAGTGCCCCAATCCCAAGTCTACTTGCATGCTTGTACAACTATTTGAAATTCACTTAACTCTAAAATTTGAAAAGATAAAAAGACCAAACTTTAATGGTCATCATTGTGTAGAGTTGGTGAATTGAGGGGTTTGTTTGTTTGTTTATATTTGTGTTTATTTGTATGCATACTCGATCTTCTCTGTGCATTTGCACATTCTTCTTGCATATCTTGGCTTGACCTTCATGTTCTCCCTATCATTGTCTTTTGTTTTGGAGATGGCTGACTAGAGTGATTTTTAGCCGGACTTTGCGAATCCTTCTTCCTCTCCAGTCGGTTCACCTCCATTTTACCAGGAGGACTTTGCTCCTGATTTTTCTTTTTGTACATATCTGCCTCGTCCATAGTTTCAGGCATCATACTTTGATTTTTACCCACCACCACCGCCTTCACATTTCCCACCATATGCTCGCCCAAGACTGAGATGTTAGAGTCGCCTCTCATAGATTCTGCTTTTGAGTACATGACTTGGTTGATGGAGCAAATGAATCAGAGGATAGATGAACTCACTAGATTAAATAAAAGCCACATTGATGCTTCACCATATGATATCATGGATTCATTTGAGGATGCCTATGAGATTTTGCAATCGCCCAAAACACAAAAAATGAGAAAATTTTAAAAATCCAAAAAGAAAACAAGAGACACCTTATAGAGTCATCTTGTGAGGAGAGGGCACCTCTGCCAAATTCTTTGACTACACATACATATACTACAATTCCACCTTTGACCCCAAGGATGACACTGTACAGACTGCTCTTAGTCATACTTATGTAGATGATGATTATGATCTCTTCCCATGTATGGAGGAGATTCAAAATCGTAAAAAATATTGACTGAACTAGTAGTGGTGGCAGGTATTCAAGAGATTATTGAGGCTCTACTTCACCAGGCCATGAACCAATTATCTGCACCCACACCCAAAAAGAGAAAGCATCGACGCAGAATCGAGCGACACATTCTGACCATGACCACTGCCTACGCCTCACTCACCGTCCCTATACTAGGAAAGGCAACATTGTTACACTTCTTGGGAAATGCACCTTTTTTTGACTATTCTTTTCATCATACTCTCCTTGATGGAAATGCTTCTATTAATATAATACCCTTCTCATTGGTACATTCTATTCATCTTGGGCCTCTCAAGAAAATCAGGCTGATTTGCCAGTTTGCTGATGAATCAATAAAGAGGCTGAAGGGTATTCTAGGGAACGTTGTCATTCAGATCCAGGGCATGAGATTCATTGTTGACTTTGCCGTTGTGCCCATGAAGACCTCCTCCCATGTGGAACATCCTCCAACAATCTTGGGATGACTTTTCCTCACCTCTGCAAGAGACGTTATTGATCTAGAGCTTGATCACTACACCTACCACTGACCAGAGACATGCATCTGTGACGAATCGCTAAATACGATAAATAATTAGGTTTCGTAGAATAGATAATTTTCTAACTTGAACTTTAAAAGTGAGTTTGGTGAATTTGGAGTTCATACAGAGAGGGAATTTGGCTTGGAAGTTGGTCTTTACGCCTTTTTCCCTTTGGGATCTAGGAGCATTTGTTTGAGGTAAATTTTGTTTTATATTTTTGTATTTTTATATACATTGATATGAACATGTTGGAGAAAGAATTAGCCAAAAAAGAGTTGAAATGAATTTATTAAAAATACATAAAGTTTTGGGCTATTTACATGTATAAAACTCCTTTGATTTTGCGGCTTTTTATGTGTAATTTATTTTGTACAATCTAATATACAATAATTAGTGAGTTTTATTTACAAGAGTCATTTTGTTAATTTATTGATTTTATGGAGATTTTTATGAGCTTTTACTCGGGGATTTTGCTAAGATCAAGATATTGAGATGATGAATCGTGGATTCATCAATCTGAGGAGAGGTGTATCCGTGTTAGGAAACCCTGGGGACTATGACTTATCTGTTGAGATCATAGATGTTTTCTTTACTATGGAAGAGATTGAGATACGAGAATTACTCTTCAGGGAGGAAGACTCAGAAAGCATAGACCTTGGAGTTCCCTCTTCTAATGAGTGGCAATTTATTGATGACATCCACGATATTTACACTATAGATACATTAGCGTGGAGGGCATACGTAATAGAGACTGCACATGCTAAATTTGACCTTACTACTTCATAAATGAATTCATGCCTTTTTGTGTTGACCTAGCGGAGACTTCCTCGGCCGAGCATGACCACACTACTTCCACTGACCGGTTCACACCTTTCTACTTTGAAACCATTGAGGATCTTTATCAGGTCGATCCTGATCGGTTTGTATATGTTGATGACCCCAATATCGACCTATACCTTATTAGATCCAGTTCTCAGAGATCACACAAGAAGGTTCGCTTTCTACCTTCTTGATATCTATATATCCACCTCATTGTATATTCGCTTTCATTTTTTCCCTTCCATCTACCCTTTTGCTCATCCCTCTAGTTCCATGTGTTTGCCTTGCTTAGGACGTACTTTGTCCTAAGTATAGAGGGGTGGACGAGCTGAGTGTTCATTCTTCATTCTGTTTCATCACTCTTGTTGTTGTTTATACTTAGGGCTCTTTTACCGTAAGTATAGGGGAGTGATGTGTACATTCTCCTCACGTATTTTCTTTTCGATTTATCGGTTTCTTTTGGTCACCTCAACTGTTTCATATCTTGTTGACATTTTTGTCTATATTTAGGGGTATCTTACCCTAAGTATAGTGGGAGACGTACTAAGTCGTGACTGGTTCATTCCCACCCTCGACCCTCCCTACAAGTAGATACAACCTGCTATACTTACGATAATTTCATCCTAAGTATAAATGGGATGGTCGACTTCATTCTTTATTCTGTCATTATATTATAGCCTCTTTATACTCAATACGAGTTATGTCTTCTCTTTTTCCCTCTGAGCAATGAAGACATATCTCAAGGGGGTTGTATATACACTGTAAATACTTTAGTCGTAACTCCTACTTTCGTATTTTCAATAACTATGGATAAAACATTATTAATTAAGTGTAAAGAAAATATTTGTATAAAATAAAAATCAAAATTCTTTGTATATACTGATTAATAAATTAGGCAAAAATATTTTGCAAAATGTTTGAAAAATGGTTTGAAAATCTCTTTGAAAAATCTTTTGAAAATTATTTGAAAAATATTTTGTAAAATATTTTCAACCTTTATAAAAATATATGGTTTGTAAAAATTTCTTTTCTTTATTTGAAACAAAATGTTTTGAAAATCTAGTTGCAAATGTTTGGAAAATGGTTGCAAAAAAAGTTTGAAAAATCTATTCATATTGTTGAAAAATCTTCACAAAATGGTTTTCAAATTTTATAAAATGCTTGTAAAAATTATTTATCAAATTAGCTTTCAAAATAAAGTTTTCAAAATATTTGCAAAATCTTTTCAAATTATTTCAAGAACTATGTATATAACGCAAATACATATCCTTTACAAGCCATGTATATACAAACCTATAAATTTATAAAGCCCAACTCATGTAAATAATAAGAGGTACTCTCTAAAAATTTCCTATTTTCTAAAACCTTTTTGTTTTGAAAAATTCCTAAAAATTTGCAAAATTAAAAATCCCCAAAACAATTGCAAAATCCTTTCAAAAATTGCATAAAAATTTACAAAACTTTTCAAAAATCCATAAAAAGTTCTAAATTAGAAAATTGCATCAACAAAATATTTTCCTTGCATTGTACATATCATTTGTGTTTTTCAGATTGAAATTGATAATTGAACTAGTCTAAATAAAATTCGAATATTGGAGCTTGGTTGGACCTTAAACATACGTAATCATAGGAACCTTATTAAAATTGGAATTGAGAGTTGAATGTCATCTTGACTGTCTAAGTAGAATATTTCGGAGCACACACATGACTCTTGTTGATAATGTCCTAGCTCACATACCTGCACCTTTCACTTTGCTCACCTTAGTTAAAGTAGTAGAGGGCTTGATTTGCCGACATGAGACACAAGCTAATGGAAACATTGGAAGTCACACATTTGTAGCCATTGTGCCCCATCCCGATCCAGTAGCGAAGAGGTCTAAATACGGAAGTTGTGGGTTTAATAATACTTCGAAAGAGGGAAGTCTACTGGATCAAGAGGGAAAAATCCATATGTAAATGTTGTTGTATATAGTATTCAAATAAGTTTTGTAAAAACCAAAAACTCCAAAAAAATGGACATGCCTCAATGAAAATAAAATGCATATTGGAGTATGTATATAGCTGTATAGTCAATAAGAAAGCTCGAGCTTCTAAGTTATATGTTTGTGAGCCCGCTGCCATATGACTTGGCTACACTAGTCAAGCATCCTAGGATAGGTAGCTTCAGCGCTACTGTCAATTCTTCTCTCCACCTCCTCTTCTTGAGCCGGTTGTACTTGAACTTAGAAGGGAATACCCCACTTTTTGAGGAAATAGTTATTGTATTGGGGAATTAGGATCACCATGTTGGAGAAGATAGATTTTTAGCACTTCAGCCGAGGAGAGCTATACATCACATAAACTATCCAAGATAGATTTAAAAGAATAAAGAAAAGAAAAAGAAATTAAATACCAAAGGTATTTTATGACCCTAATCCCCGATATCTAGGAATCATGATGACTGGGTCAACAAGAAATAAAGTACGAAGAGATAAGGGTCAAAAATAGAATAAAAACCCTAATATTTATTATTCAATAATGCATTTTTGGGACCTAATTTATTCTTTGTTATTTATATCTTAAATCAATAAATTTTGTACATGAAAGTTTTAGATAAAAATTATATAGAAAAATGAAATATCGATCTTACACAAAAATAATACAAGTTGTACGTTCTACACTCAGAATAAAATTCCAGACCCCAAACTTCCCAGACCCATATCTTCTCCATACGAAATCAAAATGCACCAAAATCACCTTTAGTTGTATATAACTTTTAATAAGTTATTTAATGAAATGGTTTCCTTCAATTGGAGTTAAGATTTAAAAGATGGGTTTTAGAATTCTATTGTATAATATATTTGAATAAAATATTCATTTTAATTATTATTTATAATTTTTTTAAATTTGTATAATTTTTATTTTATAAATTTATAAATATTCTTTACAATATATGTACGTACTTAGAATACAATAAAACCATAAAAATAAAATAAAATAGCATACTAAAAGACATAGATGAATCACTTATACTTATACTTATATAGTATATATCTAATTATACATATTATATCATAAAAATACATTAAACACATATTTGTGAATATAAAAAAGTTATAAATATATAAATTATGTATATAAAATAATAAATTATAAAATTCAAAATAAAATGCACAAAACATAGGTCGATATATGTATATTTATACTTGTAAAAGTAACTCATAATAAATTAATCCATAAAAATAAATAAAATCAGATTAAAATACTAACTAAAATAATAAATATTTTTCATGTTTTAACCTAAAAGTAATAACCTAAATTACTAATTTATTTCGAATTATTTTTTATTTTTTTCTGGTTTGTCTTTTTGCTAGAGGTGTGGCCCAATCTGGGACTGTCCCCCATTGACTTGGGTCAACTTCTCTAACCCAAGTCGTAGTCCTATCATACTAAACTTTGACCCAATTTCCCTTGATTTTTGCTGCTCGATACTTGCATTTTTTGGTGATTACTTCTTCGACTTTTCATCTCGATCATCCACCTTTCATGCACATGCATTTCCTCAAGCTTGGCATCACTGAATCGAGCTGCTCACCTCGATTTTCCTCCACCGTTCCTAGCCTCTACATAAGCTCGGCCTACATCTTCCTTTGATTTTTGGTTCCCTTTTGCTACCTTTTTTTCACTCATCTTGCATCTAGGGCTCAAGCCGGGTGACAATGAGTTTGCCCAGCCTTCTTTGCAGCGGAAGGAGGTGTTTGAGGTGGTTCCCACCATCTCCGATGATCCTCTGTCGTGAGGTCCCATCTCATTGGCTCCAGCAAACTCGAGGTTAGCTCCTTAGTTTTTTTAGGTATATTTTAATTTCTATTTTAATTTCTTGCCATTAGTTTTAAGTTTAATCACTTACTTTAGTGTAGAATCAATCCATCGTAAATTGTCGGAGCTCCACTCCGGCGAGCTTTCAACCATTTGTCCACCTTGTGCTGACTCCACCAAACGTCCCATTTTCCTCCCATGCCATTTTTCCATCATTTGTACTCCACCAACCCCCATATCCCCTCCAGATCTGGTCCGACCGTCTTCTTCCGTTACCCTTCACCAGAGATGCACCATCCCCTCCCTTTCACCTTTGACTTCAACCAATAACTACCCAGGGCTGCTCGTTTTTCCTCTGTCGTGCTTTATAACTCATTTGTAGGTTTAGAATGGGGCATCTGGGCCCTAGTTGAAGCTTAAGAACACTTCAAGATGACGAAGCACTCCAGGGATCCATCACGGAGCCCTAAATCCTTTTGAGGGCATCTATAGAAGCGGTATGTCGGTAGGAATGTATACAGTTCATAGGTGGTGCACGACGTGGTCGAAGGAGCAAGCTATGCCAGATCAAAACTTGTAGAGGGTGGGTTCTTCCCTAGTTCTTTCATCTGCCTTGTGAGTCATTCGATCATCACCCTCCGCTCAAATTGAGCAACAAGAGTCGAATCAGAGCAGGCCTTCATCGTCCGATGTTCGTCGGAGATCTAATCCAGGTTATTGTTGCGAAGCATCATCGTGCCCTCTATGCCGCCACGTGTCTAAGTCCACAATTGAGGACCGCATGATCCATGCCTTTAGGGGGTATTTTACATCTTTAACCCTCACTTTTGTGCATTTTTTGTAGTCTTGAAAATTATTTAGAACATTTAATATAATATGTAATAGTTGCATGTGGATTCCTGTGCTTTTGTGATTTAAACTCTAGTCCAGCCTAACTCACCTTGCGTGCGGTCCCACGTGAGGTGGGCTTTTGCGAAGCTACCCTCATGTCTATTTGTATCTAAGTTTAGTAATTAAAGTTCAAATTTTAGTTGTAAACCTTTAGTTAATTTAAAGAATTGACCTCAGATTTATTTTTAATTGCAAATTATACCCTTGCCAGTTTAACAATTTTTGTGCTTGTTATCTATTTTTTATAAATATCGTCCGTGCACCAAAATTCATGAAAAATAGGGTTAGGTGTCTGCTAGCATGATCTTTTATGTCTTATTTTTAGATTTTCAATTTAGGAATTTTCCATATCTATTAAAAATAAAAAAGTGCACAGATATTCCTTGTTTGCTTTAAAAACTCCAAAAATTATAAAATTATATTTTAAAATTCTAAAAAATTAGTATTTATTTATCATTGTATTTTGCGCCTCCAGACTAGGAAGCCCTAAAAATAGAAAAAGAAAATGACAAAAACTTAAAAAGCTCCTAATTCTTAAAAAAACTAAAAACCACAAAAATAGATCTTTTTGTCATGTATTTTTATTTATACATGTTTAGATATATTAAAATTTATTTGGAGAATTTTTAACTCTTTTTGTTATTTTTAAACCTCAAATCGATTTGGCATATTTCATTAGTCCCTATTTTGGGATATTTTGGACTTTAAAAATACCTATAAATTAGCAAAAATTACCCCCAAATAACAAAAATAGTTGAAATATATATAAACCCTAAAGATATTTATGTCTGTAATTTTGTTTATTTTAAATGTATTTATAAATATATTACCCTATATCTCTTTAAAGTTATATATATGTATGTATCTCTTATATTTAAAAGAAAAAGGAAATTATAAATCATAAGTAATAAAAAGAAAATAAAATTATAAAATAAAAACAATTTAAAAATATATAAAATTAAAATCCATAAAATTATATAATTAAAAACCCATACAAGAGGATAATAAATAGTCAATACGAGGACGATTTTTGCATTTACTTGTATAGTCTATCACGTTTGCTCCATGTGTTCGATATTCTACATAATTACACCTATACACCCATTTTGTAGAGTTTCAATAAATTTCAACTCCACATTTATTTTGTGTTTTATTGCTATATCTATTGTCGGCTAATTGTTGAATTTAATGATTTTCATGAGCAACCATTTTAGCGATTGCCATCTTGCCTTGTGAGATTGTATGACCCTCTCGTAAAATCACTATTTCAATACCTTCCAGTGATTCCTAGATTGCAACAATTGTTTACATTATCATGAATATCGAGATTGGTTACGTGTCATAGTGGTAATGAGTCTAATGAATGCATGATGCATCCTCCTACGTAATTCAAAAGAGAAGAAATCATTTGATTATAAATTTTTAGATTTTGCAAATTACGTTAAATGAATAGCGTCTATTTCCCTGAATATCTAGAAAATACCCAAAGTTGATATTTGAGCACAACGATAATTTTCCTAGAAAGGAAACATTAAATGCTATACAAATACATTTTTATTTTTTATTTTATAAAGCTGAAATGCATTCATGAAAAAATGATTATTTTTCGAGGTTTATGAAATCTTGATGCAAACAGAGTCCATTACTAATAAAACATGATCATATGATGAACTGACATGAAATACACCTAATGTATTTCTTTAGAAATTTTAATAAGATATTCATTTTTATGATTTTTTATTGAAACATTGCAATTTGGAGTATATTAGCTCTAGTAAATCCATAATTCAATATATTTGTAAACTGAAATTATCCCAAGTAGATATTTAATAAACAAAAATAGAACTAAATATGAATTAATTACCACAAACACTCAATAATTATTTAGAGCACAATACACAATGTTGAGTATGTAAATATATAAAATGCAAACTTTCCAAAATTGTTGAATGGAAGGATGAATTTATAGGATTTAACTAGCCCAGAATAGGTAAAATATGGAAATTTTTTGGTTAACTTAGTTCGATAAAAACAACCACATATCACAAAATATCAAGTCATTCTCATTGATAGAGAATAATATGCTCTTCAAATGATAAATTTTAATGTCAAAACTAATGCCCAATACATGGTTCTTTCTGAAAAATAAAAATGAATGAAATTAAACAAAATAGAGCTCAAGGCTCTTCCTTAGTTACTAGAAATGATATGGGGATGGATGCACTTTTCTTTGCCATGTAAGGTGCATGTGAGTGTTGGACTTAATTGCTATTTCTAGGAGATGGAAGAGCTTAGAGGCAATTTGCCCAAGCATGCGCCCTTATGCACAAGACCTGCTAAAGAATTAAGTCGCTCAGATAATCCTCAACTGATTTGATTGGGCAACAATGTGACATCCATGTGGAAGCCTATGGAGTTTTTGATAAAGAGGATCAACGATTAACAATATGCCTCCGTGTAGATGGTGTTAATGAAGATGAACAATGGGTGACGAGGCAATAAGCAAATGGATCAGATAGATTAATTCCTTAATCAAATATCAATTGCTAATTTTGTTCGTGCCCTATGTTCTCTTTGAGTGGGATCTAGTAGGGCTCGATGGGATTAGCCAGCAAAGTGTCAACCCAAGGAAGGGAAGACTATACTCGCTAGAGGCATGATCAACCCTTGGGGGGTTTAAGACAGTCTGATGATCGATAGTGGAGGGAGTCAAATCGCTTGAGGGGAACCTATTGTTGCTAGTGAAAATGAGGAGTTTCGACGAGGACTTTGTCTTCATGGTTGATGATGGACTGATTTGAAGGATGTCTTTGGTAAAGTTGTGAAGGGATATTCCTTCTTCATGGCTTCAGCTTCACCCTGTAAAGATCAAGGAGGAGCAAAGGTGGAAGAGAAGTGATGTTCATTGAATGCATGGGACTGATGCAGGATCATTACAAAAATGGGGAAACCAACTCAAGTTGTGTTCCATCTTCTATGACCTACAACAAATGTCAAGACTCAAGACTTCAAATATTTATACATTGTTAATGTAAAGAGGGGTGGATGAGCAGCTCATGCAGTAGATGATATGAGCAATGGCTCCGATCTACCAGTTGGTCCGATGTGACCATATTTGAGGGATAGAGTGCAAGTGAGGGAATCTAAAGATGAGTATGAAGAGGTAAAGGTTAGTATCAACTTAGGGGCTTTAGGTTAATGAACTAAAGAAGAATATTGGTAAGGAAGAATTGTATCTAATCGAAGAAGAAGAAAAGAAAGAAAAGGTAGAAGAAAGATAAAGTAAATGGAGGATGAGAAGAAGAAGGGGTTACCTAGAGTATATGATGGTTGTTCATCTGAGAATGAAGCTCTAGTTGGGTAGAGGTAATGTCGAGAGACGCGAATAAATGGGTTTAGATATGGGATGATTCCAGATGTTACACAAAGGTGTGAGAGTTGTGGGTCGAATGCGAGGAGGGGTAGCTGTAGAGATCATGGAGGAATGGGGGAGTTGACCCAAGGGTCAACCCCCTCTGCTGAGGTGGAGAGCTCTGGTTTGTAAGCTAATTAGATAGTGCACATTGACTATAAAGTGAGGTGAAATGGGGTGCCCAGTTGCTGAGCGCCATGTAGGTATTAACTAAAACTTTATTGACCAAAATAATAAGAAAGTAAAGAAAAATACAAAGGAAAAGGAAATTGACTTCAAACAAAGACCTGACGTGATAATCCCAATGAGAAATGTAGATCTCATTGGGATTTACACTTTTTTGAAGAACTAGAAAACAAGCTAACAGATATATACAAGATATGAATTCTTAAAGATAATTTAAAGTTACAAAGTACATGCTTTTAGGATTTGATTTTTTTATTTAGTTTTTAAAAATTGAATAAAATGCTAGAAAATAATTATATGAAAATCTATTTTTTGGATTTTTTTTATAATTAGTAACATTAGTAAATAAAAATACAAAATCTAAAGTATACATCGATATGTACACGATTAGAAAACACACTTTTGTTTGATTTTTAGATTTCTAGTTTTTTAAATTTTATGTGTTTTATTAAAACAAAAATAAAGAAAACAAATGAAAAACAAATTAAAAAGAATTATTTATATGCATAAAATAACACACTAAAGTTATTGAATACACACACACACACACAATTCGGTCACATAGTCCAAGTTTCACACATGAGCTGTGATTTTCTTTTGAATTAGTCTTATTTTGTAGAGGGTTTATGTACATTAATTTAAAGGTGAGTTTGGATTCATAGGAGATAGTATGCAAAAATATTCAACTTTATGAGTTTTTATTTCATAACTAGGATTCATGTTTATTTGACATATGTACATGTTAGTATTTTCTTGCATTTTTTATTTAGGTTGATGATATATGCACAATGGAATTGATTTCATACTATTTAGAGTTAGCATTAGTTTATTAAAAATAACCGAAGTTTGTGTTATTTACATAAGAATATATAAAAGATTCAACTCCTTATTTTTACAAAATTTATTTTAATTTATTCTGTTGACTTATTTATAAGGTAGTAAACTAAATTTAGCCCATTTTATTTCTATTTGTGTTTTATTAATTCCTTGGTTTTAGTGGTATTTATTGGTTGTTTTAATAGCGATTTAAGATAAAATGTTGATAATAATTGAATGGATCACAAGTTCATCAAGCGAGAAATTTGAATATATAGTTTTCTTTAAGATAAAAGTTTAGATTTGAAATTATAATAATTATTTTTTTATAAAATTTAGAAAACCTCTTCAAAAAATAATTTTAATAGAGAAAAAGATCCCTGCCATGCACACTAATATGGAAGGAGTATTAATCATATGGATGTCAATTGCATAAAAAAAGGTTTTTAAAATCGAAATTTTAATAATAATGAATTAAAATTTTCATTTAAAATGTTATAGAATATAGGAGCCATCATGGTCTAATTGTGTTAAGACATGAGCTTTCAAAGTTGAAGAAGGGTGATGGAGAGAGCATTCACCAATGGTGTCATGATAATTATGAATATGCTAATGTGAGATTAGTTTTACTAATTTATATAACTTTATTTAAGTTAATACATTTAAGACATTTACCTTATAACTAACTTAGGGTGAAATGATTAGAGGACTATATTCCACATAATCTAGAGTTGAGTATGTATCATCAATTCTACAGATTATGCATGAAGATTGTTTCACATTCGTCTATCTTAAAGAGCATTCTGGTCATGTTCATCACACTAGCACTAGAGCTAATAACGCTAACTAGTTTGGATGCAAAAGTGAAATTTGATAATAATAAAGGATTGAGAGGTTGAAGAGAGAGACGATGTAGTCGCAAAAAAGTGAGGACTACAAATCAATGTTCAAGGAATAATGAGAAGAGGTTCATTGAAATCATCGATTAATGGACAAAAATAATGTCGTGATGGCCTCATCTATGTTAAGATGTCCAAAGGTTTATATCCATCCCCTTTCCTCCCATTAAATGAGAAGGATTAGATACTTTGAGCATATTTTTTTCTCATTTGTCCACATGTTCTCTTTTATTTTGTTATTGCAAAAGTGCCCTATTTATTTCGTAATAACTTTACCTTGGATTTTCCTCATATGAGCTACTTACAACATAAATTTGTAAATATGCATCTATGTAGGCATGTCTTGTAATTGTGTGTGCTCGAGCGTGAGATAGAGATAATATGTCTATGTATGCATGCGATGAGTATGTTTGTTCATATAAATATCTATGTGAATATGGAAATTATGATATGTTCATTCCACATGAGGATTTCTCCTTTGCCATTTTACGGATGTTCAACTCTTTTCTTAAGCACACACTTGTCTCGCACACACTTGTCTCACAAATGTCAAAAAAATTATAGACCCTTTTCGGGTGATTCTCATGTAAATGAATTGTGCATTATTAAGGCTAGTCAAACTCGACATGAGTATATGTATATGTATGCATCCATAAACATGGATGTGAATTCGTGTGTATGTGTGTGGATGTTTGTCTATAGAGTATGTGTGCATGTTGTGAATAAGCAGAGAAAGGGAAGATAGCTGCATGAATGTGGCGTTTCTTTATCCATATACATGAATGTATGTACAAAGGCTATTGGCACACACAAGAACATGTCCACGTGCACGTGTGCGGACACCTGCATGCATGCATGCATACACACACCCACATCCCTCCCCCCACACCTACATAAGCACATACACATGCACACCCCACGCACGCACCTACATAAGCACATACGCATGAACACATACATACACAACATATGCACATGAACACACATGCATACTCCCACACCTAAATACGTGCACACGCATGTAACCACCCACGTGCACACACCTGACTCGCTTTGCGTACACTCACGTGTATAGATTCACACATAAAAAAAAGGAAGATTGATAATGCAGGAAGGGAGGTTGCTATTTAGACTGGAGAGAGAGACTGCTATTGCTCCCCCACATCGAATAGTATATATAGTTATGCTATCATGGGTATGAGAGTTTATGCTACTCAAAGGGTCAAACTTGAAATATCAAAGTAGCATATGCAAGATGTGTGGATTAATTAGGTCAATTAAGGGTCAGTCAATCTTAGTTGATCCCTAAGGATTTACTATATCCGTAGTTCGCCCTGCTAAATTGGAGTGTCTTCCGCAAATTAGCTGGACCTAAAGTTTGTTTATGGTAGACATATCACCCCCTCCCCACACTCAAAATCCATACATATCAAGTATTTAATCCCAATCTAAATACAAAAAAGGAAGCTGCTCACAGAGCAACTAAGTTGGGTGCTCCACAAAGCATTTCCCCTATTTTTTAAATTTTTTGAGAAATTCTACCATGTATTTTCATCATTATATACCTCTAATATGTCATTCCAATTTCGTCAAAAGCATAGATTTCTATATCCTCCATCTAGAATATATAATTTTAACAGTCTTAGATTTGATGTAATCGACATGTTCTCGAAGGAGGCAATATGAGTCTATATTCCTGACAAATTTGGAATGCCATATTAGAGGAATATATTGATGAAATATATGGTAGAATTTCTGAAAAAATAAAACATAGAAGGAAAA
The DNA here is from genome assembly GCA_037367405.1 of Ottelia alismoides. NCBI lineage: Eukaryota > Viridiplantae > Streptophyta > Magnoliopsida > Alismatales > Hydrocharitaceae > Ottelia > Ottelia alismoides. The sequence continues at coordinate 489,600 of JAZKJV010000834.1, read as the reverse complement.
TACTTCATGAAGTAGCCTCCCCGTCCTCATATAAATATATCAAATCTATCACAATCCTCCTACAATCAATTAAATGCCTACTCCCTCTATTAAATTAGTAGCCTTATCGCAATTAGTCACCTCTAATTAATCCATTTTTCTATCCATAATTAATCCATACAAATTCAATTAACGCTCCTTCAATTATTCTCATGCTCATTACCATGTAATCACATATTCCCCCATCAATCCTGACATGCTGCCATTAGTAGTAAGGAGAAGATGAATCACATACTCCCCCGTTAATCCTGACATGCTGCCATTAGTAATGATGAGAAGATGAATACAATGATCCCTAATTACGCCGTGCCGCTACCTTTCGTCCACTCATTCTTGATTAATTTCCACCATGGACTTCTCTCTATCCTCTGCTTCGCTTGATGCGTGCCCCAACCCATCTCTCAATGCCCTTTCGCACCCCTCATCAATCGATTGCAAATCTCTATCAAGCTTTGAGCAACACCAAACAAGTGTAAGTAGACTTCTGTAGTTGTTTTAGTATAAATCTCTATTAGATTTTGATTTTTAATTTGATTTATATATGCCACTCATTTGGATTATTTTTATTACATATTGAAAGTAGATGTAAATTTAATGTTTTAAATTTTCTTCTCTCTATATGGTCTTAGTTATTTTATTATGTTATTCGACGGATCTCTCAAGATTATATTACAAACTAATGATCTTAGACTTTAAATGTGCTTCACTGTGGTATCTCTAGCTCTCTTATGCATTTAAAATTAATCACATCAAATGTAGATAAAGACCATTCCCAATGTGATTTTATATTTAAAGGATTAACTCATATGGTTGGATTGGAAAAATAAATCTCAAATGTTTAGAACTATTTGTTACTTTTTTTTGAAAGAAACGAGAGTGAGCTCCCGAATTGGGAGTTACGACATAAAAATGTCATAATTATACAAGATGATTACAAGAGGCATTACACAAGCTCCCAAAAGTTCAGGAGAGCTCTACAGTGGGACACCACATTTTCCGAATAAAAACTCTGATTTTTAAAAACAAGCCCGTTTCTTGCTAGCCATAAGGACTACAGTACCGCAAAAGGTTTAGCAATGTTATCCGAGGAGTTGCTTCCTACTCGCCTTACTGACTCCCAGAAGTTTGAGGTCCCATCTGCAACCACTCAGAGGATATCCATTTCTCTCCAAACCGTCGTCGATGCCTCACAACCGAAGAAGAGATGTTCTGAAGTCTCCAACATCGTCTCACACCTATCGAATGTTGCATCCTTAAGGCCCAAAATCCTCGCCCTCCTAACCTTGTCACAAAGCCTTTCTCTCTTCATGCACTAGAGGTAGACCTTTACTATGTTTGGAATTTTTCTCACCTAATAATCTTTACGTCCTAGCACAAGTGTTGATCTTGTGCCTCATTGTTACTCCTTAGCTTGCCATATAATTGTTTGATTGAGATCTTTGTTCCTGTCCAAACATAGTGATCCCTTACTTGAGAGAATTCGTTTGGGGGTGGAGCCTCAACCATTAATCTGACCAAGTCATTTTTTTTTCTGATAGCATTCCCGCAAAGTATGGAGTCCATTCACCTCAATGAGCCGCATCCCATAGAGATGCCTCTTTTGACGTTGCCATATAAATGTAATGTATAATGTAATTTATAATAACATGTAATTATATTAACATGTAGTGTTGATCTTGTGCCGCAAAGAACTATTTCTTACTTATAGTAACATGTAATTTATTATTTATAATGTATCATGTTAGTCATAAATTGATATTTCAAACTGCCCATTTGACTAGAATAAAAATTTAGACCATGTCTATTAAATTATACTAAGGACAAGTAAAGTTTATGCATATTACCTAAGGATCTTAGGCTGCAAATACACAAATTTTAGCAAAGAAATATAATCATATATCGTCACTCAATCAAAAAATGATAGAGAGAAAAACAACCACGAATGACCTAGTGTTTTAACAATGGAAATCCTCTTGATGAAAACATTGACATGAATCTCTCAACTTCAAATTTAGATCGATCAAATGAGTCGTTCCTTTCACTAATTAGGTTGCTTATACGTGGGTAATCCAACTATGTTATAAAACTACCCTAGTCCTATTAGAGTGAACTCCATGCAAGGAACACATGCTCTTGCAAACCATGCATAATTTCAACTATACAAACAAGTACTAAATCGCGATAAACATCGAAAAGAAAAGATGAAAGTAATGCAAGATAAAACATAATTTAATTTTTTGATTAAAAATAGAGTATAAATGAAATGGCTAATCTAGAATGAATAAGTGGAATGTGCAACATTCAAGGATAAGTCGATAAAAGGCTATTTCTGATTTTACTGACTAGTTGATTTATTTAGCTTGTGTTTGGATTTAGTCGACTAAGGAACACATTAGTTGATTGATGATATATTGAGTCTATTGGAACATAAGTAGTTAGGATAGGATGATCAAGTACTAAATGTATTGAAGACCAATAAAAATGATGAGTCAATTGAATGGATTTTAGTCAACCAATGAATAACTTGTTTTGGTTGAAAATGAATAGACAATAAGTTGTGTAAGGCATACCAAACATATGCGGATTAAAGATCTTAGAATAAGAACAATATATCTTTCTTGATCAATCTCCTTGCCCCTCATTCTTTGAGAATAAAAAAGATTAGTCAAATAAAGTTAGTTTGTTGAAAATGTTATGAGTTGAATAAATAGAATGGCGAGTTGTATGAAATGTTTTGCAGTATTAGTTTCTAATATATATGCAAGATGCACAATTCTTTAATATTTTTCAAGAATTATATAAATAAAAATAAAATGCGAGGACCAAGTATTGAGATTAATCATCTTGACTTTTAGAGTCCTTTTCCTTGAGTTTGAGCTTCTTCTCCTTAAGATTGAGTTTCATATTCTTTTGTAGCGTGGGCTTCATCTCTCCCAAAGCTTGAGGGTTTTCCATTGAGAGAAGCTTATTCTCCTTATTTTACAACATAAGTACAAGTTGTACAAGAAAACTTATATCATTATCAAACATATGCATGAATTGAAAGATCCAATAACATTCCTCTTTTTTGAAGATGACACAATAATTAAGATATATATAGTGCAAAATGGACAATTTTAAAATTAGTTAAAAAAACCTTTTTCCTTATCTCCCTTACCCCTCTCCCCCATTATCAAAAGGTCCATAGACCTAAACAAAGACATAAAAATATCAAAATAAGTGCTTTATTTAAAAGAATTTTTTATTTTAAAAGCTTTCCTTTTATGTAGGACTAATCCTTTGAATTTTTCGAAAATCTACAATTTATAATCTTTAATATTTTATTTTAGCTTAAAATCTATTATAAATACATGTAAATATCACTAATTCTCGTCTCTTAACAAACTAACAACATATGTTAATATTGTATAGTTATCACTTATTTTAACCCAAAATAAAAGAAAAAAGAAGAAAAGTAAGGAAAGAAAGAAGGATGTATAAATGTATAATAGATATAGACTGATCTTGACTTTGAGAGTAGGCTGAGTATTTACCTAATCACTAAGGAATAAAGTAGAGAGAGATAGGGTACTTAACTTATAAAAATCTCAGAAAATCAAGTTCACATTATACATATTCATCACATTCTTTATCTACATATCTTATACTATTTTATTTATCATCAAATTTCCTCACAAAAAAATATTTTCTTCATGAAACTTGTATATAAAAATATTCTTTAAATAATAAAAATAATTGTAAAAATAAATCATTTATAGAATAAAATGTACACAACTTTAAAAAGTCATACAATAAACATTCAAATCTTAATATCTTCTTTATATGAACTTAAAATGAACCATGTGTTTAAAATAAAATAATCTTTTAAATGGCGGTGGTTTCATAAAATTTGGAGTTAACTTCCAAAAGACGGTTTTCTAAGGTATTATTATACTTTGTAGCCTGTATATTAATCTGTAGATATTTTATTCTTTGTATTTTTGAAATATTATATTTTTAGTGTGTTGTAAATAATTTATATTATTTATATAAAATAAAAATAAAAACAACAAAAGCCAAAAATAACTAAAAATAAATAATTGTATTTATTGTATATACAAATAATACTTATGGTAAAAAAACCTTATTTTTTATCCTTGTAAACACTTTTGTAAAAATGAACAAAAATGTATTAAACCTCTTAAAATATGTTGTAAATAAATAAAATAAAAACTAATAAAAAGCCCATTAAATTTCCCAATAGAAAATCTGTATACCTTCTATATAGGTAAATTCTACTTATTTTGTGCATATCACTAATTATTTATACCATTAAATAAATCCACAAAAAGTAACAATGTATTTATAACTCTTTCAATACTCGTTAATTAAATAAAATATAAAAAAATGTTTTTTTGTAAAAATAAATAAATAAAAATATGTATACTTTGTATATATGTAATGTATACATATAATTACCTTTGTTTAATTAAATTAACTATGTAAACTAAATTATTTTATTTACTAAAAATAACCAAATATAGTTTATTAAATTATAGACTTTTTTATGTTAATTGTTTTGATTTATGTTTGTTTTCTATTTATTTCTATTTAATTTAATGAGTTTTGTCATTTTCCTCTTTCTTTATTCATGTCAATCTCTTATTGGGTGAAACCTGGGTTTGTTGACCTGAGTGGGTCAACTCCCCCTCCACCTTTGCTAGACCGCTCCACATCGCGAACCCGCCTCCATCTTGACTTTATCTAGACCAGATCCGACCTCCTTTGGACCCGATTTTCTGCTCGATTAACCACCTCCCAATCTTGGTTCACGCCCGATCACTTTTACCCCGATCCAATCTCATTTTCATACCAATCTTCCCATCCTTCTAGCCTTCTCTTCACTATCTATAAAGTCATCTCCATGTTCTCTATTTTCTCCAGATCCATCGTCGAGTCCTTGATCCTCCTGAGATCGAGTGAAAAAGAGCGTGCTCCAGTGATAGAGGAGCAAACCTTCGATCAGGAATGTTCGACGAAGGGCGGAGGCACGATCCATCTACAAACAGAGCTTCGACGGCGTCGCGTCGAGTTTCTGTAGCTAATCGCAGCTGCATCGAGGCGGTTACCTCCCATGTTCCATCCTATTTCATTGTCTAGTAATTTGGTTTAGGTTTAATTCTAATTTTATTGTAATTTCAGTCGATTTTAGATCTGTAGCAGTAGCGGTAAACTCGATCTCATCAACTTGATCAACGGTTCTCTTTCTTGTGTTTGACTCCATATCCGATCGCAATCACCTCATTTTGATTCCTTCCACTTCCTCATGTCTCTTCCATGCCTTGTCATCTCAGATCTATGGGATCTGAGACCTATCCTCTTCACCCACAGTCGATCGAGGATACCCATCCATTCCCTTGACTTTTGCGCTAAATGTGCGGCCGAGATTTGTGATTTCGAGCTTTCCACCCCCAAATCAAATGCTCAGACTGGTTAAGTACCCCTAGTTAACACAACCTACTTTTGGGTAACAAAGTAAAGTGGTATTCAAAGCAATTCATCATCTGATATTTTCCTAAAATCATTTTTAACGAAAATGAGTAATGAAGCACATGACGTACATTTATTTAAATTCCAAAAAGAAAGAATCAGGATGGAGAACTCAATTCACAAAAGCGAATGATTTTCTTCGGTAAACGCGATATGATTCATGGCCTAGATCCACAAAAGGTGACCAAATGCACAAGCATATTTGATCTTGCAATGATGATGACACAGAGATGCTGACCTTTCAGAAAGATGCTGGCACCTTTGCATTGAAAAGGCCTCTACACCTTTTATAGTGGTAAACAGAAATGTTTTTTTCAGAAGAAAACCCCACCAAAATTGACAACTCCACTTTGCACATCATTGGAATGGGAGAATCCGCATAAAGCTACATGCTGAGATGTCCACAACCATCATATTTTTTAAATCATGAATGCCTGCCTATGTCGTCTTGTTACATACAATTGACTCCTAACTTTGACCACATCTTCTTAAAAAAACCCGTTGAGGTCAAGCTATCTGACGACAATTAATTAACTTGAGGTATGTTTGGTAACTGGGTTGGATTGGGATAGGGTATTCTTTATGAGTAGTAGTTGTTTGGATGGTTGCGAGGGTTGAACATGGTTGGAATGATAAATGTGATGTGACGTAAAATTGATTATGCGTTATATTAATTTTTAATGATTATAATATATTTTTTATATTAATTTTTTATTTGGATATGGTTAAAAAATATTATAACAAAGTAATTGTATGGTGTATACAACTAATTCCAACATAGAAATGCATGTATAGAACATGGGATATGCCAGATTACCTCGAGGTAACCTAACAATAAAATAGGCCCGTAGGTATCATTGGTTGATCTTTTTTTAAGGGTTAAATGAGTATGTTCCCTTCGAGCATATAAGAGTATGCTCCTACCTTTCTTTCTGCAATTTTTTTTATTTTTTAAATGAAACTTAAGGGGATTTACTTAGAATAATAAGTGAAATATGTGTTTCAAATTTCGTGTAAAATATATGTTCCTAACACTTCCATCTTGAGGGGGATGATTTCAGTATTATGAGACCATTAAAATTTGATAGTCTTGATGGAGGGGATGGAAGTCTCGAATTAAGTCAAGTTTTGATTGATACCTTGGTGACATATTATGATCTAAATTCTGCTAGGTTTCATTTCAGGAAAAATACTGGGAAAAAAGGTGGAAGCATATAAGTTACATGCTCCCATGGAGCATACTCCTTTTTCCCTTTTTTTAATTACCAAAAGCTATTTTAGATGGAAAATACATAAAAAGTTATAGTTTGGCGGGTTTAAATAGGCACCTTGAAATCGCCCTACACTATAGAACGCATAAAAATGGTGAAGCCTTTGTCCAATTTAAGTATGATAAGCTACTTGGATTTTTGCTCAAATCTATATTGAAAGATGCAACTATTTTTATGCTGGTTGTCGGCTGCCTAATGCAATCTATACAAGGAGGGATTTGAACCATGATCTTTTGAACGGTAGACACACTGCATTACCACCGGAGCATTGAAATCCAGAACATATAAAAAAAAGAAATCAAAAGACAAAAAGGTCGAAAGCCCATACCAGGTACTTCTCATCCACTTGATATCCCTGTAATTGATCTTGTTGACTAATTGAGCAATGAAGTTAAACTCCAAAATGTAACGAGAGACGAAGTCAACACCTCGCAAGCAAAGGGCACATGATTGTGTTAATTATCTTAGCTACCATAACCGTTGGTTGATTTAATCCAACTATTTTTTATTTTCTTAAGATGTGTCATGCCCATCAAGTTAATATATTGCTTTTCAATGAATAAACAATCCCAAAAATAATATCTATCATATCATAATTACATCATTCATGTCGGTTCATAAAGTGCTTATTCCTTCCCCTCAAGCTGACTCACCGATAATCAGAGATAAATTCCACTTATTGCTCGTTGAGCACATGGGTTGATTGCGTAAATGTTTACCTTATTTATAAGGGATGTCAACGGATAGGGTTTGAGACGGATATCAATATTCTTAAATTCATACTCATTTATAAAATCACTATCTGAACTCGCCCATTTATTAAATGGTTGTTCGTAGCAGGTATCCAATCTACTCAACGGGTACTCATGTACCCAATGAGTACCTATGTATCTAGTAAATGACATAATAAATATTACCATCAAAATAGATAAATAAGTTGTATACAATAATCGGTAATATTTAAACTACTATGACATAAAAATCCATCAATATAATTTATAATGCATGATAATATAAAATGCGGGATGAGAGAAAAATGCTTATCTTATCTTTTTTTCATAATTTCATGATTAATAAATTGATAATATACTATTTTAATCAATCATATATGCTTGATTATTTCTTAGATTGCACGTTTTTCTAATTATCCAAAAAGAAACAAACAACTCTTGACATGTTAAAAAATTAGCATCTGCCATGAACAAACTTTATAGATTAAGTAATCATGTAGGATACTAAATAAAAACATCTTGGCATTACAAAAGTAAATTACAACTAGTCGAAAATGTCACAATTATAATTTATAAAAACTTTAAAATCTTGTAAAGAATCATGATAGATGAGTATCTGACCTCTCATGTTGTACAACATGTTTGTATCTTTTGCCTACCTGCGAATAGAAATTACAAAATAAAACACAATTCGATTAGATCAAGTAAGTCAAGATAAAAAAAATAAACTTGATAATATTTAAATAACGATACCTTATTATGATAATATAGTGATCCAAGTAAACTCTTCAACTAACTTTGAGAATTAATATCCACATAAAAAATAGAAAAGTGATCACCATTTTGTTTAAATTTATCAACAATTATATTACATATTTCATTATAAGTATTACCTCCATAATGTCATCCTCATATACATCATCACCAATAAGTTGACAAAGATCAATAGTCTTTGATAAACCTATAATCATTCAAGTAGATTATATATTTTCTTAAATAGAAAAACTTAAATAATTTAAAATTATTTAAAGATTAAATTTCTCACCTAGTTTGTTACCCCATAACCAACTTTGTGTGCACATCAAAGCCTCTAAAGTTGAAGGTTTTAGTCTACTTCTATGAGTGCTTAAAACTCTTCCGCTTGCATTAAAAACAAACTCAGAAGCGACTGTAGATATAGGAATTGCAATAGCAATGGATTGCAAAATTGGAAACTTAATACCATTGGTCTTCCACCATACTAATAAATCAAAGGTAGAAGATCTTGGTAAAATTACATCCTCTCGATAATGATCCAATTCCGACCTCACGTTTATAGTGGTTATTTCACTGCTAACAAACTTGTCAAAATTAGAGAGGAGATCAAAGTCATTATCAAGGTCGAAAGATTCATTATTTTGTGATAGCGCATCCCCACTGTTATCCTTCCTTGATCCTTTAGAATATTGGTTTTCTAAAACCAATTCACAACACATCTTATGAATTCTTGACAATTTATTAGATGATCAAATTTCATAAATTAAAGGAAAGTACCACTCCAATAATTTCATCTTGTATCGAGGGTCATTACAACTCCTAATGCCATAACACCACAAACAATACCCCAGTATTTATTAATTTCTCCATCATCCGTTGAGCCATTGCTCTAATCACATCTCTTGAATCGATGAGCCACTGCCGTAATGCAACCTTTATCTCACAAATTTTCAGAAATAGAATATTAGTGATGGGATTTTTTGTTCGGAAAAATAACTCCGCCACATTATAAAAGATCTTCAGTTTGTCGCATATTACCTTGGCCATCTCTCATTCATCTTCACTACGTAAACAATTGTACAAGGATTCACGCTGTTTTAATCTATGAAATACATATTTATATGTATGAAGCTTAAAAAATGTGGAATTCTATCTAGTTTTACAATCCAATGATAACTTTTTAGTGCTTGCTTCAACCTTTCCTCAAACTTCTCCTCCCTTTTTGGTGTAGCTGTCCAAAATACAACACTATCTCTGATTTTCTCTATTTTATTTGTAATAGTTTCTAAACCATCCTTTACAATCAAATTAAGGATGTGCGCACAACATCGCATATGGAATAATTCACCACATAATATAAGAGAACTTGAGGATAATTTTTCCAATATAATATTGACTAATGCATCATTTGTGGAATATTTATCAAGTGTAATGCAAGATAGATTTCTGTCAATATTGAAGTCCAAAAGATTCCATCAGGGCATTAGACAATGCTTCTGAAAGTATGCGGGCATGGAACATAAGCAAATATACAATAAAACATTATAATATTAACCATAATATGAAATAGACATGAACAAAAAGAATAATTTAAGCAATTAAATAAATAGTAATTACCTTAAAATTTCTTCTGCAATATCCAAGACTCACCAATAAAGTGACAAGTAATAACCATATATCCACGCTTTTGGTTACTTGATGTCCACATATCTGAAGTAATTGCAATTTGACTTTTATTATTCTGAATGAAATGTATCACTTTATTCTTTTCCTCTGTATATATTTTGAGTATATCACTAGCAATTGTATTATGTGAGATAAGCTTGAAAAGTGGTTGAAGATATGGAGTATATTTTTTAAATCCCACGTGCTCGACGATTTCAATGGATATTCGTGCATGATGATCATTTCTGCAAGATCTTTCCTTGACTTCTCTTGATCAAAATAATAGTTGTTAATTGCATTGTTTGGCTTCTTTTGATCTGCAACAAGAAGTTGTTCGATATCCTTTTTTTTCTTTTAGGACAACTACCAAGATGGTTGTGTAAATGTTTTGTCCTATTTTTTGATCCGGCTCGTAATCGCATATTGCAATAGTTGCATGCAACCTTTTCAACCCCATTCATCTCTATCATAACAAAATGATTCCATACTTCAGATGTATATTTCCTTTTCCTCGTAATCATAGACGATTCAATAGGATTCGAACAAAGATGTGTCTCATTTATCTCTTGTAATAGTGATCCATCATCATTTTCAGGTTGCATATGCATCTCCATATTGATCAAATCAACAATCTATACAATAAAATGAAAATATTTGCAATGCATGTAAACACTCAAGTGCATAACCAAATACAAAGATTGTAAATATACGTAAACATACATAATCCAAGATAAATTTAAAATAATCCTAAATACACCTATGTATCTACTGTAATCCTATTTAACAAGATAAGATCAATGGGATGCTTACCTTAGATGCAGAGAAATAAAGAGGATATGGAGTAGGTTAGGCTGTTCGAGGCGTGCAACTTCGGATCGGCTATTCGGAGATGACAGAAGAGAAGTTGCGAGACTCGCGACTCACGCTTGTTCGCTGAACGTGAATTCAAGATGATTCCGAGCAAACTTTCAGGGAAGACGATAGAATGATTCGAATTTGTGAGATAAGAAAGGAGCATGATGTTTCGGTTTCTAAATTCCAACTTTTGTGCATAATTAAAAAAAATTAACTCACCACGCGTGGTGCCACTGCCATTAACGTGAAACATGTACTTTAATTACAATTAATCAGCATCCTTTCTAATATTATATTCAAAATTACGTTGCATTTATTGTTATTTGTATATTATTTATTGTAATTAGGCAACGCGATTCGTGAATCACGAATGTTTCTTATTTATATTATCTTTATATGATTCTTATTTGTTAGTATTTTTTATTACAACCATATTTCCTTATCCATGTATATATATACACGTATATCTATATCAGATTTGGGGCTGGTTCGGGTTTGGATACCCACGAGGAAATCCCAAATCCAAACCCATACCCGTATAGGTACCAAAGTCAAAATAGAAACCCGTCCAATAATATCGGGACGGGTTTTGAGTTTTTAAATGGAACGGATTCGAGTCGGGTAGCCAATAGGTAGACCTAGATTGACATCTCTAGTAATCATCCGACAATATTATCTGTAAGCATCATTGTTACATTGTGAGCTTGACTACTGCATGCACTCGTCCCGACAGTATCTGTTCTTTTTCAAAAAAAAAAATCTGTAAGAATACCTTCAAAATAACAGTCTAAAAGTTGACTATATTGTATTTGGGATTGAAGAGATTTTTTTAAAAAGAAAAGTTTGACCTAAATGGAAACTAATCACTGCATAGTGCATACCTACCGTCTAATCAATCCTTTCCTCCATTATGTTGAGCTGCATATAGTCGGCCACTCATCCGGGTCGTCAATCCAGCATATCCCCTATGTTGCAGCAGGGGAATGCACAACAGACAATGCTCTCACCACAGATAAAGTGCTATATTACTCTCTAGGAAAATGTATTCTGTACAAACCTATCTCATACACAAGGGGAAATGGATGACGTTATAAAAGGCTTAGTCAGGATCCGCTACTGTACTGCATAGGCCTGATGTACCATCGGAGCCGCTTGATCAAGCGGTTTACATGCAAAGGACCATTCAAATTCGGAATTTGTGTGAACCGCTTGATCTAGCGACGCTGTAGCAGAGGAACCACTGACAGCAAACGGTGCCGCCTTATTCGCATCAACCACCTTTAGACACCATTGGACCATATACGGGGATTAAAGCATTGCATGGCTCCCACCGGTTTTCAGAAAACTTGATTCCCTTGAAGGTAATTCGTGGAGCGTAACACGGGGGATCGCGCCTTCGGGTGCCTCAAACACGATGCTTATGTTGGTTGATTCCCCGGGGACAAGCGAGAAATAGTTGTCCGAGAGTAGTGGACAGGAAGCATCCTACTGTCTTCTGCATCCTCGTGAGTTTTCTTTGCCGAATGGACCGAAAACCTCAGAAGAAATGCAACACCCGTGTCACCTCCATTGATTCTGATCATTTGCTGGGGAAGAACCTGCAAATCCTGCACGAGAAAACCATTGCAGAGTCTTTTAAGCAAACCGACTCCTTGTTTTGCAGGGATGCAGTCCTTCCCTCGAAGAATAGGGGCAGGGCCAATAGCATTTCTGAAGTTCAAGTTCTTGGAACTGTTCTCGACGTGCACTTGCAATTTATTTATAGGAGGAGCCTGTGATCTGAGCTTTTGATTTGATGTTATTTCAGCGGGATCCTCTTCTTTCGACAGGGTTCGAGCAGCTTGTAATCCCCTCCTAACTGATGAAGCCAGTAGAAGTTCCTGGAAAGAATTTCAGTGTCAGAGATCCTAAAAAGCTTTAGGAGGGAAAAAAAGACTTGTTTCACATTGGGAATGGGATCACTTTCTTAGGCGGCGCAGAAAACTTATCAGTGACCTTGTAAAATGGGGACTGGCCTTCCAAATCCCAGACAGAGATTTCCACCGATACAACCTAGCAAAAAGGAACCGATCCCAGTAAATACGATTATCCCAGAACAATATGACATGGAAAAAAGATGAGAACAAGTAAGCTTTGCCACTGCATTGAATAAATGACAACCTTGACTGAACATAGATAGGCTAATTAAGGAAGATTGTTCTATCATGCCTCATCTCAACAAAATACGTTGCAAGGTTTAGTTGAACATGAATTGGTTCAGCAGCACAGCGGCAACCATAGAATCCTGCAGTTTGGTCAAGCAGATGATCATAGAACTGGCCACGAAGACTGGTTCAGGGGTTTTGGGTCTTCCAGATTAGGACGCCTGTGTGCATAAAATTAAATAATGAACACTCGGGTTTTGACCTTCTCACAAAAATCATCAAGCCCTGTTGGGGTGCCATACATCACTATCTGATCATAAAAATTTCCAGGTTTCGAGTAGGGTATGTACTTGTGGTAGTCCCAGATAGGATTGGGAACTTCTTCTATGTAACCATCATCAACAGGTTTAAGTATAGGAATCTGTCATCCTTGTGGAGGCATAGTTGCTCTAAATGTTGCAGCTAAGGGCATACCCACACAGATCCGACCTCTGATTGAACCCAAAGCTACAAAAATCGTCCTTAAAGAAACCTTCCGGATTCCGGATTTCGTAGGGTCCATCATTGAAGTCGCCTTTACCATTTGCAAATCCATCCCACATAGAACCTTGTACGTAAACACGAGTTCCATCAAGATATTGGTTTGGGTCTTTAGATTCTTCCTGGATTTCATTCTCAATGGCATCCGTCTCGAAAAGAGGATGCCGCTTCAAATATTTTTTGAGATCCGTATTAATGTCACCAGGAGGAATTCGCTAACTGCCACCAACCCACAGAGCTAGACTTGCTGAAAAAAGGAATACTTTTATGAAGACGTTGACCAAATCCATACTATGTTTGCATGTTCTTTCCAAAAAAAAGGAAAAAAGGAATTTAAATTCGAAATGATCTGTATAAGAGTACAATGAAACAAGAGAGATACGTGGAAGGAAATGGTTGATAAGAAAATCTGAATTTCAAAGAAACTAGACTAATTTATTAAAAACAAAGGAGATTTCTTTATTATCATACTGTTTGTGTGTGAAAGATAGGTTGGGGGGGGGGACACAACAACAAAGCCCATTCCCACATTAAGTAGGGTCGGCTCGTGGATTCTTTGCTTCCATTCAGATCTATTCTTTGCCTCCATTCAGATCTATCATGCATCATTCTCGGGCTTAGATCCAAATAACTAATATCCCTTCCCACGCTTCTTGGGCCTTCCTCATTCCAACATTTCTTGGGCCTTCCTCATCTTCCCTTAGCATGCTTAACATCCTGAATCTCGCATCTTCTAACTGGTGCACCAACCAACCTCTTTTGCAAATGACCAAACCATCTTAAGCAGTTTTCTCTTATCGAATCCTCTATCAAAGCTACACCAACTTTTCTTCTGATCGTATCATTCCAAAACCAATCCTTTCGTGTATGATCATACATCCATCATAGAAACTAATTAAATTGATTATTCATGAGGTCCTAAGGTTCTCTTATATAGAAAGGAGAAACCCTGGTGGGTAAATTATATACTAGTGACTTAAGAAATAAAATAAATAAATAAAACAAGGAAATATTAATATCTCTCTCAACACTCTCCTCAAGATGGAGCATAGATGTCAATCATGCTCAGCTTGAAACATCTCTGAAATGGCCCTCTAGTAGAGCCTTAGTGAAAACAACAGATGTTTGTTCCCCTAAATTTGGGAAGTAGAGATAAAACCCTTATGAATTATGTCATGTGTATAGTGACAATCTACCTCAATGTGCTTGATCATCTCATTCAATACATGGTTGGCAATGAAATGAGCAGCATGGTTGTTGCATTATAGACACATGTGAAGATGCATGTCAACAGCTAGGTCAATCAGAACGGATTTGACCTGCATCATCTCAGTGCTCCCCTACATAATTACTCTGTACTTCTACTCAACACTAGATCTGGCAACCACCGTATGCTTCTTGCTATTCCATGACACCAAAGCGCTCCTTGTGAATACTGAAACACCGAATGTAGATTTCATGTCCTTGGTGCATCATGCATAGTCTACATCTGCACATGCCATGATGGCAAGTGATGTCTCGCTAATAAAGAGAAATCCGATGCCAGGAGAGATACCTCAGAAGCATATGAACCACATCCATATGTTCCTGTCTTAGTTGCTCCACAAACGTGCTACTTTGCTCATGATAAAAAGAGATGTTTGGCTTGGTAATGGTCATATAGAGGAGCTTCCCAACGAGAACCCTATATCTCCTCTTGTCCACCTCCTCCATATCATCATCATATATCTTCATGCTGAGATCCATGGGAGTAGTGGTAGGTCTACAATTTGCCATGCATATCTCCAAGAGGTGATTAGTAACATACTTCCTTTGGGTCATTATTAGACCTCGTCGGTTCCTATGAAGTATCGTAAATTGCCAAGGTCCTTAATGCCAACCTGATGTCCAAAGAACTCCTTAGCCACACTAATGCCATATACATCTTCTCTAGTATAACAATGATACCTTTTTGAGTCCTCTGAAAAAGTTGTGAATGATTTACAGTCAATCTTGTGAAGCCATGATGTTCTTTTTAAGTACGAGAGCTTCAAGAGCCTTTTGATACTATCCCTCAATAACGAACCTAGGTGGTTGCTACATGCAGACTTCCTCATACATATCACCATATGGAAATGCATTTTTCACATCTGGTGAAGATACATACTAATCTTCTACCACTGCAACAAAGAGAAGGATCCGAACGATAAAATGACATGCCACGTGAGAGAGCTTATCTTGATAGTCTGCCCATAAGTCTTGGTGATCCTCCTAGCCACAAACCAGCCTTGTATAAATTAACGCTACCACATGTACAGTGCTTCACTGTAAACATCCATTTGCAGCCAACCATAGAAGCCCCAGTAGGGGAAGTGATCAGGCTCCATGTGATACGCTATGATAGCACGACCATCTCCTCCTCCAAAGCATGACATCATTGACTATCTTGTATAACTTTTTGATATGTATACATGATCTCTATAGCTGATAGAACCACACAAACCTCCTAATATCCACTGAAAGATGCTCCAAAGAAATAAGAGAAACGAGAGGATATGTTGCACACGTATGACTCCGCTTCCAAAGAGTAATGGGCACATCAAGGTCCTCTCTACCATCTATGGTCTATAAAGTAGTCTTATGAGGAGGCAATCACTCATCCTATAAAGAAGCCTGATGTATAGATAAATCACCAGCGTCGTCAGTTGAAACAAAGTGCTTAGAACATACTGGGGCATGCTGGATGTGGAGAAGACCCATGAGCAAGGGGTAGAAGGTGACTTGAGAATGTAAAAATATAGAAAAAACTGAGCCAAAAGAACTACGAGATGGGGCATACAAGTAACCACAATAGTATGGGTGGTGGAGGATGAACCACATCTGGAGGTAGTACATGTGTAGGAGGAGGAGGCATGTAGATCTTCTCTTCAAAGTCAGTTGGAGTCAACCTGTCGCCCTGTAGGAGAAAAATAAATGACTGACTCAAAGAAAGTGACATTATCATTGATGTAGTACTTCCGTTGAACAAGATCAAAGCTCCGGTACCTTTTCTAAGTCTGAGAATAGCCCACAAAGGCACACTTGCCACAATCATGAGTTAGAAGATGAATGAAGGTCATAGAGCCAAAGACACAAGATGTAAGAGAGAAAAGATCCTTTTTGAGAAACATAATCGAGAAAAGAATCTTCTCTCCTAACATAGAGGACATCATATGATTCACAAGGTAACAAGCATTGAGGACCGCATCACCCGCAAAAATGGGGAGCATGACTCTGAATAAGGAGATTTTTGGTTACATCAAGTAAATGACTTTGTTTGCATTTAGAAACTCCGCTTTGATGGGAAGTAAAGATATAAGAGGTCAGTTGTATAATACTAAGGGACCTGAAGAACCGAGAACACTGTAACGTGCAGAATTGCAAGGCATTATCAGTGTAACCATACTTGACAATAACAGAAAATTTATTCTTTATTTCATAAATAAATGATTGAATATCATACTATTTGTTTCTCAAAATAAAAATCCATGACAATCTAGAAAAACCATCAACTACTACAAGATAGAACATGTGCCCCAGATGGTTAGGAATAATACCGCCCTTGATGGTCAGGAACATAATTGTTAGTCTAAATATTAAAATAGACAATCTCAAATAATGTACTACTATTATTGAGATACTATTTATCTCATGTTTCTTTTATGCATTTTCTAATATTTCCGTTCTCTTTATGTAATTTTCCCGGTGGGTCTCTCCTCTATATAAGAGAATCATACGGCCTCATGAATAAGCAACTCATTATTTTCTCCCAACATGGTATCCGAATGACGGTCCTAAATCGGAGTTCGAGTACCCCGTCGATGCCATAGGCCCCACCCGCTATCCTCTATGTGCCCCCGCTCTCCTCACGTACCATCACCGCAGCCACTGAGGCTCCACGTGTTGTCGCAGTTGTTGTCGAGGCCCTATGCACTACCACAACAGTTGCAGTGACCCTTATGCCACCCCTCAGTACCATTGCTGCATCCCACAACGACCCCAACGTTGTCGCAATGCTTCCTGTTGCTATTGCTCACCTCTCGACGCCATATATGACCCTCGAGCTGATTTATTTATTTTTGATGCCAAAATATGGTCCAAAACGGTCCGATTTTGGCCATGAAATGTGATTTCATACCTCTAAATCATGTTTTCCAGCTCTAGCATGGATCGAGGATTTCGAGGATGGTTGTATGTGTCTACAGGTACAACCAATACTCTATATGATCCTGTAGACACACTCAGATCGGTCTTTCTCCTTAGTCAAGTTCTGTTTTGATCTTCTTTCTCATCACCTCAGAGAATAATGGTGACGTTTTCTCTTTATATGGTGCCTTCAAGGGCTCGGCTCCCATCATCAAGATGGATGGGACCAAACATGAGTTGTGGTCCATGCAAATTATGACACATATGTAGTGCGGTAATAAGGAGCACATTCTCACAAAGCTCGAGCTAACGGATAAGATCGGGGACAATGCTTAGTGGAAGCAAGATGACATGTATGTGCATGTTTGATTCTCTAGAACACTCACCAATGAGATATTCAACGATATTGTGAACCTACCCACCGCCAAGGCGATGTGGGATATTCTTGCAGTCACGCATGCCTGGGAGAAGAATGAGGCCAAGAGTCTTCAGCTAAAGTTTACTATAAACACGACCAAGCAGAATGGAGCATCAGATGTGGGATATTCTTGCAGTCACTTTGCGGCATATTTGAGAAGCTTCACAGCTTCATGCATGTTACTACTTCCATGGAGCATCAGATGGCATATATGAACTACACGATGGGTGGAGTTTTATTGGCAGCATTGGATCCAAAGTATGAGGTCACACATGCACAACTCCTTACAGGTGTGATGATACCTCCCATGGAGGAGGCCTACAGTCACCTCGACAGGCTTCTTATCACACCATTTCCACCACATAGACCTCCTCAATGATGATTGCATCTTGCAACAGGAGAGATTCTATGTGATTCAGAAGGCATGGTTCTCGTGGCATAGGTGGTGGACGTCATTGTGGCCCCTGCACCTACCATCATCGTCCATGACACTCTAAGGACACATGCTATCAAAAGCATGGATACACTGCATCTGCTTGTGTGGAGGACCAAATTGAGCCTTCAGACACTAAAACACCTCAGACATATCCACGCCATGATGATATTGTCTCTAGTATATAGGAGATCACGACTCTAGTGGCTGCACTACCACTAAAGGATCCATGGATATTGTAGCTATAACTAAAGCCTCCTTGAGCACCTCAAGTATTGTATATGCTTTTACTGATTTTAGCAGTGAAGATGTGACTGAATGGATCGTGGATTCTAGTGCTTCTCGCCATCTATGTGGAGATAGAGCCCAGTTCATGTCTTATAGGTCTATACCCCATGGTAGGTTGGTCATCATTACAAATGAGGTTTACTTACCCATCATAGGACATGGGGAGGTGCATTTGACACCATCCATATGCCTACAGAATGTTTTATGCTTTTGTTTTCAGATGAACTTTCTTTCTATTAGTTAGATTACAAAGGATTTGCATTGTCGTGTCATTCTTGACCCCTCTTCTCCTGTATTTCAGGACATACTCACGGGTAGGGTAATTGAATGTGACTGTGAGCAACGGGGGCTCTATAGACTAGTCCAGCCTCTTCATGTTAGTTCCTCTACTATTCTTACTGGACCAATATCATTGTACCTATGTCACCTTTGTTTTGGCCACCTTCCTCTGCAGAAGTTGTCATGTCCTCCCACAGATCTCCACGCGAACTTCCTTCTAGTGCGAGGCTAGCCAACTTGGGAATCATCACCATTCTTTGTTTCCATCTTGTTAGAGTCGGAATAGTTCTCAGTTATTTGAGCTCCTTCACTTAGATATTTGGGTCCGAGTTGTGTCCTCGATCACCAAGGACACCATTTTTACCTGGTGGCTATAGATGACTATTCTATACTTTCTTGGGTTTTCTTGTTAAAGAATAAGTTCCATGTTGGGTCTATAATTAAATCTTTTATTTATGAGATAAAAAATATTTTTTTCTACTATTGTCAAGTATTTAAGTTTTGATAATGCCTTAGAGTTACTTTATAGATGTTCGAGTTTCTCAGGTCTCTTGGCATTGTACACCAAACTTCGTGTGCATATACATATCGGCAGAACCATGTTGTCGAGTGCAAACATCATCATTTACTCAATGTGATCAAAACCCTTCTGATTTAGAGTCGTACACCATCTTTTTGGGGGTGATGTGGTTCTCACTACCTGCTACTTAGTAAAACGTACGACATCTTCTATTTCGGGAGAAAAGGTTCCTTTCTTGATTGTGTTTCCTGAGAATGAGTTATTCTCCCTTACACCCTGTGTGTTTTGGATATGTGGCTTTATTCACAATCTTTTCTCCTGGTCGTGACAAGCTATCCCCCAAAGTTGTTAAGTGTGCCTTCATTGGATACCCTCATACCCAGAAAGGGTACCCTTTCTTTGATCCACTTCAACAGAAATACTTTGTTAGTGTTATTGTTACATTCTTTGAGTCTGTTATGTATCTCACTCCTACAGGTGACATACTAGCCCCATCTGACTCTAATGAGGAGGTCTGTATGCCTCCACCTCCTTGATGAGCTCAAAAATCGCCTCTCTAAAAGTCGTAAATTGTAGTATAGGAGGTGAAAAATATTTCAACAAAACCACAATCTTTGAATGTTGTAGATTATTTTCTACTTGGAAAGTCTACCAAGGTCGAACACAGGGACACGAGGATCTTTAACATATTTATCAAAATTTGTTATTTAATTATCATGAGAACATTTTCTACGTCTTTTAGGTCTTCATGTAGATGCTCAATAAAATGCATATCAAACAATGCAATTATATGATGCATGTAATTTTTACAGGTTTTTAGATGTAATTATAAAATGATGCATGCATGAATAAAATGTATGATTAAATGCAAAGGATATGCATGCAAACGATTACTACAATGCCCTAGAAAAATATGAGCACAAATTATAAATTATTATCAGAGTCAAATTGGGCGTCAAAATAAAGATTGAATATCTATTAATGGCAAGGAATTATCAAGCAAGAGACACTATATATCAAAAAAACACCATAATTTAATTAGTATCAAATCAGAAAATTAGTAATGCCATTAGATAGAGGGTGAAATAAGCAACAAAATGACACTGAAATCATGCAATTTGGGGAGTAAAATGCTCAAATTATGAAAGAAACAATGTAGTGAAATAAATACAATAAAAATATTGAAAAATAAATGAAGGATAAATATCATTAATAAGTCCTTGGAGGGACTATTTGTGATCTTGCAAAATCGGTAGGGTCCTTTGTAAATTTTCATTTGGCACAGAGGGACCATTTTGTAATTTCTATAAGTTGTGAGTAGCTCCTTGAAATTTACCCAGACATGCACGTGAGGCACATGCATGGGGACCAAAATTTAATATCCACGAGTAGCCAGGTCCTTCATGCAATTTACCCAACACCACATGTTCAAAGCACACAAGGGGGCTAGGTTCAGGAGAAGCCCCAGGCTCAAGTCACATGGTGTTTTCCAGTGCCTCGGAGGATGGTTCAGAGCACTCGAGCCTCTTGGTTCGTTGTGGTTGATGTGGCTCAATCTGGGTCGTTCAATCGTGATGATCAGATGGTAGCTACTCTTCGTGCCCGTCGTATGTTGCCAGAGGAGGCTGCGCTCCGGCGACCTCTTGGAAGCTCCTCCATGCTCCATACGCTCGTCTGAGAACCGATGAAGCTGGAGAAGGCTCTCGCAAGGGATCTGGAGGCGAAATGAGTCTCTGAGCATGTCTGGAAATGCGAGAAGGTGGAAGGTAATCAGAAAAATAAATGGAGACCGACAGTGGTTGCATAGCTCCAACCAATGAAGACCTGCAAGATGTTAGGAGATAGCCAAGGCATGCGAGTGTGATGTGAGTGAGGCTCTAAGCATGGCAGAGAAAGTAGAGGGCTTGCATTCCATCTCCATCATTGTTAGAATCTTATTTTCTTCTATTTTTTAAAGTCGATACTCTATTTGCATATGTGTACTATTTTTGCATGATCTTCAGACAAAGTTCAAAACTTCAATTGAAGTTGTTTAGAGATTTTCTTTCATATTATGTGTCGTTCTTAAGTTTTAAGCTTTGTACTTTTTATGTAATCATCGATCGTACTCTAAATAGTATTCAATTATTGCACGCCTAATGATCTACACGAGAATCAATATTGTTACTGGTCAAGTCGAGCTTATGTAGCAAAGTCAATTTCAAGTAAACCTTCAACTGATCACTCATTGCAAATTCTGTTGATCGATCTCTGTATGATTGTTCATTATCCTTGACCTGATCGATCATTTACAACTTGCTGAAGAACACCTTGACTTAGATTGACCACTTCATTTGTTATGATCGATATGATGTTATGATTAATAATATTTATTTTCTAATCAATCATTATTTAAACCTAATCTATACTTGATCATTTTAATTTATTGATCGGTAAGATACTTTTTACGATTGCTTATTTATCTGAATTTTGAATTTTGTAGCCATCCCTTTGTTCGATCAAGGATTATGGATAGATAAATCATTTGAGCATTGATTGAGCATTTAGATATTATCAAATTTGAACTTTCTATTTTTGGCTCCCAAACAGTTACATGCTACGCTCACCATAAAAAAATGCACATATCTCCTCATTTCAACAAAAAATCATTCGAGTATTCTTCTCTCTCACTCTCAGTTATTGCACTTTCAAGAGAGTAGAATTCTAAGTTGAAAGTTAGTCTTGATCTGTAGCAATCTCCTTGAGCTCTTTATGTGCAGTCAGAGATCTTCTTGAAGCTACTTAATTAGGAAAAAAATATGATATTTTTTAGTTACACAACTTTCACTTGCTTTAGAGATATATCTGGTTGAATCAAGTATTTGTAATATCTTGTTGATATAATCTCTCTGCTGATTTGAATATTGTGATCTGACTATTATAATTGATATTACCTTGTCATTTCAGACAATTATTTATGTTCAACTAAACTGTTCTGCATATACTCTTATAGTTCTCTCTACAGGAAGCTCGAGGTAAAGCCTCCACCGGTGCTGCAACTAGCTTAGTTGCAGTGGTAACTTTGGTGTTCTGATTCAAAGTTGTGACTTTGGTGTGTGATCCAAAGTTGTAAGTTATATGCTTGTAATCAGTTGAGATATCCGTCTAAATATCTCAAGATATCATGGAAAAGTTGGTTGGCTAAGCTAATCGAAAATCCTAAGTCATGAAGGTTTGGATTTTTACCCCCTTGGATTTCCATGTAAATATACTGTGCATTGTGATTGTTGGTTTGCTGTTTTCTGGCTGGATTTCATTACTTGTCACCTGCTTTTGTGAATTTTTTTTAGTCTTCCATACTCCATTTACCCCGGTCTGGAGTATATTTGATTCGCAAATACTGCCACATTCTTCACTCATCCATGTCATGAGACTAGTCAATTCTTCGTTATATGCTAAAAGTGTTTCTACATGATGTAGAAACCTGAGTAGTACCCTATTTGGGTGCCAGCTACTGGGCCGTCAATGAACGCACATGTCGCCCACCCATGATGCGAGGTGTACCTATTCTCTTTATCTCTGTCTATATTATTTATGTAACTAATACTTCAAGAATATTTGGAAATGCAATATCCCAATATCTTTTTAATTATCTTTGTATTTTTGTCTTTACATTGCGAATATTAGTCACAGTTGTGCATGTATGTATGTTGTTATTGTTAAATATCATAGATACATGCATAAGGAATCACCGACAAAATGCCTACTATTGTTGATGATGCTAAAGGAGAGGGATTTTAGTTCAAGCATAAACTCATCTCATGATGTATTTTTACCCGCAACTTTACGTTGTTTCAAAGTTTGAAAGTCATCATTGTGAACAATTTCGATTATACTCTGTGGGTTAGGAATGCCAACACAACTTTTTGCTAACGTTTTTATTTTACTATTACCATTTGAAGAAGCTAATATTTACATATGAATTAAATCAAGATATCCATATGTGGATGCATACAAATGCTTCATGAAATATGTACACGTGCACAAACACCAAAAAATAAAACAAAAATATATTAAGAATAGATCAAAATAGAGTATCACACATTTTACATTCTTCTCATCAAACCAAATCGAGATCGAGATTCAAGGCAGAAATTCTAATTTCTAAATTATTCGTACTTTCTATTATTTTTTCCTCATTTGTCTCCCAATTTATGCATTGCATGTAACATTTAGGTATGCACTTTACTATTTTCCAATGGCAACTGACTAATAAAAAATACATTCAGATGATGAGCAATGTACAACTTCCGTCAATGAGTAATCGAATCCTTGAATATATTGCAACCCGTGCGAAGAGTCGACATAAAAATATACATTTCTATTATTAATGATTCAAATATTATACTCCACTAAATGTAGCTCTAAAGTCCGTGGAGTATTCCTTCCTTCCATTGTTTACAGTACTGTATTACAATCTTTTGAATCCTTTGTATGCTATTTTCTCCATTTTTTTTATATTTTGCCTTTTAATATCAAGTTTTTTAATCTACAAAATCTTATATATACACATAATAATAATAATCTTTCCCTTTTAAATGACGATCTTTCTTCAAATATTCCGTTTTATACTGTTAGTCATGACGATCTTTCTTGAAATATTGTAAGTCTCATGGATCTTCATATTCACATGGATCTCCCTGCAAATTTGTATATTTTATATGAATACGCTCCTTTACGTTATTCTACATTGATGATTCATTGGACCACGTAATTCTGCAATACTTAACCGATGATAATTTTGGATTTTTCCGGGATCCCATCAAAGTTTCCCACATTTAGTGCGGAGCATTGGGTCGGTCCGGGCCGACCCGGATTCGACGCTAACCCAACCTGCACAAGTCCGATCCGACTTGAATCTGATGTATAAATGGACTGAGCCCGAGCCCTCATATTTCAAAAATATTATGTTCGGTCGGATCGGGCTTGAATCCGAAATACAAATGGGTCGGGCCTGGCCCTCATATTTCAAAATATCATGTTAGAACCAACGGACATGTATTTATAATCAGAATACATCCAATATTTCTTTCATCCATGAATAACAATATTATATCATAACAATATATCCAATATTCATGTATTATGGATGAATTATATCAATAACAATAAATTAGAATCAAAGTGCAACTTTATAATATCAAAATGGGTGCGGGTTGAGCCCAACCTGAACCCAAACCCGATCACGCGGGCATTGGGTCAAGTTCGGATCTTCGATTTGCTAAAACAAGCAGACTTCACCCGATCCAAGATCCATGAAAAAATGACAAGCTCGGACTGAACTTTCTCAGATTAGACCGAGTCGAGCCGAATACTCCACCCCCGTAGTCACCCTCTTACAAAGACCCGCAAGAAGAAGCTACCAAAATAAAACCCCTAACCCGCAAATATCCCCGCCAAAAAAAACAAAATCACGGCAGTCCCCACGGCATCTACTCCCTACCCACCCACCCACAGTCCACACAGATCCACCACCACCGGCAACACTCAGAAAGCGATCTCCCACCCTCCTTCAACAACAGCGACCCCCCATCCCCACTCTCCTCCTCCCCGCCGCCACTCCCCACCGCGCGCCACCGCAATGCAGCAACAGCAGCCGCCACCACGGCGCGATCGGGCGGAACTCCGCCGCCGCGCGGCCCCTTCGAAAGGACTGGACTTCTCCACCTGGGCTTCCCAGAACCTCAACAAGCTCCTCCCGCTCTCCCTCCTCCTCCTCCTCTCCCTCGCATTCTTCCTCCTCCGCTCCTCTCCTTCCTCTCCCATTTGCCTCACCCCCCGTCCACTCCCCCACTCCCGCTCCAATTACCCCTCCCCCATTCCCCGCCCCCGCGTCCACTTCGACCTCGTCCCCGCCTTTCCCATCCCCTCCGGCCCCACTTCCTCCTTCCGCTCCCCCAATTGGATCGTCCTCTCCGTCTCCTCCACCCCTCCCGACGACCCCGTCCTCCTCTCCCTCTCCCGCACCAAAGGCTGGCAGCTCCTCGCCCTCGGCGACGCCGACACCCCGTCCGACTGGTCCCTCCGCGGTGCTATCTTCCTCTCCCTCGATGAGCAGGCACAGCTTGGCTACCGCGTCCTCGACCACCTCCCCTACCGCTCCCACCTCCGCAAGTCCGTCGGCTACCTCTTCGCCATACAGCACGGCGCTGTCCGCATTTTCGATGCCAATCCCCATGCGGACATCATCAATGGCGACCTCACCCGCGTTTTCGACGTGGATCTCGCCCAAGGCTCGACAATTCTCCGCTACGCCAGGCGGAACGGGACCACGGTGGTGAATCCGTACGTGCACTTCGGGCAGCGGTCGGTGTGGCCCCGTGGTCTCCCGTTACACCTTGTCGGGCAGCTCGGGGTCGAGGAGACATATGAGGAGGCCGTTGCGGGGCAGCAATTTATCCAGCAGGGGCTCTCTGATGGTCTTCCTGATGTTGATTCCGTGTTCTACTTCACTAGGAAATCACGGGGGGAGGCGTATGATATTCGGTTCGATTGGGAGGCCCCGAAGGTTGCTGTACCACCGGGCGTGATGGTGCCGGTGAATTCGCTCAATACACTGTTCCACCGTGAGGCGTTCTGGGGGCTCATGCTGCCGGTGTCGGTGAGCATGATGGCATCTGATGTGATGAGGGGGTACTGGGCGCAAAGGATGCTGTGGGAGATCGGCGGGTACGTTGCAGTGTACCCTCCAACCATGCGGCGGGTGGACCGATCAGAAGCATACCCATTTGCGGAGGAGAAAGATCTCCATGTAAATGTGGGTCGATTGGTCGATTTCTTGGTGTCATGGAGGTCAGACAAGGGGACCCTGTTTGATAGAATCTTGGATCTGAGCTGGGCAATGGCGGAGGAGGGGTTTTGGAAGGAGCAGGATGTGAGGTTAACAGCTGATTGGCTTCAGGATTTGATTGGTGTTGGGTACCAGCAACCGAGGTTGATGCCTCTCAATATCGATGCACCGATTGGTGCTGCTGAAAGTGGTGGCAAGAGGGAGTTTATTCCTCGTAAGCTTCCATCCGTGCACCTAGGAGTGAAGGAGGAGGATACAGTGAGCACAGAGATCGGCAGCCTCGTCCGCTGGAGGAAGAATTTCGGCAATGTCGTCTTGATAGTGTATTGCAGCGGGCCGCCGGATCGCACAGCTCTGGAATGGAGATTGCTTTATGGAAGGATATTCAAGACTGTGGTGATTCTATCGGAGAAGAGCAATGAGGAACTTGCTGTTGAAAGCGGAGACTTGGGACATGCATACAAGTGAGTGGTTTGCCTAATTGTTTTCCTTTCATTTTTACTAACTAGAGTATACCTCGTGCATTACAAAGTGGTAGAAAAACATACGAAAATGATCGCAGATCTTCACTAGACTTGATCTTGCTAGATTTGAGGAAAAGTACAACGAATTAAAGACACTTGTAATGGATAAAATGTTGATTATTCATAATTTCATACATAAATTGTTCATCGGTTGAGATATAGAAGGTAATTTTACTAGGCTAATTTTATTTTTATACACACGGTATATATGAATATAAAAGGCTAAGAAATTTTTTTTTGCTTGTTACTTGAATACTTTGATGATCATAACAGATATATTAGACAGAAAATGTATAATCGTATCTGTAATGATGAAAACTGATAGTCTAAAGCTATGGTCAAAGTCCAAAATAAAACAAAAGAATCAGTGTTAAATTCGACATCATCAGTATCTTGAAGGTGACAATAGGAAGATGAGAAACTTATTTCACTTTAAAGAGATAAATAATAGAAAAGTCACGGTGAATTAAGTGGAGAAGTAAGAAACCGATTGAAATGTGAGTTTCATTTAGACTATGTTAGAGTTGGTATTTTGACAGAATATTAAATTTATTCATAAACCTCAATTTCCAAGACTATAGGCAGAACTAAAAAAGAACCCTCTTAACTCTGTGCTTATTTTTCTGTAGAGATCAATGCTATTCATTAATCCTTCCATACACATGTTAGTTTTTTTTCATAATAGGAATGGGCAAAAAACTTTAACTGCATTTGTCTGAATAACAGAATCTTCTTACCGAGAGTGGACGTGCATATGACTATATAAATAGCATGGCCTTCTCCCACTATAAAGTAGGGTCGGCTACATGGATTCTTGTTCAAATCCATGTTGAAAGATTCGAATATTTTTACACTAGCTATCGTATCGACTACCTAACGCAACCCTTACAAGGGGGGGATTTGAACCTTGGTCTTTTGGGTGGTAGGCACACTGCACTACCACTAGACCATATAAGTGCATATGCTATATAGCTGTGTATTAAATAAAAAATGTAAACATAACATTCAAATGCATTTTTAAGGTGATGACTTTGATCATCCAATTGCAATAACAACCAAATCAATTGATGTATAAGATGTATCCTTGTGAATGATCAGAGTAAAAGAATAAGATCCAAAAAAGTATAAATGTAATATAATATATAAAGGGTCATCTATAAAAAGAACCCATATAGATCTGTATCAATGTATGATGGAATATTTCTCAAATCATCTAACTAAAATCTCATATATAAAGGTTATACACATGAAATAGTTTCTTCACATGATTACCTAAAGAGGGAATTGTTGTTTAATAACTTTATTTGCATTGTGATCCATATATTATATTTATATAAAGGAACACATGTACTAATTAATATTTATTTATAGGGTCTAAAATATAAATATTACAGGTTATTGATGTCAAGTAGTGACATTTTTTCTTATGCTTTTTATGCTCTCCCTCTCATCGTCTCCAAGAAGAAATTTTAATAGAAGTATTTTTAAAAATTAAATGCATTTTATGGGTTTGGATCCTTTTGCAATGGTCCAATGCTCTGACATAGAACACGGAGAGGAACTCCAAGGTTTTGTAATATGACCAGCATAGAAGGAGAGCGATTTAAGAAAGGTGACATTAGTTGAGACATAATAAGGATGAGCAATGTTTTAAAAGTCAAATCGAACATGCTAATACAACTGCTTAAACCAAGAACTAGAGGAAAGATGGTTAAACAAATTGGGTTTTTCTTGTAATATATTAACCAATAGAGAACAAATTGAATTGGTTAAATCGATTGAACTGTTTGAACCAAACCACAGTTTAACCAATCATATTTTTAACGAAAAAAGAATTCATGATTTTTAAATAAAAATGTAAATTCTAAAAAACAATTACTATTTTAGTCCCAAATCACTTAATCTAATTTGGAATTTTAGGGGGGGAAATATTGGAGGTGAGAAGGGAAGAAATGGATGAGGGGGAGGTAGAGCATATCGAGCTGCATGAGGGGGGGGGGGGAACGGGAATGAGGAGTGGGTGGTTTAGGAGGAGAAGAATCTGAAGGAAAGAGGGATATCAAACTCAGAAAGCTAACCAAAACTCATATCATCCATACATGCTCCTTTCATTACATATAATGGTGGTTTTTTATAGAGCTAATACCATCTAAGATATATGAATCTTCACAAAGGAACAATTTTGCCATAAAGGCACTTTTAAATGACACACCCCATGGATTCAGAGACATAAAAGATTAACAAATGAAAATATAGATTGCACTGATTCTCCCATCTTAAAAAATTCAATCATATACAAGCAATCGGTTTTCACATTAACGATGTTGAAATAGTAGGGGATAAGGTTGAACGTGGTGACATGATGGAGCAAACAATGGAGATGGGGGTCGACTAGAGGTGACATAAGATTGAGATGGTTGGAGACCACATATCCTTAACAATTGATTGGAGCCCAAAGCTGATGGGCAACGATATTTCGGTGACAATGGTGACACATAATGCTTCAACAACTGTGCTTTGATATGTATGACGTTTCGGTGACTGATGGAGGTGATGATAATGAGGGAGTGGAGGATTATGCGGGAAAGGTTGTGAATTGCGAGGGAGGAGGGTACCGGAGTTATCATGATCTGGTTGCTGGTGGCTGCTTTGTCTGCGGGGCCTCTCAGCCAGAGGCGCGCGTGAAGTTCTTAGAGGTGCGTTGGAGTCGACAGAGGTCATGCGTTGGTACATACCTAGGTTCTTGGATGGTTCTTCATTCGTTGAAGCCCAACATGGAGAGTGAGGGTGGCAGAAGTCCCCTACGATGCTGTAACTTGAAATTCCTCCGTAGAGCCTTGGTGATGTTCGGGGATGTGGCAGAGCTTTGCTGCTCCAATCTCAGGGTGGACAGGGAGCTCACATGGAGTTACTGCTGCAGGGGGTAAAGCCACCACCTGTATCGAAGGTGGAGCTGAAGATTGACAGGAGGGCGATCTCGATTTGGCTGGTCCTTCTGGAAGGGATTTCGAAGGACAGTGGCGATGTCATTGTCGGAGCCACGACGTGGAGGGATTCGAGTACCAACAATGTTGGAATCATGGTGACGAGGCAACAGGGTTCCGATGGTTTATCCTAGGAAGCGTAATGATCAGCTATAAATGTGGAATTAAAGGGGGATGCTTTGAATGCGTCATTAATGACTGAAGGAGGCGCTTCACGTTTCTCATGGTGGAAGCTCCAGTGCCACAAGGAGCTTCCTGGAAGCAGTGATGCATGGCTCCTCTTATCTCGCATCGAGTTTGGGCTCAATGATTGACCCGACTTCAAATTCGGGTACGTCCTTTTCGAATCGGGGAGTTTTACTTCTTTTCTCGGACCCAATGTCTGATGTGGGTGTGTGTCTTAGCCTCCGACAAGTTAAGGTCATATCTGGATCCTTGGAGCTGACTACGGGTTTTACCTTTTCGACATCGGGCGTGGTTCTTGCTGCCTTGGGTTCGGATCTCTCTTTTGACCTGAACCCTTTGGAACACTCTCTATTTGTGGGGGCTTTGACCGAGCAGGGCGAAGACCTGGCTGTCTCGCATGCCTTCACCAGGGATTGGAGCTCCATGATGGTGCCGAGAGGGACTCTCTTGGTGCACGGCAGTGTCAGACCGAAGTATGTGGCATCCTAGGTGGGTAATGATGGTGATGGTGGGAGGGGAATAGAAGGGAGGGAGTTGACGTGGGAGCGAAGGAATTTAAGAAGGGAGTGGGGGCTGGTGGGCTGAGGAGGGTAACAGGGAGTTTTCGTCGAGCAAAGGGAAGGTGGGGGTCGATATTCTGGAGAAGTTCTCTCAAGGGGCCCCGGATTGAATGATCTTCTGAGTGTGATGCAACATGCACTCGTGTTTTTCTCGAAAGTAGCAACGAACAGACATGAATGTTTGGGAGACAAGCCAACTTTAACAGAGTCAGGAGGTGGAAGAGTTTGATAGATTGCATGATGTTATGAGTGGACTGGAGGATGGGGTGAATCCATTGCAGAAGGTAGAGATGAGGTACGAAGAGGATGTCCTTGTCCCTGTTGAGAATCATTTGCAGGAAGGGAGTCAGAAGGATATGACGTTTGAGCTCGCGGTCGCACAAAGTGTAGTGGTTCATGTGGCGGGAGGCTCCCCCACGATTTCTAAATGAAATGGTTGACGTGGAACATTCGCGAGCTGGGCCAACCAGAGAAGAGGATGACAGTTGGCTCCATGCTTGGTGAGTGGAAGGTGGATGTGGCGTACTTGCAAGAAATAGAGAAGTCACCTTGGGAGTCGATGAGATGAAGCTCCATTTATGGGACTTATCTCACAGAATTCTAGACATTGCCGACAAAATTGTAGTTTTGGGGGTATCTTGGCCGCCTAGAATGGTGCTCTATTCGACCAGGTAGATGTGGTGATCTTGGTGCACTCCATACACATGGTCTTGATTTGCACAAGGGTTCAATCATGACGCTTGGTGACATCGATTTATGGTATTGTAGGAGCTTCTACAAACATACATTTGTGGGAAAAATTGTGGGGCGTGTGGGCTAGAATCTCGGAGGTGGCATGGATTGTGGCTAGTGACTTCAATGTTACGTTGTACTTCGAAGATCACCGAGGGGCGAGGAGCGCATGACCCTGCATCTTAGTTGTTTGCTGAGGTGTAGGAGTTGGGTTTGGAGGTCATCGATGCGGCAAATTGCTAGTACACTTGAAGGAGTCCCCATGCTATCGGTTGAGGCTTTGAGGATATTTAATCTTGCTTGCATCATGGAGCTACCTTTATCTATGCCAGATCATACACTATTATGTTTAGATACATGTAGTGGCAGATGCTCTTTTTCTTGCTCTTTTTCTTATTTCAGATTTGAGAATTGTTGGATGCTGGAGGAGGGATATAGGGATATGATGATCTCTTTCTGGGACAACCTGGAGGTGGAGGGCTTTGCTATTGTGAGGCTTGTACTCAAGCTAGTTGCTTTGCATTGTAGGTTAATTATCTTCAAAAGGGAATCCCGTGCTACATGGGAGCAGAGGAGTTGGGATGTGGATGAAATGGTAGATTTAGACTCCTTGGAGGATTGCAGGGAGCTTGAGGAGTTGGAGAGCCGTGGGATAGTGCAAAAAATCCTTGAGGAGGAGGATATGAAGCGGGAGTGGGAGTGGAGGCAGAGATCGCGACAGAAGTGGCGAAAGGAGGGTGATGCGAACACCCGATTCTTTCATGCTATGGGAAATTGGAGTTGAAGAGAAATATTGATGCAGCATGATAGCAACTCTGCGAACATTTATTTTATTTATCTTATTTAGCATTTGTTTTGTCTATTTGTTTTTATTTCATTCCCATGTAAAAGGCTCATTATAAAAGGCCTCTTTTTATATTTTCCCTTTGATTTCTTCTTTCCCTAATTTTAGGGATTTGTTGCTTCATTTAAGGGGGAGTAGCCTCTATAAAGGGCTCCCTTTGTATTAGTTTTTTTTCAAGTTAAATTGAATTTGAGTAATTTTCTCCACCCTAATTCTCTCCCTCTCTCTCTCTCTCATCTCGGGCGCCGCCCAACCTTTTCCCCTCTCCCCCGCTATTCTCTTTCTCCGTAACCCTACAACCTCGCCGCCGCCCTTCTCTTTCCCTTCCCTCTCCCTTTCGCTGCTTTTTTCCAACCTCGCTCCCCGCCCGCGCCAACCTAAGCACCCTCCCTTCGCCACCGCCGCGCTGCGCCCTCAAACCCCACCGTGAACCCGCACTCCACCGATCGCCAGCAACTCGGCCCTCCCCTCCAGCGCCGCCACTTCCTCGAGGTCCTCCCTCGCCATCACCCCGCCGCTCTTCTCCTCTCCACCCCGTCTCCCTGCTGCTGCCAGTCTCCAACCCCAAGTACCAGATCCACCCATCCCGCATACACTGTCCCGATCATCTTTCTCCTACCCTCCCCTCCGTCACCCTCCTGATTTCGACGCCAGCAGACTGCCCACAACTCGCCTGGCAACCACTGCCACCACTGCCGAGAAGACAGTCACCACCTGCGCCCTGAAGCCGATCGGGAAGCCCCGACGTAGCCGCCACCTTTGTTGACCAGCTCTGAAGCACGCCTAACGACCCCTTGCCGGTTGTGGTATGAGCGTTTCTACCGCATATTTTCCCACGATATTACAATAGATTTGCGGGCTGTTATATTGCTGTTTAACTTGGTGATTAATTGAGATTCTAAACCTGCAACATCACTATTAGTTTCCGTTAGTCATTTAACTACTTGATTGGCCGACGTTTGTGGAAGATTCGGTGTTATATTTCGATTACCACGTCCATTATTGCTGCTGAGTTTGGCTTGTCGTTAATCATTTATCATTTTCATCATTTTGTGTCATTAGTTATATTGCTTGTTTCGTCATTTGGGTTATTGCACGCATAGGTTGCATCAATTTGGTATCAGAGCCTCACGATTCTGCATTTCGTCTGCATCCCATTTATTCGTTGCTTATAAAAAAACACAACAAACAAAAAAAACCCACAAAACAAACCCACAAAAAAAAACACAAAACAAAACCCTAGAATCCATGGCCGACAAACCTAGTAGCTCTAAACCCCCCTACATCCCACACCCTGAACTATCGCTGGAATCCCTAGTTGCTCAAATGCAACACATGCAAAGACTGGTTGAACAGATGAGTGGACAAATTGCTACCTTGAATAGCCGTATGATAGGCAACGATCTTACACTAACCGGAAATCACGCTCCCGGAACAGCACTTCCCGTGACTCCAGCTCTTCTACTTCTGACGGACATGATAGCGAGTATCATTCACAGGAGAGTGAAGAAGGAGAACCCAGAGAATACACCCCTTTCATCCCCAAGACCCCAGACCCATACCCCTTTGGCTATACTCCACAAACTAATGGTGAACATCAACATCAACCACGAAATGGAACCAAAACCGACGATGGATGGGATCGAGGTATCCGTCTCGATGTCCCAGAATTTGACGGAGGACGAGATCCTGACGTCTTTTTGGACTGGCTCCAAGCCGTCGAACACTTCTTTGTGTGGAAGTCCATGCCTAGCGAACGTAAGGTCCAATTCGTCACTATAAAATTAAAGGGACATGCGCTGCTATGGTGGGACCGTTTGCAATCTGAACGCAAACGAAAAGGGAAGAGTAAGATCCACAGTTGGAGCAAGATGAAAGCCAAACTAAAAACCAAATTCGTGCCGGAAGATTACAAACGAGATCTATACGCACGACTGCAATCATGGAGACAAGGCACCATGAGTGTGAGAGAATACACCGAAGGGTTCCAATCCCTAGTCCATCGCAACCGCTTGCAGGAGACTTCTATTCAGGAGGTCACCCGCTACATGCAAGGCCTCCGCCAAGTCATCCAGGATGAACTCTACCTCCACAATTGCCGCAATGTCGACGAAGCCTACAAGCAGGCTGAACGAGCTGAGATAAAACTTGCTAACGCCCAGACGAGGAAGATGCCTTTTTCTGTGAACTCTGCTCCTCGTACCAGTACCATGACGTCCTACTCCAAACCAATGGGCTCCTCATCAGTTGTTGCGGGTAAAACCCAAGCCAAACCATCAACTCCTGCCGTCGCCCGACCACCCACCGGAAACCCCGGCCAAGGCATCTTGGGAAGCCGACCTATGGTAGGACCTGATACTTGCTTCCGATGCTATCAAAAGGGCCATCGAGCAGCAGAGTGCCCGAACCATAAGGTCAAACCCGTCCACTTATGCACCACCGATGACCCTGAATACACCGACCCTGACCAGCAAGAAACCCCTGAAGAGGATCCGATTGCGATGACTGCTGACGCCATGGGGGCCGATGACTATGAACCTCTAGGAGTGGATGGAGATGAGTCCGGTCCGTTCCTGGTAATTGAGCACGAGAGCTTCATCGCTCTTGACAGCGCGCCCACAAACATTCTGCTCACCCCCGCTGTCCACGATGCTGATAGCTGGCTGCGACGCAGCATCTTCCGAACCACCTGCACCTCAGGAGGACGACACTGTTCTCTGATTATTGATGGAGGAAGCGTTGAGAACTTCGTTTCACAAGAAATGGTCGACAAGTTGGGTCTGCCGGCTCAACCTCTCGAGAAACCGTACAGTGTGGCATGGTTTCGTGGTGGTACTCAACTCCCGATCCACCGTCAAAGCCTCGTTAACTTCTCCATCGGTCCTTCCTATAAGGACGAGGTGTGGTGCCATGTGGCCCCTATGGATGTCTGTCACATCCTTCTAGGGAGACCGTGGCAATTTGACCGAGACACTGAACACCGAGGAAAACTGAACACTTACACCTTTCTCATTGACAAAGTTCGTGTCACCCTCAGGCCCCAACGTGAAGCCCTTAGCCCTCGCCAAGTGGCTACACTCCGAGCTGCGACCACCCAAACTGGTAACAAAACCCCACCGGCCAAGCCTGCGACCACGGGCTCCGTGTTGTTGATGAAAGCCCAAACATTCCAACGTGAAATTCAAGAGAGCTCCACCATCTATGCATTAGTGGGGCGTGAAGTGGTCAACCAAGAGACAACTCCACCTGAAGTCCCGCCTGAGATAAAGCCCATAATCCAAGAGTTCTCTGACATCATGCCTGAAGAGTTGCCTGAAGGACTGCCCCCGTTGCGAGACATTCAACATCACATTGATCTAGTTCCTGGAGCCAGCCTGCCTCACCTACCCCATTACCGAATGAGCCCAAGTGAGCATGAAGAGATGAACCGGCAGGTTACCGACCTGCTGCGACGTGGGTATGTTCGAGAGAGTATGAGCCCCGTGGCGGTTCCTGCTCTGCTTACCCCGAAGAAAGACGGCACATGGAGAATGTGCGTGGACAGTCGAGCTATCAACAAGATAACGATCAAATATCGTTTTCCCATTCCACGCCTCGATGATATACTCGATATGTTATCAGGTGCCAAATTGTTTTCCAAAATGGATCTCCGCAACGGCTACCACCAGATCCGCCTGCGACCTGGAGACGAATGGAAGACAGCTTTCAAAACCAAAGAAGGCCTGTATGAATGGACGGTCATGCCCTTCGGCTTGTCGAATGCCCCAAGCACCTTCATGCGAACTATGAATCATGTATTGCGGCCCTTCATTGGCAAATTTGTGGTCGTGTACTTCGATGATATCCTGATTTACAGTTTGACCAAAGAAGACCACCTATCTCACTTGCGACAAGTCCTGGAAACCCTGAGAGACCAAAAACTGTACGTCCACCTCAAGAAATGCTCCTTCATGTCTGACACGGTCCTCTTCCTAGGATACATTGTCACTGCGGATGGACTTAAAGTTGACCCCTCAAAAATTCAGGCCATTCAGAGCTGGCCCGTACCCAAAACCCTCACTGAAATTCGCAGCTTTTTAGGGTTAGCTTCTTTCTACCGACGTTTCATCCGGAACTTCAGCACTTGTGCTGCACCATTGGTAGACTGCACGCGGAAAGGCGCACCCGCCTGGACTCTTGAAGCAGAAACGAGCTTTCAAAGTCTGAAACATCAATTGACGCATGCTCCTGTTTTGGCACTCCCCGACTTCACCAAGATTTTCGTGGTCGATTGCGACGCCTCACATGTCGGGATTGGTGCTGTCCTAAGCCAAGAAGGACGACCTGTCGCCTTCTACAACGAGAAATTGAATGATGCCAGATCACGGTACTCCACTTATGACGTTGAATTTTATGCCGTGGTCCAAGCTCTCAAGCATTGGAGACATTACCTGATCCAGCGTGAATTCATCCTTAACTCTGATCATGAAGCCCTGAGATATTTGAACTCCCAGGAAACTCTTAACAAGCGTCATGCCAAGTGGGTTAATTTCCTCCAAGAATACACCTTCCACCTCAAACACAAAGCCGGAACCCTGAACCGTGTGGCCGACGCGTTGAGCCGACGAGCCCATGCCCTGACCACAATGACCGTCAGCACGACAGGATTTGAAACTCTCAAGAACCTCTACCCCACTGATCCTGACTTCGGTCAAATTCATGCCAACTGTGTTGGTACTGGGCAGGACCCAACAACCACTTTTGTTCTTCATGAGGGTTTCCTATTCAAAGGCCACCAACTGTGCATCCCGGCCACGTCCCTTCGTGAGAGTTTAATTTCAGAACTACACAACGGAGGTTTAGCTGGACACTTTGGAAGAGACAAAACCTTGACCCTTCTCCAAGAGCGCTTCTATTGGCCGCAGTTGCGAAAGGATGTAACAAAATTCGTACAGAAATGTCAAACATGTCAAAGATTTAAAGGCCACTGGCAGAACACTGGACTGTGCACACCTCTGCCCATTCCTCTGCGACCCTGGGAAGATATCACCATGGATTTTGTGCTAGGGCTACCCCTCACTGTGCGAAAAGTTGACTCTATTTTTGTGGTTGTGGATCGATTTTCCAAAATGGCCCATTTCATTGCATGTAGGAAAACCTCAGATGCATCTCATGTCGCCGATTTGTTTTTTCGTGATGTCGTTCGTTTGCATGGTGTCCCTCGTTCTTTTACCTCGGATCGCGATACTCGGTTTTTGAGTCATTTTTGGCGCACGCTTTGGTCCCGTCTTGGTACTCGTTTGCAGTATAGCACCACTTATCATCCACAAACAGATGAGCAAACTGAAGTAGTTAACAGGTCATTAGGAAATTTGTTGCGATGTCTTGCAGGGGACTCTCCGTCCAAATGGGATCTAATTCTTCCCCAAGCTGAATTCGCATATAACAGTTCAACCAATAGGTCCACCAGAAAATCCCCTTTTGAGAGTGTGTACGGCTTTCCACTTACTCAATTTCTTGACCTAAAACCCACAACCGTGCAAGGGAGAAGTAGTGCAGCTGCTGAGGATCTGGTCGAACACCTAACCCACATCCATACTGAAATCCGAGCCAAACTCCAATCTATGACCCAGAAATACCAGACCCAAGCCAACCTACACCGAAGAGAGAGCGAGTTCAGAGTTGGAGAGTTAGTGATGGTCCACCTGAAAAAAGAGAGATTCCCTTTGAGAGTCCACCAAAAATTGAGCGAACGAAAGATTGGTCCATTCCGAGTCCTCAAGAAGATTGGGCCCAATGCTTATTTACTCGACCTTCCGCCAGACGTCCAGACATCACCAGTATTCAACGTATCAGATCTCTTCTTATATCATGGAGATGAACAGACGGATGCCACTACTCCAGCAGTTCCTGATGATGATTTGCGCCACCCGCCAGCCGCAACCGATGCCGATCAGATTGAAGATATTGCAGATATCCAAGATATGACGACTAGACGTGGTCTCTTCCGACGATATCTAGTCAAATGGAAGGGACGACCTCTTACCGATTGCACCTGGATCGACGAAGACGAACTCCAACAACTCCGCCCCGATATACTTCAGAACTTCCACGATGCCATCTCGACGGAGCGAGATTCTTTTCAGCAGGGGGGAGTTGATGCAGCATGATAGCAACTCTGCGAACATTTATTTTATTTATCTTATTTAGCATTTGTTTTGTCTATTTGTTTTTATTTCATTCCCATGTAAAAGGCTCATTATAAAAGGCCTCTTTTTATATTTTCCCTTTGATTTCTTCTTTCCCTAATTTTAGGGATTTGTTGCTTCATTTAAGGGGGAGTAGCCTCTATAAAGGGCTCCCTTTGTATTAGGTTTTTTTCAAGTTAAGTTGAATTTGAGTAATTTTCTCCACCCTAATTCTCTCCCTCTCTCTCTCTCTCTCATCTCGGGCGCCGCCCAACCTTTTCCCCTCTCCCCCGCTATTCTCTTTCTCCGTAACCCTACAACCTCGCCGCCACCCTTCTCTTTCCCTTCCCTCTCCCTTTCGCTGCTTTCTTCCAACCTCGCTCCCCGCCCGCGCCAGCCTAAGCACCCTCCCTTCGCCACCGCCGCGCTGCGCCCTCAAACCCCACCGTGAACCCGCACTCCACCGATCGCCAGCAACTCGGCCCTCCCCTCCGGCGCCGCCACTTCCTCGAGGTCCTCCCTCGCCATCACCCCGCCGCTCTTCTCCTCTCCACCCCGTCTCCCTGCTGCTGCCAGTTCTCTCCAACCCCAAGTACCAGATCCACCCATCCCGCATACACTGTCCCGATCATCTTTCTCCTACCCTCCCCTCCGTCACCCTCCCGATTTCGACGCCAGCAGACTGCCCACAACTCGCCTGGCAACCGCTGCCACCACTGCCGAGAAGACAGTCACCACCTGCGCCCTGAAGCCGATCGGGAAGCCCCGACGTAGCCGCCGCCTTTGTTGACCAGCTCTGAAGCACGCCTAACGACCCCTTGCCGGTTGTGGTATGAGCGTTTCTACCGCATATTTTCCCACGATATTACAATAGATTTGCGGGCTGTTATATTGCTGTTTAACTTGGTGATTAATTGAGATTCTAAACCTGCAACATCACTATTAGTTTCCGTTAGTCATTTAACTACTTGATTGGCCGACGTTTGTGGAAGATTCGGTGTTATATTTCGATTACCACGTCCATTATTGCGGCTGAGTTTGGCTTGTCGTTAATCATTTATCATTTTCATCATTTTGTGTCATTAGTTATATTGCTTGTTTCGTCATTTGGGTTATTGCACGCATAGGTTGCATCAAATATGATCCATTCTATCAAAGTGGGGGGAGGGCGGGGTTGGTGAGGAGGTTGTGAGGACGATTACTTCAAGAACATGAGCAGACGAGTACCGCATAATGGTTCTAGGTGGCTTGATTTGGGGGTAAGTCATA
Organism: Ottelia alismoides; assembly: GCA_037367405.1. Taxonomy (NCBI): domain Eukaryota; kingdom Viridiplantae; phylum Streptophyta; class Magnoliopsida; order Alismatales; family Hydrocharitaceae; genus Ottelia; species Ottelia alismoides. Next base: position 449,873 of record JAZKJV010000834.1, on the reverse strand, counting down.
TTGCTGAAACGGAAAAGAAGGGGTTGATGGGGCCGTTCGATATGTAGGAGGTCTATGAGGTTGTCTTTGCTTTGAATCCGAACGGTTTCCTCAGTATAGACGACTTCTTGATGTTTTTCTTCAGGGCATTCTGGGATTTTGTCGATGAGGAGATGATAGAGATAATTTCACAGTTTACTGTTGAAATTTAGGTTTGATCGTCTGAACCACTCATTGATTTTTTTGCTGTCCAAGAATGAGGTTGCAACTAGGGTGGAAGGTTTCTGCCCTATTGCACTTTCTAATGCACTATTCTTATTGTGGCCAAGGTTTTTGCTAGTCGGTTGAGGGGAGTTCTGCGAGCGCTCATTTTTCCGATTCAAAGTGCCTTTTTACCTTGTAGACATCTCATGGATAGTGTGGTCATAATTTCCAAAGATTGTGGCTTATTAGAGGAGGAAAGTTAGGGGAGTTAAGTGGAAGGTTGATTTCTCGAAGCTTGACATTTACTTTGTGCATCACTATAGTACAAAGGAGATGTCGGTGCCTATTCTTCAGTATGCTGATGACACTCTTCGGTGGACCAGAGAGTTGTAGGAGCTTGTTTGCTGTCCTTGACATCTTCGATGCAGTTTCTAGTTTGAGACTCAACATGGATAAGTTAGAGTTTGTGCCTTTCAGCTTGGTAGAGGAGGATGTTGATGAATGTGCCGGTTGGCTGAGATCATCCTGTGGAGATTTTGCTAATGCAGTATCTAGGTGTGCATTTGGTCAGTGGGAGGATGCGACATGCAGATTGGTTATCAGTAATAGAGAAGTTGGAGTATGGATTGGAGGGCTGGATGTCGGTGTGTTTATCCTACGGTGGTAGATTAGTGCTGCTGAAGTCGGTTCTTTCAACGATCCCTATTTTCTTCCTATCCTCTAGACTCCTTCCTGTTGGAGTAAGGAAGTAGCTTGAGAGCATCATGAGATGGTTTTTTTATCATCTTCAGGGCAACCGAATGAATTAGCTTTTGTTGATTGGTGTACAATCTCTTCTTCGAAGGATGATGGTGGCCTTGGGCTGCGTAGTCTGGAGGAAATGAATAAGGTATTGCTCAGTAATTGGATTACTCAGATTTGGGGGGAATGTGACAGTTTGGTCCGTATCTTGTTGCGAAAGCTTTATGGTGAGGGTTGCTCGCTATCGAGACTTGAGGTGGGTAGGACCTCTCCCTCATATTTTTGGAAGGGGATTTGTGGTCTAATGCAGGACATCCATCCTTTCTTGAGGCCGATAATGGGCGACGACACTGGTAGCAGGATCTAGACTGATGATTGGAGTGAGGGTGGTGTGCTTGGTTGAGATACCCCCGTATGATAGCACTAGCGGTGGACTTGAATTGTTCTGTTGCTAACCCTTAGGATGGACATTCTTTTTTCCCTCATTTCAGGTTTGATCTGTCTCACCAGAGGATGTATGAGCTCTTGGAGATACTGCAAGAACTAGACGTCGTGGAGGGGCCCACGGATGGGTGTGACTGACTGAACTAGTATGATGGTACCTTTTCTATGGGTAAGGCGTATCGAACACTGAAGGGCCCAACGATCTTTTACCTTGGAGGATGCCTAGCGGACTGCAGAAGTATATGGAAATGGAAAATCCATGTACGAGTGAAGGTCTTCATGTGGTTGTTCCAGAGGGGGAGATTGTTGATGGGTGACATATTTGCAAGGTTCATTGAGGCGACATATCCAACTTGTCGCCGGTGCCCGGAGAATGTGGAGAACGCGGAGCATCTTTTTTTCAGGTGTAGGTGTTCCCTAACGACATAGGAGCTTCGCTGGTGTTCCACAATGCACATTGATGGTATCTTGGGATACTGGGAATCTATTCGGTTAGCTAAGATTTGGGGTGATCTTTTGTCAGGTGCATTTCTATGGTGAAAATGTGCCGGCTCATGCAAAGTCACTAGCTGAAATTTGGAGTGTAGTTATGTATTCCCTCTAAAAATAATGTAAATTTTTCGGTGATTAAATGATAAAGTTTTTGAGTATACACCTAAACGGTGGAGGCCCTTTTGCTTTAAAAAAAGTGCCTCCGTAAGCTTTCGTGACCTTTTATGTCGATGTTAAATCCAAAAGTTGAAAAATTCATGCCCATCGTTCTTACATTTGAAAAATGAAGCTCCTAATTGAGAAATGACACATAGTTCGGGCCCTTTTTTGCAATTTACCCAAGCCATTATTCAATGACCGTGCTTAGTTGGCAACATACACTTGAAATATTGGGATGGATAGAGTCCATGGTCACTGCTAGCATCTCCATGGCCTGCTCATTTCTCGACCTTCTTCTCTTGGATTTTGAAGCAACAATGTGCAAGGGTCTTAGTTCTGGTCATCATCCATGCTTATAACGCTGGCAATCAGCTACACATCTTTTCAATTTGATTCTTCAATTTTTCCCAAACAATATTAGATTCTTTGGGAAATGTATATTTTGGTGAAATGAGGCCTTTTTCGTGCTTGCAAAATTAAGCCCCTGCAAAATACCTTGCAAAATTAGCATGCAATTGGCCCAGTTGTCAACTTTTTTGTTGAACAAGTATAGTCTACGTTGTTAGTAATCTTCTTGTAGTATGAAAACATATTATCTAATATTTAAATGTAGATACGAAGTTTTTTAAACTGAATTTAGTTGTTGAATTGTCCACGTCTAGTTCCTACTAGGCCAAAATTTTTATAAGACCAATACATATCTCGCTGATATTTGATATATCATTAATCACGCATGTCATGACACAGGTATTTGCCGAAGATTTTTGACCGATTTCCTCAAGCGGAAGGATTTATTTTTCTCCAGGACAGTATGATTCTTAATTATTGGAATCTACTGCAAGCTGACAAGACAAGGCTGTGGATAGCTGACAAGGTAATGATATTATACACTGGGTTTCATTAATGTCCTTTGGATTACCAGAATCGTCTCCAAAATTCTATAAACATGTAGTTTGTGCTTGGTAAACAAGGCAGTAAAAATCTCGTCCTCTGGCATGGGTTTCTTTTGGAGAGCGAACTATGGAATCCATGACTTCGATTTATTAAGAAAAGACAAGAGAAACTTTCAATGCATAACTCGTGTTTTTAGCCTAAGTATTAGTAGTGTTCAGAAGGATCTTTGCTTTACAAACATGTAAAATCCTTACGTGTAACGAATGTTATATTTTTATAATATTTGTATTAACTAAATATGTATTTAATTATTGTGTAATATTATTGCACATTTATTGTTTTAATTAAAAAACTTTGATTTTTTCTCGATAATGGAATTTAGATATCATTCAGTTTTCATTTGGGTCATTACAAGAAGTAAAAGATTTGAGAATACTGTTAAACGATTTTAACAGTGATTGAAATGCAGCAGTCATAACTGTGTTAAAATGTAGACCACAAGGCGAGGGCGACCCACTTTTGATGAATTAACACCCGAGTTGTCCTGTTTGTAGATGTATCTTGATGCTTGGTTTTACTTTTTACCACACGAGTCAGAACTGTTCTTCCCATTCACTATTCTGAGCTTTGATAAGAGCTATTTCCTTTTACAGGCCCCTGGATCATGGATGACTTTTTCAATAGATGATAACAGCCAGAAATGGACCAAAAGACAGGCCGCCTTGGTGAAGAAGCTAGTCAGCACCATGCCCGTTCATTTCCAGGTCAGCTACAAGGACAACTTCGGTGAGGACAAGTTTGCGCTCTGTGGCAGCGAAATTTTCTATGTCCCGCGCCATTTCGTAACCGACTTCCAGGATCTCGTAGGACTTGTTGGAGACATGAAAATTCATCACAAAATTGCTGTGCCACTTTTCTTTATGGCTATGGATTCCCCACAAAATTTTGATGCAGATGCTCTTAGGTCAGTTGTTTACAAACCAGATTTGGCTTCGAATACATCATGCTCGAGCTACTACTCTGCTAAGGTGCCTGCAGTATTCCCATGCAGCGTATGGAATGAACCTGAATTCATAAATCTGATCAGAATGATGGCCGAGGGCGACCCACTTTTGATGGAATTGGTATGATATTGTTGCCAAGGAGATTATTGCAAAAATGAAAAATTAACAGTTACACGATGGTTCAGGGAGGAAAATGTTGTTCTTTCGATAGTGCTGGCTCCACACTGTATTCTGGTGTATCATCTGTATGAGGGTAAGATATATATGCCACTGATTCACCTGAGATTTTCCTATTTTTCACCATTTTGTTGTAGAAAATCGAAGATATCCAAAATGGTCCTTAGTCATGAACGTGCAAAAATGGTACAGTATCTGTAATTTTGTATCTTGTTAATACATGTAAACACAATGTAGCATTTCTTCAAGAATCAGATAATTTATGTTTTTGCTTAAAAGAACAGGTCTTCTTTTTCTCTCGTTCCAGAGGGATAAGAATCCAGTCTCTTCAGCTGAGGGGGATCGTCAGAATCTTAATCGGGCTTGGTGCTTGTATAGACTTCTTTGCATTCCCTCAGGCTATGTCTAGTGTGTCCTGGGAGCTGTGTAGGGTGGCACAAGCTCCATTGCGTGCATTTTCCGACGAACAAGATTATCTTTTGCCATTCACTGGAATCTTTGGAATCACACGATGCTCAAATGTATGGTGGTAAGAGTTAGTCATTTGAGGAGTTTGGTGCAGGGGAGTTCCTTTATATAGAATTGTCACAAACGACGAGAGGGTTCACAATTGATTTAGAAAGCTTCAGGGATAATTTTTTGATTATTAATAGCCGCTGGAAAATTCATAATATTGATATAGCGTCCTCTTCCTGTCTTCTTTTATTATATTAAGAAATATATAGGGATGGATCTATTTGAATGAGAAAATTGCGAAGTAGTTTGCGTAACCAAACGACTTCCCCAATAGCTGCAAACATAGTCCAGTATTCTACCTCTACACTTGATCCGGCCCTGCTTTTTGCGAAAAAAGATAATATACCAAAGACTCAAAGTCCAATGGAGGAGCGGCAGGACAACCTGCTTTTAAGAGTAGAGGCTGAAAATGACGTATATTGTTTTATCTGGTTTATTGGACGTGCTCACTTTGATCGGAGGGTGCGAGAAGGAATTTTTTTATTGGTTTGCATTTTATTGTTTATTTTAGACAAGGGATACCTCTAGGTAACCATGGGTCGATAAAATCAAATTAAATCACAAGTAGTTTGACTTCGCAAGGACATGTTTAGTTAAGTTTGTGTTGTTGGAGTAGGTGCGGAGGTTTCCTCATCACACTTATCTCCACGTACAACATTTACCTCTATCACTGTCATAAGCAAACTCATGTTTGCAGAAATTGTTGAAGTTTGTCAACGAATTCAATAACAATTGTTTTCGTAGTACCACGTGCCTCTTGCAACCAATCAACTATGTCTTCAAGGGCATTAATCTAGCCTTGGCATCCCCATTGCTCCAAGTTCCAATTCCTCACCAATCTAGTGTTCATGTTCAAAACACTCAAGATTCCAATCCTCTCAGCCTCAACAGATTGGGTAAAACCATCGTAGCCATTTTCAAACTGACCACCGCCTTCGCAGCAGCCCCGTGCTGAGCAATGCATATCGAACACCTTGAGAGCCTCAAACTCGCAGTCAACTACACTGACCACATGCTCCATAAGTGCAGTCAACTCCTACACTGACCGCATCCTCAATTTCAAAAGAAGTATATTTTGATACAATATCTTAATTGAATTACATCTAACAATCAATGAATAATTGACGTTTAGAACCAAAGTGCAGACACCTTTTCTCCTCTACTTAATTTTGTTCTTTTCTAACTCAAGATTATTTTCCCATTGGAGTTGAATATAAATCCTTTGTTGGATGCATACCCCACTTTAACAAGTTTGGGTGTACTGCTACGGACATGAAAAAGGAATAAATGATAGTTTAATTACACAAATCAGAAGTGTCCGAGTATTTTGACAATGTTGTTTGCTGCATGATTTAAAATGGGCAGCACTCAGTTAAAAAAAGAATAAGAGGAGATCTGATTTATTATGGCTGTCACAATAGCTTTTCCCTAGGCTGAAGCTACATAAGTTTCTGAGGCAGTGGCTCAGCAGCAGACAGTTCCCTATACATGTCTGATATTGCCTTCTCGAAATACACCTTCGCCTGAGGTCTCTTAATCTGTGGAGAATATTGACGAACAAGAGAAACTAACATGTAAAAATTCACTTCAGCTATTCTGGTCAAGGAAGCAGCGGATTAAAATAAAAAGAACTTGCCTTGAAAGTTGGCGTGAGAAGGCCATTTTCCATGGTGAATGGTTCTAAAACTAGAGTTATAGCTTTCACAAATTCAAAACCTCTTAGCTGCCCAATTGAAAGATAATAGAAAAAGTAAGTCAGAAAAAAATGCGAGTTCATGTCTAGAAGTGAGAAGCACAGACGGTCTCCAGGAAGTCACCTGTGCTTCCTTGCCAACAGAGTCCATCTCGTTAAGAACAGCTGCCTTGGTTCTTGGATCGTTGCAAAGTTGATTTAGATCTTCAAACTGGAAATCAATAAAGACTAATAAATATTTGTTAAATGGAAAAAGACCGTAAAATTGCATATGAATGAGATCAAATGAGCTTCACTCATGCAAAAGATATAATACTTAAGGATGAATATTTGACATCGCCCAATTTAGGAAGAACATCATAGACAGGAAAGACCTGGTAGGATTTCTAATTGCAAGTTAGTCTGGTAGAAAGAAACAATGCACGTTAAAAACCTGAGAGAAACTAAGAACTAGTTTTGTGTGTGTAGATGTCACAATAGATTTAATAAATCATCACCAAAGATGCAGTCTCCCAAACGGAAAGCAACAAGCAAGATGTCCTCAATTCCTACTTCGGCAAATGAAATAAGATGATGCCCACAAAGTTGTTCCATATTATTATGTGACTACAGTTTAGCCTTGTTTTGCCTAGGATGGGTTGCATATTAGTACATGGGAAGATCAGCCATCACATCATGCTATCTGTCAGCATTCATGGACATTAGTGGCTTTTTCTCTTTGGTTCATGCAATCTCTCGGTGCTCTAAATTGAATACTTACAGTTGTTTCCTATGTCTTCCCACATAAAATGCTATTTCCCGATTACAAATTCAACCAGAAAATAATGAAGTTGATTATGATATCAACAGCAAGCACACAAGGTAGGTATGCACCTTTATTCCTTCAGAAATGGCCCAAGACTTCAAAACATCATGATCGACTGCAATTACTCCCACTAAGCTGGAGTTGAAGCTATCACCTGTTTTATTTAAACATACATTGTTAGACTAGAAATTACTAAAAAAACATATTACAAATGGTAAGCAGCCTCCGGAACTTACCATATACAAAACACTGAGAGATAAACCTGCACTTGGAATATACATTTTCTATCTTCTCAGGTGCTATATATTCGCCTTGTGCCAGTTTAAAGATATTCTTCTTCCTGTTAAATCTTTTAAAAGTCAGATGATTGGCATGCAAATTTAACTTAAAATTGCAAATACAGAAAAACGCTCCTCTCAATTTTTAAAGATCAAACTCTCGTAAACAACTCAGTCACTTCTTTCGTCTGCCCAAATTTACTTCAACAGTTTTCATTTTTTTGGAGCTGTGGTGAGAGCTGTGGGAATGATGAGAGCTGCGATGAGAGTTCTGGTGAGAGAATATGGAACCATGCTTTGGGACTCTACTTACGGTCATAGATAGCCTTATGAACTCCACAAACCTTCTGACACAACCCCTCAGCATCACCCAAGTTGATGTTGCATGTAGACTTCCTCATGCATACTAGCATATAGAAATGCATTCTTCACATCAAGCAAAGCGAGACAATGACCAATCCCGTACCACTGCAACAGAAAGAACGATCCGAAGGGTAGAACGACATGCTACCGGATAAAACACATCATGATAGTCCACCCCATAAGTCTAGATGAACCCATAAGTCACAAGCCTAGCCTTGTAGCGATCAATGCTATCATTTGCATGAAATACCCGTTTGCAACCAACCACAAAAGCCCAGCTCTAAGTGCCACGCAATTGTATCGCAACCATCTCCTTCTCCATAGCAAGACACCACTAATTGTCTTGCACGACCTCATAATATGTCTGCGGGATCTGTACAGTTGATAGACCTATAACAAACCTTCTGAAATCCTCTAAAGATGCCCTAAAGAAACATGAGCTGCGAGAGGATACATGGTACACGTAAACCTCTTCTTTCGAAGAGCAATGGGCACATCAAGATCATTTGTACCATATGTGGCTTGTTAAGTAGCCTACTGAGGAGGCACCTACCCATCCGGTAAAGTAGCATGATGTATAGACAAATCAATAGTATCATCAAAAGAAACAATGTGCTCCAAACATACCTGGAACATTTTGTATGATGGGGAAGGTCCATGAGCATGGGGTACAGAAGGCGTCCTAAGAATGTAAAAATTTGACAAAACTGAGCCAAAATACTAGGAGGTGAGGGTAGAGGAAAAACCAAAGTAGGAGGTGGTGGCAGCATAGGAGGAACCTCAACTGGAGCTGGTGGTGGCGTAGTAGGAGGAGCCCTGTAGAGCTCCTCTCACGAGTCAAACAGAGTCGATTTGTCACCTTTAGGAGAAAAAAATATGAATGACTCAAAGAAGGTGACATCAAAACTAATGTAGTACTTCCATCTGACCAGATCAAAGTGTCGACACCCCTTCTGGGTCAAAGAGTAGACAACTCTGGAAGAGAGCTTGTCATGGCCAGAAGTCAGATGATGCATAAATGCCATGGAGCCAAAGATATAAGGTGGTAGTGAGAAAAGGTGGTATTAGTCAGAAAAAGGACCTTATAGAGATATGCAATCGAAGTGGGGATCATGACTCCGGATAAGAAGGGTCCTAGTTACGTCAAGAGGATGACAATATTTGCGTTCAACAACACCGTTCTGTTGAGAAGTGTACATACAAGAGGTCTAATGTATAATGCCTAAGGACCTGAAGAACTGAGACAACTGAATGGTACAAAGCTCAAAGGCATTGCCAGAGCGAACACGTTTGATAGTAGCACAAAATATTTTTACCTCATATAATGAAAGTTTGAATGGTAGACCTAGCCTCGAACCCGTTATTCATGAGAAAAGCCCAAGAAAGTCTAGAATAATCGCTGCCAACGACAAGATAGAACTTGTGCCCCTGGTGGTCTGTTCCTGTAGAGGAAGGTGACCGAATCGAAGGTGCCACATGTATGGAGAGACAAATCCAATGGGAACAAAAGAGGTACCAACATAAGGGGACTAGATCAGTTTGTAGAGGCTCTCTCTCTCATGGCCACATCCAATCACTATGTCCATGAGTATTTCATGAAAAACAAAAGAAGAGGGGTTAAATATTGCACGCCAATGCATATTCTTGATGATCTGACTAATAGATAATAAATTTAAAGAGAAATCAAGTGCATAAAGCACATTCTATAGACGCATAGATAGTATAAAACATATCTCCCTCTTTCTTGTAATAAGGGAATGTGTCCCATCAGCAATAACGACGAATCTGCTTGAAGGTACGAATATGTAAGATGTGAACCGAGCTCTATCTCTGCATAGATGATGAGATGCGTCAGAATCCATAATCCACTCTGTCATGTCTGCCTTGTGACAATTGTTGAGGGACAAAGATATACCCGAAGGAGAACTAGTATTGGCGACAGTAGGAGTCATAATCTCCCTCAGACGAGAGACAAGATCGCCAAATTTTTTATTAGTAGAAGTGGTAGGAGGCTCAACTTGTTTGACAACACAAGCAAAAGAAGGATAATCATGATCCAGGTAGCATGTAACCTCATAGTAGCCAGAACATGATACTAGGTACATGGCTAACGCAGGTTCCTGCCTCCTCTACCATGGACACCCCATCCTCTGAATTGAGATGCACCTCTTATGCTGCGAGCTGCGGCCATTGCCGAGGAGATCTGAGTGCTATACGGAGAAGGAACAATGATTCTACTGCGTCTGTTGTACGTCTCCTCCATAGGAGGTAAATACACACTTGTAAGAAGTTGGGTGCATGTCTTATTCCTCGTCTGAGAGGGATCGGCAGCGGTGGTGTCCCACATTGCTTGGCAGTGGAATGATGAAAGATGTTAGAGTACCTGACAGCCTTATATATGCATATGCATTGTCTTGCTTCTATAAAGCATTCATCCCAATCTTGTCGACCGGTTCAGACTACGTTAGGATGTACTCCTTGTTATTGCACTACATGATGTTCATAACTTGCATGGACCACAACTCATAGTTGGTCCCATCCATCTTGACAATGGGTGTTGGACCCTTGAAGGCATCAAAGGAAGATAGCTCACCTTGTTTCCTAACATGATGATAAGAAGGCCGGTACAGAACTCGATTAGGGTTGTAGACTAATCTGAAGGTGTCAACACAATCATATAGGGAATTGATTGTGTGTGCAGACTCAACCCACAACCATTCCCATAAACTTTGGGAGCGTGTTAAAGGTTGACGGGTGACTTAAACGATCCGAAATCACCCTAATTGCGACAAAACCAGACCACACAACCTATGTTGCATGAGAACCACCAAAATCAGACCGCAGAAGGTGAGACGATTGTCAATAAAGGTCGCTGGGTGTTGTTCGATCATTGGGCAACGAGTTGGGGCACCACCAAGTGCTGTTGGGCACTTTTGGGACCCATTCAACGGCTAGGGCAACATCCCCAGGGCCACTAGGCACCGTCGGGTGTCACTGTGCGACAAGGGAGGCGCCTCCAAGCACCGTAGGGCTACAAGGATAACATGACTGAGTGGTGGCGTCGACTTAGTTAGGTGGTGGTGGCAAGTAGAGTCGGAAGGGAGGGTCGATAGGTGGGGGAGAGGAGTTTTAGGGCTTCAAAGCTCCGATCTAAGACCACCGCTATGAAACCACACGGAAATATAATAATGAGTTGCTTATTCATGAGGCTATATGGTTCTCTCATATAGAGAGGAGAAATCCTGTTGGATAAATTACATAATAAAGCTAATAAAAAAAGAAAATACATAAAACAAACAGAGATAAAAATATCTCTTAACACCATCCTTTCTGATGGCCTCAAAAGGATGAGTGCATATCGTCGTCGAAACTGCTCTCCGAAGTCCGTCGCCGCCACCTATCTTGTGATTTCAAGTAGGTTCAACTATGTTCAAGGTTGTGGTCGAGGAGGCTCCGATCGCAGGAAAGGGCTCCAATAGCCGTGTTCAAGGAGATTCAAGTGGTGCTTCTCCTAGATACGGAATTTGAATTAGAGAGACTCTGTAGATGCCTCGATCGTTGCTCGTAGCTTCAAGGGTGATGGGTGCTTTCTCCAGAAAGCAAGGTATGGCCATCGCTGGTATAAGGACGTCTTGCTTGCGAAGCAAGTTTTCGATAGGGTGGGCCAATAGGATCCTATGGCTTTTGAAGAGCCATTTCTACCAAGATATGCGAGGGGTTGTACCAGGGATCGGGACATCGTTTCCTATTGTTTCTTCTTCTCAAGAATGAGGGGGGGGGGATGGTTGCCACCTGGGGTCTCTCGATGGAGGAGGGCAGTAGGATCTAGATGGGATAAACCTATACCGCGATAGCTATCAATGTGGCTTCTTCTCCGAGATTGGCGCCACAATCGAGAATGAGCACTCTGCCTGCACCTGGAGATGGTGGTAAGAAGCACACTTAGCTCGTGTGAGCACAAGTGGAGGCAACAAAGAGCGCTCGAGGTGCCGAGGACATCGTCGGTTGGTTGGGGGATTGGGAGATTGTATGGAGATGGCTTGCGATGGCGATGGGGATAGAGATCGCCGTTGTTTAGGATTTCAAGACCTCGATACTATGATTGCAGGAAGAACCCAACATGCCTAGACTGAGGTTCGCTTGGGGGCTTGCCTTGGAGGCATGGAGTCGGGCCTGATGTGGCGTAAGGCCTAAAGATCAGTAGTAAACAATCGTGCGTGCCAAGATCGCTCAATCTTGCAAGCATGGAGAGTTGGGGTTCCACCGGGAATCCTAATTTTTTAAAGATCTTGGCGATTCTAAAATTCAGAACTCGAAAAACTGGATCTAGAACACAAACACAATCCGATTCTGATCCATTGAATATTTCTTGGGCATTGAAGTACTACGCACTACAGAGGGTCTCCATCTCTCACAGAGGTAATACTGTCTGGACAATCTGACTGAAGCATGATTACTTGGATGCAAGCCTGCTGGTATTCCTGCAGACCCTAAGAAACATGTCACATTCCCAGATCCTGTCTTGAAGATGTTACTCGATACAGAAGACTTGTTGGGAAACTGTTGTACCTTACTGTCACCGGACTAGATATCTCCTATGCAGTTAGCAGGGCTAAACAACACATGGAGCAACCTGGTTACAACCACTGACAAGATGTTCTCCGGATCATAAGATACCTGAAGGAATCACCAGGTGTGGTCTCTTCTATGGGGCAAATGGATACACTAACGTCATTGCATATGCTGATGCTGATTATGCATGCTCACCAGAGGATCGACGCTCCACTACAGGTTATGCTATGATAGTTGGAGGAAATCTCGTCTCTTGGAGAAGCAAGAAGCAGACTGTTGTGTCTAGATCCAGTACTGAAGCAAAATACAGAGCAATGGCTCAAGCTACTTGTGAGATCACGTGACTATTGACCTTTCTGAAAGAACTCGGTCTCATTGTCGCTACTCCTATCCTACTATATTGTGACAACAAATCTGCTACATATATCGCCATGAATCCTGTGTTCCATGAGCGAACCAAGCTATTGAGGTTGACTGCCATTTTGTTCGTTATGCTGTCAAAGCTGAGAAGATTACTACTCCTCACATCACCACAGATCTTTAGTTAGCTGATGTATTCCCAAAGGCTCTACCCAAGAAGCGGTCCTGGATTATGTCTAAATTGGGTATGATTGATAAATATGCTCCAACTTGAGGGGGGGGGGTGTTAAGTCTATAATTAGACTTATTGTTAGTAGTACATTCTATAATTAGATTTGTAACCCTGCTTCTCAAACTTCCCTCGCAGGGATGTATATAATGAATGCAAAGGCCAGCCATTCTACTTGACCATGAATATATCATGCTGAAATTAGAGGATCTTGGTCTCATTTCTCATCTGCAAGTATGTCACAGCAAGGATGTCCCACATTGCCTTAGCAGTGGGCTGATAGAGTACATCATTCGCATTCTCCATCGTCAGTGTGCCTGAAAGCCAGACCTTGGCATACGAATCATCAGCCTCCCAAAAGGCATAAACCACTGTCTTCTCTGCCGGCTCATCTTCGATAAGAATGTGCTTCATACCATTGGACTTCATGAGACTCATGAATTGCATCGCCCAGAGCTCGTAATTCGTCACATCCATCTTGACTTTTGGCGTTGGACCTTTGAAAGCACTGATGGAGGGCATGTCGACTTCATTTTCTGACATTGATGCCGGACACAGAGAAGTAGGGTTTGCAGACTAAGGAACAAATGTCTACATAAACAACCAGGGATTTGAGTGCATATGTAGACTCATGCACTCAAATCCATGAGTAACGAGAGAGGAGCTGGGGTGGCACCGGATATAGGGTGATGGGGAGGGCAACGCCGACGACTTGGGGCTAGGGGAGGCGGGAGGAGGGGTGGTGGGAGGGTGGGCGATGAGAGGAGGGGCCAAGCGGGAGGAGAGGCGACGCCGGCGGGAGGTGGCGGCGCTGGCGGGAGAAGAAGCGTCGGGAAGGGGGCAATGCCGACGAGAGGGAGAGAGGGGCGGCTAGGGTTTTGGTGGCTCTGATACCATGTTGGAAGAAAAGATTAAGTTGTTTATTCCAAAGAACCCTAAGCTCTCTTATATAGAGAAAGCCTATGGGTAAATTACATAAGATGGGACAAGGAAAAATAAACATAACAGAAAAGTACATAAACTCTAGAAATATCTCTACAATTTGTATTCCCTAAAATTAGGGATACGTGGTTCATTTGGAACCTTTGCAAAAAACGACTCCCAGCAAAACTCTTTTATTTGAGGGTTAAAGTTGAAGGTAATTCAAGAGGAAATGAAGGGGTACGAAAATTACAGTGATGCACTCCAATTGAAAAGAACTACAAACGTAATGTTGAATTAAGGATGAAAGGTTACGCAATCGGAGCAAATTATTTAATGAATTCGGAAAGAATTTTCCGACATTGCATCTGAAGATCAAGTAATTCGCCGGGAGACAAATTTTTCAAGCGGAGAACTAATGCAACACGAAATTAATAAATAAGGCTTAATTTATTTATATTTGTCATTAATTAGAGTTTAATTTTATTATCGAGTTGTTACAATTTTTATTTAAATAAAAGAGATTGCATGTGATCTCAATTAGTGGGCAAATTAGGTAGTTAATCGATTGGAGTCAATTCGGATAAGTTACAGTAAAATTTGAATTTTAAATTTGAAATTTCTTTCTAATTATGTAATCACATCCCTCCTATATAAAGGGGTGGCAGTCTATTATTTCTAGGGAGTTGAAGTTGAACTAAAATTGAGATTTATCTCATCTCTCTCTCGTCTCTCTTCTCCCTCCACGCGATCTCTGCGATTTTTCTTCAAAATCCCTCGTTTTCCGACAAGTTTTCTCCTTTCAACCCCTCCGTTTTCTTCTCCACCAATTATTTCCACAGTCAAATTTTTAATCTTCACCGTTGCAAAATTCTTATTTGCATCACGAGCCCTTAAAGACACAAGACGAATGGAAGACATCATCCTTGTTCTCTGACATAATGAAAGGAGACCGAAAAACGTAACTCGACTGGGGAAATAGACCGATTTGAGGAAGTTTACACTATCATATGGAGGATTGGTTGTACGTGTAGACTCATACAACCGTCCTCGTCACTCCTCGATCTGCATTAGGGACATGAAACACGATTTATAGGCTTAAAATCACATTTTTCAATTAAAATCAGATTGTTCAGACTGCAATTTGGTAATAGAGAGGAGGAAGAACGCCCATGAGGGCTGGAAAAGGTCCTGCCACAGCTCAAAGATAACGCCATAGGAGTCAATGGTGCGCGTAGGAGTCGGGAGGGCACCCACGGATGGCTGGGACCTTGTGCGCAGGGCCCAGATGGGCTGGGCAGCAGCACCAGCGTGGTTGCGGCACACACGCAGAGCTCGGATGGGCTAAGTGGCGACAATGGTGTACGTGGAGGGTGGGGCGGCAACGATGGCACACGTAAGAGAGGTCGACGGGTGGAGGCTAGGTTACGCGTGGGATACGGGAACTCCAGTCTAGGACCGTTGCTCTAGTGTCATGTTGGGAGAAAATAAGGACTTGTTTATTCATAAGGCCCTAGAGTTTTCTTATATAAGAGAGTAACCTGTTGGGCAAACTACATAAAAAAGACAAAGAATAGAGAATACATAAAAGACACAAAAAATAACAAATAACTTAACAACCACCACCTCCATCACCGCAACCACGACACCTCCAGTACCTAAACCCGCTTCTGTGGCTACCCCTAGACCACCACCCAATACTTTGGCTCAATTTTTACCATGTGTTGTTCGCAGGCCTCATACATTTCTCCCAGCTCATGGGTAATCCCCATCATCCAACATGTTCCATATATGAACTAAGCACATTGTTTCTACTGATGACAGTAGTGATTTAACCATGCAACATGATTCTTTACCTAAATGCCCTCTTAGGAGGGCAGTTTACAGGTTTAAGAGGAAGATAATCTAGATGTGTCTATTGCTTCGTGGAAGCAGAGATGTGCTTGTGCTACATATCCTATTGCATCCCATGTTTCCTTGGACCAACTCTCAGAGGATTTCAGGAGATTCATCGTGAGACTATCAGCATTGGAGTTACCACGGACATATCAGGAGACAATACAGGAAAGTCAGTAGCAACTTGCCATGGAGGAGGGGATGTCTGCATTACAGTCACGTGGCATATGAAGCATTGTTACATCTCCTACAGGAGTACCTGTTGTCGGATACAAGTGGGTGTTTGCGATGAAGCACCGAGCAGATGGCAGCATGTATTGATACAAGGCGAGACTTGTGGCTCATGGGTTCACCCAAACATACATAGTGGACTATCATGGTACTTCCTCTCCAGTAGCTCAGCATTATGCAATATGTATTCTTTTTTCTGTTGCATTGATACGATACTGGCTCCTATATCAACTTGATGGGAAGAATGCATTTATCTATGATGACTTAAAGGAGGAGGTCTACATGTAGCAACCACCTGAGTTCGTTGTTGAGGGGAGTGTTAGAAGGTTTGCAGGCTTCACAAGGCGATATATGGCCTTAAGTAGAGTTCAAGAGCATAGTTCCTAAAGCTCTCGGATTTGATAGAGCAACATGGGTTCGTGAGATCAACAACGGATCATTCACTATTTGTTCAGAGGTCTCATAGAGGTACAATTGTCATACTTGTTTATGTAGATGACATCATTGTTACAAGGGATGATGTGCAGTGAATTGAAGTTGCTAAGGATTTCTTAAGTTAGCAGTTTGTGACCAATGACCTTGGCAGTCTATGATATTTCCTTAGATTGGAGTTTTCCAAGAACTACAGAGGTCTTGTGATGACTTAGAGAAAGTACATTACATATCTTCTCTCTAAGACATGTATGACATATTGCAGGCCTTCCACTACTCCCATGGACCCGAGCATGAAGCTGTATGATGATGACATTGATGAGGTGGACAAGAGGAGGTACAAGGAGCTTGTTGGGAAGCTTTTAGACATAAATCACCAGGCCATATATATATATCCTTTGTAGTAAGCCAAGTGAGTCAGTTTATGGAGCAGCTTAGACATGCAGATATGGATGCAGTCCATATGATTCTGAGGTATCTGAAGACCTCACATGACAATGTTTTCTATTTAGCATATACACATCCCTTGCCATTATAGCTTGTGCATATATCGATTATGCATGATGACTCAATGACATGAAGTCTACTTCTGTCTTTACAGTCAATGCCTTAAATATCAGATTTTGGTTTCATTTCGGTAATGGACCGAAATGAAATTTTAGTCGAAATTCGACCGAAATTTTGATCATTTCGATCATTTTTTGAACATGGCCCCTTAAATTTTGATCGATATAAGCCATTTCGATCAAATTTCAGTCACCCACCGAAACCAAAATTCGACCGAAATCTGATCGAATTTCGCAGAAATTCGATCCCATGTTTACAGTGTTCATATGGAGTTCCTTGGTGTCATAGAAGAGCAAGAAACAGACAATGGTCGCTAGATCCAGTGTAGAATCAGAGTATAGAGCCACGATATGGGCTAGTACATAGATGATGTAGGTCAGATCTGTTCTTACTAACCTAGCAGTTGAGGTGCCTCGTCTCATGTATCTCCAATGCGACAATCATGCTGCTCTTTTCATTGCCAACAACCCAACCTTCCATGAGAGGATCGAGCATATCGAAGTAGACTGTCACTACGCTTGAGACATGATTCAGAAGGGCTTCATCTCCACCACTCACGTTAGTTTAGGAGATCAGACAACAGACATACTCACCAAGGCCCTAGATATAGGGTCTTTCCAAAGATGTTGTTCCAAGCTGAGCATGATTGATATCTACACTCCAGCTTGAGGGGGAGTGTTGAGATATTAGTTATCTATTGTCTCTTTTATGTATTTTCTATTCTTTCCATTTTCTATATGTGATTTTCCCAATAAATTTCTTCTCTATATAAGAGAACACTGGGTCTCATGAATAAGCAATTCATTATTTTCTCCCAACACTATAGCACTATAATAAGGTCCTCAAGAAACTAGGAATATAGCTTGTATCATAGTTAGATAGCTGAGTGAAAACTCAATATTTTAAAACAAGTCTTCTCGTTTGCAAACTGCAGAAACTGAACAGAAGTTACTTTATTAAATCTAGGCATGAAACGTACCTGTCAATGATCTTTAAACGCCCTCCAGGTAACCAAAGACCAATATCTCCAGTGTGGAGCCAGCCATCCTCATCGATCACTTCTTTCCTGTCCAATTTTTAACTACATTGTAACACAATCCAGTGAAAAAAAATAAATTAGACAAGACAACGCTCATATTATTACGTTTGCTTATCATCTTTATAGTAGCCCTGGAAAACACTTGGACCCCTGACGCAAATTTCACCACGTGGGTAAGGCTGGTCTTCTGAAGTGTAGTTCATTTCCGGAACATCAACAAGCTTGATCTCTAAGAAAGAGCTCCCATTAATATTTTAACATAACATCACATAAGAAAATGGTAACTTGGTATTGACAGTTAGTCATATACGAGGCAACCCCAAGAAATCCAGATGGAAGTACATGAAAAACAGCAAAGTGATGTTCTTGAGTTCAGTTCACATGTAGATACTGTTGGGAAAAGAGTCTTCGTTGTTTATTCAGAAAACCCTAGTCTCTCTTATATAGGGAGAGACCTTAAGGGTAAATTACAGAGAGGTCTATAGAAAATAAAGAAATGACGACAAACTACATAAAGAGATAATAACACTACTAACTATTTCTACACTCCCCCTCAAGGTGGAGCATAGATATCTATCATGCTCAGCTTGGATGAACATATCTGAAACGGTCCTCTGAGCAGTGGCTTGGTAAATACATCTGCAGTCTGATCTCCTGAGCTCACATGTGCAGTAGATATCAATCCTTTCTGGATCAAGTCCCTAGTATAATGGCAGTCAACTTCAATATGCTTGGTCCTTTCATGAAAAGCTGGATTGTTGGCAATGAACAATGCTGCCTGATTGTCACACTGAAGCTTCATAGGTAGAGGTACAACTACATGTAGATCTTCTAGTACTGAGCGAACCCACATCATTTCCGTACTGGCTTGAGCCATGGCCCTATACTCGGATTCGGCACTGGACCTTGCCACAACAGTTTGTTTCTTGCTTTTCCAAGAAACCAAAGAGCCTCCAACAAACACTGCAAACCCTGAGGTTGATTTTCGGTCCTTAGGACATCCTGCATAATCTGCATCTGCACATGCTGAGACAAATAAGTCCGTGCCCTTTCTGAATAGCAGCCCTGAACCTGGAGAGGACCTTAGATACCTCAGTATCATGTGTATAGCATCCATGTGAACCTGTCTTGGCTGCTCCATAAATTGACTCACCCTGCTAACTGCAAATTGAATGTCTGGGCGAGTTATGGTGATGTAGAGGAGTTTGCCCACCATCTCTCTATATCTCATCTTATCTACTTCATCAGTATCACCATCATACAACCTCACGCTGGGATCCATGGGAATACTTGATGGTTTGCAACCATCCATGCCAGTCTCAGTCAGGAAGTCTGTAATATACTTCCGTTGGGTCATTACCAAACCCTGTGCATTCCTTGCAAATTCTAACCCCAGAAAGTATCTCAGGGTCCCAAGATCTTTTGTAACAAACTGACGGCCAAGGAATGCCTTCGCCTTTTCTATGCCCTGTGCATCATCTCCTGTAACAAGAATATCATCCACATAGACCATAATAACAACCGTACCTGCCGATGACTTCTGGACAAACAATGAGTGATCGGCATTTGACCTCTTGAATCCTTGTTGCTCAATCAGGTTGGACAACTTCTGGAACCATGCTCTGGGGCTCTGTTTGAGGCCATATATCGCCTTGTGAAGTCTACAGACCATCTGCTTCTCCCCCTCAGCAGTAAACCCAGGTGGCTGCTGCATGTAGACTTCCTCCTGCAAGTCTCCATACAGAAATGCATTCTTGACATCTAGTTGAGATATACTCCAATCACGGACCACGTCAACAGATAAGAGAATACGAAGGGTAGAATGTCTCGCCACTGGAGAGAATGTATCCATGTAATCCACACCGTAGGTTTGCGTAAACCCACGAGCGACCAAGCGTGCTTTGTACTTATCCAAGGTTCCATCTGCATGGTATTTGACTGTAAAGACCCATTTGCAGCTCACAACGGATGCATCAGAAGGTGCAGGGACCAAAGACCATGTGCCACGAGACTGTAGGGCCCTCATTTCTTCTTCTATTGCTAATCGCCAGCATTCATTCTGCAAAGCTTCCTGGTATGTCCGTGGTATATCCACGGAAGACAAAGCTGTGGCAAATCTCTGAAAATCACCTGTGAGACGGTGAAAAGAAACATGTGAAGCAAACGGATAAGCGGCACATTGCCGCTTCTGTTTCCGAATAGCAATCGGAACATCAAGATCATCATCTGTTGTACTAGATGGGCTAGTGTCTGCCTGTACTGAAGGATCCTGCACATGTACCAAACCTGACCCGTCAATAGTAATGCCGTCTGAACATACCTGAGGCGGGATGATCGGCTGCTGTGTGGTCTGACCAAGACCTGACCGGTGCGTATAGAATTTCGGTAACGGTGATATGATAGGCCGTGGATTGGGTGGAGGTGGAGGTGGTGGAGGTGATACTGGCGTGGAGACGGGCACAGGAGACCCAGGTGTACTCACTGTAGGTGGTGGAGGAACATAAATGTCATCAGTGGTAGTGGATTGTACCATTCTGTCACCTGCAGGAGAAAAATACATGACAGAATCAAAGAAAGTGACATCAACACTCACGAAGTATCTCTTAGTTGCAGGATCATAACACCGGTAACCCTTCTGAGTCCTGGAATAGCCAACAAAGACGCACTTGACTGCTCTAGGAGAGAGCTTGTCAAGCCCAGGAGATAGACGATGCACGAAACACACATTACCAAAGACACGTGGAGTCAAAGAAAATAACTCCTTGTCTGGAAAAATAAGGGAGATAGGTATCTTCTCACCAAGGACTGAAGATGGCATCCGGTTGACCAGATAACAAGCAGTAAGAACAGCATCGCCCCAGAATGAAATAGGAGCACAACTCTGAATCAACAGTGTTCGAGTAATATCCAAGAGATGGCGATGCTTTCTTTCCGCCACACCATTTTGTTGTGAGGTATATGCACAAGTGGTTTGGTGAATAATACCCTTTGATGAGAGGAATCGTGAAAGTGATCGTGTACAAAATTCAAGGACATTATCCGTCCGAACATATTTGACAGAGGAAGAGAAAACATTGTGCACTTCATTAAGCAAATTCTTGATCACATTTCCTGCTTCAGATTTATTTTTCAAAAGAAAGACCCATGACACACGCGAGAAATCATCCACTACCACAAGATAAAACCTGTGTCCCTGATGATCGGGAACACGACTCGGACCCCATATATCAATATGTAACAACTCAAAAGTGGAGCTACTGCTCCGACTCGGACGACTTGGAAAGCTCGACCTGTGATGCTTTCCTAACTGACACGCTTCACATCGAAATGACGAACTAGGAGAGATCTGGGGCAGAAGATGACGCATTTTCTGAAGTGGAAGGTGACCAAACCGGAGATGGCAAATATACGGAGAGACTGGTCCAGCAGAGAGAGAGGAGACGCCAGCATAGGAATCCCGAACCAGTCGATATAAACCATTCTGCTCAGAGCCACAACCAATCACCTTGCCCGTGAGTATGTCCTCAAAAATGAGAGAAGACGGGTCAAAGATGGCACGACAATTCAAATCCTTCGTAATCTGACTAATAGATAGCAAATTCATGGAGAACTCAGGAGCATGCAGAACGTTCTGTAATTGCAAAGTGGAGGATAGAGAAACCTCCCCCTGTCCAACAAGGGGCGAATGGGTACCATCTGCTATCTGTACGGATCGACTGGGAGGAATGTCCCTGTAGGCCTGCAATCTACCTCTATCCCGGCAGAGATGATGTGTGGCCCCGGAATCAATAATCCA
Source organism: Ottelia alismoides (assembly GCA_037367405.1). Taxonomy (NCBI): domain Eukaryota; kingdom Viridiplantae; phylum Streptophyta; class Magnoliopsida; order Alismatales; family Hydrocharitaceae; genus Ottelia; species Ottelia alismoides. The sequence continues at coordinate 428,081 of JAZKJV010000834.1, read as the reverse complement.
GTTAGATATATCATGAGATGTAGTAGATCTACCTGAGGAGCTCGCGGCTGCGGATGAACTGGCAGAGGCAGATGCAGCAATATCTGAGGAGCCACCAGACGAATCACCGGAAGTATGTGGCATAATATCACGGAGACGGGCCACAAGTTCGTCAAATCGACTATCTGCAGTAGAAGTCAGTGGAGACTGGGAGTGCTCTGCAACACGTGCCGATGCTGGAAATCCATGCTTCGAATAGCATGTCTCCTCCGAGTGTCCTGTACGGTGACAATAGGAGCATGTCTGACTGAAACGACCACCCCTCCCCTGGGGTCCACGGCCTCGTCCACGACCACGGCCAGATGGTGTTCCACCTCTCCCACGCGAGACTGCCATCGCTGAAGGAGGTGGAGTAGAAGAGCTGGAGGAAACTGGAATGCGACTAAGCCTTCTGTAAACATCTTCAACTGGAGGAATAACTGCATCAGCGAGAATCTGAGATCGAGCTGCATCATACTTAGGGTCAAGAGCCGCAAGTAGAACACCAACCATGGTGGCGTTTCGAAACGCCTTCTGCTGCTCAGGAGTTGCAGTGAGAGGGATGATACTGTATAACTTCTCAAACATCCCTCTTAGGGATGTGTAAAGAGAATGGAGAGGTCTGTCGTTCTGCTTCATTGTGAATATGTCGTGCTGAAGCTGCAACATCTTCGTCTCATTTCGCACCTGCGAATATGTGGCAGCAAGAATGTCCCACATTGCCTTAGCAGTGGGCTGATGGAGCACGTCGTTAGCAATCTCCATCGTCAAGGTACCGGACAACCAGACCTTCGCATAGGAATCATCAGCCTCCCATGAGGCATAGATCCCAGTCTTCTCTGCGGGCTCATCCTCGGTAAGAATGTACTTCTTACCATTCGACTTCATGAGGCTCATGAACTGCATAGCCCAGAGCTCGTAGTTAGACCCGTCCATCTTGACTATTGGCGCAAGATCTTTGAATGCACCAGTGGAGGGCATATCAACTTTTGATTCTGACATACTGCCGCTCGAAGAAGAACTAGGATATGTAGACGTGATGCTGAATGTCTACAACAACTGCATCGGATTTGAGTGCGTATGTAGACGTTACGCACTCAAATCCATAGAACGGACGAGGGAGAGACTAGGGCACGCCCTACAAGGGGCTGATAGCCCTTTCAGCGTCTGGGAGAGCCTTACGCGGCTTGCTGGGAGAGCCGGGACCTACAGCGGTGCTTAGGACCGCCTGGTAGAAGGCAGAAAGCACCTGGCGGCTACTGGCGGTGCCGGGGAAATCCGCCTGGTGCTGGCTGGCGGTGGCTGGAGCCTACTGCAGCAGTCGAGGACTGCTGGCAGCGACTAGGAGCGCCGTGAGGGCGCTGGCAGCGGCTAGAATCGCTGGGAAGGCCGCCTGGGGCTGGCTGGCGGCAACTGTTAGCGCCGTGGAGGCGCTGGCAGCGGCTGGAATGGTTGGGGAAGACCGCCGAGCGCCCGGTGGCAGTGGGGCTGGGCCACGGGGAGGGCGCGTGAACGAGAGAAAGGCGGCGGCGAAGATCGTGTCGAGGAGAGGGCGGCGGGTGGGGAGAAGGAAGCGGCGGGTGGAGAGCCCTAGGGTGGCTCTGATACCATGTTGGGAAAAGAGTCTTCGTTGTTTATTCAGAAAACCCTAGGCTCTCTTATATAGGGAGAGACCTTAAGGGTAAATTACAGAGAGGTCTATAGAAAATAAAGAAATAACGACAAACTACATAAAGAGATAATAACACTACTAACTATTTCTACATATACTAATAAGCCACTGTGACACAATGCTGATTTTGGTTTTATGGATGGCTGAGTATACACTATACAGGCCCACCTATGGTGATTTAAAACTCCATCCTAATTCTATCTCCACCATATGGGGAATAATGACATTTCAACATGGTAAGGTTACAAATTAGGGGAGGAAGTATACATGAGGAGACGAGCTCACAGATCAGTTCAGTCACGAAAATGTCTGTATTCAACGAGGGAAATGAAAAAGAGAGGAAATAACACAAGAATGGAAGGGCAGGTTCTCACCCAAACAGGTCCAAAAAGGACACTTTCAGTAGGTTGGATGATCCGACATAAAAGAACAAATGTATCCATTTATGCTCTTTCCATGTCAACTTAAAATGCAATAGTCAGAGAAAAACCAATGAACCTTTGAAATAGAATTTATTTCTCCCAGGAAAATCCAAGGCAAAACAAGTTGGAAAAGGTAATAAACAAGACATCAAGATGCTGATGCAACACAAATGGCTAAGGCAGCTGACTGAATTGGGAAAATAGTTTAAATTAACACAACTACAAGTCGAGGTGAAGGAATAGTACATTAAAACATAATACGTAAATGAATGGTATACACATTGAATAGGAAATCAAATAACAAGCATACCACATGATAAACATAATACGTAAATGAATGGTATACACATTGAATAGGAAATCAAATAACAAGCATACCACATGATGGATTAGGGGACCCAACATGACCACTTAATATGTCGCCAGCATCCATGCTACTTATCACACACGAAGTCTCTGTCATACCATAACCTTCAAGAATTTCACCTCCAAAGCATCTATAGAAAAACAAAAGTTATCCTCAGAAGATCAAGCATATTATTTTACAACTAGACATTCACAGTGACAGAACATAGTAAAATTAGATTCATTTAAATGGTCGCCTATTGTTGCAAATACATGCTCCAATCCTAAAGACCATAACCTCCAAGAATGACACCTCCAAAGCATCTATAGAAAAGATGAGTTATACTCAGATGATCAAGTATATAATTTTACAACTACACTTCCACAGTGAAATAATATAACACAATTAGAATCATTTAAATGGTCACCGACTGTTGAACATATAGTGTAGAGCTTTACGTTATGTCATGATGTACTGTTGCGTATTATCTATTTATCTCATGTACATCTATGTAATTTACCCGAGGGTTTTCTCTCTATATAAGAGACCCAAGGGATCTATGGAATAATACAGAAGAGTATCATTTACTTTGACATGGTATAAGAGCCAAAACCCTAATCTAGGGTTTGTTGGTTCCCCCCGCCCCCCCGGCCGCCGCCGACGCCGCCTCTCCACCCGAGGGCTCCCAGCCGCTGCCGCCTCTCCTTCCGAGGCTCCCAGCCGCTTCCGCCTCTCCTCCCGAGGCCCCCAGCCGCCGCCCCTTCCCCGCGCAAACAGTCCCAGCCGCCGCCCCTCTCCACCGCGGCAACCCTCCCAGCCGCCGCACATCCAACTCGGCGCCGCCCCAGCCCGTGAGGTCTTCCCTCGGCGAGGACCTCTCCAGCCAAGTCCCTCTATCGTTGGGGCTGCCGTAACTCTTCCCTGCGCCCTCCTTTCTCGGGCGGCACTTCTTCATCTATGGGTTCAAGTGCATAACGTCTATATATGCACTTGAATCCGATCTAGTCTCTGTAGACAACCGTTCATTTGTCCTTCATCCCAACGTCTTCTTCTCCGGCATCATGTCAGATCAAAAGATTGATATGCCCTCCATAGGTGCCTTTAAAGGTTCGACACCAATCGTCAAAATGATGGGACAAACTACGAACTCTGGGCTATGCAGTTCCTGAGTCTTATGAAGTCATGTGGTAAGAAGCATATTCTTACCGAAGATGAACCGTTGGAGAAGACAGGGATATATGCCTCATGGGAGGCTGACGATGCGTATGCCAAGGTCTGGTTGTCAGGCACGCTCACGATGGAGATCGCTAATGATGTCCTCCATCAACCCACCGCAAAGGCGATGTGGGATATTCTGGCTACTACATACTCTCAGGTGAGGAACGAGACAAAGATGCTGCAGTTGCAGCATGATATTTTTACCACAAAGCAAAATGGGAGGCCTCTTCATTCTCTGTACACGTCCCTTCGTGGCATGTTCGAGAAGTTATATAGCACCATCCCGCTCACAGCCACCCCCGAACAGCAGAAGACGTTCCGCAACGCCACTATGGTAGGCGTTTTACTTGCTGCCCTTGATCTAGAGTACGAGGCAGCCCGCTCTCAGATCCTCGCTGATGCTACTATTCCTCCGATGGAGGAAGTCTACAAGAGGCTCAGTCGTATCTCAGTTCCCTCCAGTGCAGCGACCCCACCGCCTTCGGCAATGGCGGTCTCCAGAGGACGAGGTAGTTCGTCTTCATTTCGCGGCAAGGGAAGTGGTGGCCGTGGACGTGGAGGTCGTGTGCGTTCGACGTGCTCCTTTTGTCGTCGTACTGGTCATTCTGAGGATACATGCTACTCCAAGCATGGATTTCCTCCTTCTGCACGTGTTGCTGATCATGTTCAGGGTCCACCAACAACTACTTCAGATCACAGGTTCGAGGAGCTAGTAGCACGGCTTCGTGATATTATACCACAGTCATCATCAGATGGTGCTGATACATCCGATGTTGCGGCCTCTGCGTCAGCTAGTACTTCTGCTCCAGCCAGTACCTCAGGTAGTACTTCTGTTTCCTATCATAATCATGACCTATCAGGTTGGATTGTTGACTCTGGAGCCACACATCATCTCTGCCGTGATCGAGATATTCTGCAGTCCTATAGAGCTATTCCGTCTGGTCGCTCCGTACTCATAGCTGATGGCACTCATTCCCCTATTATCGATCAGGGGGAGACTGTTCTGTTGCCCTCTATGCACTTACAGGATGTTCTACATGCACCCGAATTCTCCATGAATTTATTATCAATTAGTCAGATTACAAAAGACTTGCACTGTCGTGCTATATTTGATCCATCTTCTGTCATTTTTCAGGACATACTAACGGGCAGGGTGATTGGTTGTGGTTCTGAGCACAATGGCCTCTATCGTCTTGTCCGGAACTCTTATGCAGGCGTCTCACTACACTCTCAGGGTTCCGTCTCTCCATATACATGGCATCTTCGCTTTGGTCACCTGCCGCTACAGAAAATGCGTCACCTCCTGCCTCAGATCTCTCCGAATTCGTCATTTCGTTGTGAAGCGTGTCAGTTAGGAAAGCACCATCGGTCTAGCTTTCCAAGTCGTCACGGTCGGAGCAGTGTCTCCTCATTTGAGTTACTTCATATATATATTTGGGGTCCGAGTCATGTCCCAGACCATCAGGGGCATAGGTTTTATCTTGTTGTGGTTGATGATTTTTCTCGAGTGTCTTGGACTTTTCTTCTTAAAAATAAACCAGAAGCAGGAAGTGTTATCCAAAATCTTATAAATGAAGTGCAAAATATTTTTTCGTCTACTGTTAAGTATGTGCGTACTGATAATGCATTGGAGTTCTGCACTCGGTCTCTTGCTCGATTTCTATCATCTAAGGGCATTATCCACCAAACTACATGTGCATACACATCTCAACAAAATGGAGTTGCAGAACGAAAACATCGACACCTTCTTGATATTGCTCGCACATTACTTATTCAGAGTTGTGCCCCCTTGGCTTTTTGGGGGGATACTGTACTTACGGCATGCTATCTGGTCAATCACATGCCCTCTACTGTTCTTGGGGAAAAGGCTCCTATCTCTGTTCTCTTTCCCGACAAGGACTTGTTTTCACTTACACCTCGTGTCTTTGGCACAGTCGCTTTTGTTCACCGCTTGTCTCCAGGACTTGACAAGCTCTCTCCTAGAGCTGTCAAGTGTGTTTTTGTGGGCTACTCAAGGACACAGAAAGGATATCGTTGCTATGACCCCATTCATGACAAGTACTATGTGAGTGCCGATGTTACATTTTTCGAACCTGTCATGTACTTCTCCCTTGCAGGTGACAGGTTGGGTTCCTCCACACCCACGGATACTAATATTTATGTGCCTCCACCTCCAACCCTGGGTCAATCCGAGTCCATTACACCACCACCACCACCACCTCCGATTGTACCCTTCCCTAAGTTCTACACAAGACGGTCTGGGCCTTCTCAAGCTACACGTCAACCATCCAGCACGCCTCAGGTATGTTCTGATGTTATCACCAATGATGGATTAAATAACACACCGGTGCAGGAGTCTTTGCTATAGGGGGAGGATCCGCCAGTCAACACAATGATAGATGATCTTGATCGTCCTATTGTTCAAAGGAAGCGGAAAAGACACTGTGCATCATATCCTCTAGCGTCTCAGGTGTCCTTCCATTGCCTCACTGGTGATTTCCAGAGATTTGCAGCAGCTGTCTCCTCGGTCGAGATTCCGCGGACCTACCAAGAAGCCATGAAGATTGATTGCTGGCGTCTAGCTATGGAAGAGGAGATGCATGCCTTACAGTCTCGCGGGACTTGGTCTCTAGTTCCCATTCCTCCCGGTGCCTCCGTGGTGAGTAGCAAGTAGGTGTTTACAGTTAAATATCATGCCGATGGTCGTCTCGACAGGTACAAGGCCAGACTTGTAGCAGGTGGATTTACCCAAACCTATGGGGTTGATTATTTGAATACATTTTCACCAGTGGCTCGACACTCCACTCTTCGCATCCTTCTAGCTGTTGCTGTGGTACGTGACTGGACCATATTTCAACTTGATGTCAAGAATGCATTCTTGTATGGTGATCTACAGGAGGAAGTCTACATGCAGCAGCCACCGGGGTTTGCTGCTGAGGGGGAGACTCAGATGGTGTGCAGACTTCATAAGGCTATCTATGGCCTTAAACAGAGTCCACGGGCATGGTTCCAGAAGCTCTCCCAGTTGATTGAACAACAGGGGTTCAAGAGATCGAATGCAGATCCTTCATTGTTCATTCAGAAGACTTCTAGAGGTACGGTTGTAGTCATGGTATATGTTGATGACATTCTGGTTACAGGAGATGATGCTCAGGGAATCGAGATGACCAAATCTCTGTTGGGAAGTTAGTTTATTACGAAGGATCTAGGCACGATACGATACTTTTTGGGGATAGAGTTTGCAAGAAATGCACAAGGAATGGTAATGACTCCAAGGAAATATGTTACAGACCTGCTGGTTGAAACATGAATGGATGAATGCAGACCGTCAAGTACGCCTATGGACCCAAGCATGAAGCTGTACGACAATGATACCGAAGAGGTGGACAAAAGAAGATACAGAGAGATGATGGGTAAGCTTCTATACATTACCATAACTCGACCGGATATTGCTTTTGCAGTAAACCGGGTGAGTCAATTTATGGAGCAGCCTAGACAAGTTCATATGGATGCCTTGTATATGATATTGAGATATTTGAAGTCTTCCCCAGGCACATGGTTGCTATTTAGAAAAGATACAGATCTGTCTATTTCAGCTTGTGCAGATGCTGACTATGCAGGGTGTCCAAAGGATCGTAAATCTACTTCTGGATTTGCTATCTTCATAGGAAGCTCTTTGGTTTCTTGGAAAAGCAAGAAACAGACTGTTGTGGCGAGATCCAGTGCTGAATCCGAATACAAAGCTATGGCACAAACAAGCGCAGAAATGATGTGGGTTCGAGCGCGGTCTTAGAAGATTTGAATGTAAATGTCTCCTTGCCCATGAATCTTCAATGTGACAACCAGGCAGCATTGTTCATTGCCAATAATCCAACCCTTCATGAAAGAACGAAGCACGTCGAGGTAGATTGTCACTATACTAGAGACATGATCCAGAAGGGCTTGATTTCCACCTCACACGTCAGTTTAGAGGACCGGACTGCTGATATATTTACCAAACCATTGCTCAGAGGACCTTTCCAGAGATGTTCTTCCAAGCTGAGCATGATTGATATCTATGCTCCATCTTGAGGGGGAGTGTAGAGGTTTACGTTATGTCATGATGTACTGTTGCGTATTTTCTATTTATCTCATGTACGTCTATGTAATTTACCCGAGGGGTTTCTCTCTATATAAGAGACCCAAGGTCTCTATGGAATAATACAGAAGAGTATATCTATGGAATAATACAGAAGAGTATCATTTACTCTGACATATAGGCTCCAATCCTGAAAATCTGTGCTCAAAACTAACCAATCACCAATCTAAAAAAGAAATAGTATTCATAGCCACTGAAAAAATAATATCGACAAACAACATGGTTCATGTAGAGATATATTTTATTTTTATGTATATTTTTATCTATTTTCTTTTCCCTCTGTTTACTCTGTAATTTTCCCAAAGGTCTCTCCCTATATAAGAGAGCCTAGGGCTCAATGAATAAACAACTCTTTCTCTTTTCCCAACATAGTATCAGAGCAGCGGTCCTAAGCCAGAACTCTCATACCTAACCCTAACCTAACCCCACCGTGCCGTCGTCTCTCTCTCCACGCCACCGTTCTAGGGGCCACCGTCGCCGAGCGGCCCCTCCAGCCGGTCTTTCCCGCCCTTCCAGCCGGCCTTGCTCGCCCCTCCAGCAGGGTTGCCGCTGTCACACCCCCAAATTCCGTGATCGAGAATGATCGTGCAGACCCGGTAGCGGATGCTCGAGAATGATCGATGGAGCTGGACTTCAGGAGGAGTCCGAAAATGCGTGGATATCAGGGAGGTTATTCACGAGAGTCTGGAGGCTCTACCATACGTGATGGAGAAGCGTCACAATGGACACTGGCTCGGTAGCAGAGTGTCGTGAAGCTTGTAGCAGTGCGAGCACAGCGAGTACAGTCAGCAGTGCAAGACATGACAGTGGATGCACGCAGTGGTACATACGCGAGCGCAAAAGGGCGGTACGTAGTGAAGCAGTACGCATCGAGGAGCTATGCGGTACGGTCACAGAGGCGTACGTACGAAGGCGCACGGTATCGGTATTGATGCGTGGCGGTCCAAAGAGGCATGGAGCGTTGCAGGTGCTGAGTACGAGCATTGTCGAGCATGCTCAGTCGTACACGTACGAGAGTGGTCTGGAGGCCACGATAGCGAAGTTCTGGAGGACTTACCCTTAGCATGGAAAACGCTAAGGGTTTACCGCACGAGGGTCTGGAGGCCGCGGGTTTCCTTTGGCACAAGACCAAGTGTTCGGTGGCACTTGGTGAATTACGACAAAGCTGCATCAGCAAGCGTTGGAGCGCGAGTGTGCTGATGACTGGGCGGTTGACTGGGCGTCAACCGTGCAGGAAGACGAAAGGACAACAAGGGAGTCGAAGAGACGAGCAGACGAATGGTTGCTGAGGAACGCGAAGGGTTGCCGAAGAACTCGAAGGGTCTCTTGTGTCTTTATGTATCATTATGTAGATGTAATAATGAGTGTCCCTTGGGTTGCCTTGAGTCTTGTATATAAGGAGAGGTGGTGGCACATTTGTAAATACACAAATGTACACACAAGTGTAGAGTGTCCACCCACTCCTAGAGAGTTCCCCTTCTAATAAGAGAAGAGCTTTGTGCCCGTGCTCGTGTGATTGCTTGGTTGAGTTCTTGAGCGTTCTCGAGCGTGTTCTTGAGAGTGTTCTTGAGCGATCCGGAGTTCGTGCTCGTGTTTGTGTTGGAAGCGTCGGTGCGCTAGCAAGCAGGAGTACGAGAAGAGTTGGAGCGTGTCCGTGACCGTTCTACTCGGGAAGGCTGGTTAGCTACGGGTTAGCTAACGCCGCACAGGATCGGTCGAAATCGATAGCGGGATTTTGACCCTGTGACAGCCGCCACCATGCCCTAGCGGGACCGCCGCCATCTCTAGCCGGTCCCGCCTCCGTGTCCTAATAGAGCTGCTCCGCCTCTCCAACTAGTCTCGCGTGCCCTAGCGGGCCGCCTCCCTCCAGCAGGGCCAACGACGTCGTTCTCCAGCCGGTCTTTCCCCCTCCTGGCACCACCTCTCGCTAGAAATTGCCGCTACCCCTCCTTCCTTGGTTGCTTGAGTCTATACATGAAATCAATTCCTTTTATGTCAGTGTAGACAAAAGTTCGTCTTGTCTACAACCCTAGTCTTCTCTAGTCGACATGTCAGAAAGCAAGGTAGATTTCCCCATCACCAGCGCCTTCAGAGGTCTCGTGTCGATAGTAAAGATGGATGGGTCGAACTATGAGTTGTGGGCCATGCAGTTCATGAGCCTAATGAAGTCGATGGGTAAGAAGCATACTCTTACCAAGGAAGAGCTGACGGAGAAGACATGATTGTATGCCTCATGGGAGGTTAATGATGCGTATGCCCAGTTCTTGTTGCCTAGTACCTTGATACCAGAGATTGCAAACAATGTCTTGCACTAGACCACTGCCAAAGCTACGTGGGACATTCTTGTGATCACGTATTCATAGGCCAAGAATGAGACAAAAATACTTCAACTTCAGCATGACATCTTCACTATAAAGCATAATGGTAAACCACTACATGCTCACTACACTTCCTTGCGGGGAATGTTTAAGAAGCTTCACAGCTTCATGCCCCTTATAGCTACTCCAGAGCAGCTAAAGACGTACCAGAATGCCACAATGGTTGGTGTCTTTTTGGCATCTTTCGATTCACAGTATGAGGCCGCTTCTTCTCCTATTCTGGCAGATGCTACCATTCCTCCCATGGAACCAACCTTCCGTAGATTGAGCCGGATCAATATCTCCACTCCTGCTCCAATGCCACATTCATCTGCCATAGTCGCCTCGTGTGGAAGAGGTGGTACTTTTCAGTTCCGTGGACGGGGTCCTCGTGGAAGTGGGTGCGGACGTGGACCACCTTGTATCTATTGTCATCATTATGGCCATACAGAAGATACATGCTGCTTTAAACATAACTACCCAGAGTCCGCTCGAGTAACAAAGCATACTCAACACTATGGTGTTCCACCCCATCAGATCAACGATTGATGAATCCATGTTGGATCATCATAATTCTCTATTTTTATCCTCGATAAATAAGAACTTCTTGGGAAATCTTTATTAATTCCACATCTTTAAGAATGAATATATGTATGTACAATTAACCTATATTTGCTATCTTATTTCTATTGTATTTAATTACTAACTTGTTCCTTATTTTTCTATTTTATTAAAGCCCTTAAAAATTAGGTTAATTAATTGAATATAATTGTTTGGCCTTTAAAAGAGATAAAAAATATCAAAACCTCAAAGCTGTGTTTTTACCCTTTAAAAATGCACCCAAAAATACACTTTTGCATAAATGACCTCTTTTGACTTTTTGTCCAACATGAAACTTGTAGATCTCAACTTTCATGTTTTAACTTTTTCCTATTTTTGTCTCCAACTAATTCTTTTAGATTTATCTTTATTTTTGTTTTTCAAATTTTCTGGAGCGACCATGTGGCGCCCTCTGGGCCACCCACGTGGCTGTCTCCTCTCTCGCTACCCGACCCCCATTCTGGTTGTTGGATCACTTTCCCTCGCCTCAATCTTTGTTATCCATGCCCGCTTCATTTCCAACCATTAGATCTCCTCTGAGATCTAATCTCACCCTTTCATACCCGCCAACCCCTCAGCCACACGATCTCATTCCATACTACAACCCATCCTCGCACCACGCCACCTCGCCTCTAATAGCCGTAGGATAAAGGATAAACCCTTAGATTCCATCACGACCATCCGTTCCAGCTCTACCAACCACCGCTGAATCATATCTAATGATATGATCTCAACCCTCCGTTCATGCTCTTCAATGGCTAAGAACTCGTCTTCCACCAAAGTCGCCTCCCCCTCCCCGTCCATTACATCTCGCTACTCCATCACCCCTTCCATTTTTGGAGGTCACCCCATCCGTCCTCTCCATAACCTAAATCTTATTGCTCAATTTGACTCTGAATTTGAATTACAATTTGTTCTCCTATTATGTGGGGTAACTTTGTAATTAATCTTTTACATGCATACATTTAATCATGCACTATGTTCAAGCATAATCTTATAATTGCAATGAAAAATCACATAAAAATTACATGCATCATGATTTGTAATTCTAGTTGCATTTCTTTGCATTGTTGTATCTGCACTTTATTCTGCATGTGCATGAAGACCTAAGAAATAGAAAATAATCTAACATCAATTAATCGACAATATTTGATAAATAAACGAAGAGGCTCGTGTCCCTGAGTTCGACCTTGATAAACTTGCCAAGTAAAATAATTTCCACATATTCGAAAATAAGGTTTTTGCTGAACCAAATTTGCCTCCTTTACTACCATAACACGACTTTATTAAAGAGGCAAATTTGATGTTCACCAACGATATGATGAACTTGTGTCTCAACTGCGAGATATCATGCCCCCAGCTAGTAATCCTTCATCTGTTTTAGAGAACTCAGATGTTACTGCTACTGCAGGAGCTAGCACCTAATGTAGCGCTCATACCTCTACTTTTCATCATACTTCAGATGTCTCGGAATGGATTATAGATTCCTGTGCAGTACATCACTTGTGTGGAGAAAGAAATCAACTCATAACCTACATGCACGTTTTTCTAGGAAAGACAGTGGTTACAGCAGATGGGACTCATTCTCCCATCACAAGACAGGGGGAGATCACCTTGACGTTATCTATGAAGCTGCAAAATGTGTTGCATCCCCTAATTTCTTAATGAATTTACTGTCAATTAGTCGTATTATTAAGGATTTACACTGTCGAGCTACATTTGATCCACCATCTCTTGTGTTTCAGAATATTCTTATGGGCAGAGTGATTAACAGTGGCTGTGGGCGGGGGGATTTATCGACTGGTCCAAACACATATGATGGAGCATCGTCTTATTCTACTGGACATGTCTCTCCTTACCTATGGCATTTCGCTTCGGTCATCTTCCACTTCCAAAACTGCATCAAGTCCTTCCTCAGATCTCACCCCGATCATCGTTTAATTGTGAAGCATGTCAATTAGGGAAGCACCATCGATCTGTCTTCCCTAGTAGTCAGAGTCGGAGCAGTAGCTCCCCTTTTGAGTTTTTCCATGTATTGTGAACAATTTCAGTCGTCTGTCATGGGTTTTATTGCTGAAGAATAAATCGGAAGCGGGCAATGCTATTAAGAATTTTATTAAAAAAGTGTAGAATGCTTTTCCACCTCTATTAAATTTATGCGAACTGATAATGCTCTTGAATTCTGTACTCATGTACTCTCTCAATTCTTTTCAACTCATGGTATTCTTCATCAAACATCTTACGCTTACATACCTCAACAGAACGGGATTGCAGAACGAAAGCACCATCATCTTCTTGATGTTACTCGTACCCTCCTTGTTCAAAGTTGTGCACTACATTCATTCTGGGGTGGCGCGGTTCTTACAGCATGTTATCTCATTAATAGTATGCCATCATCGATACTAGGGGAGAAGATTCATTTCTCCCTTGTGTTTCCTGACAAGGAGGTGTTCTCTCTTACCCCTCATGTTTTTGGTTCTGTTATGTTCGTCCATCAGTTGTCTCCATGGATTGAGAAGCTCTCTCCTATGGCTGTCAAATGTGTCTTTGTCGGGTACTCTAGGACTCAAATGGGATATCATTGCTGTGATCCATTATGCAGGAGGTATTATGTTAGTGTAGATATCACATTTTTTGAGTATGTCATGTGATTTTCTCCTACAGGTGACAGGTTGACACCTTCGGATTCAGATGATGAGGTCTATATACCACCTCCACCAACGAACCAACCACCTTCATTATTGAGTACACCACCACCTCCACCATTACCTCCACTAGACCTACCTCCAACTATTCTGGTTCCACTTCTACCGCTTCACTACAGTCGATGACATGCCTTTGCTCATGATCATGGTCAATCATCCAGCACACCCCAAGTTTGTTCTGACAACACTACTAATGGTGGATCTGACGGTATTTCTCAGCAAGGGTTACTTCAGGAGGAAGATGATCAAGCAAGTGGTAGAGATGATGCAGAACTTGATTTGCTTATTGCTCTTAGGAAGAAGAAGCGTTCCTGTGTTTCATATCCGATGGCTTCTCATGTCACGTTCAAGCGTCTGACAAGAGACTTCAGGAGGTTTGCAGCTGCTTTGTCTATCGTGGATATACCAAACAGGAGGCATTGCCAGCCAGATTATGGCGTCTGGCTATGGAGGAAGAGATGACGACCCTGCAGTCGGGAGGTACTTGGAGCCTTGTCCTAGCTCCCACCAGGGCGTCTATAGTGAGCTGCAAATGGGTTTTCACAGTGAAGCAGGATGCAAATGGTAGCATTGATCAAGGCTCAATTGGTTGCACATGGGTTTACTTAGACGTACGTGGTAGAATATCTTGACACATTCTCTACAGATGCTCGTCATTCTACCTTACAGATTCTTTTATCTGTTGCCGTGGTTCAAGATTGACCCTTGTTTCCTCTGGATGTCGAAAATGCATTTTTGTATGGTGATCTTCAGGAGGAAGTCTACATGCAGCCGCCACCAGCGTTTGCTGTTGAAGGGGAGTGTTCACAGGTGTGCAGACTTCATAAGGCAATCTATGGTCTTAAGCAGATCCTTAGAGCTTGGTTCCAGAAGCTCTAAGATTTTTTTGAGAAGCAGTAGTTTATACGATCGAATGCAGATCATTCTCTTTTCATACAGAGAACCTCTAGAGATATGACTGCTATTATGGTATATACGGATGATATACTTATTACATGAGATGATATGTGGGGAATAAAGAAGGCGAAAGAATTTCTGGATTGTGAATTTGTCACCAAGCATCTAAGAGTTCTTAGATATTTTCTGTGATTGGAGTTCGCCAGAAATCAACAAGGGCTTGTGATGACTTAGAGAAAATATGTCACTGACTTGCTAAATGACACGAGTATGCTTGGATGTCGACCTGCTACTACTCCCATGGATCAAGCATGAAACTATATGATGATACTGATGACGTTGACAAGAGAAGACACATGGAACTGGTGAGAAAGCTTCTTTATGCTACCATTACCAAACCCGATATTTCATTTGTAGTCAGTCGGGTGAGCCAATTCATGGAACAACCTTGTCAGGTACATATGGAAGCTATACAGATGATACTAAAGTATCTTAAATCATCTCCAGGTGCAGGGCTGCTATCTAAAAGGAGAGGCACTATTACTATCTCAGCATGTGCAAACTATGCAGGTTACCCCAAGGACATGAAGTCCACATCAGGATTTGCTATATTTGTTGGAGATTAACTTGTCTCGTGGAAAAGTAAGAAGCAAACTGTTGTTGCTAGATCTAGTGTTGAATCTGAGGCACAATCATGTACATAAGCAATATGGGTATGAGCAGTCCTAACGGATCTACATATAGATGTTCCTCTCCCCATGTTGCTAAAATGCGACAATCTGACTACCTTATTCATCGCTAATAATCCTACACTTCACGAGGGGACAAAGCCTGGCATACTCCTAGTATGAGGTATTGAGGTTGATTGCCATTATATACTGTTAGAAAAGAGAGAATGCAGAAGCGAAATGATAAACAGAACATAAGACTAGAATTATAACCTTGAAGAACGCAAAAATTTAACGTGGAACCCTACTCCCTAAGGAGCGGGATGAAACCACGGGAGAAGCCCTCAAAGGGGAAGATATTGCATTCCTTTTTCTCAATGGATATGGGGCTTCTTATATAGCCTCCGCAGAGCCTCCAAGTCCCACCACTGGTAGATGTGAGACTAAACATATGGATGAGGTAAGTGGATCTTGGAGAGATCCATTTACCCATTTCCCATACATATGACGCATATAAACAATACTCCAACACCCCCCTCAAGCTGGAGCATGCAATGCTCAGTTTGGACAAACAAGAAGAAACTCAACTCATGGTACATGACACTATAGACATTATCAACTCAATGCGCACAACTGTCGGCTGTTGTCGAGGACGTTGCTTCTCATGCCATGCAGCTAGATGTGAGACTAAACATATGGATGAGGTAAGTGGATCCTGCAGAGATCCATTTACCCATTTCCCATACATATGACACATATGAACAATACTCCAACCCCCCCTCAAGCTGGAGCATGCAATGCGCAGCTTGGACAAACAAGAAGAAACTCAACTCACGGTACATGACACTATAGACATTATCAACTCAATGCGCACAACTGTCGGCTGTTGTCGAGGACGTTGCTTCTCATGCCATGCATGTAAGGAGGATGAACGGGCTGGAGTGTGAGTCAACTGAATCTCCTCGTCGGAGAGCATGTGCTCTGTACTGCGCCTGTCAGAGTCACTGCAACTGAAATGAGTATCCTCGTCGGAGTACTCTGGCCTGCCACAATAATGTGGACAACTGCTCCATCTCTGAAAAGGGCCGAACTGAAAAAGGGTCGTGGAAGTACAATCCTCGTCGGAGTCTACGATCGCTAGAGAATGGAGTTTGAAAAGTCTCCTAGTCGGAGAACTGGGTCTTTCCCATCTGGCACAAAGAATGGTACTCTACTCTGGAGTCCCTATGATACCACATGAAAACCCTTACCCGCATGACATAGGGAATGGTCCTTTACTCTGGAGTCCATATGGCTCACATGAAAACTATGGCTCACATGAAAACTTTGGAGTCATTGGGTCATTTAACGCGCATGCCTTTTTTGTATGCTAGCCTCTTTTTTTCATAAAGAACTCTTCCCCTTTTTTTTCAAAGACTTACGACCTAAATAAGGCTCAAATATATGTAGCTCAACCCAATTAAGCTTTCAAAACTGGGCCTCCCTCCTTTTTTTCCCTTGGGCCTTCTCTCCTTTTTTTAATAACTCATGCCCCTCCCTTTTTTACTTCAAGTGCAGACTACCCCACCCTTAAATGAGGTACCAGGCCCTTTGGGCAATTAAGACCCAACGAAGGTGCCCCGTCAATTTATCGAGATCTAGGGTTTTCCATGCGAGAATCCACTTCCGTGACTATCTAACTTGGCGATGGAACTTGCTGATCGCCTAGGCGGAGGTGCAATATTCTTCTTCGAACACTAGAGGAAGGGGTGGTCATGGGAGAGGACGAACCCTGTCGCTTGGGGGTTGTCTGGAGAAGGTGGTCCCACACAAAGAAGAGGCTAGAGATCGGTGAGCCATGGATGTTCGAGAGGGAGGCAACTCATGCCACTTGGAGAAGGAGTCCCAGCTTGAGATGGCGGCTGAGAGGTGTGACAGGGAGAAGATGTCGATGTCGTACTAGGGTTCCAAATCACGCTAAAGAGAGGAGACCTCTCTCACCCTGGAGATTCTTGATCGCCTGGAGAATATTCTTGTGCAAGGGGTCTTTCAATGGGTTCCCCCTATTCTGATTCCAATTAGGATTCTAAAGTTGCAGGTGTTGCTTCTTATTCTTCTTCTTCTTCTTCGAGATATAATGCTGGATGGTGATGTGCACATGGATGCACTGGACTTTGAGAAAGGCGCGGCTCACACTAGCCTTGAATATCTTTAATAGTGCAGAGTTAGGGTTTCAGAAAGAAACCCTATAACTTTTCAAATATCAAACTTCAGAACTTGGAATAAGAATGTGGCAATCAAACCCGACGTTGTTGGCTTGCCGATTTCAAGGTTTCAGAAAATCCTAGAACTCTTCTCTAACTTTGAATAGATCAACGAATATAAATCTTCAAGAACATAAGAATAATCTTCATGAAGAGATCAACAAAATTGATCCTGCTCTGATACCATGTAAGAAATTATAAAAGCAGAAGCATATTAGAGATAAAGAGATAAAAACATGTAATAAACATCGGGATTTACCTGGAAACCTACTCCATGAGGAGCGGAATGAAACCACATGAGATGGACTCTTAAGGGTCGGGCATTCTGTTATTCTTCTCTCTCTGTTGCAGGTGGTGTGGCTCTTTATATAGCTCCACCAGTAAGATCAAGTCTCACTCACATTAGATGTAGGACTAAACCTATGGATGAGGTCTCAATCTCTAATGAATGTGATTGAAAGATATGACAAGGAGTACATCATTACCGATGAGGAACCGAAGAGAAAACATGCAAATTTACATCATAGAAGGACACTTCAATGGTAAATGCATGTATTATGAACAATTGTATTCAACATATTGCAAATGATATTGGTCACAACAGAACTGCCAATCGCATGAATGAAAATTTGTGACAAACATATTCAAAAGAAAAGAATTATGCACACATTTTTCAGAACTATGTGGAGATGCCACATACTATTGTGCTATGAACTTAAATGCACAAGTATTGAATTAATATATACCATTGCTTAACGTGAGGATCAAAGGATTTCAGATCTAAACTTATGGTTGATTTTTTCCTTGGAGGACTGGATCACTGTTGTGCAGTTGCTCGATCACGGATGATTACTACATCGGAGATTCCCTTCATGGAGGCAACCAATAATAGATTAGAGTAGATTAGCGGTCTCGTTGCCTGCTCACAAAGTTAAAACTACCTCTGCCATGGCGGCATCATCCAACAGAGGGGGAGGGGGCATGACTACGATACTTCATGGCGTATGTAACTCCAATGTTCTTTTTACGATGGACCCTATCACACAGATGATTGTTGTTGTAACAAACATGGAAAACCTTATGTTGCTCATCTAGGTATATCTAGTCTCACCGATGACTCACAGAGCCAGAGACCACAACTTTTGCTACTGATCCATTCGATATATCCCCACATTATTTTCCATGTCATGAATTTTTAAACCACTCCGAGTGGCTTGTGGATTTGCATCTCTCCATAGTTGTAGCAATAATTAGTTCTCATCCTTATACGTTGTTCCACCAGGTTGATCCATCCTGGTAGCAGATGGGAGCTCCTCCCCGATCACAAGACATAATGATATTTAAGCAGCTCAATATATTCGTCTCAAGAATATTCTTTTAGCTCCTGAGTTTCCTATGAGCTTGGGAAAAAATCATCAACAACAACAAGGTAAAACATGTGTCCCTGGTGACAGGGAACACGACTTGGACCCCAAATATCAACATGAAATAACTCAAAAGGGAAGCTACTGCTCTGACTCTGACGACTTGGAAACACAGACCGATGGTGCTTCCCCAACTGACACGCCTCGCAATGGAAGGATGAGCAGGGCGAGATCTGAGGGAGAACATAACACATTTCTGAAGGGGAAGATGACCAATGCACATGTGCTACATGAAAGGCGAGACTGATCCTGTAGAATGAGAAGATATGCCATCATATGGAGTTCGGACCAGTCAATAGAGGCCTCCCTGCTCACGGCCATGGCCAATCACCCTGCCTGTAAGAGTGTCCCGATATACAAGAGATGATGGGTCAAAAATAACACGACAATGTAGCTCCTTCGTAATATGACTGACATATAGTAAATTCATAGAAAAGTAAGATGCATGCAACACATTCTGCAGACTCGTCGAAGGCGTTAAATTGATCTATCCCTGTCATGTGATTAGGGAATGGGTACCATCGGCTAGCCTCGAGGCGGTTGAGGCGG
Source organism: Ottelia alismoides (assembly GCA_037367405.1). Classification (NCBI taxonomy): domain Eukaryota; kingdom Viridiplantae; phylum Streptophyta; class Magnoliopsida; order Alismatales; family Hydrocharitaceae; genus Ottelia; species Ottelia alismoides. The sequence continues at coordinate 408,824 of JAZKJV010000834.1, read as the reverse complement.
AACGAGGCGGGGCTTTTTAGCCTCGAGGCGTACGCCTCAGATGGAATGGATGAGGCGTACGCCTCATTAGAAATCCTGACTCAAAGGAGAATCCTTCAATGGCATCTTAGAAACTGGGCTTAGAATTTAGCAGAAACATTAGTGCTTAACACATTTCCTGATATTATGGCCGGCAGCAAACCTGACTTTCATGGAGTGCTAGAAGGTCGAGGCGGTCCGAGGCGGTGGGGCGGTCGAGGTGGGGCGAGGCGGTCTGTGAGGCGTTTTCTAGAATTTAAAGCATTTTTTAAGGATTTAAATTGTCTTATTGGTAGTTTTAGATGCTTATAAATGTATAGTTGTCTAGGATATATATTTAAAAGATGAATGCTTGAAATTTTAAGTTTGTTCATATTCATATTAAGCATTAAACTTGTCTGATTTTTCCAAGAAATTCTTAATATTGCACTTTTAAATACACAATCAATAAAGTTTAAAGAAAAACTAGTGTTAAGTAAGGTGAAATAATGAGAAACATAATATACCAACTAGAAAAACAAGATTAGATTCAAGGCATGTCAATGTTGTCATATTTTATATATTAGTCATGTAACAAATACATCTAATCATAATTTTTATGCACCACAATATTTTTTAGTGAAAAATATGTTGTCTTTGATATTTTAATGATAATTATAGTTAATGATTCTATTTTTGATTGGGTAGAAATTTAGTAGATAAGTTTATGGAATTTGCATATCCTTTCTTTCACGTTCTTATCTTCATAATTTCATCATATATTACAATGTTATATATTATATGTATGTCAATTAAGATAATTTCATCATAAATATATTTATTATACTTTTTGTAAGTATTTTTCTATATAAACCGAGGTTTACGCCTCGACCGCCTCGAGGCTATGCCTCGCCTCGCTTACAGGGAAAACGCCTCGTTCCGCCTTTCGTTTTTTAAAACCTTGGTTCTACCACGAAGAACCTGTCAGTAATATGTAAACTAATCTCTATCCCCACACATGTGGTGTCGCCCCAGAGTCCATAATCCATTCTGTAATATTAGATCTATGACAACTATCAAGAGCATAAATGCCACCTGAGGTACTGTCAGTGGCAGAGGTACTAGTAGAGGCCAAACTGCAACATCTGAGTAGCCTCCTAGAGTAGGCAAGGAAGCAAGGGAACTCCCCGGAGGCATGATGTCCCTCAATCGAGCAATGAGGTTATCATCCCGCTAATTCGAAGAAGAAGCGGTACGGGGGGCTGCTTGCTCGGCTACAAGAGTTGATGTGGGAAAACCATGCTCGCAGTAGCATGTGTTCTCGGTGTGTCATGGGTGGGGTAAGTGGACGGTTGTCAAGTACGACCTCCTCTACCACGAGGTCCACAGACACGAAACTGAGAAGAGCGTCCCCTACCGCGAGAGGCTGTCATCGTTAAGGATGTGGGACTGGGAGCAGGAGTAGAGACAATGATCCTGTTGAGTCTACGAAAAGCTTCATCCATGCGAGGAATAGTAGCATTCGTTAGTATCTATGAGCGAGTCGCCTCATACTCAGAGTCAAGTGCTGTTAGGAATACACCAACCATGATGACATTCCTGTATGACTTCCGCTACTCAGGAGTAGACGATGGGCATGAAACTGTGGAGTTTCTCAAACATACCATGCAAAGACGTGTATAGAGAATGGCGGAGTTGTCCGTCCTGCCGGATGGCAAATATGTTGTCTTGAAGCTGCAATATCTTTGTCTCATTCCTCGCTTGAGAATAAGTGGTTGCGATGATATCCCACATCGCCTTGGCGGTGGGTTCATGTAGCACATCATTGGCGATCTCTATCGTTAATGTATGAGAAAGCCAAACTTTGGCATATGCATCATCTGCCTCCTACGAGGCATTGACCCCAATTTTCTCCATCGGTTTTTTCTCGATAAGAATGCATTTCTTACCCATAGACATCATGAGGCTCATGAATTACATGCCCCATAGCTTGTAATTCATTCCTTCCATCTTGACGATTGGTGTTGGATTGAAAGCGCATGTGGTGGGGATATCAACTTTGTTCTCCGACATACTGTCGGATGAAAGAAAACTAGGATTTTTAGACCAAAAGAAGTATGTCTACGCAAACATACGAGGATTTGATTGAATGTGTAGACTTAAGATGCAATCAAAATCAACACGAAGTTAACCACGACACGGGAATAGACGAAGGCCGCGGAAGGTCGCAAAGGAGCCGCCGGTAGTGGCGAGCCCCACGAGAAGCCGCACACGAGAGAGAGAGAGATAAGGGGGGAAAGGGGCCGCTGACAACGACTCTCGAGTGAGAGAGAGAGAGAGGGAAGTCGAAGACGGTGTCAAAGAAGAGATAGAGGGACCGACGACGACAACAAAGAAGAGAGAGAGAGAGGCCAGTGGTGGCGGAGCGAGGGTTGTGGGTGAGGTTGTAGGGTTAGGGTTTCGAGAGTTCCGTTCTACGACTGTCGCTCCGATACCATGTTGGGAAAAGAATGAAACTTGTTTATTCCATGAATCCTAGGGCTCTCTTATATAGAGAAGAAACCTATGGATAAAGATAGACAGAAATAAAATAAATAGAGAAAACAATACATAACACAAACATATCTCTACAGAGGTAGTAGACTCATCTACTCACAAAGGGGAAATGATGAACCCATTGCATCATTACCAAGGAGGAACCAACTGAGAAAACCAGCACAAGTACAAAATGGAAAAAGGATAATGCTATGATCAAAACGTGGATTATGAGTAGATGCATCTTACATATTGCAAATGGTATATGCATTACAAGACAACTAAATGTATGGGAGACAATTTCGCATGACATACTAAAACAAGACAAAATAGGCCAAAAACCTTCAGACATATGTTGATGTCTCAATTGAAGCAAAACTATCAACATCTGGTCTAATTCTATTCGGCATTGAATTCTAGGTTCTAGAATTCCTATATGCCCATTTGTATCTGTCCGACCTAGATTGCCTTCAGGTCTCAATTGATGGTTGGACTCATTCTTGGAGGGTTGGATGCTATGTATGAAGCCGCTAGAGCGCAAAAGATCACAACATTTGACATTCTCTCTATAAAAGAAGCCTACAACAAGCTTAACAGGTTATCTATGTCTCTTCCAGCAATGATATGTGTTAATACCCTATTGGATATGGCCGGTTGATGGACTTTCTTTTGAGCCAGGGGACATGGTTGTGATTCTGAATGTGCAAAGCCCCTGTATACCTTTTGTGGCAACATCAACAACACTGAGGACTATTGTTGGGGAAAGCATGGAAGACCCATGATGACTCATCCATGGCCTCAAATTTCACCAAAACTCGGCCGAATTTTGATTTCGGTGGGTAACCGAAATTTGACCGAAATGCCCTATATCGACCAAAACTTGGGAGCCTTAGTTCAAAAAACGACTAAAATGATCAAAATTTCGATCGAAATTCAGCTGAAATTTCATTTCGACCAGTCACCGAATTGAAGCTGAAATCTAACATTTAAGGCCTTGGGCTCATCAGGCCATCCCATCGCATGATGATATATCATCGAGTATATCCAGAACAAAGTGTGAGGATCTGATGCAATGGCTCAATCAACATGGAGTTACATCGCAACCTTCGTCTAGAGCAAGAGCTACCATGGGCACTACCTTTACAGATATCGTAGCCTATGTTTATCCCACATGAATACTTCCATTTTGATGTGTTTGTAGGAGTTCATTTAGTTCATCTGATTGGTTGGTATACTCGGGTGCATCACGATACATTAGCGGCAATAAAAATCATTTCTTTGCATTTCAAGAGGTTGCATCAAGATGTACCATTGTTGTGACAATACACAGACAATCCCTTATTGCTGGACATGGGGAGGTTCAAATGGCTCTATTTGGTTGAATAATATCTTTCGGCACCTGAATTTCCTATGAGTCTTTTATCAATATCTAGAATTACTAAAAAGCTTAATTGTCATGTCATTTTTGATCCAGTGTCTCTTGTCTTTTAGGATATGTTGACGGATCGAGTGATTGATTGTAGCCATGAAGAAAGAGGTGTGTACCAACACCCTTTTTAGGGTCATTTTCCTACGTCTACCCGGGAGTCGTCTGCCTACACATGGCACATGCGTCTTAGTCATTTGCCTCTACCAAAATTGAGAAGAATCCTACCTCAAATTCTTGCATCCATATTACTTCAATATGAAGCATGTCAACTTGGAAAGCATCATATGAGTTCTTTTCCAAGTCGTACTGGTCATGTTAGCAAGTCTATTTTAGATTTATTGGATTTTGATGTGTGGGGGCCTAGTTGGATTCCAGATCATTCAGGATACAGATCCTCTTGTTGGTGTTGATGACTTTACCTGTGTTCCTTAGATTTTCCTTTTGAAATTAAAATATGAAGTCAGTACTATTATGAAAAATATCTTTGTGGAAATGAAAAATGTGTTTGGTTTTCATGTCAAGACTATTCTTACTGATAATACTCTTGATTTCTGCAACCAATATCTTTACCATTTTCTAACTGAGCATGGGATCATCCATCGAACATCGTGCCCATATACGACCCAACAAAATGGTGTGGTCGAAAGGAAGCACCCCATATCATTGACGTGAGTCATACCTTACTTGTTCAAAGTGCGACTCATCTCATCTTTTAAGGTGATGTTGTTCTAAGGGCTACTTACTTAATAAGTTGTATGTTGTCCACCATATTGGAAGAGAAAACACCTTATTCTCTACTCTTCCCCGACAAGAACTTGTTCCATGTTCTACCTAAAATCTTTGGGCGCACCTCCTTTTTCCACATTTATTCTCCTGGTTGTGGCAAACTATCCTCGTGCCGTGAAATGTGTCTTTGTAGACTACTCCAGAACTCGGAAGAGGTATCAATGTTATGACATGTTGCGTCATCATTACCATGTTAGTGTAGATGCGACATTCTTTGAGTCTCCAATGTACTATTCCACCTCTTGCTCTCAAGTTGTCTCCAGATGACAGAAATTACCAGTCTTCCCATGCCATCTCCTCAGAGTAGTCCTCCGTCTTAGAACACTAGTACCATTGACAATATACTAATTCGAATAGTGTAATACCATCGAATGGCACCTCTTACTATCACATCAACACTTAATCCCAATGTATGTCAAGAAAAGAACATTAATGAGCTTGCACTTCTTGAGGATAATATATCTACAGATGAGTGGGTTGCTGAGGAGGAGATTCAATAATCTCACGATCATCCTGATCTACTTATAGCTCTTCGAAAAGGGAAATGAGCATGTACGTTGCATCCCATCTCCAACCATATGCCGACACGGAGATCGTATCCACATTACAAGACCTTTCTGCAGGACTATCAGTTGTTACTGTTCCTTCTACTTATCAGCATGCACCATTGGGTCCTGAGTGCAACACTAGTATAAAGGAAGAAATTAAGACTCTTCTGTCTAGGGGTACGTGGAAGCTAGTTGGTCATCGAAAGGATGCAACTGTAGTTGGTAGCCGGTGGGCATTTACCACCAAACATCTTCCATATGGTTATGTGGAATGAATATAAGGCTTGTTTGGTAGCCAAGTACACTCAAATATATGGTCTTGATTATCTTGACACCACGTTAGTGCAAATGCATATTCTTATTTCTATCGTAATGCATCTCTCCTGGCCACTTATAAACTTAATGTGAAAGATGCTTTTCTTTAAGGTGATCTGTATGATGAAGTATATATGCAACAACAACCTCATTTTAAGATCAAGGGGGAGTATCAGAAAGTATGTAGATTCCACAAGGCAATATATGGTCTCAAACAAAGCCGAGAGATTGATTTTAGAAACTATATGACATTGTGTTTAAGGTTGATTTTATTCGCTCTATTGCAGGTCATTCTGTATTCGTTGAGAAAATAAAGAAATGGACAGTTGCAATAATGATATATGTTAATGACATAATTCCTAACCGAGGATGATACTAGTGGCATGGTGGATACTTAAAGGTATCTTGCAGAACATTTTATCACCAGACATAGGAGAACTTTGTTAGTTTTTGGGCATTCACACGAAATACCAAAGGCCAGATTCTCTCAAAGAGAAAATATGTTATGGATCTTTTACATGAGAAAAGAATGTTAGGGGCTAAGACAACAACTATGCCTATGAACCCTAATGCACGAATGTATGAAGACTCTCCTGTGTATGTTGATGCAAAACAAATAAACAATACATGTGTCCAGTTGGAAAACGCTTGAATGTTACCATTACCCAGCCTGATATCTCATTTGTCGTTAACTAAGTCAGTCAGTTCATGACCAAGTGCACTAGGAGGTACTGTTGATGATTCTGAGATATTTGAAATCTGCTTCGGGGAAGGTCTATGTTAAACATGTAGAAAAACACTTGATGTTATGGCCTATGTTGATGCTAACGAAGTAGGGTATCCAAATGACAGAAAGTCGACTACGGGTTACTACACACCTATCTTCGTGGTAATTTAGTCACATGATGGAGAAAAAAGTCAAGCAGTAGCTACTAGATCCAGTGCATAATCTGAAATGCACTGAATACAGGGCAATGACCCAAATCACAACTGAACTAATGTGGATCAAATCGGTTATGCGGATTTACATTTACTAGATCCGAGTCCTATGATAATTGTTGGAGAAAATAAGAGCACTTTTTTATTTCTGAGAACCCTAGGCTCTCTTATATAGTAGAGAGTCCTATGGGTAAATTACATAACATAGACAACATGAAAAGAAAATAAGAGAGAAGTACATATATATAAATATAAAAACATAAATATCTTCACACTCCCCCTCAAGCTGGAGCATAGATATCAATCATGCTCAGCTTGGATGAACACTTCTGGAATGATCCCCTGGACAATGGCTTAGTGAAGATGTCTGGGGTTTGCTCTCCAGAGATAACATGGGAAGTAGAGATCAGTCCCTTCTGAATCATGTCTCTGGTGTAATGACAATCCACCTCGATATGTTTTGTTCTCTCATGGAAAGCTGGATTGTTTGCAATAAATAGGGCAGCCTGGTTATCACAGTGTAACTCCATGGGTAGAGGAATCTCAACATGTAGATCACATAGCACTGCTCGAACCACATCATTTCCGTACTGGCTTGAGCCATAGCCCTGTACTCAGACTTAGCACTAGATCTTGCTACAACGGTTTGTTTCTTGCTTTTCCAAGAAACGAGAGAATTGCCAACAAATATTGCAAACCCTGAGGTGGATTTCCTGTCCTTGGGACAACCTGCATAATCTACATCAGCATATGCAGATACAGAGAGTGTGTCTCCTTTCCTAAAGAGTAAACATGAGCCTGGAGTTGATTTCAGATATCTCAATATCACATGTAATGCATCCATATGTATCTGTCTAGGTTTCTCCATGAATTGACTCACTCGACTCACTGCAAATGCAATATCAGGTCTGGTGATTGTAACATAAATGAGCTTACCAACCATCTCTCTGTATCTTCTCTTATCAACTTCATCGGTATCATCATCATATAGCTTCATACTCGGATCCATAGGAGTCGTGGAAGGTCGACATCCCGTCATTCTTGTTTCTGCAAGCATATCAGTAACATATTTCCTTTGGGTCATCACAAGACCCTGTGCATTTCTAGCAAATTCCAACCCCAAGAAATACCTTAGGGTCTGTTTGGTTGCAGGGTTGGACAAGGTTGGGTTGGGCAGGGGTACCCCTGTGAATAGTAAACTGTGAAGAGGAGAACCCTGTTTGGTTGCAGGGCCAACCCGGGTTGGGCCAAGCCAACCCTGCCCAACCCTGCAACCAAACGAGCCCTTAGGGTTCCCAGATCCTTCGTCACAAATTGACTGCCGAGAAAGACTTTAGTCATCTTGATTCCATGCTCATCATCTCCTGTAACAATAATATTATCGACATACACCATAATGACCACAGTACCTCTAGGTGTCTTCTTCACAAATAATGAATGGTCTGCATTTGACCTCTTGAAGCCCTGTCGTTCAAACAGTTCAGAAAGCTTTTGAAACCACGCTTTAGGACTCTGTTTAAGGCCATATACAGCCTTATGGAGTCTACAAGCCTGTGCACATTCCCCCTCAGCAGTAAATCCCGGGGGCTGCTGCATATAGACCTCTTCGTGGAGATCTCCATATAAAAATGCGTTCTTCACATCAAGCTGAAATAGTGGCCAATCCCGAGCGACCGCAACTGAAAGCAGGACATGTAAGGCGGAATGTCGAGCAACTGGCGAGAATGTGTCCATGTAATCAACTCCATATGTCTGAGTAAAACCACGTGCTACAAGCCGCGCCTTGTATCGTTCCAGGCTTCCATCGGCATGGTATTTAACAGTAAATACCCACTTGTAGCTAACAATAGACGTGTCAGGTGGGGGAGAAACAAGCGTCCACGTACCACGAGACTGCAAAGCAGCCATTTCCTCTTCCATAGCAAGACGCCATTTGCTATCTTGGAGAGCCTTCTGGTAATTGCGTGGAGGGATTTTTACCCGGCAGACCCTATAATCTTTGTCAATTACCGCTACGACCTTTGAAACATCGTAATTCCTCCATAAACCTCGTAAACTTGCTCCGTCTTACCATACGAACCCTACCGTTAAATTGATATGTCCAGAATTAACTTCCTTGGGTTAAACATGAGTTAATCTAACCCATCCGTAATCCGACGTCTAGATTTAATCAAAAAAAGGAAAAACAGTGAAGGCGCTTAGGGGGAGGGTGCTCGACCTGCCAAGGGGCGGGTGCGTCGTGAAACAGGGGAGGCAGAGGGCGGAGGAATTCTGAGCGGCCGGGGGAAGTAGGGAAGGCGGTGGGCGGGCCCTGCGAGGGAAGGGGTTTGCGTGCGGGGGGAGGAAGGCTCCAGCAGGGGAGGTGGGGACCAGACGCGGAGGCGGAGGAGCTCTGAGCGGCCGGGGAAGCAGGGGAGGAGGTGGGCGGGCCCTGTGCGGGAAGGGGGGCTGCGTGCGGGGGGGGGGGGGGGGGGGGAGTGGGGGCGGCTCCAGCAGGGGAGGTGGGGACGAGACGCGGAGGAGCTCTAAGCGGTCAGGGGAAGCAGGGGAGGTGGTGGGCGGGCCCTGCGCGGGAAGGGGGGCTGCGTGCGGGGGGAGGGGGGCGGCTCCAGCAGGGGAGGTGGGGACGAGACGCGGAGGAGCTCTAAGCGGTCGGGGGAAGCAGGGGAGGTGGTGGCCGGGCCCTGTGCGGGAAGGGGGGGGGGGGCTGCGTGCGGGCGTGGGAGCTCTGAGCCGTCGGGGGAAGCAGGGGCGACGGGAGCAGGGAGGCGGCGAGCTGGTTGTTCGAGCATGGGTCGGGGGAGCTCGAGTAGGGAGATGGCGGGCTCGTGGTTCGAGCAGGGGCCGGGGGGGAATCGGGGAGGCGACGGGCGGGGCGAGCATGCGGGCGGGGGGATGGAATCCGTTAGCTTTAACGGTAAAATAGATGGAACTTAACCACGAGGTCTATGGGGTAACAGTTAGTAAGTTTATGAGGTCTAGGGAGGAATTACGATGTTTCAAATGTCGTAGCGGTAATTGACAAAGATTATAGGGTCTGCCGGGTAAAAATCCCTTGCGTGGAATCTCGACTGCAGATAGGGCTAACGCAAATCTCTGGAAGTCCCCCGTCAGACGATGAAATGAGACATGAGAAGCAAGGGGATAGGAAGCACAAGTACGCTTCTTCTTCCTAATAGCAATAGGCACGTCCAAGTCTCCATGATCCTCATGCTGCTGTGGTTCCTGTATCACTGGATCCTCAGACTCATCATTAGTAATCAAGTTATCAGAACCAACCTGAGGGCTGCTGGATGACTGGCCATGACCTTGAGCAGAGGAGGACCGACGAGTATAATACTTTGGTAACGATGGCACAATGGTCATTGGAGGTGGTAAGGGTGGAGGTGAAGGTGGTGATGGCACAGAGGGTAGCTGGCTCATAGGAGGAGGTGGCAAGTAGGAGACCTCAATATCAGAATGAGGAGTAGTCATTTGTTAACCTGTAGGAGAGAAAAACATGACAGATTCAAAGAATGTGACATCAGCGCTAACGAAATATTTTCGACGCAGCGGATCAAAGCACCGATAGCGCTTCTGTATCCTGGAGTACCCGACAAACACACATTTGATAGCCCTGGGAGAGAGCTTATCAAGACATGGTACCAACTGATGGACAAAACAGACACACCCAAAGACACGAGGTGGAAGAGAGAACAACTCCTTCTCAGGAAAGGCGAGAGAAAGAGGAGTTTTCTCATTCAAGACAGATGAGGGCATGCGATTAATTAAGTAGCAAGCTCTGAGTACCGCATCTCCCCAGAACGAGTTCGGAGCATGACTCTGAATAAGTAAGGTTCTGGTAATATCCAACAGATGGCGGTGTTTCCGTTCTGCAACACCATTCTGCTGCGAAGTGTAAGCACATGAAGTTTGATGAATTATACCACGAGATGAAAAGAACAAGGATAAAGTCCTAGTACAGAACTCCAAGGCATTGTCAGACCGCACGATTTTCACAGTAGAAGAGAAAACATTCTGAACTTCATTGATAAACATTTGAATCACATTTCCTGCTTCAGATTTATTTTTCAACAAAGGGACTACCTGCGGTACTAGCAGTGGCAGATGAACTAACAGATGCAGAGACTGCCACATCTGACTGACCTGCAATTGCTGTATCAGGAGGCATGATATTCCTCAATCTGGCAACAAGATCGTCGAAACGCTGATCCAACGAGGAAGGTGCAAGAGACTCCACTTGTTCTGCTACCCGTGCTGATGCAGGAAAGCCATGCTTAGAGTAGCATGTATCCTCAGAGTGACCAGGGCGACAACAATAGCTGCATGGTTGCCGAATTCGACCCCCACGACCCCGGGGTCCACATCCACGGAAGTTAGAGGATCCACCTCTTCCTCTAGAAGCTGCCATAGCTGAAGGTGTCTGGTTGGCAGTTGAGCTTGGAACAATAATGTGACTCAACCGGCAAAAGGCATCCTCCATAGGAGGAATGGTAGCATCAGCAAGAATCTGAGACCGTGCAACATCATACTCTGGATCAAGTGCAGCAAGGAATACTCCTACCATAGTAGCATTCCTGTACGTCTTCTGCTGCTCAGGAGTGGCCGTCAATGGCATGAAGCTATGGATCTTCTCAAACATCCCTCGTAGGGATGTGTACAAAGAGTGAAGCGGTCGCCTATTCTGCTTGACTGTGAAAATATCATGTTGCAGCTGAAGTATCTTGGTCTCGTTCTGCGCCTGTGAATATGTCGTAGCTAGGATATCCCACATAGCCTTAGCCGTGGGCTGATGTAGTACATCATTGGCGATTTCTATCGTCAACGTTCCAGATAGCCAGACTTTAGCATACACATCATCTGCCTCCCACGAGGCATTCACTCCAGTCTTCTCGATCGGCTCCTCTTCGGTAAGAATATGTTTCTTCACAAAGGCTCGTCGATATGGGCGATATATCGTCGATATATTGTATCGATACGTATCGAAACGATATCGATATCGATACGACCTTCCATGTCCTTGAGTCTGTTATTTACTTCTTTCCCACAAGAAATAAGATGATTTCCTCGGAGTCGAACACATAGGTTAGCCTCCCACTTCTACCTCCTATTCAGTCTATGTCTAATTTGGTTGAGACATTACCCTGTATGTGCATACAGAGACAGAGTTACTGGACCCTCCGCTCATGTGCCTTCCCCATAACCTAGCATGCCCAGTTAAATACTAAACACTTAATTTCTACAGATGCCATAGTTAATGTTTCTATATACAGTAGGGTAATGTACAATAGGATTATGCAACCAATCTAGAGACTATAGTTCAAACGAGTGGGCCTTATGATTCGCCCGAGGATCTACTCAATCCATTGTATATCAGAAGCATTAACACATATGCGCCACATAACCTCTTTCTGGTAATCTTTACCTTGATCATCTCTCAAAGGATTACACGAAATTTATGGTGGAATTGCCAATTGTTAATGTCGCATACACATACCAAGAAGTGTTATGAGATAACCAACGACATCTAGCAATGGAAGAGAAGATGGAATCATTATAGTTCAGAGGCACCTTACCTTGCAAACTGCCCCTACTGGGGCCTTTGTAGTTTGATACAAGTGGGTCTTCATGGTAAAGCATCAAGCAAATGCCAGTCTAGATCAATGTTTTTGAAATCAAACAAAAAGCCTTACCAAAATGGTTGGATCGGAATGAACCATGTAATCAAACCGGTTCAACCATATGATGATGTCATCATCTAAAACCAAATTAAACCCAACCTGTGAGGAAAAGTGGTTGAATAGGCCAATCAAATCGGAGTGTATCAAAAATATATATATATATATATAACATACTCTCAAGTATAATTGGAATGGAAATAAAATGTATAAACAATGTATATATTTTGCAGTATACATAAAATATTCTTTCATATGCACCATTAAATGTCAAACACATATATAATATTTGGACTAAATTCTATGCAGAACAATAGTAGTTTAATTATATTTAAAATCAATTACATACAAAAAGGTATGCTAGAGTAGATAGTTAGGAGTTTAGGGTGGGTAACTATAGGTCATGGGTTCAACTCATACCAACAACATTGTTTTCAAATAAATATTTTTTTGAGCGAGAACTAGGGGGAGCCCTCCCAAGATGGGAGTCACCACACCAAAAACTTCATTGATTTGCAAGAAATTACATCAAATGGAGACCCAGAAATTTTACAGTGCGTTACAGTGAGCTACAACATTTTCATAGTAAAACCGCTGGCCCTTGAAAGTGGCCTCATTCCTACCAAGCCAAATAGCCCATAACACCACAAAAGTCCTGGAGACATCACCGGAGGATCCAACTCCCACCGCACGAATAGATCTCCAAAAGAGATCCGCACAGGATGACTGTACCCATTGCACCCCAAAGCGTCCCACACGTTTGCCGCAGTCGAGCATCCGAAGAAGATGTGGTTCACATCTTCCACTCCATCCTCGCATCTGTCGCAACTGATGTCCGCCACGCCCAGCAATCTTCCCCTCCTCACCTTGTCGCACAGACGGTCTCTCCTCAAGTACCAGAGGAACACCTTTACCCTTAAACCTGGTTAAATTAAATGCGGTTAGTTTCGATTGAACCTGGTTAAACTTGGTGTGAAATGATAGATTGAACCGATTGGATGACCAAAATTGAGACTTTCGAACTGAACCACTAAGAATCGATTAACCAAACCGGTCCATGCCCAATTCACCAGTCAAACTGGCCATTCCGGTTCGATTTTCAAAACACTAGGGTAGATCACGACAAAGATCGACTAGGGGAAAAAAGCCTCACCCATATATATGACGTGGACTATCAGGACACCTCTCATGTGATGCATCAATCTACTTTTCATATTCTCCTTTCCATTCTAGTCATTAGAGATCGACCACTCTTTCAACTAGAAGTCAAGAATGCTTTTCTATTCGGAGTTTCCGGAAGAAGTGTATATGCAACAACCACCTGGTTTTGGTGCCGAGGGTGAGTACCAAAAAATAAACTTGCTCCTTACTGATATTTATGGCCTTACACAAAGCCCATGAGTATGGTTCCATAAGTTCTCAGACCTGATAGCGCAACAAGCTTCACCATATTGATTGCAAATCATTCACTATTCGTACACAAGAAAATAAAGAGGTACTATTGTCACTTTGTATGTAGATGGCATTATTGTTAAATAAGATGGCATGCATGGCATCAATGAGAGAAGTGTTCATTGGATATCAGTTTATCACTAAGGACCTTGAGAAGATGCAATACTTGCTTAGCTTAGAGTTTGCCAAAAATCATGGAGGACTTGTAAAATGGGTCAAATAAAATACGAAACCAAACTTCTACAATCTAGGATGGTAGATTGCAGACATGACACTATTTTTATAAATTCCAGTTGAAGCTCTATGATGATGGCACATAAGAGGTTGACAAGAGTAGGTACATAGAGCTCGTTGGGAAGCTTCTTTATGTGATCATTACCAGACTATATATATGCTTTGCTGTAAACAAAGCCAACTAGTTCATTGAGCAACCACAACATGCCTACAGAGACACTGTCACAAAGATTCTCAGGCATCTGAAGTCCTTACCATGTACATGGTTGCTGTTTAACAAGGGGACATCTAATAGTATAACATGTTGTCTAAATGCAAACTATGCAAGATGTCCTAAAGATATAAAAATTCAACAACATGGATTGTTGTATTCATTAGTAGCTCTCTTGACTCATAGAGAGGCAAAAAGCAGATTGTGGTAGAAATATCGAGCGTTGAATCGGGCTACAGGGTCATGGCTTAGGTTATCATTGAAATGATGTGGGTTAGGTCAATTCTAAATGACCTAACAATTGAGCTACCTCTTCCTATGCAGCTTTTGTGTGACAATCATGCAACATTATTCATTACCAACAAACCCAGATTCCATGAGCGAATCAATAACATGGAAGTGGAATATTATTACACCAGGGACATGATACAAAAGGGCATCATTTATACATCCCATGTCAATTCAGAAAGAGCAGACAATAAATTTACTAAAGCACTCGCTAGAGGACCATTACAGAAGTGTTCATCCAAGCTGAGCATAATATACAACTACGCTCCAACTTGAACGATAGTGTTATAATAATTAGACTCATATAGTATTATGCAATATGCCAATTGACCTTTTCCCTTTCTATGAATTGCGCAACAGGGCATTCTCTTTTTGGCTCTAGGATTTCCTCTTTATATAATGCGATACCTAGGACACCTAATAAACAAGTCTCTTATTTATTTTTGGACTAGCAACAAGCCCAACTTCGATGGAAGTCCAATGGCGAGGTTTTTAGCTAGAAGATAAAAAAGGAAAGGGACAAGTATGTATAGAATGCGGGGACATAATATTCACTTTGAAATCGTGTCATAGATAAAAACTTGTGTTAGTTGTTTAAAAAACTAACCTTTCTTTCCTGGAAGAGAGATGATCGATAAATTACAATAAGCATCCCCAAGCCCACAACCCATCTTTCATAAAAATTAGATCATTTTTTTACAAGGAACATCTACGAAAAATATAAATATGAAGAGTACTACATAAAAAAAATAAACATAATAACATGGACAATGTTGTGGCCGGTTGTGGTAGTTTTATATTGCGATAATATATTTTTGGGTCTACACCACTGAGGGTGTAGTCTTTCCCCTTCTCAGAAACAACCTCAAGCCCTCACATGAAATCAATCGCATAATTTGGAAACCTCTACGCAAATTGCACAAACAATAAGAAAAAGAATAAAATAAAACTTACATCCTCAGAAAATCCATAACATCAGATGATAGAGGTGAGGCACCTGAGCTCATAAATCTGACACGCCCACCGAGCTTTTCTTTTATTTTGTTAAACACGAGCCTATCCCATATTGGAGATGGCTTGTGTCCTGCAACATTTAATTTGATAGTTGTAGACATACATCAAGAAAGACCAAGTATAACACTAAGACACAATTAGAAGTCATTATTCAAAAGATGTTTAATGATGAAATTGGGGACGGAACTGCAAATTAAGGTGTCAATAGGAATGAACTACCAAGTATAGTGATCAGCAAGGACTAGCCTAAGCAATTTGGTTACAAAACCAATCTCAAGGTTTAACCAAGATGAATAAATATCCACACAGAGAGAATAACATTGGAACATGACGCGTGCATCTATTATTATTTACATAACAGTATTCCAAATTGTAATATGCTGGGGAATGAATTTAGTTGGAGTATACATGGATGCCTAGATGTTGGTGATGTGGTCGGAAATCAATTTAGGTTCATGAAAATGGAAAGACCAAATAGTATTCTATGTAATTAGACAAACCTTTAGATTACGAAAAAGTCAAATGAAAGAAAAAACTTTAGGTTTACATGGCAAATATCAGATTGTTAAACAGCGAACAATTGGAGAAATGGTCTAACATAAATAAAACATTGCTCCGTCACATCTAAAAAGAAAAAAAATCTAAATACACAAGTTGTCATCGTAACAGATATCCCTGAATATTTTAGAAGAGCATGATAGCAGTTCATGTTTAAACTTTCACCAACGATAATGTACCTTTTACAAGTCATTCATTAAAATTATCAGGGTAGATGAGTGCCTCATTTCACCCAAAATTGATCCCACCTCTAACTTGGAAGTGAAATAATCTATGTGTAGGGAGTGCCTTCATGAAGACATCAGTAAGTTGTTCCTCAGTAAGAAGATAAGGAGTGGATACCTATCCTTGCTAAACTACATCCTAACGAAACAATCTACCTCAATATATGTACTATATTCATGTCAAGTTGGATAAGCAGTTTTTTGTATTTTGATATCTCGTCCTCGATATGGATAACTAAACAGCAAAACCAACTGCCAGCAGAGAGGATATGCAAAAAATAGTGAGTCATTCACTCCGTCTTTAATTTAGAATTGGAAAGAAACACTACATTTACTTTCCCACTGGCCAAGAAATAAAAAATCCTTGTAAAAACACATGGTCCACCTCTGGAATTCCAAGGATTTTGACATGTCCACTGATTCTGAACAATTAACTTTGACCTGGAGAGGACTCCACATACCTTAATTTGGTATGTACCTCAGTGTACCTCCTTAAATATAAAAAATGACTAACATGTCTAACAGTAATCCACAGAGGAGCTCTATATCTCGTAATATTACTAAACGTTTCACCACTCCTGTTCAAATCCACATAATGATCAATAGAAATGTTTGTTTGCTGCAACCATGTGTGTGTGTGCGCGCGTGCGTGTCAGATTTCAAGGCACACTGATGTTTTGTTTTATTCCGTAGAGGAATTTAGTGTAGCATTGTTTTATTTTCTTTTTTTTAGAAGTAAAAGGGTGGTGTCCTGATCTGGGACACACCACAGGATATGTATATATTTATATATTCAATTATAAAAGTTACAAGATGATATATTGTCCAAGCTTTACGTAACGCTCGACAATGTTCGACCACATTCTCAGAATAATAAGTATTCCCCCACCCAAAATGATGCCATTTCTGGCACAACAGATTGCCCAAAACAATGCAAAAGGAAAAGATTAGTCCACGTGTCCAAAACCACACACCGATCACATATCTTTCCAAAAACTTGAGCAGCTTTGCCCGATAATCCACAGTATGCTTGCCCTACACCAAACCTGAGCCAAGCATGTGCAAGAGTTAAATAGATGATCCAGATCTTCCGCCACCTCACTACATCTATCGCAAGTGACATACTCTGCCCCCATCAATCGCCCCCTACGCTCTTTGGTGAGAATTCTGCCCATCTTCATTAGCCAGAGAATGATCTTGATTCGGATCAGGATCTTGCTTTTCCAAATCATACGCACGTCCACAACCATCTCCTCCTCGACATCCTCCGTCTCCTCCACCAAACATAGATACGCCTTCTTTACTGAAAATCTACCATCCCTCATGAAAAATGATCTCTACTTTCCCGTGGCCCCTCCAGCTTCGCAAGTTCAGAATGAAAATCCATGAACTCGTTGGCCCTTTGTTCCGAAGATTCAAGGCAAAAGTTCGGGGACCAGGATCCCAAGTCCCATACCCGCTGCACCAATATCCTTTAATGGCCGCCAATTGAAACAATCCCGGGTATATTTCCCCCAATATTCCATCCCATGTCCAGTCATCCCATCAAAATCGAAACCCAACTCTGTTACCCAGAATTGGTGTCAACTTAATCGCTAGCTCCGGAACCACCCGTGTAATGCCAATTTACAGTGATGACCGAAGGTATCCAGTGGCAACCTCCAAAGACAAAGAGATCCTATAGATCTTCCTAATCAATTTGCATACCAAATCCTACAATTTGCCCTAAAGACAGACCACCCATTTGTCCATGAATGCCTTATTGATCCCCTCCACTCGCAAGACACTAAGGCCACCCGTACTCTTCGACGAGGTTACCCTGCTCAAGTGCAACAGATGCCCCTCTTAGGCTCTTGGCATGCCTCCCGTCCAACCAGAAAAACCTCCTCATCAACACCTCCATCTTCCATCATACCCTTGCTGACAATGTCCTCGTAGAGAAAAAGAAAACAGGTATTGCCGACAGAACGTGCATCAGAAGAATCAACTCCCCTCCCCTTGACAGCATCCTCACCTTCCATCCCGCCAGCTTCCCTTCCAACCTCTCCAACAACTAATTCCAGTCCCTCATCTTGTGTCTCCCTGCCACCAACAGCAGACCCAGACATGAGATCGACAACGTGGCCGCAGGGCACCCACGTGCCACCGATGCGCGTTGTACCTCCGAGCTTGAGAGCCTAAACAAAATCACAATAAAGTTGCTCCTATTCACCCTGAGTCCTGATAACTCCCCAAAAATATCCATAATACCAGACGTTTTTCAAATATTGTCCTCCGCAGACTCCATGAAAATCACAATGTCATCAGCATACTGCAACAGCTGAATGGATATGTCCTCCCAAGTGTAGACCGAGTACCGGCCCCCAGATCTCACCAACCTCATCATAACCACCAGAGTGTCATAAATAATAACGAACATAAGAGGTGCAAAAGGACAACCCTGTCGGATCCCCCCTCAGATTGGAAAAAGCCCCCTTCCGTTCTGTCGTTCACTAGTACCGCATGTGAGCCTGTTGTCACGCACCGCTTGATTCAGGAAATACACATGTTAGGGAAACCCTTTTCTCCAGAGAAGTCCAAATGAACGCAGCCGTATGCTTTCAAGAAGTCAACCTTCCAAAGCACAATCATTATTTTGTTCCTCCTCCAGTCTGTCACCATCTTAGAAGCCATCGCCAAGTCATCTCCCTCCCTGGTACAAACACTATCTGTTCTGGAAAAACGATCCGATCAAGCACTCCCCTCAGACGGTTCGCGAGGATCTTTGCAATGATGAGGTATAAAGCATAAGATAACGCGATTGACCTAAAGTTCTCCACCATGGTCGACACCTCCTTTTTTGGCAGCAAAAAAAGAAGCACCTTTTGAGTCTCTCGAAACCTCAATTGCCCACTCGAAACTCCAATAGCACATCCATCACATCCCCCTTCACCACCTCCCAGAACTCCTTATACAAACACCTTGGGAAACCGTCTGGGTCTGGAGCCCCATGCGCATGCAGCTGAAACAACGACCACCTTGCCTCCCCCTCAGAAAAATCATCGATCAACATGTTTGCCTCCTCGCCGCAGGTATGAAACGCTCCCTTCCCTTGCCATCCCCAACCGGTCTGCGAACCCCTTCTTCCAAAAGATTGGCAATGTACCCGTAGCATTGTCCCTGCATGACTCTCTCCCTCTACCACCTTATCACCAACCTCGACTGAATGGATGAAGTTGCTTCACCCTCCACCCACTAGCCACGGTATGGAAGAAATGTGTGTTCGCATCCCCCTCACGTACCCATTGTCGACCCCTCAGGATCCGGGTACCCGTTTACGCGCAATTCGCAAGATATCATTCACAATTATATCGCACAAGTTGTAAAAATACAGGGAAAATTTTTTTCGCGACTATGACATTCATTCTCAACACATGACCACAAGTAAAAGAGACAGACATCACCAAAATTTCTTTTCATTAATATTCATATCCATTTACAACATGTACAGGCATATTCCATGTTACAACATATATCCCAAAATGTGACAAAAGAGATAGCATTTACATCATCATCTGAACAAAACTAAGACAAAGTAAATCATACCGTCGGGTGTACACTATATCTCCTGGAAGCATGTATATACTGAGCAGCTACTAAACTGCAGGCTGTTTGCCTGCCACACACCATAGGAAGAAAAGGCGTCAGCGGTTGCTGGTACCTCCCAAAAACTTATATAAAATAACGGGCATTTATTATTTACAAAAGAAACAAGCAGAAAGGCGAGAGCAACTCAAATTAAGATTTAATTCTACTTGCAAGTGAAAACGGTTTTCAGGTTACTTGTAAGCATCTCAATTGTTCGTAATGCATTTCTAATGACTTTCCCCTGAACCCGGCATTTCCCATATGTAACTTTATTTCGATAGCAGTTGCGTAATCATGAGTGTGTGAGGGGGAATGCATATATCATTTTCCTTAGAGATCATGTTGGTTAGTGAAAATGGAAAAGTTGAGATTGTAGAGATCTATTAATTTATTTAAATTCTTGGGTAGAGAGAATGGTCTTTTGATCTTAACTTCTCAATTTCTCAACTTCAATGTTTCAGATATAACTCCAGATAATTTCGATGACTGATCTAGATATATAATCGCCGGTCTGTTGGCGAAGTAAACTCAAGCGGTGAAGAAGCCTGCAAATGGCTCTTCCGTCTCGCCCTCTAATTGGAAGTGCGGTCCAATAGAGGGATAGGTCTATTCTCCAACTACGCCACTGAGACGGGTGAGAGAGACTCCCTAGAAAAGTCGCTCTAGAGAAACACAACCCGACTAGTACGGGCAACCGAGCTCGTACGTAAAGCTGAAAAACCAGGATCCCCCGCCTGGGCATCCTAAAACAGGGTCAGCGGAACTGGTCTAAAGTCTGGATCCCAACGAGGCGTAAAAACACTGCGAGCTCGCGTAAAACCGAAAAGGGACTGGGATCCTAGACCCGCGCACTTGGCGGCCGCTGCCCAATCTGGGCTTCCTATCTTCCGCCCAGTTGAGAGTCACCGCGCTCTCGCACGGTCAGGTGTAAAGGTCAAACTGACCGGCACAATGTCAATTATCATTGATTTACGATCGTTTGGACATGCTTGACTATACAATCCTTTCAGAATATTTCATGTAGTTCTCTTTACAGGTCTTTATATTTTGGCACAACTTATCTACAATGATGCATATTTAACAAAGGATTAACTGATAAAGATTTTTAGGTCATAGTATTCCCAAGAAATCCAAGATTGATTCCACACACTTTTTTTTTTCACAAGGAGCAAGGATAATGAGGGGAGACAAATAGTGTGAAAAGGAGTTATCCAATGTTGTTGAGATTTAGTGATCATAAGGTATTCTTCTCTGGATCTTGAGATTAGGTTCCTGTATTCAGATACGATAAAGATGAACAATAATAATATGTGGTTTCCAAGGCCATCTTAAAAGTAGATGCCTTCTGCTATTATGTCTTCTCAAGGGTGACCGTTTCATGAACTTTACCTATTTGAATGAAATGTTCAAGATTTTCCTGAATTGGCATGTTCTTAAGTCTGGATCATTGGCATGTTCCTAATTCTGGATGTAACTGTACAGGACATTTCAATTTATCAAATATGACACATGTTGATATATTAATCGAGAGAGTAGAGGAGTGTCACATCTAGTAGTTTCCTATCTTCCATTCATTGTAGTTAAAACTCTTTCCTTTTTTTTTTAACAACCAAAACAATGAATATTAACCCAAAAAATTTAATCACCCAATCATCGAATTATCCTGAAGCAAATCCTTTTTCAGGCTTTCCCCATGGTGCACTAAAATAAAACTACAGATGGATATAAGTGGTGAAATTCATATGACCTAAATTACTGGAAACATGTACTTTAATCAAAACCAGAATGTCACCTTTAAATAAAGATCACAATCTTGTAGCAACTTCATGAATATCAGTAAAAGGAGGGTGATTTGTGCCTCATATTTCTCTAAATTTTTATTGTTTGAAACCAACATGCAGGAGCAATGAATAGAATTAAAGAAAACT
This sequence comes from Ottelia alismoides, assembly GCA_037367405.1. Lineage (NCBI taxonomy): Eukaryota > Viridiplantae > Streptophyta > Magnoliopsida > Alismatales > Hydrocharitaceae > Ottelia > Ottelia alismoides. The sequence continues at coordinate 387,061 of JAZKJV010000834.1, read as the reverse complement.
GGATATTGTTTTTAACAAAATTCTGTATGTATGGCAGTACAGATTATGCAATAGTAATAACTCCTGAAGATTGTTATTATAAGTATAGTGATACCCACATAAATTTCCAACTTAACAGAAATGCAAACTGGAGCTCGAGTTTGCAATTAGAGGGAGTGAATATCACATAATTGGCATCAAAAGGGGTTAAAATTGCATATGCATGGTAGCAAATGATGGGTATAAGGATGGTACCTCTAAAAATCCTCAAGTTGAAAGGAGAAATTTTGCATGCAGCAGAGGTTTCCAGGAGTTGTCGGAACCTGTAGCAGTTTGAGCTGCTAATTTGTGATTAATTGGAACAATGGCTTCCAACTTTCTCTTCAGAAATTAAAGAGAAACAGAACTCTTCGGTGGAGGGATTGAGAGAGCATGGGGGAGGAGTTTGTGAGAGAAAAAGAGAAGGGATTGTACCTAGTTAGATCTCCAAAATGGAGATCTAGATGCATGCAATGGCTGGTGATGTGGAGCAGAAACTGCAACAGCTGCCAGAGGGTTGCAGTTGAGGAGGTAGCAGCAACTTCAAGCTCCAAGGAAGCAGCCACACTTCTCTTGATATGCTGGAATATAAGGTCCAGCAGTTGCTGGACAACAACGAGAGTTTGAAGATTTGGGATTTTTGGGAAAGGAAAATAGGATGGGAGGTTCTATCGGCTGGAAATTTAGGAGCAAAGAATAGCGGAAGCCGCCCTTCGTTGGGGAAAAAGTAGGGAACAAAAGAAAGAGATTTGAGAGGTTTTTATAATCAAGGAGAGGGCTCTATGTTTTGACAAGTGGAGATTTCTTGAGTACCAAATGGAGGGAGGAGTATAAGCCACATGGCTATTGTTCCAAACAAAATGGTTAAATAAAAATTTATATATATATACTTTACAACGACAGTCTCGGTCTAGTTTTATTATATATATACATTATATTTCCTCTTATTTATTTGACAAAACTTAAAATGCACCGTATGCGTACCTCGGATCTCAGATTTTAACACGAAATTTTTTAATTTGATCGTCTTTCAATGACGATCAAAATGAGTATAATGTTGATATACTTTCGGTTGGGTTTTGAATACCCGAAATTTTCCGATACGGTTTTTGTTTGAGGTTAAATTTTATGATTTAAAAATATCAAACGACCTCCGATTGACGAACGGTCGATTCCGTTGGTCTTGTAACGTCGAATCGGATCTCATGATGGTCTCGGTTTATTCCGCGGTTTCCGAATTTGCGTTGCGGCTTTTCACGGCACGCATTACGCAACGACCGATTTTTGATCGATTTCACCCGAACAACTTTTGATTCACTACCCATTTGGTCGTTTTAGGTTGGTTTGTATTGACCGACGATGTTTTTGGGTTCGTTAGACCCAAAATCGGACGACTTCGGGTTTGACTGGAAACCGGATGCTACAAATATAAAAACCTCAAAGGGAGTCTCGTCCTCGAGACTCGAGTTAAGGCTATTAGGTGTCTGGTTGGAATTTCATATGTCCATAAAAACCTCAAAGGGTTTTGAACCCATAAAAACCTCAAAGGGAAAACAAGCCATATATTTATAATGTGTCAAAATACAAAAGCTTGCTTTGATGATTACATCAGAATAGTTGCGGGTATCGTGCCCGCATGTCGGCTTCAGTCTCCCATGTCGCTTCCTTGACGCCGTGTCGGTGCCACAAGACCTTGACCAATGAAATCTCTTTGCTGCGAAGCTTCTTCACAGCACGATCAAGTATCCGGACAGGCTTCTCCTCATAGGTCAGATCCGGCTCTACGTCAAGATTCTCGTAACTGATGACGTGCCGAGGGTCGTGGACATACTTCCTCAGATTGGATATGTGGAAAACATCATGAATAGCTGAAAGATGTGGAGGAAGGGCTACTCGGTATGCCACTTTCCCCACTCTAGCCAGAATCTCAAAAGGTCCAACATATCGCGGCGCCAACTTGCCACGAACACCGAATCTCTGCACTCCCTTCATGGGAGATACTCGCAAAAATACCCAATCTCCAACCTATAATCGATAGGAGTGTCATTAATATGAGAATAATTTGGACATATTTATATATGTCATAGATGAAGAAGAAATAATTAGATTACCTGGAACTCTAAGTCTCTCCTTCGACGATCCGCATAGCTCTTCTGGCGGCTTTGTGCCGTCAGAAGCCTCCGTCTCACAAGATCAACAGCTCTCGCAGTCTCCTCTAAGAGATCCACGGAATATAAAGCATGATCACCTACCTCACGCCAACTAAGAGGTGTGAGGCATCTCCGCCCGTATAGGGCCTCGAATGGTGCCATGCCAATACTGGAGTGATAGCTGTTGTTGTACGTGAATTCCACCAAAGGCAAATGGTCCTTCCAGGACCCTTTCCACTCCAAAGTGCACGCGCGAAGTAGATCCTCAAGTGTCTGAATGGTGCGCTCACTCTGCCCGTCTGTCTGCGGATGATAAGCAGAACTCATCTTCAGCTCTGTCTGTAGTGCTGACATGAACTGCTGCCAATAGTGAGATGTAAATCTCGAATCTCTGTCAGACACCACCTCTCGTGGTATACCATGTAGCCTGATAATGTTCTGCACATAGAGCTTGGCTAATCTGGATGGAGTATAAGTCGTGTGGACAGGTATGAAATGGGCTGACTTGGTCAACCTATCAACAACGACCCATATGGAATCATGGCCACCTGGCGTCTTCGGCAATCCTGTGACAAAATCCATAGAAATGCTCTCCCATTTCCACTCGGGAATAGGGAGAGACTGCAGTAATCCTGGTGGTCTCCTGTGCTCAGCCTTGACCATCTGACAGGTCATGCATCTGCTAACATGTAGCGCCACATCGCGCTTCATCCCATCCCACCAGAAATGTCGACGCAGATCACGGTACATCTTCGTACTGCCTGGATGGATAGATAACCGTGAACTGTGTGCCTCATCGAGAATGTCTCTGCGAAGCTGCTCATCATTGGGTACAACTACCCGCCCTGCCTTCCATAAGATAGACTCCATCACAACAAAGTCATCAAATTCGTCCTTGACGGCGCGCATGTATCTATCATGAATCCAAGGATCAGTCTTCTGTCCATCTACAATACGATCCCAAAGACTGCTATATCGTGGAGGCACGGCGGTAGAAATGGATGTGCTCTCCTGAGGATGCCAATCACTCAAAGCTGCAAGTGTATCCCACGTGTATAGCCAGTTCGCCGTACCATCAGCATGTGCTCTCCTGCTAAGTGCATCAGCCACCACGTTTCCCTTACCGGGATGGTAAGAGATCGTGCAATCATAGTCCTTCAGCAATTCGAGCCATCTACGCTGCCTCATGTTCAGCTCCTTCTGATCAAAGATGTACTTCAGACTCTTGTGGTCTGTGAAAATCTCGAAGTTCACCCCATATAGATAGTGGCGCCAGATCTTCAAGGCAAAGACAACTGCCGCCAACTCCAAGTCATGTGTGGGGTAGTTTCGCTCGTGCGGTCTCAACTGTCGTGATGCGTAAGCAATCACCTGTCCTTTCTGCATCAACACTGCTCCTAGACCTTCTCCAGATGCATCTGTGTAGACTGCATAGTCCTGAGTGCCTGAAGGAAGAGCAAGAATAGGCGCTGTGGTCAACCTCTCCTTCAGTGTCTGGAAGGCCTGCTCACATGAATCGTCCCAAATGAATGGAACTCCCTTCTGTGTCAATCGTGTCAATGGACGGACGATGCGTGAAAATCCGCTGACAAAGCGTCTGTAATAGCCCGCTAATCCGAGGAAGCTCCGAATCTGAGTGACTGTCTTGGGCTGCTCCCAAGACATAACTGCATCTATTTTCGCGGGATCAACCGCAATGCCTGCTCCAGAAATAATATGCCCGAGAAATGAGACCTGGGATAACCAGAACTCACACTTGCTCAACTTGGCATATAGCTTGTGCTCTCGTAATGTGTCTAAGACGATCCGCAGATTATTAGCATGATCCTCTTCATTCCGTGAATAGATGAGCACATCATCGATGAACACCACTACAAACCTGTCCAAGTATGGACGGAAGATACGGTTCATCATATCCATGAAAGCCGCAGGTGCATTGGTGAGCCCAAACGGCATCACCACAAACTCGTAGTGTCCATAGCGAGTCCTGAAGGCTGTCTTCGGAATATCCGACTCGCGAATCCTCAGCTGATGGTAACCTGAGCGAAGATCGATCTTCGAGAAAACCGAAGATCCCTGGAGCTGGTCAAACAAATCATCGATACGTGGCAATGGATAACGGTTCTTCACCGTTCTCTTGTTCAGCTGCCTGAAATCGATGCATAGTCTCATGGATCCATCCTTCTTCTTGACAAATAGAACCAGAGCACCCCAAGGTGACGTGCTCGGCCTTACGAATCCCAAGTCAAGCAACTCCTGCAACTGCACCTTCAGCTCCCTCAACTCGGCTGGTGCCATGCGATATGGTGCCATCAAGATCGGCTGTGTATCTGGCAACAATGTGATCTCGAACTCAATCTCCCTCTCAGGAGGTAGCCCTGGTAGCTCATCAGGAAATACGTCAGGGTATTCTGAGACTACTCGGATGTCCTGTATCATCGGCTCCTGATCAGACACCTCCCGAACAAAAGCAAGATATGAATCGCAACCCTGATCAACAAGTCGCTGGGCTCGCAACACTGAAATGTACTCCATGGTGGAGTCATGTGTAGTACCCTCAAAGGTGAACTCTGGTAGATCTGGAATCCTGAAGACAACCGTCTTCCTAAAGCAATCAACAAGTGCATGATGAGTGGATAGCCAATCCATGCCCAATATCAAGTCGAACTCATCAAGCTGCAGAAGTAGGCAATCTGCGATCATCTCATGACCTCCTATCAGTATGGGCAAGTGCCTGACTATCAGAGATATGACAAATAACTGGCCACCTGGCCCTCGGATGTGATATGGAGACGATAACGTCTCTGCAACTCTATCTAAAGAAACAAGCAACCTCGAAGCAAGGAAAGAGTGTGTCGCGCCGGAATCAAATAAAACATGGAAAGGTCGGCCCAAGACTGAGACCATACCTTTCACTACAGTAGCCGCTGAACGTGCCTGCTCCTCAGTAACGGCATGTAACTGTCCCTGCCTGGCTGATGCAGCACTAGAACCTGCTACACTCTGCGTCTGTCTCTGCTGCTGTGGTCGCCTGAAGTTGGAGTTCCTGCCACGGAAACTCCCTGAACGCTGTGTCTGAGGCTGTGGCTGAGAAGGCTGTGGCTGAGGCTCGCCAGAAGCCTGTGGGCACTGTGCACGGTAATGTCCCCACTCGTGACATCGGTAGCACCGGACTGGTCGAGTAGAGGGAGTAGCTGTGTCCGTGCTCCGAGCTGGTCCTGCAGGTGGTCTATCTGCTCGCTGCGACCCAGATGGTCGAGCGGACTCTGTACCTCGTCCGGCAAGTGCTCCTCCTAGAGTAGTCGATGGAGAAGAGCGAGCACTGCCAGAGAATGTCGAACCTGTAGGTCGGAACCGTCTGGCTGACCTCTGCAGCTGAAACGGTCGACGTATCGGCCCAAAATATCGCCGCGGTCTAGGCGGTGCTCCAGACGAGCTCCCGTAACGTCTCCCTCTGATGTCCTCGAACTTCTCCGCAGCATCGGTAGCCTCGGAGATAGAAGTGATGTGTAGTCCAGCCAGCTTCTCCTGCACCTCCTCTCGCATGCCGCCAATGAACTTCTCCAGATTCTCCTCTGGAAATGCGCCAGCTGCTCGTGTGTGTCGTGACAGCTCTGTGTATCTGATAAAGTAATCCCGGGCTGTCATCTGTCCCTGACGAAGCTCTGCAAACAGTCGGCGCTGGGACTCCCTCCACTTCGCAGAAAAGAAGTGGGCTCTGAACTTCGTCATAAAATCGTTCCAAGTAGGCTCTCGGCCTAACTCGGACACTACGGCCATCCACCATCGCTCGGCGAAGTCTATCAGTGAGTACTCTACGAAAGATAGCCACGTGTTTCGTGGCGCATTAATCGCCCTGAGCACTTTCATTACTCTCATCAGCCACTGCTCAGCGTCATCTGGTGGACCTGTCCCCTCGAACAAGGGTATGTTGGCCCGCTGATAAGAAGTGAAGACTGACTGGTGCCTGTGAATGGCTGCAAACTCGTGTGCATCCTCGTCAGCAAAGTCAACAGGGTCCTGCTCCCTGTCTAAGTCTGCATCCCCCTCAGCTCCATGCTCTGGAATGTCCTCTAGTGGATCATCAGGATGAGGCTGCTCCACCTCAACGGACTGGTGCTGGTCCTGTCGTATCCCATCCTGAGATGGATGGTACGTGAAATCTGACAGATCCTCAAATCTCATCTCTATGTCCGTCTGCCTGTCAGCAATCTCGGTCTGCTGGGCCAATATCTGCTCCTGCTGGCCTCTCATAGCAGCCTGCTGCTGCTGAAGATCAGTAAGTGCGCTCAGTATGCGTGCCAGCTGATCAGAAGTATCCTGACCTGGTCGAGATGCCATGGCTCTGCATAAGAACCATAATTAGTCATAGAAATGCCCTAGACAGATATTTATCATAAATGCTTTTCTCTTCTTGGGATATAAGATGAAAATTAATGAAATTGGTGACATCTGTGGTTATTGGATATGAATGTCATATTTCCCTTCTCGAACTCACGACAAGTCGGTAGACTGTCGCTATTCGAGATCTTAATGCGATCGGAATTGTAATATCGCGAATGTGCGTATCGGGGTACCACTGCTCTGATACCAAACTGTCGACCCCTCAGGATCCGGGTACCCGTTTACGCGCAATTCGCAAGATATCATTCACAATTATATCGCACAAGTTGTAAAAATACAGGGAAAATTTTTTCGCGACTATGACATTCATTCTCAACACATGACCACAAGTAAAAGAGACAGACATCACCAAAATTTCTTTTCATTAATATTCATATCCATTTACAACATGTACAGGCATATTCCATGTTACAACATATATCCCAAAATGTGACAAAAGAGATAGCATTTACATCATCATCTGAACAAAACTAAGACAAAGTAAATCATATCGTCGGGTGTACACTATATCTCCTGGAAGCATGTATATACTGAGCGGCTACTAAACTGCAGGCTGTTTGCCTGCCACACACCATAGGAAGAAAAGGCGTCAGCGGTTGCTGGTACCTCCCAAAAACTTATATAAAATAACGGGCATTTATTATTTACAAAAGAAACAAGCAGAAAGGCGAGAGCAACTCAAATTAAGATTTAATTCTACTTGCAAGTGAAAACGGTTTTCAGGTTACTTGTAAGCATCTCAATTGTTCGTAATGCATTTCTAATGACTTTCCCCTGAACCCGGCATTTCCCATATGTAACTTTATTTCGATAGCAGTTGCGTAATCATGAGTGTGTGAGGGGGAATGCATATATCATTTTCCTTAGAGATCATGTTGGTTAGTGAAAATGGAAAAGTTGAGATTGTAGAGATCTATTAATTTATTTAAATTCTTGGGTAGAGAGAATGGTCTTTTGATCTTAACTTCTCAATTTCTCAACTTCAATGTTTCAGATATAACTCCAGATAATTTCGATGACTGATCTAGATATATAATCGCCGGTCTGTTGGCGAAGTAAACTCAAGCGGTGAAGAAGCCTGCAAATGGCTCTTCCGTCTCGCCCTCTAATTGGAAGTGCGGTCCAATAGAGGGATAGGTCTATTCTCCAACTACGCCACTGAGACGGGTGAGAGAGACTCCCTAGAAAAGTCGCTCTAGAGAAACACAGCCCGACTAGTACGGGCAACCGAGCTCGTACGTAAAGCTGAAAAACCAGGATCCCCCGCCTGGGCATCCTAAAACAGGGTCAGCGGAACTGGTCTAAAGTCTGGATCCCAACGAGGCGTAAAAACACTGCGAGCTCGCGTAAAACCGAAAAGGGACTGGGATCCTAGACCCGCGCACTTGGCGGCCGCTGCCCAATCTGGGCTTCCTATCTTCCGCCCAGTTGAGAGTCACCGCGCTCTCGCACGGTCAGGTGTAAAGGTCAAACTGACCGGCACAATGTCAATTATCATTGATTTACGATCGTTTGGACATGCTTGACTATACAATCCTTTCAGAATATTTCATGTAGTTCTCTTTACAGGTCTTTATATTTTGGCACAACTTATCTACAATGATGCATATTTAACAAAGGATTAACTGATAAAGATTTTTAGGTCATAGTATTCCCAAGAAATCCAAGATTGATTCCACACACTTTTTTTTTTTCACAAGGAGCAAGGATAATGAGGGGAGACAAATAGTGTGAAAAGGAGTTATCCAATGTTGTTGAGATTTAGTGATCATAAGGTATTCTTCTCTGGATCTTGAGATTAGGTTCCTGTATTCAGATACGATAAAGATGAACAATAATAATATGTGGTTTCCAAGGCCATCTTAAAAGTAGATGCCTTCTGCTATTATGTCTTCTCAAGGGTGACCGTTTCATGAACTTTACCTATTTGAATGAAATGTTCAAGATTTTCCTGAATTGGCATGTTCTTAAGTCTGGATCATTGGCATGTTCCTAATTCTGGATGTAACTGTACAGGACATTTCAATTTATCAAATATGACACATGTTGATATATTAATCGAGAGAGTAGAGGAGTGTCACATCTAGTAGTTTCCTATCTTCCATTCATTGTAGTTAAAACTCTTTCCTTTTTTTTTTTAACAACCAAAACAATGAATATTAACCCAAAAAATTTAATCACCCAATCATCGAATTATCCTGAAGCAAATCCTTTTTCAGGCTTTCCCCATGGTGCACTAAAATAAAACTACAGATGGATATAAGTGGTGAAATTCATATGACCTAAATTACTGGAAACATGTACTTTAATCAAAACCAGAATGTCACCTTTAAATAAAGATCACAATCTTGTAGCAACTTCATGAATATCAGTAAAAGGAGGGTGATTTGTGCCTCATATTTCTCTAAATTTTTATTGTTTGAAACCAACATGCAGGAGCAATGAATAGAATTAAAGAAAACTGGATATTGTTTTTAACAAAATTCTGTATGTATGGCAGTACAGATTATGCAATAGTAATAACTCCTGAAGATTGTTATTATAAGTATAGTGATACCCACATAAATTTCCAACTTAACAGAAATGCAAACTGGAGCTCGAGTTTGCAATTAGAGGGAGTGAATATCACATAATTGGCATCAAAAGGGGTTAAAATTGCATATGCATGGCAGCAAATGATGGGTATAAGGATGGTACCTCTAAAAATCCTCAAGTTGAAAGGAGAAATTTTGCATGCAGCAGAGGTTTCCAGGAGTTGTCGGAACCTGTAGCAGTTTGAGCTGCTAATTTGTGATTAATTGGAACAATGGCTTCCAACTTTCTCTTCAGAAATTAAAGAGAAACAGAACTCTTCGGTGGAGGGATTGAGAGAGCATGGGGGAGGAGTTTGTGAGAGAAAAAGAGAAGGGATTGTACCTAGTTAGATCTCCAAAATGGAGATCTAGATGCATGCAATGGCTGGTGATGTGGAGCAGAAACTGCAACAGCTGCCAGAGGGTTGCAGTTGAGGAGGTAGCAGCAACTTCAAGCTCCAAGGAAGCAGCCACACTTCTCTTGATATGCTGGAATATAAGGTCCAGCAGTTGCTGGACAACAACGAGAGTTTGAAGATTTGGGATTTTTGGGAAAGGAAAATAGGATGGGAGGTTCTATCGGCTGGAAATTTAGGAGCAAAGAATAGCGGAAGCCGCCCTTCGTTGGGGAAAAAGTAGGGAACAAAAGAAAGAGATTTGAGAGGTTTTTATAATCAAGGAGAGGGCTCTATGTTTTGACAAGTGGAGATTTCTTGAGTACCAAATGGAGGGAGGAGTATAAGCCACATGGCTATTGTTCCAAACAAAATGGTTAAATAAAAATTTATATATATATATACTTTACAACGGCAGTCTCGGTCTAGTTTTATTATATATATACATTATATTTCCTCTTATTTATTTGACAAAACTTAAAATGCACCGTATGCGTACCTCGGATCTCAGATTTTAACACGAAATTTTTTAATTTGATCGTCTTTCAATGACGATCAAAATGAGTATAATGTTGATATACTTTCGGTTGGGTTTTGAATACCCGAAATTTTCGGATACGGTTTTTGTTTGAGGTTAAATTTTATGATTTAAAAATATCAAACGACCTCCGATTGACGAACGGTCGATTCCGTTGGTCTTGTAACGTCGAATCGGATCTCATGATGGTCTCGGTTTATTCCGCGGTTTCCGAATTTGCGTCGCGGCTTTTCACGGCACGCATTACGCAACGACCGATTTTTGATCGATTTCACCCGAACAACTTTTGATTCACTACCCATTTGGTCGTTTTAGGTTGGTTTGTATTGACCGACGATGTTTTTGGGTTCGTTAGACCCAAAATCGGACGACTTCGGGTTTGACTGGAAACCGGATGCTACACCCATCACTACCTGGACTACTGCCTCCAAGTCACTTCCTCCTTATCCTCGCTGAGGATCACATCCAAGACCCCTCTTCTTTCCTCTATCTCATCCGCCCCAGATCTCATTCATCCTCAACTTCGTCTTGTCTAGCCACCTCGTCCTGCGCCATGGATCTTCTCTCCCTACGCTTGAGCCTGTACTCCCTATTGAAAGCCATAAAAAATCTCCTGATCTCAACCAACTTGTATACAAATCTGGCCATTACAGACCCCGACGGTCGACACTTCGCCCAGAACTCCTCTACAAACTCCCGGAATCCCTCCTACAACAACCAAGCGTTCTGAAACCTAAAGATAGAGCGAGGGCATACACTCTCCCCCAAGTACCACAAAAGTGGTGTGTGATCCGGGTGCGACCCTGGCCCCGACCATAGGAAATAGCAAGAGCGCCTCCGTGAATAACATAAATCTATCAATGCGCGACCGCGATCTCGAATTCCTTCATGTATACGTACATCCAGCAACATCAATCACTTAGGGCCCGAGCTCATCCACCATCTCCTAAATCTCCACGGAGCCGTTATCTCTCCCTCCTTGTGCCTCCGACCAATCTTCTAGGCGCAAAGTCACATTGAATTCTCCCTCGATGAGTTGTTCTAAATCCCGCAATATTTCAGCGAAATATCGTCGAAATTTTGATTTCGATGGTTTGGATATATCGAAAACTCTATACATGTTGATTTCTTGGATTTCACCTGAAATCTCATGAGATATCGGTGAGATTTCAAGTCATCTTGCTATCTACCCTGAAATAGCGAATTTCTCCACACTTTGGTGAGAGAGACCGAAATGTCAATCGCAATTTGCCCATCTTGTCCCACATTCAGCTACTTTGCTTCTCCAAGGTTCTCTAAGGTCTTATTTCAACCTTTTCTTCAAGGTAAGCAAAAATTGATCAAATTTTCATCAGTTTCTTAAAATTTTTTAGGGTTTTCATTCTTAAGATGTTGATCTCGCTTAGTATGGTATTTTTTTGAGTGATTTTGAATATGTAGCTTGATTTTTAGAGACCAAAATTAGGGATTTTGTGTTTTAATGCACAATAATGATGAGCTCTGAATGTATTTACTTGGATCTCATGTGTAATATGTAGTAAAGCGTACATTGAAAATAATTTGTGAGATCCATGGAAGAGAAAATTGGAGCTTTTGTGTTTTAATCTGGAATCATGATGTGTTCTTCAAGGATAAACTCAGATCTTAAGTTTTAGAAGTTGAAAACATGTTTTGGGTTTTTTGTGTAAATGAAATTTTAAAATTGAGTAATTCCAAATATCAAACCTCATATCTATGCATTATTTTACATGTTTTGTGTCTCTTAGGTAGTTTTTCTCGAAATGATCCCCCGTTTGTTAGATCTAAGACCGTAATATATAGATGTAAGGTATTTTTTTGTGAACATTAGAATATTAAGAGTATACCTTCAATTTCGAACACCAAGTTTTTATGAGTTTGTGCATATTAGGTGTTTGAAAAATTAAAATATATTAATTCCGAAAATTAAAACATAAAATAATTATCTAATTCTTAATTGTTCGCATCATATGGCTCATGAATGATTGTTCTTCAATTCTCTCCCAGATTTTGGTAATCATCATAATGGCATATTCTATATCAAGATATGATAGTTCTGTGGATTAGAGGGGGGATTTCAGTGGGGACATTGGTTAGAGGTATGCCTCCGCTCCTGATGACAACAAAGCTAAACCACAATATAATTTCTGTGGGAAGAAGTTGGGAGGAGGAGGGATTACAAAGATGAAGCAACATCTTGTCGGCAATAACAAAAATATTGCCAAGTGCACGTGTTGTCTCAAAAATGTGAGGGACAAGGTAAAGGTCAACTTGGACGGGAAGAAGGATACAGATACAGAAAGGGTAAGAAAGGATGAACAATTCAAAGCGTTCATATTTGAGAAAGAATTCAACGTCCTCTCATATTTAGATGAAGACGATTTTGCTTATTCTGCTGACATTCAGACTACAACGAAGATGAGGGCATATAAGACGGCAACAAAAGAATAAATGAGTGAGAGGAGAAAACTCAGTGATGCACGAGGCGGCTTCTATGGTGCAAGTAACAGTGGAAGTGGTTCTGGAGGTGCACCAGTGCCACCACCTACCAAAAAATACAAGGGAAAGGGAATTGAGCCTTTCTTGACAAGGAGTTGATCCATGGAATATAAACCAAGCAAGGATCCGAGGTAGAAGATGGTAAAGGGCATGTTCAGCAATGCACGGGAGGGGGTGGGAAAGGCCATTAGCAAGCTCTTCTTTGGGGCGAGCATTCCTGCCAACATTGCTAGCGGGTCACTTCTCCAAAATGCCATTGATGAGATCGATGCAACAAAAACGGGAGTGAAGGTTCTACGAGATAATGAACAAATATCTTGGGATTGACAAGGAGATTTATGACTACATCGCCAAGTTGAGGAGGAAATGACCAGAGTATGGGGGTGACGTTGATATGCAATGGGTAGACAAGCTACACGAGGAAGCGGATCATCAACTTCCCTGTTTACTGCGATGCATCTGAACATGTGAAGGACCACAAGTACCTGCTGAAGTTGATTAAGGACATCATCAAAGATGTTGGGAAAGAGAACATTGTCTAGATTGTCACGGATAATGGCAGCAACTTCAAGAAAACAGGTGAAACAATAATGCAGTCTAGTAGCTACGATATTTTTTGGACACCGTGTGTTGTACACTGCATTGATTTAATTCTGAAGGACTTCAACAAGAGGAAGCTCGTCCCAAGGGTAGTGGAGCAAGCACGAATGATCACCACATTCATTTACAACCATTCCAAAGTGATGGCGTTGATGAGGTAGATGTGCAATGGTGAGCTGGTGATGACTGGCATCACATGCTTTGCAACCAATTTGTTGGAGTATTTGGTTGTGCGCATATGATGTTGTAGATGGGTAAATGGATCTCTCCAGGATCCATTTACCCCATCCAAAGTTTAGTCCCACATCTACCAGTTTGGAGATGCGGAGAATCAGTAGGGGCTATATATAGACCCCCACACCCCTGTAGTCAAATGAGAAAATTCAATAGAATATCCGCCCCTTTGAGGGCTTCTCCCGTGGTTTCATCCCGCTCCTTAGGGAATAGCGTTCCATGTAAAAATCTTTGAGTTCATGTTCTATATTTCTAGTTTATGCTATGTTTATCATTCGCTTCAGCATTCTCTATTTTCTAACATGTTATCAGAGCGGGTCGATTCTTGAGGATTTCAAGATCTTTATTCATATTCGAGATTCGATTTTGGGGTTTTATGTTCTAGAAGATTTATTAGTTGAAGAATATTATTTGTTCAATTTTTGGTTCAAGATTTCTAGGGTTTTCTGAAACCCTAGATCCACGGTCCAAGCATCGCTTCAGATCTACTCGCCGTTCTCAAGATCAATTCTAGGGCTCCTGATGGGACCCTAGTACTCCTGTTCCAGCAGTGCTTTAAGCACCTTCAGGCGGCACTGCAGTGCCCCTCTCCGTGCGAGCTTCACGCACATGCCACATGTTCCAAGTGAAAACGAGTTCCATCATCAACCACAGTTCTCAAAGGAGAGAGTGGTTGGAGCCCTCCTTTCCAGGCGTGATCTCACAGTCCTTCACAACCTCCTTTCATCAGGCGGCGAGCACTTCTTCTGCAGGTGATTCTCCAGGCGAGCCCAAACACACGTTGTCAATACTCAAGGCCCCAGATCGTGCCCCAGATGGCGATTGCCTCCAGGCGGCAGGCATCCCCTCGCACGCGTCGCTGCACCTCCAGTAGTGCGATCTCCGAGCTGCAACATGCGCGTGCTCCAGGCGGCGTTTCACTAACACGTGCGTGCAACTCCTCTCCACCAGACCGATCCCCCAGACGACAAGGTGACACTCGTCCTCCATCGCGTCGCATCTCCAGGCGGAGTCGCACGCTATTGCCTGTGTACAAGTTCTCTTCAAGCCAGACAAGCAACTCTTTTGGCCAAGGCAGCACCCCATGCGACGCACGAAGGAACCTTAGGAGCTCTCCCTGGCGACGAACTCCCCAGGAGGCGACTTCCTTCACGTACATCCAGGTGTCTTGCGCGATCCAGGTGCCGCTCTCGAGCAGTAGCCCCATCGGGGCGACTATCCTTCGCAAAGAGGGTTCCCATATGGGGAACCCTAAATAGGGTTGAAATTAAAAGGGGCTCAATTGGGCTTCTTAAGAAGGGGGGGGGGAGTAGGATGGGTCAATTTTGACCCTGTGTATAAAAAAAGAAAAAAAAGGAGGGGAAAAGGGCCCAAGTGGCTGAGATTTTTTGTTAAAAAATGAAAATGAGTCAGCTATTTAAAAAAAGGAGATGCCGAAAAAAAGGATTTGCAAAAAAAGGAAAAGAAGTAAAGCCAAAAAAAGGTTGAAACGACCTAAAAAATATTTTTAAACAAAAAAAGCGTTTGGATGACTTATAAAAAATGATGATGAAGAAAAGCCGTAAGGAATTTTTGAGAATGTTCATGTTCATATCCATTTTATTGTCTTCTCCCAACTTGATCGATGTCTTCATTCCGACCAGTATGGTAGAAAGGGGGAGTATTGTGTAGAGCCACATGTCTATTCCAGATTCAGACGACAAATTCCATACCAGACAGTTGTTCAGACTCTACAATTGATATTCAGACTCGACTTAGACTCCGAGTCCTCAGTTCCAGACATGTACATAGATGCGGTCTTTTCAGATGTGCACATGTGCCATCATTTGTTCGTGGTCCCCATCATCTTTTGGTGTTTCGGCCATAGTTTTTTCATGTGAGCCATAGGGACTCCAGAGTAGAAGATCATTCCCTATATCATGTTGGGAAGGGTTTTCATGTGGTATCATAGGGACTCCAGAGTAGAGTACCATTCTCTGTACCTAATGGGAGAGACCCAGTTCTCTTACGAGGAGACTTCTTTCATACTCCACTCTCCAGCGACCGTAGACTCCGAGGAGGATTGCACTTCCACGACCCTTCAGTTTAGCCCTTTTTCATAAATGGAGCAGTTATCCACATGTTGTGGCGTGCCAGAGTACTCCGAGGAAACTCTTTTCAGTTGCAGTGACTCTGACAGGCGCAATTCAGAGCACATGCTCTCCGACGAGGAGATTCAGTTGACTCACACTCCAGCCCATTCGTCCTCCTCACATACACGTCATGAGAAGCAACGTCCTCGACAACATGCGACAATTGTGCGTGTTGAGTTGATATTGCATGCAATGTCATGTATTGTGAGTTGAGTTTCTTTCTGTTTGTCTAAGCTGAGCATTGCATGCTCCAGCTTGAGGGGAAGTGTTGGAGTATTTGGTTGTGCGCATATTATGTTGTAGATGGGTAAATGGATCTCTCCAGGATCCATTTATCCCATCCAAAGTTTAGTCCAACATTTACCAGTTTGGAGATGTGGTGGGGCAATATATAGACCCCCTACACCATTGTAGTAAGATGAGAAAGTTCAATAGAATATCCACCCCTTTGAGGGCTTCTCCTGTGGTTTCATTCCGCTCCTTAGGGAGTAGGGTTCCATATAAAAATCTTTAAGTTCTTCATGTTCTATATTTCTAGTTTATGCTCTGTTTATCATTCGCTTCCGTATTCCTTATTTTCTAACACAATTTTACAGCATTGCAAAGCATGAAACAACACAAGACAGGGTTGAAAATCATGTGTTGCCAAGGTGAATGGCTCGATAAACTTGAAGCTCGGGCTGAAGGATGTCTCTACTTTTGAGATGGCGTGACTCGGGTCACGAAGATCATGAATCCGATTGTTTCTGCATATGGATCGAAGACGACGATAAGAATCCCACCATTGGAGTGATCTATGAGGCAATGCACTGCATGAGAGAGAAGGTCAGGGAAGCAGTTGGAAAAAGATTCAAAGCATGGTTGGAAATCATGGATGGGAGATGGTCCAAGATGCTCTCGCATCCTCTTCACAAGGCTGGTATGTATTATGTAATAACCTAATTTATTTTTCATTTTTATAGCACTTTAGAATCTAAGAATTGTTCTTGTCTATGTCCAACTTATTACTTCAATCCTAAGTACCATTATAAGAATAGTCTTGGTACAAATGCTGACCTTCCAGCATATGCACAAATTGTGGTTAATAAGCCGTCAAGGACGAGAAGACACAGACATTGTGCACGAACGGGGTAATCTTAACTTTGGAGTTAGATTGGGACTCAAAAAATATTTTTTAAGAGTAGTATGTACAATTTATGAATTCAACCTATGTACAGGTGAAGTACTCCAGGGATGCCTCGGGTTCCTTTGGTCAAATTACTGGGATAAATGGATGGGACAGTACTCTTCCTGGTAAGGAGGAAGACAAAAAAGTACATTGAATGTGTAGTGATGTATTAATATTATTGATTTATCTCCATTTGAATTTTTCGTAACCAAATAGTGTTACTGTACGTGATGGAAGCTCCCCACCAAGGAAAAGTGACAGTGAAAGCGTTGTCTCAAACTGCATCTGCTGGCGGTTGTGAGAGGAACTGGAGCACATTCAACTTGATCCATTCGAAGAGACAGAACATGTTTAAAGAACAGAGGCTCAATGATCTTGTCTACGTGTACTACAACTTGAGGATGAAAATGAAACATGCAAGGAAGGGCCAGGACAGAGAGGACTATACATACCCTATTGATCTTGCATACATTTTCAAGATGCACGATGTCGATGCTGATGAAAATGTGCTTTAGAGGTGGATGGATTCTAATGGTGCTCCTGTTCTTGATCAACCAAGTGGAAGACCAAATGAGAATATAAGCCAGCAAATGGGAGCAGATGTAGGTGACTATCTGGCTAGATCCGGGATGGACCCTCTTGGAGGGTTTGAGGCTCAGGTTGATGCAATTGGTGATGAAATTCTCTCCAATAGTTCCAAACCCATGTCAAAGGATGACAGTGGAGACGATGATGATGGTGGTGGTCCCGGTGGATATGGTGATGGCGGTCAAACATATTCAGGTGGGTCAGTAGGAGGTAGTCATGGACCACAAGATACAAGGTTCGAGGAAGGGTGCACACAAGATGTGAATATATGGAGCGATAGAGGAACACACATGGAGAGTTTGTTCCAAGTCTGAGTCCGAAACCTATGGACTACGACGCATACGGTCGTGACCCTCATCCAATATAAGAACGATTTGGTATCATCTATAGGTTCCTTGAGCTACATGGACATTGACAACCCATATCGTGGAGGAACACCAAGTCCCTTGGGCGGATATGGATCATCACACGATGAGAGATCGTTGGCATCTTCCCAAAATTCTTTCATGTTCCTCCTCACAGACCTCCTCCTCCTCCTCAAGCGTATGCACCTCCATCATATTCATATGGTTACAGTGGGTATGTGGGATATAGTAGTTACAACGCTGAGAACTACCAAGGTTGCCAACCTGAGTAGAGCATAGGAAGCTTAATTGGCGGCGACAATTATGATTTCTTTGCTGAGTACACACCAGTTCATCCTCCTCCTACATAGATCTCCTACTCCATCGTCATCATCCTGAGGATCTCAAGCCAGTACTTTGCAGCCTCATCGTGCCACTCTTGATACCGAATTTAATATTGTTTATCCTTGTCTTGGATACTCATAGGCATCGATGACCACCAATACAGGCAGTATGTGACGGATTACAAGGCCATGTACTCGAAAATGACATGGGAGAATTACAAGTACATTGAATCTGAGATAAGGAAGGGTGGCGATTCAGATCCACCGCGGAACTCTTGGTTCTGAACCGAACACATCACCGGGTAATATATTTTAATCTTTTTTTGCATTAATCATTAATGTGCATGTTCTTATTTAGTCTACCTAAATATATGTCTTTTCACTTCTTGTAAGAATGCTACTATGTTATTAAGTATTAGATATTAACAACGATATGTTCGATATGGTGTGTGACATACCGTCATAGTCATAGATGATAGATATTAATTTTATAAGCCTATAAGTGTATATCTATTGTTTCATTATTTGAAGTACTCATATTAACTCTATTTGCAATATCTACATATTGTAGAATATGACCGATATGGCTGATATGACCGATATGTACAATATAAGGGTATAGATGCGCAATATGTGTGACATAATTGTGTATTTATAAGTTATTTATTATTCTAATAACTTGAAAGATCTTAATTTATAAAAAAACTGGAAAAATTGACTTTTTGAGCCATTTCCGACATTTCCACCGAAATCATCGAAATTTCCCGAATTTTCGATATACAGGGTCACTGAAACGAAAACAAAATCGAGATTTCGAACCTTATCAATGATCCACGTCATATCAGGGAATCCTGTCCAGGCCAAGAACATCTCATCCACAAGTATCACAGGGTTGCCCCTCGCCACAGGGGCCATATACATTAGTTGCAACGAACCTCGTTCCATTTGCATTACGTCGTAACAAGATGGAGAGCAAATGCACACCCCGCACCTCATCCCCCACCATCTCCAATTTATCTTTATTCCAGCCCATCAAGATTCTCCAACAGTCCCCACCGATTAATCACTTTGACCTCCCACAAAGTGGTCCCTCCCACCTCATTCCACAACCCCTCCAAATCTCACGCAGCTTTTGTTTCCTGCAACATCACCACGTCTACCCTTCTCTCCATTAACATATTTTTTAAGAAAAGGTAATGCATCTATTTTGATGCATATGTTGAATCAAATTTATTCATATTCACCTAAGCTACAAGGATCACAACTCAGAAATAGCCTTGGCATGCTCCTGTACATTTTTTACATAATATGTCTCATTGTTAAAAACAACCTCATTACGTGTCATCCAAACCACCCACACTGAAGTAAGCGCAGGTAACACTTCCAGAGTTGGAACATGCGACTCTGAGATAGGGATGTAATCTCTTTGTGCGATCTGGGTCTAGCTAGTCCAGTGCCATTTCCAATCTACATCTAACTAGAACATGCGCATGTGAAAAAGACATGATATACATCCTCAGGGGCGTCCAAACATGATGGGGTGCGAAATTGGGAATTAGAGATAAATTAAGGCTTTATTATCCTTTCTTTTGTCCAATCTGAGTCCAAGGTTATTTTAATTTTAATTAAAATGAGATCACATGTGATCGCTAAAATTTTGTTAATTATATAAGGTGAGTATGTGTAGGGGTAATTTGAGTTTGTTTATTTATTTTTTTAAAGGGGTTGTTTAGTTTATTTGTTATATTTTGCAATTCCACTGCCTCTATATAAAGCGAATGATAGACATTGTTTAGGGAAAGGATGTGTATTATTAAATATTGGGGTTTCTCCATCCTCTCTCCTTTCCTCTCTCTCCATGTGCATCTCGATGCTCTTCCAAAAATCCTGCATTACGATGTGCCCTTCTTCAATCTCTCACCCTCTCTAATTTTCTCTGCCCTAAAAATTGCACTTGCTTCAATTGGAACCATAGCTTTCAAATTGTTTTACGATTAATGATCCTTCGAGGTCGGCCACGAAAAAGAGTGGAAGATTTTCACCTAATGTGCCGCCATGTGCATGTGGAGAGTTGAATAGTCATTTTCAAATATGCACAACATCGGTCGAGAAATGCTCGATAAAATAAATTCAGAATAGGTTATAATAGAGGAGGATTATTACTACACAAAATGGACTTGGTCAACATGACAAGTTAGGTTCGGTCTCAACAAGTTATCGGGAACGACTATCCTTGATAATGGCTCGGGTCAATGTCTGGGATGTTACAAATATTATCAAATTAAGGTGTTCTCTTTAGTAATGGAAGGTGACCTTTGGTTAGCTGATTTGATTAATCATAGATGATCAACTAGTGTGATGAATCCGGTGATGTTTTTTCATGTATTTCGTGAAAATCTCCTGGGTGGGCTTAAAAATGCTCGACATTCACAGTCGTTGCATAGCCACTTGTAGTTTCATATTCAATGCACCACCATCTGAAATTGGTTTGCTGGAACAATGACAATAGTATGAGATGCCATCAGTGCTCTGTTCGAGCTCAGATCCAAAAAACTAAGATCCCTTAGGATAGTCTCATTCCAACATTTCTTGGGCCTTCCTCGCCTTCTCTTAGTCCGCCCAACATCCCACAACTCACATCTTCTAACTGATGCATCAACCGGCCACCTTTGGCAATGGCCAAACCACCTTAAGTGGTTTTCTCTCATCTTATCCTTTGTTGGAGCTTCACCAACTTTCCTTCTGATCACATCATTCCAAATCCTATTTTTACATGTATGACCACACATCCACCTTAACATTTTTGTTGAGATATATTTTCTGTTATCTTTTTGTCTATTTTATTTTCCCATGTCCACTGTATGTAATTTACCTGTGGGTCTCTCCCTATATAAGAGAGACTAGGGTTACAGGAATAAACAAGATTCTTATTTCCTCCAACATGGTATCAGAGCGGCGGTCCTATACTGGAGCTCTCGATTCCCAAAACCTAACCCTACTTTCAACCCCTCCTTTCAGGCGCGCCACCCTTCCTCTTGCGCGCCACCGCCTCGCACGCCGCCCAGCCCCACGCGTTCCAGCCCCGCGCGACCGCCTTCCTCCTCGCACAAACCCCTGTTGCTCTATCAAGTCCGAGAGCTTCTGGAACCATGCCCTTGGTCTCTGCTTAAGGCCATAAATAGCCTTGTGTAGTCTACAAACCTTCTGAGACTCCCCCTCAGCAACAAACCTAGGTGGTTGCTACATGTAGACCTCTTCCTGAAGATCACCGTAAAGAAAGGCATTCTTTACATCAATTTGATATAATGGCCAATCTCGCGACACAGCAACAGAGAGAAGAATGCGTAATGTAGAATGTCTTGCCATTGGTGAGAAAGTATCCTGGTAGTCCACCCCTTCTCTTGCGCGTGCATCACCCCAACGCGCCGCCTCGCGCGAACCCTCTTCTCGCGCGCGTCAACTCCAGTTTTGCGGCAGTCCCTGTGGCGCGCGCGTGAGCGTGCAACTGTTTTGTGCACGCACCTAACGCTTCTTGCGTATCGGCTTCCTCGTTTGGCTGATGGGTCTGCGTGTATGAGTCTATACTTGCACACAAACCCACATATGTCTGTGTAGACATACAATCTTTGGTTTACAGAACCCATAGTATTCTTCTTCCGGCAATATGTCTGAAAACAAGGTTGATGTACCCGCCACAGGCGCATTCAGAGGTCCAGCGCCTATTGTAAAGATGGACGCGACGAATTATGAGCTCTGGGTTATGCAGTTCAAGAGCCTGATGAAGTCAAATGGTAAGAAGCATATTCTTACCAAGGAGGAGCCGATAGAGAAGACCGGAGTGAATGGCTCGTGGGAGGCAGACGATGCCTATGCCAAGGTGTGGCTTTCTGGGACATTGACGATCGAGATCGCCAATGATGTCTTACATCAGCCTACTGCCAAGGCGATGTGGGATATCCTCGCAGCAACCTATCCTCAAGCGAGGAACGAAACTAAGATTCTCCAACTTCAGCATGACATATTCACTTTGAAACAAAACAGACGTCCTCTGCACTCTTTGTATACATCCTTGCGTGGGATGTTTGAGAAGCTCCACAGTTTCATGCCATTAACGACAACTCCAGAGCAACAGAAGACATATAGGAATGCTACCATGGTTGGGGTATTCCTTGCAACCCTTGATCCTGAATATGATGCAGCTCGCTCTCAAATATTAGCAGATGCTACGATACCCCCAATGGAGGAAGCATTTCGCAGGCTTAGCATAATCACTATTCCGTCCGTTATCTCTAGTCAGACTTCTTCAGCAATGGCAGCTTCTCGAGGAAGAGGAGGTCATTCTAACTTCCATGGACGTGGACCTCGTGGCAGAGGAGGTCGCACCCATCAGACATGTACCTTTTGTCATCGTCAAGGGCATACTGAGGACACATGCTATTTCAAGCATGGGTTTCCTGCATCGGCTAGGGTTGCAGAACAGATTGAGTCCCCTGTTGCTTCCATGTTAGATCAGAGGTTTGATCAGCTTGTGGCCAGATTGAGAGATATTATACCTCCTCCCGCAGTACCATCTTCTACAAATCATTCGGATGTGGTTGTCTCTGCCTCTGCCAGTACCTTTGCTACAACCACCACCACATGTACTTATGTTTTTTCTTCTTGTCATGGGTTTGACAAAACAGAATGGATTATGGACTCCG
The DNA here is from genome assembly GCA_037367405.1 of Ottelia alismoides. Classification (NCBI taxonomy): domain Eukaryota; kingdom Viridiplantae; phylum Streptophyta; class Magnoliopsida; order Alismatales; family Hydrocharitaceae; genus Ottelia; species Ottelia alismoides. Next base: position 364,356 of record JAZKJV010000834.1, on the reverse strand, counting down.
GTGCTACGCATCATCTCTATAGAGACAGACATCAGCTTTCATCATATAGACAGGTTTCGCCAGGAAGAACAGTTGTGATAGCTGATGGAACTCATTCCCCGATCACTGGACAGGGGGAGATTATTTTGACGCCTTCGATGCGTCTACAGAATGTGCTACATGCTCCTGCTTTCTCTATGAATTTACTTTCAATTAGTCAGATTACAAAGGATTTAGACTGCAGAGCCATTTTTGACCCATCGTCTCTTGTTTTTCAGGACATCCTTACGGGCAAAGTGATTGGGTGTGGCCGTGAGCGTGGTGGCCTTTATCGTCTAGTTCAGAACCCCCATGCTGGCGTATCTTCTCATTCGTCGGGATCAGTTTCTCCTTTTACATGGCATTTCCGGTTTGGTCATCTCCCCCTTCAGAAGATGTGTCATATTCTACCGCATATCTCACCTAATACTTCTTTTCAGTGTGAAGCATGTCAGTTGGGAAAGTATCATCGGTCTGCTTTCCCTAGTCATCAAAGTCGGAGCAGTCGCTCCCTTTTTGAGTTGTTTCATATTGATATATGGGGTCCGAGTCGTGTGCCTGATCATCAGGGACACAAGTTTTATCTTGTAGCTGTGGACGACTTTTCTCGCTTGTCATGGGTTTTTTTTTGAAAAATAAATCTGAAGCAGGGAATGTGATCAAAACCTTTATTATTGAAGTGAAAAATGTTTTCTCTGCATCGGTAAAGTTTGTATGAACTGACAATACTTTGGAGTTTGTACTCGTGAATTGGCTCATTTTCTTTCATCAAAGGGGATTATACATCAAACTTCTTGTCCCTACACCTCTCAACAAAATGGCGTTGCTGAAAGGAAGCATCGACATCTGCTCGATGTTACTAGGACTCTTCTCATTCAGAGTCGTACACCACATTCGTTTTGGGGAGATGCTGTTCTCACCGCATGCTATTTGGTGAATCGCATGCCGTCGTCTGTCCTAGGTGAGAAGACTCCTTTCTCTATAGCATTTCCTGAAAAGGAGTCATTCTCCCTTACTCCTCGTGTATTCGGATCTGTTGCGTTTGTCCACAAGTTGTCTCCTGGCCTTGACAAGCTCGCTCCTAGAGCTGTCAAATGTGTATTTATTGGTTACTCTAGGACTCATAAGGGATATCGATGCTATGATCCTTTGAACAGGAAATACTATGTCAGTGCTGATGTCACCTTCTTTGAGTCTGTAATGTACTTCTCCACTACAGGTGATCAGTTAGCTTCATCAGACTTGGACAATGAGATCTACATGCCACCTCCTCCCATGCATGATGTACCTTCATCACCACCATCACCACTACCACCACCATCGTAACCTTCTATCCAATCCAGCGTACCCCTTGTTCCATCTTATCCTAATTTCTACACGCGTCGATCTGCGCCTGCTCATGGCTTTCGCCCAGCCCTCACGGAGCCCCAGGTTTGTTCTGATAACATAACTTCTAACGATGGGTCTGGAGTTGTATCGGTGCAGGAGTCATTGCAGGAGGATAGCACGCAGAAGGAGGATGTCGTATCTGATCTGGATATTCCTATTGCAGTAAGAAAGCAGAAACACTCCTGTGCTTCTTATCCGTTGGCATCTCAGGTCTCCTTCCATCGTCTAACAGGGGAGTTTCAGAAATTTGCAATGGCTTTATCTACCGTGGATATTTCACGAGATTATGCTGAGGCATTTCAGGATAGTCGCTGGCGTTTGGCTATGGAAGAGGAGATGGCAGCGCTAAAGTCGCATAGTACATGGAGTCTTGTTTTCGCTCCAGTTGATGCATCGGTCGTGGGAAGCAAATGGGTATTCATAGTGAAACATCACGAGGATGGCACCGTAGATCGCTATAAGGCGCAACTTGTGGCCCGTGGGTTCACCCAGACTTATGGGGTGGACTACCAGGATACTTTCTCACCAGTGGCAAGACATTCTACATTACGTATTCTTCTCTATGTTGCTGTGTCGCGAGATTGGCCGTTATATCAACTTGATGTAAAGAATGCCTTTCTTTATGGTGATCTTCAGGAAGAGGTCTACATGCAGCAGCCACCTGGGTTTGCTGCTGAATGGGAGTCTCAGAAGGTTTGTAGACTACACAAGGCTATTTATGGCCTTAAGCAGAGTCCAAGGGCATGGTTCCAGAAGCTCTCGGACTTGATAGAGCAACAGGGGTTTGTGCGATCGACTGTTGATCATTCCTTATTTGTTCAGAAGACACTGAGAGGTACTATCGTCATTCCTATATACGTTGATGACATTATTGTTACAGGAGATGATGAACAGGGTATTCAGAGAGCTAAGAACTTCTTAGGTCAACAGTTTGTGACCAAGGATCTTGGACATCTACATTACTTTCTTGGGCTAGAGTTTGCCAGGAACCAGCGTGGCCTGGTGATGATGCAGAGAAAGTACGTTACAGATCTCCTCTCAGAGACAAGCATGGTAGATTGTAGACCTGCCACTACTCCTATTGACCCTAGCATGAAACTATATGATGATGACACTCGAGAGGTCGACGAGAGGAGATACAGGGAACTTGTTGGTAAACTTCTATATGTGACCATTACCATGCCTGACATAGCCTTCGTTGTAAGCAAAGTAAGTCAATTCATGGAGCAGCCTAGACAGACATATGGATGCAGTCTATATGATTCTGAGATGCCTGAAGAATTCACCAGGCACAGGACTTTTGTTCAGCAGGGGCACGTCTCTCTCAGTTACAACATGTGTAGATGCAGATTATGCTGGATGTCCGAAGGATAGAAAGTCTATCTCAGGATTTGCTGTGCTCATAGGGGATTCGCTAGTCTCCTGGAAAAGCAAAAAGCAGACTGTGGTTGCCAGATCGAGTGCTGAGTCAGAATACAGGGCTATGGCACAGGCTAGTACAGAGATGATGTGGGTCAGATCGATCCTTGCTGATTTGACTATAGAGATGCCTCTCCCCATGAATCTCCAATGTGACAATCAGACTGCTCTCTTCATTGACAACAATCCCGTATGCCATGAGAGAACGAAGCATATTGAGGTAGATTGTCATTACACTAGAGATATGATCTAGAAGGGTCTGATTTCTACCTCTCATGTTAGTTCAAGAGAACAAACGGCAGACATCTTTACCAAGGCTTTACTCAGAGGACCATTTCAGAAGTGTACGTCCAAGCTGAGCATGATTGACATCTATGCTCCATCTTGAGGGGGGTATTGAGATATAATTTCTGTTTATGTATCTTTTTGTCTATTTTATTTTCCCATGTCCACTATAAGTAATTTACCCGTGGGTCTCTCCCTATATAAGAGAGCCTAGGGTTATAAGAATAAACAAGTCTCTTATTTCCTCCAACAATTTTCATTTCTACTATTGTCATTATCTGCACATATCCTAGGTTCACATGCCAATATTCAGCTCCATAGAGCATAGCAGATCTTACGGCTGCTTTATAAAACTTTTCTTTGATTTTCAAAGGAATTTTTTTATCGCATAGAACAATAGAGGCTCCTCTCCACTTTAACCAACGTGTATTTGTTCTGTGAGTAATATATCCATCGATTTCCCCATCATGTTGCAAAATAGATCATAAGTATTTAAAAGAATCTTTCTTCTGAATGTTATTCTCATCAATCTTCACCTTGGTTCCTTCATCATTGCTTCCATCAAATGTGCACTCCATATAGTCAGTCTTAGCCCTACTTATACGAAATGCTTTAGACTACAAGTCATGTCCCCAAATCTCAAGCTTTACATTTATTCCATCTCTAGTCTGATCGATGAACATAGTATCATCAATGAATAATATACTTAAGGTATCTCAACCTGAATGTGACTAAACTAGTCAAACTAGTCAACTCGTCCATAATTCAAGTAAAAAGGAATGGACTCAAAGTTGAACCATGATGCAGACCAATGATAATGTCAAAATAGTCAGTATTCCCACACTGGATCCTTACACAAGATGAAATCCCATCATACATATACTTTATAAGGTTATGTATATGACATTTTCTTGTCTCTTCACCAAAACTCTCCACAAAATCTCTTGTGGGATAGAATTATAAGTCTTTTCCAACTCAATAAAAATCATACAAATGTTTCTCCTTTTAGCTCTATAAATCTCCATTGTTCTCCCCAACACAACTTCAATAGTTGATAGACCTGGCAGGAATCTGAATTTATTTATTTTTTTACTTTGAAAACCTGCCTCAACCTTCTTTCGATCACACGTTGCCAAATTTTCATAGTATGACTGATCAATTTGATACCTCTATAACGAATAATTTTGAATGTCTCACTTATTCTTATAAATAGATGCCATGATGCTTCTCCTTCATTCATTATGCATTTTCTTACTTCGCCAAACAACATTAAATATATTTGTGAGCCAAGTCAAACCACGATCACCTAGAACTCTCCAAACTTCTATAAGAATGTCATTAGGACCTAGACATTTCCTAAGTGTCATAACCTTCAAAGCCTCCGCTACTTCTGTTAGCAATGTGAGCCCCGGGCAAACCATTTCTACAATAAATGTTATTGTAATGAATAAATTATCAATGAAAGTTTTTGATTATTTTTCACTCCCTCTCTGAGATTAAATGAATGAATGCACTATAGGGTCCCTCTGTACAATAAGGGTTATGTACCATGGCCAACTTGATGATCATACAGTTGTTGATTCATTGGATGAATCATAGAGGCTGATGCTTGGATGAATATCTAAGGAGTTAGATAGAGGACTCATCAAGCATCGTCAAATGATTATTAAGTGATGATCTCCAGCCTGAGTAGGAGATGGCAATCCTCTCTCAGATGGCTGATATCTGACTGACCTCTTGATGCAGATCCTCTGCATGAGAATAGTGATTCGGAGGTGTCAGGTTAGTTAAGTCAATGTGTTGAATACTGTCACACAATAGGCATGCATCCTCTGACCAGAGACAAATGTGTTGCTATATGTCTGAGTGTGTACATTTGGCAGATCAATAGGTTGATGACCTAACCAAGGTCTATACACCGGCGAGCTGGTGTGCATGTAAGGATATATGAGTAATACGATCTCTCAAAGGGATCATACATGTTCACTTGTGAACCGGGAGACATGAGCTCACTCATGAGGTATTGGGACTGAACAAATTCCATGCATGGTCATCGTGCTTTGGAAGCATGACATGAATTTGAAGGTAAGATATATACTTTGGGAAAGCATATGATCTATACCAATTCCCAGTGACCAAGATTGAGAAACTTAATGATCAAACCCTGAAGATGACAGTGTAAAAGTGATCTTTACCATCAGAATGATCATAGGTCTTCCAGTATGCAGGATGTACAAGTATTGGGATTATCTGAGGGTGATGTGATCATAAACGATTGTATAACCATGACGCTTCCATTCCGAGGGAGTGATGAAACATGTTTGGATTTTAGTGACTTCTTTCATTAGAGAAGTGACCTAATCTTAATCCATGAACTGGACATTGATCTGAATGAGATTCAGATGCAATGAGAAGATTAGGTCTACGGTCTGATCAAGCATCAGTGGGAGGTCCATGGGATCTGGATTTGAGATATGATCTCAACATCCAAGTCACTATACGTGGAACAATACAATCGCCCTGTCCTTATCTCCAAGTATCTACGGAGAGATCGCATTATTCTTGAAGGGTTCGAGAATAATTCCATAAGATCTAATCAATGAAGAAATGATGATTAAATGTGACTTAATCATATTGATGTGTGAAGAAATTATCCAATATAACTAAATGTGATTTAATTATTATGGATAAGAATAATGTGGATAGAAATATTCAATTATTCATGATATATTATAAATGTGATTTATAAAGTATTAGAGAGAGCTAATTATAATTTATATGTGTTGATTAATTATTAAGTGTATTGGATACTGTAGAGATAGTTGTGCGTTGTTTATGTTATGTGTTATTTCTGTTTCTTTATGTACCTCTCATGTAATTTACCCAAGGGCTCTCTCTCTATATAAGAGACCCGAGGGCTCTATGGAATAAACAACGAAGTATTCTAACATGGTATCAGAGCCATGACCCTAACCTAGGGTTTCCACCGCCGCCGCCCCCCCTCTCTCCTCTTCCCCTCTAGGGTTTCGCCGGCCTCAACCCCTCTCTCCAACGCCGCCGGGGTCTCCATCGCCGCCGCCGGGGTCTCTCACGCCCATCGGGGCCCCCCTCCCACCGCCGCCGACAGCCCCTGCTGGGCGCTCCATCGCCGAAGCTGGTCCTCCACCGCCGCCGACAGCCCCTGTAGGGCATCCTCTATCTCGCCGACCTCCTGCACTTGCTGTCCAGCCCTTGACCGACTCCTCTCGGTCGCTATTTTGGCAAGGTAGAGGCTCCCACAGCCTCTACTTGCTGCCGAGTTCTTTCTAGGACTCGGACTTATGTTTGATTCAAGTGCATAATCGTCTACCTATGCACTTGGATTCTACAAAGTTCCGGTAGACAGTATATTCTTGGTCATCATTAGTCGCTCTTCTCCGGCATCATGTCAGATCACAAGTTAGATATGCCCGCCATAGGTGCCTTCAAAGGTTCGGCACCAATTGTCAAGATGGACGGGACGAACTACGAGCTGTGGGCGATGCAGTTCCTCAGCCTCATGAAGTCGTGTGGTAAGAAACATATTCTTACCGAGGATGAACCGCCGGAGAAGACAGGGATTTATGCCTCATGGGAGGCTGATGATGCGTACGCCAAGGTATGGCTCTCAGGTACGCTCACTATGGAGATAGCGAATGACGTCCTTCACCAGCCCACCGCTAAGGCAATGTGGGATATTTTGGCTATGACGTACTCTCAGGTCCGCAATGAGACGAAGATGCTCCAGCTACAGCATGATATCTTTACCACGAAGCAGAACGGGAAGCCCCTTCATTCCTTGTACACGTCGCTTCGTGGCATGTTCGAGAAACTCTACAGCACCATTCCTCTTACAGCCACGCCGGAACAGCAGAAGACGTTCCGCAACGCCACTATGGTTGGCGTGTTACTTGCTGCCCTAGATCCGGAGTACGAGGCAGCACGTGCTCAGATACTGGCAGATTCCACGATTCCACCAATAGAAGAGGTATACAGGCGGCTCAGTCGTGTACCCGTTCCATCCAATATAGCGACTGCTACTCCGTCAGCAATGGCAGTCTCCAGGGGACGTGGTAGTTCATCCTCGTTTCGTGGTAGAGGAAGTGGTGGACGTGGTTGTGGAGGCCGCATACGCTCCACGTGCTCCTATTGTCGCCGCACTGGTCATTCGGAGGATACATGCTACTCCAAGCATGGTTTTCCTCCATCTGCACGAGTAGCTGATCATGTTCAGGGTCCACCTGCGTCTACTTCAGATCACAGGTTCGAGGAGTTGGTGGCACGACTTCGGGATATCATGCCACAATCTTCTCCATCAGAGGGTGCAGATGTTGCAGATATAGCGGCTTCGGCGTCAGCCAGTACATCGGCCTCAGCCAGTGCCTCAGGTAGCCCTTCAGCCCCATTTCATAATCATGATCTCACAGGATGGATTGTCGACTCTGGAGCTACCCATCATCTCTGCCGTGAGAGAACAAAACACATAGAGGTGGATTGCCATTACACTAGAGACATGATCCAGAAGGGCTTCATCTCCACGTCTCACGTCAGCTCCGAGGACCAGACAGCAGATATATTCACAAAGCCGTTGCTCAGAGGACCCTTTCAGAGATGTTCTTCCAAGCTGAGCATGATAGATATCTATGCTCCATCTTGAGGGGGAGTGTAGAGATAGTTGTGCGTTGTTTATGTTATGTGTTATTTCTGTTTCTTTATGTACCTCTCATGTAATTTACCCAAGGGCTCTCTCTCTATATAAGAGACCCGAGGGCTCTATGGAATAAACAACGAAGTATTCTAACAGATACACATTGTGTAATTAATTGACAATGTAAATTATATGTTGTTTTGGTTTGTGAATATGATTCACAATTTTTCCATGGCAAGATTGCAATATTCTCAAATATAATTGTGAATTATTTTTGAAGAATAAAATCCAACAAAATTTGTTGCAAATAAATAATGGAGAAATTCAAGGAGATATGCAATCTCATGGAAATCCATGAGATTGCCTCCTTGAGATCTCAAAGTGGCGGCACCCAATTCCTAATTGGAATGGGTGGCCGTCCACTTGGATATACATGGTAGATGTTGATCTCCATGTATATTCTCTCCTTATTTATTGGTTTAATTTAGGATTGATTTATATTTGATTTTGTCAAGTATATTTTAATCTAAATTTGTTGGTTTTACCAACAACAATCTTGACCATTGGATTGACATGAATCAATCTCATCCATTGATTTTATATGACACATGGATTGAGATCCATGGATCCCAAAACCCTATAAATAGAGAGGCATACCATGCTCTCTATTTACATGCAATTTTGGAGCTCTCTCTCTCTCTCTCTTTCTTCATACACGACAACCCTCTCTCCCTCTATTTTGGTGGCCGTCCACCATACCCTAGAGGAGAGATTCGTCGACGCTCTCGCCACCGCACCGCCGCTTCGACGTTCTACGGTTCTCCGTCTTCTTGGAGTGCTACACTTACGAAGGAGATGTTCGATCTCGTGCGACGAGATCAGGAGCAACCACGCTTGGATCATCTTCTTGGATTGCGAGGACAATGCGGTTCATCCCCGCGCTCGCAAGCGGTCTCGCCGACGATCGGACTGGAGACAGGAGGTCTCTTTCTTTTTTTTTTTGAAAGTCTGCAATTTAGGGGGTAGTACTCGAAGGTACCCTCCCCATCAAAATTTATTACTAACAAAAACCAAAAGCCAGAGAGTTATAGAGCTATAACATCTAACCCTCCCTTATATTACAAAAGCATTACAACACCCAGTCCTCAACCAGCCTTTTCGCAAAGATAGTCACGTTCTCCTCATAAAATCTTTGCCTGGAGAATAACAAATCGTTTCTGCCATGCCATATCGCCCATAGATAGGCCATTGGAAGAAGGCGATCCCTCTTTGGTCTTTCCCTGTTCAAGTGGATCGAATTCCAGAACGTCTGGAAGCCATCGAAACGACACCAAGAAATCCCAGCATCCAGCCAAATCTGAGAAACCACATGGAAAGCAAAGAAGAGGTGATCGATGGTTTTAATGGCATTGTCACAGAGGACAGGACGTCTCTTTCTTTAGAGACTTGATCAACCACGCTTCAAGAGGTATTTCTTATACTTATTGTGGTTATAGATGAAACGATTCGAGAAGTGTTCTTGGATCATGTGGTTTCATCGTATGAAAATTTTTTAAATTCCACTGCTCAGAACAACTAGTACGACTAGTTGTTCTTCGTCGTATCCGATACGACGATCATGCTTCCGTGATGCGCTTGAGGATAATTCCATCCTTCAACTTCTATTTTTTGTATTTGTCTATAGCTAGCACGATTCAAGTAAATTTCACTACTAGCTAAATCTCCCAAAGTGATCTCTTTATTTTCTTCCCAATAAAAAGCTTATGGACATTGTTTCCACCTAGTCTCTATATCCTTTTGAGTAACAAGTACACGTCCTTCCTCATCTTTAATGCATCTCACTTGAGAAAAATATTTGGCTTTTCTTTCTCTTACTTGGTTAATCTGAATATACCCTTCTGACCCTCCATATATGCGGCGTCTATGTTTTGGCCACCTTCCTCTGCAGAAGTTGTGTCATGTCCTTCCACATATATCCACTTGGTTCAACTTCCAATGCGAGATCTGTCCTCTTGGGAAGCATCACCAGTTTTCTTTCCTTGGTCGTTAGAGTCGCAATAGTAGTCATTTACTTGAGTTATTCCATTTTGACATTTGAGGTCCCAATCGTGTTTTTGATCACCAAAAACATGTTTTATCTTGTAAATGTGTATGATTTTCTATTTTGTCATGGATTTTTCTTTTGAAAAACAAGTATGAGGCTATTGAATCACCAAGGACGGTCATTCAATCATTCATTATTGAAATAAAGAATATTTTTCCTGTTAATGTTAAATAAGTACGCTCTGACAATGCCTTATAGTTTTGCATTTTATAGCTTTTTAAGTTCTTCAGGACTCTTAGCATCATACACCAGACCTCGTATGCCTACACTTCTCAACAGACCGGTGTTGCCAAACGCAAACACCGTCACTTGCTTGATGCGACAAGGACCCTCCTATTTCAGAGTCGTGCTCTCCATTCATTCTAGGGTGATGCAATTCTCAGAGTATGTTACTTGGCGAACCTTATACGGTCCTCAATCTTAGAAGACAAGGTTCCTTTCTCGATTGTGTTTCCCGTGAAGGACTTGTTCCCTTTTACAACCCCTATTTTTAGCTCTATGGCTTTCGTGCACCGCCTGACTCATGGTTTTGACAAGATCTCTCCAAGAGTTAAGTGTGTTTTTGCGGGCTACTCTCGGACTAGAAGGGGTACTTTTGCTTTGACCTTGTTAGACGGAAGTACTATGTCAATGTTGATGACATCTTTTTTGAGTCTCATGTTTCACTCATCCATGGTATCAGAGCCATAGGGGAGGAGATGATCGCGTTACAGTCACGTGACACATGGAGTCTTGTTACAGCTCCTACATGAGCATCTGTAGTGGGATGCAAATGGGCGTTCACAGTAAAACATCAAGCATATGGCAATGTTGATCGCCACAAGGCGATGCTTATGGCTCATGGGTTCACCCAAACGTATGAGGTGGATAATCATGATACTTTCTCTTCTGTGGCTCGTCATTCTACACTACGGATCCTTCTCTCAGTTGCAGTGACATGAGACTGATCCTTATCCCATCTTGATATGAAGAATGCTCTTATCTATAGGGACATATAGGAGGAAGTATACATGTAGTGACCATCGAGGTTCACTGCGGAGGGGAGTATTAGATGGTTTTCAGACTTCACAAGGCTATCTATGGCCTGAAGAGAAGCTCCATAGCATGGTTTCTGAAGCTCTCAGACTTGATAGAGCAGCAAGGGTTTACACGATCGACTACAGATCATTCATTATTCGTTCAGAGGACCCATTGTTATATTGGTCTATGTTGATGATATCATTGTTAAAGAGGATCATGAGCAAGATATCCGTACAACGAAGGATTTCCTAGATAAGCAATTTGTCACCAAGGAACTTGGCAACTAATGTTACTTTCTTGGACTTGAGTTTTCCCGGAACCAACGAGATCTCGTTATGACCTCGAGGAAGTATGTCTCTAATCTTCTCTCCGAGACAGACATGGCAGATTGTAGGCATGCAACTACTCCCATGGACCATAGCATGAAATATGATGATGATACAAGGGAGGTAGACAAGAGGCAAGAGAAGGAGCTCGTTGAGAAGCTCCTATATATGACCATCACCAGGTTAGGCATATCTTTTGCAGTGAGCAAAATTGGCCAGTTCATGGAGCAACCTATGCAATTCATATGATTAAAGGTACCTGAAGACCAATCCTAGTATTCGATCGTTTTTTTGCAAAGGGACATCCCTTTCCGTTACAACATGCACAAATGCAGGTTATGCAGGATGTCCTAAGGATAGGAATTCTACCTCAGGTCTTACGAAGTTAAGAGGGAGTTATTTTGTGTCATGGAAGAGCAAGAAGCAAATATTGGTTGCAAGATCTAGTGCTGAGTCAGAGTACATAGCTATGACACATGGGAGTACTGAGATGATGTGGGTCAGATCCATTCTGACTGACCTCACTATTTTTTTTTGACGCCCAAGAAAAGGGGGAGACACTCAGCGGTGTTCGCCCCAATATATTAGTAAACTGACCTCACTATTAATGTGTGTCTTCTCATGCATCTCCAATGCAACAACCAAGCTGCTTTTTTTATTACCAACAGTCCAACCTTCTATGATAGGATGAAACATATCAAGGTAAATTGTCACTACACTCATGACATGATTTAGAAGGGCTTTATCTCTACCTCCCATGTAAGCTCAGGGAAACTGACATCAAATGTATTCACCAAGGCCAGTCAGAGGGTCATTCTAGAAGTGCTGTTCCAAGGTGAGCATGATAGATGTATATGCTCCATCTTAAGGGGGAGTGTTGAGATATTATTTATCTTTTCACCTTTTCATGTATTTTATTTCTTTTCATATCTATTATTAAATTTGCCCAACATGAGTTATCCTCTCTATATAAGAGAACTCTAGGGCTCTCTCATCATGTAATTCATTTTCCCTCTCTCCAAAGTATTGATTATAGAGATGCATGTAGTTAGTAGGAAATTATGAAGGTGATTGTATTCTAGTAAAACTGCGTTTATTTGTTTTTACGAGTATTTGAAATTCTGTAAAGCCATACTCACTGTAGATTCATTATGCAATGTGGTTGTTCTATTTTATTTTTTATAAATATAAATTTTACAAGTGATAGGATCGATCCATCTTTCCCAGAACGAACAGCTATGACATGCATAGAACAAGTGGTCTAATTTTTGTAGTGATCGATACAATAGTTGATAGCATGTTGATGTGATCACTAGTCCAAATGGTTCGAACAGTGGTTGGACCTGATAATGGGTTATTTTCCATTATCAAGAGATATTAGTGATATAGTTGTAAAGTTGTTCTTTAATGGGTAAATGGATCCTGAGATGAGGGACCGTTTACCCATTGTCTATATATAGTACTCGTCCCAGGATCCATTTACCCATTAAAGAACAACTCAACAATAACAATGCCTTGTAGGCTTAGCCTATGACTCCATTGCCCAACTCTTTTAAAGAACCCAAAATGTAACAACACTTAAGATAATATTAGTTAATGGAAAACAACTTAATAAAGAAAGAAACATATCTGCAATAAACAATTCTGCTAATTTTTCTCATACCATTCTTTATTGCTTGCATTTTAGCATTGTACGCGATATTGAACAGTCTTTCCTTTAATCCACCTGATCCTTTGACGGCATTTATTACACTGGACAGACAAAAAGAGGGGGAACATTTTCTACATACCGTGTATCTTTACCAATATAATGAAGTAACAAGAAAATATAACAGAATAACTGATTTACCCTGCATATATTCTATTGTATAAACGAGGAACACTGGCAAAGAGTGTTGGTCTGAGGGCTGCCATATCATCAACTAACTTCAAATTATCCTGAGCAAAATGGGTAAAAAGGTTAGTCTTTCATCTTGAAGATCCTATACAAGAATGTTGCCAAAATCCTTTATGGCATGGGAAACAGGTCGATAAGCTCGATGGTTGAGAACTTCAGTTGTTCCAATCAAAACACAAGAGTACATCAATTTGATGAATCGAAAAGAATCAGTAAACAATGAGGAATGAATCCAATCAATTATAAAACAGTCATTCTGCTCGAGTGGGTTGAAGATTCAGGTACGGCACAAATAAGTGAAATTGCAAAGGTAGTAAAGGGAGGTTGAAGACTGCCAATAGCGGAAAACAACTATCCAAAATAAATTTTAAAACTAAACAATCAACACAAAAAACAACCACGGACACAAGGATTTGTATACTAGTTGTGAGTCAACTCCTACATGACGTCCTCCCCTATTGTCCCCCGTAGAAATGTTTCCATGTACCATGCTTATTCTAGTACAGGTAAATTGAGGGTTGCACATTAAGTAAATGGCAGCCATCAAAAGAGAGATAAATTCCTAAAAGGAACACTATTTAGGAATTTGTTTCAAAATAGTTCGGAACTTGTCAACCTGGATTTAAGCAAACATTTAGATTTCATTGAGGCGTTCCCTACCAGCGACGCGTTGCAACCCGAATGTAATGAGAACTTGGCAATGACCGCTATATCGCTTCCCATATGTAGTTCCAATTTTGCAAGGGATCTCGCATGACGAACACATACGGGTATATAAGCTAATTCTGTTGCATCGTCGCCCGGATACAGCTCAAAATTTGCAAGGGTTCTCGTATGATGGACACATGCAAGTAAAAAAGTGAGTCCAAAAGAGGTTGCGAGGGCCCAGGTGACAGGGGTGGTGCCCTACGTGGGCAGGTGCAGGTAGATGGGGCAGGCGACGACGTCCTGCGTGGGCAGCGAGAGCAGGCGGCGCCCTGCGTGGAGAGGAGAGGAGAGGGGGAAGGGGGGGCTCTGGGTTAGGGTTTTGGAGCTCTGGTTTAAGACCGACGCTCTGATACCATATTAGAAAAAATGGAGAGATGTTTATTCCTTATGCCCTAGGCTCTCTCGTATAGAGAGAGACCTATGGGCAAATTACATAGAGTAGATAAAGAAGAATAGAAAAATATATATAAGGTACAGAAATATAGAATATATCTCAACAGGAACACTCCATGCGAAGACCTTCAAGCCGCCCTTGAATCTATGGACAACATCGGTGCAAGATCTCCCAACGCAGCCCAATAGAGCTCCAGGCCATGAGGCAGGCAACGCAGCTGAGCCCATCTGGTGGTCTCTCCCAATCACAGTCATGCAGGACCTGCAACGCTACAGGTAGAGTAGCTCATCCACTCAGAGCATAAACCCCGATACGCTCTCGCCATCTTCCAGTCAGCCTTCGTTGAGCCCTACCTCGTGCGCGACTCCCCAGTAGAGCCGTCCTTCAGCAAGCCTCGCCAATCCTATCGACACATGCAGATGCAACCCTTCACCATCCTATCCAGGCGGCGACAAGAGCAGGTGCCCCATCGAAGGTAGCAAGTCTTTGAGAAGTGGGAACCCTAAATAAGAAAAAAAACTCCCAATTGGACTGTGAGTTATAAAAGAGAGAATAATGGCCACTCTGCACTGCACTGCCTCGAGGCAAGAAGTCTCAAGCCCCTGTTCTACAGGTCTCCATGTGAAGCTTCTCCAGATCCCAAGGGGTGTTGCACCCTCGTGCCTCCAGGGGATCCTCTCCATCGCCATCTCTAGTCAAGGGCGGTAAATATGAAAGGAGTTCCCATCAGGGAACCCTAAGTCATTTTGGGTAAGATTTCTTTCGAGCCCGATACCCCTTTCAAAAGGGTTGCTGCAAGCGTTAAATAAAAAATGTTGCAAATTTTCAGCCATGTTTGGGCTACTGCTGTTCTGGGCCAAGTGGATCAATGATTACCAAAAAAGAAAATTTTTAAAAAAAGGAAAAGAGAGAGGCCTAGAAAAAAGAAAAAATGAACGGTCTATTTGAAAAAAGGAAGAAACAACTATAAAAAATTGGAATAGCTCGGGAAAAATTGTATTAGAAAAAGGTGAAAAGCCAGAAAAAAATTATGAATGGTTTAAAAAACGAAAAAAATTCTGAATGGCCTAAAAAAGAGAAAAGCAGAGAAATTTTTTTTATTGTAATTAGGGTGAAGCCCCAATGGGGCTCACCTCACGAGTTCATTGATATAAGAATTAGAAGTTACAAAAAAGGAGAGGGGAGTAAGAAGGACGTAAAGGGTTGTATACAACCCATACGATCAGGTTGTTTTTATTGCTAATCTTCTAAAGTGGTTAATGATGTTTTCGGTGTAGAAACGCTGGCCTTTGAAAATATTCGTGCTTCACGCGCACCAAATTGCCCATGAGAAGGTAAGCTTGGGAGACATTGTCTTTAGAGTTGTCGCCTACCACCCTTATCGACGTCCAGAAAGCCGTTGAGTCTTCTACATTCAGCCATCGAATCACAGCCTCGTTCCATATTTGTGACAAAGTACGGCATTTAAAGAATAAATGTTCTAAATCCTCGTCATCCTCATTGCATCTCGTGCAGACGCAGTCCCCCATGTGGAAGATATTATCCCTCCATACATTCAACATAATACTACCATGCCTTACGAGCCAAAAAAAGAATTTAATTTTTTGTTGCACTTATGATTTCCAGAGCAACGTGAAGTCCCGATCTTGTTCTGTCTGGTTTTCCATTTGTCCCTGTTCCAAAAAATTGTACGCCTTCTTAACGCTAAAGCCCCAAGATGCCTACACGAAATGATCTCTACTGACAGCCAATCCATCGAGCTCCTCGAGGTGTTTGAGTAGTAGTTGCAAATAGTCCTGAAATCGTTGCTCCGAAAGAGACACCGTGAAGCAGGGGTTCCAAGTACCGTCAGAGTGAGTAACCGCTATGTTACCCAGTTTGTTCGTGGATAACTGGAATAATCGTGTGAAGCGATTCTTCAAAGATCCTAAATTCGCCCAATCATCAGTCTAGAATGTAAATAATTGGCCACTACCAATCACAAGTTGCAATGCCTCTTTCATCCTCAGTAGAATGCCCCTCAGCCCAACCAAAGGAAGGAGGGGTATCTAACGTGTGGTAGCTGCAACTCCCCTCAATGTAAATCGAGTACATCTTCCGTAGCAATCTGGATGTGAGATTCTCCTTGGCTCCCTACAATCTAATGATCCACATGGAGAGTAAAGCTTTATTCATGCTATGGAGCTTTAGTATGCCAAGGCCACCATCCCTCTTTCTCCTGGTGACCGTTTCCCATCCCAAGTGATGTATTCCTCTGTGTTCTTGTTTGTCATCCGACCATAAGAATCTCCTCATTAGTCGTTCCATCTGTTCACAAATTCCTTTTGGCAATTTCCTACAAGAGCAAAAGAACAAGCGTAGCATCGACAGTGCATGCCTAAGCTATTGGTGGAAAAGTTATTGTATATCCCAAAGAACCCTAGGCTCTCTTATATAGAGGAAGTCCATGGGTAAATTACACAAGATGCAACCAAGAAAATAGAAATAGCATAAACAATACACCGACAACATAATTATCTCGACTCCCCCTCAAGATGGAGCATAGATATCAATCATGCTCAGCTTGGAAGAGTACTTCTGGAATGGTCCTCTGAGCAATTGTCTGGTGAAGATGTCAGTTGTCTGCCCCCCTGAACTAACATGTGAAGTAAAAATCAGGCCCTTCTGGATCATATCTCTAGTGTAGTGGGAGTCTACCTCAATATGTTTAGTTCTTTCATGAAAAGAAGGATTATTAGTAATGAATAATGCGGCTTGATTACCGCACTGTAGCTGCATGGGTAGAGGTACATTTATATGCAAGTCTTCTAGTACAGCTCGAACCCATATCATCTCCGTACTTGCTTATGCCATGGCCGTATATTCAGATTCAGGCTATTCAGCACTAGATCTAGCCACAACTGTTTATTTCTTGCTTTTCCAAGAAACTAGAGAGCTACCCACAAAAACTGCAAAGCCCAAAGTAGACTTCTGATCCTTAGATCATCATGCATAATCCGCATCCGCATAAGCTGAGATAGACAAATTTGTTTCTTTTCTAAACAGCAGCACTGTGCCTGGAGACGACTTTAGATACCTTAGTATCATATATATGGCGTCCATATGTACCTGTCTCGGTTGTTCCATGAACAAGGGATTGTACACCAAAAGACAAGTGTCTACATAGACTTCATAGGATTTGAGTGCATATATAGACTTTACGCACTCAAAACAATATAGATGGAGGGTGGAGCGGCTATGGGTGGGGCCGACTAGGGCAGTGGTCGGCTGGGGTGGGCAGGCTGGTGTAGACCGACAGCTGGTATAGGCCGGCGAGACGGGGCGGCGAGGTGCCGGCTGGGGTAGCCTGGCGAGAAGACGGAAGGAGGGGGCAGCGAGGAGCCGGGTTGCGGGAGAGAAGAGACGAGGGGCGACAAGAGAGAGAGGCGGTGGGTGGTGGTGTCGAGAGAGGAGGAGAGAGAGGCGGCGGACGACGACATCAAGAGAGAGGGAGAGAAGGTGAAGAGGTTCTAGGGTTTTGGCTCTGATACCACGTTGGTGGAAAAAGTTATTCTATATTCCAAAGAACCCTACGATCTCTTATATAGAGGAAGCCCATGGGTAAATTACATAAAATGCAACCAAGAAAATAAAAATAGCATAAACAATACACTGACTACATAATTATATCTACATAAGCAACACCACCTTCCCACCTTTAGATATGATCCTGACCTTCCATCCTGCTAGTTTCTTTTCCAATCACTCAATCATCACATGCCAATCAAATTTCCAAAGTCAATCTAGCACTAAAGGACCAAGATAAGGTGGAAAAGCTTGATTCATGCAAGGGGCGGGTGTGGGTTCCGGAGCAGGGTGCAAGGGGCGTCTGCAGAAGTGGGTTCCGAAGCAGCTTGATTCTCGTCGGCTTCGGGATGATCGCGGTGCCTCTTTCGGTGACACTCATCATGTGGAGAAGCGGGTGCTTGAAGATATCGGGGAAGAGTGGGTGACGGTGTCTCGTTCTAAGCCCGGAAGACGCTGCTTCCGCTGCGCTGGTCGTGGTCATCTGGCGTCTGCATGCTGGGCTCCCCCTAGGTGCTTCCGGTGCGGGAAGATCGGTCATCGTTCCTTCTCGTGCAGATCGGGGGACATGGAGTCGCGACATCAGAAGCTCTCCTCTCGGTTAGGGGCCCCTCCCCGAGGACGTCACTCATCCGCCTGGCTGGACTCTCGTTCTTTCGCTCAAGTGGTTTCTGGGGTCCGTGGTGAAGCAATTGACAAGGGTAAGAGCATTCAACCCCCTCCTTCGCTCGGCTCTGGCGGTTCTGGGGTTCCTCTTGCATCGGGGGTGCATGTCTCTCAAGGAATATCTTCGGAGCGGAAACAGCCTGTATCGGCTCAGCGTCGCGACCACTCGCGCGCTCGTGAATATCATGCGGCTGGGATCGCCGATGGAGATTCTTCCAAGGTGCCGGATACGGAAAGTTTCGGTCCGAAGGCGCTGGGTGACAAACTTAGGATGGCGATTGGCGTGGTGCAGCGGCCGGGCTTGGAACGTGAGGTGATTCGTTCTGCTACTATGATTCTCCTGGGCGAAGCTTTCTCAGGGGATTTCTTCTTCCTGGATGAATATCGTTGCTGTGTTCGAGGGCTCTCCCCGGAGCAACGGGAGACTCTCCTTCATCGTGCTGATGCCTCTATCGTCAAATGGCGACGGCCTCGGGTTGCGGATGGGGCGACCTTGGGCTCCGAGCTTTGCGTGGTGGAGGTTCGCGGCGTACCATTTCTTTCTCGCTCGGTTCACTGTCTTTCTAAGATTATCGGCGGGTGGGGTCAGGTGGTGGCTATTCTGGACGACGGCCTGACCCCCGGATCTGTTTGGTCTTGCACGAGGATTCTGGTGGAGTGCTCCTCTACCCTTTGCCACTCCATGCATGGCAAGGTTCTATTCGAGAAGATGTCTCTTGGCAGATGGTCATTCAAGTTAGAGTTCTTCTTCCCGTCGCCGGACGCTCCGGCACAGCCTTCTCCGAGCGCCGTCAACGGCTCCCCCACCGATGCTGGCATCGGCGGTTCATCTTCCATGGAACACGTGTCACTCTGCAGGGATATTATCGAAACGTCGCTGATGCATGGCGATAGTTCTGAAGCGTCGGCTGGGCCTCCTTTCGCTTGGGAAGCTGGAAGGGCGCCTTCTCACGTGCCTGGGAGCCTTTTCGAGAACGATTCTCTGCCGGGTGATGTTCCTGCTATTCCCGATCCTCTGGACCAAGGATTGGTCTCGGTTTGTGCGATGGCGGTTCCTATTCCTTTATCCGGGTCGGATCCTCTTGATTATCGGAGCCTGTCACGAGCGGTTCCTGACTCGGTTACTATCAGCGAGCCTCTTCTTTGCTATTCGGACTTTCCTTGTCCTCTTCCGGTCTCATCTGTGCCCTATTATCAGACGCTTTCCTCCGAAGACCAGTATTCATCCTCATCCAGTTCCGCGGCATTTCTCATTTCGTTGGCCTCGGAGCACTCGGGGGCCGTCTCCACGACCGTTGCTGGTATGTTCTCTCAGACTAGTGGCCAGCCCTCTTTCTCTAATTGGACTTCTAGGTATGCTGGCGAACCTTTGGCTTCTTCGTCGAACGCTCCCGCGGATTCGCCGACCCGCTTTGCTTCTTCTGGGAGTTCTTGGAATGATATATACGCTTCCTCGGCAAGATATGGAATTGTTTATTCTCGTCGCTTGGAGCCGTCCCTCGAGGGGCCCTCTTCTTCGCCGATTCGAGAGGCAGTGGCGGAGGCGGCAGGCCTTCACCGGGCGGGCCAACGTCGTGCCCAAATGTAGCGATGCTTTGGGCTATGATCACTTTTTGGGGCCCCTTTTTGTATTAATTAATGAAGCTACTCTCTTGGAATGTTCGTGGGCTGGGTGACCCGTTTCGTCGCCAGGCTTTGGGATCGCGTTTGCGCGATTGGGACTGTGATGTTGTTTTCCTCCAAGAATCTAAACTAGCTGGAGTCGATGACGCCCTGTGGAAATCTTTTGGGGCGGGGCCTGTCGACGCTTTTTGCTCTTTGGACGCGGTTGGCGCTTCTGGTGGTGTTATTGTTGCTTGGCGATCTTCAAGATTCTCTCTCGCATGTACACGCTTGGGTCGTCACTCTATCACTGTCATCCTTGTTCACGTGGATTCGAATGTTTCAATGGCTTTCACTTGTGTCTATGCGCCTTTATGCCATCTTGCCCGTCGTTTATTATGGGAGGATCTAAATGCTGATGCTGCGGCTTTGGGGGACATTCCTTGGATTGTGGGGGGGGGGGATTTTAATGTTACTTTGCTCTCATGTGACCGCCCTCGTGGTAGGGGGGAAGGGATCCCGGCTCAAGCGAATTTTTGGACTTCATCCATGACTTGGCTCTTGAAGATTTGGTGGCTTAGATATTATATACACTTGGCGTAATAGCTCATCTCGATCACGTCTTGACAGATTTTTTGCAAACTCTCGTTGGATGGAGGCTTTCCCACTGTGCTCGATTTCCTCTCGACCGAGGTCTTTTTCAGATCATACCCCCATTATTTGGGAGGCTGGCGAGTCCTCCCGTCCACGTGGTATTTTTCGATATGAGAGGAGTTGGTTGCTGGAGCCTAACTTTAATGATATTGTGCGCAATCACTGGTCCCAGACTTCTTATTCTGGTCATGCGGCTCGCCGTTTTGATCTTAAACTATCATCCCTTCGTCGTGCACTCGCCTCCTTTAAATTTTCCACTCGTCAGGCTAGACTCGCTGCTCGCAGCGAGGCTGAGGCAACTATTCTTCGTTTGGATCGTATTGAGAACGATAGGGAGCTATCCCCTGAGGAATTATCTGAGCGCTCTTCAGCTATGCATCTTGTCTCGGAGGACGACAGGAAAAAGGCCGTTGAGTGGAGGCAGCGTTCTCGGATTCGTTGGATTAAGAGTGGGGACGCTAATACTAAATTCTTCCATCGGGTCGCTAGTGCACGTAAGCATGCTAATTGTATTTCCTCCCTTGAAATTGGAGGCGTTTCTATTCAGGGCAATCGCGAGTTGGGCTCGGCTTTGGTTAACCATTTCAAGGATTTCTTCGAACGGCAGCCCTCTTCCTCCTGGCGCTGGACAGCCAGCGGGGTCCCTGCGCTGGCCAGCTCAGATCCGACTCTTTTAATTAGGCCATTCACGCTTGATGAGCTTAAGGGGGCGGTTTGGGACCTTAACGTTGACGCCTCCCCTGATCCCGATGGTTTCCCCATTTCCTTCTATAGGGACTTCTGGGATGTTATCGCCAATGATGTTTTCGATGTGGCTCTCGAATTTTGCGATGGAAATCGGGGCTTTGACAGGATTAACCGTGCAAACGTGGTCCTCATTCCGAAGTCCCATGGGGCTACCCGTATTGAGGACTTTCGCCCGATTGCTATCTCTAATGGCATCTATTTAATCATTGCTAAGGCGTTGGCTAGGCGGCTTGCTCCCCTACTTGACTCTCTCATTTCTCCTGCTCAAGCCGCTTTTATCAAGGGGAGACAAATTTTTGATTGCTTCGCGTTGGCTTCCGCGATTGTTGATGGATGGCACAGAAATGGTACGAAGGGGATTCTATGGAAAATTGATTTTGCGAAGGCCTATGACTCCTTGGATTGGCGATTCTTATGGTCGGTTTTGAAGTCTCGGGGCTTCCCCCCCTTGTGGATTTCTTGGGTTAGACGATGTGTTACTACCGTCTCCTTCTCCCTATCGCTTAACGGCCGGCCGGCCGGGGGCCTTTTCCAGCCTCGCAGGGGGGTTCGTCAGGGCTGCTCCCTTGCCCCTCTTCTTTTCGTTCTGGCGGCTGACGTGATGCCACGTATGATCCAGGGTGTGGCCAATGCTGGACTTACTCGCGGATGTTATTTGGGTAATTTTCATATTCCTCTACTTCAATTTGCGGATGACACCCTTTGCTTTATTGAGGGGGATCGGTCTCAGGCCTTGGGGATGGCCACTACGGTACAACTTTTTTGCGAAATGTCGGGACTCCGCATCAATGGGGCCAAATCCAAGTTTGTGACTTTTGGTTTATCTGCATTGGAGGCCGGGGATTACTCCTCTATCTTGGGGGCTTCCCTCGGGGATCTGCCGCTAGAGTACCTGGGATTACCACTCTCGTTGGGCCGAGCCCGCTTGCGTGATTATCAGAGGGTGGTCGAGAAGGTGGAGTCCAGACTGGCAGGATGGCGTGCGTCGTTGCTTTCCAAAGGCGGTCGGTTGGTTCTTATCAAATCTGTCCTCTCGGCCATTCCCATTTACTTCTTATCGGCTCGCGGCCTTCCTAAGGGGATCCGGCTACGCTTAGAGAAATTTATGAGGAGATTTCTATGGGGTAAGAATGGAATTGATAGAAGAGGGATGCATTTGGTGGGGTGGGATGACATTTCTCGGCCAAAACGCGACGGGGGTCTGGGCGTTCGGCAATTAGAGGTGGTACGTGATGCTTGGCTTCTCAAATGGGCGATGAGACTTTTAGGCCGGGATGAGAGTTTGCTGGTGCAATGCCTTCGCGTGGTGGCTGGGAATGCCTTTGACTCCGTTTTCGGCGGGCATTCCCATGGAATCTTTCACTCCTTCTGGCGCGATGTCTTCTCTGTCTTCAACTCTAACCGGTCTCTGGTTAGGCCGGCTCTCGGCGATGGGAACTCTTTCCGTTTCTGGTCGGTGGATTGGTCCGGTAAGGGTATATTCATGAATCTCTTTCCTCGTCTTTATGCGCTGGCCGGGGATAAACTAGCATCGGTGGCTTCTTGCTGGAGCAATGGCGCCTGGTGCCCCATTTTGTTGGGCACACTTTCGGACCAGCGGCTGCTTGACTTCTCCGCTTTGATGACTCTCCTTGTGGACGCTGCGGCCCCATCTACGGGCCGTGATCACTTTGTATGGAAGGAAGGGACTTTCAGCTCTGGGAAGGCATATTTCTCTATTCTTCCCTCCGTCGTGTCTGCGGAGGCGTCTTTTCTAAGACATTGCAAGTTCATTTGGGATCTCAAGCTACCTGAAAGGATTGGCATTTTTTCTATGGATTCTTAAACGTGGAAGTTTCTTCCCGAATGTCACAGCATTATGTGGTCTGTGCGGCTCCGATGTTGAGACATCCAGCCATCTTTTCCTTCACTGCAACCTCGTGCGGGACATCTGGGATGACGTGGGATGGGTGAATCGTTCCACGATTGATGATTTTTGGGAGAGCTTATCTGCCGATGCTAATCGTCCGAGGGCGGAAAGAATCATTCCCATTGCGCGTATCTGGAGTATTTGGCTGGGAAGAAACAAATTGCTTTTTGTGGGGCAGCGTTTTTATAAGGAAAACATTTGTATCGCTGCAAATCGCTTTTGTATTGATTGGTTATCCGTGTAGCGTCTTTTGGGAGGCGGATGGTATCCTGTTTCTTACCATCTACCTTGACTTTTTGTTGTATTCCCCGCTGTAAGTATTTTCTATCTTCTTCCTTAATAATATGGGTCGAACACCTATGAGTGTCTCCCCCTCTTTTGAGTGTCAAAAAAAAAAAGATAAGTGATTGACAATGCTCCCCCCACATCCCCCTTCCAATGTAGAGAAAAATTGTGTGGCGGCTTATGTGATTTTTTTAGTTTTTCCACATTTTCTTGTCTTCTCCCAATTCGACACCCTTATTTTTCGACCAATCTGGGAGAAAAGGGGAGTATTGTGTGCAGTTACATGACAGTTTTTCATATTCTCCAGATTACATGCCAGCCAGATTTTCAGACTTTACAATTCAGTTTCAAATTCTATGGATTGGTTAAGAGTTCAAGTTTGAGGCACTCCATATTTGAATGACCCAATTTCTTCGAGTTCTCTAGAGAGAGACCTTTTCTGATGCACATGTGTATGAACATTATTTGTGTGGCCCTCCTCTTTGTTTTTGATCTTAGAGTTTTCATGTATTCCATAGGGACTACAGAGTAGAGATCCCATTCCTTAAGCCATGGGGGCTAGGATTTTCATGTAATGTCATAGTAACTCCAGAGTAGAGATTCCATTTTCTATGACAGTATGGGAGAGACCCAGTTCTCCGACGAGGAAACTTTTCAGACCCCATTCTCAAACGACCATGGACATCGACGAGGATGTCTCCACGGCTTTTCCAGCTTGGTACTTCAAAGAGATAAAGCAGTTGTCCAGATGATGTGGTGGGCAAGAGTTCTCCGGGTGGAGACTCATTTTCAGTTGCAGTGACTCTAACAGGCACAATATGGAGCATACTCTCTCCGTCGAGGAGACCTAGTTTGACTCACACTCCAGCCCGTTTGCTCCTCCTCACTTGCATGGCATGAGAAGCAAAGTCCTGGACAATAGCCAACAATTGTTTTACATTGAGTTGATATTGTCTGTAGTGTCATATATTGTGATTCTGAGCGATTTCTTTCTGTTTATAATTGGGCATTGCATGCTTCAGCTTGAGGGGGAGTGTTGGAGTATATGCATCATATATGGTAGATGGGTAAATAAATACCACATCTAGTGTTTAGTCTCACATGTATCAGTGGTGGGACTTGGAGGGTCTGTACAGCTATATAACAAGCCCAAGAATGTAACATTCGGATCAAAATAAATCAAATATGACCAGATTAAGAGTCCAAAAGTTCATTTAATATTCAACTAATATTGAATAATTTCAGTTTGATCTGTAGATTGCAGATCGAATCTTGTTTGGACACAATCGACTAAAAGTCGATCGCATCGTAATACGTGCAATCAGAAGAGCCGCGACGCAAAATCCAAACGGCAAAATAAATTGAAACCATCAGAAAATTCATCTCGACAAAATAAGATCAACGAAATCGACCATTCATCGATCGGAGGTCGTTTGATAATTTAAAATCGTAAAATTTGATAAATCAATACTGTATTTCGTCAATTTCTGCATCCATCTTGGATTAGAAAAGTATGGAATTTATCGTTTGATCATCGAGATATTTGTTAACACATATAGTAGTAGTATCTGTACCTCTTCTCTATTTTATTTTCTTCATAGTATGCTTTATGTAATTTACCCATAGGCTACTCTCCTATATAAGAGAGCCTAGGGCTTATGGAATAAACAAGCCATTCATTTTTCCCAACATGGTATCAGAGCGATGGTCCTAGACCGGAGTTCTCGAAACCCTAACCCTAACCCCACTACACCCGCCGACCTCTTCTTCTCGCTCCATCGGCGCCGCCCGAGCTCAGCTCTGCTCCATCGCCGCCGCGCCTCCACGTGCAGCGCACGCGCGCTGTGCGCCTGTGCGCATCTACAGCGTGCCTGCGCGCCTCGCTCCTTGCAGCGTGCCTGCGCGCCTCGCATCGCCTCCTTGCAGCGCCTGTGCTGCAGTGCCTGTGCGTGCATCCTTGCGCGTGCATCTGTAGCGCATCTCCAGTGCGCACGCTGTAGCATCCTTGCGCCTGCGCCTTGCACGCGCATCTCCAGTGCCTCTTGCGCCTGCGCCTTCTCACCTGTGCGCGATCATCTGCGCGCGTGCATCTTCTCTGTACCAGCGCGTGCTTCCTGCGCGCGTGTAAGGCTTAGCACACACATCTTCATGGGGTTAGTTGCTTGATGTCTACACATGCAACTAATCCCGTCTATGTCATTGTAGACAAAGCTCATCTTCGGTCAATCGCTCAGTCTTCCATCTCCAGTATGTCAGAAAGCAAGACGGATATCCCATCTATTGGCGCCTTTCGTGGTCCAGCGCCTATTGTCAAGATGGACGGTACAAACTATGAACTGTGGACAATGCTGTTCATGAGTATGATGAAGTCAACAGGTAAGAAGCACATTCTTACCGAACCGGAGCCTGCAGAGAAGACTGGAGCCAATGCCTCTTGGGAGGCTGATGATGCATATGCCAAGGTTTGGCTATCTGGTACGTTGGCTATTGAAATTGCCAATGACATCCTACATCAACCCACAACCAAGGATATGTGGGATATTCTGGCGGCAACATACTCTCAGGCGAAGAACGAGACGAAGATTCTGCAACTTCAGCATGCCATATTCACAATCAAGCAGAATGGTCGCCCTTTACATTCTCTCTATACATCACTGAGAGGGATGTTCGAGAAGCTTTATAGCTTCATGCCTCTTACTGCCACGCCAGAACAACAGAAGACGTACAGGAATGCGACCATGGTGGGTGTGTTCCTGGTTGCACTCGATCCAGAGTATGAGGCGGCACAATCACAGATTTTGGCAGCTAACATAGGTCGCGGATTTCATCACCAGGGTCGTGGATGTGGACCTCGTGGAAGGGGTGGCCGCACTAGGGCAACATGTACCTACTATCACCGAGTTGGACACAATGAAGATACATGCTACTCGAAGCATGGATTTCCTGCATCCGCATGAGCTGTTGAGCAGATAGAGCCTCCATCTGCTGCTACTTTAGACCAACGGTTCGATGATCTAGTTGCCCGCCTAAGGGGCATCATTCCACCATCTGGCCCAGCATTGACTACAGAGCCTCAGTCTAATGCCGCTGCTTCCGCCTCCGCTTCTAACGGTAGTAGATCAGATACTTTACCATGGATTATGGACTCGGGCGCTACACATCATCTATGTGGCGACCAGAGTCTGCTTTCAGGATACACTCAGATCCCTCCAGGTCGGACAGTCGTGATTGCCAATGGCACTCATTCCCCCATCACTGGTCAGGGGAGATTAGATTGACATCTTCTATGCAGCTCAAGAATGTGCTACATGCACCTGATTTTTCAATGAATTTATTGTCAATTAGTCAGATTACGAAGGATCTACAATGTCGGGCAATTTTTGATCCATCTTCATTGATTTTTCAGGACATCCATACGGGCAACGTGATTGGTCGTGGCTATGAGCAAGGAGGCCTATACCGCCTGAATCAGACTCCTTTTGCTGGATCCTCATCCTCTTCTGGACAAGTATCAACCTTATTATGGCATCTGCGTTTTGGTCATTTACCGCTTCAGAAGTTGCGTCAAGTCTTACCATATGGTCTCCCTCACACACCTATTCAGTGTGAGGCTTGTCAGTTGGGAAAGCATCACAGGTCATCCTTTCCCAGTCGTCCAGGTCGGAGTAGTACCTCCAAGTTTGAGTTATTTCATATTGATGTCTGGGGTCCGAGTCGTGTACCCGATCATCAGGGACACAGATTTTATATAGTATTTGTGGATGATTTCTCTAGAGTGACATGGGTGTTTCTGATGAAAAATAAATCTGAAGCAGGAAATATCATTATCCATTTTCCGAATGAAATACAAAATGTTTTCTCTACATCTGTGAAGCTTGTGAGAAGTGATAATGCTTTAGAGTTGTGCACCAATATTCTTGCCAATTACTACTCCTCAAAAGGGATTATTCACCAAACATCTTGTGCTCATACATCTCAACAGAATGGGATTGCTGAAAGAAAACACCGTCACCTTCTTGATGTCACAAGATCACTACTTATACAGAGTCATGTTCCCTACTCCTACTGGGGTGATGCGGTTCTCACTGCATGTTACCTAATCAACCGTATACCCTCGTCTGTCTTGAATGAACAGATTCCGTTTTCACTTATTCATCCTGACAAGGATCTGTTCACTCTTACTCCTCGTGTGTTTGGGTCGGTTGCATTTGTCCATCAGTTGTCGCCTGGTATTGATAAGCTCTCTCCTAGGGCTGTCAAGTGTGCCTTTGTTGGGTACTCCAGAACTCAAAAGGGGTACAAGTGCTTTGATCCTCTGCGTCGGCGGTATATGATCAGTGCATATGTTACATTTTTTGAATCTGTTATGTATTTTTCAGCATCAGGAGACAAGCAGCTCCCACCTATACCTCCTGATGCCATATACATGACACCACCACCTCAGATGCCGTCACCACCACCACCGCCTCATATGCCATCACCACCACCACCACCACTGCCGCCGCCTATCTCACCGCTACCGTTCCATTATACCCGTAGGCTTCCTCCAGCTCATGGTCATGACTCGTCCACTAGCTCGCCTATGGTATGTAATGAAAATATTAATGTTGATGGATCTGACGACATTTCTGAGCAGGATGTGGTGCAGGAGCCAGATGAGCCTACAACTGATTTGGATATTCCCATTGCTTTACGGAAGTCGAAGAGGAGCTGTGCTAAATATCCATTATCAACATCTGTATCTTTTGAGAGGCTATCTGGAGATTTCAGGTCATTTGTTATGGCACTTTCAGCTACAGATATTCCACGGAATCATCATGAGGCTCTGCAGGATAGTAGATGGCGGCTAGCAATGGAAGACAAAATGGCGGCACTTCAGTCCAGAGGAACTTGGAGTTTGGTTCCTATACCTCCAGATGGAACCCAGTAAGCTGCAAGTGGGTGTTCACAGTGAAGCACAATGCAGATGGCTCTATTGACAGGTACAAGGCGCATCTGGTTGCACGTGGCTTCACACAGACATACGGGGTGGATTACCTTGACACATTCTCGCCTGTGGCACGTCATTCCACTCTACGGATCTTGTTGTCAGTTGCAGTTGCTCGAGACTGGCCGCTTCATCAGTTGGACGTGAAGAATGCATTCCTATATGGAGATTTGCAGGAAGAAGTTTATATGCAACAGCCACCTGGTTTTGCTGTTGAGGGGAAGTGTTCCAAGGTATGCAGGTTACATAAGGCTATCTATGGCCTTAAGCAGAGCCCCAGAGCATGGTTTCAGAAGCTCTCGGATCTCTTCGAGAAACAAGGATACAAACGCTCCAATGCTGATCATTCCTTGTTTGTACAGAAGACTGCTAGAGGTATCATTGTCATTATGGTTTATGTTGATGACATCTTGATTACAGGAGATGATGAGCAGGGCATAAAGCAGGCGAAAGAAATGCTGGGTAGTGAATTTGTCACTAAGGATCTTGGTGTCCTTAGATATTTTCTGGGGCTTGAATTTGCTAGAAATTCATATGGGCTAGTAATGTCACAAAGGAAATATGTTACAGATCTGTTGAGTGAAACATGTATGCTTGGGTGTCGACCTGCTACGACACCAATGGATCCCAACATGAAGCTTTATGAAGATAACACAGAGGAGGTGGACAGGAGAAGATACAGAGAACTGGTAGGCAAACTGTTGTATGTCACGATCACTAGACCAGATATATTATTTGCAGTGAGTCGTGTGAGCCAGTTCATGGAGCAACCACGCCAGGTGCATATGGATGCAATACATATGATTCTTAGATATCTCAAATCTTCTCCAGGTGCAGGTCTGCTATTCAAGAAAGGAAAGGGGATTTCTATCTCAGCATGTGCAGATGCAGACTATGCAGGATGTCCCAAGGATAGGAAGTCCACCTCAGGGTATGCCGTCTATGTTGGAGATGCCCTTGTCTCATGGAGAAGTAAGAAACAAACGGTGGTAGCTAGATCTAGTGCTGAATCCGAATATAGGGCTATGGCCCAGGCTACTACAGAGATGATGAGGGTGAAAGCTGTGCTTACAGACCTATGTTTAGATGTACCACTTCCTATGAACTTGGAATGTGATAATCAGGCTGCCTTGTTCATTGCAAACAACCCAGCATTCCATGAGCGGACCAAGCACATTGAGGTGGACTGTCACTTCATACGTGATATGATTCAGAAAGGATTCATTGCTACGTCTCATGTTACCTCAGAGAATCAGACTGCGGACATATTCATCAAAGCATTGCTACGAGGCCCATTTCAGAAGTGTGCGTCCAAGCTGTCGACCCCTCAAGATCCGGGTACCCGTTTACGCGCAATTCGCAAGATATCATTCACAATTTTTATCGCACAAGTTGTAAAAATACAGGGAAAATTTTTTCGCGACTATGACATTCATTCTCAACACATGACCACAAGTAAAAGAGACAGACATCACCAAAATTTCTTTTCATTAATATTCATATCCATTTACAACATGTACAAGCATATTCCATGTTACAACATATATCCCAAAATGTGATACAAAAGAGATAACATTTACATCATTATCTGGACAAAAACTGAGACAAAGTAATTCATACCGTCGGGTATAAACTCTGTCTCCAGGAAGCATGTATCGCTACTGAGCTGCAGGCTGTTTGCCTGCCAAACATGTTAGGAAAGAAAAGGCGTCAGCGGTTGCTGGTACCTCCCAAAAACTTATATAAATTAACAGGTATTTATTATTTACAAAAGAAAGCAAGTAGAGAGGCAAGAACAACTCAATTTAAACTTTATTTCTACTTGCAATGAAAAAGGATTTTCAGGCTACTTGTAAGCATCTCAAATGTTTGTAATGCATGACTTTCCCCTGAACCCGGCATTTCCCATATGTAACATATTTCTATAGCAGTTGCGTAATCATGAGTGTGTGAGTGGGAATGCGTATATCATTTTCCTTAAAGATCATGTTGGTAAGTGAAAAAAATGGAAAAGTTGAGATTGTAGAGATCTATTAATTTATTTAAATTCTTGGGTAGAAAGAATGGTCTTTTGATCTTAACTTCTCAATTTCTCAACTTCAATGTTTCAGATATAACTCCAGATGTTGTAGATGTAGATATGGATGATCTAGATATAGAATCGCCAGTCTGTTGGCGAAGTAACTCAAGCGGTGAAGAAGCCTACAAATGGCTCTTCCGTCTCGCCCTCTAATTGGAAGTGCGGTCCAATAGAGGGATAGGTCTATTCTCCAACTACGCCACTGAGACGGGTGAGAGTGACTCCCTAGAAAAGTCGCTCTAGAAAAACAGCCCGACTAGTACGGGCAACCGAGCTCGTACGTAAAGCTGTAAAACCAGGATCCCCCGCCTGGGCATCCTAAAACAGGGTCAGCGGAACTGGTCTAAAGTCTGGATCCCAACGAGGCGTAAAACACTGCGAGCTCGCGTAAAAACCGTGGAAAGACTGAGATCCTAGACCCGCGCATTAAGCGGCCACTGCCCTAACTGGACTTCCTTTCTTCCGCCCAGTTGAGGGTCACCGCGCCCTCGCACAGTCAGGTGTAAAGATCATCATGACCGGCATTATTGATTATCAATCACCAATGTCTCACTTATGTGACAATTCATTTCTTTCTCAATTTCTTTAATGGTTGTCTGTTCATATCTGAATATCTTCTCAATAATTCACACCAGAAAAGATCAAATTTAGTAGAGTATACTTAAAGGATAATTCATAACAACTAAGTATTTCATGGATTTTCTCAGTAAGGTATGTCACTTAGGTTCCTCGATCTTATAAAGCACTAAGATAGAATTTGTCAACCTATATAGAGAGTGCTATTATTAGTATAGTGGAGATCTTTTTGTGCCTATTGAAGAAGAGAAATTACAACAATTAGAGGTGAAATTTCAATAAATAGAGGCTTCACTAATTTCCTTGAGTAAGGAGGTTTATTAATTATTATTTTTCACATTTGTTGATCAATTAATATTTTCTTTTATATCCTCTTCTTTCTAGAACCTTGGGACCCATCTTTGTATTAAACATTCCAATTAATCAATGAAATATTTTGACTTGACAATTTCCAACAATATTTCTTGTTTGTTTTTTTTTTTTTGAATCATATGTATGTACTGTATACCTCTCAACCATATATTTTTATTGGAAAAATACATCCTTAACTATAACTCTCAACCATGAAACTAATAAATTTTCCAGGAACTGGAACTGCCATCTTATCTCATAAGTAATTGAAATTAAATATTTCCTTGAACAAAATCAAACTAGGTGTTCATATATCACCTACTATTTCCAAGTTGAAATGAGGATGAACTAAGAGAATCCTTGTGGAAGGAAAGTTTTTCAATCTAGATGGTTCATCCTAAGTTGTCTTCAGGAAACCCCACCACTAGAGATTTATACTTATATATTATTCCCCATAATTGTTAATATAGTTGATAGTTACTGATCCTACAAAGAGGATAAGAAAATAATAATAATAACAATAATTGTTAAGCTTAACAGTAAATTTCTAGGAGTTTGTATTTATATTAAAATATGACAATTGTTGAATTTACACTAAAAAGAATAAGCAATTACTTGTCTAATCTTTATGAAAGAGTGTATTATTTGTTCTTGTGCATGAGTGCAGAGAGTCATATGAAGTATATACTAAATACACTATCAAAATTTCACAGATCCAAATGATTGTTGAAAGATCTAATACCATAATTTCATTCTGTCCGTAGTAACTCCTATTATTCAAAATTATAAGGCAGAAGGAATAGAGTTTATCAGTGATCAAAACTATGACCAGACTCAGATTTTGACATGTTAATAATTCTAACTTAGAATGGTGCAAAAGAAAATGTGATGCCTAGATATCTGTTTAACAAATTTGAGAATAATTGCTCTTTATCAAAGCCTCACCTTCTGTTCATGATATAATGATTGATCTCTAGAATAAGTGGTGGATTTATTCAAGGATCGATACTCAACCCTACCGATATGGACAAGAATAGAGTGTACATGAACACATATGATAGCAAAGAGAGGGGAAAATTTTACACCTGAATGGCAGCAAGAGATAGGAGGGAATGTACCTTATATTTTTTTTTATATGAAGATCACTTGCATGCAGCTTCTTGGGAGGTATTCCCCTGCAGGAGCATCCAGGAGATCATCAGGAGAAGCAACAGTTCTTCCTGTAGGGATGACCTGTAGCTAAAATTGTTGGTTCCAACAATTGTTCGGACAACCACTGCGCAGAACAACAACAAGGGTTGCTACTATGGAGCAGCAATCGACAATAGCTCTTAGATCTTATGGAAATAGAATTTGAGGGACTTTGTTCCTTCCGCTGGAAAGAAAGGTTCGAAGAATTTAGGGAGGTTTTAGGGAAAGTTGTGAGAACAGCGGGGGGTCTCTTATGGTGGTATTTATAAGGACAATGGGGCTTTGAGATATAGCCAAATGGAAAGGAGGACCCCACGTGTGGGCTGTAGCAGCTGTGCAGCTGTAGGGAAGAAAAAAACAAACCCACCGAACACTACCTTCTGCCACAGTTTTACTGTAGCATCTATTATCTTTAGTTTAATAAACCTTTTTTTTTTTTTAAACCGCACATTAGTCTGTTACAGAATTTTAAATTAAATCTCTCTTTTTTTTTAAAACTCTTTATTTGGTATACTTAAAGTCTACCGTATTTATGATTCGGACGTCGGATTTTGACGAGAATTGTCTCGTTTTGATCGTCTCAAAATGACGGTCAATATGAGTATAATATTGATATAGTTTCGGTCGAGTTTTGAATACCCGAAATTTTTGGATACGGATTTTGTTTAAGGCTAAATTTTGTAATTTAAAATATCAAACTACCTCCGATTGACGAACGGTCGATTCCGTTGGTTTTGTGTCGTCGAATCGGATATAATGACGGTCTCGGTTCGTTTCGCGGTTTCCGAATTTGCGTCGCGGCTTTTCACGGCGCGCTTTACGAAGGGACCGGTTTTTGGTCGATTTCGTCCGAACGACTTTTGATTCACTACTAATTGGTCGTTTTAGGTTGTTTAGTATTGACTGACAACGCTTTTGGGTTCATTAGACCCAAAATCGGACGACTTCGGGTTTGATTGGAAACCGGATGCTACACAAGCTGAGCATGATTGATATCTATGCTCCATCTTGAGGGGAAGTGTTAACGCATATAGTAGTAGTATCTGTACCTCTTCTCTATTTTATTTTCTTCATAGTATGCTTTATGTAATTTACCCATAGGCTGCTCTCCTATATAAGAGAGCCTAGGGCTTATGGAATAAACAAGCCATTCATTTTTCCCAACAATATTGTACAGCAAAATCGGAGACCCGAGGTGCGAATATGGTCAACCTTAGTATTTCAAATTAAAAAAAAGTGTTTTTTTAATATTTTCTACTTCAGCACAGTAACTCCACTTGACTTCTATTTTCTCCTCCACTTGTCAACACCTCTTTTCCCCTTTTCCTTATTTTCTTCTCATTTCCCTCTCAAGTTCCACCGAAGGAAGCCTCCCCAACCTTCTCTTTCTTACTGCACAGCCACTAGAGAGCTACTCCTACTACAGCGGCAGCTGCTGGCATACTGTAGCAAAGTTGCCGCTTTCCAAGCAGCTAAACAATCAAGTATTGCCATTCCCAGCTACAGGAGCCACCTGGTAGCTCTCCATTGTTGTTGCAAAAAGCAAGCAGTTGGAAGAGCCTCCATTGCTGCTGCTGGAGTGGGAACATCTGCTACATCCGATGTCTTGAAGACCTTGCTACTGCTGGAGCCCCTGTAGCAACCAATAGCCGCTATCCACCACCTGCTGGAACATCCTCCATTTGTTGCTGCTCCTTGTCCTTGATCAAGCTTCGGCTATGCATGCATGACCAAAAATCCTCCAAAATCAGGAGATTTTAAGGTACAATCTCCCCCTTTCCCCTTGCTTATAGGCATTTAAATCCTATGTTCGATGTCTGTTGGGAAATTGTTAATGGTGTAGTCATGGACTATCATAGATAGTAAGATGGTCATGTTCTTTCTTTGAGAAAGTTGGCATTTTTTTATAATATTCCATGATGATTATAGTTCTTTAGAGCGGTTAATGCTTCTATAATCAGAGAAATAGTTAGATTATTTGGCTCCAAGTTTCGGTGATGTCTAAATATTGCCTAAACCACATTTCATGACATTCTACCAAAGATGTCTGATATAAGTCACTAATCTGTCCCGAAAAGATGTGTTCTTCATTACGTTTTTTTTTTCAGTAACAATATTCTAGAATTAGGATGTTTTTGTTGACGTTTGTGCAATAATCATGGTGAATGTGAAAGCCCCAGTAACAAGATTTAATAGCATACTATAATTGCATCTTAGAGAAACATCACAAGCTAGATCAAGCAGTCCCATTCACAATGATATAAAGAAACAGAAATGGTAGTCACGGAAATGGTAGTCGTTCATATAAAAATTAATGGAGAATTGGCATTAGTTCAAAACCTATGATATCAAAACAATGAAAGACGAGACAACGTTATGATTCTGCCAGAGAAGTTAGCATCAACTACCGAGTGCAAAAAGGATCCTCTACTGAATTTTTTTATTTTAAAGACTTTTATTATTCAAAAATTTGACGTTGAATATATATTTATATATATATATATGAAATTGAATGTTTGAAGTTGCTGCTCAAATGTTTTTAAAAAAAAAAATATTTAAGATCTATTACATTTTGATTCGAAAAATATACTGTAGCTTAAAATTTTTAAATTAAAAATTGAACTTTATATCTGAACAGTACTGTTCTAAAAGTTAATTAAAATATTTTCATAATTAAGATTTATGTTCACAAATATGAATTGGAAATATATATGTACATATATATATATAAAGAGAGTAAATTCGTGTACAATTCTCAAATTTTAATCTAAAAAATTTGGGATCTTTGCATGCATTGTTTCAAAAACATAGACCAATGATTAACTTCAAATCTCATGTGTTAAAGATGAAATATTGGGAAAATTTGCATGTAACTGAACTTAAATCCAGATCTAATAATTAAATCCCAATCAGAGAATTTTACATTAATTTAAACTTAGATCCAGATACAATAAGCAACTTCTAATCTCATGGTTTTAGAAATGATAACCTATGATTACAGGGACTGATAATTTTCGTAAATTAATCCTTTAAGTATACTCTACTATCGATCGATCACTATCAATAAGATCGTCGACCAAAAGACCTAGATTTATGGAAGGGATTGAGAAAGGATTGAGTAGACAAATAAGTGCAATTAATTGTGAATTAGTGACATCAGTTAATAGGGCCGGTCAAGGCGACCCTTACACCTGATCGTGCGAGGGCGCAATGACCCTCAGCTTGGACGTAGATAGAAAAGCTCATTTAGGGAAGTGGTAGCCTAGTACGTGGGTATAGGATCCCAGTCCTTTTTATGATTTTACGCAAGCATGCAGTATTTTTACGCTTCGTTGGGATCCCCATTATTGACCAGTTCCGCTGACCCTGTGTTCTTAGGGTACCTAGGCTGGGGGACCTTCGATTTTGATTTTTCTTTACGAGCTCGTTTTCCCGTACCGGTCGAGCCAATTTTTGGAATGACTCTTCTGGAGAGTATCTCCCACCCGTCTTAGAGGCGTAGTTTTGGAGTAGGCCTAACCCTCTACTAGGCCGCACTTCCACTTAGAGGATGATGGAAGAGTCTCTTAGGAGGTTTCTTCACCGCTTGAGTTTTGATTATTGTTCTGACAGTAGGTCCTGGCGATGAGTTACTGTTGAGAGTAGGTTACAACTGAGCAGAATTACAGTTGAAAGTGGGTTACAGTTGAGCTTGGTACAGAAATCATCAATCATCGTCAACCATCAATCATCAACATTTAATCAGATCTTATAACTACTACAACAGTTATCAGGACAAGCTAGTGGATGTGTTGGGAACTTAGTTAGGAAGCATTATACTCCATCGCATACCTACGGAGGTACCCCAACCCTAAGGTATTCTTCATGCCTTAGAGTTATAGTACGAGGTCACACTCAGACCAAGACCACAGGCTATCCACTAAGCTTGAGAATTTGATATAGACAAAGATCAGATTAGATATTCATCATCTACAAACTCAAGATCCATAAACATGATTTATAAGTGTTTCAAAGATGATAACCTACATATGGATCATATAATCAATAAATGAAAATGTCATATATGAAAAGTTAAAGAATGATGGGTAATCAGGGGATTCATATACAAAACTTGAAAACCACATTTTTATGCAAGTAGCTTGTTAAAATAAATAGTCAAACCACATCGACTTGTTTCTTTTTGAAACCACTGAAATACCTTATTTATTTTTAATAAATTCCGATTAAATTCAACAATTGTTGACATTTCTCTTGTTCCTATCATGTATAGCAGGCAAGGCGCATGTATTGCAATAGATTGACAGTTGACCTTCGAGCTTTTGCAAATACTCTCGACATTAGACATGTTATAGTTTTTTTTCGGGATAATGTATATGCTTTTAAAAGAATTTCTTTTCTGAATGTTATCGTCACCAATCTTAACATTGATTACTTCAACATTGCTTCTATCAAAAGTACACTCCATATTCAATCTTAACCATATATATACGAACTATGTTAGTCTCCAATGCATGTCTCCAGACCTCAAGCTTCTCATTTACTTCATCTCTAGTCTCATCAATTAACACAATATCATCAATAAAGAACCAACACAATATCATCAGCAAATAACATACTCCAAGGTATCTCATCCTGACTGTGCCTCGTCAACTCGTCCATAATCAAAGTAAAAAGAAATGGACTTAAAGATAAACCTTGATGCAAACTAATGTTGTTGTCAGAATAGCTAGTCTTCCTAGATTATATCCTTAGACAAGATAAAGCCCTATCATACATATCTTTTATGAGGTTAATGTATAGGACTGGTACTTATCTCTTCTCCAAAACTCTCCACAATATCTCCCGTGGGACAGAATCATAAGAGTTCTCCAAACCAATAAAAATCATATGGAGGTTCTTCCTTTTAGCTCTATAAATCTTCATTGTTCTTCTCAACAAGTGGATGTCTTTAATAGTTGAGTGATCTGGCATGAATTCGAATTGGTTTTCTTTTACTTTGAAAACCTGCCTCAACATTCTTTCGATCACACGTTCCCAAATTTTCATATTATGACGCATCGGCTAGATAACTCTGTAATTTGAACAATTTTGAATGTATCTTATGTTCTTATAAAGAGGCACCATAATGCTTTTCCTCCAATCTTCAGGCATTTTCTTGCTTCGCCAAATAACACTGAATAATTTGTAAGCCAAAACAAACCATGCTTACCTAAAACTCTCCAATTTTCTATAAGAATGTCATCATGTCGTACACCTTTCCCATGTCTCAAAACCTTCAAAGCCTCCTCTACTTACTTCCTTTGTATTCGTTTATACCGTGCATGATTAAGGTAACTTACACTACTAACTAGATCTGCCAAAATGATCTCTCTATTCCTTCCCCAATGAAAATGGCAAGGGATGTCCCTTTGCTAAAAATTAATCTAGTACCCAGAGAGGACTTCATATACCTCAGAATCATGTGAACTGCATCCATGTGTCTACCTCAGTTGTTCCATAAACTGGCTAGCTCTGCTCACAACAAAAGAAATGTATGCCCTAGTGATGGTCATATAGAGGAGTTTCCCAACTAGATCCATGTATTACCTCTTATCAACCTCCTATGTATCATCATCATACAACTTCATGTTGGGTCCATGAGAGTAGTGGCATGTCTGCAATCTACCATACATGACTTTGAGAGGAGATCGATAACATAATTCCTTAGGGTTATCATAGGACCCTGCTAGTTCTTGGTGAACTCAAGCTCCTAGGAAGTATCGTAATTCACCAAGGTACTTGTTGACAAACTATTGTCCAAGGAATTCCTTGGTCGTACTAATATCTTGTACGTCATCTCCTATAACAATGATATCATCAACATAGATCGGTTTAACAGCGATATCTTTGAGTCCTCTGGAAAATAGTGAATAATATGCAGATGATCTTGTGAAGCCCTACTACTTTATCAAATATGTGAGCTCCATGCTATGGGACTCTTCTTAAAGCCATAGATAGCCTTATGAAGTCTGCAAACTGTTTAACACTCCCCCTCAATGGCGAGCCTGGGTGGTTGCAACATGTAGACTTCCTCCTGTAAGTCAACATATAGAAAGGCATTCCTCACATAAAGCTAGGATAAGGATCAGTCCCATACTACCGAAACAAAGAGAAAAATCTGGAGCATAGAATGCCATGCCATGGGTGAGAAAGTATACTGATAGTCCCCCCATACGTCTGAGAGAACCCACAAGCCACAAGCCTCACCTCGTATCGATCAACACTACCATCTGCACAACGCTTCACCACAAACACACACTTGCATCCAACCTTATAAACCCCCAAAGGGGCAGTAACCAAGCTCCATGTGTCATACGATTGTAGCGTAGCCATCTACTCCACCATAGCTAGATGTCAATGACTAACACACATAGTGTAACATTCGGATCCGCACAAACCCGAACCCGACCCGAATAGGATCCGTTTAA